>JASAUF010000070.1:0-1334883 GCA_030180095.1 Magnolia changhungtana | reverse complement strand
GGCACCCAACAAGTCGAAAACACTCATGCTTTAGAAGGTGAATTCCAAAGATTTCCTCAAGGAGGCCGTTGATCTTCAGGAAGATCGTCAAGACACATGAGGAAAGGGAAGGGATCACCCGTAAGCGAAGAATGGGAGGAGAAGAAATCAATGGCTCCGTCGAGTATCTCCACCAGTATTTTGATTGGCAGAGCAAATAAATTCATGAATGCTTAAGGTGTTGCAATAGAATCCAAGCTCGGACGAGACTTTGACAATAATTTCAAACCCAATTACTCCTTTTATAGGTTGGTAGAACATTCTGAAAGGATGTGCGATTTCATAAAACACGAGTGTGTTGCTGAGTCCAAAGAGTAAAGATTCCGAAGGAAATGGTCGTGGAAAGGGGGACCCATATAAGACGACCCAGTCTGTACGACAACCACAACCTTGTCGCGTGATCATGGTTAACATGCAAAGTGGATCGTAGGTATTATCCACGTTGGATCGTGACTTAAACCATGGGGAAAACGACCCATGTGAAACTACCACCATGACCCATCCAACTTGAGAACTACGACCCACATGACACCAGAACCACGCGATCCATATACCTGTGATAACACCATGGTTAACAATCTCCTTGTCAAATTTGTCGTGGCTCTCAGTTGTTGTGGATCGTGGTTCTCGTCCATGTTGGATCATATTCGACAACCACGACCATATGAGGAACACGACACATACATCATGGAGACCACTCCAAGTGTCATGGGAACCATGACCCATACAACTTGCAGGGTCGTGCTCACATCAAACACGATGAAGGCAACATGACAACCAGGACCCTTAAAACATGGCGACTACAACCCATATAGCATTACAATCACAACAAAAACGATGAAGGCAACACTACAACCACGACCCATATAACAAAATAAACGCGAGAAGAGAAGCTCAGTGATGCGCGAGACTCTGCTCGGGTCTTCCACTTAAGTTTACAATATAATAGAAAACGAGGCACTTATAGCAAATTTAACTGGTCGTGATTGCAATGACATGGGGGTCGTAGTTGTCATGACTTATAGATCGTGGTTTATATGACGTATGGATCGTGTTTCTCTCATTACCGTGGTTGTCAACGACAATCCAAGGTGGATGAGAACCACAAACTATTACGTATTTGAACCACGGAGATATTGACATGACAGCAACGACCAAGCGATCAATTAATCCGGATGTTATTTTTTCTAATCTCTCATACAACCGAGCGTAAAGCGGTCCTCCATGAGGTCGAGCTGATGTGGGCGCCACCGTGATGCCACTCGAGTGCATAGTACCTTTTCCCATATATATATACACACACACACACACACACGCACGCACGGGATTTTCGGTATCTACGTCTTCCACGTCCTAACTTTGATAGGGAGATTTCCATACACATCAACGGGAACAGATCAAAGTATGTGGATGGGCAGATTTCCATACAATTGTGATATAATTTATCAACCACACCTCTCTATAAATGCGATGGTGGATAGAAAACTCTCCACAGACAACTGCGACCATCTCACTCTCCAACCCATTATAGATGATGATAACAAGTAGAAACATCAGATACACCTATCCATTCATCATTCAACATCGATTCAGTGTTTAGCTTTCTTCGCTGGTCTACCTGACACCTCTTCTCCTTGTTTTTGTGGGAACGCAACATCTTCTCGCTTTGATACATTGAGATGGGTCGTGCAATCGTCTTTCAAAATTTAGGAATTTCCTCCTACTAATCGAACGAACTAATATTAATAATACAAAGTACAAATCAATAAAGATTGAATGTAGGCAATTAAATATATCTTACATGCGTAAAGTCAATTGCACTCATACCGCAAAGGAAGTCTATATATTTCAAAGATGTAAACGCCACAATCGTCCGAGTTTGGTTAGCTGGCGTTCTGGCGGCGGATGGCTTCACAATCCATGGATTCTCCCACCTAACGATCCGTCATCAAGAACATGAAATAACTACCTCACCATCTACATATGCGCCACGACCACTGCTTTTCCTTCCTTAAGGTCGGTAGACTGGCCATCGCACAAAGTGACCTCTCTCTTCATCGGATAAATAGCAGCCATCACCTAGTGCTGATTTCTTGCATTAAGAGGGATGTACACCTATGACGCACAACAGATACGACAACAGTTTCAGCCATTACCTTTCAATAAATGCATCTAGTCATTGAACTCCATGTACGTGTGCAAGAAACTAAGATCTAACCACATTATACTTCCATAGAGGTTTCTTCTGATCGACTATTTCTATAAGCACTTCGCATAACCTTTCGTACTTCATGCTACCACGATCATTGTAGTTCCCACACCATAAGTTCGCAGCAGTCAAGTTGTTGTCCATGCATTGCTATTGATATATTGAAGAATATTGTTAAAACAGTAGGTGAGTTAGAAACGGAAGTGATTATCGACGTTTTTAAGATAACTATGGTCCTCAAATTCACCTTACCGTAAATAACGATGAGACAAACGCGCATAGATCCCGTTTACCTCTCCCTCGTTCGTCTCCTGTGACTGGCCCCGACAGGTATCTTAGGTACTCGCCATGGTCTCATGTAACGAGGAAAATGTGTGATGTAACTATAAATATATATTCATACATTGATATGATGCAGTGAAGAGAAAGGGTAGAAACTTACCTCAGAGTTGACCCATGAATTTAGGTCATAGACACTTTTCAACCAGACATTTGAACCTGACTCTCTGACAACTCTCAACTCGTCCTCTTCGGCATCGGTAAGAGCTCGATGGAGTTCACTGAGCCCCTGACGAGGCTCACTCATAGTTAGAACTCTGTCGGGATCCTCTGTATCGTGACGTGGTCTCCTTTCATCACGGAGTTGCGAGGTAACGATGTTGATCTGTAATAAAATGACACATTATCTATGGAGTTCATAATATAATGTCCGATTTAAACCACGATCCAAATGTAATTTCACGTTCAATTGTCTTGTTCACTTCATCCTTTAGCAGGTTCATATCTTGCTTCATTTGCGCCCGTAAGGCAGCATTCTCATCTTTAAGATGGGTCATCCCAGCTTCAAAACTAGAGAGCTGCCTAATCCCAGCCTCAAAATTGGAGACCTGTTAAAAACTCGTATTTTGCATGCATGTCATATCTCGTCCACTTTGGGTCGTGGGTCAACTAGACCAGTGGTGGATGATAACCATGACCAATTAAACATGCTAGCAACGATCCATCATTGACATTAACCACGGTCAACTACACATTTATTGCTTCTACCTCCTCTGTAAGCTACGTCATCTCCTCATTCAAGTAGGCACTCTCATGATGGAGGACTCGTTAAATGGGCAAGGGCATATAACATCGACCCTCATTGGATCATAACCACGACCAAAAAAGGAACACTACACCAGCCAAATACGACAAGGGGAAAATTCTATTCTATATAGAATTATATACATTTATTCCTTGAATTTCCTCCCCAACACTGTCCTGTAATGAAATCGTATATTAGAAATGGCTAAAACATCACCACTAGAGCCTGGTTATCATCCATTAGTGGGTCGTCGTTCACATCCATGGAGGTTCGTGGATGTCAACAACGATCCACTATGTATGACAATCGCAATCGACATTGGATGGAAAGAGCGATCGAGACGGATGATGGTGAAATCCACACTGAACGATAATCACGATCCACATTTCTTATAAACCACGTCCAGTGTCTATATAGAAGACTATCATTTTATATCGATCGCAACTCATCCAAGATCCACTGTGCATGTCAACCACGACCCCGGATGTATAATAACAACGATTTAAGATAGATTCAACTTCATATACCTTAATAGCCTAGATCTCCTCTCTCAGTTGCTTCATCTACGCCTGCAGTGAAGAATTGATATTCTCTCTGATTTGCTTCACCTGCTCCCGAAGAGAAGCATTGATCTCCTCCATAAGTTGCTCCATCTCGATCTCATGCAGGTCAAAGATTGATCTCCTCTCTATGCTGCCTCACCATCTCCTACAGTAAAGCATTGATCTCCTCTCCATGTTGCTTCACCTGCTCACGTAGTGAAGAATTTTCTGCACTGAAAGGGCTGATTGAAGAGACAATGTCCCGTAATAAATAAAATACCTATTATTATATTTTTCAATATGTCTTTCTACAAGGAACACAACCATGATGTCATGTATGTGAACCACAACACACCGTGGATGACAACAACGATGAACTAAGTGTCATGGTTATTACAAAGAGTGGATCATGTTTCTCGACCGTATCGGGTCATGGCTGACAGATATGTTGGTGACAGCTTCGATCAAGGATAGGGTCATGGTTATTACGACCAATGGGGAGTGGTTGACGTCCATGTTAGGTCGTGGTTCAACCACACGAACCATCGTGGATGAAAACCATGATCCATTGGTCTATGGTAAAAATGATCCATACTTGATCTAAACCACAAACCACGTTACACGACCCTAGACCATCAATGTTGTCTCGTAGACCCTTGGCACATGAAATACATGACCCGTCTTATGTGCAAGTAACGAACCTCAAGCTTATGACAAGCACGATCCATTTTTCATTTTCCTTTAAATGAGCTATTAGCAAATAGGTTACAAGAAGCAAGGAGATTTCAAGTACGTTTTTTGTATTAATATCATCTCTCTTCAACACCACTTCTCGTAAAGATGCATAATCCTCCATGAGGTGCTTTATTTCTACTCCAGACTCGTTAGTCTGCTTCAATTCACCCTTCATTCCTTGCACTTCAAGGCGAGGAAATGAATCGCTTACTCAATTTCCTTATCATGATCTTGTAGTCTTATTATCTTTCAGTTCATTCCCAAAATGGGGAGATTTCCCATCAAGCTGAGTTGTATTTTTCAGTTCCAAGAGGGAGGTTGTAAGATCAACCTCATCTTTATTTATTACGTCATCCTCCGTTGTCTCTACCGTGGATGCTGACTGTAGAGCCTTGTCCTTTGTTTGAATGTCGTCGTCGTCGTCGGTTATACTCCTGACAACCTTGCTCTCCGCTTCTTCGACCGTTGGTTGAAGATATGGAGCTAGCACCACCTGCAGGAGCAAAATTGATTGATTAATTAATTACAAACATACTGCATGATTCAAATTACAATACTAATTGAATAAATCTTACCAAGACAACAGGAAGATGACAGAATATTGCGTCATATCTCGCTCGATTTCTGTGACACCAGTTTAGTATTCGCGGAATCCTTGTAGGCAGTCTTCTAACGGACCACCTACGGTCATCAGTGAGTTGAGGGAACCGTTCGTAGGCCCAAATCTGTATAAGGTTCATTACCATGCATTACATCTTAGTTGACATGTATGGAGGAAAAAGGAAAAAATACGAACTCAAGGTATGAATCAGGACAAGACTGACATACTTGTAGGGCAAATGCGCATCCGCATATGTTGTATGATTTGGGGTACTGGCCAGTCGCCCTTTCCCCCAGACTAGTGCCAGACGCAGCGTGAACCCCTTTCTTCAGATAATCATACCCCACA
Source organism: Magnolia changhungtana (assembly GCA_030180095.1). Classification (NCBI taxonomy): domain Eukaryota; kingdom Viridiplantae; phylum Streptophyta; class Magnoliopsida; order Magnoliales; family Magnoliaceae; genus Magnolia; species Magnolia changhungtana. The sequence goes on along the minus strand of JASAUF010000070.1, from coordinate 1,329,325 downwards.
CTACCCCATGGGTAGTTATTAAAATAATCTAGGTCATCAACCATGTTGATAAACGTATCAATACAGTTATTCTTCTGCGGAGATCCAACTAATAGGCTCTCAACGTAAATTATTAGTGCCAGCTCCACCACGTCCATATGTTCGTCTTGATCGGTGAGTGACAAATAGGCTTCTTTCAGTTCTTATTTACTAACACCCCCTGTGCTCAAGTAGGTCTCCCTTATGCCTTTTCCTGACTCTGCTCCTCCAGCCTCGGCACGACCGCTACCATCATCCTAAGTGGACCAAACTTAAGACCCATTATTAGAGCAAAATTGAGCTCTGTAAATCTTATCTTGGTGCCCTGAACATCGAATTTCGGATCACCAACATGCCTTTGCATCGTGCAATGCAGATCTCGAGACCGCGTGCCGTCCACTCGCCACTGGAAAGTCCAGCAGAAATCCAAAACAGTGTCTCTAAATAGTTTATTTCTATCGGGAAACTTCAACATATCTTCAACCAAGACTTTCAGAAAAGTGACGGAGCACTTGGGAGAGACCTGTGCCTTTTCGAAGTCTAGGCATGTGGTCATGGTTAACTTCTTTCGACCTGCATTCCAGTATGGTCGTTGATTTTTAAGTAAAAATTATATGATGGTCTTGCAGAATCTAACATCGTTCGTAATTGTACTACACAGTGGATGGGGATTGAAATCCAAGAAGGGTAGTGTTTATAACGAGTTTTAAAGGAATGTGGTTATGATGCGACACGGTTCGTTGTTGTCACGTACGCTGGATCGTGGTTGTCATCTGTGTTGGGTCGAGCTTGACAGTCGTGCTACAGGGTTCGTTGATGTCATCCATGTGGCCGTCACCAACGATCCATTAGGCATTATGGCATACAGATCGTTGTTGTCGTCTACATTGAATCGTGGTTCACAGGCACGACCGAGACAGGATGTGATCCACGATCCAGATCAACTGTCAACTACGACAAATTGTGCGACAAGCCATGATGACGACACTGATCGCGGTTGTCATGCCATACATATTGTTGATGTCATCTGCGTTAAGTCGTGGTTCACAGGGTCGACGACCCTATGAACCACGATTCATTTTGCATATCAACGCTGATCACAACAACGATCGTGATTGTCATGCTATACATCTCTTTATAGATACATTGAGTCGTGGTTCACAACCCAGACCCACATAACACAATGGTCAGTGGTCACCGTACACCGTCCATGTCAACCATTACCATACCTTGCTTCGCCATTTGTATTGATTGAGCTGCACTGAACTTGTAGATGTACTCGCTGAGTGGCGATGGAGGGGCCCAGTGAATAAGATTTAAAACCAGTAGAAATGGGTTAGGGATAGAGAAAGTGGAGAGGTCCCAGAGAAGAAGCATGCGCAATATATAGTCGGTGTTCCGTATGGGGATAAGCGGATGAAGTTTTACTCTCTCGAAAGAAGCATCCATAAAAGCGTCCATTGATGTTGTGAGTTTGGGATGGAATCGTAACCGTTTGTAACAGTGTTGGTTGATGATCTGTGTTTAGAATGTAATCGTGTGCGTCCGGAAAGCATCCGTAAGTCGGTGTTGCAAAAGTCACATCGAAGTGCCTTATCTCTGATCCGCACCGTCCATCTTATTTGTAACATCCAGAAACCTAAAGAATAGTCAAGATATTAGAATCCAATAGACCACAACAGTTCAACCAATTGATCCCCACCATTAATTGATTCCCACCATTAGAACGTCATCTTTCGTGCATGTACATGCGACACATTACTTCCGTACAAACAAAGATATATGGTGTCCACATAGTTCTCGACACCTTCTAGCCATTAATTTCGGTGTGATCAGTTCCGCATAGATGTATACAAGTGAGTTACCCTATTCTCGTTTCCAGGTAAATGAAGTCGATAGTATAATAAAGGGAAATTGACATGACAATGGCAACCCATATAACAGGAAAACAACGATCCATATAACATGAAAACAAGGATACATCAAGCATGAAAACAACGATCCATACAAGCCGACATCAGCGACCGATGGTTGTCGTGTTGCATGGATGGTGATTGACAATTCGCATGCGTCATGGTTGTCATATTCGCCGGGATCGTGGTTGTCATCCGTACCGGATCGTTGTCGACAACCACGTCACTGAGTACAGCACAACCGATTATCATGACAACCACGATCCGGAAAAGATAAAACCACGACCTATGTTATGTACACTATTCCGGTCTTTAAGTACGTAGTTCATAAAAGCTCTTCATATTGTCCACATTGGGTACTGTTTGTCATGATACATGGGTCCCCACTGTCATTGTATATGGGTAAGGGTTGTGAGGTTGTATATGTTGTGGTTGTCACGATACATGGACCCTGACTGGAATGATACGTGGGTCGTTGTTCTCATCTTACATGGGTCGTGGTATACGTGAAACATTGGTCGTAGGTGATATGGGACGTGGCTGTAATGTTAAATGGGGCATGGTCCCAGTTGTAACGGATCATGGTTTGTGGTGCTTGTTGATCCGGCGCTGACAACCATGACCTAATGAGAAAGAAGACACATATAACATTTCAATCACGATCGTATCGTCACGACAACCACGACCCATTGTTGAGTTCACGTTTTCCTATATTGGTCGTGGTTAAAAGGCACAAAGGATCTTGGTTAACATACACATTGGAAGGTAAATAACATGTAACAAAGTTGATGAATCAATAAATCAAAAAGATAAGTACATATATTACAGTTCACATTACATATCACAAGCAACAAAAAATACATAATGTCATCACCAGCCTTGGCCTCATCCTCAGCCAGCAGGGATGAAGGTGGATCGACGTCGATTGTCACCTATTCGTTTGCATCTCGAGCATCTAGGTGTTGGCCCATCTTCTCGCTGGGATGTAATTCGAACCTTCACCTCGTCCGAAATGTCCCGTCCCATGTAAACTGACCGCCTGTACACTTCATTTCCCTTAGATTCACTACATCGGTCATTCCCGGTACGGTGATGCACTTCCGAGCTGCATCACCGTACACAACTTTAATTATCAAATCGAATTCAACCGATGCAGTCTTCGTAATCTTAAGGTAATGAAGCACACTAGGTCGTAATCTTATGGTAATGAAGCATGGTAGATCGAGGTTATCCTACACGTTGGGTCGTGGCAATTAATCACAAGGGGTCGTAGTTGTATCCAGTGTCATATCCCTGACAAGCACGACCCATAACAGCTGACAACAAATAAGCGTCAGGACAGTGGCGACCACGATCCAAATACCGTCACAAACATGATGTCGTGGTTGTCTACCATATAATTGTGGAGGTTTGATCAAGGTGTGGCCTACGTTACACTCCCTTTCGCATGACCACCACAGTACCTCGGCTTCCTGACTCTGTTCTTTACCCTGGCAAGTGCCTACCAACAGTTGAAACGGAATAGAGTACAAACCTCGCAGTGGAAGAGGCTTTCAGACGAGCGAAGTAAGGAGGAGAAACAACGTCGCCCTCTGGCGGTTGGCCCCTGGATGTTGGCTTCTCTAGGAAAGCAAGAGAAAGGGAAGGAGAGGGCCTCTAAATGTGCATTAGTGCGACATCTGCCCCATCAGAGGCTCGTGGTGCAGGTGATGGGTGGTCTGTGGGACCTAGCAAGATGTATGTGCTTCGTCCAGACCGTTCGTCCGGTTTAAAATATCATTTTACGGCATGAAGCGAAAATCGAGAGTGATACAATTCTCGGGTGGACCACACTGCAGGAAAATAGCCGTTATTGGATATCCACCACTATGATCCCCCTAGGTCCCACCGTGATTGGATCATAGTCATTTTTGGTCTCCTGCCATATAATGATCTTTAGAGATTATATGGACGGAATGGATGAAACACGTAGTTGGTGGTGGGACCCACAGAGCGCCGAGCGCGCCACCATTGGACGTGTCCCGGGGAGTAGACGAACCGTCCATTTCTCGGGGGTTGCAACATCGGGTGACTACCGCTTCACTCCAGGACCGTACAATTCCTTAACCATGGTCAGGGGCAATTTCGTCCGAAACATGGTCCAAAAGCTGTCAGAAGGCCCTTTAGGGAATATGTAGAGTGTGGTGGCGATCGAGGTAATTGACCCAAACTTCGAGGCGAGTAAGGTCAAAATCCCTTTGATCTCCTTACAACTCGGAGCTCGAGGAGTGTCAGCGCTCGTCTTCGCACGACACGTACTCGCAGCAGTACTTATATAGCTGGTGTGTGGGACACTAGCTAATCAGCTTCCATGTCAAACCTATGTGGGCCTTACCATGACGTATTGGTTCATTGGAAATGGATTGGCTACTCTTCCTGTCACCAGCCCAGTGGCTGGTGGTCGATGCTCTGTGGCCCCACCATGATGCATGTGCTTCATCCATGCCGTTCATACATTTTTATGGATCATTTTAAGGCTTGATCCAAAAAACGAGACGGATAAAAATCTTTGTGGACCACACCATAGGGAAACAATAGTGGTTGGATATCCACCATTAAAATCCTCCTAAGGCCCACTATATTGTTTAATTGACATCCAATCTGTTAATTAGGTCATACGGACCTAGATGAAGGGAAAAAAAAAGAAAGATCATCTTGATCCAAAACTTTTAGGGCCCCCAAAAAATTTTTAATGGTCAACTTTCATTCAACACTGATTCTTGTAATGTGGTCCTCTTGAGATGGGGATGGACCTCATTTTTGGTCTTATAACATAAAATGATCTAGAAAAATAGATGGACGGCATGGATGAAACACATACATCATGGTGGGGCCCACAGAGCACCGACCATCAACCGTTGGCTAGTGGCAAGGGGTGTAGCCAATCCCATCTCCTTAGGGACGCGGATTGCGTCCTACCATCCATCCAGTTAGGGCTCTGTAGGGCCCACCGTGATGTAAGTGTTTTATCAAAGCCATTAATCGATTTTCTCATATCATTTTAAGCTATGAACCAAACACTGAGCAAGGTACAGGGCTTAAGTGGACCACAAAGTGGGGATTTAGTTTCCACCATTAAAAACTTCTTGGGAGTTGAGAAGTTTCAAATCAAGCTGATATTTGTTTTTTCACTTCATCCAAGTCTCCGTGACCTTATTAATAGGTTGGATGATAAAAAATACATCACGGTGGCCCTTAGAAAGGTTTCAACATGGGTGTCATTATCACTGCAGCTTCCTCTGTTGTGGTCCACTGGAGCTAGGGACCTGCTTCAATTTTACATAGTACCTTAAAATGATCTGAGAAAAGCGATGAGCAGCGTGGATAAAACACTTACATCACGATGGGCCCCACAGAGCCTTGCCTGGATGGATTACCGTCCGGGCAGGGCTCTGTGGGGCCTACCGTGATGTAAGTGTTTTATCCAAGCCGTTAATCGCTTTTCCATATCATTTTAAGCTATGAGCCAAACATCGTGTTACACCCCAAATCCGGGGACGGACAGCTTCCGTGATGCCCCAAATCCGACACTCGACTTCCATACACCAAGTCCTGAGTTCGGCACACCACAAGAAAGATTTTTGACTGAATTTTTTTTATCTAATAAAATAATACCTGAACATGAAGATTCATGATCAAAATACCAAGCAACACTCTCCATTATAAATCATAATGGTTACAAGTACAATGTTTTCCAAAAGGTACACAATGTCAACATTACCAAATTAAAAAATAGATACAATGTATCGAGAAAGCTAAGTCTTCCAAGTTACTCCTGCCCTAAAAAAAATGAGAAATAGGAACCTTTGGCAAAAAGTCTAATGAGTACACAGGTGTTTGTAGTGTGTCCTATATGCAAGCAAGATAAATATACCACGAAGAAATCATGTATGGTAAAAGGCGTGTAGTACGTAAGGTATGATGCCAATGCCAATGCAATGCATATGCATCATAATAATACTCCAAGTCAATGCAACCAACATCACCAAGTCATATTTTCATTTCTCATATACCACAACCATAACCGTATTACACACATCCGTAATCACATCATCATCATCATATTGTCATGTCATATCATAACTGTATATCTCGGGAAAACAATGTGGTTGACACCCATGCACCAGACACCAGTAATCGACCTCGCATACCCGCTCTATGGTGGACTTCCACCAATTGTATATCATGGGAAATACCATGGTCGACGCCCATGCACCAGACACCATTAATCGACCTCACATACCCGCCCTGCGGTGGACTTCCACCTGGCATGCCAGTAGTGGACCTCATTCGTGCTTCTTCTCGTCGGTGAGTCAGACCAATCCCTGTTTGCACCTCAGCCCTTAAGCAAGTTAGACCCACCTCTTCTTAACCCGACTTCATCAGTGGGAGTCAAATCCATGACCAATGTATCCATTCGGCCCGACGGTGAGGTATCCCTAGCTAGCACCAGGGTTTAGGGACTTTCAACCCAAGGGGCACATCATCCCCCATTTTCAGGGATAACCCAAGTCATCATCATAAATGTACATTTCATCATCAAGATCCAACTCATGTTATACGACACAACTGTGGTATTTCGATCATCATGTATGTCATGATTATACATGAATTCAAGCAATTATGATAAGGCATACGTTCAAGTGCATGTGGTATGCATATAATGCCATGAGTTTAGGGTCTGCTTAACCTTTAAGCCAAAAATGACATATAATCATCATGTACCACTATCGACTATATCAATCCATGGTCATGTGACTAAACTGAAGAGGGCATTTCTTGTACATGAACAAATGTATTGAAGTACACTTGCACATACCATCATTTCATGGTGCATGAGTATGATCAATATCAACATGGTTAAGTAGATGAATTTAGTATGTTAAGAAGTGTAACAATATTAATTAAGATATTAAATCACATACTTCTATTAATCATAATAACTAACATCACTAATATCATCCATAACTATCATAATCACAAGCAATAATTGTATTCAGAATCACACATTATCCTTCACAGGATAGATATTCCATTAGTGGCTTTGGCCCGACATGATTTTCTTCTATTGGGATCACATGGTTATACCCTAACTGGGCATTATGGTTAATGAGTGGTGGTGACGCAAAGTACATGCACCAAGTGGTTATGAGATGAAAGGCAATTATAACATATAGTAAATGAGCCACATGATGGATGGTGTTAGTGAAACTCATATAATGTAGAGGGTTTCACCTTCAAGTGGACTGTTAGTAGGCTGGATTTGCAAATAATTATCATAGTAGTTCTACAATGGTTTGGAAGGCATAGGTAAACCTCATAAGATATAAGGAGTCCTAAGTTGAACGACTTGGGTATATAATATATACATAAGAGTTAGTCACGGTTGGATGACGTGAGTTTATCTCATATGACGTAGTGGGTCCTACTTCCAAGTGGTCCTGCAAGCAGATGGGTCCACACACAAACATTATGGTGGGTCCCAACAAGTAAATAGTATAGGTAACTCATATATATTAACACAGTACAAGGAAGAACAATTCAGATGCACAAGGCATACATCAACGGGCTCCATGATCGAACTGTTTGGTTGGCAAAACAATTGAACAGTGGGGATAAAATATGTACATTGAGTGGGTTCACAAGTGTTTAGAAGTTATACATTCAATTAACACTATTTCATATCGTCTGACTTATTTAGGAATTGGATCTAGGTCATTACGGAATCATGTTCTAGAATTAGCTAGCCTAATGGATAAATGGTGAAATATGTAATACTTACATCAAGGTAGGGTCCGTAATCGATCTGACACACGTCCTAAGTTCACATACCCAAGAGGTTACACCATCAGCGTAGTCCACGAGTCTGATAATCACACAATTCTCATATGCCCACATGGTCTTATGACCACTCCATTATCAGAAGTCCATATGGTTGAGAGGCTACGCAAATGTCACTCTACTAGTGATAATGACTTAAGGTTAGATGGTTATGTACTTTCATTACATCATAGCTCACATAATGGAGCAACCGCTTTACTAAACTTTCACATGGTCAGGCAGTAAGTACCACAATTTCACATAGTTTAGTATATATACGATTACTATCATGATCTAGTGTCCACATTTCAAAATATCCAAATATAATTTAGTAATCATAATCCTACACACGAATACAAGGCTACACCAATTATGTTAAGTCTTATACTACAACCACTTCACACGTGACATAGTTAATGACTCATATTCGGTGTCACATGGTTAAGGGCTAAGGGCCACATTTCATCATACCATTTACGGTTTAGAGATCACATCACATAGAATCCAGGACCTTGATAGCATTACCTTGGGTAACATAACCCTACATCACATTCGGTCTAATGTACAACTTGGTCATACATGATTCAAGTGGCGGTGTTTATATCGATAAGCAAAAACCTACATTGCTGAATGGCCATCAAAGCCACTTGATTTCATATGGTTAGGTGGCCTTATGCGTATTTCACATTCATACAGTTAGATTAGTACATATACTACATATACTCCACCATTGCCTATGATTAGGTGACCATACATACATTAAATACCCACATGATTAATGGGCCAAACATGTATATCATACCCTCACACCACTAGAGTCTATATATTTGTTATAATTGAACATGTTTAAGGGTTTAAATAAAAGTCACATGATCCTATTACTTGGGGCCGCACTCTAACCAAAGTGTCAAGTGATTAAGGGTTGTCCACAATCAGCCCATTTAAAGGATTCATCATCATTACTTCAAAAATTACAATACCAGATCGTCATACATTCAACATATGGAGATTACAAACTCTTGTCGAAGAGGCCCAATGGTTGGCCCAAACAAGACTACCACTGATGGGCCCACATGGCATTCACTCAAAATAAGCCTTAACATTCTTAGGCCCACACACCAATGGAATTCATAATGGGTCCTATGAGATGGAGTCCATGGGGATTTACCATTAGGTTGAGTTGTGTGTGACCCACCTTAAGTTAGGATCCGCTCCAACAATCCGATGAAGTCGATGGATGGTATGAATATACATTGCAACATTAACCTCGGCTCTAGGAAAATTTTAGTGATAAGAGTTTGTTCCTTACTGTTTCAGGTAGTACGGTCTAGGTAGACTTTGGATCAGCCTAATTTTTGAAGCCATACCATGCAATGGGCTGGTCAAGGATGATGTACAGACTCAATAGATCAGATAAATTGTGGTAGACTCATAAAGAGTCTTTCATGGTAAATGTTCAATTTCTACTGTTCGTGTGGTGCAGCCTACCTAAAAATTGGATCAGTTTTATTTTTGGGCTCATGTACTAAAATGGTTTATCAAAGATAATGTACGGTGTAGATCTGATGTAGACATCAGGCGGGCCTCTTGGCTTAAAATCAAGTCAATCTGTGGCTTGTGTGGGCCACACTAAACACAAAAGTTGGGACGATTACCCTCCATTAAAACATTCATAATCATTTGTTGGGTCTGCGGGATGTGGTTCACAAATCCAGCCCATCCATTATGTGTGTCCCACTTGGTTGAGGGTTCAGTCCAAGTTTCAAATGCATCAGAATTTTAGGTGAGCCCCAGCAAGTGCTTTTATATGCTCGAGCTCCGAGTTATATGAACGGTTCAAGGAGATCAAAGTTACATGGGTCCCAAAGTGATGTATTTATTATATCTACACTGTTCATCTATATTTAGAGATCATTTTAAAGCATTATCCAAAAAATAAGAATTATATCTAAAGATTGTCTGGACCACACCACAAATAGTAGTGGAGATAATGATTTCATCGTTAAACAATTAACAGGGCACACCATAACATATATTCTCCATCAAATTTGTTCATAAGGTCACAAGGACCTGAATTAAGAGGAAAAACAAATTTCATATTGGTCCAAAACTTCTATGACTTAAAAAGGGTTTCAATGGCAGACGTTCAATTTCCCATTGCTCTTTGTAGTGTGGACCACTTGATAGTTAGATCTGTCTTATTTTTCTTCTCAAGCCTTAAGACGAGCTTGCCAACTGGATGGACGGTTTGGATATATATATATATATATATATATATATATATATATTTGTGTATTTTCACAGTTTTTCATAGGTGGGGCCCACATCAAGATGATCTAGTCCATCTGTTGGATTCTTTGGCTCATGACAGACCCAACGAGCCCAATATTCGGCATTTTTTTGGCATACAGAAACATCACAGCGGCCCTAACAGTTTATTACTATTAAAATAATATTTTTGATGGTGTGGCCTACCAGAGATTTGGATTGGCTTCATTTTTCAGATCAAGGGCTAAAATGAGCTTGAGAATTGAATGGACAGTGTGGATCAAATACATACATCGTGGGTGGGGCCTGTTGTGGGCCCACAACTCCTGCCCCTTGTATCAAGTAACTGGGACGCTACTTGCTGCAATGTCCACCCTTTTTTTTAATGTTTATTACTTTTTTTACATGATGTGTACAAGTGTGTGCATGAGTGTGTATGTGTGTGAGAGTTTGGCCAGCCTAAAAGGGCCATTCTTGGACAATTTGGATGACTTACAAACATTTTGGTGGGGCCCACTCTCAATGGGTCCCACAAGAAGTCTAGAATAATTTGATTGTTTTAAAATATATTTTCTCCTATGCATCCACACCATTACTAGTATCATCATCATTATCATCAAATCATCACCACCAATCATCATCCAACTAATCAAAAAGAAAACAAACCAAGAGTGGAGTGGGTGTACTCACCTTGATAGATTAGATGGATGGAAGGGATGGGATTGATGGAGTTGATGGCCCACCAAGATTAGGGGTGCACATTTAATCGGTAGAACCATGGAACCAGACCAGAACTGTTGGATTGGTCCGGTTTGGTCCGGTTCTGGATAGCACCGGTTCCGGTTTCGGTTCCAAAATTACAAGAACCGTTGGATACGGTTCAGTTCCGGTTTAGGGGCAGGTAGAACCGACCCGAACTGTGGAACCATGGTCTCCACCTCTTCTTACACGTTAGTCGTTACTACGATGAGGATGAACGAAGTAGATCTCCGAGAATGCCATCAGAAGTGGGCCCCACTTATTTTTTTTTTTCAAAATATCCAAACCATGCGAAAAACGTCCAGGGACGGACGTGCATGGATTGGGTTTTGACAGTGAGCCCCACCCATCATCACTTTTCGCGATCTGAACCGTCCATCATGTAGGGTGCTCAAAAACGTCGCAAGGACGTTCCCCTTTTCAACAAAAAGCGAGGAAAGATGGGGGTATCTACCTGTCCATATTTGAAAAACCCAGAACCGATCCGGAACTGAACCGGTTTTCACGGTCCGATTCTAGTTCGGTTCTAGTGTGCTAACAGTTCGGTTCTAGTTCCGAAAATCCTAGAACCGTTAGGAACGGTTCAGTTCCGGTTTTACCCCAGAACTGGACCAAACCGACCCATGTGCACCCCTAACCAAGATCACTCCTCTCTCTCTCTCTCTCTCTCTCTCCTAGTGTAGAAAAATGGTGAAATGCTAAGGGACGAAGGATTATTTGTAGAGAAATTGTTCAAATGTGGTTAGATTTAATTAATGTGATCTTGCTTAGCTTAGACTAGGATTATGATAATTAATTCATGATTTGTAATTAATGGTGGATTAAAGGGACATGGGATAGCATGGTGCGATGATGTCATGCATAGGGTATGGTATGGAGAAGAGTTGACCTTGCATGCACATAAGAGAGAGGAGGTATGGGTGTGTGACATCACACACATGGGTAGAGATTCTCTCACCCATGTGTGGCATGTGTATGTGTGCATGGCATGTGTTGTGCACATGTGTGGAATGGAGTACATGACACCATGCGCACATTATATACTAATGATTCTTCGCGCGTATCTCACTACTGGAGTGTCATACAGACGCACGGGTTGTATCTCCATGATCGCGGCCACGGGGTGGTCGATATGAAATAGGTTTCGAGGTCTTGGTGTTCCGGTCAATTGGGTGTGCACTATGAACGACCAATCCAGGTCTGGCTAAGGGCATAGATCATCGTGCACATAAGTATAGAAAATGGTACGGAATGGACGGGGTGTTACACACTGAGCAAGGTACAAGGCTTAAGTGGACCACAAAGTGGGGATTTAATGTCCACCATTAAAAACTTCTTGGTAGTTGGAGAAGTTTCGGATCAAGGTAATATTTTTTTTTCACTTCATCCACGTCTACATGACCTTATTAATGGGTTGGATGATAAAAAAACATCACGGTGGCCCTTAGAAAGGTTTCAACGTGGGTGTCATTATCATTGTAACTTCCTCTGGTGTGGTCCACTGGAGTTGTGGACCTGCTTCAATTTTACATACGTACCTTAAAATGATATGAGAAAAGCGATGAGAGGTGTGGATAAAACACTTACATCATGATGGGCCCCACAGTGCCCTGCCCGGACGGATTAGCCCCACAAATCTCAGGTGGACTACACCACAGGATACGTTGACTGAATGTTGACCATTGAAAACTTCCAATGGCCCACTATAATGTTTATTTGTGGGATCCAAAACTTATAGAGCCATTAGAAAGTTTTCAATGAGAAGTGTTAAATAATCACTTTTTCATGTGGTGTCGTCCACCTGGGGCTTAGATCTACCTCATTTTTGGACTTAACTGCTAAAATGAGCTAGAATAATAGATGGACAACGTGGATAAAACAAATATATCATAGTTGGCCCACAGCTTTGACACCAGCTAGCTGGCTAGCATTGGGGTCACTGGCCAAACCGCATCCATGTGCGGCACGCCACACAATCCCATTTTGTGGTAGTGTAGTGTATTCCAGACGCGGATTTCCAGGGCTTTCGCAATAAGTTCCTGAGCAAGGATGCTGGGTGGGGCTACGACCATGTTTTTTTAATATATTTGGTTCATCCGTTTAGCGAGCTAATTTTAGGAAAATTGACCAAAAAAATGAGGTGGATCCAAGACTCAAGTGGGCCATACGAGAGGAAACAATAGAGATTCAGTGAGAACCGTTAAAACATTCTCATGACCATAAAAGACGAAACAATAGAGATACAGTGAGAACCGTTAAAACATTCTTATGACCACGAAAGCTTTGTTTCAGGTTAATTTTTTTATATTTTCACTTCTTCTCTGTGTTAATGACCTTGTAAATGGTTTGGATGACATATAAACATCAAGGTGGAGCCCAAGAAGGTTTCAACGGTAGGTATTTCTGTTCCCAATTTTTCCTCTCATGTGGCCTACTTTAGTTTTGGATCTACTTCATTTTTGGTTGATTTTCCTAAAATGAGCTCACCAAACGGATGAACGAAGTATATTTCCCAAAAACAAGGTGGTGGGCCCCATTCAGCATCCTTATGCAGGAACTTCCTGAGGAAGGCTTTCGCAGGAAATCCGTGTCTAGTGACGTCACTATGTTCTTTGGGCCCACCATGATGTATGTCTAGTATCCATACAATCAATCCTCTTAGAGAAATAATTTTATGGAATTAGCCAAAGAATGAGAGAGATCCAAAGTTCAAGTGGATCCCAACACAGAGAACAGTGAGGACAGTGACGCCACCATTGGAGCCTTCTTAGGGCCCACCATGGTGTTTATTTGAGATCCTATCTGTTTATAATTTAACACAGACATAGAATAATGAAATAAGGGAAAACACAAATATCAAGTTGATCAAAAACTTCTGTGGTCCAAAGAAATTTTTAATGGCAGGTGTTCAATCCCAACTGTTTTCTGTGGCAGACTCCAGTTCAGCTTTGGATCTACCTCATTCTTTTATTAATGCCCTAAAATAATCTCTCCGAATGGTGGACGGTGTGGATACAACACATACATCATGGTGGGGCCCACAGATTATGCTGTAGTCGCTTCTCGCTACTGTCGAGTTCAGTAGCTAATCATCGTCCATGTGGCGGGATTTTTATCCCCAAGCCGCATGCTTGACAGGGTAGATTTGGCACGCGGATTGCGTCCTAACCCCGCCCGTCTCTATCTCCTAACGGGCAGTTCCGTGAGAGGGCCCACCGTGATCTCTCTGTTTATCCATGTCGTCCATCCCTTTTCTCATATTATTTAAAGGCATAAAAATAAAAATTAGGCAGATCCAACACTCAAATGAACCACGCCATAGATGACTCTTACATTTAAAGCAACTGGCATTTGATTCTTTAGGCATTTAATGCAACTAAGCTTATTATTTGGTGTGGTCCACTTGAGCATTGGATCTGTATAGTTTTCTTTTGTTCATGCCTTAAAATGATACGAGGAAAGGGATGGACGACTTAGATAAACAGATACATCACAGTGGGCCTGCCCACACAACCGCCTGTTCGGGGCTAGAGACGGGAGGGGATAGAACGCAATCCGTGTCCGGTAGATTGGATAGGGGATTGTGGTTGCCCTCGGTATAGAGGTGGGCATATTGGACCCAATCCGGTGGATCTGACCCGATCTGACCAGACTCAGTACTGTTTCGAACAGAACCGATGGCCTAAATTGGCCTGATCGAGTTTGTCGATCCGAATCTGATAGTTTTTCGGGTCGGGTTCGAATAAAGGTGTATCCAGACAGAACCGATCCGAAAAGCCGGACCGAAAGGGTCTGAACCGACCTGACCTGATCCAACACAAGATGTAAATATCTCTTTAAACAAAAATTTTATTGTCCATTTTTCATTCGGCGCCAAAAAACCCTGCCCTATCTCTGTCTATCTCTCTCAATCTATCTCTCCATTTATGTTGAAGAAGAAAGCAAGGAAAAGGTTGTTGGAGATCAAATCCTTCTCTTTTTGCTGTTGGAGATGGTGTATAGTTGTGTACGGAAGAGAGAAAGAGGGAAAGAGAGAGAGTCACAGCAGAAGAATGGTTGGCATACAACAGTTTACCGGCTGTCATCCTGATAGTCAGACCCAATGACGGAAGCGGATCACCTAGTTTAACATTGGCAAGTTCTGTGGTCTAATCACGAGGTATGTGTTATATCCAAACCGTCCATCCATTTGGTGATCTCATTTTAAGGCTTGAGATAAAAAAATAAGACATATCTAACCATCAACTGGACCACACTGTAAAAACTAGTAGGAGATTGAACGTTTACCATTGAAACCCTTTTTAGGGTCAAAGAAGTTTTGGATTAATATGAAATTTGTTTTTCCTCTTCATTCAGGTAGGGACCTTGTGAAATTTGTTTTTCCTTCACTTGTGACCTTATGAACAGATTGAATGTAAAATAAACGTTATGGTGGGCCCTATAAATTTTTTAACGATGAAAATCATTATCTCCACTGCTATTTATAGTGCGGTCTAGATGATCTTTGGATATGATTCATTTTTTGAATAATGCTATAAAATGATCTCTAAAATCATATTAATGGGGTAGATATAATAAATACATCAGTGTAGGCCCAGTAACTTTCATCTCCTTTGAACCGTCCTCACAACGCGGAGCTCGAGGAGCGTCAGTGCTGTCTTCGCCCGACACGTGCCTAGAGCAACTATATATAGCTAGTGCTAGCTATGGATACTTGGGAATTTCAAAGCTTCTCCAGGAAGCTACATGGGCTGGGAAATAGGATTGCGTACTGAGTTACTCAGTAGGCTTTATCGTATTAAGTAAACTCAGTTGGGCCCACCTTGAATGTATGCAGTTTATCCAATCCGTTCAGACGCTGTTTCAGCTAATTTTATACGTTGAGCCTAAAATTAAAGCATATACAAAGCTCAAGTGAACCATACCACTAGAAACAGTGGGAATAATGATTTCGACCGTTGAAATATTTCTAGTGTCTACAGTGATATTTATATGTCATCCAACATGTTCATAAGATAAAAAGGACTTGGACGGAGGTAAAAAAAAAATATCAGCTTGATCCAAAACTTCAGTGGTCCCCTAGAAATTTTCAATGGTAGGCACTCAATTCACACTATTTCCTGTGGTGTGGTCTATTTGATCTTTAGATATACTTTATTTTTGGTATATGGAAATGAAATTAACTTTTAAAATGGATAGACAGTGTGGATCAAACAGATAAATCACGATGGATCCTACAGAGTTTACTTAGTACGCTTAGCATATTGAGTTACTCAGTATGCAATCCGCTTCCCATGGCCGGTGTGAAGCTTCTTCAAGAAGCTATATTGCTGTACATTTTCATCTTATTGGATAAACTATGTGGGGCCCATCTTAATTTTTTTTGTTTATCCACACTGTCCAACAGTTTTTTCAGATCATTTTAGGGGTTATACTAAATTTTAAGTATATTTAATAATCAAGTAGATCGCATCATAGGAAAAACTAAGAATAATGATTTCCACACCATTGAAAAAAATAAACGATCCGGACGTTGCCCAATCTGATCCGACTCAGTTTTCCTGACTAAGTCAGACTCGGATCGGTTTAGACCAGCATATGTTCAGGTCTAACCGAGTCAGCTGACTCAGACTGGGTCCCGGTTTTGTCTGAGTTTGGGTTGAGCCATGTAAAATCCGGACCTGGTCGGGTTGGGTCAAATCCGAGTCAACTCGGTCTGATGCCCAACTCTACCTCGACATGATGGACTTGGTCCTGGCAGGGCTATGTGGAGCCCATTGTTATGCATGTATTCCATCGATGCCTTTCATCCATTTTAACAG
This sequence comes from Magnolia changhungtana, assembly GCA_030180095.1. Lineage (NCBI taxonomy): Eukaryota > Viridiplantae > Streptophyta > Magnoliopsida > Magnoliales > Magnoliaceae > Magnolia > Magnolia changhungtana. Next base: position 1,312,686 of record JASAUF010000070.1, on the reverse strand, counting down.
AGCATTTTGCGGTACGAGCCCCAAAAGAACGTATATCCAAGATTCAAGTGGGCCACACCATCGGAAGCAGTGGTGATAAAAACGCTATCATTGAAACCTTCCTAAGCCTACCCTGATATTTATTTGCCATCTAACCTGCTCATAAGGTCGCATGGACCTAGATAAAAGAAAAACACAACTATCATCTCGATCAAAAATTTTCGTGGCCATAAGAAGTTTTCAATGATATGCATTCAAGCTCCACTGTTTCATTTAGTGTGGTCCACTTGAACTTTTGATCTGGTTTCTGGCGTTGTACACTAAAAAGATTTGAAAAATGAATGGACTGTATGGATATAAAAAAAGTATACATTAAGAGGGAATACAAGAAAAAACCCAAAAGCGCAGCCGTAATGGCCCTTCCTACATAGAATGCTTGATATATCCCAACCCAACTCTGTCTAGGAAAAGAAGCCCGTTGATGTGGGAGGCAACGAGGGAAAAGAGCCAGACGAGCAAGCTTTCTTGGAAATCGCTATCTTGGTGGGCCATCCCATCTGCCGGAGCATTCCCCTCTCTACAAATATGGATGAACCTGAACTGGCCCCTTCGCTTCGCTAAATAATCCTGGAGAGCCATTATTTCCAGGTCCAAGCGGGGGTGAAATCAACCAGTATTTCTAGGTCCAAGCGGGGGTGAAATCTCCATTCAGCCAGTTCACCACTATCTTTGAGTCTGATTCTATCACAACTTTGGAGAGCCCCATGTTCAGACAATGATAAATACCATCATGGACCGCTCGAAGCTCAAGTTAGATGTTCGAGCCCACCCCATAGCCTACCGAGAATGAAAAAAGAAAATCTCCTTTATCTCCCCTACACATCCAACCTCCTCATGACCAACCCGGATTCTGATTTGCGGATCCATCCACATTCAGCTTAGCCCACCTAACAAGACTCACAGACTCCCTAGGGTGGTTAGGAGCTTCGATACCCAGCTCCCTAAGAGACAGATGAAAAGATAAGCAGAGACGCCTAGAGGAGAGCTGACCTTGAGTCATAGAAAAAAGGTCCACTTCACCCTTGTAATCGTGGTCGAAGCGGAGATGGACTTCCCATCAAATCTCGCTACGTTCCTAGACTTCCAAATCTCCCAGCAAATAATACTAGGAAGCAGGCCCACCACCGCCACCTGACTTGTTCTTGTATCAATCAAGGACCACCAATGGCTTAGTCTGCCTTGCACTAACTGACCCTTGGATGTGGATAAGCCGAAGATTGACCCAAAGTAATTCCAGACCGTGGATGCAAGCTAGCCAGAAAGGAACAGATGATTAAGCGATTCTTTTGACGGTTGCTGGGTGAGGCCTTCATCACAAGAGACACATCTAGAAGCTAGAAGAATGCCACAGGATTTTATGGCGTTGTCAACTGGGATTGCGTTCTTCCTCAATTTCCACATGAATAAGGAGATCTTTGGCGACATTTTCGGAGGTCATTCCCAATTAGACCAAACTCTGTGTTGGCTACTATCGCGACACAGCTCCCATGCCGATTTAACTGAGAAATTACCTGACGGATCCAAGGGCCAGATGCATGAATCCACGCCATCCAATAAACAAAAACCTGCTAGGAAGATAAAATCAATAAGCTGCTGGGGGAGATAGGAAAAAATTGAGGATGGCGGGAGTGGGCCATTCGGACCCAAGACTTTGTAAACTCGCTGCGATAGCAAGCCATTAGGAATGGGCCTATTTGCCATGTTCTCCAGCGAGCCCAATCCCGACCAGTTCTCCTTCTAAAAATTACAGTGGCCCTGGCCTAGAAGCCACTGAACATTGTCTTCTACGAAAGGAAGCAACTTCCTACTGCTTTTCCAAAGTGGGGAGGAAAACGGAGATAGGCGGTTTAACTCTATAAGATAGAGGTCAAATTTGTATTTGGCTCTAGAAAATGAGGCCCATAAGCTAGAATCGCTACCATATCTCGCATTCCACGCCATTTTGGAGCGGAGGGCTATCATAACCTCTTTAAGATTTTTAATGCCCAAACCACCTTCAACTTTTGGTCTGGCAATCTCGTTCCAGTTAGACTAATGAAGATTTTTCTTTCCATCAACCTAGCCCTAAAAGAAATTAGCAGTCTTTTAAGATCTGCAAGGACAAGCACTGGAATCTGAGCTGTAGCCATAACATGAACATGAATACTGCCTAGGACATGTTGGATCATGATCACCCTCCCAGCTTATGAAAGGCAACTTGCCTTCCACCCACTGATACGCGCCTCCACTTTGTCCACCAACGAAAGGAAATATGATCTTCTAGCCCTGCCTTGGATCAATGGGACTCCCAGATAGATAGATCCAGACCCAACCTTTTTAATCCCTAAAGATCTCTCAATGCTCCTAATCCTTACAATTAACAACTTCTTGGAGCAAACGAAGGAGCTCTTTCTAAGGTTGATCTTTTGCCCCAAAACCGCTTAATAGGAAGATAGGAAACTATTTACTTCACAAAGAGAGGCGCATCCCCTGTTCAGAAACAGGAGTGTGTCATCAACATATAGGAGATGGGAGATTAGCGGGCAACCCTAACACAACTTGAAAGGATGGTAGAAACCCCAAGAAACTAGTTGTGCGAACCCCCAGCTGAAAACCTCTACAGTAAGAATGAAAAGGCTTGGAGATATGGGATCTCCCTGGCAGAGCCCTCTATCTAATTTGAAGAAATCCGCTGGTTCCCTATTAATGAGAGCTGAGAACTAGACATTTGCCCAACAACTCTCAACCAGACTTATCCATGAATCACTAAACCCAAACTGCTTCAAAACTTTTATAAGGAAGCCCCACTCAACCTATCATTAGCCTTCTCCATTTCTAGCTTAAGTACAATGTTCCCACCTCTAACCTTTTTGTTAATATCCCTAATCATTTCCTGTGTGATAGTAATATTTTCAGCAATAGATCGACCCTAAACAAAAGCTCCTTGTTTGGGTGATATGAGCTTTGGCAACACCACACTAAGTCTGGACACTATCAGCTTAGAAAAAATAATTATATATGCAGTTGTATAGGTTAATCGGCTTGAAGTCGAAGAATTTCTTCGGAGTTGAGGATTTAGGCACAAGACAGATGAGGGATGCTGTGAAGTCTCTGGGGAGATCTCCACCTCTAAACAGGAACACCACAACTTTGTGGATATCTGGGCCCACAATGTGCAAGCATCCCATGTAAAAAGCCCTTGAAAATCCATTTAGGTCGGGCGGCCCATCTTTCGGGAGGGAGCAGACCACGAGAAGGACCTCTTGCATTGACGGTGGGGCCATTAGATGCTCATTATCGTCCTTAGTCAGAAGCGATGTGATAGCCGATAGAAGATCTTGAGAAGTGGACGTGGCCTCTGCCTTGAAAAGGAATTTGAAAAAGTTCATCACTGCTTCTTTGATAGCTGAAGGATTGTCCACCCTCTGACCCGAGTCTGGCTCTATCGATATTTTTTCTTCTCTTCTTTGCCTCTCCGTCGCTGATGAGTGGAATAACTTAGTGTTCATGTCTCCCTCTGTAAGTGCTAAAATTATGAGCACACTTTAGTTGTTAAATTTCATAAAGCCAAAACAACTTGACAATAGATCTTCAAGACTGGTTCATAATCAAGAGAAGATTAAGCTCAAGACAGGTCCATTCTCAAGAGAAGATCAAGTTAAAGATCGATTAATGTTCAAGAAAAGATTAAGCTCAAAAGTCAAGTTGAAGTCCGAGACTTAGTTCAAGCCAAAGAAGATTAGATATTTGATATATCTCAGGAGATATAAAACCCTAGAAAGACTTTCAGAAAGACCTTAGGACTAGGTTCTTTAAAAAATATGTTATTTTGGGTTTTTATGCTTATTTTCCTTGGAATTCGGCCAGCCTAACTTTTGGTTTGGTTAGCCTAAGCTTTCTCGACTAGCATAACTTCAAGCCCGAAGCAACAACTAACTTTTGTTACAAATTCAGCTAGCCCGAGCTTTGGTTCGGCTAGCTCGAGAAAATTCGGATCAAATTCCAACAACCTCTCCTTTTGGAATTCGGGGAAATTCGGCCAATCGAAGGCCAAATTCGGCTAGCCAAATTGAGCTGTTTGGCTAGTCGAACTGATCCTCGGGCAAGTCAAATTTTGGATAAATATTATCCCACGCAATTCCAAGTCCGCCGAATTGAATCCGGTCTGCTTACGCTAGTTGAAGACTATCTCGGGCTACCCGAAGTTATAACTTCTTTGCCTATAAATTGAGTTCCTCTCTCATTCCGAATTCTCAAGTTAATTATCAAAATCCTACTACAAGAGAAAGAGAAACTCGAGTTATTACCAATCTATTGAACGGTATTTATAATTTAATTTATAGTTTTTTATTTCAATTCCCTTAATCTCGTATCTTTCAAGTTTGATTCTAAAGAGAGTAAAACTATATTCTTCTTTTGAGATTTAAGAGAATTGATTCAAGTAGCTTATTAGGTTTAACTTAATTAAAATAGATGTCATGCCCCAAACTCAGAAACCGGTCTCACATAATTTCTGATCGCCGAAACCGGTGCCGATAACCTCCATAGTACCCCGTTCTTGGCTCCTAGCGTCTATACACCAGATTCCGATCCTGGGATCTTACAAGGAGTATTTTCTAACGTACATTTATTTCGTAAGAAACATAACCACAAGTTTACCCAAATCACAAAGGCAACATCATCATCACATATCCACTAATATAAATAGTTAAATATAGTGCTAAAAGGAAAATACAAGGTAAATATCAAAAGCTCCAGAAGCTCTACCGCATGCTCCTACCTCAGCTCGATCGCGTCCTATCATCGCCTACATGCATCTATCGTGCATAAGCTTATAGAAAGCTTAGAGGGTAGTATACGTGTGTGCGCAGGATAAGTGTCAAGCACACAAATATCAGCATAAGCGGAATACTTGTAAGGCTATAAGTCATTCAATATCAGAGCAATGCGAAAACATGTCGGTAAGTCCATAAGTACTATCAACCTTATCCAGGCTATGTGATGCAAAAACATAAGCCAATATCATATACTGAGAAAGCAATATATTATGTAAATCCTGACAAGTCCACGAATACTAACAGTCTCATCTAAGCCATATAAATGTAGAAACATAGCGACCCAAATGTCATATGCCATGGATATAATGCAATATGTAAATCCTGGCGAGTCCATAATACCATCAACCTCATTCAGAATATGCAATACATGAGCATAGTAAACTAAATGCTATGTGCTGAGAATGCAATGCAATATGCGGTGCAAATGAAATGACCAAGTTAGAGCGTGAAGTCGGGATGATAGTACATAGTATCGTAAGCCATGGGGTCCATCACAAGGGACTTCTATCCAAACCAGTTTCAAACTTAAATTTGGATAGCTAGACTCATTGTAGTAAACTCCTGATCTCAGGTTAGTCACGAGCCTAACTGAAATCCTGGCCATTTCGAAGGTACACATATCAAATTAGTTGCACACCACCAGCCCAAGTGGATAGTGAATGAATGAATGAATAAGTAAAATACTGAGTATGCAACTCTTGCTCAATCAGTCCACATATCAGTATCGTACATCTTTGGGATCATCACCTGTATCTAGTACACTCAACGCCACCTGTCGCACCATCAGGCTCACAACTGGGTAAGTGGAAGAGACCTCACTATCCGTTTGCCTATCGGGCCCGACTCGTCGATAGTAGACTCATTTATGATCTGGTCAGACTCAGCTTAATATTACCTACTCCCTTAGGTTGGTAAGGCCACACCCCCTCCCAACCGACCACGACACAGTAAGAGACGCGACATACTGGTATATGGCCCTCATGTGCTCATATATATATATATATATATATATATATATATATATATATATATATATCCACTCGGTATAGACGTTGGGACATCCTCTAGTACTAAGAGGGTTTAGGGACTTTCACTCAGGGACATCTATGGCACCCTATGTAGAAAAGATTTTCAGTGTCCCATCTGGCCATCCACGACTGATGTCACTAGGGAGTACAGTGGTTATATCACAAAATGTGAGATGTATGGGTCATACCATCCAGTTATGCATCAAACTTGCGTGTACCATGCACTCATATGGGGGAACTCCACCTATCAGGGAGTCCCATAAAAAACCTGCCCAATGATATATGCAATGGTTAACCACATCTTATAACAAACATGCAGATGCTGCGTATGGGCATGTATCATAATGCTATGTTGTCACATACTCATAATCAATATCGATAACTAGCACCGCCTCAACAATCGACATCGATAAGCAACCTTGACAATCGGCCTTGATAAGCAACCTTAATAATTGGCCTCGAGAATCGGCATCGATAAGTGACTTGATAATCAGCCTCGATAATCATCCTTGATAATCGTCCTCGATAATCGGTCTCGACCATTGGCCTCGACAATCGGCCCCGATAATCGGCCTATATGTAAGGTGGGGTCCGTAGATGAATAGCCGATCTAAACTATAATATAAGGATCGGCCCTCGGCTATGGATATGCTAAATCCGGTAGCACGGAGTCATCCGTCTATGGCAATGATGAACCATGCAACATTAATGAGGCTTGATGATTTGGATTGACCTAGAATAATAAGAATGGGCCTAACAAAGGCCTAAGGGAAGGTCACAATGTGGACATTTAACCATCATTGTCCATCAATGTGGACATTTAACCAACATTGCTCCCAAGGAGTGGCCCACGTAGAGCCTAACATATAGAGGGCCCATGACTTCACATAAGGGCCCAATACACATCCCATTGGGTTGTTCACATAGTCATCAAATACATTACAATGGGTCATGTCACGTGGGCCTAATACATATCACAATGGGCCTCATACAAGGACCTCGTATACATCGCATTGTGCTACACTCATGGGCCTCATATACATCAAGTGGGCTACATTGCATGGGCCTCATAAAAATCACAATTGGCCACATCACATGGTCCTTACACATCGCAATGGGTTGCATCTCATGGGCTTAATACACATCACAATGGTCGCTCACACAAACCTAATATACATCACAATGGGCCCCATCACCTGGCCCTCAAATGCATCACAATGGGCCTTGTCACTTGGGCCCAATGTACATTACAATGGGCCTCATTACATGCCACAATTACATCACAATGGGCCTCATCCCATGGGCCTTATATACAGGCCACACAGCAGGGCCTCATGTACAATCTCAACGGGCCTCACAAGATGGACAGTTAATACATACATCACGACGAGTCCCACACTTACACACATACACAGTGGGCCTCACACACAACAAATGGGCCTCACATACTTTAGATGGGCCTCACATACTACAGTGGGCTTCACACACAACAGGTGGGCCTCACACATACATAGTGGGCCTCATATCTATCAAAACGAGCCTGCCAACAACCTAGACCGTGTGCATACAAAACATACATCAAAGATGGACTCTCACAGATATGGACAATGTAGATAAAATGCATCATGGTGGGGTCTACATCTGTTGGGCAGCATAGATAAAATACATCACAGTGGGCTTGTTGCCACTGGACCACATGGATGAAACACATCGGGTGGACCCCACTGCTACTGGATGGCGCAGGTAGAATACAAACAAACAAGGTGGGACCCATGCAGCACCGTCCAGAGATGGACGGTTCGGATACATACATCAAGGTGGGTCCCATCCGTTGTTAAAATAGACGGATGGTTGGGATGAAACACATATGTCACAATGGGCCACACCGTCTTCAGCTGGATGGTATGAAGGAAACACATATGTCACAATGGGCCACACCGTCCTCAGCTGGATGGTATGAAGGAAACACATACACCATGGTGGTCTCACGTGCTGGATACAGCACGGTAGGCCTCACTTGATATTTAAATCTGTCTATATATGAGTGGATGGTATGGATCAAAACACACACATCATTGGGTCCCACCGTCCCTAATGGATGGTGTGGATAGAACACTGACATCATGTGGGGTCCACCATCAGATGGATGGTTGGATATAATACTTACCTCGTGATCAGGGCCCATAGAACTTGCATACATCAATACAACAGCAAAGCTACTGGGACCCACCGTCCCTATCAATGGATGGTGTGGATCATACAACACATACATCATAGTGGGGATCCATGTCCCACGTGGAAGGCCACACACGTGGCTGTCCTCACGCCAGCCTTGGACGAACAGCCAGGATGTAAGGCACATACATCACATGGGTCCCACCGTCCAGACCACTAGACGGTGTGAATCCTTCACATGCAAGGTGGGTCCACACGTATGGCCCACCAGATATATATATATATATATATATATATATATATATATATATATATATATATATATATATATATATATATATATATATAAACTAGTGTCCAAGCCTTCCTAATCTGGACGGACAGTGAGGATTCAACACATCCATCATGGTGCGCTCCCACAGCACTCGCTGGTGGGGTCCACATATACAGAGGGCGTTGATAAAACATATGCGCCATGTGGGCCCTTGCTCAGGTGAACGGACGGTGTGGATGTACCCCACATCTAGTGGGTCCCACAGATGGTGTGTATACAACACATACATCATAGCAGCCCACAGGGCATGCTGACGTAATACAATAGCTATATAGGTGGTTGAGGTATACCAGTCAATCTGCTTCCAAGCAAGTGGGTCAGCACGTGTGGAACCCACCAGCTCGAGATAGAGCTGATATTTGTATTTTCTCTTCGTCTGGGCCTGTCCAGACGGACAGCCCAGCGGGCCTACCATTGGACAGTCAGCAAAGTGGGCCTAACATATGGATGGCATGGATATAATACATACTTCATGGTGGGCCACACACACACACTAGGTGAGCCACACACTTCTTCATCATCATCACCATACAAAGGAAAAAAGAGAAAGTAGAGAGAGAGAGAGAGAGACGGTGTAGTTAAGGGACCCTGCCACTATGGGCCCCTCTTAGATCACAACATATACATCAAGGTGGGTCCCATCATAAGTGGGCCCTAGCTACGAACACCCACCGATTTCGCTCCTTCTTGGCTCCTTGATCTCCCGATATCCTAAGCTTCCTCTTTAATGGAAGATGATGAGAGTGGAAGGGTTAGATGGTGAGGATCTTGGGGTAGGAAGTGGGCCACACTAGGCTCCTCTCTTTTCTCTCCTTAGCTTGGATGGTTGCTCTCTTGGGAAGCTTAGAATGGAGTGAGAAAATGAGAGAGAGAGAGAGAGAGAGAGAGAGAGAGAGAGAGAGAGAGAGAGAGGTGGATGGGAGAGAGGGATGATAATGGGTGTAAGGAAGGGATGGGTTTGATGGGTGAAGTGATGGATGTGTACTTGACTTGAGAGTTGACTTTGGATGAGAGAGGGATGGGTGTTGGTACTTGACTTGATTGATTGATTGATGTGATGTTTGGTAGAGATTCTCTTGGGTTTCACAACGGGCGACATTTTTTTGAAATAAATGTTGGCCCACATCTCCTGACCTAGGTATCGCATCGGTGTGCGAGTCGTGGCGACGACGTGGTCACTGGGGTATAAGTTTCGAGTCGAGCTGACTCTGATATACGGGACTTAACTTAGGGTCACGTAAAAATGCCGATTACAGGTCGCGGGTCACCGGAATTCGACCAGGAGGACCATGAGAGTCTAAGGAATGGTACAGTCTAAGATACAGGTCTTATAGATAGAACTTCAGACCCTTTCTATATGACTAAACAAGGAACAATCTACATTCAAGAAAGAGGTTCTACTGCTACAAGCTTCTGATACGTCTTCTACGGTGACGATAAGTATACCTTTTAAACTCTTTTTGGTTTTTCTGAGATAGCCAGTTACCTAAAAATCTCAGTGTGGGTTTGATTGTGATAGCCCGTGAAAATCACAAGAATTGTATAAGGTTGTTAAGGTGAACCTAAGAAAACCTTTTATAGTGAAAGCCAAAATTACAAGGGAAGTAATTTTGGGAGTGGAGTAGGTATGGTTATTTTTAAAGCACCGAACTACTATAATCCTTTATATTATATGGTGAATGCCTTTATTTTATTGGTAGTGAATGATTGTATTTAATTTCAGTTGAGTTATGAATGTTGTAATAATTTTATTTACTCTTGCAAGTTTGAGGTTTTGATTTTAAAGAAATTTATAAAATAAGGTTGTCCTGCCAAAAACTTTAGGTGAAGGTTGTCTTACGAATAATTTGGAATCAACGTTTCAGTATTTAAGCAATTGAGATATTTCCTTTATTTATATATTTAGCACTTAGTTCAATTATTTGGCATTGTCCTATTCACCCTCTGTCTAGGATATCTTAAGCTCTCCTTTTCACCCATATTAAGCCAGTTGTTTTTGGACTTCTGTTTCTAAAAAATCTCCTCTTTGAGCTTGAGATGAGTCAGATGATTTTTGGCATCCTGTAACTCTTTATGGAGCCCCTTTGCAGATCCTTAAATCCCGGTTGAGTTTTGTAGTTTGAGTTCGATATCATCAAGGGACCTTTCCGCTTGTCTAACTTGATCGAACACATTCCCGAATATCTCCTTATTCCATCTTCTGAGAGCAATCTTTACATTCCTGAGCTTAACTTGGATGTTGATCATAAGGTGTTGCGTTGACTCCCTTTCTCAAGTAGAGTTCACTACTTGGAAGTATGGTTCGTGGAGCTCTAAGATCCTTTGAAATTTAAATGGTCTTGTGGCAGAAGGGGGACTGCCTAGGGAAGATGAACAACAATGGCGCATGATCTGAATTTACACGAGGAAGATAGATGGTGAAAGTGCCCTGGTTTGTCAAGTTACATGAGCATTGAGTCAGATTGTTTACGGAACCTGATTTGAAGATCAATTCAAGCATCTGCCTTAACCGGATGTGTGCAAGCTCGTCACAGGTAAATCTAAAGCCTCACATCCCATGACCCAAAAGACCAGGTGAAGAAAACCCTTAAAAACAAGTTAGAAATCATAGGGCTTAAAGGTAAGAAAACTTTTTTTAAAATAGGAAAATCTCTAAGTTTTTCTTGCCTCGAAACACCCTCTATATGATCGACATGCTCTGTCGATGTCCTCGATACCTTAACGATATTATCGATGTGAGGACCAAAAGTGTCCAGCAACTAAATATTCATCTGGACGGATTTATCGATTTATCGATGCACCTATCGATATCATCGATATAAAGACTAAAAGTGTCCAGTAACTAAATACTCATCTGGACTGATTTATCGATATATCGATTCTCCTAACGATATCATCGATATACAAATCTCGAGCACATCGAAAGTGGCTCGATAAGATCGACAGGCAGATTTTCGGCGCTCCTGTTTTTTAATGAAAATCTCAAATTCCTTCGATATATCAATGCTCTTCTGATATGATCTGAAATCAAATATCGATAACATCGGAATTCTACCGATGATATCGATCGAGGGCACGCATATCTTACAGTAGATATTTCAAGTTATTTTTAACTATGATCGGGGGCCCTTTGATAGAATCGATATTCAAATATCAATGATATCGGCACCAGGTCGATTGCATCGAACAAGGTTATAAACCGTCCAATAAGCTTAATCCGCTGGATTTATCGATGCCTCGGCTCGGATCTCGATATCATCGACATTCAAATTCCAATGATCTCGATGGTTCTCCGATCATTCACGAAATCCTGAAATATTTCAAAGTCAAGTCTCTCTCATTTTTCAAGTGTCGATGGATCGAACCTGTTATCGATGAAATCAGAGTTCGAAATTCGATGACATCGACAATAGTTTCGATTCATCGACCAATTGGCAAAATGTTTCAAAAGCGTATGACATTGAGTCCGAGTCATCGAGCAGACCATCGATGCTATCGAGAGTATACGCTCGATGATATCGAACATGCTCGATGATATCGAACTCTGTCATAAATGTGACCGTTTTATATCCGTTGGAACTTTTGTCCTATATATAGAGGACTTGTCTTTTGTTGCTGTGAGAGAAATAAGAGAGAGCTTTTGAGTGTTTAATCTTAGATCATATACCCAAAGCCCTTTCTCTTAGGGAAGTTCATCCTCCAATCCACCCTTATCATTAATATTCTATAGAGTGGATTGGGGAATGAACTTCCACATTCAAGGATCCTCCAGCTACCATCTTAAAGGTAAATCATTAAGCTAGGATGCTTTGAATGCCTAGATGATTGGAACTACTCTATCTTCTTTATAGGAAAACCTTTAGAGAGTAGGATTCCATCATAACCTTGACCCAACCTGTAGCCAAGTATTGGTACATCATTTTGTGTTATGGATCAAGGGAGCAGAAGATTCTTCGTCAACAAGGAGGAGATCTTCGACATTATGCTAAACGGGACTCATCAGCTTATTCGTAAGTATCGAGAGTCCAAGAGGACACTTGTGATCATTCCTTTCTAGGATTAGGTCTTAAGTGGTTCTCACCCTTTGAAGTCCTCAAGGAGGCCTCTGGCGGGAGTGTACGGGGTGGGTGCGTTGTGTAGACCCTTGCTCTGTGGAGAGCATAAACATCTGGTTGAAGGTGAACCAGTAAAACCTAAGGTTTGAGGTTAACCACTATGAAACCTCGGGTTTGAGGTGAACGGTGTAGAAACCTCCAGTAGGGTCTTATGGAAGATCCTTAGCCAGTGTGCCTAAAAGTGGGTGCGTTGTGTTGACCCTTGCTCGTGAGAACATAAACAGTCAGCCTCAGTGCAGGTTGTAAAGGTTGAAGGTGAACCTGATTTAAAACCTTAGGTTTGAGGTGAATCGCTGTGAAACCTCCTTAGTGAAATCTAGTACACTCAAGGGTTGAGTGCGGTTACTGGGAGTGGAGTAGACTTATCGTTGAACTACTATAAAAATGACCGTGTTTGAGATTGTTATGATTGTGTGATTTGCTTTAATACTTTCATATCTGAACATTTGATTATACCACACACACTTACACAGTCATATCCATCATACGCTAGTTTGCATACTGTTTACTTCTAAAATAGTTTGTGATTGGATCCTCTACCGGGCTTGGAAGCTAGTAGAGTTACATTTGAGTAATCCTAATAATTGCATGATCACAGGATTAGTGAAGAAGGATTTTTAAGTAATCATAAAAAATTTAAAAATTCCTATTCACCCCCTCTAGGATATATTGGCATATTCATTCTTCAACTAGTGCAGTCTTTACCGCCCTTTTAATTGGTATCAAAGTGGGTCTCTCTTTAAGGGCTTCACCACCTAGATAGTGATCTTAACTGAAGTTGGGAATATGGCCAAAGGAGAGGGCTCATCAATCACTAGACTTCTAGTATTTGACGACTCAAACTATGCATACTGGAAGGATATGATGCACTACTTTCTGAGATCTTTGGATCATTACGTTTGGGACATAGTTGAAAGCGGATACGTGCCACCAACTGAACAAATCATACTTGACAGTGGCACAACAATCACAAAGCCTAAACCCAAAGAAAAGTGGACAGCATTCGACAAAGAAAGGCAAACATCTAAAGCTAAGGCTATGAATGCTATCTACTGTGCCGTGCCCCAGGATATATTCAATCATATAAGTATGTGTGGGACATCCAAGGAAGCATGGGATTTATTGGAAACAACCCATGAAGGCACAAGCATTGTGAAGTGATCCAAACTTCAACTCCTGACATCACAGTTCGAAAGTCTCAGAATAGAAGAGCATGAGACATTTATGGAGTTTTTCACGAAGTTAAATATAATTTGTAACTCCATAGGTGGATTAGGAGAGAAAGTTCCAGTATCGAAAATTTGTAGGAAAATTCTAAGATCCCTACCGGAACGATTTAATCCCAAGGTTACAACAATTGAGGAGTGTAGGAACATAGATGAAATGAAAGTAGAAGAACTGGTAGGTTCCCTACAAACTTTTGAACTACACTTCAAACAATCCCAAAAATCCAAAAACACTGTCTTAAAAACTTCAAAGAAAATAATTCATAAGGACAGTGAAAGTGAAAAGGAAGATGAAGATGAAGAAGTGGCCTTGCTAGCATGAAAATTCAGAAGATTCTTTCAGAAGAATCGTGGTCGTCCCTCTAGAGGGAGAAAGGTGAACAACAAACTTCCTGCAGGCAAATTTGGTAGAAGAACCAAAGAACCACAATGCTATACCTGTCAGGAGTATGGACACCTATCAACTGAATGCCCAAACAGAAAGCCTAAGGGCGAGGCAATGGCCGCCACGTGGGATGATACAGATGAGTCAAATTTAGAATCTAGTGACTCAGAAATCAATAAAGATCAGAAATCATTGAAAATACTCATGGTCTCCACTGCTTCAATCATTCCCACCGAATCAAAGAACGAGAAAGAACAACTAGTCACGGAATCATCTTCATCCTACAATGGAAAAGAAGAAGAAGAAATCGAAAAGGATAAACTGTAAGATACTTATAATCAACTTTATATTAATAGCATCAACATTCTTAAAAGACTTAGAATATCTGAGAACAAGGAACAATTGCTGCAAAAACACTTGGACACAACTATAAAAATTAATACACATCTGATCAATGATTTACAGCAACATCACTCGGATAATGATAGACTTGAAAGAATTAACACCTTCCTTAAATCAGAGACCGAAAAACTAAACAAACAGGTTGAGAAATTAAAAGACAAAAATATGCTCCTTTAAAATGAAAATCATACACTCTTGTTTAATCTAGAAGAGCCAAGCAAAACTGTAAGCTTTCCCAAAGTGGTGAGAAGTTAGAAAAACTTTTAGGTATAGGAAAATCTGGAAGCAAAAAAATGGCTTAGGATATCAGAAAGTCAGAGCTATATCTGGGTATGGAACACAAATAGTTGAAAAATCTAATGCCTCCAGTAGCAACACAAAGACTAATCTAGTAGTGTAACACCCTGAAAATCGGAGGTTGAGCATAAACTCAACTCCCGAGTTCCAACGCATCGCTTATGCAATAAAATGAATGATGATTGAATGTTGTCTGTATTAGTGCATTGAACATGAGTGAGATTAAGCCTAAACAATATATCATACTCCAGAGACAATTAAATTGCAAGCGGAAGACTGTGATAGATATATAAAATATAAAAACAGTAGTGAGTCTCCAAAGTGTGATAAAGTTACCAGGTTAATTAATTACAAGTACAATTCTAAAATATACCAAATGTGAGGAAGTGTAATGTCTTCAATCCCAAGTACCATAGCCCCGTCAATACAATACCAGGTCTTCATAAACCTGCCAGAGAGTTACAAATAGGAGAACTCCTCGTCATCATAGTAGTGGTCTGTCTCTGCTTCATAAGCATCGCCATCACCTGAAACTCAACAAATCTGTTTGGTGTTGCAAACACCGTCCCGTAACATGGGTGTGAGTGATCAATTCAGTAAAATAGTAAAGCATAGGTTAACATGTTATCAAATCAGTCAAGCAGTAATGATAAAGCAGCAAAATCAAACACTCCTAACTACTCTTATTAATGCAAGTATGAATGCAGTCATGATGCATGCCCTCACCGACATACTCCCTCGTGTGACACTATCTTACGTTCGTGGTATGCTTGCATTCGTCAGTGCTCCACATCTTCCAGGAATATGTAATACATGATGAGCATGATTACCGAATTGTTATTAGTCCATTTCAAACAGCAGTATTGGGAAACTAAGGTACCTCCCTTGTATCATTCCCAAACATGATCCATTCTAGGGTCGTCAGTCCTAGTTAATCTCATATGATGGTGTGTTTCTAGGTCGCTGCAAGGGCTGTCAGGGCTGTTACATGGAATCGTTACACCACTCCTACATCACCTTATCAATACAGGCCTAGTTTATACTCTGTTACTACGGGAAGGCTAGTCGTCTCACCACAGATTTAGAGTATGCTCGAGGTCACTCCACTAATGTCCTACCAACTGACAGTCTATTTTCAAAGCCCGACCAGTCCACTTATTGAGAATGGGACCCGGATGTAACCCAACTGAGGACTACAGCCAAGGCACGCCAGTATAGGCCGATAGCTTGAATATAGTGTCCCATACCACCATAATCGGGTCACGAGTCTGATTGCTCAATGGTCACTAAGGGGAGGCACATGGCCCCAGCGTAAGCCGACAGGTCGACCACGGTGTCGCATACCACCATGCCCGGCTCATGAGTCTTAGCGGATCGAGGTACCATGGTTAACTGGATTCCACTGGTAAGTTTGGTACCCTAGGTTCAAACAGTAGCGACCAAACATAGTGAACATACATTAGACCTATCGGGTTACTTGACGAGCCTGACTAGCTCGAGCGTACAATCAATTGAACGACATGAAGTACATAAGCACTTCGCGTGGCCTAACCACTGTCGCCAACTGACGTATGACTTGGGTTTGTCAAACACATCTTACGTGGCGACATGAATCTCAACCACGAATTCAAGTCTGGTACTGATTGTCTTGACTATAAACATAGTCCCAAACTCAATCCTTATTCACAGCATGTGGAGTAAAGCATAATAAACAAAGTAATTCAAGCAAGTTAACAAGTATGTCATAAAGCATGTTATAAAGCATGTTGTAAAGCATGTTATAAGGCACCATATAAACAGGAACTACAAACACATATATTTCATAAGTAAGCAGTTAAGGTAAACAACCACATGGAGGAAATCATACATATCTCTAAGGTAGTTGAAAATCCCATCTCAACTCCTACCTAAGGCACCATCATCCAAACACTTACTCTCACAAGCATTTTCACAAACACTTAGAAACACTATTTCAACATACATAATGTATGTTAGTAAAACATGTATTAGGGTGAGTCCTTTTGCCAAACAAGTATTTTACGCATATATAATATATTTATACAACAAATAATCATGGCAAACACATGTCTAAAAATTATACGTATACGGTACTTTCTACAATACATTATTTCTACATACATAGTGTATATTAGCAAAACATGTGTTAGGGCGAATTCTTTCCTCAAATAAGTATTTTATCCATATTCATACAATAAATAATCATGGCAAACACATTTGTAAAATTTATACGTATACGGTATTTTCTACAAATACCTAGAATATGTAAAATTCCATATTCTTCATCTAATCGAAACGGAAAACAGAAAACACTTTTTACATGTGCATTTGCATATAGAACATGAATCTATCATTATCTGAAATTGAAAGCATTGAAAACCATAACCTATACACCTAAAGTCTGCACCTTTTGTCGTAGAATCGTAACGAAGTCGATAGGTTTGCTAAACTTCCGTATTCGGCAGTTTGGTAACCTATAGAATGAAATTGGTTAGCTATTTCATAACTTACAACCTACACAACCCCAAAATAGATTAGGGTTAGGGTTTCTTACCTAGAAACGGAGCCAGAATCGCAGAGAAAATACTTAGAAGGAAGTGGTTAAGCACTAGTAGCAGTAGGGAAGCAAGGCAGGAAGATTCTCCAACATCTCCCACACATTCTCTCTCTTTTCTCTCTCTCTCTAGGGCTTCTCTCAAATTCGTATGGCTATGAGAGAGAGGGTTCTAAGGTCCTTATATAGCCTAAAATCTCACCAAAACAGACTTGGAAATAAGGTATACTTGGGTTTTGTCCAAAGGGCATCTGTTTCAGTTCAACGGAGTATTTTCGGAGCCCCCCTTGAGCCAAAGGTCGGACTTAAGCTCACAGACTCTGGATCTAAGTGGAGTTAAGTTTTCATTTCGGTCGGATTCCTAGATCACGCGTGGTGGACCAGTTTCAGTTCAACAGTCAGAGGATCTCGATCGGAGATTCTAAGTACATGAATATGTTTATGAAATTTTTCCTGATCTGAGGGTGTAATTTGGTCTAATTCTGACGGTTAGATTGCTTAATACTGACCCACAAGCGACAAGTCTCAGATTACTATTCAAGATATTTATTTTGTAAAGAAAACAAGTATTTTCACACTCTCTCGCTCCGGACTCAAGCGAACAGCCGTGGGACACTGTTTGGATTTGATTTTGGAGATGGTTGTCAAGCCCAGCGAGGTGGTCCTAAGTCCTTAACTTCGTATTATTCGGACTCCTGATGTGCAGTCTAGACCTGATACGGAGTTTCAAAGTGCTCCCGAGAGCAGTCGGGTAATGAGTTTGATCCTAGGTTTTAGGTAACCTAGCGTCAACGATTCTACAAGTTTTGTGTCTCACAGATTGTATTTAAAGTGATTGGTGCTAATTTCACAGGTACTCTAGTTTAACACAGGCTAATTCTCGCCTAGTTTCTAAAGGATTTAGTCCTAAGTAATTTCTATCTGAGGTGGTACCTGGGCTTTTGTAGTTTGTATATAAAGTGATCCAAGTTATACTACTTAGCTAGTTTAAGATAGTGTCTAGGGTGAAAGTACTTGGAAATAAATGAAAGAACAAGGTGGTGAAGGGTGGGATTTGTGAAGGAAATGGGTGAAGAAGCGAGTTTAGACTGTGGGATTTAGTTCTGATAAGTTAATAAGGTGTTAGGAGGGACCCATTACCTAAGGACGTCTAATGTCAGGTTGGCAAAAATCCAGGATGTTACAAGTAATTGAATCAGATAAGAAAATTAAATCTACTACAAGTAAGAACCCTGTCACAAAGCAGATAATTAAAGAAAAGAAGAATTGTCTTGTTACTCACTCAAATCACTTAACAGGCAATGACACTAAGTGGTACCTTGACAGTGGTTGCTCAAGACATGTAACAGGTGACATGTCTCTTCTTTCAAAATATAAGAATCTTCGTAATGGGATAGTCACCTACGGAGATGGAACCACTACTAAAGTAATTGGACAGGGAATCATAAAAGGAATTCAATTGCTTGAAAATGAAAATGCTTTCTACATAAAAGGTCTGACACATAATCTCCTAAGCATATCTCAAATCTGTGATAATAGACATGTGGTTAAATTTAACAAACAAGACATGTGAAGTCTTAGACCAATCAGGAAAATCAGTAATGAAGGGTCATCGCACAAGTAACCACTGCTACACTATCAAAGGCATAGAGAGAACTGATGCCTAGAAGTCCTGAGCATAAAAAGACAAGTTCAGATCAAGCATCTAGATCTGGATATCTGCTGAAATGATGCAATTTTGCTGAGCGTCAAATGATATATCTGAGGTTCCTCACCTCAATCTTTTGTATATAAACATTTAATGTTTATAATTTTTTTTGATGTGTACAGTAATTGTACATAATTTTTGTTGAGTATGCTATTGATTCACAGAAAAGTATACTTGAAGGGTCATCTGTATGCTGAAAAAAAAATACTCCTCTTCGATATGCCTATCGATATGTCATTCCCGATTAATCGATCATGGGTCGATATCATCAACATCTCTTCAGAATGTAGAAAGTCACATGATCGGGACTACTATCGAAGCAATTGTCGATAACATCGGATGTGGATCATTGATATAATCGAAAGTAAGTTCGATAAAATCGAAGACTGCAGCCCGATAAAAGGCAAATCGAGCAAAAAAATCTTATTTTTCTGAAAAATTTTGTCTGCCTGAATCCTCGGCCAGAAGACCATCAGTGGGTCCTAAAAGCTTCAAAAGAAACGGAAAAATCATGAACAAAGGGAAAGGTAAGTCTCCTTCTCAGTCTTCAAAAGGAAAAGCGAAACAACCCAGTGTACATCAACTAATTTTATTGGAAAGACATCCAGCTAGGGTTGTTGAACGTCTGGTTCTTAACAGTGCCATTGAGTCTTTTGGTATTAACCTCCTTTTGGAAGTAATAGGATGACAAAACATTCTAAATCTTGAAGGTACTTATCAAATAGGGGTGATTCATGAATTCCTCAGTAGAAGTCATGTTATTCGGGACGATCCACCTTGCATCCAAGTTGAACTATTTCATTACTCCAAGCACATTACTCCCATCACCTTGAGTAACATTTTAGACCTCGAAGTCACTTGTATTCTTATTACCAGTCAAAATCTAAATGGTCTTGGTGTCTAGGGTGAGGTAACTCGCGCACTGTGTCAGGGAACAATTGTTTCTCAGAACAATGATAATTCACTTAACACTAATCATCTTGGACCCACCTTTAAAATCCTCCACAGCATTTTCGGGTCCAATGTTTATCCTTGTGATGTAAATGGAGATCATCTTTCCCCTTTTGTACTGAATGTGCTGTATGATGTATACCAAGAAGTTTAGGTGTGCCTTCTAACACTCCTTCTTAAGCAGTTAGTTCGTATCATTCAAGGAAATCACTGCCACTTCTGATTCAGTCCATCCAGAGACTTGGTTTGATAGTGATGCTACTCAGGTGGCTCAACAATTGTGTCTCGCTTTAGCTCCTCTCGAGAATAGTGCTCCTTTGCAATCGGTTGCTCTATATGCTTATCCGTCATATCCACGGGGATCCAATCAAATGCCACTGTTGAGTTTAGAGTCTATAACAAATCGTCAAACCCATCACCTCGAACGCCACCTACTGAACAATATGACAAGTATGGAGGAGCGACTTCACAACTGTGAGAGACGTCTAACTGTGATCGAAGAAAAAATCGATACTCTCCAGCAAACAAATCAGCAAGTGGTGGACTTGCTCACGCATGGTGATTCTCGAAGACGATAGGAGCTGATCGTGCAAGTTCCATATTTTTTTGTGCCCGTATAGCATGGTGAATTTTTGGATAACTGCAAAACCTTCGGGTAGAAATTTTTTACTGTTATGAAATTTTTGATTGAGATATACTGTTTATTTACTGCTATCTGTGGCAGTATGTGTTTTTGCATGTTTTGGGTTATGGTTGAATAGAATTCATATTTTTAATGCCATAATTAAGCTTGAAGTTCCCCTGGTTTATTAAGGTTCTGTTATGGATTGCATGGGATGTCCTTAAATGAATATTGTATCTGCTATGCATTCATAAACTCTGAAATTGATGTTTGATTGAATTGAGTTAACTATTATACATCAATGTTCTGCTTCTACCTGATTGGTTCTCCTAAGTAATTCACTCTTCAGTCAATATCACCTGAGATATCTTTGACAATGACTGACAAAAAGGGGGAGAACATTTACAAACACCACGATTGGAAATTGTATATCTTCTTAGATATTGTTATAGGTGTTAGGGGGAGCAGCTGCAACAAGCAAGGGGGAGTTGGAGTTCACAAGACAGGGGGAGCAGATACCGGTTGTGTACATGGGCTAGAAATTGTAAAATTGTGTAAAAGCATGTTCACACAATTTAGGCTATGTTTGTCTAGAAGTGTTCTAGGGTGTTTTGGGGTTTTTGTCATGTAATTGACAAAGGGGGAGATAGAGAGTACCCTGATTTGTCAAGTTACGTGAGCGTTGAGTCAGATTATCTACGGAACCTGATTTGAAGATCAATTCAAGTGTCTGCCTCAACCGAATGTGTGCAAGCTTGTCACAGGTAAATCTAAAGCCTCACATCCCATGACTCAAAACACCAGGTGAAGAAAACCCTTAAAAACAAGTTAGAAATCATAGGGTTTTAAGGTAAGAAAACTTTTTTCAAAATAGAAAAATCTCTAAGTTTTTCTTGCCTTGTCGATTTTATCGAAACACCCTCGATATGATCGACCTGCTCTGTCGATGTCCTCGATACCTTAACGATATTATCGATGTGAGGACCAAAAGTGTCCAGCAACTAAATATTCATCTGGATGGATTTATCAATCTATCGATGCACCTATCGATATCATCGATATAAAGACGAAAAGTGTCCAGTAACTAAATACTTATCTGGACTAATTTATCGATATATCGATTCTCCTAACGATATCATCGATATACAAATCTCGAGCACATCGAAAGTGGCTCGATAAGATCGACAGGCATATTTTCGGCACCCCTGTTTTTTAATGAAAATCTCAAATTGCTTTGATATATCGATGCTCTTCTGATATGATCTGAAATCAAATATCGATAACATCGGAAGTCTACCGATGATATTGATCGAGGGCGTGCATATCTTACAGCAGATATTTCAAGTTGTTTTTAACTATGATCGGGGGCCCTTCGATAGAATTGATATTCAAATATCGATGATATCAGCACCAGGTCGATTGCATCGAACAAGGTTATAAACCGTCCAACAAGCTTAAAGAAAAATCCACTGGATTTATCGATGCCTCGACTCTGATCTCGATATCATCGACATTCAAATTCCGATGATCTCGATGGTTCCCCGATCATTCATGAAATCCCAAAATATTTCAAAGTCAAGTCTCTTTCATTTTTCAAGTGTCAATGGATCGAACCTGTCATCGATGGAATCGGAGTTCAAAATCCAATGACATCGATAATAGTTTCGATTCATCGACCAATTGGCAAAAAGTTTCAAAGGCGTATGACATTGAGTCCGAGTCATCAAGCAGACCATAGATACTATCAAGAGTATACGCTCGATGATATCGAACCTGCTCGATGATATCGAACTCTGTCATAAATGTGACCGTTTTATATCCTTTGGAACTTTTTGCCTATATATAGAGGACTTATCTTTTATTGCTGTGAGAGAAAGAAGAGAGAGCTTTGGAGTGTTTAACCTTAGATCATAGACCCAAAGCCCTTTCTCTCAGGGAAGTTCATCCTCCAATCCACCCTTACCATTGATATTCTATAGAGTGGATTGGGGAATGAACTTCCGCATTCAAGGATCCTCCGGCTTCCATCTTAATGGTAAATCATTAAGCTGAGATGCCTTGAATGCCTGGATGATTGGAACTACTCTATCTTCCCTATAGGAAAACCTTTAGAGAGTAGGATTCCATCATAACCTTGACCCAACCCGAAGCCGAGTATTTGTACATCATTTTGTATTATGGATCAAGGGAGTAGAAGACACTTTGTCAATAAGGAGGAGGAGATCTTCGGCATTGTGCTAAACATGACTCATCAGCTTATTTGTAAGTATCTAGAGTCCAAGAGGACACTTGTGATAATTCCTTTTTAGGATTGGGTCTTAAGTGGTTCTCACTGAAATTGTAGTAAAGACCGCAATAGTTGAAGAAGGAATATGCCAATATGTCCTAGAGGGGGGTGAATAGGATTTTTAAAAGTTTTTATGGTTTATTTAAAATCCTATTTCACCAATCCTTTTAAATATGCAATTATCAGGATTACTCAAATGTAACTTTACTGCCTTCCAAGCCTGGTAGAGGATCCAATTACAAACTATTTTAGAAGTAAGCAGTATGCAAGCTACCTTATGATGGATATGACTGTGTAGGTGTGTGAGGTGTGATCAGATATTTAGATATGGAAGTAGTAAAGCAAATCACATAAAAATAACAATCTCAAACACGGTCATTTTTATAGTAGTTCGACGATAAGTCTACTCCACTCCCGGTAACCGCACTCAACCCTTGAGTATACTGGATTTCACTAAGAGGGTTTCACAGCGGTTCACCTCAAACCTAAGGTTTAAAATCAGGTTCACCTTCAACCTTTACAACCTACACTGAGGCTGACTGTTTAAATTCTCACGAGTAAGGGTCAACACAATGCACCCACTTTTAGGCACACTGGTCAAGGATCTTCCATAAGACCCTACTGGAGGCTTCTACACGGTTGACCTCAAACCCGAGGTTTTGTTCGGTTCACCTCAAACCCAAGGTTTTACACGGTTCACCTTAAACCCAAGGTTTTACACGGTTCACCTCAAACCCAAGGTTTTACTGGTTCACTCCTAACCAGATGTTTATGCTATCCACAGATCAAGGGTTCACACAATGCACCCACCACGTACACTCCCGCCGGAGGCCTCCTTGAGGACTTCAAAGGGTGAGAACCACTTAAGACCCAATCCTAAAGAGGAATGATCACAAGTGTCCTCTTGGACTCTATATACTTACAAATAAGCTGATGAGTCCCATTTAGCACAATGCCGAAGATCTCTTCCTCCTTGTTGACGAAGAGTCTTCTGCTCCCTTAATCTGCAACATAAAATGATGTACCAATACTCGGCTTCGGGTTGAGTCAAGGTTAAGACAGAATCCTACTCTCAAAATATTTTTCTATTAAGAAGATAGAGCGACTCCAATCTTATGCATTCAAGTCATCCCAGATTAATGATTTGTCATTAAGGTAGTAGTTGGAGGATCCATGAATGTGGAAGTTCATTCCCTAATCCACTCTATTGAATGTCAATGATGAGGGTGAATTGGAGGATGAACTCCCTTGAGAGATAGGGCTTTAGATATAGGATATAAGTTGAAACACACAAAAGCTCTCTCTACTTTCTCTCACAGCAACAAAAGATAAGTCTTCTATAAATAGGCAAAAAGTTCCAATGGATATAAAACGGTCACATTTATGATAGAGTTCGATATCATCGAGCAGGTTCGATATCATCGAGCGTATACTCTCGATAGCATCAATGGTTTGCTCGATGACTCGGACTCAATGTCATACGCTTTTGAACCTTTTTGCTAATTGGTCGATGAATCGAAACTGTTGTCGATGTCATCGGATTTCAAACTCTGATTCCATCGATGACAGGTTCGATCCATCGACATTTGAAAACTGAGAGGGACTTGACTTTGAAACATTTCAGGATTTCATGAATGATCGGGGAACCATCGAGATCAATGAAATTTGAATGTCAATGAGATCGAGATCAGAGTCGAGGCATCGATAATTCTAACGGATTTTTCTTTAAGCTTGTTGGACGATTTATGACCTTATTCGATGCAATCGACCTGGTGCAGATATCATCGATATTTGAATATCGATTCTATCGAAGACCCCCGATCATAGTTAAAACTAACCTGAAATATTTGCTGTAAGATATGCGCGCCCTCGATCGATATCATCGATGGACTTCCGATGTTATCGATATTTGATTTCAGATCATATCGGAAGAGCATCGATATATCGAAGAATTTTGAGGTTTTCATTAAAAGACAAGGGCACCGGAAATCTCCCTGTTGATCTTATCGAGTGACCTTTGATGAACTCGAGATTTGAATATCGATGATATCGGTAAGTGTATCGATACATCGATAATTCGTCCAGATATATTGTGAAGTTGTTGGACATATTTGGTCCTCTCTTCGATGGTATTGATGAAGCATCGAGGACATCAACAGCGCAGGTCGATCATATTGAGGGTGTTTCGATAAAATCGACAAGGCAAAAAAAACTTAGAGATTTTTCTATTTTGAAAAAAGTTTTCTTACCTTAAAACCCTATGATTTCTAACTTGTTTTTAAGGGTTTTCTTCACCTGGCATTTTGGGTCATGGGATGTGAGGCTTTAGATTTACCTGTGACGAGCTTGCACACATCCGGTTGAGGCGGACACTTGAATCGATCTTTCTATCAAGCTCTATAGACAGTCTGACTCAATACTCACGTAACTTGACAAACCAGGGCGCTTTCAATCTCCCCCTTTGTCAATTACGTGACAAAAACCCCAAAACACCCTAGAACACTCTAGACAAACACACCTTAAATTGTGTGTACGTGTTTTTACACAATTTTATAATTTCTATTCCATATACACAACCAATAGCTGCTCCCCCTTTCTTGTAAACTCCCCCTTGCTTGATGCAGCTGCTCCCCCTAACACCTGCAACAATATCTAACAGATATACAATTTCCATTCGAGGTGTTTGTAAATGTTCTCCCCCTTTTTGTCAGTCATTGACAAAGATATCGCAGTTGATATTGATTGAAGCTTGAAATACTTGAGAGAACTAAACAGGCAAAAGCAGATCAATTGATGTATAATAGTTAATACAATTTAAGTAAGCATCAATTTCAGAACGTATGGATGCATTTTTGGTAAAATAGAGCAGTGATATAGCAGTTTAGAATATTCGTTAAAAACATCACATGCATTACATATCTTGATAAACCTAGGGAACTCAAAGCAGAAATATGGCATTAAAAATATGAATTCTATTCAACCATATCCCAAAACATGCAAAAACACATACTGCCACAGACAACAGTAAATAAACAGTATGCCCCTACCAAAACTATAAAAAAAAAAAAAAAAAAAATTTGCCCAAAGATTTTGCAGTTTATCCAAAAAATTCACCATGCTCATGTACGGGCACCCAAAAAAAAAATATAGAACTTGCACGGTCAGCTCCTATCATCTTCAAGAATCACCATGTGTGAGCAAGTCCACCAGTTGCTGATTTGTTTGCTGGAGAGCATCGACTTTTTCTTCGATCACGGTGAGACGTCGCTCACAGTTGTGAAATCGCTCCTCCATACTTGCCATACCTCGAGGTGATGGGTTTGACGATTTGTTATAGACTCTGGACTCAGCAGTGGCGTTCGATTGGATCCCCATGGATATGACGGATGAGCATATGGAGCAGCCGACTACAGGGGAGCACTGTTCTCAGGAAGAGCTGAAGGAAGACACAACTGTTGAGCCACCTGAGCCAAATCACTATGAAACCATTTCTCTGGATAGACTGTATCAGATGTGGCAGGAATACCAACATGATGGGCTAATTTACAGATGAGTACAGGAAAAGCTAGTGTATCCTGATGGTTGCCTTGAATGACACGAATTAGCTGCTTAAGAAGAAGTGTTGGGAGGCACACCTGAACTTCTTGATATGCATCATACATCACATTTAGTACAAAAGGAGAGAGATGATTTCCATTCACATCATAAGGATAGACATTGGACCCAAAAATGCTGTGGAGGATTTGAAAAGTGGGTCCAAGATGATTAATGTGAAGAGAATTATCATCATTCCGAGAAATAGTTGTTCCCTAACACAGTGCGCCAGTTACCTCGCCCCAAACACCAAGACCATTTAGATTCCGACTGGTAAAAGGAATGCGAGTGACTTGGAGGTCTAAAAGATTACTCAAGGTGATGGGGGTGATGTGCTTGGAGTAATGCAATAATTCTACTTGAATGCAAGGTGGATCGACACAAATAACCTGACTTTTAATGAGGAAGTCATGGATCACTCCAATTTGATAAGTACCACCAAGATTTAGAATATTTTTCCATCCAATTACTTCTAGAAGAAGGTTCACGCCGAAAGTCTCAATGGCACTGTTAAGAACCAGACATTCAACAATAGTAGTTGGATGTCTCCCCAATGGAATGAGTTGATGCATACTGGGTTGTTTTGCTTTTCATTTTGAAGACTGAGAAAGAGACTTGCCTTTCCCTTTGTTCATGATTTTTTTAGCGTAAGAAACAGGCAAAGGTAAGGATGGTCACCCAAAAGAACAGATAATACCCGACTAAAAGTGAGGTTAGACTTTAGAGTGGAAGAAATGGAAAGATAATACCCGTTTCTCTTGAAGCTTATGGGACCCGTCGATGGTCTTTTGGCCGAGGATTTGAACAGAGAGTAAAACAAGAAAATTTTCAGGGAAATTAAAGTTTTCCACTCGATCGCCTTTTATCAGGCAGGAGTCTTCGATTTTATTGAACTTACTTTCGATTATATCGACGATCTACATCCAATGTTATCGATAATAGCTTCGATCATAATCTCGATCAAGTGACTTTTCAAATTCGGAAGAGATGTCAATAATATCGACTCTTCATCGATTTGATCAAGAATGCTCATGACAACTTGGCAGACATATCAGATGTAAACGTTTTTCAATTCTTAGCATCCAGACAACCATTCATGTATACTTTTAGTATGTAAATTTATCAATAGTATACACAGTAAAATTTTGTACAATTAATGCACACGTCAAAAAATTATAAATATTTGATTGTGTATATACAAAAGATGGAGGTGAAGAACCTCAAATATATCATTTTTAGCTCAGCAAAAAAAAAAAATCTCATTTTAGCACATGTTCGATTCTACTCCATGATCTGAACTAATTTTTCCTTATCCATTTCATTTTGTTAACCGATTTGAGTGATGGTGCAAGGGTATTGCTTCTATCCATATCCTTAAGAGGACTTTTGAAGTTTCGTATTTCTCTGGTTGATAAATTGTTAACATGATTCTGACCGGAGTTAGATTTAGTCCTCCTAGGTGTTGTGCATTCATCCTTATAATGACCTGAATCACCACACAAATGACATACTGGAGTAGTTCTGTTTTTACTCCCAGAAGCAGTAGATTTTTCAGTTCTAGGTGCTGCATTTCCAGCCTTTGGCTTAAAATTTTCAAATCCTAAGCCGCTTTTATCCCTTCCAGGTCTTCCCATTCCTAACAGTTTTTCTTGCTTTTCGCCACTCTGGGAAAACTTGTAGTTTATCTTGGCCATTTTCTTGGATTCTTTTAGATCAAATAGGAGTGTATGATTTTCATTACAAAGAAGTCTATTTGTATTTTCTAGTAGTTCAACCTATTTGTTCAGTTTATTAGACTCGTTTTCAAGAAAAGTATTAATTTGTTTAAGTTTATCATTATTCATATCGTATTGTTATAGATCATTTATTAATTGTGTTAATTTCCAAAGCTTGATCCAAATCTTTCTGCAGCAACTTACTTTTGTTTTCTGCTATTCCGAGTCTCTTAAGGATATTGATGCGATGAATATAGAGTTGATTATAAGCATCTTGCAGTTTATCCTTTTCGATTTCTTTTTCTTCTGAAGATGATTCCGTGGCTAGCTATTCTTTCTCGTTCTTTAATTCGGTGGGAATGATTAAAGCAGTGGAGACCATGAGTATTTTCAATGATTTCTGATCTCCATTACTTTCTGAGTCACTAGATTCTAAATTTGACTCATTAGTATCATCCCACGTGGCAGCCATTGCCTTGCCCTTAGTTTTTCTATTTGGGCATTCGGTTGATAGGTGTCCATACTCCTGACAGGCATAACATTGTGGTTCTTTGGTTCTTCTACCAAATTTGCCTGCAAGAACTTTGTTGTTCACCTTTCTCCCTCTAGAGGGACGGCCACGATTCTTCTGAATTTTTATGCCAGCAAGGCCACTTCATCATCTTCATCTTCCTTTTCACTTTCACTGTCCTTATGAATTGTTTTCTTTGAAGTTTTTAGGATAGTGTTTTTGGATTTTTGGGATTGTTTGAAGTGTAGTTCAAAAGTTTATAGGGAACCTACCAGTTCTTCTACTTTCATTTCATCTATGTTTCTACACTCCTCAATTGTTGTAACCTTGGGATTAAATCGTTCCGGTAGGGATCTTAGAATTTTCCTACAAATTTTTGGTACCCGAACTTTCTCTCCCAATCCACCCATAGAGTTGCAAATAATGTTTAACTCGGTGAAAAACTCCATAAATGTCTCATGCTCTTTCATTCTGAGACCTTCAAACTGCGAAGTCAGAAGTTGTAGTTTGAACCTTTTCACAGTACTTGTGCCTTCATGGGTTATTTCCAATAGATCCCATGCTTCCTTGGATGTCCCACACATACTTATCTGATTGAATATATCCTGGGACACGGCATTGTTGAGTTGGTGGCACGTATTCGCTTTCAACTATGTCCCAAACGTCATGATCTAAAGATGTCAGAAAGTAGTGCATCCTAGCCTTCCAGTATGCATAGTTTGAGCCGTCAAATACTGGAGGTCTAGTGACTGATGAGCTATCTCCTTTGACCATATTCCCAACTTCACTCATGATCACTTTCTAGGCGGTGAAGCCTTTAAAGAGAGACCCGCTCTGATACCAATTGAAATGGGAGTAAAGACCGGACTAGTTGAAGAAGGAATATGCCAATATGTCCTAGAGGGGGGTGAATAGGATTTTTAAAAGTTTTTATGGTTTATTTAAAATCCTATTTCACTAATCCTTTTAAATATGCAATTATCAGGATTACTCAAATGTAACTCTACTGCCTTCCAAGCCCGGTAGAGGATCCAATCACAAACTATTTTAGAAGTAAGCATTATGCAAGTTAGCTTATGATGGATATGACTGTGTAGGTGTGTGTGGTATGATCAGATATTCAGATATGGAAGTATTAAAGTAAATCAAACAAAAATAACAATCTCAAACACAGTCATTTTTATAGTGGTTCGACGATAAGTCTACTCCACTCCCAGTAACCGCACTCAACCCTTGAGTGTACCGGATTTCACTAAGGAGCTTTCATAGCGGTTCACCTCAAACCTAAGGTTTTAAATCAGGTTTACCTTCAACCTTTACAACTTACACTGAGGCTGACTGTTTATGCTCTCACAAGCAAGGGTCAACATAATGCACCCACTTTTAGGTACACTGGCCAAGGATCTTCCATAAGACCTTACTGGGGGTTTCTACATGGTTGACCTCAAACCCGAGGTTTTGCTTGGTTCACCTCAAACCCAAGGTTTTACACGGTTCACCTCAAACCTGAGGTTTTACACGGTTTTACTAGTTCACTCCTAACCAGATGTTTATGCTCTCCATAGATCAAGGGTCCGCACAATGCACCCACCACGTACACTCCCGCAGGAGGCCTCCTTGAGGATTTCAAAGGGTGAGAACTACTTAAGACCCAATTCTAGAGAGGAATGATCACAAGTGTCCTCTTGGACTCTGGATACTTACAAATAAGACGATGAGTCCCATTTAGCACAATGTCGAAGATCTCTTCCTCCTTGTTGACGAAGAGTCTTCTGCTCCCTTGATTTGCAACACAAAATGATGTACTAATACTCAGCTTCGGGTTGGGTCAAGGTTAAGACGGAATCCTACTCTCAAAATATTTTCCTATTAGGAAGATAGAGTGACTCCAATCTTATGCATTCAAGTCATCCCAGCTTAATGATTTGCCATTAAGGTAGTAGCTGGAGGATCCTTGAATGTGGAAGTTCATTCCCCAATCCACTCTATTGAATGTCAATGATGAGGGTGAATTGGAGGATGAACTCCCTTAAGAGAAAGGGCTTTGGATATTGGATATAAGTTGAAACATACAAAAGCTCTCTCTACTTTCTCTCAAAGCAACAAAAGACAAGTCCTCTATAAATAGGCAAAAAGTTCCAACGGATATAAAACGGTCACATTTATGATAGAGTTCGATATCATCGAGCAGGTTCGATATCATCGAGCATATACTCTCGATAGCATCGATGGTCTGTTCGATGACTCGAACTCAATGTCATACGCTTTTGAACCTTTTTGCCAATTGGTCGATGAATCGAAACTATTGTCGATGTCATCAGATTTTGAACTCTGATTCCATCGATGACAGTTCAATCCATCGACATTTGAAAACTGAGAGACACTTGACTTTGAAATATTTCAGGATTTCATGAATGATCGGGGAACCATCGAGATCATCAGAATTTGAATGTCGATGAGATCGAGATCAGAGTCGAGGCATCGATAATTCCAACGGATTTTTCTTAAAGCTTGCTAGACGGTTTATGACCTTATTCGATACAATCGACCTGGTGCCGATATCATCGATATTTGAATATCAATTCTATCGAAGGGCCCCCGATCATAGTTAAAACCAACTTGAAATATCTGTTGTAAGATATGCGCGCCCTCGATCGATATCATCGATGAACTTCCGATGTTATCGATATTTGATTTTAGATCATATCGGAAGAGCATCGATATATCGAAGAATTTTGAGATTTTTAATAAAAAATAGGGGCACCGAAAATCTACCTGTCGATCTTATCGAGGCACCCTCGATGAGCTCAAGATTTGAATGTCGATGATATGGGTAAGTGTATCGATACATCGATAATTCGTCCAGATATGTTGTGAAGTTGTTGGACATATTTGGTCCTCTCTTCGATGGTATCAATGACGCATCGAGGACATCGACATTGCAAGTCGATCATATCGAGGGTGTTTCGATAAAATTAATAAGGTAAGAAAAACTTAGAGATTTTTCTATTTTGAAAAAAGTTTTCTCACCTTAAAACCCTATGGTTCTAACTTATTTTTAAGGGTTTTCTTCACCTGGTGTTTTAGGTCATAGGATATTGTTCACTCCCCAAGTATAGGGTTATGATGTAGTAATAAACTCGGTGAGACCGAGGTCGAATCCACAGGGACTGAAACCTGTACGTGATCTGGAACTAACTAGAACTAGAACTAAAATAAGATGAAATCTAATAAGGTGAATAGAAGGAATAATGGTAAAATATTTATCTAAAACTTAAGAGAATTCAGAGAAGGGAAACTAGGGATTCAGAGGATCCACTTGTAGAGATCAGAGAGATCTACGCTTGTTTCAAGTACTCAACGGAACTTAGAGTCCCATCTTCATTCAGTTGAGAGATATAATCTGAAAATCAAGACTGAACTTTGTTTAACCTAGTTTCAATAGATCAGACGGTTGTAAATTAGAACGGATTCCATCACAAAACCATGCCCATGAGACAAAGCAATCAACAGAGTAGAAACCAATCCACAACCAACCAGTGTGATGTATGAATGTCAGGAAGAGTTCCTTCATCCAACCATGCCTAGGAGACGATGGTGAACAACAGGGCTTCCTAATCGCATAATTAGAATAATAAAGAGGAAAAACTCAAGCCATTGCAGATCTAATGTAATATCAGTCACATTAAATCATTAAAAACCAAAATCTTCCTTAAAATCAAACCGATTAAAACAAGTTCAACTGACATAATCCAAGCCGCAGAATCCTCCCATCCCACTACAACCTTCACCTCTTAGCCCTAGCTAAGAGGTTTAGCCAACCATGATTGGCTGGATCTCTCAACAATAATGAAAGGAAAAACAACAAAACAACATAAACATTTCTCTTTCTCTCTCTATCTCTCTCTGCTTCTGTCCACGTCCAGCCCAAGCCTCTGCTCCACGTCTTAGATTCCCCCTAAGTCGTGATCCCTTTTTCCTTTTCCTCTCTTGTCTTTATAACAGCGGGGAAGCCCGTGGAAGGGAGTGTTAGAGTCCGTATAAAAGGTTGGTGGAGATATCTTTATGCACCACTTGCGTTTATGCAGCTTCGTGCGCAGCTGGCAGCGCGTCTTATTTCGCAGCCGAAAGACAATGCCTAACAAATCCCACTTTCCCTGCATTTTATCCACAAGATCAATGTCCCTTGGGACGTTTTGGACAGATACATGTGATAAACAGTCCAGATCAGTCGTCCGACCATCACCGTGGGCCTATAGTCTCTCCGAAAAATTCGTACAATGTCCGATCGCGAAACAGAGTGCGTAACAGTTACACTATGACGATGGTGGGGTCCATAATAGGTTTCTAATGATAAATCCAACCCGTCCATTTGATTCCCAGCGAAAAACCGTGCAGGGAAGGTGGGTTTGTTTCATGTTTAGCGTGGCCCATTGTACCAAATATTCTCACCATCCATCTTGCTTTTGGACAACCAGAAACGGATCTCCAATGACTTTTGAAATTCCACCACCTAGACTTAAGTTATATGGGCCGTTGGAGTCCGATGGACGGTCCGGATCGATGATCTGGATGATAGGTGGGGCCCACAAGTGAAACCCAATCAAACAGGGAAAACACTGTTGCATTTTTCACGGTTTGAGAAGAAGAGTTGGTCAGCGTTTGCTAACCGACTTTCGGATTTTTGGTGCATGCCCGGTGCACTAATGCACCATGCTCATGCACTGTATGCTTGGGTCTCACAGAGATGTTTGTGAGAAATTTGATCCATCCATCTGTATTCTCACCTCATTTAAGTCGTTGGGACCAAGTTTGAAGCATATTCAGATATCAGGTGGGCTCAGAATTGACCGTTTAAGGGCTGCTTTCTCCGTTGGCCCACTTTCTGAGATCTTCAATGGCTGAAATTTAATATGTACGGCTAATTTATAGCTCATATCCCATGTATGGAGTCTCGTGTTAAACGGATGGTGAGAACCCCGTGATCTTACATTCTGCACCAGTTTCGAGCCTCTTTAACTTGGACGACTTGATTTCCTCGGATCCCTGGCATGTAGATTCTTCAATATTGGTCATCTGGAGTCCGTCCCTTACTCTGGTGACTTCAGAGCATTAAATACATGCTTTAAGCTCCCTGTTTCGGTCCATGCTTGCAAATACACTCTGCATCACAAACACGATTAAAGCGGGCCATTAACCGGTATCATGTTCATAAATCCAGGCAATAATTAGGGTCTGATATGCAATATTTGACCTTCAACACAACCCCCAACTAGCATTTTACTAGTACCAAGCAAAATATGCAAAAAATAATTTGAGAACTATAACACAATTTATATGAACTCGAGTGATTTTATTTTATTTTTTAGAAAACAATTTAGATACGAAAAATCTAAGATTCATGAATGTTGGGAATTATTTTCTCCTGGACTCAGGCACACAGTAAATTCATAGTCAACTCAAACTAGTAAACCATCAATTAGAAAAAATTCTAAACATCAGGATCCATGAGTGCATAGTCTAATCTCGACTTATCATCATTAAAATTCACTTATCTATTTCAGGATATCATTGGTAACCAACAGGAGAATTCATGATTGATTTTTCCAGCTTCTGATTTTTCCATTGAAAGTAATATTAAGAAGGGGAATCAAATCCTCACCTATAGGGAGCAAACCTATGGTGAAGACTGTACACCCAACCCTTTTTATATATTATCCATTAGGAATTAAATCTACACCTATAGGGAGCAAACCTATGGTGAAGATTATTCTCCAAACCCTTTCCAAAGATAATTGTATGTGTATGTTTTTTTTTTTTTTTTTTTTTTTTTTTTTTTTTTTTTTTACAATGATGGGTAAATTTCCAAGCTGGTTCCTTACGTGCTTAGTGATTACCAAGTTAACCCTTCAATATCAAACTGAAACCTTAATGTGTAAGTGAGATGTGACGTGTGAAATCAAGGCTCAATCAATGTTTAAAACTTCTAACCATGGAATAACAATTCGAATTTAACTATGAAATCTAACAGATAAATGAATCCAAGCGTCATAAATCCAACATTATGTATCTTATAATTCTGAATAAAAGATGATTATCAAAATCACTTCAAATTCACAAGAAATTCCGTAAAAATTGTTCACAATTTCTGCTCAAGACCAAGAAAATACTGATTAGGAAACCTAATCTCCCACCCCCAACCTAAAATCTACATTGTCCTCAATGTAAAAGGTATGAGCATGCTATGCACATGGGACAACGAAAGTAAATGAGAAGTGATGGGAAGATAGTACCTGGATGACGAATCGAGAAAGACTTTCCAAGGATAATAACGTAAAAGCGGATCAGCACAAGAGAAAAAGCAAAACAAAAATAAAAAAAATAAAATCATACCTATACCACTTTCGCAGGTGCTCTCGATTACATTTAGAGTATACAACAAGCCTTTAAACCCCTAGGTTGCCCCTAGAGGACGAGTTGTAGTCTCGTGAGGGTTTGCAGCAATGTTACCCTCAAACATTGAACTAACTAACTAGGAAAATGAAATGGAATGAAAAGCTGGGTTGCCTCCCAGGAGCGCTAAGTTTAACGTCTTCAGCTAGACCAAAGCAACTACCCTAGTACTATACAAACAGGAAACCTACCTATACCTCCATCAGACTAGGAGATCATTCCTGGTAAACAGGATCAGTCAGAGGCATGGACATGTCCTCTAAATCAAATTTCTCAACAAATGGCTTTAAGCGATGTCATTTACTTTAAACTCCTTGCCATTGTCGGGGTCTCTTATCTTGACGGCCCCATGAGGATATGCAGTGATAACAGTAAAAGGGTCGGTCCAACGAGATTGAAACTTACTTCGAAAGAGATGTAGTCGAGAGTTATACAAGAGGACTTTCTGGCCTGGCATAAATGATTTTCGTAGAATATGTTGGTCATGAAACGCCTTCATCATGTCCTTGTAAATTCTCGAGTTCTCATACGCGTTGTTCCGGATTTCTTCGAGTTCATTCAACTGAAGTTTGCGTAGTGAGCCAGCGTTGTCCAAATTGAAATTCAAACTTTTGATCGCCCAGTAGGCTCTATGTTCCAACTCCACAGGTAAGTGGCAAGCTTTCCTATAGACAAGTCTAAAGGGAGACATTCCAATGGGGGGTTTTAAAAGCAGTACGGTATGCCCATAAGGCATCAGTCAATCGAATTGACCAATCCTTACGGTCAGGGTTAACCATTTTCTCCAAAATATGTTTGATCTCCCTATTGGAAATCTTAACTTGCCCACTTGTATGTGGGTGGTATGGGGTGCTCACCTTATGAGAGATACCGTATTTCTTCATTAAATTCTCAAATGGTCTATTACAAAAGTGTGATCCCCCATCACTAATGATATCTCGAGGCGTTCCAAATCGGGAAAGGATGCTCTCTTTTAGGAATTTAATGACCGTGCGATGGTCATTATTCCGACACGGAATAGCTTCAACCCATTTAGTGACATAGTCTACAGCGAGCAAAATGCATAGATTTCCAAAAGATTGGGGGGATGGTCCCATGAAATCGATGCCCCAACAATCAAATGCCTCGATGATAGAATGGGATTCAAGGGCATCATATTTCGACGGGACAATGCTCTCAATTTCTGACAACGCTCACAAGCTTTGCAAAATTCATGAGTGTCCCTGAACATAGTAGGCCAATAGAAGCCACACTGCAGAATCTTGGCCGTGGTCTTTTTTGCGAAAAAGTGACCACCACAGGCCTGTGAGTGACAGAAGGAGATGACACTCTGATGCTCATCGTCTGGCACACATCTCCTCAAGATTTGGTCTGGGCAATATTTAAACAAGTATGGATCATCCCAGAAGAAGTTGCGCACCTTGGTGAAAATTTTCTTCTTATCTTGCTCAATCCAATGTGTCAGTATGGAACCTGTGGCAAGATAATTATCGATGTCAGTGAACCAAGGTGAATGGGAGACTCTAAACAACTGTTCATCAGGGAACATGTCATTGATGTGTGTCGTCTCAAGGGAATCAGAGGGATTAAGGTGAGAAAGATGGTCAGCCACTACGTTTTCTACTCCCTTCTTATCTTTTATTTCTAGGTCAAATTCCTGTAGTAGGAGGATCCATCGTATAAGGTGAGGCTTAGCATCATTCTTAGATAGAAGATACTTGAGCGCCACGTGATTAGTGTAAATAATGATCTTAGATCCGATCAAGTAGGACCTAAATTTGTCCAAGGCGAACACTACGGCTAAGAGTTCCTTTTCCATAGTCGAGTAGTTCACTTAGGCAGGATTTAGAGTCTTACTTGTGTAATGAATAACGTAGGGTATCTTATCTTTTCTCTGGCCTAGAACCGCCCCAAGAGCATAATCAGACGTGTCGCACATAAGTTCAAAAGGAATGCTCCAGTCAGGTGGCTATATAATGGGTGCACTAGTCAATATGCCCTTAAGCTTAGTGAAAGCTTCCTGACATGGTTCAGTCCACTCGTATGGTGCATCCTTTTAAAGTAGATTACATAAAGGATGAGAGATGAGACTAAAGTCCTTTATGAATCTTCTGTAGAACCCAGTGTGTCCTAAGAAGGATCGCACTTCCCGTATGTTCTTGGGTGGAGGTAGGTTAGAGATAAGATCAAATTTTGCCTTATCCACCTCAATTCTTTTGGACGAGATGATATGTCCAAGGATAATTCCCTTATGAACCATGAAATGGCACTTCTCCCAATTAAGTACCAAGTTCTTTTCTTCACATATTTTCAGCACACATTTAAGACTTTCCAAGCACTTGCTGAAAGATGGACCGAAGACAGAGAAATTGTCCATGAAGACCTCTAAATATTGCCCCAACATGTTAGAAAAAATACTCATCATACATCGCTGAAAGGTGGCAGGGGCATTACATAGTCCGAATGGCATCCTTCGGTAAGCAAAGGTGTCGTAGGGACATGTAAACGTAGTCTTTTCTTGATCTTCAGGGGCGATCTCCATCTGGTTGTAGCCCGAATACCCGTCAAGGAAACAGTAATAGGAATGACTAGCTAACCTTTCCAAGATCTGATCAATGAAGGGTAAAAGAAAGTGGTCTTTCCTCGTGACGGTATTTAATTTCTTATAGTTAATGCACATCCTCCAACTAGTAGTGACTCTAGTCGGCACGAGTTCATTATTGGCATTGGCTACGATGGTGATCCTGGACTTCTTAGGAACCACCTGAGTTGGACTCACCCATTGACTATCAGATATAGGCTATATGATACCCACATCCAATAGTTTAAGAACCTCGGCCTTAACCACTTCCTTCATGTTTGGATTTAGTCTACGTTGTGGTTGTCAAGCGGTCTTCGCATTATCCTCAAGATATATGTGGTGAGTACAAATCGAGGGGTCGATTCCCTTAAGCTCTGCGATTGTCCATCCAAGGGCTCCCTTATGCTCCAAGAGAGTAGATATGAGCATACTCTCTTGTTCTTTCTCAAGGTGGGCAGAAATCACCACCGGGTATTCTCATCTTGAGCTAAATATGCATATTTCAAATCAGAGGGCAAAGGTTTTAAGTCAAGCTTCGGTGGCTTGAGGTTAAACAGTAGAGGCGTTTCATCAGTTTGGGGCAAATCTTTAAATTGTGGCCTCCACCGGTTAACTTCAAGTACCGGCACAGCATCAAGCATGATACACATCTCCCTAATCATGTCATCATCAAACTCATGGGAGTGGGCCAGGCACGTCTCTAGAGGATCAGAGGATAAGGTAAGGGGTGTCCTATCATCCACGAAAGTATCGATCATGTTAATATCATGGATATCATCATCTTCCTCTAACCGTCTGGCAGTGTTGAAAAAGATATTCATTTCTAATGTCATATTTCCAAAAGACATACTCATGACACCATTCCTGCAATTGATAATTGCATTTGAAGTGGCAAAGAATGGGCGACCAAGAATGAGGGGAATCTGAGTGCTCATGTTACTGATGGGTTCGGTGTCCAAGATGATGAAATCAACTGGGTAGTAAAATTGATCAACCTGGACCAACACATCCTCAATTATCCCACTTGGTATACGAACAGAGCGATCAGCAAGTTGTAGTGTGGTTAAGGTGGGTTTTAATTCACCTAAACCCAACTGTTTGTATACCGAGTAAGGGATAAGATTAACGCTCGCTCCTAAGTCAAGAAGTGCGTGATCAATTCGATAGTCCCCAATTACACATGATATGGTTGGGCTACCGGGGTCTTTGAATTTTTACGGCACATCTTGCTTTAGGATGGCACTCACTTTCTCAGTCAGGAAGATTTTCTTTTGAATATTTTGTCGTCTTTTGGTCGTACATAAGTCTTTTAGGAATTTGGCATATGAAGGTATTTGTTTCACGGCATCAAGTAGTGGAATGTTGACCTTCACTTGTTTCAACACCTCTAGAATATCCTAAGAGTTAGAGAGAGGTTTTGGTGTAACTAACCGTTGGGGAAATGGAGCAACCGGCTTCCCTTGAGGTTTCGGTTCTAACTCTGTTAGGGCATGGCTAGATCCATCTTCTTTATCCACTTCCAGGTCCTTAGGCTTTTCAGCCCTAACCGGAATGGTTTTGTCAATGATCTTTCTACTCCTAAGAGTAGTGATGGATTTAGCTTGCTCCATCTGATTTGAAGAGCTTGGGTCGCTAACTTCATATTGCGGTCTAGGATTGGGAAGAGGTTGAGCTGGTAAGCTCCCCTTGTTCCCAATCGTATTTTCAGCCTTAAGTCCTTGTATTGCTTTTGTAAGGTCTTGGAAGGCCTGTAGCATACCCTGATTGAAAAGCTCTTGCTTTTGAAAATGTTTCAGAACCGAATCCTCTTGAGGTTTCTCTTGAGTTGGATTTTGATTTAGGAAACCTTGAGGTGTAGCGGTTTGTCCATTCCTCCAACTAAAGTTTGGATGATTTCTCCAGCCAGGATTGTATGTGTTAGAGGTGGGCCCACTGAAAGGTCTTTGGTAATTGCTTACGGCATTGGATTGCTCATTCAATACCTCTTGAAAGGCAGATATAGTTGGGCAATTCTCAGTAGTGTGAATGTTGCAACCACAAATACTACAAACAATTTCATTGGCCTTATCCTTCTTTAATTCCATGGCCTCGAGTTTTCAAGTGAGATTGGGTACCTTGGCATTAATATCATCATCCTCTATCAGGAGGTACATTCCACATCTTTCTTTGGAATGAGTCGGCCTAGGCGTAGTACTCGGTCTAGGGGAGATGTCCCATATTTGTGTGTTCTCAGCAAGTTTATCAAAGTAGTCCCACACCTCATCGACACCTTTATTCATAAACTCCCCATTACACATTGTCTCAACTAATTGGCGCATGGGAGATGTCAGTCCATCGTAAAAAAGTTTGTGATGCGCCACGTTTCAAAACTATGTTGTGGGCATGAACTGACAAGATCTTTGAACCGCTCCCAACATTAGAAGAATGTTTTATCTTCCCTTTGGGCGAAGTTCATGATCGACTTCCTAAGGGTGTTCGTCTTATGATATGGAAAAAACTTTTTAATGAACTCCCTTGTCATGTCATTCCATCTGCCAATAGATTGAGGACGTAGTGAATGTAACCACGTCTTGGCTTTCTCTTTCAAAGAAAAGGAAAAGAGTTTTAACCTGACCGTGTCATCAGACACGTTAGGAAAGTATAGGGTAGTCATGATCTCATCAAACTCTTTTAGATGTAGATATGGATTCTCTGACTCAAGCCCATGAAATTTAGGAAGGAGTTGGATCACCCCTGGCTTGATATCCATATGTCCTGCATTCTCAGGAAAAACCATGCATGAGGGCGTACTCACCCCCGCCAGTTGTAAGTAATCTCGTAAGGTACGAGGCGGGGGTGCTTGATACACCTCATTCTCATCTTGAAAATCTTCTACCCTAGGTTGGGGTAGAAGAGGTTGATTTCCAGCCATATCCTCAATTAACTCAGGGGATTTCGAACGATGTCTAGGCTTACGATGGATAGTTAATCCCTCAACTAATCCTCCTTCAGTCAAGAGACGTCGAGTGTTGTCACGAGCCCACTTGGGCATGAAATACTCATAGCCCTCAATCAAATTCTAAACCTAATCCTAAGAAGGGAAATAAAAATCTAAAAAGAAAGAGAGGGTTGGAAGGAAGTTACCAAATTGGAGTCCCTAAATTAAAACCTACAAAATAAAACAAAACAGTTAGTTTCTAAGAATAGCAAGCCTAAGATTATAAAATTCCTAAGAAGAGAAATAACAGTAAACTAGTTTCTAATTTAGAAAAAGAGAAATTCCTAAGAGAGTATAAAATTTCTAAAACAATTTAGGAAAGTTCTAAACTAAAAAGTAAGTTAGTAATAGAAATTTGAAAAATAGAAAGTAGAAATTAGAAAGAGCTTACCGAATTAGAAATTTCTAAAAGCCTATAAAACAGGAAAGTTAGTTTCTAAACAGAAAGTCTTTAAATAGAAAATTTCTAAAAATAAAATAGAAAACAAAATTAGATTCTAAAAGAGTTAGAATTAGAACTTGCTAAAAAGGAATCCTAATTAGAAATAGTAAGGAAGAGAGAAATTATCAATTTAGAAACCTATCTCAGAATCCTACAAAATAAGAAAGTTGGGTTAGTTTAAAAAAAAAGGGAAAACTATCTAAAAATAGAAAGCTACTTGAAAGAAACTTTCTAAAAATTAAAGGAAAACCTGGAATTAGAAAATTCTAAAAATAAACCCTAAAAATCAGAAAAGTCCTAATCTTAAACTAATCCTAAAACGAGTTAACTTCAGGAAACATAACCGTCAATCCCCGGCAACGGCGCCAAAAGCTTGTTCACTCCCCAAGTATAGGGTTGTGATGTAGTAATAAACTCGGTGAGACCGAGGTCGAATCCACAGGGACTGAAACCTGTACGTAATCTGGAACTAACTAGAACTAGAACTAAAATAAGATGAAATCTAATCAGGTGAATATGAAGGAATAATGGTGAAAATATTTATCTAAAACTTAAGAGAATTCAGAGAAGGGAAACTAGGGATTCAGAGGATCCACTTGTAGAGATCAGGGAGATCTACGCTTGTTTCAAGTACTCAACGGAACTTAGAGTCCCATCTTCAGTCAGTTGAGAGATATAATCTGAAAATCAAGACTAAACTTTATTTAATCTAGTTTCAATAGATCAGACGGTTGTAAATTAGAACGGAGTCCATCACAAAACCATGCCCATGAGACAAAGCAATCAACAGAGTAGAAACCAATCCACAACCAACCTGTGTGATGTATGAATGTCAGGAAGAGTTCCTTCATCCAATCATGCCTAGGAGACGATGGTGAACAACAGGGCTTCCTAATCGCATAATTAGAATAATAAAGAGAAAAAACTCAAGCCATTGCAGATCTAATGTAATATCAGTCACATTAAACCATTAAAAACCAAAATCTTCCTTAAAATCAAACCGATCAAAACAAGTTCAACTGACATAATCCAAGCCGCAGAATCCTCCCATCCCACTACAAGCTTCACCTCTTAGCCCTAGCTAAGAGGTTTAGCCAACCATGATTGGCTGGATCTCTCA
This sequence comes from Magnolia changhungtana, assembly GCA_030180095.1. Classification (NCBI taxonomy): domain Eukaryota; kingdom Viridiplantae; phylum Streptophyta; class Magnoliopsida; order Magnoliales; family Magnoliaceae; genus Magnolia; species Magnolia changhungtana. Next base: position 1,270,335 of record JASAUF010000070.1, on the reverse strand, counting down.
ACAATAATGAAAGGAAAAACAACAAAATAACATAAACAATTCTCTTTCTCTCTCTGTCTCTCTCTGCTTCTGTCCACGTCTCAGATTCCCCCTAAGTCGTGATCCCTTTTTCCTTTTCTTCTTTTGTTTTTATAACAACGGGGAAGCCCATGGAAGGGAGTGTTAGAGTCCGTATAGAAGGTTGGTGGAGATATCTTTATGCACCACTTGCGTTTATGCAACTTCATGCGCAGCTGGCAGTGCGTCTTGTTCCGCAGCCGAAAGACAATGCTCAACAACTCCCACTTTCCCTGCATTTTGTCCACAAGATCAATGTCCCTTGGGATGTTTTGGACAGATACACGTGATAGACGGTCCAGATCAGTCGTCCGACCATCACCGTGGGCCTATAGTCTCTCCAAAAAATTCGTACAACATCCGGTCGCGAAACAGGGTGCGTAGCAGTTACGCTATGACGATGTTGGGGTCCATAATAGGTTTCTAATGATAAATCCAACCCGTCCATTTGATTCCCAGTGAAAAATCGTGCAGGGAAGGTGGGTTTGTTTCACGTTTAGCGTGGCCCATTGTACCAAATATTCTCACCGTCCATATTGCTTTTTGTAACGCCCTGAAAATCGGGGGTCGAACATAAACTCGACTCCCGAGTTCCAGAACATCACTTATGCAACAAAATGAATGATGATTGAATGTTGACTGTATTCGTGCATTGAACATGAGTGAGATTAAGCCAAAACAAACATATCATACTCCGAGAGGCAGTTAAATTTGCAAGCGGAAGACCATAAAATATATAACTTATGATGAGTCTCCAGAGTGTGATAACATTACCAGGTTAAATAAATACAAGTGCGGTTCTAAAATGTACCAAATGTGAGGAAGTGTAATGCCTCCTATCCCATGTACCATAGCTCAGTCAATACAATATCGGGTCTTCATTGACTGCCAGAGAGATCTGAGATAGGAGAATTCCTCCTATCATCATAGAAATGTAGTCCGGCTCAGCTTCACAAGCATCGCCACCACCACGAAACTCAACAAATCTGGTTGGTGTGTACAACAGTCACCAACTCGGTGGAACAATAAAGCATAGGTTAACATGTTATCAAATCAATCAAGCAGTAATGATAACGCAGTACAAATCAAACATTTCTAATTACTCTTGTTAAGTGCAAAAAATGAAATGACATGATGTTGTATGCCCTTGCCAAACCACCCTCAAACGACATCATCTTACGTTCGCGAATGCTTACTCCCTCAGTGCGCCACATCTACAAAGCACATGCGGTGCGATGATGCTCATGATTACCAAGTTTTTATTAGTCCATTTCAAACAGCAATATTGGGAAACTAAGGTACCTCCCTTGTATCATTCCCAAACATGATCCATTCTAGGGTCGTCAATCCTAGCTATTCTCATACGATATTATGGTTTGAGAAGCGTAGTGAAGGCATCGCAAAGGGCTCGTCACCGTCAGCGGCGCGGTCTGAGATCTCACCGTGTGCGGCTCAATTCTTGGCCGTCGGCTCAAGTACGGTCTCACCGTGCTTGGCCCAATCACTAGCCGTCGGCTCGAGTACGGTCTCACCGTACTCGGCTCAACTCATACTCTGGTTCTTTGTGAAAGACTCGTCGCCAATCACAGACACTTGGAGTATACTCGAAGATACTACGGAGGACTCGTCGCCGTCGGCACGAGCACGGTCTCCGTGACGGCTCTCGCCGTAAGTATCGACAACTCGAATATAGTGTCCCATACCACCATAATCGGCTCACGAGGTTGGTTGCGCAATGGTCACTACGGGGAGGCACATGACCCCGCGTAGGCGACGGCTCGACTCGACCACGGTGTCCCATACCACCATGCCGGCTCATGCGTCTTAGCGGATCAAGGTACCATGGTTAAAGGGATTTCACTTTGGTAAGTTTGGTACCCTAGGTTCAAGCAAAGGCGACCAAACATGGTGAACATACATTAGACAAATCGGGTTACTGACGAATTCGGCTAGCTCGGCGCACAACAAGTTGAACGACATGAAGTGCATAAGCACCAGCGTGGCCGACCACTATCGCCAACCGAAATACGACTCGGGTTCGTCGAACACATCTCACGTGGCAAATGAATCGCAACCACGAATTCAGATGCAGTGCCGATTATGCGGACTATAATCATAGCCCCAAACACAATCAAGTGCGGATAGATAAAGCAATAGTGAATCAAGATTTCCACTCATGCAATCAAGGTATGGTATTTTCCGTTTAGGGTCGCTGCCATTTACATGCACGCACTCGTTGCTCCGCTCCCCCATCACCCATGACGGATCATACAACGTAAATATAAATTTAAGCATATGCATTACATAGTTAAAATCATAAAGCAATTGAGCATGTTATGAATCACAACACAAGCATGAGTTTATACATGTTCAATTCCTAATTACACAACAATTCGAGGAGATCATACACATAATTAAAAGAGGTTGAGAATCATATCTCAACACCCTTATACATTACACTTTGCTAACTACTACTCATTCGACATTTCAAGAAACACTTAAACAACATACATCGACATACATGACATATGTCGATCACATAAACATTAGGCCAAATCCTTTCACTAGGGAGTTGCCCCAATCATAACACGCGTACACCCACGACGGATAGTCATGGCAAGCGAAATCCAAGTTCCATATTCATTCACTATTCCCACAAACACTTGGGCCACACATTTTAGCATATTTGGTATATATTGGCCGTGGCGTGATTTAGGAAAATCCTTTCGTCAAAAAGGGTATCGCCAATACAACAATCATGAATCCATGACAATTAGTCATGGCGAAACACGAATGAGAATTCTATACTCATTCAGTCATTTTCACAAACACTTAGAATACACTATTACAACATACATGGTGTATGTTAGCAAAACATATATTAGGGCTATCCTTTAGCCAAGTGAGTATTTTATCCATGTATAATATATTACTACAGCAAATAATCATGATAAATACATCTCCAAATTTTACATATATGCGGTATTTCTAGAATACGCAATTTCAACATACTTGACATTTACAAGGGAGCATGTATTTTGGCGATTCCTTTCGCCAAACTAGTATTTTATACATATATTGTATAATCATACATTAAATAAACATGTCATACATTTTCCCAAAAAAAATACATATACGGTATTTCTAGAATATACAATTTCAACATACGTAGCATTTACACATGAACATGTATTTCAGCAATTCCTTTCACCAAATTAGTATTTTATCCATACATCATATAATAATACATTAATTAAACATGTCAAACGTTTTTCCAAAAAAAATACGTATACGGTATTTCTACGTATACCTAGAGTATGTGAAATTCCAATTTCTACAACGTTAATCGAAACAGGAAACGGAAAACACTTTGTACATGTGCATTTACAAGCAGATCATGAATCTACCATTATCTGACATTGAAAGCGTTGAAAACCATAACTTATACACTTAAAGTCCTCACCTTTGCCTTTGGAAACGGAACGAATCAGCAAGGGTAATGGATCTTCCGTCTACGGGCGATTTCTAGCCTAAAGAGCGGAATCGGTTAGTCGGTATACATCCTACCTCGATTCCAACTCAAATCAGACCTAGGGTTAGGGTTTCTTACCTTCAAATGAGGTGGAAAACACCGGGAAAGCGTCTAGAATAGAGCGGTGTAGGCCGTGTAGCAAGCTAAAGCGGGAGGAGGAAGATTGGCAACAATCTCCAAGCCTTTCTCTCTCTTTTCTCTCTCTTTTCTCTCTCCCAAAACTAAAATTCGTATGGCTGTGAGAGAGGGTGCTCTAAGGCCCTTTTATAGCCAAAAACATTCCGAAAATAGACTCAGGTTCAAGGGGTACTGCTAATATAGGATTTTCGCCGCTTTTCCAGCTCAAAAGGGAAGTTCTGGTGGCCCTCTTTGAACCAAACGTCAGACTTAAGCTCACCATCGATGGATCTACATGGGATTACGTTTTTGACTCGATCGGATTCCCAGATCGCACTTGGAGGACCACTTTCAGTTCGACGGTCAGTGGGCCACGATCAGAAATTCCAAGTACATGTAAATGTTCTGAAATTTTTCTTAATCCGAGGGTGTAATTTGGTCCGATTCGACGGTCGGTTGCTCAATCTTGACGCGTCAACGAATGATGCGATCACTATTCCGGATATTTATTTTTGGATGGGAATAGTGTTTTTCACACTCCCTCGCTCCGAACAAACGAATGGCCATGGGACATCGGATGGAGCTGATTTTGAGATGATTGTTAAGCCCGGTGGGGCGGTCCTAGTTCCTTAGCCGGGTTATTCGGACTCCCGATGTGCGATCTAGACCTAATGTCAGTTTCGTTTCATTCCCGAGAGCGGACGGGAAATGAGTTTGGTTCTAAACTTTAGGGTAACCTAGCGTCAATGATTATGCAACTTTTGGGTCTTGCGGATCGTATTTAAAGCGATCCTAATGGATTTCATGGCTAATTGAGTTTAGTACTTAGTTAACTTTGTTAATTTCTAAAGGATTTAATCCTAAGTGATTTTCAATCTGGTGGAACTTAGTCCATTGTAGTTTGTATATAAAGTGATCCAAGTTATACTACTTAGCTAGTTTAAGATAGTGTCTAGGGCGAAGGTGCTTTGAAAAATTGAAAGTACAAGGTAGTGAAGGGTGGGATTTGTGAAGAAAATGATTTAAGGAACGATTTGAGACTTTAATTGAGCGTTTAAGAACTTAAACCTGTGTTAGGATTGACCCATTGCCTAAGGACGTCTAATCCCAAGTTGGTAAAAATCCGGGGCGTTACACTTTTGGACAACCAGAAACGGATCTTCGATGACTTTTAAAATTCCACCACCTAGACTTAAGTTATATAGGCCGTTGGAGTCCGATGGACGGTCCGGATCGATGATCTGGATGTTAGGTGGGGCCCACAAGCAAAACCCAATCAAACAGGGAAAAAGCTGTTGCGTTTTTCATGGTTTGGGAAGAAGAGTCGGTCAGCGTTTGCTGACCGACTTTCAGATTTTTGGTGCACGCCCGGTGCACTAATGCACCGTGCTCATGCACTGTATGCTTGGGTCTCACAGAGATGTTTGTGAGAAATCTGATCCGTCCATCCGTATTCTCACCTCATTTAAGCCGTTAGGACCAAGTTCGAAGCATATGCAGATATCAGGTGGGCCGAGAATTGACCGTTTAATGGCTGCTTTCTCTGTTGGCCCACTTTCCGAGATCTTTAATGGCTAAAATTTAATATGTATGGCTAATTTATGGCTCACATCCCATGTATGGAGTCTCGTATCAAACGGACGGTGAGAACCCCGTGATCTTGCATTTTGCACTAGTTTCGGGCCTCTTTAACTTGGATGGTTTGATTTTCTCGGATCCCTGGCATGTAGATTCTTCAATATTGGTCCTCTGGAGTCTGTCCCTTGCTCTGGTGACTTCAGAGTGTTAAATACATGCTTTACACTCCCTGTTTCGGTCCATGCTTGCAAATACACTCTGTATCACAAATACGATTAAAGCGGGCCATTAACCAGTATCATGTTCGTAAATCCAGGCAATAATTAGGGTCTGATATGCAATATTTGACACTCAACAGATGTGAGGCTAGATTTACCTAGGACGAGCTTGCACACATCCGGTTGAGGCAAACGCTTGAATCGATCTTCCTATCAGGCTCTATAGACAGTCTGACTCAATACTCATGTAACTTGACAAACCAGGGCACTTTCACTCACCCTTTAAAGTCCTCAAGGAGGCCTCTGGCTGGAGTATATGTGGTGAGTGTTTTGTGTGGACCCTTAATCTGTGGAGAGCATAAACATCTGGTTGAAGGTGAACCAGTAAAACCTTAGGTTTGAGGTTAACCGTTGTGAAACCTCGGGTTTGAGGTGAACCGTGTAGAAACCTCCAGTAGGGTCTTATGGAAGATCCTTGGCCAGTGTGCCTAAAAGTGGGTGCGTTGTGTTGACCCTTACTCGTGAGAAAATAAACAGTCAGCCTCAGTGCAGGTTGTAAAGGTTGAAGGTGAACCTGATTTAAAACCTTAGGTTTGAAGTGAATCGCTATAAAACCTCCTTAGTGAAATCTGGTACACTCAAGGGTTGAGTGCGGTTACCGGGAGTGGAGTAGACTTATTGTTGAACTACTATAAAAATGACCATGTTTGAGATTATTATGATTGTGTGATTTGCTTTAATACTTTCATATCTGAACATTTGATCACACCACACACACCTACACAGTCATATCCATTATATGCTAGCTTACATACTGCTTACTTCTAAAATAGTTTGTGATTGGATCCTCTACCGGGCTTAGAAGCTAATAGAGTTACATTTGAGTAATCCTGATAATTGCATGATCACAGGCTTAGTGAAGTAGGATTTTTAAATAAATCATAAAAACTTTAAAAAGTCTTAATCACCCCCCTCTAGGACATATTGGCATATTCCTTCTTCAACTAGTGCAGTCTTTACCGCCATTTCAGATGGAACCTCCACATCTGTGATAAGAGTGAATACAATATTTGAGTCATCTCTGTATCTCATCAATAATATGTGATCTCTATGTGGATTTTTTCTCATAGGTAACCGCTCCACCTACTCCTATATGTCTTCCTGCGGTACGACCTCTACTTGTGTCTCACCCATGTCAATTTCAACATCAATCACTACTAACTTTTTCATTTCCTTGTATTCATCATTATGGAATAAGGAATTCTCATCAAACCTAATGTCATGACTTAATATGATTTTTGATATGGCCTAGTTATACAGTTTGTATTCCTTCACACCATCACCATGGCTAACAAAGGTAGACTTCTTCGCCTTTTGGTCTAGCTTATCTTTCTCAACTAACGGTATGAAAGAGTAAGTATCACAACTAAATACTCACATCCCTAAATAGTCTACATCATGACCAGTCCAAACTTCTTCTAGAATTTTAAAATCTATAGCTGTAGACGGGGACCAATTTACTAAGTAACAAATAGTATTGATGTCCTCAGTTCATAATTCCTTTTCCAATGCAGTATTTCTCAACATACTTCAAGCTCTCTCCAGAGAGTCCAATTCATACGTTTCGCCACACCATTATACTCTGGTGTATGCCTTACTGTATTATACTTCATTATCCCCAATTCTTTATAAAATTAATTAAAATACCTATAAGTGAATTCTCCACCACTGCTTTTTCTCAACACTTTCAACTTTCGTCCTAATTATTTTTCCACCATCACCTTCAACATCTAGAAGGTAGCAAAAATATTGGATTTATTTTTCAAAAAATAAACCATAACCTTTCTGGGGAAATCATCAATGAAAGTGATGAGGAATGACGATCCTCCCCAAGAAACAGCGGGCAACGACCCCCATATATCTGAATGCACATATTCAAGTACACATTTACTTACATGTTTTCTATACTAAAAAAACTGTGATTGTTTATAATACATGCAATACTCACGTAAATTAAAAACAACACTTTTAAATGCATGAATCAAATAATGATCATAAAGTACATTTATATCATGCTCGCTCATGTGGCTTAGGCGCACATGCCACAAACATGTAGATGTGGATTAAACCATAAATATTGCAGCTCCACCCGATATGGTATTCACTATCAATTTGTAAAGGTTACCACTTCACTGCACCTTCATAACAATGAGTCCCTCATTTAAAACTTTTAGAACAAGATCAAACCCGATGAACTTGCACCCTAGTGCCTCAGGAGCCCTCAGGAATATAAGATTCTTCCTTAGATTACGAACATGTTTCACATCCTTCAGAATACGTTCCATCCCATCAAATAACTTAAAGTGCACTGATCCAACACCAACCACCTTACCGGCAATGTATTGCCTATAAACACCTAGCCATCATCATACTCGTTGTAACTGGTAAACCAACTCCGATGAGAGGTCATGTGGTATGAAGCTCCAAAATTCAAGATCCACTTGTTGCAAAGATACCTGTACTTGGATGCAATCAATACATCATAAGCACCTACCTCCTCACTAAATTCTAATGTGTTGGCCTCCCTCAGCGAATCCTCTTAATTCTCTACTTCCTGGGTTTTAGGATTCCAATAATCCTTCCTCATATATCCCAACCTCCCACAATTCTGACACTTCATCTTCCCTTTGCCCTTACACTTGGACCGAAATCGAGGCTTCCCCATCTCTTTCTCAGACTGTCTACCCCAGACAAATAGTGCGTCAGTAGAAGATCCTTCGCCACCACTTTTCTTTCTCAACTTCATCGATTGAAGGGTTGAGATAACAATTTTAATATCCAAGGTTTCCTTACCAGTGTACAGAGTATCCACCATATACTAATAAGATTCCAGGAGAGACATAAATAGGATTAGGGTTTTATCTTCCTCACCATCTTTACCTCCACACTCTTCAACTTGCAAAGTAATTGATTGAACGTGCTAATATCTTCATTAAGATCTGACCCTTCCACTATCTTCATATTATAGAATCGTTTCTTCAGATAAAAACAATTACATAGAGATTTTGTGATGTATAAGCTTTTTAACTTCATCAAAAGTCCTGCAGTGGTCGTCTGATTAAGGAAATTATAAAGGACATCATTCGTCAAACATAATTGGATTGAGGTAATCATCCTCTGATCAAGTTCTTTTTACTCTTCATCATTCATAGTCTCAAGATACTTCACCATAGTAAGGAGTGCTTGTTGTAATCCTTAATGAACTAGAAGGCCTCTCATCTTTAACTTCCATAGTTTAAAGTTATTTTTCCTGGTGAACTTTATGTTCGATTCCTTCATCACCATGTCTCATATTCAAAACTCGAATCCTAACATATAGCTCTGAATATTGCACATGTTGGGAGCCGAGGAAGCAAACCCTAATAGAATCAAATAAGTAAAAGATAAATGCAAACAAAGTAATCCTGTGAACAAATGGTTTTACGTGAAAAAACCATTGCAGAAAAAATAATAGCACAAAGTGATAAGCAATCCACCATGAAAATGTAAGTACAAGAGATATAATCATCTTACAGATGCGAAACCCCTAGTTTCCTACTTCCTAAACCCTGTAAATGGTTTCGCTCTCCTTGCTCTACCCTAATCCCATATCACACCTATATATACAATGTGACACCCGGAATATGAAACAAATCGCATAATTACACAAAATTGTGTGCGCCGTTGAACTAAGCATTGATCAATCGACATCAATTGAGCAATCCTCGATCGATCAAGCCTCTATGTTCCATTAATCGAATATAATCAAAATTATCCAGCAATCAAACTAGAAAATTTAAAGAATTTTGATTGATTGACTTAGGTAGTCGATCGATCAAGGACTCCTGTTTTAGTATAGATTAAAGGCACTCGATTTCAATAATCTCCACCATGGATTTAATCTTCATGCTCCACTACTCCAAGATCCTTCCTTCATCTCTAATCGTCTCCATTATATCTCCACCATCGTCACTTTTTAGGCGCACTTCATCTTCATCATTTCAATGTCAAACCTAGAGAATTCGTACAAAATCTAAACTTCTCTTAAGGAACAACCTTTGTAAGCATAACCATCGGATTCACGCTTGTATGGATCTTCTCATGAGTAACACTACCTTCCTCAAGCACCTGTTGGATAAAATAATGACGAACATCAATATGTTTTAGAGCTATACAAGAACCAAGTTAACTCAGTTAACTTGCTCGACTTGACTGAAAAAGCCTCGATTATACTCGGTTCGACACTGAATTCAAGCCGAGTCAAGATGATTTTTAAAGCTCAAAAAACATTTCGAGTTGAGTTCGAGCTTATCCAAGCTTGAATCAACTCAAATCGAACCTCAACTCGAATCAAACTTGGATCAAACCAATTTGGTGACTCAGTTATTTTGATATTGCTCTTGCTCGCCAAGTGTTCAATGAAATTACTCGATTCGAGTTTGATTTAGGTGTACTAACAAGCTAACAAAAAAGAAAGTGTTTGATGAAATGACTCGACAAAGTGTTATTTCAAGCGAATACATTTTCTACCGAATCGGCTGGTGGCGAGGAAGGTATGGATATGAAACAAATCACTAGAAAGAAAAACATTACATGATAAAACTACCTTTGTATCTTAATTTTAATGTTGCCTATTGAGTGTTTGATGAAGTGCCTATAAACTATTGATGTTGTTTTGCATACTATGAGAAATTGAAGGTGCACTCCATGTGTTTGAGAAAATGTTGCACAGGCTTGAACTTATCTTGAATTGGCCCGAGCTATTAACCAAACCGAGATGAGCTGGCTAGTCAAGCTCGAGGATCGAGCCGAGTTAATTTCGTAGTGGCCGAGTCGAGTTGAGTTAAGTTGTTCCAAGCTCAACTCGGTTCGACTCATGTACAACTATAATATGTTTAGTATGGGAATGGTATACATAATTCTTTCCCAAATTGATAGCAAAAATATATTCACCAACATGGCCTCGTCCGGAAGCCCTGATTCATTCATCATTACTCTCAACCAAACACCTTCTTTGAATGCCTCCGTCATTGTCATATAGTTAACTCTGGTTGTGAAAAGTGTAACCATAGATTGAAGCTTCGACATTCAATTGATCACTCCACCCGCTAATAAACATGAGTAACTGGAAATTGCCCTTCTGTTACTCACATTTTCTTCGCAATCAAAATTCACCTAGCTTATAAGTTTATCCTTTTATTTTTTGAATGTCAAGATGTAGTTCGTCGTACCTCATAGTTACCGAAGTAGCCATTTCACTACCTCCCAATGTTGCTTGTTGGGGTTGGACATTTATCTCCTCATAAACTCACTCCATATGAAATATTCGGTCTCAAAGAGACCATTGTATACATCAAAGTACCAATCACACTCAAGTAGGGCAGACGATAGATAAATTACTTTTCTTCATCTGTAATAGGATATTACTCTAAAGAAAGCTAAAAGTGAGTAGTATGGGGTGTGTTAACTGATTTAGCCTTGTTCACCCCAAACTTGAGTAGGACCTTTTTAAGATACTCTACCCGAGATAATAATAGCAGGTTCCTCTCCCTATTTTTGTGTATATCAATGTTGAGAATCCTCTTTGCAGCCCTAGATCTTTCTTCTCAAATGTCATTGATAAATAAGTCTTTAATATATTGATGTCAGACATGCTATAGTTGGCGATAAGCATATCATCAACCTACAATATTGGGATAATGAATTCTTCATCACTTAGTGCCTTGAAATAGATACAATGATCATATTCACTTATGGTAAACCTCAAATTCACCATGAAAGAATCAAATCTTTTATATCATTACCTAGATGATTGTTTTAAGCAATATAACAACCTCCTTAACCTTCAAAACTTATTCTAACCCCCTGTACCGCAAACTTCTCTGGTTGGTTCATATAAATTTGTTCTTCTAGTTCTTCATATAAGAAAGTAGTTTTTACATCCATTTATTCTAGTTCCAAATTGTATTGGGCAACTAATGCCAACAAAAATCTGATCGACACTTGCTTGACCACAAGAGCGAAACTTTCACTGAAGTCGACACCTTTGGCGCATAACCCTTCTCTACCAGTCTAGCCTTGTATCTATCTTATTTCTTCCTTTAGATCCACTTACATCCGATCAATTTATGCCTAACAGAAAGCTCTACCAACCCTCACGTCTCACTCTTGTATAAAGAATCGATCTCATCCTGCATTGTTGTCATCCACTTCTTAGTATATGTGTCTTCCAATGCTTTTTGGAAGTAGACGGATCCCCATCATCCGTGATGACAGTGAATGCAACATTCGAGTTATATCTGTATCTCGTCGATAATCTATGATCTCTCAATGGATTTCTCCTCACAGGTGGCTATTACACCTGCTCTTATACCTCTTCTTACAGCACGCCTTGTACATGTGTCTCACCTATGTCAATTTCAACATCAATCACTGCTAACTTTTTCGTTTCCTTATAATCATCCTTGTGGAACAAGGAATCCTCATCATACTTGTAACACCCCGAATTTTTGCCAACCTGGGATTAGACGTCCTTAGGCGATGGGTCGATCCTAACACCTTATTAACTTGTCAGAACTGAATCCCACAGTCTAAAATCTCTTCTGAACCCATTTCCTTCACAAATCCAACCCTTCACCATCTTGTTCTTTCAATTTTCCTAAGTACTTACACCCTAGACACTATCTTAAACTAGTTAAGTATTATAACTTGGATCACTCTATATACAAACTACGAAGGACTAAGTACCACCTCAGACGGAAATCACTTAAGATTAAATCCTTTAGAAATTTGACAAAGTTAACTAAGTGCTAAACTAGAATAGCCATGAAATCCATTTGAATTGCTTTAAATACGATCTGCAAGACCCAAAACTTGTAGAATCATTGACGCTAGGTTACCCTAAAATCTAGGATCAAACTCATTACCCGACTGCTCTCGGGAGCACGTTGAAACTCCGTATCTGATCTGGACTGCACATCGAGAGTCCGAACAATACGAGGTTAAGGACTTAGGACCGCCTCGCTGGGCTTGACAACCATGTCAGAAATCAGCCCAAGGCAGTATCCCACGGCTGTTCGCTTGAGTTTGGAGCGAGAGAGTGTGAAAACACTTGTTTTCTTTAAAAATAAATATCTTAAATAGTAATCTGAGACTCGTTGCTCACGAATCAGTTTTAAGCAACCAGATCGTCAAAATCTGACCAAATTACACCCTCGGATCAGGAAATATTTCATACACATTTACATGTACTCAGAATCTCCGATCGAGATCCGCTGACCGTTGAACTAGAACTAGTCCGCCACGCGTGATCTGGAATCCCGACCGAAACGAAAACTTAATAGAACGTAGATCCAGCGTTAGTGAGCTTAAGTCCGACCTTTGGCTCAAGGAGGCCCGCCAGAGGTCCTCCGTTGAGCTGAAAAAGTCCCGCTTTGGTTATAACCTAAGTATACTTTGAACATGAGTCTATTGCGGTGAGTTTTTAGGCTATATAAGGACCTTAAACCCTCTCTCATTGCAGCCATCCGAATTTGAGAGAAAACCTAGATTGAGAGAGAGAAAAGAGAGAGAAAGTGTGGGAGATGAGGGAGGAACTCCCTGCTGCTGTTCCCTGCCGTTATTCGAGCTCCACCGCTCCATTCTCACCGCTTTCCCGGCGATTCCGGCGTCATTTCTAGGTAAGAAACCCTAACCCTAATCTGTTTTAGGGTTGTATAGGTTGTAGGTTATGAAATAGCTAACCTGTTTCGTTCTCTAGGTTGCCAAACTCCCATATACGGAAGCTTAGCGAACTTATCGACTCCGTTACGATTCTACAACAAAAGGTGAGGACTTTAGGTGTATAGGTTGCAGTTTTCAACGCTTTCAATGTCAGATAATGGAAGATTCATGATCTGCATGCAATTGCACATGTACAAAGTGCTTTCCGTTTTCTGTTTCGATTAGAATTGTAGAATTTAGAATTTCACATACTCTAGGTATTCGTATAAAATACTGTATACGTATTTTTTATGGAAATGTGTTTGACATGTTTATTTGTCATATGGATATACGATATATTGGCAAAAGGATTCGCCGAAATACATGTTTTACTAATATACACCATGTATGTAAAAATACGGTATTGTAAGAAGTACCGTATACGTGTATATTTTAGCGATGTGTTTGTCATGATTAATTGCTGTATAAATGTATTATGTGCGTATAAATTAATTTCTTGGCAAAAAGAATCGCCGTAATACATGTTCGCTTGTAAATACTACGTATGTTGAAATTGTGTATTCTAGAAATATCGTATACGTGTAAATTTTGGAAACGCAATTGTCATGATTATTTGCTGTATGATTACGATATATGCGGATAAAATGCTAGCTTAGCGAAAGAATAGCCCTAATACATGTTTTACTAATATACGTCATGTATGTTGAAATAGCGTACTCCAAGTGTTTGTGTAAATGCTTGTGAGAGTAAATGCTTAGATGTTTGCACCGTAGATCGGTGCTGAGATGGAATTCTCGACTACCTTAGAGACATGTAGGATTTCCTCCATGTGGTTGTTTACTACAACCACTCACATATGATGTATATGTATTTGTATCCCTATCTGTATAGTGCTCTATTACATGCTTTATAACATGCTTTATATCATACTTTATAACATGCTTTATGACATGCCTCCTAGCATATTTGTGTTACTTTGTTTATCAAGCTTAACTCCACATGCTATTGATGAGAATCCACTATGTCATAGTCCAAACATTCGGTACTAGACTTGAGATTGTGGCTGAGATTCATGTCGCCACAATGGATGTGTCTGAAGAACCCGAGTCGTACTTCGGTTGGCGATAGTGATTGGCCACACGGAGTGCTTTTGCGCTTCATATCGCCCAACTTGTTGTGCGCTCGAGCTAGTCAGGCTCGTCAATTAACCCGATATGTCGAATGTGTGTTCACCATGTCTGGTCATTACTGTTTAAACCTAGGGTACCAAACTTACCAGTGGCAATCCCATTAACCATGGTACCTCGATCCGCTAAGACTCATGAGCCGGACATGGTGGTATGGGACACCGTGGCCGAGCTGTCGACCTATCTTTGAGGCCATGTGCCTCCCCCGTAGTGACCATTGAGCAACCCAAACTCGTGAGCCGAATATGGTGGTATGGGACACCGTATTCGAGTGTCATCGATACTTGAGAGAGCCGAATACGGTGAAACCCGTACTCGTCTTTGACGGGCGATGAGTCCTCTTCGTAGTATCTTCGAGTATACTCCAAGGTGCTGTGATTGGCGACGAGTCTTTCACAGCAACTAGAGTATGAGTTGAGCCGAGTACGGTGAGACCTGTATTCGAGCTGACAGCTAGTGATTGAGCCGAGTACGGTGAGACCTGTACTCGAGCTGATGGTCAGCAATTGAGCCGCATATAGTGAGATCTGTATCCATGCTGACAGGTGACGAGCCCTTTGTGATGCCTTCGCTACGCCTCTCAAACCATAATATCGTATGAGATTAACTAGGACTGACGACCCTAGAATGGATCATGTTTGGGAATGATATAAGGGAGGTACCTTAGTTTCCCAATATTGCTGTTTAAAACGGACTAATAACAACTCGGAAATCATGCGCATCATTGCACCGCATGTGCCTAGTAGATGTGGGGCACCGAGGGAGTTATGCATTCTCGAACGTAAGATGTTGTCGCATGAGGGTGGTTTGGCAAGGGCATACATCATCATGTCATTTCATTCTTGCATTTATCAAGAGTAGTTAAACTTGTTTAATTTGTACTGCTTTATCATTACTACTTGATTGAATTGATAACATGTTAACTTATGTTTTATTGTTCCACTGAGTTAGCTACTCACTCCCACATTACGGGACGGTGTTGTACACACCAACCAGATTTGTTGAATTTCAGATGATGGCGATGCTTATGAAGCAGAGCCAGACTACTTCTATGGTGATGAGGAGGAGTTCTCCTATCATGTAACTCTCTTGACGGGTCTTTGAAGACACAGTGGGTACATATTGACGGTCAATGTGGTACTTGAGATAGAAGACATTAAACTTACACATTTGGTATATTTTAGAACTATACTTGTATTTATTTAACCTGGTAATGTTATCACACTCTGGAGACTCATCATAGTTTATATATTTTATCTATCTAACATAGTCTTCCGCTTGCAAATTTAACTCGTCTCAGAGTATGATATCTTTGTTTTGGCTTAATCTTACTCATGTTCAATGCACAAATACAGTCAACATTCAAACATCATTCATTTTGTTGCATAAGTGATGTTCTGGAACTCAGGAGTTGAGTTTATGCTCGACCCCCGATTTTCAGGGCGTTACAATACCTGACGTCACGGCTAACTGTTGTTTTCTATATGGCTAGGTCATACAACCTATATCCCTTCACACCATCACCATAGCCAATAAAGGTATACTTTTTCACCCTTTGGTCTAGCTTAGTACTCTCTGTAACATCCAAAAATTTTCAATACCCGAGTATTAAAAGTTCTAGAGTGTTACCATGGAATTTAATGTAATATGTACAAGTGTACGATACCAATCTAGCTATCCTAACCTTACATCTATTCCCCAACATGAATCTGACCCTTGAGAATAGTCTTCATCCATAAATCAAGTCATCCAACCGTTGATCATGTGGTTCGATACATGTACATTCCCTTAACTAAGTTAGCGAATAACCCTTCATCCATAATGATTTAGATGTAAGTTCTTTTGTAAGAATTGTTCATCAATGTGCATACAACCATGTAGAACCATTAGATTTCACAAAAATCTTAGACCAGCAATAATTATGAAATGCCATTAACCTAGACCTTAAATTCTAGATCACAAGGTCCTCGCGATCTGTTTGATGAGAAAACTTATACCATGCCTATACATCTTGAATTAACCATACATGTTAAATTATAACCATTAGATCAGCAAGATCTGTAGTCAAAACGGAAATTCACTTGATATGGCCCAACGGGGCTTCGGATTTGCCTGGTCAATGGCCAAAGACCCTGATTACGACCTCCAATAGGAAAGGACAGAGCGTATCCCTCTGGAGCATCCCTGTGGGCCCCATAGCATGTTGAATGTACACTGCAAGAGGTACACTTGCGGTGCACTAGACCTTGACCCCGGAAGGATCCCCGCTAAAAGAAGGAAATCGCCTCTTTTCTTGGTGATTACACCAGCAAATGACATGGAGGTTGTTCGATCATCAGATGGCCACCAACAGGACTCGTTGATGAAATCTGATCCATCCATCGTGTAGGCAGACCCATCTTGACCAAACCCTACCCACTTTTGCACAAGGGAACACATGTGCCTACATACGAATCACGGCGCAACTCAGCTACGTGTGATGCCTTCGGAACGAAAACAATGTCTGTTTAGGAACGTCATGGCCCATTAAGATTGTCCACCTATTCAATCCGATCCATCCATCTTGAAGCTAGGACAAAACCGACCAAACCTTAGCCTTTTTCACTCCTAACCTGACCGAGAAACCGAACATATTCTTGTCCAAAATTCTTCTGCAAATAGTGAAGAAAATAGACGCAATCCGACTTCCACACGCAGGACAATCGACATTTGGAGCTTAACTTCAATCTAAGCCATCCGAACTTCAAGGAGGAGATTTTTGATCCCACCCTAACTGACTAAAAGAAAAGGAAAGAAACAGAGACGTGGCACTTCTCGATTTCTCACGCAGAGACAGGCATTCTTAAGCCATTTGAAAAAGAAGTCCCCTTCCGAGATTTTCGACCTTGACAAGTCATCGAATTTGGTCTGATCCACCCTACAGGTTTGGTAGAAATTTAAGACGACTAGATCAATGGGCATCCTGATCCTGCTTGATCCACGGAAGAAGGGAGATGAGATTTGGAAGAGAAGTGCGGACAACAATTGCGCTGTTCTATCTTTCTTTGCTGTCCAAACAGCTGTTGCGTAAGGAAACCGTCTATTTCCTTGCTGCACAAACAGAGTTACGCAAGAAGGTTTGTTCACAACCCCAAGTGTAGGGTCACGATGTAGTAATAATCTCGGTGAGACCGTGGTCAAATCCACAAGGACTATACTTGTGTGTATTATGAAAGTAACTAGAATCAAAACTAGAAGTAGATCCCAATCTAAATTGGGAATAAGAGGTAGTAATTGTGAGGTATTTAATTAGAAACTTAAGAATTCAAAGGTGGGAACTAGGGTTTCCAGGGATTTACTTGCAACTATTACGATGTTTCTTTATTTGATTTAAGGAACACAATTGGAATTGGAGTCCTATCCTATCCAATTGGAGGATATATCAATGAGATCAGATTTGAACTTCCATAGACCTAATTCTTAACGGATGAGAGTTGTGAGGATTGGAAGTGATTCCATCATCTGACCATGCCCAGAAAATGATGGCAAACAACAGAATATACCAATCCCACAACCAAACATAGGAGAATTGTGAAGGTTAAAAGAGATTCCATCATCCAGCCATACTTAAGGGATGATGTTGAACAACAAGATTTCCTAATTTCACAATCTCAAAGCATGAAAAGAAGACGCTCAAAGCTATTGCAGATCTATTATAATTTGAGTCACAACAAACCATTAAAAAGTAAAAGTATTCCTTAAATATCAAATTAGAATCAAAGAGGTTTAACATAAACAAGAACTAAATAAGAAAAACATCTCAATCACGTTACAAGCTTCACCCTTTAGCCCTAGCTAAGGGATTTAGCCAACTACAGACATGATTGGATTCAAAACCCTAAAAGAAAACATTAAAAACTAAGAAGAAGAGAAGAAAAAACTCTTGGATGATAACACTACCCATTTTCTTTGCTCTTTTAAACCCTAGATATCCCCAAAATCACATGGAAACCCATATTTATAGCCTTCACTGCACAAATTTGCAAAACCGCCTCAAATTTACGTAGTCCATGTAACTCTACGTAACTCGTTCGATGTCATCGAACGTCCTTCGATTACATTTAAGGGTGTTCAAATTCTGAAAGTCGTGCCTTTATGCATTATGTAACTTTTCCGCACTGCGTAAGTCCTTGTGTCATTGAACCTTCCTTCGATGTCATCGAGCGTATCTTCGAGTCATCAAACAGGTCCTCGAGTAATTGTAACACCCTGAAAATCGATGGTCGAGCATAGACTCAACTCTTGAGTTTCAATGCATCACTTATGCAACATAGATAATGATGATTAAATGTTGTCCTTATTAGTGCCTTAAACATGAATGAGATTATACCAAAACAGTATATCATAATCTAGGGGCAATTAAAGTATACTAGCGAAAGACTGTGATATGTATATAAATTGTTCAAAAGTAATAGCAATCCCTCAGAGTATGAATGTCACTAGGTTAAATAATTACAAGTTTAATTCAAAAATATACGAAATCAGAAAGTGTAATGTTCTCTATCTAAAACCCTGTAGCCCCGTCAGCGCAACTCTAGGTCTACGTAGACCCGCCAGAGAGTTGCATATAGGAGAACTCCTCATCATCGTAATAGTCCGGCTCTGCCTTATAAGCATCGCCATCACCTACAGCTAAGATATATTCTGGTTGGTATTTAAAACACCGTCCCAGAACGTGGGAGTGAGTGATCAACTCAGTGGAGCTATAAGGCAGAGGTTAACATATTATCAATTCAATCAAGCAGTAATGATAAAGCAATACAATCAAGCATCGCTAAGTACTTTGGTTAATGCAAAAATGATATGTATTAATGATGCATGCCCTCGCCTGCACTCCCTCTGCGATCTTCCTCTTACGGTCGCGGCATGTACCCCTTCCTCTGTGCTCAACACCAATGCCAAAGGCACATTCAATGCGGTGCATGACCGTGATTACCGAGTTCTCATTAGACCTTTTCATAAAGTAGGATTGGGAAGCTAAGGTACCTCCGTTATATTATTTCCCAAACAATGATCCATTCTAGGGTCGTCAGTCCTAGCTAGTCTCATACGATGTTGCGGTTTCAAGTCGCTACAAAGGGCTCGTCACCTCAATGCAGGCCTAGCTTATACTTTAGTTGCTACAGAAAGGCTCATCGCCTCAGCACTGTCTCAGAGTATGCTCGAGGTCCTTATGAATGGCTCGTCACCTAGTCGTAGGCCGACAATTCGAATACAGCGTCCCATACCATCGTATTCGGCTCACGAGCTTAGGTTGCTCACTGCTCACTACAGGTAGACTCATCGCCTCGGAGTAAGCCGACAGCTCATCCACGGTGTCCCATACCACCATGCCCGACTCTTGAGTCTTAGCAAATAGAGGTACCAAGGTTAATGGGGTTTCCACTGGTGAGTTTGGTACCTTAGATTCAAGCAGTAGCGTCCATACATGGTGAACATACATCGGGTAACTTGACGAGCTCAACTGGTACGAGCGCACATCGAGTTAATCGACATGAAATGCGTAAGCACTCCGTGTGGCCTAACCACTGTCGACAACCAAAGTACGGCTTGAATTCATTGAACACGTCCGGTGTGGCGAAACAACCTCAGCCACCAAATTGCAATTTGTTACCGATTGCCTAGACTATTCCATAGTCCCAAACACACTCCAGATCAATAGCATTCAAATGTAATAGCCAAGAATGTATGTGACAATACAATTAAATATAGATCCCATATCATCACTTCAACGAGCACATAAAATACATGTTAACATACATGAGCATTTAATCCACAAGTCACATAGTAGTAAAATAGATTACTTGAAGGAAACTGTAACCCTAGATAAGGGGATTGAGGATCCTATCTCAACACCCTTATTAAGAACATTACCTTAAGCATTTTCTCACTCAGGCATTTTATCAAACACTTAGACTACACACTTCAACATACATGACGTATATTGGTCCTAACATGTATTTGGGCAAATCCTTTCACCAAGGAGTTGTCGCATATACGACAATCACATATCCACGACGGATAATCATGGAAAGTACGAATCTAAATTCCATACTCATTCAAACATTTCAACAAACAACCCATACCCTACCCTACCCTACCCTACCCTTATCTCAACCCAACCTATCACACTTCAAGTCAAGTACAAGCAACCCATACCCTACCTCCTCTCTTACACAAGATACCCTAAAGTCAACCCTTACATCACTTCACCCATCACTCCATCTCTTATCATCCCATCACTTCTCTCTCTCTCTCTCTCTCTCTCTCTCTCTCTCTCTCTCTCTCTCTCTCTCTCTCATTTCTCAAAAATCTCCCAAGCAACAAAAAACCCAACGTCCAAGCTCTCTCTCCCAATCCAAGTGTGGCCTACTTTTCAACTCTCTCATCTCCCATCTCAACCTTCCAATCTCCATCAACCTCCATCAAAGTTAAAGGCAAGGAGCATAGGAGTCCAAGGAGCTCAATAAGAAGGCCGATAGGTGGGTGATCCACTATCGATTTCTATTTTAAGGGCCTGCTTGTTGTGAGACCCACTTGATGTATGCATTGTATAGGGAGGGCCCAATAATGGTGGGGTCCCTCCCCTTCACGTCTCTCTTTATCTCTCTTGCATGATGTAGAGGTGTGTGGCCCATCTGATGTGTGTGTGTTGCCCACCATGAAGTATGTATCTCATCCATGCCACTTCCATGCAAGACCCACCATGATGCCTGTGTTGGATCTATACCGTCCAGCGTCCAAGGATGTTGGACATGGCAAATGGGGTGTGGCTAACAGAGAAGTGTGATCTGACGCTGGATGTACTAACTAGCTAATTTTAAAAAAAAAAGTATGATATATATATATTGATGTAATATATATATCACATATTATTTATGTATGAAAGGTGGGCCACACGTGTGGACCCACCATGATATATGCGTTAGAGCCATCGCCCAGAACGTCCAAGGGTCTGGACGGTGGGCCCATTTAACTTGTATTATATATATATATATAGGGAAAAGGTACTATGCGCTCGAGCGTAAAGCGGTCTCCATGAGGTCGAGCTGGGGTGGGCCCCACCGTGATGCCGTTCGAACATCTACCCCCTCAGTTAGATGCACCATCCATGGACGGGCCCACACGGCTGAAAATCAAGTCCATCCGAGACTTTTATGGGCCACACCACGTCTAGAAGTGGAGAGGGGCCGTGCACCATTCAAACATTCAAAACCACTTATGGCCCCCTTTCGAGATGTTTTTTGATGATCAACACCGTCCATCATGTGTGTCCCACTTGGATGTAATTTTAGACCACTTTTCAGGTGGTATCCACATCTTAGGTGGGCCCCACCAAGTGATTTTACATGTTTTCGCGTGTATACTTATGTTTTCAGAAGGTATGGCCCACCTGAGTTCCGTGGACGGTCGATTTCTAGCCGTGTGGGTCCCACCTGGAGCGGTGCATCTGATGGACGGTGTGGATCTTCGAAAGGAATCACGGTGGGTCCCACCCCAGCTCGACCTCACAGACGACCGCTTTACGCTCGAGCGCATAGTACCTTTTCCCATATATATATATATATATATATATATATATATATATATATATAATAGTATATGTGGTGGGCCCCACGTGGACCCCACCTGACGTGGAACAGATTGGCTGGAGTGCCACACACCAGCTTTATAGCTGGTGTGCATGACGTCACCAAGCTCTGAGGTCCCACCATAGTACGTGTTTCATCCCAACTGTTCATCTGGTGTGGGGCCACATGATGAAAGTGTTATATCCTCAACGTCCAGAGGACGTGGGACCCACTCCTGATGCAAGTGTTTCTTAACACCGTCCATCCCAATTGGCAAGCTCATCCATAGGCTTTAAAAAAAGAGGAAGTGAAGCAGATTCACATCTCTAGTGGGCCACGTGTGTGGACCCCACTAGGATGTGTGTTACATCCAAACCGTCCATCCATCTAACAAGTTCATGGGCCCAACTCTAATGGATGTGTTCCATACAAACAGTCCATCCATCTGATGTGCTAGTGGGCCCCACTTTGATGTATGTGTAATATTCCAACCGACTAGATGGTTGGACGGTGGACTATTTCAAAATAATAATAATAATAATAATAATAATAAAAGAAAATTGATGGAGCTAAATCACTGCTTGGTGGGCCACGTATGTGTACCCCATTTTGATGTATGTGATTCATCCAAACCGTCCATACATTTGGTGAGCTCATCCTTGAGCTTGAGAGGAAAAAAAAAAGAGATAGATTTAGTATCATGTGGACCACACTACAGAAACAGTGGTGTTGATGCCTACCATTGAAACCCCTTTGGGTTACAAAAGTTTTGAATCAATATAATATTTATTTTTCCCCTCCCTGTCTAGGTCCTTGTGACCTTATGAACAGTTTGGATGGGAAATAAATGCTATGGTGGGCCCTCTAAATTTTTAACAATATGAATCATTATCACCACTACCATTTGTGGTATGGTCTAGATGATCATTTGCATATGATTCATTTTTTTTTTATGATGCTCTAAAATGATCTCTAACAATGGATGAATGGTGTGGTTGGTTTGGGCCCATTCGACTCAGCCCATTTGACCCGGCCTACTCGACTCGGCCCATTTGACTCAGCCTATTTGACTTGGCCCATTTGACTTAGCCTATTTGACTCGGCCCATTCGACTAGATCCATTCGACTCGGCCCATTCGACCCGGCCTACTTGACTCGGCCCATTTGACTCGACCTATTCGACTCAGCCATTTGACTCGGCCCATTGATTCAACCATTTGAATCGGTCCATTTGATTCGGCCCATTTGATTTATATGAGGCCCAATGAGACGTATGTGAGGCCTTTGTGTGGGCCGAATATGATGTATATGAGGCCCATTGTAATGTGTGATTCCACCACGATGTATGTAATGATGTTTTGACGGCCATGCCTTGGGAGCAATGATGGTTTGACGTCCAAACTGAAAGAGCAATGATGGTTAAATGTTTGCACTGTAACTCTCCCTAGGGCCCATTGATAAGCCCACACTAGTAGTGTATGCCGTCAAGGCTCCTCTTCGTTATGAACAGGATCCATCACCACATAACATGTTTAGTATAGTTCCATGATCCATGCTCACACGCATCATATGTATGCTTAATATGAGGAGTGACTGATCATAGCATATGCATTCAAGCAGATTGTTTATGGGCTCCCTGATAGGTGGAGTTGCCCTTCATGAGCGCGCGGTACGTGCAGGATTGTTGCATGACTGGTAGTGTGACTCATGCACTTTGTATTTGTGTGATGGTGACTATTGTATGTCCTAATGACATCAAGGCCATAGCCTCCATAGACACATCGTGGATGGCCGGATTGGATACCGAAAATACTGTTCTAAGCATCCGGGCGCCATAGATGTCCTTGGGTGAAAATTCCTAAACCCGATGGTACTAGAGGATAACTCTAACGTCGAGACCAAGTGAAAACGTGAGCGCCCAAGTGCTGAATACTAAAAGGCTGCGTCTCCTACTGTATCGTAGTCGGTTGGAAAGGGTGTGGCCTTTCTCGCCTGAGGGTAAAGGGCATTACTAGGCTGAGTTTGACCAGCTCGTGAATGGGTCCGCTATCAACATGCTGGATAGGTATTGGCAGACTATTGGTCAGGCGGATAGTGAGGTTTCTTACGCTCACTTAGACTACGCACCTGAAAAAGGGGCAGTGCCATTTAGAGTGTATTAAACCCCGATGATTATCCAGAGTGAGAACCGCACTGATAGTTGATGCTCTAGTGATGAGTTGCATTGATATGTGAATGAGGATTAGCATGCTTGACTTGCATTTCGCATCGTATGGCCTTGATATGGCCAATAATATTTATGTTTTGCACCACATAGCCTTGGTACAGCTGATTGCATTCATGTACTCATCAGCATGATTCCACATTATTCTGTCATTACATTCTGAGCATGCCCATATTGCGCACACACTTACACCACCCTCTAAGCTTTCTATAAGCTTATGCACGATTGATGTGCGCAAGTGACCCAAGGTCACAGCCGTAGCTTCACCGCAGTTGGAGTGTGCAGTCGAGCTTCAGGAGTTTCCGTTATCATTATCTTGTATTTTCCTTCATGCGCATTGTACTTAAAAGTTTTTTTATCATAGTGGATTTTGTTATGGTGTTCTTGTGGTTATTGTTCGTGGGTTATGCTTATTGTTATGCTCATTACAAATCAAAATCATATTAGAAATCCTCCTTGTGGTATCCCAGGATCGGAACCTAGTGTATGGGTGTCGAGAGCCAAGAATGGGGTACTACGGAGGATGTCGGTGCTGGATTCGGTAATCAGAAATTTTGTGAGCCCAGTTTTTGAGTTTGGAGCGTGACATTCCACTTCTGAGCACCAGGCTTAACTAGAGCCATCTGAATAAAAGACGGATCCCCCTCGTCTATAACGAGACCATATGCGATATTGGAGTCAACTATGTACCTCGCTAATAACCTGCGATTTATGCAGTGTGATTCTTCTCATAAGTGGCTGCTCCACCTGCTCCGTATCTATGTCCGCACGTCTCATCCTTCATGCCCAGCATGCCACACACGTGCAGAGATAGAAAATGCTACATCAAGTGCAGCTCCACCTATTGAAGTGCTCTCGATCAACCTATAAAGATTATCGAGTCGTTGTATTTTCATGATTACCCATACCTCTTTAGATACTTTAAGGGCACCATAAAGTCTGGTGAACTTGTATCCTTTTACCTCAAGTACACCGAGAGAAATTAGATTCTTCTTCAAATCAGGAACATGCCTCACATCAGTCAGAGTATGCTTTGTCCCATCAAACATCTTAATGCTCACCGTACCAATAGCCACAACATTGCAGGCACTATCATTGCCCATAAACACTTGTCTACCATCGCGCTCTCTGTAGCTGGTGAACCAATTCCTATGAGGAGTCATGTGAAAGGATGCCCCTGTGTCTAGAATCCACTCACCCCTAGAATCATCATATAGTTGTTTGATCGTAGACATAGACAAGACATCACCATCACATCCACTCGATCCATCTGACATGGCAACGTTAGCCTCCCTGTATGAAGCCTCATATTCTTCTCTCTTCAATTTAGGATTTGCACAATCCTTCTTCATGTGTCCTTCCATCCCACAGTTCCAGCAATTTACTTTTCCTTTGCCATTGCCCTTGGATTTGGATATAGAACTTGAAGATCCTGTATCGTGCTCAGAATTCCTGCCCCTCGTAAATAGTACATCAGAAGATGTTCACATGTCGCCATTTAGCTTTCTCATAGCCTTTCCTTGAAGGCCTAAGATAACGGTGTTGACACTCAAGATTTTATTTGTGGTGCACATAATGTCCTTGAATGACTCATATGATGCAAGAAGAGAATTCAGCAACATACATTCTTATTCCTCATCCTTCATCACTTCTTCCATATCCAGCAATTTGCAAACCAATTTATTAAAGTTGTTGATGTAAGCCTCAAAAACTCCACTCTCTACCATCTTGAAGTTTACCATTAACGCTTCAAGCGTAGGTAATTTTCAGAGGATTTTTTCACATAGACATCCTCTAACTTTTCCCATAACTTAGCCGCAGTTTTCTCCCTTATGACATTATAGAGAACCTCATCCGTGAGACATAAACGGATCGAGGATAAGACCATCTTATCAACGATATTCCAATCATTATCAGTCATAGTAGACTTTCGCTCCTCAAGAGCACCATCTTTGCCTTGCTTGAGTAAGGAACTGATCATCTTGATCTTCCATAACTCAAAGTTATTTTTCCCTGAGTACTTCTCAATATCATACCTAGTGCTTACCATTATTGCTTATCTCTCAAATTCAGATTTATGCCATAACGATTGCTCTGATACCACTTGTTGGGATTTGTGCTGCAGAATCACATAGATATGGATCTATGATAACAATCCAAGTGCTCCAAGCAAACATAAGAGAACACAAAGATTTAATGTGGAAAACCCTTTCAAGAAAAAACCACAGCACAAAGTGACTGAAACCCACTATGAAAGCATAAATTATAAAGAGAGAAGACTTACCTGAGTTAAACAACCTTGAATCTCACCCTTGCTACTGTAAGTGTTATGGTCTCATGCTCCTTTGATTGTCAAGTTTTGTGGTGCCAAAACATCTTGTGTGTCAAAACCTCTATCTGTGTGTCTTGTGCTTGTATGTTGATATATATGATTCAAGACGACATCACAATGGTTCAAGACATGTACGGTGCTCTGCTTCAAGAAATGCAAGGTTATGTACTTTGTCTTCTTTTGTATGCATCAATGCTCAGAGCTACATCGATAAGAAGAGTGTTTGTTCAAGACTCAAGTGCATTTCAAGACTCAAGTACAACTCAAGTTGAAGTTTAAATTCAAGCTGTAGAAGATCTCAAGATCAAGCAACATCAAGTAGAGATCTCAAGCTTCAAAGGTTAACCATCATCTGAAAGAATGAAGTTCAATGTTTATATTTCATGTCCCAGGTATGATAGACCTTAGTTTAACCTTAGGGTCGGTCATTTTGTATACATAATTCAAGATAAGTCTTCTTACATGAATTTGGTCGATTCTAAGACCAGTCCTGAACCTTGTTTGACTAGTCCTAGACCTGGTTTGACCAGTCCAAGAAATTCCACGACCAGTTCTAAGTTGTTAACGATTTTCAGAATTTTTTGTTTATTCTACGACCAGTCCTGGAGACTGTTCGACTAGTCGTAGGGTGTCACGACTCGTCTTTCAACCAGTCCAAGAACTACGACTTAAACTCCAGCAACCAAATCTGGTTGCCTACGACCAGTCCTGGGTCAGCTACGACCAGTCGTAGGTGGTCCACGACCAGTCGTAGAACCCTAAGACTAGTCGTAGAACGGATTTTTTAGATTGTGCTTAAAATTTCAAAATGTCGTTGGTGCTACGACCAGTCGAAAGGTTCCTAAGACCAGTCGTAGACACGATTTTTGCATCTATAAATTGAACACGAACTTTAGAGTTTTTCATCAATTAATTTGAGAAAATTCATGCCTCCACTTTGAGATAAGTTGTGTTCATTTTAAGCTACGTTGTGTATATTTAATATTCTTTTTTTTAGCTTTTCTTATTTGATTTTATTCCTATATTCCAATTTTATTTAAAAAGAGGAATTGCTGTATTCCTTCTTCTTAGAATTAAAATCAAATAGAGTTATGCCCAATTTAGTTTAATTTAAAATCAATTAGAACCTAGAACCATTTCTTAAGTGAGTATTGGACATTGAATGTTGATTCGAACTTTTACTCTGATTGGTTCCACCGGGCTGCTACAAAAGAAGAAATCCAGGTATTTTACATTTATTGTAAATTCATTATTTTGGTTTTATTTGAGATTCGCCAGAAAAATCTCATTGTGTTGGTTATCTGAGGAGAGCCAGAAAACTCAGAAAGTGTGGGCTTTTGGATTGTGTAAGCCCAAGTTAAAAAGACACAATTGTGAAGGTTTTAGGTGAACCTGTGAAACCTATTTTAATAGTGAATGCTGATATCCCCTGTGTGAGGATATTAGGAGTGGAGTAGCAAGTTGTGTGGTTATTGTTTAACAGTTGGTGAACACATAGACGAACCACTATATATCGGTGTGTTGTGCGATTTGAATGTTCTTTTAATTTTTATATCTTTAATCATTCAGATTCGTGGAATGTATGTGTGGATGTGAATGTTATAATATTTACATTTCAAGCAATGTGGGGAATGTTGTAATAGCTTAGAATTTATTTCTTGTTATTTCCTTTGTTTCCTTTCTGTTTGAGTTTTGATATTCAATTTGTTATAGTAAGGTTGTCCTGCCATAAACCCTTAGTTTTTATGGTGCAAAGGTTGTCCTTAGAACAACATTAGTATCAAGATCTTTTTAAGATTGCTTTTCATTTCAGTTCTTTGATTTATTTAAAGTACTGTTCTTTATTTATCTGTTTACAAGGCTATCGTATTTCAATTTCATAATTAAATTTTAATTTGGCACTGTCCTATTCACCCCCCCACCCCCCTAAGGACATATAGGTTGGCCTTTTTAGCTACACCCTTTAAAACTCTAGAACTCCTTCTAGAAACCCTTAGAATACCTTAAGAAAGCCTTAATTACCTTAGAATAGCCCTAGGGACTCCTATTTATAGTTTAGGAAACATCACTTATGCACCTCTCTGAAATCGACTCAAATTTACGCAGTCCGCACAGAATCTGCACACAATCTGCATAACCTTCGACTGGTTGAAGACCTTGAAAATTTTAGAAACATTGTTACTGGACTTCAAGTTGAACTTTTTTCGACTAGTCGATGATAACAAGATTTAAGACATCCTTTTTACAACAGGTAGGAGATCAAATTATCATTTATGCATTTGTATATCACATTCATCTAGTTGACAACCAATAGAGAATCACCATATACCTCGATATTCCTGACTTTGAGCTCACGTAATATGTTTAGGCTAAGTATTAAAGCCTCGTATTTAGCCCGATTATTCATACATTGAAATTCCACTTGAAATGTTAATTCTTGCAATTCGCTAGTAGGAGTTGTGATGTTGACCCTACTCTAGTTAATTGATTTGTTTTTTAACAATCAAATATTAGCTTATAGGTTGCAAGGTTAACATGGCATGTATTAATTGTTCCTTGAGAAGCTGGATCCATACTATTAGCCAGCTGATCAGTAAAAACTCGGCTATAACTTACATGTTTATGGATTTTTTAGGTACATAGTTAATGTTAAATTCAAACAAGGCAAACATCCATTTGTCAATTTGGCCTCTCAATATAGGCCGATTCAACATATATTTAATAAGATCGGTAAAAGAAATTACATGGATAGTATTAAAAATAAAATAATGTCGTAACTTCATGACTAGAAATTATAATGATAAAGATAGCTTTTCGACCGACGAATATTTAGTTTCAGTATTATTTAATCTTCTATTTAAGTAATTAATAGCTTGTTATTTCCAAGCATCATTTGCTTATGCCAGCAATGCTCTAATTAATTCCTAAACTATTGATATTTATAACCAAATATATCTATCCTTGCACGACGGGATCAAAACTACAGGCTTTGTTAGGTATTTTTTTACTTTGTCGAAAGGCCGTTGATGATAATGTTTCCACACAAAAAATTTTCCTTGCCTTTAACTTGATCAAGGCAAAAAAATGTTAGTTTATTCTGTTGAATTTGAAATGAATTGGCATAAATAATTGAATTGGCCAAGAAATTATTGCAAATCTTTCTTATTCTTTGGAGGTTAAGCCTTGATGATAGCTTATGCTTTGTTCTGGTCTATCATGATGCCCCTGTGATGAACCAAAAAACCTCAAAAGTTATCGGCTGACACACCAAACACACATTTTAAAGGATTCATTTTTAATTTGTGCATTCTCATACAATTAAAGGCTTAACGTAAGTAAGTGAGATAATTAACCAGGTCAAATAACTTGATGATGACGTTATCAATTTATACTTCTAACATCAATCCAATCATATCATGAAAAATAGTGTTCATGGCTCTCTGATAAGTTGCTCTTGCATTCTTTAGTCCGAACGAGACTACCTTCCAACAATATGTCCTAATAGGTCCTGAACATCTAAAAGCCATTTTTGTAATATCAAGTTATGCAATGTAAACTTTATTGTAATTAGAATGATCATCCATAAATGATATTATTTTATAACTTGCCAGACGATCAATTAACTGATTGCCTATCGCCATAAGATATGCATCTTTTGGAGTCACATGATTCACATTTCTGAAGTCAATACAAACCCTAATTTTGACATTCTTTTTTACGACTGAGATTATATTAAATATTCATTCGACATATCTGATTGGATGGATGAATTCAGCCTTTAATAATCACTCAACCTCTTCTTTAACTTTGGTTGTGACTTCCATAATCATTCTTCTTAGAGGTTTCTTGATCAGTCAAATGTCTTCTTTTATAGGAAATCAATGCTCTACTAGCTTTCAGCTTAGACCTATCATCTCATTTTAATCCTAAGCAAAGCAATCTTTATACTCATGAAGTAGTTTAACCATCATCTTATACTCTTCAGGCGATAAGCATCTGCTGAAATTTGTTGGCTAGTTGCATAAGTTGGTTACTAATTGTCTTCAATAAAAGAATCTTGCATGTCTGCTTTTAAGTCATCTAGCTTTATTGTAGTAACTTTCTATTCTCCAAAAGATATGCTATTATCGGCAATCTCATCATGTTCAAATAAACATTAATATATATTAATTAAGCAGTCATTATCTAATTCATGTTCATCCCAAGCCCATTTGAGTTTTACAAACAAAGATGTGAGTTTAGTTAATTTTTGTTCTTTCAATAGAGTCTTGTTCATGATAACTCTTTGACAATGTAAGACTACCCTGAGCGATACACAACTAGTATTCTCAACACGACTAGTTTTTTTTACTGGTATCTAAGCTTATATCCTTCACCTTAATTAACAGATTTTTTGATACCGAAACTCTAGTTAGTTGGCATAATTGACCCTGACTTGTGAAAATCATTTAACTAACATTTTCTTTATAGAAGTATGGTTCTGCCATGTTGAACTCCATATAAAATGGTTTATTATAAGCTAAAACTACCACAATATTTCCTTTGCTCCAAAATATAAGGAATTGATGTAGGGATGAAGGGATGTAATAATTCACATGGATCTAATCTCATCTAAGGAGATCATTAAATGTTGAAGTTGACTATACCATGAAAAAAGTCGTTAATGCTTTCTTATTTCTGATTGTTAATTCGATCGTTAGAATTCCTTTGGCATCTGTTATACCACTAATAAAATTAGTGACAATTACTTATTTAGCAATTATGTCCAAATGAGTCTTTTCCAACTTCTTAAACATGTTTTATGAAAAGATGTTAATCGCTGCCACATTGTCTACCATGATATAGGGAATATGATACCATTCATATGTTAATCGCTGCCCATTTTCTGTATGTGCACCTAATTTAATAGTGATGGTACATGCATCCTTGCAATTTGTTGTTTATTATTTTATCGTCTTGTCTCTGACCAACGTTGCCCATGTTTCTTCAATATTTCCATTAATGCTACTCATCTACTCTAGCTTAGCCAAGAAATTAAGTGGATGCATGAATACTATGTTGTAATCCACTCTCAATGACAACAATGTTCATAATCATGTGATAATTATCATCTCTTGTTCATTAGATTTTTTAATATTCTTTAGATTTGTTACTTGCTAAAAATCAACATCATCTTTTACAATTTTCATATTCACTAATATCTCATCAATTAACAAACATTCTTTCAGGGAACCAGGGTCACTTAAATCTTCTTCCAATGTATTATTTTTATTGGTTTTGACTAGTTTTTCATCTTTCGTTAGTTCGCATGTTTTTATACGGTGTGACTATCTGGGCTTTCTATTTCTTGTTAAAATTAATAATACAAGTCCAATTCCAACTAGAAGACCATGTATGGATGGTCTTTCTAGATTATTATATAACCGATTTTATATTTTCATCACTCTCATCGCCACCCTTTGAGGCGTTTTTGAGTTCCTATCATTTGCTGCAAGTATTGTGAAAATTTTGGATGGACGGCCTTGACCCAATAGTTGACCATAGTCATGGTTTGTTTGACTATTCTTGGTCATTTTCCATCATAACGTTCAAAAATGTTCCTTTTCTATAAGCCTGACAAGGTCCTCTTTCAGTAAGCATTATGGTATTTTTAAACGATAATGTTACTGTATACTTTCACATGTTTCTTCGACGCATAACACACCTTTGAGACTGTGTTACTTGGGGGTGACAACCGCCAGTGCTATCAACCACCTCCCACTTGATGAGATGAGTTTGGGCTACTGATCATACATAATGCAAATTGGGCAACTAGGGTGTGTGTTGGATATGTGTAACATCCCGGATTTTTGCCAACCTGGGATTAAACGTCCTTAGGCAATGGGTCGATCTTAACGCCTTATTAACTTGTCAGAACTCAATCCCACAATCTAAAATTGCTTCTGAACCCATTTCCTTCGCAAATCCCACCCTGCACCACCTTGTTCTTTCAATTTTTCTAAGTACTTTCACCATAGACACTATTTTAAACTAGCTAAGTATTATAACTTGGATCACTTTATATACAAACTACAAAGACCCTAGTGCCACCTCAGGCAGAAATTACTCGGGATCAAATCCTTTAGAAATGAGATAAAGTAACTAAGTGCGAAACTAGATTAGCTACGAAATTCACTTGATCCACTTTAAATACGATCTGCAAGACCCAAAACTTGTACAATCATTGACGCTAGGTTACCCTAAAATCTAGGATCAATCTCATTACC
This sequence comes from Magnolia changhungtana, assembly GCA_030180095.1. Classification (NCBI taxonomy): domain Eukaryota; kingdom Viridiplantae; phylum Streptophyta; class Magnoliopsida; order Magnoliales; family Magnoliaceae; genus Magnolia; species Magnolia changhungtana. Next base: position 1,237,453 of record JASAUF010000070.1, on the reverse strand, counting down.
CGGCTGCTCTCAAGAGCATCTCGAAACTCCGTATCAGATCTGGACTGCACGTCGAAAGTCTGAATAATACCAAGTTAAGGAATTAAGACCGCCTTGCTGGGCTTGACAACCATCTCGGAAATCAAATCCAAACAGTCTCCCAGCGCTATTCGCTTAAGTCCGGAGCAAGGAGTGTAAAAACACTTGTTTTTCTTTAAAAATAAATATCTCAAATAGTAATCTGAGACTTGTTACTTACGGACATTTTGTAAGCAATCTGACTGTCAGAATCAGGCCAAATTACACCCTCGGATTAGGAAAATTTTCATACACGTGTCAATGTACTCGGAATCTCCGATCGAGATCCACTGACCGTTGAATTGAAACTGGTCCACCACACATGATCTGAAAATCCCACTGAAATGAAAACATAATTCTACCTGGATCCGGTGTCTGTGAGCTTAAGTCCGACCTTTGGCTCAAGGGGGCCCGCCAGAAGTCCTCCGTTAAGCTGAAACAGGTCCGCTTTGGTTATAACTTAAGTATATCTTGACCATAAGTCTATTTTAGTGAGTTTTTAGGCTATATAAGGACCTTAGAACCCTCTCTCTTACAGTCATACGAATTTGAGAGAAACCCTAAAGAGAGAAGAGAGAAAAGTAAGAGAAAGTGTGAGAGATGTGGGAGCATCTCCCTACCTCGCTTCCCTACTGTCATCCATGCTCAACCGCATCATTCTCATCGCTTTTCCGGCGATTTTGACTTTGTTTCTAGGTAAGAAACCCTAACCATAATCTGTTTTGGGGTTGTATAGGTTGTAGGTTATGAAATAGCTAACCTATTTCCCTCTATAGGTTGCCAAACTGCCGTAGACGGAAGCTTAGCAAACATATCGTATTCTTTACGATTCTACGATAAAAGGTGCGGACTTTAGGTGTATAGGTTATGGTTTTCAATGCTTTTAATGTCAGATAATGATAGATTCATGATCTGCATACAATTGCACATGTACAAAGTGCTGTCTGTTTTTCATTTCGATTAAAGATGAAGAATATGAAATTTTACATACTCTAGGTATTTGTAGAAAGTACCGTATACGTATAAATTTTGGAAATGTGTTTGTCATAATTATTTGTTGTATGAATATATCATATATGGATAAAATACTTATTTGGCGAAAGAACTCGCCCAAATACATGATTTGCTAATATACACTTGTATGTAGAAATAGTGTATTCAAGAAAGTACTGTATATGTATAAATTTTGGAGATGTATTTGCCATGATTATTTGCTATATGAATATATTACATATGCATAAAATACTTGCTTGGCGAAAGGACTCGCCCTAATATATGTTTTGCTAATATACACTATGTATGTTATAATAGTGTATTCTAAGTGTTTATGAAAATGCTTGTGAGAGTAAGTGTTTGGATGATGGTGCCTTACGTAGGTGTTGAGATAGGATTCTCAACTACCTTAGAGACGTGTATGATTTCCTCCATGTGGTTGATTACTTTAACCACTTACTTATGAAACATATGTGTTTGTATTCCTGTTTATATGGTGCTTTATAACTTGCTTTATAACATGCTTTATAACATGCTTTATGACATGCTTGTTAACTTGCTTGAATTACTTAGTTTAATATGCTTTACTCTACATGCTCTAAATAAAGATTGATTGAGTTTGGGACTATGTTTATAGTACAGACAATCGGTACCAGCCTTGAGATCGTGGTTGAGATTCCTTTCGCCACGTAGGACGTGTTTAATGAACTCGAGTCGTACTTTAGTTGGCGACAGTGGTTAGGCCACACGAAGTGCTTATGCACTTCATGTCGTTCAGTTGATTGTGCGCTCGAGCTAGTCAGGCTCGTCAAGTAACCCGATATGTCTAATGTATGTTCACCATGTTTGGTCGCTACTGCTTGAACCTAGGGTTTACCAGTAGAATCCCGTTAACCATGGTACCTTGATCCGCTAAGACTCATGAGCCGGGCATGGTGGTATGGGACACCGTGTTCGAGCTATCGGCCTATGCTCGGGCCACGTGTCTCCCCGTATTGACCAGTGAACAACCAGACTCGTGAGCCGATTATGGTGGTATGGGACACTATATTCATGCTGTCGGCCTACATTGATAAGGTGATGGGGGAGTGGCGTAACCTTTGTGCGTAATAGCCCTGGCAACCCTTTGTAGTGACCTCGAGCATACTCTGAATTTGCGGTGAGGCGATGAGTTTTGCCGCAGTGTATAGACTATGAAACTAGGCCTGTATCTGTATAGTGATGAATCGTTAAAAAGATGATGGGAGAGTGGTGTAACCTTTGTACATAACAACCCTGGCAGCCTTTGCAGTGACCTAGAAAACACACCATCGTATGAGATTAACTAGGACTAACAACCCTAGAATGGATCATGTTTGGGAATGATACAAGGGAGGTACCTTAGTTTCCCAATCCTGCTATTTGAAATGGACTAATAACAACTTGCTAATCATGCTCATCATGCATTGCATGTGCCTGGAAGATGTGGAGCACTGAGGAATGCAAGCATGCTGCGAACGTAAAATGGTGTCGCACGAGGGAGTGTGTGGTGAGGGCATCATGACCGCATTCATACTTGCATTAATAAGAGTAGTTAGGAGTGTTTAATTATACTGCTTTATCATTACTGCTTGACTGAGTCGATAACATGTTAACCTATGCTTTATTGTTCCACTGAGTTAGCTACTCACTCCCACGTTACGGGACGGTGTTCTGAACACCCACCAGACTTTGTCTAATTGCAGATGGCAACGTTATTCTTAAGGTGGAGCCAGGCTTTTGTGGCGACGAGGGTGCTTTCTCATATATGTTGTTTATGGCGGCTTCATTTGAGTCGTGTCTTGATCGATGGGATTACAAGGATGTTGACTAGATGACACTACACCTTAGGTATATTTTGAAATGTACTTGTAATTATTTAACCTGGTATTATTATCACACTCTAGAGACTCACCATAGTTTATATATTACATATAGCTATCTTAGTCTTCTGCTTGCAAATTTAAATGTCTCTGGAGTATGATATGTTGTTTGGCTTAATCTCACTCATGTTCACTACACTAATACAGACAACATTCAATCATCATTCATTTTGTTGCATAAGTGATGCGTTAGAACTCGAGAGTCGAGTTTATGCTCGACCCCCGATTTTCAAGGCGTTACAATATGGCTTCATATGTTCATTGCATGCTTCCACGATTGCAAAAACCATTTTGAAAGCGGCCTTCTGGAATGACGGGATACAAACCTGCTACTACTCTTATAATGACCCTATTTTTTCAAGCCTATCCTAGTGAGATTGTAGGACTGTCTATTTGAGACACCATTGTTGTGGATGACTGGCTATAACAATATTCTAACAGGATTGATGCTTGACTGGGTGTGTGCTGCAAGGCTAATGGTTGGTGGCAGTTTGATTGAGGCTGAAGTTTGAGGTGGGAGGAAGCTTTGTAGCTACCAGCATTAAGGCATGTGGTTGTCAGCTATGTAACAAGGCCAACCAATTGTCTAAGTTTCTCCAATTGATGCTTATGTGGGATCAGTTGTGGGTCCCTGACTTCAGCGAAATTCAGATGTTCCCCCGTCTTCATGCCTAAAGCAGTTCCCTCTCCTCCAGATTCTTCTTTTCTTTTCTTTTTTCCTCCTATTTTGCATTTGTCAATTAGGCGAAATGATAGGTGAGGCCCAACGTTATTGTGAAGCCCACCTGAAAGTCCTGTATGCACATTGTTGTTTCAAATTAACAAAGATGTAGGGGGTTATCCCCAGTTTTTTGGAAACAAATACACCTTTGTCAAATGCTATAATTGAATATCCTCATGTCATCTCTCGTACAACTTGTTTTCCTTGACTGCTAATTTATTACTAGAAAAATGTTGTCCCATAGTGTTTCTTTTGGGCTTCGCTCTCTTATCAACATAGTTTGGTCCATGATCATATTTCTCCTTTTCCACCTTCTTTCTCAGAGTATTCATGTTTCTTAGATTACTGGTAACCATGTTAATTCCCATTATTGGAGAAAATGGGTCAGTATTTACTAACACGGCCTCATTCTCTCTCTAAAAATTTAAGCATCCCAGAATGTATATTATCCTTGATCATGTTTCTGAAAGCAATACAGTTTCTAATTGAATAAGACTGTGATCCATGCCATTTATAGTATTTCATTTTCTTCAACTCTTCTACCAAAGGAATCATTTCCTTTGGTGGAAGTTTAATAAGCTTAGCAGATAGTAAGAGATAAAATCTCATCAGCTTTTGTAATATCGAAGGAATATCATTCATTTTGTTCCGCAATTCCTTTAACTGCATAGTACCTTGATGGGATGATTCATCATTAATTTTTATTAGGGTCATACAAATGAATGGTTTATTAAAGCTTATTTTAAACAATGCTAATAAGTTCCCGATAAAGAATTTTTCCATTGTTTTTCTTCACGTAAAATTCATTCGTATTTGGTCACTTTATTTGATAGATGGACCAAATCTTTGAGGTCCATCCCTTTAAAAAAAATTTTGAACTTCAATGTCTGGACCTTCCACAACTAATTTAACAAATTGAACTTTTAGAAGAAATATTGGACATTTGCTCTTCATTTTTTAAATTGAGTTATATATTTCTCAGCCGGCTCACTAGGTAATTGCATCAAGCATGATATGTCGGTTAAAGAAAATTTAGGTTCAGTTTAATAGAACTGAGCATGAACCATCTCTTCCATGTATTGTCAGGTTTGGAATAAATTTGCTGAAAAATTAATATAACATGTAAACGCGGTATCCATTAATGAATTTATAAAACATTTCAACTTTACATATTCTTTGACTGAGAATTCACCACACCTTACCATGAAACAACCAATGTGCTCAATTGTAGATTTACCTGTATCTCAAGAAAATAGTGAAAACTACTGTATTTTTGTACTTCTTGGCACTTTGGCATACCGATTGACCCAAACCAGTACGATTTACGGTAAATAGGCCTATTGGTACAATGACCATGATGTTGGTTAGTTACCTCATTTACCAAGTTAACCTATTCATCTTGGACTACTGGGCATAAAACTGCTACCATTTAATACTAGGGTCCTTGGTTAACCATCTGAGGAAGTTGTATACCTTGGGCAGGTTGTGCTACTGGAGCCTACCCCCAAGTGCTTCATTATTCGGTATGAATTGTTTAGGAGTGGGTATGTCTTGGTTCATGTCATTTTCATTTTGATCATTGAATAAACCATTTTTTCCATTTCTTCTAATGCAAACCTGAAGTAGTATATTTTAATCCATCAAACTTGGGTCTGGTCGAACATTGTGTAGATGAATAATCGGCATTTTCAGAGGAATATTTTTGAATTGATGTGCTTCCATATTATAGTGATGGTTACCAGGAAACTTGTCATAAAAGAATGTTAGTAATTTATTAATAACTTCAATTTGAGCCCTTGAGTATTCAGCTTGTTCCTTTCCTTATTTCGTTAGCTCTCTTATGCTAACATCGATGTTATCTAAAACTCCATTAACCTCTACGAAGTTGTTTTGGGATGACAATCCTACTTCCAAAACTACTAGATGTGGGAAGTTTAGGAATTTGGGATTTCTATTTCGACTTGTATTTAAAATGCTTAAGGGGCCTAATTGAGATCCTATTTTTAAATATTTCCACTAAATCGAGTAAATTCCTTACTCATATTGTTATAAACTTCAACTAACAATTGCACACCTATCCCACCGGGTGTGCTAAAAATGGTGTTGTTATAGTTTTCATCCACACAAGATACGTTTACTGCTATGTAGGTGTGCTAGAATTAATTGGGTCTGATTCAAATCATGATCATCGATGACCCCTAGTGTCGAGATAGAGTGGTGCTTGGTCAAATGACTAACAGATTAGCCATTTATTCAACCAACAATGTGCTTGTTAGCCAAGTGACTTGTAGAGGTTAGGGTTTGAAATTGCACGGAATAAAATACCAAGGTTATATGCTAAAGCTTGGTAGACCTAAGGAATGATGGCTATGTCCTAGGGGGGTGTTTAGGACTAATTAAAAATTATGACTTTTAAAACACAATTGCCTACTTAAACTAATATGCAAATTAAACTAAGCATTGTAATTAACTCAAAGGCTTAAGCCACTAGAGGGTCCAATTACATAAAATACAAAGGATGTGAAAATTAAGCAACTAGTCTATAAACATGATATTATATATGTGTGTGAGAGATGTGCTAACTGTCAATATCTAACATTCATTTAATTATCCATCCATATAATTAAACATTCACCACATAAGCATAATTAAATAAATGCTCAAATAATAAACTCAAACATAAGCATGTATAGCGGTTCGTTTTCCTAAATCCACTCCAGACAGACGCACGTAACCCATGAGTATACCTGATTTCACCATTAGAGGTTTTAAATTAGGTTCACCTCTAACCTTTATAATCCAATACAAGGACCGACTCCTGTAAGAGACTTCATATGATTTTCTATAGGCTCACAACAAACATCGGTCCTACATAAGAACCTACTAATGTACACTCCCACCAAAGTCTCCCACAAGAGACTTTAGTTTATTTTTATAGGCCAACCAATAAATTTGATCCTAATCCAAGGACCTACATTTACTCCTGTCGGAGGCTTACTCTGAGACTAACATGTATGCACCTGTGTCCGGTGGCCTATATAAGGACTTTGATATAGGCCCTACAAAAGAACTAAGGTCCTACACAAGAACTTAGACAAGTTTGATAATTCAAACTCGTACACTCAATCTACACAAGGAAAGAGTGTATACGAATTCTTATACATAATAACTTACTTATTGGATTGAGCCCCTTTTGAAGAGTCTTCTTTGGTTACTTAATCGAAGCTCTCCTATGCTTTAATTAGATCTTCTTTTCTCCTCGATCATGATGTCGATGCTTTGTCAAGGCTTCAACTCTAAGATCAAATGCCTTACATGTGATGCTCCATTATGGTGACCATGGTGATGGGAGTACAATCTCCTATAACTAATGAAAAATTGTAAATCATAGGGGATTCTACTTTATGGGAACTTTAAAGGTTGATAGACACTTGGGTTTTCCAAGAGAAATGGTGTTTAAAGTAGTCTGGAGATGGCTTGAGATCATGGTCTTCTTGTAGAGGAGCTTGGAATGCTCATTATAGTGAAGAATCACTAAGAAGAGAGCATGAATCTCATTGGGATAGAGGCTATGAGGTTTGGTAGGGCTTGGTATGCACTCGGGTCTCTAAAATACTAAAATTCATCATTTTCACAAAGATCTGGTTGTTAGATTTATAAGAAAAAAAAAAAGCTTTAACGGATCTATAATGACTAATTTTTTTATCACTCTAAGTAGAGCTTAAGTCACACTGATTATGAGGTTTAGTCGAACTGAATTAGACAAGGAAGCCATTGGACAGATTTGGGCACATTCAATCATATCGAAGGTGGTATTTAGTCACACCGAAAGTGTTCTTCACTGAGACCGGATGTGGCACTCGATTATACCTGAATTACCCAGAATTCTGTGCCAGCATGTTGCCTTATTTTATCCGTTTTTTGTTTGAACTAAAGGTGGGTTCGGTGGGACCAAAGGTTGTTGAAATTGTGTAGTTTTCTTAGCAACACGGGACCTCTAAAGCCAATCTAGTGATGGTTAATTTATGATCATATGACCTAAAGGATGATAAATAAGGAGCTCACCTATAAGGTTTAAGATCATCTAGAGGTTTAGGTTGTTGTTGGTCAAGTGTTATGGTCACCAAGGCATCACGTTTACCTGTTCTTTCTCCTTAATGCACCACCTTCACTTATGTCTTCGGCCTTCAGCTTCTAAGGGCTTAACCAACTATATGATAAGGAATCATGTGATTGTAAAATAGGGTGCATAAATTAGTGCACTAATAGGACTCTTCCTCTAATGAGATCTTTTGGCCTTGATAATCAATGACTTTACGAAGGTGCAACAATTGTATGGTCAAACTAAAAAGAAATCGAGAGGTGGATGTGGAAATGTATGTAACTTATCACTAAAATGGGATCATTAGCCTGGTTGAGAGCAGCAGGGTACTTCTTAATGCAGCGTGCTTATGAGTGAGGTAAAGGCAATTCCATGAGTTACAACTATAGTTGACCTAGCGTATAAGCATAGGTGAACAGATTCCAAGACTAAGATCTTCCTTCAGATTTGGTGCGCAAGCACAGATGGAAGTGAATTACAACTATTGGCTGCAACTAACAGTTAGTCTGGCATATTCACAGGGACAGATTGAGACTGCTCCTAACCTAAGGATCAACAGCTGATGAGCGATGGAGAGGCTAATCTTAGACCAAGATAAACGACATGTGCTAGATTGATTTTACTTCCTTACTAGATTTTGGATTTGGATTCGATGAACTTACTTTGCATCTGCATCTACTTTTTATACCTTTCTCGAGCAGGGTGTGAGAATAACACTTATCATTCTTGTGGCACCTTCATGAGTAACCAGCTAGGAAAGAGCAGTTACTCCTTTTTTATTGTGGTATGCCTTCGTTAAACACACTCCATTGGTGATGTGGCTTTAATGTTTACTCACCTTTATTTGAAGATTGCATAAATGTTAAGGCTTCTTGAAGATACAATCTCCTCTCCAAATATTTGGCACATATTCTAAAGATATCAAATATGCCACTTGCCATGATTAACACCATTGATTCAATTTTGCAAGATTTTGGTATAAACACCCGCCATGTTGTATCCAAGGTGTATGACTAGTCAACTCCTTAATATTGATGGGATGAAGGTCGCACAAAACTCATGTAATTTTATAACTTCAGTTGGCTCCGATGAAAATCAAGGGTGAGCACACCCTATATATCTCGTTGTTCTATACGTAGATGACCACTTGCATGTTAGATCAAGCTAATTTTCATGGCCTAACCAAGAGCCCCACATATATCACACAGGTGCCGATGTGATGCAAAAGAGTCATGCATTTGCCAATGTGCCACATGAATGCACAATATGTGTCATTGTCCATATTTTAGTGCCCCATTTGTTAGTGTGATGCGCCTTCAAACGCTTACATATGCTAAGTGCCACATGACCATTATTCATCTTTTAGTGCTTCACATGTGCAACATGTGCCAATTTATGACATGTGCAATTTTCCACTCATCACTCTCAAGTTCCCCACAAGTGAAAATGCCCATTAAAGCACCTCTCATGAATGCTACATGTACCACAATTGGTCTTAAAGCATCATACATGTGCCAATGTTGTTTTAACCCTCTCTTCATGTGCGATATAAGTGGTGCGATAGAAAGAGATATTGAGCTGTTAGTGAGAAATGAAAAATATTATGACCATTGCCTAAGGTTAAAAAAGGTAAATGCTCTATTATGGCAAACCAGACCAGAAATCTCAATTATGCACCTTGCAAATGAAAACAGAATGTAATCAAATTGCTTTTAGGTGGGACATCCATTACTTGGCAAAAGTGACTCTACTGCAGTGGGTGGACCTGTTCTTAATTATGCAACTTGAAAATTGCTTAGGGTGGAAGTGGAAAGTAACTTAGGTGCAGTGGTGGACCTATTCTCAAAAGATGTCCAAGTCCCGTGGAATATCTTTTATTGGAAAAGTCACTATGATGACATTAAAAATGCAACCGATATCTCGATTGTTCACGTCCCAAGGGAGGCCAACAGAGTGGCGGATAACCTAACCCACTTAGGTAGCGCCAATTACCAAGACAAGCTCCTAACAGACCCTTCACTTCTTCCCATCCTCATTAGAGGGGATCTGGTACTGGACCAGTTAAGCCTGGGAGTAGGGCTGTACATCGAGCTGAGTCGAGTTGAGGTGGGCCAAGCTCAACTCGACTCGTCCATGTTATACTTGAGTTCGAGCTCGAGCTCGAGCTCGCCCTCGAGCTCAACATTGAAGCTTGGCTTGTTTACCAAAGCTGTCGAGTCGAGTCGAGTCAAGCTTTTCCATATGTCAATTTATTATATTTTTGGCTAAAAAATACAAAGAGAGGGAAAGAAAGAGAGGGAATGGGACGGGTAGGGTTTTTTTATTTTTATTTTTAAGTTTTAACTTTTTTTTTAGTTATATATATATATATTATATATATTTAATATTAATATAATATATATAATATATAATATTAAAATATATTACTTGAGCTTCAAGTTGAGTTGAGTTGAAATGCACCATGCTCGAACTAAGCTCAAACTCAACTCAAGCTTTAAAAAATAAGCTTGACTCGCCCCGAGTCAATCCGAGATGACTCGAGCCAAGTTGAGCGAGCTTTTCAAGCAAGCTCGACTCGTGTACAGCCCTACCTGGGAGAAATTAGAATTAATAAAAATCCTTCATTCTTTTCTTAGTTTTTTCCTTTCGAGGGTACGATAGGCTGTCCTCTTCCCCCTTTTTATTGCAAAGGGCGGCCCAAAATTATAATGTTAATGTACAGTTCCCTCAATCCAATATACAGATTTTGTTGTAAAAATAATAATAAAGTATTGGTCCCATAAGTATTTTTGAATTTCTATCTCTGCAGGGGAAAATCAGATGGACTATCCAAATCATCAGACCATGAAGTGAGATAGCCATGTTGGGGCAGATCAAACACATTCTCTAGATGATCTTACCATGAAGCCATGTTCCTAACAGTGGAAATCTTCTGCATAATTAACTTGCAAGAATTTTACCCTCTTAGAACTAGACAATGCACCAGAACTATACTTCCATAAAATTTCACAAATCATTCATATCTTGTCACTTTAAACATGTTTCTTAGTGGACCATCATCACATGAAGAAAAAGGGATTATTGCATAGCCCCACTTCAATAATGGGGCATTTGCATATTCTCACATAACAAAAGGTGTGTTTGCAATAAGAACATTCTTAATTTACAGCTATTACAACTGAAGCCACAAGAACTAGACCCTTATAAGCTACATGTATGTCATTTGCATAAATCTTTAAATTACTTGAATGTATTAAATATTTTGTGTTTGGAATGTGTGTGAACAGGTGTTGATTCTATTTATCTTCCTTATTTATGGCCTTTCAAAAACGATGATAGGTTAATGGTCTGAGCAGAGATCACTCCTGAGGAGCGATTCATCCAAATCACCATAGTATCCCATTCACACTATTCGTGTGGTGTGGCCAACTTGAGTATTGGATCATCGTAATCTTTTTGGTAGCATGTTAAAATAATATGATAAAAAAATGATGGACGGATTGGATGCCACTCACACATCATGATGGGTCCTACACATGGTTTTAAGACTCAGATGAATCTCGGACTGAGTCAGACTTGACCTTTACCCCCTACACCCCGCACGAATCACCATAAGATATTTCACACATGTATGTATGTATATATATATATATATATATATATATATATATATATATATATATATATATATATATATATATATATATTGTGGTATTCCACATGATTAGTTCACAATATCCTTCTTTGGAAGCAAATTGCATTACTACTTGTTGAAAGTTCAAAACGCGCGCAGGGAATGTTAAGGGCCGTTTTGGATTGCGAATTATATATGTGACAAGTATTTAGACAAACGTTCTAAAATTAAAATATGGCGCTTTTATACTTATATTGCTGATGTAATTTGCAATCCAAACGAGTGCTATAGACATGAAGCCTCCACACTCTTGCCGGTGGCAAGGCATTCAATACTCGAACTTTGCTGGGCCGTTAATTTGGGATGTTTGTGACATCCATTCCATTCATCAGTTACTCCACCTCATCTTCACTGTACACAACAAAAGCCAGTGGCATACAAGACGTATATTCCCCACACATAGGAAACAATCTAAAATCATGACTAGAACCTCTAAATTCCTACCTTTTGGGTCACCTTAGCTTTTTATCTGGATGGGTTTTACTATATATTTTCATCCTGTTGCAGCTCACTATGGTGGCCTTTAGAAGGTTTCTGCAATGGGCCTCCCAGCCCCCAATTGTCCCCATCGTGTTGCTGACCTAAAATTTGGACCAACCTTATTTCCACACTCAGATCCTGGCATGAAATGCCTCACAAAGTGGATTTAACACACACATTAGGTGTTGGGGATTTGTGCTGCGAAATCACACAGATCTAGATTTAGGATAGCAATCCAAGAGCAACAAGCAACCACAAGAGAACACAAAGATTTAACGTGGATAACCCTTTCGGGAAAAAAACCACGGCATAAAGCGACAGAAATCCACTATGAAAATAGACTTACCTGATTCGAGCAACCTCAAAACTCACCCTTGCTACACCCTTTGATAACCCTAGAACCCCTTTAAAACCCTTAGAATACCTTTAGGTAGCCTTAAAATACTTTAGAATGGCCCTAGGGACCCCTATTTATAGTTTAGGAAACTCTGCTTACGCACCGACTTTGGAAAAGTTTGGAAACTGCCTCAAATTTACGTAGTTCGCGCACAGTCTGCGTAACCTTCGACTAGTCGAGCCAGGGCTTCGACTAGTCGAGCATCTCGGACATCCAAAACATTGCTTGCTGGACTTCGAGTCGAGCGAGCTTTGACTAGTCGAAGGGATCTTCAACCAGTCGAGCCAGCACCTCGATTGGTAGAGCAGCGCAGAGAATATTAAAGACATGTTTTTTCATCAATCTCTACCATGTCTTCAATCTTCAATCGTGTAGCTTTTTGACCTCTTCTCTTATCTCTACATGTCATCATAGCTTCAATCAACACTTCTCGTGCACACTCCTTCCTTCTTTTACACCATCGATAAGCCCAAAGAAGTTGCACAGAACTTAAACATCTCTATAGGAACGACCTTGGTGAGCATGTCTGTTAGATTCACGCTGGTGTAAATCTTCTCCAGTGTTACGCGTCCTTCCTCAAGCACCTGTCGGATAAAGTGGTGACGAATATTAATGTGTTTAGTACGTGAGTGATAAATAAAATTTTTAGCCAAATTAATAGCGCTCTCTCTATCACAGTTAACTAGCATAACTTCCTGCTAAAGTCCCAACTGATTTATCATTCCTCTAAGCCAAACACCTTCTTTAAATGCTTTCGTCACTGTCATATATTCTTCTTCAGTCATTGAAAGAGCCACCATGTACTGAAGCTTCGACATCCAACTGATTGCTCCACTTGCTAATACAAACGAGTATCATGAAGTAGACTTTCTGGAATCCATACTGCCTGCGTAGTCGGAATCCACATACCCTACCAACTTTGTCCCTGTCTTCTTAAAAGTTAAGACGTAATCTTTCATACCTTGAATATATCGAAGTAGCCATTTCACCACTTCCCAATGTTACTTGCCGAGGTTTGACATTTATCTGCTCACAACACTGATTGCCTATGAAATATCTGGTCTCGTACAGACCACGGCATATATTAAACTGCCAAGCGCATTCAAATAAGGCACATGAGACGAAACCTGCTTTTCCTCATTTGATATAGGACATTATCCTGAGGAAAGCTTAAAGTGAGCCGCGTGGGGAACACTCACTGACTTTGCTTGGTTCATCCCATATTTGATTAACACTTTTTCAAGGTATTCTGCTTATGATAACTAAAGTCTGCTCTTCTTCCTGTATCTATGAATATCTATATCGAGAACCCTCTTCGCAGCCCCTAGATTTTTCATCTCGAATGTCCCTGATAACTGAGTCTTCAGTACGTTGATTTCAGACATATCACGACTGACGATCAACATATTATCAACATACAATACCAGGATGATGAATTTTTCATCACTTAGTATCATGTAATAGACATAGTGATTGTATTCACTCCGAGTACATTTCTGACTCATCATGAACGAATCAATTTTTTTATACCACTACCTAGGCGACTGTTTCAGACTATACAATGACCTCATTAACTTACAAACCTTTTTCTCTACTACTTTAACTTCGTAGTCATCTGGTTGCTTCATGTAAATCTGCTCTTCCAATTCCCCATATAGGAATGTAGTCTTGACATCCATCTGTTCCAGCTCGAGATCGTATTGAGCAACCAGTGTCAACACAAATCTGATAGACACATGCTTAAACACCGGTGCGAATATCTCTATGAAGTCGATTCCTTCTCTCTAAGGATAACCCTTCAATACTAACCATGCTTTGTATCTATCCTGTTTTCTTATAAATAGCCACTTGCATCCAATCGTTTTTCCGCCCACTCGAAGCTCCACCAGCTCCTATGTGTGATTTTTGTGCAACGAGTCCATCTCATCGTCCATAGCCACCTTTCACTTTCTTGCATCAGGCTCAATAAGACCCTCTTGAATAGTAGATGGGCCCCCCTCCTTTGTAATGAGGGCATATGCATTATTAGAGTCATCCATGTATCTTGCCGGTAACCAGTGATCACGCAGTGGGTTCCTTCTCACAGGTGGCTGCTCTACCTAATTTTGTACCTCTGTCTATGCATCTGTCTTTGCCTAAATATCATATGTGTCGATCTGGACGTCTACAATCAACCTTTCTGGTTCCTCTTGCTCCTCTTGATCATTCTTGCAGAATAGAGAGCTTTCATCGAATCTGACGTCACGGCTAGTGGTGACCTTACATATGACCTTGTCAAATAACCTGTAACCTTTCACGCCAATTCCATAGCAAACAAAGATGTACTTTTTGGCTCTATGGTCGAGCTTATCTCTCTCAATTGACGGTACATGGGAGTAAGCCTCACAACCAAATATGTGTAGATCTGAGAGTCAATTTTCTGACCACTCATACTTCCTCCATGATTTTACATTCAATTGCCATTAAAGAAGACCAGTTCACCAAATAACAAGTCGTGTTAATGGCCTTTGTCCATAGGTCCTTGCCCAACGCAGCATTACATAACATGCATCTGACCCTCTCAAGGAGAGTCGATTCATTCGCTCAGCCACACCGTTTTATTTGGGCGTGTGGCGCACTGTGTTGTGCCCGATGATCCCTCCATCCTTACAATATACATTAAACTCAGTGGAAGTGAATTCTCTGCCATTGTTAGTCCTTAAGACCCTTATTTTTCACCCTGACTGTTTTTCCATCATTATCTTCCATTATTTGAATATGGTGAAAATTTCAAATTTATGTTTCATGAAGTAACCTAAACTTTTCTAGAGTAATCATCAATGAATTAAACAAACCATGATGATCCCTCAATGGAAACTTCTACCGATAGCCTTCATAAGTCAAAGTGTACAGAATCAAGCACTCCCTTAAATACATGTTTTCCAGATTCAAAAAATAATCTAGATTGTTTATCATATATACAATGCTCGCATATATATAAATCAAAAATTTTAAAGGCCAGAATCAAACATCGATCAGAAAGTACCTTCATGCCCTGCTTACTCATGTGCTTCAGACGAGTATGCCACATACGTAGGGACGTGGAGTCTGCAATAGTTGTTGCCGCTCCACCTACTGAAGTACTCCCAATTAACTCGTAAAGGTTTTCGTACCTTGCGCTCTCATAACCATGAGTGCCCCTTTTGAAACTTTAAGGACACCATTAATACCAGTGAACTTGCACCATATAGCCTCGAGTGCACCGAGAGAAATCAGACTTTTCTTCATATCAGGAATGTGCCTGACATCAGTCAAGGTACGCTCCATCCCATCAAACATTTTGATGCTTACTATGTCAATAGCCACAACATTACAGGCATTGTCATTGCCCATAAAAACCTATCCACTATCGCATTCCTTGTAACTGGCGAACCAACTCCGATGAGGAGTCATGCGATAAGATGCCTCTGTGTCAAGTATCCACTCATTTTTATGATTGTCATGTAAGTGACCAATCATGGAAACAGATACAACATCACCACCACTTGTTTCTTCATCATATTGACAACATTGGCCTCTTTGGAAGAATCCGCTGAATTTTTTTTCTTTCCCTTAGGATTTCTACAATCCTTCTTCATGTGTCCAGACATACCATAGTTCCAACAATTTAATTTTCCTTTGCCCTTGACCTTGGATTTGGATCTAGGTTTTGAAGATCCTGTACCTCACTCAGAATCTCCGCCCCTCATAATCAGTGCATTAGAAGATGACCTCATGTCACCGTTTAGTTTTCTCATAGCCTTCCCTTGAAGGGCTGAGATAACGGTGTCAACACTTAGGGTTTTATTTGTATCCCTAAATGACTCATACGATGCAACAAGAGAATTTAACAATATACATGTTTGTTCCTCATCTTTGACCACTTCCTCCATATCTAACAATTTACACATCAATTTATTAATGTTACTGGTGTGGGCCTTCAGATCTACATCCTCTGTCATCTTGAAGGTATAACACAGTAGTTTCAAGTGTAGCCGATTTTTAGAGGACTTCTTAACATAGATGTTCTCTAACTTCGCTCATAAACTAGCGGCAGTTTTCTCCCTCAAAACATTATAGAAAACCTCATCCATGAGACATAAACAGATAGAGGCTAAAGCATTACTATCAAGGTTTTCTCCTTCTTCATCTTTCATGGTAGATTTTCGCTCCTCAAGATCTTTAATCTCGCCTTGCTTGGTTAATAGGCTAATCATCTTAACCTTCTATAACTTAAAATTATTTTTTCCTGAGTACTTCTCAATATCAAACTTGTCATTTCCCATTATTACTAATCCTGTAGATTCAGATATGTGCCCTAACAATTTCTCTGATGCCACTTGTTGGGGATTTGTGTTGCGGAATCACACAGATTTAGATCTAGGATAGCAATATAAGAGTAACAAGGAATCACAAGAGAACACAAAGATTTAACGTGGAAAACCCTTTCAGGAAAAAAAACCACGGCACAAAGCCACAGAAATCCACTATGAATAGAAATTACAAAGAGAGAGGACTTACCCGATTCGTACAACCTCGAATCTCACCCTTCTACACCCTTTGATAACCCTAAAACCCTTTTAGAAACCCTTGGAATACCTTTAGGTAGCCTTAGAATACTTGAGAATGGCCCTAGGCACCCCTATTTATAGTTTAGGAAACTCTACTTATGCACCGACTTTGGAAAATTACAAAAACCGCCTCAAATTTACTCAGTCCGCGTGCAGTCTGCGTAACCTTTGACTAGTCAAGCCAAGGCTTCGACTGGTCGAGCGTCTCGAACATCCAAAAGCATTGCTTGCTGGAATTCGAGTCGAGCGAGCTTCTACTAGTCGAAGGGATCTTCGACCAGTTAAGCCAGCCCCTCGACTGGTCGAGTAGCGCGGAGAATATTAAAGACATCTGATTTTTCAACATTAGGGTGATTCCAAAGAGCTTGGATGTTACACAATCTTTCTGCTATAGAATAAGCTATCATAGGATTTATTCTATTGTAATGTGATGGAGTCATCTTCCTTCATCTACATAAAATGGTAGGTCATAGATTTGGACCATCCACCTAAAGGGGTCTGCGTTAGATGATCATTGATTTAAGAAACACACCAATAAAATAATCTTGGCAATTTCTCGTTGATGCAAAAATCTGGTCCACCCTCTTTAGACCTTCGAGTACTTGCACAGAAAGGAGACAAAGGAGACCCTTGCTAGAGCAGGGAACCCTTTGATGCCAAAGTCAGGCTAGGAATCTGTGTCTAATAGTATCGAGGGGTTTTAGGTGAGAGATTTTGCAATTTTGACCAGAAATGAAAAGCATTCATTTGATTTAGGGAATTATTATACTTAATAATAACAAAGAGAGAATAGAGAGAATAATCATCAAGTTTATTCATTCTGAATTCATCACATCCTTTTGATCCTTTGATTCCAGGATAGAGTTTTTATTACCAAAAGCATAACTACTGAATGAATCTAAATATAAATTTTGTCAGCATTTCGGCTCATATCATTCATGTCTTTATAAGAGACGATGTAAGTGCTATGGTCTCATGCTCCTTTAATTGTCAAATTTTGTGGTGTCAAAACATCTTGTGTGCCAAAACCTCTATCTGTGTGTCTTGTACTTGTATGTTGATTTATGTGATCCAAGACGACATCACAATGGTTCAAGACATATACGGTGCTCTGCTTCAAGAAATGCAAGGTTTTGTACTTTGTCCTCTTCCGTATGTATCAATGTTCCGAGCTACATCGATAAGAAGAGTGTTTATTCAAGACTCAAGTGCATTTCAAGACTCAAGAACAACTCAAGTTGAAGTTCAAATTGAAGCTGTAGAAGATCTCAAGATCAAGCAACATCAAGTAGAGATCTCAAGCTTCAAAGGTTAACCATCATCTAAAAGAATGAAGTTCAATGTTCATACTTCATGTCCCAGGTATGATAGACCTTAGTTTGACCTTAGGGTAGGTCATTTTGTATACATAATTCAAGATAAGTCTTCTTACATGAATTTAGTCGATTCTAAGACCAGTCTTGGACCTTGTTCGACTAGTCCTAGACCTGATTCGACCAGTCCTAAGTTGTTGAAGATTTTCAGAATTTTTTTTATTATTCTACGACCAGTCCTGGAGACTGTTCGACCGGTCGTAGGGTGTCATGACTCATCCTTCGACTAGTCCTAGAACTACGACTCAAACTCCAACAACCAAATCTGGTTGCCTACAACCAGTCCTGGGTCAGCTACGACCAATCGTAGGTGGTCTACGACCAGTTGTGGAATCCTTAGACTAGTCATAGAACGGATTTTTCAGATTGTGCTTAAAATTTCAAAATGCCGTTGGTACTACGACCAGTCGAAGGGTTCCCAAGACCAGTCGTAGACGTGATCTTTGCATCTATAAATTGAACATGAATTTCAGAGTTTTTCATTGATTAAATTAAGAAAAGTCAAGCCTCCACTCTGAGATAAGTTGTGTTCATTTTAAGCTAATTTGTTCATATTTAATATTCTTTTTATTAGCTTTTCTTATTTGATTTTATTCCTATATTCCAATCGTATTTGAAAAAGAGGAATTGTTGTATTCCTTCTTCTTGGAATCAAAATCAAATTGAACTACGCCTAATTTGGTTTAATTTAAAATCAATTAGAACCTAGAACCATTTCTTAAGTGATATTGGACATTGAACGTTGATTCGAACTTCTACTCTAATTGGTTCTACCAGGCTCCTACAAAAGGAGAAATTCAGATATTTTACATTTATTGTAAATTCATTACTTTGGTTTTGTTTAAGATTCGCTAGAAAAATCTCATTGTGTTGGTTATCAGAGGAAAGCCAGAAAACTCAGAAAGTGTGGGTTTTTGGATTGTGTAAGCCCAAGTTAAAAAGACACAATTGTGAAGGTTTTAGGTGAACCTGTGAAACCTATTTTAATAGTGAATGTTAATATCCCCTGTGTGAGGATATTAGGAGTGGAGTAGCAAGTTGTGTGGTTGTTGTTTAATAGTTGGTGAATACACAGGCGAACCACTATATATCGGTGTGTTGTGTGATTTAAATGTTCTTTTAATTTCTATATCTTTAATCAGTCAGATTTGTGGAATGTATATGTGGATGTGAATGTTGTAATATTTACATTTCAAGCAATGTGGGGAATGTTGTAATAGCTTAGAATTTATTTCTTGTTATTTCCTTTGTTTCCTTTCTGTTAGAATTTTGATATTCAATTTGTTCTAGTAAGGTTGTCCTGCCATAAACCCTTGGTTTTTATCGTGCAAAGGTTGTCCTTAGAACAACATTAGTATCAAGCTCTTTTTAAGATTGCTTTACATTTCAGTTCTTTGATTTATTTAATATACTATTCTTTATTTATATATTTACAGGGCTATCGTACTTCAATTTCGCATTTAAAGTTTAATTTGGCACTGTCCTATTCAAACCCCCCCCCCCCCAGGACATATAGCTTGGCCTTTTCAAGTGGTATCAAAGCCTAATAGCTTGTTTTAATTGCTTTATTTTTGGATTCATTTCCTAAGCTAACGATCTAAGCTATATATAAGATGTCAAATTTTAATAGCCTTTCAGTTACTAGGCCTCCACCCTTTGATGGCTCCAACTATGCCTATTGGAAAGCCAAGATGAGGATTTTCATTGAATCCATGGATGAAAGTGTGTGGCTTGCCATAGTAATTAAATGTAACTCTCCTACCATTGAAGTAACCGGTATCAATGGATCAAAATCAATGAGAATAACACCTTATACCTATTGGTCTACACTTCAGAAAAGTAAGAGTAGTGCCAATGCAAAAGCACTAAATGCAATCACTTGCGCACTATCACCAAATGAGTTCAAAAGAATCATATCCTGTGATACTGCAAATCAAGCTTGGGATATATTAGAAATGACACACGAGGGTACTTCAATTGTCAAAAAATCTAAAGTCCAACTCCTCACAACCAAATTTGAAGAAATTCATATAGAGGAAAATGAAATGTTTATGGACTTCTACACTAGATTAAATGACATTGTAAACTCTATGTGGGGTCTTGGCGATAAAATCCCAGAAAGTAAAGTGTGTGCAAAGATACTACGCTCACTACCTGAATGGTTCAACTCTAAGGTAACCGCGATCCAGGAACTTCGTGATACGGACAATTTGAGGGTAGAAGAACTAGTTGGTTCCTTATAAACCTACGAGTTAACTTTTAAAGCTCCTAAAGGTAAATCAATAACCCTTAAGTCTTCCAAATGTATTTCTCAAGAAAATTCTGATTTTGAAAATTCCGAAGACGATATGGCTCTTTTAGCGAAAAAGTTTTACAAGATTTTCAAAAGTAAAAAGAGGGTTAATTTTCAAAAATCAAATGATAAGAAAATATCTAAATCGTGGAAATCTTTGAAAGATAGTCAATGTTACAACTGCCAAGAATATGGGCATCTAGCAAACAAATGTCCTAAAAAGGACAAACCAAAAAAGAAAGGAATGCTGGCTACTTGGGATGAATCTTCTGGCACTGAAGCCTCTTCTGAATCAGAAGATTCTGAAACCGAGTCAGGCAATGAAGTTAAGGCCCTTATGACTCTAGCCAAGTTCACTTTTTCAGATCATGATGATTCAAGCAGTGAAGAAAATCTGAATAGTGATCATGATAATGAAGAAGATCTTCAAGATGCTTATAATGCCCTATACAAGGAAAGTTGTAAAATTGTCGTAAAACTAAAACTTCAAAAAGAAAGGCTTTCAGGACTTAGAGAAAGATTTGAGTCTCTTGTTTTAGAAAAATCTCATCTTTCAGATTGTTTTGAAAAATACAAATGTAATCTACATTTCAAAACCACCCTTATTGAAAATCTGAAATCTGAAAATGATAAACTTCAACTTGAAGTCTCTTTCCTTTTGAGTTTAAAGGATACATGGAGGTATGCCCAAGGTGATCCAAAATTAGAAAAACTTTTAACTGGATCAAGAAAATGTGGCAACTGATCCGGTTTGGGCTACGAAAAAAATATTCCTCCTAAACAGAAGAATACTCCTCCCAAGTTTGTAAAAGGAGAATCCTCTAACTCAAAAGAGAAAAGTTCAAGTCAAAAGTTTTCTAAAAATGTTAAAACTTTTCAATCTTTCAAAACTAGAGGTCACCATATAAATTACAAAATTAAAACCAAAACCCTTTAGCTGAAAAAATAGTTGATTTGCTTAAGGAGCTCTTAAAATCTAACTCAATAGGTCACTCGTACAAAAATCACAAATAGAAGAAGACCAACTATACTCCTAAACCCAAAATAGTAATGAAATGGGTTCCTAAAGTTACTTGCTTGGTTGCCCACATTGCTTTCAAACCTACAAGTCATTCGAAGTAGTACTTAGACAGTGGATGCTCAAGGCATATGACAGGCGACAAGGCTTTATTCACTGATCTTAAAGATATGACTGATTGATCAGTCACATTTGGTGATGGTAGCAACTGCAAGATTATTGGCCAAGGTACAGTTCAACTCTATAACCTTCTCTTATTTAATAATGTTTTATATGTTGAGGGGCTAAAACACAACCTGTTAAGCATATCTAAAATATGTGATAATAATCATAGCGTGAAATTTTCTAATAAAGGTTGTGAAATCTTGAACAAAAAGGGTTTTGTAATATTAATTGGTCACAGGACTTCTGAAAACTGCTATATTGTAAGCGATGGTAGATCATCTAAACAATCGTGCTACATTGTCCATACCGATGAAACAGAATTATAACATAAACACCTTAGACATGTACACTACCGTAATTTATATAGATTGAGCAAGGGAGAACTAATAAGAGGTCTACCTAAATTACAAAATGTAGACAAGATATGTGGTGAATGCCAGTATGGCAAGCAAACGAGGAGCTCTCACAAAAAGGTGAACTCCAATACCACATCAAGACCACTCGAGCTTCTCAATATGGATCTTATAGGACCTACTAGGACGGAGAGTCGAGGTGGCAAAAAATACATCTTGTTAATTGTAGATGATTTTTCTAAATTCACTTGGGTAGCCTTTTTAAGGGATAAATCAGAAACCCTTGATGAAGTTAAAAGGATTCTCAAACGTATCCAAACTGAAAAAGGTTTTCAAGTTTGTAAGATCCGTAGCGATCATGGATCTGAGTTCGAGAATAGCCATTTTGAGAAATTCTGTAATGATTAGGGAATATCACATGAATTCTCTGCACCCAAAACCCCTCAACAAAATGGAATTGTGGAAAGGAAAAATAGAGTGCTTCAAGAAATGGGAACTGTAATGTTGAATAGTATAAAGCTCTCTAAAAATCTTTGGACTGAAGCAGTAAATACTGCCTGCTATGTTATTAATCGGGTTTATATATGTAAATCTAATAATAAAATCGCTTATGAAATGTGGTTTGATAAAAAGCCTACTGTCAAATACTTTCGAGTTTTTGGTAACAAGTGCTATATTTTGCGTCACCGTGAAAATCTGGGAAAGTTTGACACAAAAAGTGACAAAGGAATCTTTTTAGGACACTCTTTAAACAGTCGCGCATATCGTGTACTGAACAAAAGGACTGGTGTTATTCAAGAATCAATTAATGTAGTTATAGATGATCACCTGAATACACCTATCTCTAGTTCAGTAGATGATGAAGTCTTTATATTTGATAAACTAAACCCTTCATCCAGTCAAATTGACACTGAACTTCAAAGTGAACCATCATCTGCATCATATTCTATTGATTCAAGGTTAGTAAAAGACTATCCTTCTAATCAAATACTTGGTAACCCTCTTTCTGGTGTTCAAAACAGAAGATAATTGGAAAATGTCCGCAATTACTTTTGCTTCAATTCCCAAATTGAGTCGGTCAATGTAATTGATGCTCTAGCTTATAAAAGTTGGACTTTGACTAAGCGAGAGCCTAAAATCCATTGATCTTGTGATGCATGCTTTATCTGTATAAATTGTAATAATTTGTATTTTAGCATGTTTACTTGATATTGCTTAGATATTTCATCTCTTTTGGGTCTATAATAACTATATATCTTTCTTTGGATTTCGTGCTCTTCTTCATGCCTTTTCCTTAAGCACATATGGATATTTGTTTTCATTTATTTTGTTTAAATAAGAAGACACATTGCCCACATATCAATATGGATGATATATGAACTTGAATCAAATTCTGGAAATGATCCTGATTTTGATGCTCGTCTTCGTGCTTTAGAAGAGAAGGTAGGGAATATGAATATTGCTCATGATCTTCAGTTTAAATATATGCGCAAGTATCTTCGGTGTTTGAACAAGGGAATGCATAATCTTGATCCTACCATTCCTGCTCCTTCTTCAGGATCCGATTGAGTGTTTTCATTCTTGATATGTAATAACTTTCATACTTTTGTTTAGATTGTGCACTCTATTTAGTTGCTGACTTTTAAATTATACAAGTAACTGGATTGTGATAGTTTACTTACTTATATATTGTCGAGTTACTTCAACTATTCCTCCAATAATTATCCTTTACTTTGTTGCTTCCTTTGTCATATTGTGAGAAAAAAGGGGGAGAAGGTTTGATTGCTTATGGATATGAGTAGTTATATATTGGTTACATTTTGGATATGTGATGCTACTCAGGGGGAGTATATAAATAATGAGTTTGTGCTACTTCATGACAAATGGTGTATGATTCGTTAAACTTAATGACAATTGGTGCATGATTCATTAATGTGCATATTGTGCTTCTCTTATTGAAGTATATTTTGTCACAAATTTGACAAAGGGGGAGATTGTAAGTGTTATGGTCTCATGCTCCTTTGATTGTCAAATTTTGGGGTGCCAAAACATCTTGTGTGCCAAAACCTCTATCTGTGTATCTTGTGCTTGTATGTTGATTTATATGATTCAAGACGACATCACAATAGTTCAAGACTTGTATGGTACTCTACTTCAAGAAATGCAAGGTTATGTACTTTGTCCTCTTCCATATGCATCAATGTTCAGAGCTACATCGATAAGAAGAGTGTTTGTTCAAGACTCAAGTGCATTTCAAGACTCAAGTACAACTCAAGTTGAAGTTCAAATTCAAGCTGTAGAAGATCTCAAGATCAAGCAACATCAAGTAGAGATCTCAAGCTTCAAAGGTTAACCATCATTTGAAAGAATGAAGTTCAATGTTCATACTTCATGTCCCAGGTATGATAGACCTTAGTTTAACCTTAGGGTAGGTCATTTTGTATACATAATTTAAGATAAGCCTTCTTATATGAATTGAGTCGATTATAAGACCAGTCCTGGACCTTGTTCGACTAATCCTAGACCTGGTTCGACCAGTCCAAGAAATTCACGACTAGTCCTAAGTTGTTGAAGATTTTCAAAATTTTTTTGTTATTCTACGACTTGTCCTAGAGACAATTCGACTAGTCGTAGGGTGTCACGACTCGTCCTTCGACCAGTCCTAGAACTATGACTCAAACTCCAACAACCTAATCTGGTTGCCTACGACTAGTCCTGGTTCAGCTACGACCAATCGTAGGTGGTATACGACCAGTCATAGAATCCTAAGACTAGTCCTAGAACGGATTTTTCAGATTGCGCTTAAAATTTCAAAATGGCGTTGGTGCTATGACCAGTCAAAGGGTTCCTAAGACCAGTCGTAGACGCGATCTTTGCATTTATAAATTGAACATGAATTTTAGAGTTTTTCATCGATTAAATTAAGAAAAGTCAAGCCTCCACTCTGAGATAAGTTGTGTTCATTTTAAGCTAATTTGTTCATATTTAATATTCTTTTTGTTAGCTTTTCTTATTTAATTTTATTCCTATATTCCAATCTTATTTGAAAAAGAGGAATTATTGTATTCCTTCTTCTTGTAATCAAAATCAAATTGAGCTACGCCTAATTTGGTTTAATTTAAAATCAATTAGAACCTAGAACCATTTCTTAAGTGAGTATTGGACATTGAACGTTGATTCGAACTTCTACTCTAATTGGTTCTACCGGGCTGCTACAAAAGGAGAAATCCAGATATTTTACATTTCTTGTAAATTCATTACTTTAGTTTTGTTTAAGATTCGTTAGAAAAATCTCATTGTGTTGGTTATCTGAGGAGAGCCAGAAAACTCAGAAAGTGTGGGTTTTTGGATTGTGTAAGCCCAAGTTAAAAAGACACAATTGTGAAGGTTTTAGGTGAACCCGTGAAACCTATTCTAATAGTGAATGTTGATATCCCCTGTGTGAGGATATTAGGAGTGGAGTAGTAAGTTGTGTGGTTGTTGTTTAACAGTTGGTGAATACACAGGCGAACCACTATATATCGGTGTGTTGTGTGATTTGAATGTTCTTTTAATTTCTATATCTTTAATCATTCAGATTTGTGGAATGTATATGTGGATGTGAATGTTGTAATATTTATATTTCAAGCAATGTGGGGAATGTTGTAATAGCTTAGAATTTATTTCTTGCTATTTCCTTTATTTCCTTTCTGTTTGAGTTTTGATATTCAATTTGTTCTAGTAAGGTTGTCCTACCATAAACCCTTGGTTTTTATGGTGCAAAGGTTGTCCTTAGAACAACATTAGTATCAAGCTCTTTTTAAGATTGCTTTACATTTCAGTTCTTTGATTTATTTGAAGTACTATTCTTTATTTATCTGTTTACAAGGCTATCGTACTTCAATTCCGCATTTAAAGTTTAATTTGGCACTGTCCTATTCACCCCCCCCCCCCTCTAGGACATATAGCTTGGCCTTTTCAGACGAGTTGTGCAGATCTTCTTTGCGCATCTTCCTTCATTAATATGATAAAGGAATTTCAGAAATCCCTTGAGACACTTGAAATGACTTGAGAGCTTCTGAAAAGTCAATATGATAATGCCTCATAGAGTACCTGCACAACTTCTCCATGAGTTTCGCGGGCTCGCACAACTCCATCGCAGGCTCGCACAACTCATGGAGTTGCGCGCTCTTGCCTTCTCTTCCCCCTCCCTTCTCTCTTTTCTCTCTCCAATACCTATCAGAGGTACTGGTCTTCTGGAAATCAATCCCTCAAATGAGGGGGTTGGGGGGTATTTATAAGCTTCCGCACTTATGGGCCCTCGAATCCCGTGTTATGGACCCTACTTCACATCATTTTGTAAGTTCCAATCCAATCGTCCCCTTGGAAAGTAGCGCAGGTCAGCGCAACTATGATGAGTTGCGCAGTCCAGCACTACTCCTACTCTAGCACAACTCATAACTCGCATAACTCGAGATCCA
Source organism: Magnolia changhungtana (assembly GCA_030180095.1). NCBI lineage: Eukaryota > Viridiplantae > Streptophyta > Magnoliopsida > Magnoliales > Magnoliaceae > Magnolia > Magnolia changhungtana. The sequence goes on along the minus strand of JASAUF010000070.1, from coordinate 1,210,857 downwards.
CACAACTTGAGATCTACACAACTTAACTTCTCTCTCTTATACTACACTTCAATCTTTAATCTTCCTTCTTTGATTCCTTTCTGTTAACCAAATTTTATGCTCCAACAGATACCCCCTTGATCTGAGATTTGACCACTTATCAGGTCAACTTACTGGATTAAAATCCCTTGTTTGTGAACTGAGTTACGTGGCTCCGCACAACTCGCAAGCGGGTCCTGCGCTACTCCAATCAGATCTCATCAGATCTAAATACTGAACTTCCCAATCATTTACTTATTTCTAAAATTTTCCTTTAGCCCGTACCTTCTCCTGCGTAACTTATTATCTGCGCCACTCATTTTGTCGCGCTACTTATCCCCAACGCTGTTCAGTTCGTCGCACTACGCAGCCCATCGTACAACTTAGAGTCTGAGCAACTCAGAGTTCGCGCAACTCTTTTGCACTTAGTGCAAAATCCCAAATTCTGAAAATCTGCCCAATTTTTTAACTTCCCAGACTTAACCACTTTTACAGATCTTCCCATAATGGCTCGTAGAAAGAGAACCTATCACCTTGTAGGTCCTCCAACCGACCAACCCTCTTATGCTAGCCTCCCCTTCTCTCCAACTCGCTCTCAAATTCCTGAATCTTCCTCTCTTATCCCTGCGCCCTCTTCTATTCCCGGACATGCTTCCTCTTCCCTTGCATGTCACGCCTCAAACTCGGAAACCGAGCTCAGAAAATTCCCGATCACCGTATTCGGTGCCAACAGCCTCCGTAGTACCCCATTCGTGGCTCCCAAAGCCCATACGTCAGATTCCGATCCTGGGATCCTACAAGGAGGATTTCGCAACGTACATTTATATCGTAAGATGCATAACCACAAGTTTTCCCAAATCACAAAGGCAACATCATCATCACATATCCACTAATATAAACATTTGAATACAATGTTGAAAGGGAAATAATATGTAAAAAAATTAAAGCTCCAGAAGACAACTGCACGCTTCAAGCTCAACACTTCTATGACCTAACGCCACCTGCACACATCTATCGTGCATAAGCTTATAGAAAGCTTAGAGGGTGGTGTAAGTGTGTGCACAAGATAAGTGTCAAGTATGCAATATCATAGCAATGTGGAAACATGTCGGTAAGTCCATGAATACATCAGCCTTATTCAGGCTATACGATGTAAAAACATAATAAGCCAATATAATATACTGATGAAGTAATGTGGATCATTTATGCAATGCGGAGACATATTAAGCCAAATATTAGATACCGAGGATGCAATGAAATATGCAAATCCTGACGAGTCCACGAATACTGTCAACCTCATCTAGGCCATATAAATGTTGAAACATAGCAACCTAAAATATCATATGCCACAGATGTAATGCAATATATAGATCCTGACAAGTCCATAATACCATCAACCTTATTCAGGCTATTTAATATAGAAGCATAGTAAACCAAATGCTATGTGTTGAGGATGTAATACAATATGTGGTGTGAATGAAATGACCAAGCTAGAGTGTGAAGTCAGGATGATAGTACATAGTATTGCAGGCTATGGGGTCCATCATAAGGGACTTCTATCTAAACCAGTCCCATACCTAAATTTGGATAGTCAGACTCAATGTGGTAAATTTCTGATCTTAGGTTAGTCACGTGCCCTAACCAAAATCCTGGCCATTGTGAAGGTACACATAACAATTAGTTACGCACCACCAGCCCTAGTGGATAGTGAATGAATGAATGAATGAGTAAAATGTTGAGTATGCAACTCCTGCTCAATAAGTCCACATATCAGTACCGTACATCTCTGGGATTATCACCAGGGTCTAGTATACTCTACACAGATCGCCACCCACTGGATGCGTAACCATGCAAGTGGAAGAGACATCACTATCTGCCTGGCCAGTAGTCAGCCAATATTTACCCGGCATGTCGATAGCGGACCCATTCATTAGCTGGTCAAACTTAGCCTACCTATGCCCCCTACCCTCAGACGGGTAAGGCCACACCCCCTTCTAACCGACCACGACACAGTGGGAGATGAGGCCTACTGGTATTCGGCACTCGGGCACTCATTTATCCACTTGGTCTAGACATTGGAGTATCTACTAGCTACGGAGGTTTAGGAACTTTCACCCAGGGATATTTATGACACCCCATTTAGAAAAAGATTTTCGGTGTCTTATCTGGGCATCCACAATAGGCCTGTGGAGGCCATGACCCTGATGTCACTAGGGCGTACGATGGTCATATCCCAAAATGTGAGAGCATGAGTCATACCATCCAGTCATGCATCAAACCTGCACGTACCACACGCTCATGTGGGACAACTCCGTCTCTCAAGGAATCCCATAATAATCCGCCCAATGGCATGTGCTAGGATTAATCACTCCTCATATCAAGCATGTAGATGATGTGTATAGGCATGTGTCATGATGTTATACTATCACGTACTCATAATTGGTATCAATAATCGACTTAACAAAGGGCCTAAGGGAAGGTCACAATGTGGACATTTAACCATCATTGCCCATCAATGTGGACATTTAACCAACATTGCTCCCAAGGAGTGAACCACATAAAGCTTAACGTATAGTGGTCCCATGGCCTCACACAAGGACCTCATACACAACATAATGGGCCACATACAATCTTAATGGGCCTTATACAAGAGTCTCATACAGTAAGTGGGCCGCACCATATGGGCCTCCTCTACATCGCATGGGCCGCATCGATGGACCTCATATACATCAAGTGGGCCGCATTGCATGGGCCTCATATACATCAATGGGCCGCATCGCATGAGCCTTATATACAATCTCAATGGGCCTTATACACGGGTAGCATATACATCATAATGGGCCTCATTACATGGGCCGAATATACATCACAATGGGCCTCATATCTGGGCCGCATCTCATGGGCCTAATACATATCACAATGGGCCTGATGGGCAACCCATAATCTAAGAAAAACATATGGGCAGCCTAGATACACAACGCATTCATCAAGGTGGGTTGTTGCCCTGGACGGTGTGAATACACAACACATATATCGCGGTGGCCCCACGTCCCATGGACTGTGCGGGTATACAACATGGCGGGGTCCACGTCCAAGGATGGACGACCTAGATAAAATACGTATAGCATGGTGGGCCCAGGTCTAGAAAAGGACGGTTGGATATAAAACAAATACATCAACGGTGGGCCGCACAAGTGGACGAAATAAATTAAACACGTACAACATGGTGGACCCTGCGATTACACAATAAGTGGGCCCACCGATCATGGTCGAATGGTGTGGATTATATAACACATACATCATCATGGGGTCTACATTCCACGTGGATGGTGTGAACGGCCACACATGTGGCTGGCCTCACATCCAGCCCTGGATGGACGGCCAGGAGATTCATCAAGGTAGGCCCCACATGGCATCGTCCAGGAATGGACGGTGCAGATGTAAAACACTTAAATCAGTGTGGGCCCACCCCCACACATGCAGCATGTGTGGAGTGGCCCCACGTCCTCCCAAAACTGATGAACAGTGTGGAGAAATACATACATCATGGTGCGTGCCACAGAGCACCGTCCAAATAATGGGTCTCACCCCCACACGTGCCACACGTGTGGGTTGGGCCCCACGTCCAAAGCAGATGAACGGCTTAGAGAAACACAATCATCATGGTGGCCCACATAACTTGTTGATGTCATTTACAGCAGCTGTATAGCTGCATGAGGTACACTAGCCAATCCATTTTGCACATCAAGTGGGTCCCATATGGGGCCCACCATAATATAATATAATATAATAATATTATTATATTATATTAATATATATATATATATATTTAAAAGGGGGCTCCAGCGTCCAGCGTCCAGGCCTGGATGAACGGCCTGGATGCAAGACACCTGCATCACGTGTGGGTCCCATGTGGGTGGGCCACACATGTCAGACCAAGCTGATATTTGTTGCTTCCCTCCATCATGGCTGGCCCAAAAATGGGCAGCAAGGTAGGCCCCATTCGTTGGATGTCCAGAAAATCTAGACAGTCCAGATCATTGATCACGTCAGGTGGGCCACACACACATATCATCAAATCATAAGAGAAAGAAAATAAAGAGAGAAGAAGGGAGGGAGAGAGAGAGAGAGAGAGAGAGATGGAGGGGCCCCACCACTATGTGCCCCTCTAATACATACATCAATACAGGTCCCAAATCATGTGGGCCCTAAAAAAACACGATCTAATGCTATGAACACCCACCGATTTCGCTCCTTCTTGGCTCCTTGGACTCCTAAACTCCTTGGCTCTCCCTTTGATGGAAGTTGATGAAGATTGGATGGCTAGGATAGGAGATTAGGTGGTAGGAAGTGGGCCACACACAAAGCTCTCCTTGCTCTCCTTAGAGCTTAAAAGTCCACTCTTGTTGCTTGGAAAGAATGGTGGAGAGAATGAGAGAGAGGAGATGTAAAGAGAGAGGGATGGGTGATGGATGGAGTGATGGGTGATGGGTGATGGGTGGTATGGGTTGTGTAAGAGAGTGGCATGAGTTGTGTTAACTTTTGGATAAGAGAGGGATGGGTGTTGTACTTGACTGTGATTGATTGATTGATGTGTGTGAAATGTGGTAGAGATTCTCTCAGAATTCACAACATGTGGCATTTTACTAGAAATAAATGCGGGCCCACAACTCCTAGCCTGGGTATCGCATCGGCGCACGAGACGTGACGTTGGAACCTCGATGATGGTACAGTCGCTAGGGTATAAGTTTCGAGTCGAGTCAACATAGGTATATGGGATGCGACTAAGGGTCGCGCGCAAATACCGATTATAGTCGCGAGTTGCGGAAATTTGATCGGGAGGATTGCGGAAGTCTACGAAACGGTATGGTCTAGGATATGGGTCTTACATTGCACCTTCGTCAATTCCTGAACCTACCTCTTCCCCTCTTACTCATGAAGAAAGGCCGAAGAAAATAATCAAAGTAATCGAGAAGCAACCTGCCTATATAAAAGAACCCATTCTGCTAGTTCTTAATTTTTCTGATAGAATGAAGACACTTTCTTAGTTGATATGCCAAGCCATCATCACTGGACATATAACCGGACCTCCGAAGCAAGGCTAGGAAATTGACTGGGAAACATGGCTGAAATCAATAGCCAATCTCCGTACTGATATCACCCGATCTCTTTTTAGAGAAGATACATCGCCGTCATCCTTCTCTAGGAAGAAACAAAAGAAATTAAAAGGCCAAGAACTTCAGGAGAAAATCAAGAAGCACAAGAAAAAGAAACTCCGGAATACTTGAGATACCGTAAAAGTCCAAGATGGTATCATAAACTTCAACAGCCCTTTCAGGAATGCGCTGATAGTAATCCCTCTGAACATTCGTCGTCGTTTGTTTATACTTTTAAGCGAACCCACAGATCGGCCGACTCAAAGTAGAATGATGTATACTCCGAACTGGTCCATGAAAGAACCCAGAATGCCAGAAGGTATCTTGTCAAAGAGATGATCAAAACAGCAAGTCGGTGGTATTCATCCTATGTGATTCCTCATTACTTGCTATAACCCCCACGAACTGTTTCCCACAGCCTTATATGAAATAGTATGCCAACACTTCAGAGATAGAAGATCGTTGTGGGGAAATGAAGAATTCCGCACATGCGGTTTCTTATCCTCGTGCAAATATTATGCTGACTGGGCTAAAGCCATCCTCAATAAACAATATGCCGCATTGATGAAAGTTAGCCTCTATAACGCCATTGAAGCCACTTCTGAGTATTTCCACAAGGACCATATGGTCTATAAGGGATTCCTTAGCTATTGGTGTCCTACCACCAATTCCTTCCACCTACCTCTAGGTGAGGTTAGCATTACTCTTTGGGACCTACACAAGATGGCAAGACTCCCTATAAGGGGTCACTTTTATGATGGATATATCCCTACGAATGAAGAGTTCTCACATTTTTTTGCATTCCAAAGGATAGGCATTAATATTTGATGCCTCAGTCGAACTATTCAGAGAAATGTCCAAATTTCCTGACATCAAAAAGATCCCCCAATTTCTTTGGTTGGCTCACTTTTCTCAGGAGCTATGGTATATTTCTTTGCCTTATATCATAACTTTATGCATTTTACCGATACTCATCTTACTTACCCTTCTCTTCTTCTTTACTGTAACGCCCTGAAATTTGGGGGTTGAGCAACACTTGACTTCCAAGTTCCTGGGTGTCACTTATATCCTAAGTGTAGTAATTTTGTATATAAATCAATTGAAATGAGCAATAAAAGGATCAACTGGAACAAAAACCACAACCCACAACTAAGCTACTGAAATAAAGGCAGCTAGTAAATGCGGGTCTAACAGGAAATATCATACGAGTCGCATAAGGCATCGCCCAACAAATTATACATGTGAAATGTCCAAGAAACAATATGTTAAACCCCCTTGCTCAACAACCCATTGCCAACCCTTATGGTCTATGAAGATCCGCCCATAATCTGAAAGTAGGAAAGCTCCTATTCCTCGTCTATGTTCGCCCTACTCGGCTCGTCGAGCTCTACATCACCTGCATCTAATGAAGTGTCTAGTTGGTGTTTTAAAACACCGTCCTAGAGTGAGAGTGAGTGATCAACTTAATGGGTTCCATTAGCAATGAGTTACACTAAATAATAATTGTATGATGATATTAATGAAAAGCATACATTCACAAATCTCTAACTACTTTTTTTAATGCGTATGCATGAATTATGGTATGAAGCATGACCTCACCAATGACACTGCCTCAAGCGACTTTATCTTACGTTAGCACATGACAAACACTCTCTCATTGTGACCTCAACTGCCAAGTCACCACCTTAGCTAATGCAATGCGATCATGACGTGTTAGCTGAGTGTTTAGTTAATTCCGTTCATCCAGCAAATTTGGAGAAACTGGTACACCCCGACTATATCAATGCCCTTAACCAGGCCCCATGATCCTTGATCCCATCGGGTCCCTCACCCCCAATGAAAGCACGTGAAGAGTGTTGGAAGGCGAGATCACTTGTGGTCACTATGGGGAGTCTTGTCACCCCAACGTAGGCCAACAGCTCGGGCATAGTGTCCCATTCCATCATGCCCAGCTCATGAGACTTGTCGATCATTTCTAACTATTGTTAGTGGGCGTCCGTGGGCGTGAGGTGTTCCATGTTCCAAACAGGCATGAGCAAACATGGTTAACGAACATGGTTGGTCAGTTGATGGACCAATCCGCTTAAATTCAGGCTAGCATGTAACGCATGGCATCGGGTGCAAGCATCCCACGTAGTCCCACTCTATCGTCCATTCACGTCCGCCCAAATTGGTTAGTTTAGTCACGGGGCGGCCCAATTGACAGGGCCACCCTCATAATTTGAAAATCCCTGACCAACCCAGAGAATAGGCTACATTCCTTAACATTTCTAGACAATCATGATTTATCATTAATAACAAATGAAAATAAACATACATTCAATCAAGACATAGATTTCAGGATATCAAATGAATGCAAACACTCCTAGTCACTCACACTGTAGGAAAATTCAATTATGCAAGCAACAAGGAAGAGTATTCAGATAAAATCAGATGTAAGGATGAATATGCAGCATAGTTTCCAGGTCTAATCAAACTTTGGGGACTGATCTAACTTCAATTTATCATGGTATGCAAGTTAAGCAGACTTTTAAAAGAATTCCTAGACGAATTTTTCTTACAAATTGCACATGCACAATAATTTAGCATCCACAATCATTAACTTCATCCTAGAATTGGTGATTGGCCACCTAAGGATAATAGTCCGCACCTAAGGGTCGCTAAGAGTTTGTGGAGTCGTCCTAAGGGTGCCGAACTCGTGGGTCGATGGGCCGAGGTCCTGAGTCAATTGAATCCGTATGTTAGGACACATGCAAGGGTTTAGCTTATTAAAAAGAAATCTAGGGAAAACTGGGTGATTACCTCTCAATCAATGACAAGTTTCTTTTATGGTTGTGGAGGCGAGGTCTGAAGTGAGCAGTTGTGGGGAAAGGGAGGGAGATTCTTCAAGGTTCTAACTCCCTTGGGCCCCACCTCCTTCTACACTCTCTTTCTCTCTCTTCTTTCTCTCTTCTCTCTCTTTTCTCTCTTTTGCTATTGGGATCTATTGTGGGACTGAGTGACGGAGAGAGTTAAAGAGTTTTATACCCTGCATTTGGACCAGATGGCCCTGAGTTCTATTTATCCCTTCCAATGGCACTATGGAACCCACTTTCTAGCTGTTGGGGCTGCCCTGATGGCCCCCTGGCCATCAAATTTATAAGATAGGTGCCCCATGGCCTGATGAAGGGCTGTATAAAGTTTGACAGCAAACGGATGCGGGGTTTAATCGTAATGGCCCGATTTATAATCAATGGTCACCGTTACTCAATCAAGGACCAAATTTGGCGGATGAGTGTAGGAAAATATCTTCATCCTTCGGTGTAAATTTAGAAGAGATCCAACGGCTGAAATGCTCTGATTCCCTGTTCTAAGCAAAGGGCCATTGATTTAAAATTTTAAACTTTAGGCCAAGGCTAGGGCGAGTCGCATTGGGCAAGTGCCGACTGGATGACGCGAATTTGTATGTTTCCAGGAGTCATCTAAGTCCGTAGTCCGTGATGGACCACGAGCCCAGTGAGGCCCACGACCTCGAAAGTTTTAGATTTTTCTACCCTTCCTTGGGCGTTGCATGGCCCGTACAGGCAATCGCCAAGTATAGTCAGGTAGACCAACTTTACGGCCCACTCTCGGTCTGAACATAATCGGACTCAACCACATTAGTGGCATAACCTGGGCTAACTTGTTGGTGGTATACCTCACACGAGCAGTCTAATCGTGTAGTCTTGCGGCAATTCACATGTGGATGCCTCAGGACACTGTTCTGGTTAGGCCGGGTGTTACATTTACATATTTAAAAACATTCGTTCTGATGACTTGGAGAACGCCCATTGCAGAATAAGGAATCCTCCAGAATATACCCCCGACGGTGAATTGGCAGCTCTCCTTGCATATTAGCTCAGCATTGTCATGCTTCTTAGCTCCAAATGGGCTGATGCAATTAGACCTTCCGTATTTTCTATCGTAGGAGGACAGTGGAGGGTGAAAATATTCACTGCCCCCCCCCCCCTGGGTTCTTTATTCACTATATAGGGCTTTTAGTGATGCTGCTACTCATTGTCAAAACCCATCTGTCGGAGTCAGCCAGCGTTCACACCATGGCATTTTTTTTCGAGTGGCTATGTGTTTATTTTCCTTGAACGTATGATGACCCAAAGAAGGCTTATGTTCATCCTTTATGAATTCCACTGTGCCATTATCAGAAGAGAGTGATGCCAAAAAGAACGTATGAATGGGTGATCAACATGATCGAGTCAACTGATGTTATCGACTTTTATCAATTCTCATTCTCTCGGTATATTGTAGATCATGAGACTTTTGATGACGAGAAACTTCCTCTGGCTGAACGTTCTTTTCTTTATTTTGATATGGTCCAATAGTCTGTTATTGTGGGAAGGCAGTGAATTCTGGAGGGAACCCTACTACCCAAGCAAGTTCACGCGACAATTTAGGTATGATCAAACCGTTCCTGAGCATCTTGAAGTGGTGACCCACACTATGAGGAGCTACAGTGTAGGACACTACAACTGGGGATTAATTTGAAGACAATTGCTTGCAGTGCGAATTAATTCAAAATTGATCATTCCTAGCTTCAGATGTTTTGTTCACATAACGTATCCATGGATGAGATGATGGGCGCACCAATCTTTCCTGATTCGTCGCTATATGCCAATAGATTCTCCCATGTGGATACCTGCCCTAAGAATCAGAAAGCGCAATCTCGTGGAAGGAGTGGGACATACTTTCGAACAAGACCGTGCCCCTGCCCCTGGTGAGGCTTGTGCAAAAATATCTCTAGAAGAACCGGTTCGTCAGATTAAGCCTGCCAACACCCTCGAGGGCTGGATTGCCCATGGATTTCCCTTGGAACATCTAAAGGCTCAAAGAAGGCATACTGGTAGGGAAGATGCCACTACTACTGTTGTCGAAATCTCTCATATTCCTGCACCAACTGATCTCACTCCAACTCCAGCAATTGTTGAACCCTCCGAAATTCAAACAGTATCTCCATCTATTCCTTGACTACCATCCGCTCAAAGGGATTCATCATCTCATGTTACCAGATCGCAGACTCGGGCTAGGTCTTCAACATCTCCTGTGATCACTACCACAGAAGATCTTGTCCTTGCCGAGAAGAGACAATCTCAGCAAAAGGGGAAGCAGGCGGTCATTGAAGAGCCAGTCATGGATTCATCGTCATCTTCATCATCTTCAGAGAAAGAAGGTGAAGGACCCTCTTCCGGTGATTCTTCTTCTACCGAGAGTGAATCATCTTTTGGCGACTCAGGGGAAGAGGGTGAATTGAATGCAAATGAAGAATAAGAAGACGAAGAAGGAGAGGAAGGAGAGGTAGACGTGGCGAATGATGAGCATGTCATTACAACTACTGAAGTCGATGAAGAAGTCTCTCAAGAGGACGCTATACCCCATACCACAACTACAAGAGTTGATGAAGAAGAAGAGCCTCTCGATTATGGAAAGTATGAAGATACACCCAGAGCTGACTTGACTATCTCATTCAGTAGCAATTATTCTCCCCTTCCACGCACAATGCTTTCAAATCCTCCGGCTGATACTGCAACAGTTCCAGAGACTCTCCCAATTTCCACAGGCATTGTCCAAACCATCACAATTGCTCCTTCTTCTAATAAACGCTCTGCTAGAAAAGCTAGGACATCTCTTGAGCCTCTAGTTAAAACTAGTAAGTAACTCATGGAATAGTTTTCCCAACAGAGTCAATTGATGCTGCTACTCCAACTACAGTTGCGTCTAGTACTGAAGCTAGAGCACCATCTTTTGCTGACATGGCTTCAGGCATGCCTGGCCCGTCTTCCCTTCCTGAAGAAATGTAGCCTATAGAGGCACCAATTCCTGCTCCAATGATTTCGATGACTGCAGGTACATTTTATCCCATTCCTCTATTTTATAATAGTATTTCGCAATTCATCCTCTAATTCATGCTTTCTTTCATATATGTTTTTTAGTTCGCCCTGTTGCCAGCGGCTCCACAAGTTCTAACTTTGTTGCTACCATTTCGACTATGATATCCTTAGAGAAGATTCTTCCTCCTTTTGTTAAAGAGTTCTCTATCAGCAGCCATATACATTTTCAAAGATCCCACCTAATGGTCAAATTTGGAAACAGTACTAGCATCCCTAGAAAATACTGCGAGGATAGCAAAGATTAACATCTCTCCTTTGCGCGAATCTCTTTCTCATTTCTGTGAGACATTTCGCAGATTAGGAGCTGCTCAAGACATGACAGTCGCTCTTGAGATTCTTGCTTGCCAAAAAGAGTTATCGAAGCTTAGAGATAAAGTTTCCATGGCAGCAACAATAATCTCTAGGTATGATAAAGAATTCAGCTCACTCAAAGAGCAGGTGAGAACCTCCAAGCATTCTTCACGATCATAAGCGAGAAGAATTTGAGCCTTAAACAACAAATATCTGACTTGAAGGCGTAACAGCAGGAAGCCGATTTTGAGGATTAACAAGCTTGAAGCTGATATCAAAGTCAATAGGCGAATAGCTAATCTAGAACAATCAGAGATTTTAAAGGGGGAAGCGGCAATAATTTCCCTAGAGCAAGAACTAACTAACATTCCTGATCAGATTAAACTTATCATCGACGTTAAACTGGATAATGCAGCTGAAGAAGTGCAACTAAAGGAGGATTTTCTACGATACATACTTGCGTTAGGAATGTCAGAAGATATATGAATCTTCTTGTTCTTTAACATTATGAATGCATTTTGATAATTCAGAAATTTTATAAATATATGAGGAATGATCAGTTCTAGCAAACATGCTTCTGTATGGTATCTTTGATTGTTAGCGTGATGTTGTCTACATGTTTTCTTTTTATAGACAGGCTAAATTTCTATTTTAGTTAGTTTCCATACACAGTTTGAGCTCATGAGTAGTGGAACGATCACAATTTTTAGACTCATAAGTAGTTGGAGTCGGGTCTTATACGAATGGTCTCTGTAACTCTTATGAGTTCGCTGGACTTATCATGGTCGGGGAGTTCACAAACCGTGATCCATCAGAGGGGCCCAATGAAGCTGTCGGGGCAATGAACTCAGTAGGTTTTACGCATAAGGTTAGCCACAGTAACTCTCTAGAGTTTACGGGGCGCACAAGGCTACCTTCACGTACCAAATCCAGCAGCCAGTCTATCAATGAGGGGTCATCTTGCTTCAAAGACTTGTCCTCATGAGTTACTACTAAAATCAAGCCAGGGATCTGGGGAGTCATCTTGCTTCAGAGACTCATTTTTCCCTCGTCTACAAGGTCAGACCCATTCATGAGAGGGCATTTTCTCACCATCCTTCATGACGTTGTCGGAAACTATACAGACGACATAGGTCTTACGTAATTGCTTCATCAAGTGCCCGCATGGGTGACTGTGATGCTCTTTGTAGGCTTTTTAAGGCCACGAGCTTCTGACTACTACCCCCATGATTTCTACATTTTGCTGATAACAGCAAGTCTTATATGTAATTGGCCATATAGGCTTGATTCCGCTGCCATAAACGATAGATTGCCATTGTTGTTTGCCATAAGATTTATATGTAGTTGGCTTTATAAGCTTATTCCTTTTTCGTAAGTGATGAATCGCCATTACCGTTGATATTTATATGTAGCTGACTTTATAGGCCCTGCTGAAAATAATAAATCGAAATTGATATATCGCCCTTGCTAATGATATAAAATAAAATTTTTGTGGTTAGAATAGTGTATCAACTTGGCGAAGTTATTAATTCCAATAAATTTAGATAATAAAATGGCCTTAGTGTCAGCAATATGGCGATGACGATGATGGCCTATGACGATTTGACAATAATCATTGGTAAATGATTTCATTTAGCGATAATCATTGACGCTCGACAGATGATCATTGGCATTTGGTATTTGGCATTTTGACCAATAACCTTTAGCGCTTGTTATTTGGCACTTGACCGATAACAATTGATACTTGAGAATTTGGCACTTTTATTTATGCACAGGGAGAAATAAAGAGTTTTGACTTCTGAAACTTCTCCATTATTCGTCTGTCTTGCCCCCTTTTGGTTTAGAAGTATTATGTTGATATTCTTCAAAACTAAAATCGCAGCCATCTTCTGAATTGATGTACTGTTGATGCAGATTCGTCCCCACAATGAATTTGTGGCTTCATATCGTGATTGTGCAGATCATCTCAATTGGGATCGTAAGCCATCATAGAATCGAGAAAATGATGGTAATAGGAATAATCACTTTCTCTTATCTGCTTCATTTTATTCAGGCATTTAGGCCATAGCAACTCGACTTTTTCTGCTATTACCAGTCGGTTCCTCACATGAAGCACGTCATCTTCTTCAAATGTGCATGCCCCCAAAATTCTCCTCTGACTAACGGATTCTTTTACTGGCTCATCTTCATGGTAATAAGCAGGAATTGGTTTATTCGAACTAAATTTTCTAACAGAAGTCTTTGACGATTCTCTCACAAATTTCGTATTTATGGTTGCCCTTCTATGTTGCTCATCATCTTTCTTTAGAACTATTTCTCCTTATTTTATCATCATCTTTCTTCAGAACTATTTCTCCTTGTTTTATCATCATCTGCAATATATTTTTTAGTGTGAAGCAATCTTTTGTATGATGCCTTAAACAATGGTGGTAATGACAATAATTCTTCTCTTTAGTCATTTCAACCTCTTCTGGATATTTCAGCGAAGGTAATTTGATGTTTCCAGCAGCTATTAGTTGTTCCATCATCAGCAAAACATTTTCTTTATCAAAAGTGTACTCTTTATGAGAATCATATGATCACGGCCGTTTATCATTTTTATAATCCATTAGTCGGTCTGAATCTTCCCTCCTTGTTTCCCGTTTATCTTGAAAAGTGTTTTTCTTTTTCTCTTGATAAACAGCATTTACTATTGCCCTGTTCGGCCCTCTCTTTTCTATTCTAATTTGAAATGCTGGTATCTTTTTAGTCATTAGCTCTAACACATGTTGGTTGCCAGGTCTTAGAAAGTCCTTATGTTAACACCAGTGAGTCCGAATGAGATCCTTGTCTCCATAGAACTTAGACACATTTTTACTTGTTCTCTTTCTTCGGGTAATTGTCGAAACGATGCTCCTAAAGTTTTCCATCCACTAATGAATTTCTCCATAGGTTCATTTTCTCTCTACCTTACGGATGTTAATTCTGCGATACTGACATCACGATCTAACGAAAAGAAATTTGACATAAATGTGTCCTGCATCTATTCCCAAGTTTGTATTGATTCTGGCACCTGGCCAGAATACTATCTAAACGCCTTGCCTATTAAAGAAGACCCGAACAACCGTAAGCAGTATTGGAGAATAGTGGAGAAATTACCGATAGACATGATGAAATGCATCAAATATTCGTCTGGGGACCCATCTCCACTAAGTTTTTGAAACTCAGAATGTTTGAAGTTAATTGGAAAAAGTATGTCTTCCACCTCTCTTGGATATGTTGTCCGATATCAAAACCTTCCTGTATTATCGCGTTCTCTTTCCATTCTAACAGCTTCTGCAACCACCTATCACACTTCCTCTTGGGTCATTACTCTCGCCACGGGTGCAGATCTGTGTGATCCCGCTCTTGGTGGTTAAGAACCTTTGGGCTGTTGTTCTCCTTCATTCATAGTAGTCATCATTGGAGGTGCTATTATCTGCGCTATGTTATGCATGAGAGTGCCAAGGCCTCCCGAAGATTCTTGCATTCTTCCATCAATGTTTTCTTCGCTTGGGCCATTTCAACCATACGATCCTCAGTAGTAAGTGGCGGATCTTTACTTGTCCCATCCATGCATACTACGACTTCTCTGTTCCCTGACGAAGCAATCATTGGCATGGAGCGAGAATATGCCAGTGTGACAAGGCTCACTGAAAAATGAGTTTTATTCGATTCTTCAGTACTTCCACAGAGTTTGACCTATTGTGATACAACTTGAGGAAATACACTCTGAGGCAATACATAGACTAGTGGACTTTCCATTGGTGATTTACTCTTCTGTTTCTTCGTCCATCGGGTACTTGCAGCGGACAGGGCCGAAAAATCTTATAACATCGACGAGGAAAAAGATTTACCAGGGTATATTACTGGGGGAGCGAGTTCAAGATTTTTCCTCACCATATTTCGTGTCACCGGTCCTCTGGTTTTCAGTGTCGATGGACTTATCCTAGCAGTTGCAATGCTTCAGGCTTTCGATCTTTGGCGTGACACGACGATCTAGTCATTTTTGTTTTCTTGTGCGATTGGAGAGGCAGTTACGACTCCAACCGTGACTTGAAACTTATCTTTCCAGTGTGATGCAAGTTGTTTCTAACAGACTAAGGACTGATTACAAGTATATTCCACCACGAATCCTGTGGGTGTGAAGTAGAAGACTGTTTCACTTGCAACAGTTACCATTGATTATAGCTTGGATGTGTATATTGTATTGTAATTCTATCAGAGGACACAAACGACATTAATTACCATTTGTTTGCAAATGCACTCTATCCTGGAGATGAACGGAAGGATGTTCCATTTGAGAGTCGCCATTTTGGTGTCTTATAAGACGCCAAACAATGATGAAATTCTCTAGATTGTTCTTTAGTTAGTATCAAGTAAGATAGAAAGATTCTCCAGCAAAGTCGCCATTTTGTTTCGACCAGAAATGAAAAACATTCATTTGATTCAGGGAATTATCTTACTTAATAATAACAAAGAGAGAATAGAGAGAATAATCATCAAATATATTTGTTGATGTCAAAATCTGGTCAGCCCTCTCCCCCTCTTCACACACTCCGAGCAGGCGTCGGACCAGGAATCCTGCACACAAACCGTAAGCAATGGAGACCCTGGCTAAGCCGAGGGACCCTCCGATGCCTAAGTCAGGACAACGAATAACTGGGTCTAAGTTAAGGAGAAAGGGAGAGTGTCGGATGTTGCGTACTGTTCTCATGGGATGATGTAGTATTTATACCTTTCCATTGCTCGAATCGCGTCCAGATAATCTCGACGATCGGTGGGATTCGTGGATCATGGAGATATTGCCCGAGTCGGAGATCATGTCCTACAATGTGCGTATCTGCGGGCGAGATAATAGCGCATACCTATACATGGCGGTTTCTCCACTTAGCGCGTGGGACCTTTATTCTCGAGATGCCTCGGCTCGGCACCAAAGACGACGATATCGTTCGAGCGATGGTTGGTTATGTCAACTCGAGCCGGACCTTGATCCGTTCGCCGATGATCCAGCTCTTCTCAGTGTCATGATGGATGCTTACTCAGATCAGCCGTATAACTCAAATATCTTCTCTTCCGACTGCTCTCGGAAAGAAAGTGATCAAGAATGGGAGCTTCGTCCGCCTTAACCCACCTTTCTATTATAATGCCGAGGCTCGGACTCTCCACTCGGAGTGACAGACCATCGATCCCTCCAATTGTAGTCGTCTCGGATCTTCCCATAACAATATTCATTCTGAATTCATCACATCCTTTTGATAATTTGATTCTAGCATAGAGTTTTTATAACCAAATGCATAAGTACTAAATGAATCTAAATATAAATTTTGGCAGTATTCTGACTCATATCATTTATGTCTCTATAAGAGACGAGTTGTGCGGATATTCTTCGCACATCTTCCTTCATTAATATGATAAAGGAATATCAGAAATCCCTTGAGACACTTGAAATGACTTGAGAACTTTTGAAAAGTCAACATGATATTGCCTTATAGAGTACCCGCGCAACTCCTCCATGAGTTGCGCAAGCTAGGGAGTTACGTGGGCCCCCACAACTCATGGAGTTGCGTGCTCTTGCCTTCTCTTCCCCCTCTCTTCTCTCTCTTCTCTCTTTAATACCTGTCAGAGGTACTGGTGTTCTATAAATCTAATCCCTCAAATGAGGGGGTAGGGGGTATTTATAGGTTTCTGCACGTGTGGGCCCTCGAATCCCGTGCTGTGGACCCCACTTTGCATCACTTTGTAAGTTTAAATTAATCGTCCCCTTGGAGAGTAATGCGGGTCAGCACAATTATGATGAGTTGCGCGGTCCAGCATTACTCCTACTCCAGTGCAACTCATAACTCGTGCTACTCGAGATCCACGCAACTTGAGATCTGTGCAACTCAACTTCTCTCTCTCTCTCTCTTATACTTTACTTCAATCTTCAATCTTCCTTCTTTGATTCCTTTTCCTTTATGGTATCAACACTGGTTCTCTGCCTTGGGCTTTTGTCCCTAAAAGGTTGTACTGGTGCTTTGTCGATGGTCATACTCTGAAAGTATCAACACTGGTGCTCTGTTGTGGGTCATTTTCTAAAAGGATCAACACGCATGGGTATTTCTCACACTTATATTCTTAATATATTTACGAAAGTTGTATTAAAACAATTTATTCATTTATATTCATGAATGATGAATGATTAATTATGATCTTAAATCCAATACTTATCTTATTTTGATTGATATGTTGGGCTTATATTTGGTAACATTTGTGAAGCTTTCAATTTGAGATTGATGCAATCATTTTGAGTTGTCAACTCATTATGTTTTAACCATTTCATGCCATGAATATTTCGAAGATATAAGATGATACTATTAGTATTAGAAGCATTAAATGTGATTGAATGCAAATGATATGTCATTATTCATAGAATTAGTTTAATTTTATTTTAGAATTATGAATACAATAAAGTCTTAAACTTGATTTATAATTTTATTACTTTGAGTTAAGTTAAATAATTATGCATCGATGTAATAATATATTATGAAATTATTTATCACTACTAAAAAAATGAGCAAAGGCTACGAACTATAGAGGTCTATGGCTACGGATTAAATCCGTAGCTAATTAGCTACTGATATAATCTGTAGCTAAAGCATACTTAATATGTTGTTAAAACATACCTCCCCATGGGACGTTATTAGAGACGGACGATGCTTAAGGGGCTCTATGGAGCCCATTGCAATATATTTATGTTATCTAATCGGTCCATCAATTTTGAAATATTATTCCAGTGCATGAGCCTAATAATTAGAAAGATCAAAAGTCCAAGTGGACCACACCATGAGAAAGAATGTAAAAATAAATCTATATTGTTAATATATGGTGTGGTCCAGCTAAATGTTATATCTGACTCATTTTTTATATAAACCATAAAAATTAGCCGTTAAATTGAATGGACGGAGTGGATAATTAACATACACAATGGTGGGCCCCACAAGTTCTAAAATAATCACCCCTAAAATCTCGTCGACGCACCTCTCCCACGCAGATTTGGTCCATAGCCTTTGCCTGTTTTCTGGTAGTTATTGCTACAGATCATATGTTCGAACCTATAGCTACGGATTAAAGCCGTAGCCATAGGTTCCAAACCTATTGTTACGGGACCTATGACTACAGTCGTGCTACGGACTAGATCCGTAGCCATTGACCTATGGCTACGGATTTTATCCGTAGCCTTTGCCCGTTTTTCTAGTAGTGTATCTTAACATATAATTTGGATTTTAAAATTTGTGAACTATGGTGGGAAGAAATAAAATGCACATTTACTTATCATACTTTATCTTTTTCACAGGTCATGGGTCTAAAATTCAGGTTATGGATACCCTATTTGATACCTGAATTTTAGGGTGTGACATTATAAGCCCATACATTTTCTACACATTAATAGTATTATAAAAAGAATACTTGAACCGAGATTTCCTACCCAAGTCGTCATCCCGGGTTCCATTCAAATCCATTTCTTAACTCTTCTCACGTCTCTTCTCCTGGCTTTTGTCTCCTCTATTATTACTCATCTTGGATTCCATTCAAACCCTAAACTTTTCTCCTGTCTCTTGGCTTTTGTCTCATCTATTATCACTGCATCTGCACCAATGTAGCCATCTTCACAGAATTTAGTTGGTTTATTTTGGAAGTAGCTGATTAGGGGTGTTAATTATCCTAACCATGTGGGGGCCACTTTGATGTATTTATTGTATATTTAAATTGTCCATCAGTTTTTTATTTTATTTTAATCATTTCATTTTAGTACCTGATCTCAAACCTTAAGAAGGTTCAAATCTCATGTGGACCATGCCACTACAGATGGTGATTAACAACTACTAAAAAATTTCCATGGGCCACTGAGATTTTGGATCAAGCTGATCTTTGCATTATCAGTTATTGCCATTATCAACAAGTTTGATTGCAAATAAAATTACAAAAACTTTACATGAGCCCTTAGGAATTTTTAACGGTGAGGCACTCAATCACCACCGTTTCCTATGGTGTGGTCCACCTTACTGTGATGTGATGTGACATTATCAAGCTGAAATTTGTGTTTTCCCTCGTGTCTGTTTTAACCTATGAACACATTGGATCTCATATAAACATCATAGTGGACCTTAGGAAGGTTTCAACCATCAGCGTCACTCTTCCCACTATTTTCTGTGGTGGGTCCACTCCAGATTTGAATATGACTTATTCTTTGGCTCAGGCCCTAAATTTGTATCTCCAAATGAATGGGCGGTGTGGATACAAAACATACATCACGGTGGGTCCCAAAGAACTTGGTGACGTTACTTGAGTAGCGAGTCTAGCTACTCAACCTGTCAGCAGCTAATCCGCACCCCGAATCAACGCCTTTCCTACGGGGTCAATGGCATCCATGAGGTTTTCCGGTTTATCACCAAGCCTTGGGTACTACCCCTCCCGCTTGGAAGCTGCCTCCGATAGCTAGTGTCAACTTGAGGCATAAATTTTATCTACACCGTCCAATCAATTTTCCTAATTACTTTAGAGTACTGGACCAAAATAACGGTAGATCCAATCTCAAGTGGACCACACCACATGAGCAAACGTGCTATGGATGCCCACCATTGAAACCTTTTCAGGATCCACCGTGTTGTTTATTTGCCATCCAAGCTGTTGACATGGTCATATACACCTGCATAAAAGTGAAAAAAATAATTATCATCTTGATTCAAAACTTTTATGGTCCCAAGAAATTTTCAGCCGTGGTAATTTAATCCCCACATTGTAGTCATTGCTATTTTGGCATGATAATCTAAAATAATATTTAAAATTGGATGGACGGCATGGATAAAATTCACACGTCACATTGGCTCCTCAGTGGGCCTTGGATGGACGGTGTGAATAAAATTCATACATCACGTTTTGATGGGTAAATTTTTACTATAGGCTCGACCTACTACTCACCGTTTTTTTATTCGACCTTAATAAAACTTATCTTATCAAACTAAACCTTTACCCTATAGATAATACCTCTACTTTTTTTAGCTACTTTCTTTACCTTAAAAATTTACTTTGTTAACCAAAGTTTTTGTGCGAAAGCGGGAAAAAAAAAAAACAGAGGAAGCCCTTGAGAGCCTTGGCCCTGGTAGTACTTAGTTCTCGCCCCTACTACCTGCCAGGGTTGGGGATAAGAAAAGGCTCAAGGGCCACTGAAGTGCAATGAGATATATGAATTTAATCCACACCATTCATCCATTTTTCCTAATCAGTTGAGAGTACTGGACCAAAAATATTACAAATCCAGGTCTCAAGTTAACCACACCATCGTAAGCAACCGTGCTAAGGATGCCCAACATTGAAAACTTTTCACGGCGTATTGTTTATTTGCCATCCAACCTGTTGATATGGTCATATGAACCTGGATGAAATGAAAAAAACAAATATCATCTTGATTCAAAACTTAGTGGTTTCTAAAGAATTTTTCAACATTATTAGATCTTTTCTATCTTTGAGCTTACAATATAAAATAATATTTAAAAATGAATGAACGGTGTGGATAAAATTTATATATCATGTTGGACCCCAGTGTCACTGGAGCCTCAGCCTGTCCCCAGCTACGAACAGGGGAGCAGACGTCGACATAGTCGTGGATGGAGTGCGTCCGCTGCATTGCGGGACAGCTGCCGTCTATCTGAATATTATAAATGAACAGGGAAGTGGTTTGGGTGGATATCCGGACCCAGTGGGGCACTGTGATGTATGTGGCTTAAATTCATACCGTTCATTCATTTTTAAAGCTGATTTTAGGCATGAGTTTTAAA
This sequence comes from Magnolia changhungtana, assembly GCA_030180095.1. Lineage (NCBI taxonomy): Eukaryota > Viridiplantae > Streptophyta > Magnoliopsida > Magnoliales > Magnoliaceae > Magnolia > Magnolia changhungtana. The sequence goes on along the minus strand of JASAUF010000070.1, from coordinate 1,189,635 downwards.
ATGAAGCAAATCTAAATCTTAGGTTAACCATACCACAAGAAACAATCATGACAATGATTAAATTCCCATCATTAAAAACTCCATAGGGGCTATTGGAATGTTTACTTGCCATCCAACCTTTGATAAGTTCAAAGAGACCTAAATGAAGAGACCAAACAAATATCAGCTTGATCCAAAAATTTTGTGGTCCACAAAAAGATTTTACTGATAAATTACCATTTAACACCGTATCTTGTATTATGGTCCACCTGATATTTGAATATACTTTATTTTGGAGATCATGCCGGCGCCCAATAAATAGTTAACTACCATGATTTGTCAAAAAGCGATGGATGGGGATGGATTTTTAAAAAACGTCACAGGAGGCCCTACGTATCTTCCTGTCGCAGATCTGGAAATCCGCATGATAAGAAAGCAAACTTCCAATTACATGGTAATCTCGTATCTGATAGCTGGTAAGCGCAAGCTTGGAACTCTTTTTTTGTTTTACACACACGCCACGTGTCACTCTATCCAGGATATCAGCGTTGAAACAGAGTCGGTCTAGCACTGAGCCGAGGAGCTGGACCCAGCCACTAAAAAAAAACCTGGCGTGATTTTGGATCCCCGGATCCCTATCTGTGGTGTCCACTGTGATGTGCGTCCTTACCTCTAAAATGTTCATCCATTTCAACAGCTGATTATAGAATACTAAAGAAAAAAAATGAAACATATCCAAATCTTAGTTGGACTGTATCACACAAAACTGTAGTCATTGAATCCCCATTATTAAAAACTTCATAAAGGCTGCCTGATGTTTATTTGTCATCCAATCTATTCATAATGTCACAGAGATTTGGACGAAGAGACCATATATATGTGTGTGTGTGTGTGGTCCGTGTGTAGGCCCCATTGTGAAGTGTCATATGCCAAAGTAGTGAAAAAAGGACAGTTGAAAACCGTCTCAAAAGCCCAAAAAAGACGGTCCTGGACCGTCGCAACGGCCGTCAAATTTTGATGTGTCGTATTTTTTAAAGGACGGCCATAAACCATCTCTCAATAAGGACAGTCATGGACCGTCTCTAAAAAAGGATGGCCATAAACCGTCTCTAATGGTAGCCTAGAATTGAGCCTTCTGGACCTGAAAAGAACAGTCTGTGACCGTCCGTAAAAAGGACAGCCCATGACCGTCGATAACAAGGACGGTCATAGACCGTCTCTTATGACCCAGAAAAGGACGATCATGGACCGTCTCTTATGAACCTGGAAAGAACGTTCGTGAGCCGTCCTTTAAAAGGACGGTCTTCAGCCGTCTCATATTTGTATATACACCTGTTCATATGATATTCTTCCTGATATACACCTGTTACAACATCATATTCTTCCTGATATACACCTGTTATATAATATATTTCATCATATTCACATTCACATCCATCTAAACTCAAACTATGTAAATCTATCCAAACAAAAACTACATTCATCCAAGCATAAACTACATCTATCCAAACACAAACAATATACACCTGTTACAACATCATGTTCTTCCTAATATACACCTGTTACAACATCGTACTCTTCCTGATATACACCTGTTATATAATATATTTCATCACATTCACATCCATCTAAACCCAAACTACATAAATTCATTCAAACATAAACTACATTCATCCAAAATAAACAATCTTATCCACATTACATTCATTCATGCATAAATACGCTCACACCAACCCTGCAAAACTCCAAATCATGAGCCAAAATACCAAACAGTTTCTCATTCAAGAAAAACTAAGATTAAATCATAATATTCATACTCTATAGAGACTCCCAAGGTGAAGAATTTGAAAAGGTCTAGCTATATGTCCTAGAGGGGGGTGAATAGGACTATGCCAAATAAAACTTATAAAAGCAGAATTAATATGATAGCCGAAATAAATCACAATGCAGGAAAGTAAAACAACCTCAAAATTCAGATCTTGAGAGGTTGATACAAATGTTGTTTTAAGGACAACCTTTCACCAAAAACCAGAGTTTATGGTAGGACAACCTTATTTCTAGAAAGATCTTTATATCAAATCTCAAACCAAAGAGGAATGCAGAAATAAGCACAAACTGAAATAAATTGTAATCACAAATGTATTGTTCTAGGGACAGCCATACACCATAAAAATGGCAGGGCAACCTTGCTGGAACAACTTTAAAGGAAACTGAATTTCAAGCAGATAAAGGAATAGTAGAAAGTAATTTTTAAACTATTACAAAATTCCCACAAAGCTTTGAATTAAATGATTACAACATTCACCACCACACATACATACCACAAATAAATAATTAAATATTAGAAATGTAAATCATTCAATTACAACACAAGGGATTATAGTGGTTCGCCTGTGTGTTCACCAATTGTTAAACAACAGCCACACAGAATGCTACTCCACTCCTAATATCCTCACACAGGAGATATTAGCGTTCACTAACAAAATAGGTTTTCACAGGTTCACCGAAAACCTTTACAATTGTGTCTTTGTCTGTGGGCTTTACACAATTAAAAAAACCCCACTTCTGAGTTTTTCAGGCTCTCCTCAGATAACCAATACAACAAGATTTTTCTGGCAAATCTTGCAAGAAACCAAATAGAAAGGAATTTACAATTAAATGTAAAATACCTGATTATCTCCTTCGTTGTAGCAGCCTGGTAGAACCAAATCAGAGTAGATAATGGAATGTCCAAGTTCAATGTCCAGTACTCAATTACAATGGTTCTAATTCTAATAGATTTTAAATTAAACCAAATAGGGCTTGCCTCAATTGATTTTGATTCCAAAGAAAGGGAATAACAATTCCTCTTATCAAATTAGATTGGAATAGCAGAAACAAAATCAATTAAATAAAGCTAAAGAAAGAGAATATTAAATAAGCACACTTAGCTTAGATGAAGCACAGAATTATCTCTCAGAAATTTGACGAAGATTGGTTTGAATGGATTAATTAATTCCTCTTTCTTCTTAGATTCATGCTCAATTTATAGGTGAGCAGATCGAGTCTTCGACTGGTCTAGGGAGCTCTTCGACTAGTCGAAGAAGTAACAGATTTGAAAAAAAAACGGGCGCGATAAGCTTTGACCGTTCTACGACTGGTCGAAGGTCTCCTTCGACCGGTAAATAGGTCACCTTCAACTAGTCGAAGGTCTCCTTCGGCCGTCAAATCCTGACTCTGTAAATATTCGTTTGGACTTTGAGTCGAAGATATTCGACCGGTCGACGATGCAGTCGACACTGTTCCTTCGACTGGTCGAAGAGATTCCTAGACTGGTCGAAGGCTAACTGAAAATATCTGAATTTTGTAACAACCTTACAATAGATCGAGGAAATTCTTAGACTGGTCGAAGCAAGGCTAGGACTAGTCGAAGAAATCCTAGGATAAGTCTTCGAACGGCCCAAACGCATGTGTCATATACATATGACTTATGTATCCAAAGTGGCCTACTTCTAAGGTCAACCTATGGTCAATCAAACCTCAACTAAAAGTAAGGACATTGAAACATTAGGAACAAATGACTTTGAAGTTTAAACCTTGATGTCTTGATGTAGTTCAACCTGATGTAGTTTAATCTTGAAATCTTGATGTAGCTCAGCCTTGAAAGTCTCTTGTGTTCTTTATGAACTACCTTGTACACTTCGTGAATCATACATTCTTGAGACTTGTCTTGTGAGTAGTACATACAGTCAAGATTGATCTTTGTACTTGAGAGCTTTACATGTTATGATCTTTGTTTGTTGTGATCTTTACTTGTTCATGAATGTTGATCTTTTGAAAGAGCTTCACTTATGCAAGTTATATAACAGTGATTTTGGCATCACAAATTTGACAACCGACAGGGATATGGACTATAGCACTTACAATCTCCCCCTTTGTCAAATTAGTGACAAAACACATAACCCAGATAAACATAGAGTAAAACAATTAATTACAGAATCATGAACCAGTTAATATCAACTGGCTTACCTGCAAATCAATATTCAACATTCAACTACTCCTCTCATAATCAAATCAACATCGAATCAACATCACTTACTCCCCCTGAGTAACATAAGCAATGCTACTCCTCTCATAATCACATCATGAAGAACAAACCATTCTCCCCCTTTTTGTCACAATATGACAAAGGAAACAATAACAAGGAGAACTAAAAAAAAGAGATAAATGAGAGTAATAATAAGGATATTATAGCAGAAAAACAGATAGTATTCAACTTAAAATCAGCATAGTAAATACAGAGCAAAACAAATAGTATCCAACTCCAAATCAGACAACTTAGTGCTAAGTTTTAAAGTTATTACAAAACAGAAAATCCCATATAGACTAGTCAGAACTAGAACTAGATGACGGAGCAGGAATAGAGGGATCAAATTGGTGCATGCCTTTGTTCAATCGTCTAAGATATTTGCGCATGTACTTGAATTGTAAATCATGAGCAACAGACATGTTTTACATCTTTTCATTTATATTCTCTACTTTTCCCTCCAATGCACTCAGTCGTGCATCAAAATCAGATGGTTCAAAATGTGGATCATTTGTTAAATCAGAATCCAGTTCCTCAAAGTTGTCATCCATATTAATGTCATCACCAACTTCTTCATGACCACCACCACCATCACCACTTTGTTCAGGAAGTAATTTCAGCTTCATCTTGTTGAGATTAGAATTGTTAAAAATCATATGATGGATAGGTGCCTCATTAGCCGGCATATCGACTAACATATGTGTAGCCAATACAGTCATTAAATAACCAAAAGGAATGTCACTATGACCAAGATGGAGTCTAAACTGAAGAATGAAATGACAGATTAAGGATGATAAACAAATCTGAGTACCACTGGAAATAGCATGAATAACACGAACCATAAACGATGTCAAGTCAGTTTTATTACCTGACCGAGGATACAGATTAGACACAAAGATTTTGTGAAGAACTCTGTATTTGGGTAACAAATACCTTGCGGGAAGCGCATTCCCTTTATGAGTCCAATAAACATCCATGTTACACAAGTCTCTAGTGAGCATACGTTTTTCAGAAACTGAGGGTTTATCAGTCAAGATATGAATTGGAATACCCTCATCATTCATAGGAATATCCATGAGGGCTAAAATTAAATGATGATCAATGTCAAATGGCCCTTCACTAGTAGATATTTTAAAAGTTAAATTATCTTGTGAAAAGTTACTAATACATGTAAACATGGATTGGACAATGGACCGGTATGCAGGCCCACCCCAATGTAATAAGTTAACCCAACCTACAGCTTCAAGCATAGGAAGGATGTCAAAAGGTGCAATATGATTAATATCAACAGGATGTTCAACAATAACATTTCGTGATCTAATGTCCCTAACATAAGATGGATTAGGTTAGGTTATAGATTAAGGTTTAGGGAATTGAGAATCAGTTAAGGTTTAGGTTTAGAAAATCGGGTTCGGGTTCGGGATCAGGTTTAGGTTTAGGTTTTGAGGTTTAGGTTAGGGAGTTGAGATTAGGATTAGGTGTAGGTTTAGGTTTAGGGATTTGAGAATATATTTAGATTATTGGTTTAGGTTTAGGTTATAGGTTATAGGTTTAGGTTTAGGTTTAAGGTTTAGGTTTAGGTTTAGGTTTAGGTTTATGTTTAGGTTATAAGCTATAGGTTTAGGGAATTGAGAATAGGTTAAGGTTTAGGTTTAGGAAATCGGGTTCGGACTCGGGATCGGGTTTAGGTTTGGGTTTTCAACTTTAGGTTTAGGTTTAGGTTAGGGAGTTGAGATTAGGATTAGGTGTAGGTTTAGGTTTAAGGATTTGAGAATACATTTAGTTTTAGGTTTAGGTTTAGGTTTTAGGTTATAGGTTAAGGTTAGGTTATATGTTATAAATTTAAGTTATAGGTTATAGGTTATAGATTAAGGTTTTAGGCCATAGGTTTTGGTTTAGGTTAAGGTTATAGGTTTAGGTTTAGGTTAAGGATTTGGTTTAGGTTAAGGTTAAGGTTTAGGGTTAGGTTATAAGCTATAGGTTTAGGGAATTGAGAATAGGTAAAGGTTAAGGTTTAGGAAATCGGGTTCGGGTTCGGGATCGGGTTTAGGTTTGGGTTTTAAGTTTAGGTTTAGGTTTAGGTTAGGGAGTTGAGATTAGGATTAGGTGTAGGTTTAGGTTTAGAAATTTGAGAATACATTTAGGTTTTAGGTTTAAGTTTAGGTTAAGGTTTAGGTTTAGGTTATAAGTTATAGGTTTAGGGAATTGAGAATAGGTTAAGGTTTAGGTTTAGGAAATCGAGTTTGGGTTCTGGGATCGGGTTTCGGTTTGTATTTTCAAGTTTAGGTTTATGTTTAGGTTAGGGAGTTGAGATTAGGATTAGATGTAGGTTTAGGTTTGGAGATTTGAGAATATATTTAGGTTTTAGGTTTAGGTTTAGGTTATAGGTTTAGGTTTGGGTTTAGGTTTAGGGAATTGAGAATAGGTTAAGGTTTAGGTTTAGGAAATCGGGTTCGGGTTCGGGATCGAGGTTTATGTTTGAGTTTTAAGTTTAGGTTTAGGTTTAGGTTAGGGAGTTAAGATTAGGATTAGGTGTAGGTTTAGGTTTAGGGATTTGAGAATACATTTAGGTTTTAGGTTTAAGTTTAGGTTAAGGTTTAGGGGGAATTAAGAATAGGTTAAGATTTAGGTTTAGAAATCGGGTTCGGGTTGGGATCGAGTTTCGGTTTGCATTTTTAAGTTTAGGTTTATGTTTAGGTTAGGGAGATGAGATTAGGATTAGATGTAGGTTTAGGTTTGGGGATTTGAGAATACATTTAGGTTTTAGGTTTAGGTTTAGGTTATAGGTTTAGGTTTAGGTTTAGGTTTAGGTTTAGGTTTAGGTTATAGGTTTAGGTTTAGGAAATTGGGTTCGAGTTCGGGATCGGGTTTATGTTTGGGTTTTCAAGTTAGGGTTTAGATTTAGGTTAGGGAGTTGAGATTAGGATTAGGTGTAGGTTTAGGTTTAGGGATTTGAGAATACATTTAGTTTTGGTTTCGGTCAGGTTATAGGTTAAGGTTTAGGTTAAGGTTAGGTTATAGGTTATAAGTTTAGGTTATAGGTTATAGGTTAAGGTTTTAGGTCATAGGTTTTGGTTTAGGTTAAGATTATAGGTGTAGGTTTAGGTTTAAGTTAAGGTTTTGGTGGAGGTTTAGGTTAAGGTTTAGGTTTAGGAAATCGAGTTTGGGTTCGGGATCGAGTTTAGGTTTGGGTTTTCAAGTTAGGGTTTAGGTTTAGGTTAGGGAGTTGAGATTAGGATTAGGTGTAGGTGTAGGTTTAGGGATTTGAGAATAGGTTAAGGTTAAGGTTTAGGTTTAGGTTTAGGGAATTGAGAATAGGTTAAGGTTTAGGTTTAGGAAATCGAGTTCGGGTTCGGGATCGAGTTTATGTTTGGGTTTTAGGTCATAGTTTTGGTTTAGGTTAAGGTTATAGGTTTAGGTTTTTGTTTAGGTTAAGGTTTTGGTTAAGGTTTAGGTTATAAGCTATAGGTTTAGGGAATTGAGAATAGGTAAAGGTTTAGGTTTAGGAAATCGGGTTTGGGTTCTGGGATCGGGTTTATCTTTGGGTTTTTAAGTTTAGGTTTTGGTTTGGGTTAGGGAGTTGAGATTAGGATTAGGTGTAGGTTTAGGTTTGGGGATTTGAGAATACATTTAGGTTTTAGGTTTCAGGTTATAGGTTAAGGTTTAGGTTAAGGTTTAGGTTAAGGTTATAAGTTTAGGTTATAGGTTATAGGTTAAGGTTTTAGGTCATAAGTTTTGGTTTAGGTTAAGGTTTTAGGTGTAGGCTTAGGTTTAGGTTAAGGTTTTGGTTGAGGTTTAGGTTTAGGAAATGAGAATAGGTAAAGGTTTTGGTTTAGGAAATCGGGTTCGGGTTTGGGATCGGGTTTAGGTTTGGGTTTTCAAGTTAGGGTTTAGGTTTAGGTTATAGAGTTGAGATTAGGATTAGGTGTAGGTGTAGGTTTAGGGATTTGAGAATAGGTTAAGGTTAAGGTTTAGGTTTAGGTTTAGGTTTAGGGAATTGAGAATAGGTTAAGGTTTAGGTTTAGAAATCGAGTTCGTTCGGGATCGGGTTTATGTTTGGGTTTTAGGTCATAGGTTTTGGTTTAGGTTAAGGTTATAGGTTTAGGTTTGGGTTTAGGTTAAGGTTTAGGTTATAAGCTATAGGTTTAGGGAATTGAGAATAGGTAAAGGTTTAGGTTTAGGAAATCGGGTTTGGGTTCGGGATCGGGTTTATGTTTGGGTTTTAAGTTTAGGTTTAGGTTTAGGTTAGGGAGTTGAGATTAGGATTAGGTGTAGGTTTAGGTTTGGGGATTTGAGAATACATTTAGGTTTTAGGTTTCAGGTTATATGTTAAGGTTTAGGTTAAGGCTTAGGTTAAGTTTATAAGTTTAGGTTATAGGTTATAGGTTAAGGTTTTAGGTCATAGGTTTTGGTTTAGGTTAAGGTTATAGGTGTAGGTTTTGGTTTAGGTTAAGGTTTTGGTTGAGGTTTAGGTTAAGGTTTAGGTTTAGGAAATGAGAATAGGTAAAGGTTTAGGTTTAGGAAATCGGGTTCGGGTTTGGGATCGAGTTTATGTTTGGGTTTTCAAGTTAGGGTTTAGGTTTAGGTTAGGGAGTTAAGATTAGGATTAGGTGTAGGTGTAGGTTTTGGGATTTGAGAATAGGTTAAGGTTTAAGTTTAGGAAATCGGGTTCGGGTTCGAGATCGGGTTTATGTTTGGATTTTAGGTCATAGGTTTTGGTTTAGGTTAATGTTGTAGGTTTAGGTTTGGGTTTAGGTTAAGGTTTTGGTTAAGGTTTAGGTTATAAGCTATAGGTTTAGGGAATTGAGAATAGGTAAAGGCTTAGCTTAGGTTTAGGAAATTGGGTTCGGAGTTCGGGATCGGGTTTATGTTTGGGTTTTAGGTCATAGGTTCTAGTTTAGGTTAAGGTTATAGGTTTAGGTTTTGGTTTAGGTTAAGGTTTTGGTTAAGGTTTAGGTTAAAAGCTATAGGTTTAGGGAATTGAGAATAGGTAAGGGTTTAGGTTTAGGTTAGGGAGTTGAGATTAGGATTAGGTGTAGGTGTAGGTTTAGGGAATTGAGAATAGGTTTAGGTTTAGGGAATTGAGAATAGGTAAAGGTTTAGGTTTAGGAAATCGGGTTCGGGATCGGGTTTATGTTTGGGTTTTAGGTCATAGGTTTTGGTTTAGGTTAAGGTTATAGATTTAGGTTTGGGTTTAGGTTAAGGTTTTGGTTAAGGTTTAGGTTATAAGCTATAGGTTTAGGGAATTGAGAATAGGTAAAGGTTTAGGTTTAGGAAATCGGGTTCGGGTTCGGGATCGGGTTTATGTTTGGGTTTTATGTCATAGGTTTTGGTTTAGGTTAAGGTTATAGATTTAGGTTTGTGTTTAGGTTAAGGTTTTGGTGAAGGTTTAGGTTATAAGCTATAGGTTTAGGGAATTGAGAATAGGTAAAGGTTTAGGTTTAGGAAATCGGGTTCGGGTTCGGGATCGGGTTTATGTTTGGGTTTTATGTCATAGGTTTGGTTTAGGTTAAGGTTTTGGTTAAGGTTTAGGTTATAAGCTATAAGTTTAGGGAATTGAAAATAGGTAAGGGTTTAGGTTTAGGAAATCGGGTTCGGGTTCGGGATTGGGTTTATGTTTGGGTTTTAGGTCATAGGTTTTGGTTTAGGTTAAGGTTATAGGTTTAGGTTTGGGTTAGGTTAAGGTTTTGGTTAAGGTTTAGGTTATAAGCTATAGGTTTAGGAATTGAGAATAGGTAAAGGTTTAGGTTTAAGAAATCGGGTTCGGTCGGGATCGAGTTTATGTTTGGGTTTTATGTCATAGGTTTTGGTTTAGGTTAAGGTTATAGGTTTTGGTTAAGGTTTTGGTTAAGGTTTAGGTTATTAGCTATAGGTTTAGAAATTGAGAATAGGTAAGGGTTTAGGTTTATGAAAATCGGGTTCGGGTTAGAATCGGTTTATGTTTGGGTTTTAGGTCATAGGTTTTGGTTTAGGTTAAGGTTATAGGTTTAGGTTTGGGTTTAGGTTAAGGTTTTAGTTGAGGTTTAGGTTATAAGCTATAGGTTTAGGGAATTGAGAATAGGTAAGGTTTAGGTTTAGGAAATCGGGTTCGGGTTCTGATCGGGTTTATGTTTGGGTTTTATGTCATAGGTTTTGGTTTAGGTTAAGGTTATAGGTTTAGGTTTGGGTTTAGGTTAAGGTTTTGGTTAAGGTTTAGGTTATAAGCTATAGGTTTAGGGAGTTGAGAATAGGTAAAGGTTTAGGTTTAGGAAATCGGGTTCGGGTTCGAGATCGGGTTTATGTTTGGGTTTTATGTCATACGTTTTGGTTTAGGTTAAGGTTATAGGTTTAGGTTAAGGTTTTGGTTAAGGTTTAGGTTATAAGCTATAGGTTTAGGGAGTGAGAATAGGTAAAGGTTTAGGTTTAGGAAATCGGGTTCGGGTTCGGGATCGGGTTTATGTTTGGGTTTTAGGTCATAGGTTTTGGTTTAGTTTAGGTTAAGGTTATAGGTTTAGGTTTAGGTTTAGGTTAAGGTTTTGGTTAAGGTTTAGGTTAGGGTTATAGGTTTAGGTTTAGGTTTAGGTTAAGGTTTTGGTTAAGGTTTAGGTTATAAGCTATAGGTTTAGGGAATTGAGAATAGGTAAAGGTTTAGGTTTAGGAAATTGGGTTCGGGATCGGGATCGGTTTTATGTTTGGGTTTTAGGTCATAGGTTTTGGTTTAGGTTAAGGTTATAGGTTTAGGTTAAGGTTTTGGTTAAGGTTTAGGTTATAAGCTATAGGTTTAGGGAATTGAAAATAGGTAAAGGTTTAGGTTTAGAAATCGGGTTTGGATTCGGGATCGGGTTTATGTTTGGGTTTTAGGTCATAGGTTTTAGTTTAGGTTAAGGTTATGGGTTTAGGTTTGGGTTTAGGTTAAGGTTTTGGTTAAGGTTTAGGTTATAAGCTATAGGTTTAGGGAATTGAGAATAGGTAAAGGTTTAGGTTTATGAAATCGGGTTCGAGGTTCGGGATCGGGATCGGGTTTATGTTTGGGTTTTAGGTCATAGGTTTTGGTTTAGGTTAAGGTTATAGGTTTAGGTTTGGGTTTAGGTTAAGGTTTTGGTTAAGGTTTAGGTTATAAGATATAGGTTTAGGGGTTGAGAATAGGCAAAGGTTTAGGTTTTGGAAATCGGGTTCGGGTTCGAAGCGGAATCGGGTTTATGTTTGGGTTTTAGGTCATAGGTTTTGATTTAGGTTAATGTTATAGGTTTAGGTTTGGGTTTAGGTTAAGGTTTTGGTTAAGGTTTAGGTTATAAGCTATAGGTTTAGGGAGTGAGAATAGGTAAAGGTTTAGGTTTAGGAAATCGGGTTCGAGTTCGGGATCGGGTTTATGTTTGGGTTTTAGGTCATAGGTTTTGGTTTAGGTTAAGGTTATAGGTTTAGGTTTGGGTTTAGGTTAAGGTTTTGGTTAAGGTTTAGGTTATAAGCTATAGGTTTAGAAATTAAGAATAAGTAAAGGTTTAGGTTTAGGAAATCGGGTTCGGGTTCGGATCGGGTTTATGTTTGGGTTTTAGGTCATAGGTTTTGGTTTAGGTTAAGGTTATAGGTTTAGGTTTGGGTTTAGGTTAAGGTTTAGGTTATAAGCTATAGGTTTAAGGAATTGAGAATAGGTAAAGGTTTAGGTTTAGAAATCGGGTTCGGGTTCGGGATCGGGTTTATGTTTGGGTTTTAGGTCATAGGTTTTGGTTTAGGTTAAGGTTATAGGTTTAGGTTTGGGTTTAGGTTAAAGTTTTGGTTAAGGTTTAGGTTATAAGCTTTAGGTTTAGGGAATTGAGAATAGGTAAAGGTTTAGGTTTAGAAAAATCGGGTTCGGGTTCGGGTTCGGGTTCGGGATCGGGTTTATGTTTGGGTTTTAGGTCATAGGTTTTGGTTTAGGTTAAGGTTATAGGTTTAGGTTTTGGGTTTAGGTTAAGGTTTTGGTTAAGGTTTAGGTTATAAGCTGTAGGTTTAGGGAATTGAGAATAGGTAAAGGTTTAGGTTTAGGTTTAGGAAATCGGAAGTTCGGGTTCGGGATCGTGTTTATGTTTGGGTTTTAGGTCATAGGTTTTGGTTTAGGTTAAGGTTATAGGTTTAGGTTTGGGTTTAGGTTAAGGTTTTGGTTAAGGTTTAGGTTATAAGCTATAGGTTTAGAGGAATGAGAATAGGTAAAGGTTTAGGTTTAGAAATCGGGTTCGGGTTCGGGATCGGGTTTGTGTTTGGGTTTTCAAGTTTAGGTTTAGGTTTAGGTTAGCGAGTTGAGATTAGGATTAGGTGTAGGTTTAGGTTTAGGGATTTGAAATACATTTAGATTATTGGTTTAGGTTTAGGTTATAGGTTATAGGTTTAGGTTTTAGGTGTAGGTTTAGGTTTAGGTTAAGGTTATAGGTGTAGGTTTAGGTTTAGGTTAAGGTTTTGATTTAGTTTTAGGTTAAGGTTTCGGTTTAGGGAAATGAGAATAGGTAAAGGTTTAGGTTTAGGAAATCGAGTTCGGGTTCGGGATCGGGTTTAGGTTTGGGGTTTTTATTTGGGTTTTAAGTTTAGGTTTAGGTTTAAGTTAGGGAGTTGAGATTAGGATTAGGTGTAGGTGTAGGTTTAGGGATTTGAGAATAGGTTAGGTTGTAGGTTAAAGTTTAGGGAATTGAGTTTAGGTTATAGGTTTTGGTTATAGGTTATAGGTTTAGGTTAAGGTTTAGGTTGTAGTTTTAGGTTTTGGGATGTGAGAATAGGTTTAGATTATAGGTTAAGGGTGTGGTCCCTGCAAGTACAGATATAAACACAGCCTGTCCGAATGGTCAGGCCCTTCTAATGTTATCCATAGAAAATGGACAACTTCATTATGGTCAGCGGTTCCCACCTTCCAGGGACCCCTGCTCATCCGGATAGCTCCGACGCACATCCGGGCCTGCTCCATTATTTTCGAGCAAATACTTAAATACGGCTTTTCCAAATGGCTAGGCCCTTCCAATGTTGTCCATAGGAAATGGACAGCTTCATTATGGTCAGCGGTTCCCACCTTCTAGGGACCCCCTCTCATCCGGATAGCTCCGACGCACATCCGGGTCTGCTCCATTAATTTCGAGCAAATACATTTAAAAACAACATAAATATATCTAAAAGCATCTAGATACCTGGGAAAGGCCTCCCATATTTGTATTGTTGGTTACTCATCCTTTTGTCTGCAAGCCACAATTAACCAACAATTTCTATCGCTACCTGTACTCTGAAACCAACACAAATATAACTGGACCTGTACTCTGAAACCAACACAAATATAACTGAGAAATAATATAAGGAATAAGAAAAAATGAATTTACCTGTACACATCATTAAATGTTTCCCTATAAGGAGGTGATATTATATCTTTGATAGCTACAACCTGTATGACAAAGAAAAATGCAACTGATACAGTCTGTTACAATTCAAAGGAGAAAAAAGATTTGTGGTTGCACCGATATTCTAGTATATTATGAACTACGTACCCAAAAAGTCAGATTGGGATCAAGCCACTACGTAGTTCTTTTTAATTAACCAAGTTACTAAAGGTCATAAATTTCATATTTAACAAAGTATCATTAAACAAGTTGCCTCAAATCGTTTCTGGTTGGTGCATTTAAAAAAAGAACTAATACACAATCAATGTATATTCTTGTTACATCTTGTACTGCAATAAGAGACAATGTTCTGTCAATACTTCAGTTACATTTGAAATTGAAATCCTTTAGTGACTTGGTTAATAAAAAACAAATGACAACAAGCCATAATTAATCAAAAGGATGCTGAAGATTAAATAAATAAAAAAGGCAACTTGATCAAAAAAGGATTTCAGTGAATAATCAAGTTTTCGTCATACAAAATGTCTTAGAGTTCAAAAAGTTGAACGAAACTACTGAATATTCAAATTCTCATAAGGAATTTGGGCCAAACAACAATTTCACTCAATTGAATATCTTCAAATGTCCTGTCATCATTAAACAATTCTGCTGTGCGAACATTGATATCATCTATTAAAACTCTGATGCATTCTGGAGGGATGCATGTAGTATCTGACACCATCCGTCCACTAGCAACTGTCCAACCACGGATATCTCTCAATTGGTAAATTTGTTCCATCGATGGAGTTATTGCAGAGTCTTCTCGAATACTTGAGGGTTCACCAGATCGACTGTGGACCTATAAATAAAATAATGGTTTCATGTAAATAATAATGCTACTTTTATCTTTAAAAATAATAATTATATCATTTGATCGCGGCAAATGCAGTACATGAGATGTAACTGTATCAGGAGAACGATGAAGTCGTTGGCTTTGATGAGTAATTTGTTGCCTAAGTTCAGCAAATTGTTGCTCAACAATCGTACGAAATTCTTGCATTTGAGTCATTGATGCTTCATTGATGCTCAACAATCGTACATGAGATGCATAAATGAGGTGGAAGATTGTATGGAACAATCATAACAGGCCAGAAACTATATGAGATACTCATATGCCCAAAGGGATTGAATCCATCTGTTGCAAGTCTCAACCGAACGTTACGTGGATCCGCAGCAAAATCACTAAACTTTCTATCTACAAACTTCCACATAGAAGAATCCACAGGATGACGCATGTACGAGTCATTTTTAGCCCCCTTTGAATGCCACAACATATTCTCTACAATTCATGATACGTTATAAAATCTTTGTAACCTTGGTGTTAATGGGAAGTATCTTAGCACCTTCCATGGTACATGTGAGACTCTTGATCTTACAACACTATTCACTTTCCATATGCTTGCTTTACATGTAGAACAACTTTCCTTATTAGCATGCTCCTTCCAGTATAGAATACAATCATTACGGTATGCATGTATCACCTCATAGTTCATACCCAACGAACTGATCAATCTCTTTACATTATAGGTACTATCTGGCAAAGAATTCTCTCTTGACAAAATCTTCTTGAGCAGTTGTAACAAAGTCGTAAAGTTATTATCTGACCACTGATATTTAGCCTTCATGCTCAGCAACTCAACTGTCACTGACAACTTTGTATACTCACATTTACACGATGGATATAGGGGTTGTACCGCATACTCCCTTAATTTATTGTACTGAGTATCATTGTCTATGTCATCTTAAGGTTGACTACCATGTTCCTCGTTGACCTCATTCATACATGCATCTAAGTCATCAGGTTGAACACGACCAAAACCATCATTAACCAAATCAACCATTCTGGGCAACAACTCTTCATTACAATCAGTGGCAGATGTACTAGGAGCCTTGGCATTGACACTTATATTGGGAAGTTGTTCTCCATGAAAAAACCAAGTTATGTATGTCTGATCTATACCATTCATAATCAAATGCTTAGAAATTGTACTTAGTATATTCTTCCCACGCACATTACGACATCTAGCACAAGGACAACTATACCAATCAATACCTCCCGAATTCCTTTTTGCAAAAATAATAAACGATTCAACGCCTTTAATGTATTCATCACTCAATATATCTTTCGTCATCCAATTCTTGCTCGGGGGCGTCAAATCCATATCTGATATCACGTGCATGCAGCATATAAAAAGTGAGATACAATAGGTTTAGGCTTTTCATAAACTGTCAAAACATGCCACACATGGTCACCAATCACAAAAAAAAATAAAGATTTATATATATCCGCAAATATATGCACATGATTAGGCGTAGGTTTTAGGTTATAGTTTATAGGTTATAGGCTACATCAAGTTATGAGTTTTCAAGTATTGACTCACATATGTAGACTGAAATATGAAAAGCAGTCTTACCATTCTTACACTAAATGAAAATATGAAGTTTCAATCCACAAAAAGAAAGAAATAATAATTTAAAAGTTATTTAGGAAACAAGAGCAGGAAAATGCAATAAACAATACTTGCTGTAATGAAGTTTTTTTGTGCTTACATTGCAAACATAACATCAATCTAAAACATAAGTATTTCATCACTGCCTTTTTCAAACGGGTTTTCAAAAAGCTACCTAATTAATCCATATGATTAATTAAAATTCCACTCTCTTTGCATTTTTTTTAAAGGGCTGTGTGTGTGCAAGCAAATGGGTCATCCGCTTCAGTGAGCCTCACTAGCTACCATGTTTATGTAAAATCCACCCTGACCATCAGGAAAGTCACCTCATGCTAGGCCAAGATCCCAAAAATCACTCTCATCCATGATTCAAGTGAAACGGGTGATTGAAAATAATGTACTGGACAATGATAGCCCTCTAAACTGTTTTCCTTGGTAGGGTTACCTGAATCATGATGAGTCTGAGTTTTAAGACATACCTAAATTTTGATTTGCTATCTAATTGGAGTGGATTACACATAATTATCACAATAGGCCTTGTAAAAATCAAGTGTAGACTTCTTTCCTCAACTGCCTTCTTTGCCTTGGCTCACCTGAATCATGAGTTAGCCCGATTTTTTATTTTTATTTCTCTACGCCTCAACTAGGATTAATTGCTCATCTAATGGTTGGAGTGGATTTCGCATACACATAATGGTGGGCCCACCAATAAAGTCCCTAGGTCCCTCATGAACAGTACAGTCTCTTAATTTAGATGAAAGGAACATTATCTACTCTGAACATTAAATATATAGTTCAATGTTAAGCTCAAAGGCAAAAAAATCAGGATTACCCGTGATTTTGGTGGGCCACACCAAAATAATCCATACCTAGGATACCACTTTTTCAACCAATAACTAATCATAAATCATCCCCCATCCCTTTCAGCCTACAACTAATCATAAACAGCCTCCAGCTCTAATCCTCGTTTTAGCCTCAAATGCTGTGTGTAAGCACGTTTTAGCCTCCAGCTCTGGTTGTGATTGCTTTATAGTGGACATTACAGACCAGCAATCCTCATTTTATCCAAAGCTCAGCTGGACCACACACAAGAAAGAGTGGGGATTATGACATCCACCATTGAGACTTTCATAAGGCCCACAACGATGTTTATTTGTCACCCAACTTGTTCATAAGCTCACGCAGACATAGGGAAAACACAAATATCAGCTTGATTCGAAACTTCTGCTGCCCTAAGAAGTTTTCAACAGTGGGTCTTCGATTCCTACTGTTTCCTGTGGTGGGCCCACTTGATCTTATATAATCTTATGACCTAAATGATCTTATATAATCATATATAATCTTATGACCTAAATGATCTGAAAAATCGGATGGACAGAGTAGATTTCTCACGAACATCACGAAGGGACCCACCTGGCTTCCTAGCATAGGAACTTCATGTCGAAGCCTTTTCAGGCAATCTGTGTTGATCCACTGAGGTGGGTGGTGGATCCCCTTGACAGTGATATATTTGCTTGGATCCCATTAACAGTTATGTATTTGCTTTACATCTATTACTAGATGAAGCAGATCCAAATCTCAGGTGGACCGCATTAAAAACTTCTTAAAGGCCACTGTAATGTTTATTTATCATCCAACTAGTTGATAAGGTCACAAAGACATGGCTTTTGTGGCCCACGAGAATCATCTTGATTTAATGGCCAACACCAGTTTTAATGGCCTTTGTTCCTGTGGTGTGGTCCACGAGATTTGGATTTGCTTCATTTTGTAATCACACTGTAGAATGAGCTGTCAAAAAAAAAAGACGTTGATGTAATGCATATACATTAAGATGGGCCTACAGTCGCTCCTACCGGACTCAGTAGCTTAGACAACATCACCTAGGCGCAGATTGTGTACTACCCCAACACGACCAAGCTAGAGACAGACGGTCCTGTCAGGGTTCTGTGGAGTCCACGGTAATATACGAGTTTTATCCAAGCTGTCCATCTATATTGAAATATCATTTTAGAGCATGATGACAATAAGGAGGAAGATAGAAGGCTTAAGTGGACCAGAACACATAAAGCAATGGATATAAAGACCCCATCGTTGAAACCTTCTAAGGGTCTGCCATGATGTTTATTTAACATCTACCTGTTCATAAGGTAAGATAGACCTAGATGAAGGGAAACCTTAAACATTATCTTGATCCAAAACTTCCGTGGCCCCTAAGAGATTTTCAGCAATAGGCATTCAATCCCCCTAATAGATTTCATCAAACACATGTTGTGCATACCTTAAACATGCACAACAAATGATGAATGGTAAGACTAGTCTATCTCTGCATCCATTGTATACATGGTATACATCCATTGTATGCGGATTTACAATTCTAAAAATTAAAAACGTAAATAGAGAAATGAGTACTTGGGCGGTGAAGAGATGAAGAAGCGAAATGGCCGTGCACACCGGATGAAGGCGAGGGGCTGCCGGCCACACCGATGAAAGGTAGGGCTCAACTGCCGCACCCGTCGAGAGAGAGAGAGAGAGAGAGAGAGAGAGAGAGAGAGTCGGGGGTGGGAAGAAGCTCGGTCGCGTGGGTGTCTGGGGCCCAGGGACGACGAGAGAGAGAGAGAGAGAGAGAGAGAGAGAGAGAGAGAGAGAGAGAGAGAGGAAGGGATGGTGGCGAGGGCAAGGGAGAGATAGAGAGAGGGTAGAGGGAGGGCGCGCAGCGAGGGCATGAGGAAGAGAGAGAGAGAGAGGGCAGAGGGAGGGCCGATTTTGGGAGAGGGAGAATGGGCGCGGCTTCTTTTGAGCGCGCACCCAATTTTAGGACATTTGGGTCGGTGCTCCATGGGTCCCACCATGATGTACATGTTTCATCCATTCCATTCATACATTTTTAAAGATCATTTTAGTGCTTGACCTAAAAATTGATAGCAATATAAATCCTAGGTGGGCCACACCACAGGACAAAATAATGAATGGATATTCACAATTAAAATCCTCCTAAGGCCCACTGTACTGTTTATTTGACATCCAATCTGTTGATTTGGTCATAAAGACCCAGATGAAGGGAAAAAATAAATATCAGCTTGATCCAAAACTTTTATGCCCCCCAAAACGTTTTTAATGGTCAAAATTCATTTAACACTATTTCCTATAATGTGGTCCACTTGAGATTAAGATATAATTCATTTTTTTATCATATCATAAAATGATATATAAAAATATATGGACGGCATGGATGATACACATACATCATGGTGGGCCCCACAGAGCACCGACCACCAGCCAATGGCTGGTGTCAAGGGGAGTAGCCAATCCATTCCCATGATTTATTCATTCCTTCCATCTACTTTTATATAATGTGGTCCAATCAGTTGATCTCAATCGTCTATTAAGTTTATAACACATTTTCTTGGCTACCTTGAAAAATATTTAAACTGAACGAGTGATATAATCTATGCTTAATTTGGACTTTTTCTCTAACCATCCTTTTTCCAAGACATGGATAGGATGCTTTCGATTGGCTAACAAAAGTGATTCTTTAGACTCATAAGCAATCCATGATGGTCCTAAAAATTTGATGAATCAAATTGTTGATCGGACCTACTTTTTTGTAAATGATCTTGACTGTCCATTTTAAGACCATTGATCAAATCTTTTCTTTTCTTTTTAGTTAGATCAATATGATTTATTCATGGTAACCTATGAAATATGAGTTGGACCTAGTAAACCAAATAGATTAATGGATTGTACTCTAAAATTTCCTAATACAACTAGGAGAACTGTAGAGCACTGTGGGCCCCACCATAATGTATGTGTTTCATCCATTCCGTTCATCCATTTTTACAGATCATTTTATTGCTTGATCCCAAAAGTGAGAGGGATACAAATCTCATGTGGATCACACCACATGAAAACAATAGTTATTGGATATCAATCATTAAAATCCTCCTATGGCCCACTATCTTCTGTTTATTTGACATCCAATCTGTTGATTAGGTTATACAAACTTAGATGAAGAGAAAAAACAAATATCAGCTTCATCCAAAACTTTTATGGCCCCCAAAATGTTTTAATGGTCGACCCTCATTCAACATTGTTTCCTGTAATGTGGTCCACTTGAGATTTGGATATACCTCATTCTTGGACTTATACCGTAAAATGATCTGTAAAAACATATGAATGGCATGGATGAAACCGTCGACGATGCTCTGTGGGCCCTACCATGATGTATGTGTTTCATCCATTCCGTTCATCCATTTTTAAAGATCATTTTAGAGCTTTTAAAAAAAAAAAATTAGAGGGATATAAATCTCAGGTGGTCCACACCACATGAGAACAATAATGATTGGACATCCATTATTAAAATCCTCCTAAGGCCCACTGTACTGTTTATTTGATATTAAATCTGTTGATTTGGTCATACAAGACCAGATGAAGGGAAAAAAACAAAAATCAGCTTGATCCAATAGATTTAGGCTACCAAAATTTTTTTAATGGTCGACGCTCATTCAACACTGTTTCCTGTAAGGTGGTCCACTTGAGATTTGGATATACCTCATTCTTTGACTTATACCGTAAAATGATCTATAAAAACAGAAGGATGGCATGGATGAAACCGTCGACGATGCTTTGTGGGCCCTACCATGATGTACGTGTTTCATCCATTTTTAAAGATCATTTTAGAGCTTTTTGCAAAAAAATAGAGGGATATAAATGTCAGGTGGTCCACACCACATGAGAACAATAGTGATTGGATATCCACTATTAAAATCCTCCTAAGGCCCACTGTACTGTTTATTTGACATCAAATCTATTGATTTGGTCATACAGGACCAAATGAAGGGAAAAAACAAAAATCAGCTTGATCCAATAGATTTAGGCTACCAAAATGTTTTTAATGGTCGACGCTCATTTAACATTGTTTCCTGTAATGTGGTCCACTTGAGATTTGGATATACCTCATTCTTTGGCTTGTGCCATAAAATGATATGTAAAAACATATGGATGGCATGGATGAAACCGTTGATGATGCTCTGTGGGCCCTACCATGATGTACGTGTTTCATCCATTTTTAAAGATCATTTTAGAGCTTTTTGCAAAAAAATTAGAGGGATATAAATCTCAAGTGGTCCACACCACATGAGAACAATAGTGCTACTTTACTCCCAACCACCCATTTGTCAGCCATTAATTGAATGGCTACAATTGATTGATCAGTGCTATTTTAGAGATACAATCCATCTGCAATGGAACTCACAATTTGGATTATCTGGATAGCTGAACATCAGTGCCACAATGAAAAGGATAAGTCACTATCATTTTTTCAAATGGTGGAAAACTAACATAGAAGTCATTTTCCCCTCATTCATTTATAGCAAGTTGATGGACAGAAAGTCAAAGAAAAGAATACATAGTGTTTTTATTACTACAACAGGTAAGACGTTACTTTCACTATCTTCAAATTTGTAGCCCTAGGATTCCTTTGTGTCAGGATGCAAATGGAATCTGATCACCTATTGCAGAGTACCACACATCATGATGGGCGTCCATTCACTCTATTTTACTGATCATTAACCTCAATTTGACTAAATACTAGCCTCGATCATACTACATATGACAAAGATATTGGGCAAACAAGATTGATTAACAATTTGAGTGAATTTTGATTTAAACATCTAAAGTTATTTACTCTTCATGTTCGAACTGATCAGATTGTCCAAAAATAGTTAAAGGTTGTTCATAACATCAAAAATATATAAATGAATAGAAAACACAAACATCAGCTTGATCCAAAACTTTTATGGCCTCCAAGAAATTTAAAATGGTAGAGGTTCAATCACACTATTTCCTGTGGTGTGGTCCACTTGAGCTTTGGATATGCTTCCTTTTTGTTATTTAGACCTCAAATTATCTGTTAACATGCATGGATGAATGGAGTGGATAAAACAAATAAATAACGGTGAACCCCACAGAGTTTACTCTAGTAAAGGTAACGAGAGTAACTTAAATATAGTGGAGAAAGGTTTCCTTAAAACATTCATAATCATATATTGGGCGTGCCTAAATGTGATTCACATATCTAACCCACTCATTATGTGTGTCGCACTTGGATGAGGGGTCAAACCAAGTTTTAACCGCATCCAAAACTCATGTGGGCTCCACCAAGTGCTTTTATATTTTTTAGGATGTTTTCACATAGTTTTAAATGGTATGGCCCACTCGAGTTTCATTTACCAATGATTTTTGAGATATCTCATAACCTAAAGGGGACACATCAAATTCACGGTGTTGATGTTCGACACACATCATGATGGGGCTAACATCAATTCTTAGGTTCTCACAAGGCTAGTAATTAGTTGGGTCACAATTTTAACCAAAATATTTGGCCCATTTTACATGTCTAGTCCATTCACTCTATTTTACTATCAATACTCTCAATTTGACTAGCTATTCGCCTCAATCAGGCTACATATGAGAAAGATATATATTGGGCATACAATTGATCAACAATTTCAGTGAAATTTGATTTAAACATTTGAAGTCGTTTACTCTTCAATTTGAACTGATTAGATCGTCCAAAAACAATTAAAGGTTCAATTAGTAGATGTGCCTAATAATTTAGTAATTTTATTTTTCACAAATAAATTTAACATTTTTTTTCAAAATGTATATTTTTTTTACTCTTTTAATTAAATATCATTTTTATTATAAATAAATTTAACATTTTTTTTACAAAATTTAGTTTTCTTTTTTAAAAAATATATTTTTTTACAATTTGTCAATTTTTTTCACAATTTTATTTAATTTTTTAAATTTTCTTTTTCGAAATATCATTTTTTTATTAATTTTTTTTCTTCAAAATTATCAACATTATTCAAAGTTCTTCATTTTTTTTTTCAAAATCTAGATTTTTATAAAATTACAGGTTTTTTTTTCAAAATTTAAAATTTTCTTAAATATTGTTAACTATTTTTCTAAGCTTCTCGACTATTTTTTTGCCAAAATTCATAATTTTTTTGAGCTCCTTAATTCTCCAACTGATGGCTTAGGATAGAGATGGTCTTTCACAGGGTTCTATGACTGTCTCTATTAGAGACGGTCCTAAACCGTCTCTAATATAGATAGTCATTGACAGTCTCCGTTAGAGACGGTCTTTGGCAGGGCTATAAGACGGCTACGGACCGTCTCTAATAGAGACGGTCTTTGACAGTCTTAAATTACAAGTAAAAGATGGCCAATGACCGTCTCTAAGTTAGACGGCCAATGACCGTCTCAGATGGCCACATATAAGACGGCCAACGACCGTCCTAAACGATTTGTGGACATTAAAATTTTTAAGACAATATTAAGGATGGCCAGGGACCGTCTAAAATGTTAGAGACAGTTTATGGCCGTCTCTAAAGCATCTTTAAACCAAGCAATTTTAGAGACGGTCCAGGACTATCTCAAAATCCATCCTTTTTTTTCCATTTTTCACGTAGTGTGTATTGAACATCAACACCGTGCATTTGATGGGTTCCCTTTATGCTAGGGCATACCACAATAATCACCATATATGGAACTCAGGCTTGAAATCATCGTGGTCCAAGCTAACACATCCTTCTTTGATTCCCTTTATGCTAGGGCATACCACAATAATCACCGTATATGATGAGTTCAAAATTTATGCTCTAACATCTGCATACCTTTCACTGCAAGCGGAGTCCTTATATATAACCTTTATAACCTTTTAGGGCGGTGGCGTATATGGTAATGCCTCTCTATGGTAGATGCGTATTAAGGAACAGATCTTTCTACGGACGTGTTATGATTGATTTCCTATATCCACGGCAAATATCTCGGAGGATAATCCTATCTTCGGAAGATAATAATATCTTTATATATTTAAAGTGTATTTCTATCCGAGGCTGAGGTCGGTTCCCGAGGCCGAGGTTGGTATTTGAGGCTAACCTCCAAAGTTGGTTCACGAGGTCGAGTTCTTTGATCGAGGCTGACCTCTGAAATTGGTACCCAAGGTCGACCTCGAGATTAATAGTAAAATAAGCCCACCTCATTTTCCTTTGCGAGAATACGACCCAGCTGTACGGACGCCTTGCCAAAGGTCGAAAATGCCCCATGCCTTTTCCTTTCAAGCGGGAAGACGAGAGCTGACGCTCCTCCTCGAACTCCGAGTTGTACGAACGGTTCAAAAGTGATCAACGTTACATGGGCCCCACAGTTATGTATTTATTATATCCACAGCGGTCATCCATATTTCGAGATCATTTCGGAGCATTATACCAAAAAAAAAATCATATCCAGGGAGCAACTGGACCACACCAGAAAGAGCAGCAGAAAATTGATTTTCACCATTGAAACTTTTGTAGGGCCCACCATAACATTTATATTCCATCCAATCTATTCATAAGGTCACAAATACCTGGTTGAAGAGGAAAAATTTTTTAAATAATGATCCAAAACTTCTGTAACCACTAAAAGGGTTTAAATGGTAGACGTTCAATTCCCCACTGCCATTTAAAGTGTGGTCCACTTGATAGTTAGATCTGTCTTATTTTCCATCTCAAGCATTAATATGGGTTCGTCAAATAGATGGACGGTTTGGATATAACATAGACCTCATGATGGGACCCAAAAAAAAAAAAAAGATTCGACATTTGAAAATAAAAATTCGAATTTTATTTTATTTGATACGGATTTTTAGCTACGGATTATAACCGTAGCTAAATTAACCAAAATCCGTAGCCAAAGAAGCCTATCCAGGGTGGGCGCGCCAAGCTAGCGGCTCCCCCGCGCGGCCGCGCCACTCGCTGACCTATCCGGCGGGGCCGCGCCCGTCTGGCGGGGCCACGCCCAGCTACGGGCTCTATGGCTACGGATTATAGCCGTAGCCATTGACCGTAGTGCAATTTTTTTTAAGTTTTTTTTTTTTTTTTTTATTTTTTTTTTTTTTTATACATGGAAA
This sequence comes from Magnolia changhungtana, assembly GCA_030180095.1. NCBI lineage: Eukaryota > Viridiplantae > Streptophyta > Magnoliopsida > Magnoliales > Magnoliaceae > Magnolia > Magnolia changhungtana. Next base: position 1,164,816 of record JASAUF010000070.1, on the reverse strand, counting down.
ACTTTATTCTACCAATAATTTTCTCTAATACATATTTATATAAATATGTATATATAAGCGTATAAAATTTTTTTTTTCCCTTTTTCATTTCTTTCTTTATTCATTTAACAAGAATATCTTCTAAACTAAAATTAGTTACATCATGTACCCTATATGATTTTGGGGTAGGAGAAGCTACTTTAGCCAACCAACCTGGTTATTTTCCAAGATTCCATTAGGTCGATGGTTGAAAATCCATTTCATTCACTTAGTGGTCAATTTCATTCATGACCGTGAAGTGAAGGGGCATGACTATGAAATGCACCGGAAATGACCGTGAAGTGCATAGAAATGAGCGTGAAGTGAGGTGAATGGACCGTGAAATGCGCGGAAATGACCGTGAAATGAAGGGGCATGACCATGAAATGTCAGAAATGACCGTGAATCAATACGGAATCGACGGGAATGACCATGATATGCATGGAAATGACCAAGTAAAGTGAAGCGATTGACCGCATGAAATGCACGGAAATGACCGTGAAAAATGAAGGGGCATGACCATGTGAAATGCGTCGAAATGAGGTCAATCAACACGGAATAGGCGGAAATGACCATGATATGCATGGAAATGACCGTGAAGTGAAGCAATTAGACCACGAAATGTGCGGAAATGACCATGAAGTGAAGGGGCATGACCGTGAAATGCTGTAGAAATGACCGTGAATCAACACGGAAGAGGCGTGACAATGACCGTGATATGCATGGAAATGACCGTGAAGTGTAGTGATTGGACCGAGAAATGCATGGAAATGACCGTGAAGTGAAGGGGCGTGACCGTGAAATGCGTTGAAATGACCGTGAATCAACATGGAATAGGCGGGATCAGGATTGGGTTTAGGTTTGGGTTTTCAAGTTTAGGTTTACGTATAGGTTAGGGAGTTGAGATTAGGATTAGGTGTAAGTTTAGGTTTAGGGATTCGAGAATACGTTCAGGTTTTAGGTTATAGGTTATAGCTTTGGGTTAAGGTTATAGGTTATAGGTTAAGGTTTAGGTTATAGGTTAAGGTTTAGGTTTAGGTTTAGGTTTAGGCTTTAGGTTTAGGTTATAGATTATAGGTTATAGATTTAGGCAATTGAGAATAAGTTAAGGTTTAGGTTTAGGTTATAGGTTACAGGGTATAGGTTTAGGTTTGGGTTTAGGTTATAGGTTATACATTTAGGTTATAGGTTAAAGGTTTAGGTTTAGGGATTTGAGAATAGGTTTAGGTTAAGGTTATAAGTTTAGGTTAAAGGTTTAGGTTAATGTTATAGGTTTAGGTTTAGGTTTAGGTTATAGGTTTAGATTTGAGAATAGGTTTAGGTTATAAGTATAGGTTTAGGTTAGGTTGTAAGTTAAGGTTTAGGGAATTGAGTTTCGGTGATATGTTTAGGTTTATAGGTTTAGGTTAAGGTTTAGGTTGTAGTTATAGGTTTTGGGATTTGAGAATAGATTTAGGTTATAAGTATAGGTTTAGGTTTAGGAATTTCGGGTTCGGGTTCGGGTTTATGTTCGAATTTAGGTTATAGGTTATAGGTTTATGTTAAGGTTTAGGTTTAGGTTATAGGTTTTGGGATTTGAGAATAGGTATAGGTTAGGGTGTAGATTAAGGTTTAGGGAAATGACCGTGAAGTGAAGGGGCATGACCGTGAATCAACACTGAATAGGCGGAATGACCGTGATATGCATGGAAATGATTGTGAAGTGAGGCGATTGGACCGCGAAATATGCGGAACCCGACCGTGAAGTGAAGACGCGGGGCCGTGAAATGCATCGAAATCACCGTGAATCGGAGACGAATATATGCGGGAATGATCGTGATATGCATGGAAATGGGGGTCAAGTGAATCGATTGGACCGTGAAATACATGGAAGTGACCGTGAAGTGAAGACGTGGGACCGTGAAATGCGTCGAAATGACCGTGAATCAACACAGAATATGCGGGAATGACCGTGGTAAGCATGAAAATGGGGGTGAAGTGAAGCGATTGGACCGCGAAATGTGCGGAAGTGATCGTGAAGTGAAGATGCGGGACCGTAAAATGCGTCGAAATGACCATGAATCAACACGGAATATGCGGGAATGACCGTGATTTGCATGGAAATGGGGGTGAAGTGAAGCAATTGGACCGCAAAAAATGCGCGAAGTGACCGTGAAGTGAAGACGGGGGCCGTGAAGTGCGTCGAAATGACCGTGAATCAACACGGAATATGCGGGAATAACCGTGATTTGCATGGAAATGGGGTGAAGTGAAGCAATTGGACCGCGAAATGCACGCAAGTGGCCGAGTGAAGTGAAGACGGGCCGTGAAGTGCGTCGAAATGACCGTGAATCAACAGAGAATATGACGGAATGACTTGTAATATACATGGAAATGGGGGTGAAGTGAAGAGATTGGACCGTAAAATGCGTGGAAGTGACCGTGAAGTGAAGACGCGGGACCGTGAAGTGCGTCGAAATGACCGTGAATCAACACGGAATATGCGGGAATAACCGTGATATGTATGAAAATGGGGTGAAGTGAAGCGATTGGACCGTAAAATGCGTGGAAGTGACCATGAAGTGAAGACGTGGGACTGTGAAGTGCGTCGAAATGACCGTAAATCAACACGGGATATGCGGGAATGACCGTGATATGCATGGAAATGGGGTGAAGTGAAGCGATTGGGCCAAGTAAAATGCGTGAAGTGACCATGAAGTAAAGCGAGGCAAGTGAAGTGCGTCGAAATGACCGTGAATCAACACGGAATATGCGGGAATGACCGTGATATGCATGAAAATGAGGGTGAAGTGAAGCGATTGGATTGCAAAATACACGAAAATGACTGTGAAGTGAAATGCATAGAAATGACCGTATATTGGCCGCATGCATTTCGCGGTCCAATCGCTTCACTTCACCCCCATTTCCATGCATATCACGATCATTCTCACATATTCCGTGTTGATTCACGATCATTTCAACGCATTTCACGGTCCCACGTCTTCACTTCACCGTCACTTTCGCACATTTTGCAATCTAATCGGTTCACTTCACCCCCATTTCCATGCATATCACGGTCATTCCCACATATTCCGTGTTGATTCACGGTCATTTCGACGCATTTCACGGTCCCGCGTCTTCACTTCACGGTCACTTCCGTGCATTTCGCGATCCAATCGCTTCACTTCACCCCCATTTCCATGTATATCACGATCATTCCCGCATATTTCGTGTTGATTCACGGTCATTTCGACGCACTTCACGGTCCCGCGTCTTCACTTCACGGTCACTTTCGTGCATTTCGCGGTCCAATCGCTTAACTTCACCCCCATTTCCATGCATATCACGGTCATTCCCGCATATTCCGTGTTGATTCACGGTCATTTCGACGCACTTCACGGTCCCGCGTCTTCACTTCACGGTCACTTCCATGCATTTTACGGTCCAATCGCTTCACTTCACCCCCATTTTCATGCATATCACGGTTATTCCCGCATATTCCGTGTTGATTCACGGTCATTTCGACGCACTTCACGGTCCCGCGTCTTCACTTCATGGTCACTTCCGCGCATTTTGCGGTCCAATCTCTTCACTTCACCCCCATTTTCATGTATATCACAGTCATTCCTGCATATTCCGTGTTGATTCACGGTCATTTTGATGCACTTCATGGTCCCGCGTCTTCACTTCATGGTCACTTCCGTGCATTTCGCGGTCCAATTGCTTCACTTCACCCCCATTTCCATGTATATTACAGTCATTCCCACATATTCCATGTTGATTCACGGTCATTTCGACGCACTTCACGGTCCCGCGTCTTCACTTCACGAGCACTTCCGTGCATTTTGCAGTCCAATTGCTTCACTTCACCCCCATTTCCATGTATATCACGGTCATTCCCGCATATTCTGTGTTGATTCACGGTCATTTCGACGCATTTCACAGTCCCGCGTCTTCACTTCCGTGCATTTCGCGATCCAATCGCTTCACTTCACCCCATTTTCATGCTTATCACGGTCATTCCCGCATATTCTGTGTTGATTCACGATCATTTCGACGCATTTCACGGTCCCACATCTTCACTTCACAGTCACTTCCGTGCATTTCGCGGTCCAATCGATTCACTTCACCCCCATTTCCATGCATATCACAATCATTCCCACCTATTTCATTTTGATTCACGGTCATTTCGATGCATTTCACGATCATGACCCTTCACGGTCACTTTCGCGCATTTCGCGATCCAATCGCCTCACTTCACAATCATTTCCCATGCATATCACGGTTATTCCCGCCTATTCCGTGTTGATTCACAGTCATTTCGACGCATTTCACGGTCATGCCCCCTTCACTTCACGGTCATTTCCCTAAACCTTAATCTACACCCTAACCTAAACCTATACTTATAACCTAAACCTATTCTCAAATCCCAAAATCTATAACTAAACCTATAACCTATAACCTAAACCGAAACCTATAACCTAAACCGAAACCTAGCTATAACCTAAACCCGAAGATAAACCTGAACCCGAACCCGAATTCCTAAACCGTGAAATGCATGCAAATGGTTTGAAGCGAATTGACTGCGAAATGCATGCAAATGACCGTGAAGTGAAGGGAATTGACCGTGAAATTGAAAGTTATTGCGGACTGCAAATTGGCTCAAAATATACTGACACCGGCTCTTGTCCTCGAACGTTCAGTCAATGGCTATATCAATTGGGTCATCAACAGGACATGAATACAGTGACAGGTCCGCATTGGTGAAACCAGTATCATCGAAAGGCACAATGGGAAGCCTGGTGGTGAAGTCCAATGATCGACCACTGCTCAAGCGATGGAATTTCGCTTCCACTCACATTCCGATGTTGGATGTTGAGGGCAAATCTACTCTTGTAAATGAAGGTGTTACCGTATATTCAGGTTTGAGGTTCACGTCAACCGACAGCCTCACTGGACTTGTGATGAAGTTTGATGTATGACCTTGACTTCTCATCAAGTTTGGTGAATGAGCGGGCACGGGTGCTGGAGTGCTTTGCTTAGAGGAACTGTGAAGGTGAACACTTATATTCGTAAGTGAAGATATGTTCCTCACCCAAACAAGTGAAGTGAAGGGAATTGACCGTGAAATGCATGGAAATGACTGTGAAGTGAAGGGAATTGACCGTGAAATGCGCCGAAATAACTGTGAATGGGATCAATTTTAAGGTAATGATGGTGATGTCAGTGGATTGTCTTAAGATCCATGGTATTGGTATATCCCAGGATCAGATCACCCGGTCGGTTTGGCACGCCCGACCAATCCGGTTAATTTCCAATACCATCCAATCCCTTCCAATCCGCCTGGCCAGACGGGCCCTAAGGTAATGATGGTGGTGTCGGTGGATTGGTTTAAGATCCATGGGATTGCTATATCCGAACAAGTTCACTTTGGGTGCATTTTGGCACATCAGGCATATCCTGGGATTTTACCTTCCACTCCTTCCAACCAAGGGATGGGATTAATTTTAAGGTAATGATGGTGATGTCAGTGGATTGTTTTAAGATCCATGGGATTGTTTATATCCCGGGACAAGTTCACAAGGTCTGTTTGGCTCATCATGCATATCCCGGGATCTCGCGATCCCATTCCTCCTAATACTGTGGGATTGGTTTGGCCAAACAGGACCTTAAAGGTAATGATAGTGATGTCAGGAGAAGCTACTTTAGCCAACGAACCTGGTTATTTTTCAAGATTCCATTAGGTCGATGGTCGAAAATCCATTTCATTCACTTAGCGGTCAATTTCATTCATGACCGTGAAGTGAAGGGGCATGACTGAAATGCGCCGAAATGACCATGAAGTGCATGGAAATGAGCGTGAAGTGAGGCGAATGGACCGTGAAATGCTTGAAATGACCGTGAAGTGAAGGGGCATGACCATGAAATGCGCCAAAATGACCGTGAATCAACACTTTAATCGGCGAGAATGACCGATGTGCATGGAAATAACCGTAAAGTGAAGCGATTGGACCATGAAATGCACGGAAATGACCGTGAAGTGAAGGGGCATGACTGTGAAATGCGTCGAAATGACCGTGAATCAACACGGAATAGGCGGGAATGACCATGATATGCATGGAAATGACCGTGAAGTGAAGCGATTAGACCGCGAAATGTGCAGAAATGACCGTGAAATGCGCCGAAATGACCGTGAATCAACACGGAAGAGGCGGCAATAACCGTGATATGCATGGAAATGACCGTGAAGTGTAGTGATTGGACCGATAAATGCATGGAAATGACCGTGAAGTGAAGGGCGTGGCCGTGAAATGCGTCGAAATGACCGTGAATCAATCAACACGGAATAGGCGGGATCGGGATCGGGTTTAGGTTTGGGTTTTCAAGTTTAGGTTTACGTATAGGTTAGGGAGTTGAGATTAGGATTAGGTGTAGGTTTAGGTTTAGGGATTTGAGAATATGTTCGGGTTTTAGGTTATAGGTTACTGGGTATAGGTTTATGTTTGGGTTTAGGTTATAGGTTATACGTTTAGGTTATAGGTTAAAGGTTTAGGTTTTGGGATTTGAGAATAGGTTCAAGTTAAGGTAATAAGTTTAGGTTAAAGGTTTAAGTTAATGTTATAGGTTTAGGTTTAGGTTTAGGTTATAAGTTTAGATTTGAGAATAGGTTTAGGTTATAAGTATAGGTGGGAATGACCGTGAAGTTTACATGCATTTCACGGTCAATCCCGGTGATTTAGGTTTAGGTTTAGGTTTAGGTTATAAGTTTAGGTTTAGGTTTAGGTTTAGGTTTAGGTTATAAGTTTACATGCATTTCACGGTCAATCCCGGTGATTCCGTTTTGATTCACGGTCATTTCCATGCATTTCACGGTCAATTCTCTTCACTTCATGGTCATTTCCATGCATTTCACGGTCAATTCTCTTCACTTCATGGTCATTTCCATGCATTTCACAGTCAATGCACTTCACTTCACAGTCATTTTCATGTATTTCACGATCAATCCCGCGATTCTGTTTTGATTCACGGTCTTTTCCATGCATTTCACGGTCAATTCCCTTCACTTCACGGTCATTTCCACGCATTTCACGGTCAATTCGCTTCACTTCACGATCATTTCCATGCATTTTACGGTCATTCCCGCCTATTCCGTGTTGATTCACGGTCATTTCGACACATTTCACGGTGAAGTGTAGCGATTGGACCGTGAAATGCTGAAAATGACCGTGAAGTGAAGGGGCATGACCGTGAAATGCGACGAAATGACCGTGAATCAACACGGAATAGGTGGGAATGACCGTGATATGCATGGAAATGACCATGAAGTGAAGCGAATTGACCGTGAAATGCATGGAAATGACCGTGAAGTGAAGAATTGGCCGTGAAATGCTGCATATCTGAATGATTTGTGAATCAACACGGAATAGACGGGAATGACCATGATTTTCATGCATATCACAATCATTCCCGCCTATTCCGTGTTGATTCACGGTCATTTCGACGCATTTCACGGTCCCGTGTCTTCACTTCACGGTCACTTCCGTGCATTTTGCGGTCCAATCGTTTCACTTCACCCTCATTTCCATGCATATCACGGTCATTCCGGCATATTCCGTGTTGATTCACGGTCATTTTGACGCATTTCACGGTCCCGCATCTTCACTTCACGGTCACTTCCGTGCATTTCACAGTCCAATCGCTTCATTTCATCCCCATTTCCATGTATATCACGATCATTCCCGCATATTCCGTGTTGATTCACGATGATTTCGACGCATTTCATGGTCCCGCGTCTTCACTTCACGGTCACTTCCGTGCATTTCGCGGTCCAATCGCTTCACTTTACCCCTATTTCCATGCATATCATGATCATTCCCGCATATTTCGTGTTGATTCACGGTCATTTTGATGCATTTCGCGGTCCCACGTCTTCACTTCACGGTCAGTTCCGCAAATTTCGCGGTCCAATCGCCTCACTTCACAATCATTTCCATTCATATCACGGTCATTCCCGCATATTCCGTGAAGTGAAGTGAAGGGGCATGATCGTGAAGTGACCGTGAAGTGAAGGGGCATGACCGTGAAATGACCGTGAAGTGAAGGGGCATGACCGTGAAATCACGGTCATTCCCGTCATGACCGTGAAACCTATTCACGGAAATGACCGTGAAGTGAAGGGGCATGACCGTGAAATGCGTCGAAATGACCGTGAATCAACACGGAATAGGTGGGAATGACTGTGATATGCATGGAAATCACGGTCATTCCCATCTATTCCGTGTTGATTCACGGTCATTTCGGCGCATTTCACGGTCAATTCCCTTCACTTCACGGTCATTTCCATGCATTTCACGGTCAATTCGCTTCACTTCATGGTCATTTTCATGCATATCACGGTCATTCCCACCTATTCCGTGTTGATTCACGGTCATTTCGTCGCATTTTACGGTCATGCCCCTTCACTTCACGGTCATTTTGGGGTATTTCACGGTCCAATCGCTACACTTCACCGTGAAATGCGTCGAAATGACCGTGAATCAACACGGAATAGGCGGGAATGACCGTGAAATGCATGGAAATGACCGCGTGAAGTGAAGCGAATTGACGTGAAATGCGCGAAAATGATCGTGAAGTGAAGGGGCATGATCGTGAAATGCGTCGAAATGATCATGAATCAACACGAATAGACGGGAATGATTTGTGATTTCCATGCATATCACAGTCATTTCGCTATTTCGTGTTGATTCACGGTCATTTCGACGCATTTCACGGTCATACCCCTTCACTTCACGGTCATTTCCATGCATTTCACGGTTAATTTGCTTCACTTCATGGTCATTTCCATGCATATCACGGTCATTCCCACCTATTCCGTGTTGATTCACGGTCATTTCGGCGCATTTCACGGTCATGCCCCTTCACTTCACGGTCATTTCCGTGCATTTCACGGTCTAATCGCCACACTTCACCGTGAAATGCGTCGAAATGACCGTGAATCAACACGGAATAGGTGGGAATGACCGTGAAATGCATGGAAATGGCCGTGAAGTGAAGTGAATTGACCATGAAATGCGCGAAAATGATCGTGAAGTGAAGGGGCATGACCGTGAAATGCGTCGAAATGACCGTGAATCAACACGGAATAGGCGGGAATGATTGTGATATGCATGAAAATCATGGTCATTCCCGTCTATTCCGTGTTGATTCACGGTCATTTCGTAGCATTTCACGGTCAATTCCCTTCACTTCACGGTCATTTCCATGCATTTCACGGTCAATTCGCTTCACTTCATGGTCATTTCCATGCATATCACGGTCATTCCCACCTATTCCGTGTTGATTCACGGTCATTTCGTCGCATTTCACGGTCATGCCCCTTCACTTCACGGTCATTTCCGCGCATTTTATGGTCCAATCGCTACACTTCACCGTGAAATGCGTCGAAATGATCGTAAATCAACACGGAATAGGCAGGAATGACCGTAAAATGCATGGAAATGATCGTGAAGTGAAGCGAATTGACCGTGAAATGCGTGGAAATGACCGTGAAGTGAAGGGAATTGACCGTGAAATGCATGGAAAAGACCATGAATCAAAACAGAATCGCCGGGATTGATCGTGAAATACATGAAAATGACTGTGAAGTGAAGTGCATTGACCGTGAAATGCATGGAAATGACCATGAAGTGAAGAGAATTGACCGTGAAATGCATGGAAATGACCGTGAATCAAAACGGAATCACCGGGATTGACCGTGAAATGCATGTAAACTTATAACCTAAACCTAAACTTAAACCTAAATCATCGGGATTGACCGTGAAATGCATGTAAACTTCACGGTCATTCCCACCTATACTTATAACCTAAACCTATTCTCAAATCTAAACTTATAACCTAAATCTAAACCTAAACCTATAACATTAACTTAAACCTTTAACCTAAACTTATTACCTTAACTTGAACCTATTCTCAAATCCCAATACCTAAACCTTTAACCTATAACCTAAACGTATAACCTATAACCTAAACCCAAACATAAACCTATACCCTGTAACCTATAACCTAAAACCTGAACATATTCTCAAATCCCTAAACCTAAACCTACACATAATCCTAATCTCAACTCCCTAACCTATACGTAAACCTAAACTTGAAAACCCAAACCTAAACCCGATCTTGATCCCGCCTATTTCGTGTTGATTCACGGTCATTTCGACGCATTTCACGGTCATACCCCTTCACTTCACGGTCATTTCCATGCATTTAACGGTTAATTTGCTTCACTTCATGGTCATTTCCATGCATATCACGGTCATTCCCACCTATTCCGTGTTGATTCACGGTCATTTCGACGCATTTTACGGTCATGCCCTTTCACTTCACGGTCATTTCCGCGCATTTCGCGGTCTAATCGCTTCACTTCATGGTCATTTCCATGCATATCATGGTCATTCCCGCCTATTCCGTGTTGATTCACGGTCATTTCGACGCATTTCATGTCATGCCCCTTCACTTCACGGTCATTTCTGTACATTTCGCGGTCCAATCGCTTCACTTTACGGTTATTTCCATGCACATCACAGTCATTCTCGCCGATTCTGTGTTGATTCACGGTCATTGTGGCACATTTCATGGTCATGCCCCTTCACTTCACGGTCATTTCTGCGCATTTCACGGTCCATTCGCCTCACTTCACGCTCATTTCCATGCACTTCACGGTCATTTTCGGTTTCATTTCACTTCACGGCATTTCACATCATGCCCCTTCACTTCACGGTCATTTGCATGCATTTCGCATCAATTAATCTGCAAACCATGATCATTCCCATGCATTTCACGGTCATACCAAACAATTCCGTGTTGATTCACGGCCATTTCGAGGCATTTCACGGTCAATTCCCTTCACTTCACGGTCATTTGCATGCACTTCGCGGTCAATTCGCTTCAAACCATGATCATTCCCATGCATTTCACGGTCATCCCAAACAATTCCGTGTTGATTCACGGTCATTTCAACGCATTTCACGGTCATACCCCTTCACTTCACGGTCATTTCTCACGGTCAATTCGCTTCACTTCACGGTCATTTCCATGCATTTCACGGTTATTCCCACCTATTCCTTGTTGATTCATAGTCATTTCGACGCATTTCACGGTCATGCCCCCTTCACTTCACGGTCATTTCCCTAAACCTTAATCTACACCCTAACTTAAACCTATACTTATAACCTAAACCTATTCTTAAATCCCAAAATCTATAACTAAACCTATAACCTATAACCTAAACCGAAACCTATAACCTAAACCGAAACCTAGTTATAACCTAAACCCGAAGATAAACCTGAACCCGAACCCGAATTCCTAAACCTAAACCTATACTTATAACCTAAACCTATTCTCAAATCCCAGGACCTGATGGAATGAAATTGACCGCTAAGTGAATGAAATGAATTTTCGACCATCGACCTAATGGAATCTTGGAAAATAACCAGGTTGGTTGGTTAAAGTAGCTTCTCCTACCCCAAAATCATATAAGGCCTGTTTGGCCGCGTAAATTGGATGGGATTGGAAGATAGATCCTAAGATTAGCTAGGCGAGCCAAACAGACACGAGATCCTGATCTCGGGAGATAACAATCCCGTGGATCTTAAGACAATCCACTGACATCACCATCATTACCTTTAGGGCCTGTTGGCCGAACCAATCCCACGGTATTAGGAGGAATGGGATCGCGAGATCCCGGGATATGCATGATGAGCCAAACAGACCTTGTGAACTTGTCCCGGGATATAAGCAATCCCATGGATCTTAAAACAATCCACTGACATCACCATCATTACCTTAAAATTGATCATATCCCTTAGTTGGAAGGAGTGGAAGGTAAAATCTCAGGATATGCCTGACGTGCCAAACAGACCCAGTGAACTTGTTCCGGGATATAGCAATCCCATGGATCTTAAACCAATCCATTGACACCACCATCATTACCTTAGGGCCCGTTTGGCCAGGCGGATTGGAAGGGATTTGATGGTATTGGAAGGGATTGGAAGTTAAATCCGGGATTGGCCGGTCGTGCCAAACAGACCGGGTGGCCGGGCGTGCCAAACGGGCCCTTAAAATCCATCCCATCCCTCCTGATCTCATGGGATTCGCCCAGCCAAACAGGCCCTTAAATCCCATCTAATTCACCCTAATCCCTTCAAAAATGCCTGGGACGTGTTTGGTTCGAGGGATTAAAAGGGATTGGAAGGTTTAATCCCGGAAGCGAATTAACTATGAAATGCGCGAAAATGACCATGAAGTGAAGGGGTATGACCGTGAAATGCATCGAAATGACCGTGAATCAACACGGAATATGCGGGAATGACCGTGATATATATGGAAATGGGGGTGAAGTGAAGCGATTGGACTGCGAAATACACGGAAGTGACCGTGAAGTGAAGACGCGGGACCGCGAAATGCATCAAAATGACCGTGAATCAACACGAAATATGCGGGAATGACCGTGATATGCATGGAAATGGAGGTGAAGTGAAGCGATTGGATCGCGAAATGCACGGAAGTGACCGTGAAGTGAAGACGTGGGATCGCGAAATACACGGAAGTGACCGTGAAGTGAAGACGTGGGACCATGAAATGAGAATGGAATGGGTTTGAAGAAGTGAGATTTGGAGAATGAGAGTTTGAAATGGATTTGGGGATGGATGTCTTATGAATGGGTTTTGGAAGTGATGGAGTGGGATGAATGGAGGAAAGGTTTTGCGATTTAGGATTTGAGAAATGCTTGAGAAAGGATTGTGGGAGATGTAAAGCAAAATGTGAAGTTGGGATTTGATTGAGAATGGAAGAGGGAGATATGATTGAGTGTTGAAAGGGATGGAGTGGAAGATGGTTGAGAAATGAGGAAGAGGAGGTGGGTTAGGAAGGTGGAGAAGTGTGAAGGAGGAAGGAACCTTGGAGGTTTGGGTTTGAGGATGGGAGAGTGGGAGCTCTCTCTCTCTCTAGGGTTATAGAAGGAATGAAAGGGAGTGAGAGGAGAGGGATGAAGGTTTTTGGGCACTTGAAATGCCAAAAAGAATAGGCCCCACATGTATGTAGGTTGCAAAGGGAGGAAGACCAATTTTTTTTTGTATGATTACAAAATGTTCTATTTCCTATAAGTTTTCTTATACTTTTAGTAACTTAATTATTTTTAAAATTTTTATGATGATTTATCATCAAGTTTCAAGTCATCCTACAAAATTTCATATCGTTTAGAGTTGTAAATAAATTATAAAAATTCTAGGAGTAACAACTGTCCGAAACTAAAAATTTTTGGACAGTTGATGGAACAGCTTAATTTTAACTATATTATAATTTTTATTTTATTTCTTCCTTATTTTTATATAAAACTATACTCATCAAGCTTCAATCTAATTTTTGAATCACCTAAATCGGAGTTGTAACGAATGAGATATGAATTTTTGAAGTTGATCGATTTTTGCAGAAAATTCCGGCGTGGGCACGCCGGTCGGGCGTGGGCACGTCGAGTCCCTGGAGGGTTGGGCGTGGGCACGCCGGTCGGGCGGGGGCACGCCGAGTCGCTGGAGGGTTGGGCGTGGGCACGCCGGGTCCGGGCGTGGGCACGCCGAAGTCCTACCTGGGACTTCCTTCTTTTGCGATTTCCCAGGCGCCGGTGAGGCCCCCCTGGACGTGCCATATATGATTTTGGGGTAGGGGAAGCTGATCTACGCAATGGGCTTATTAGTTTCATAAAATTCATCCCGGTTAATGGTCGAAGCCCCCCTTATTCTCAATTCTACTATTCTTGGTGAATTTCTCTTCACCCTTGAGTCTTTATTCCGGAATGGGTCGGAATTATCAATCCTAGCCCGGTATTGACTTGTTCGGCATAGGACGATGATTTTGACCGTCTAATCACTCAATTCTTGGCTCGTTCCTACCAATGTCCGGGGAAAATTAAAGAAGGGGCCAGACCGTGAAATGCGTCGAAATGACCATGAATTAACTGTCATTTCACGGTCAATTCCCTTCACTTCACGGTCATTTTCATGCATTTCATGGTCAATTCACTTCACTTCACGATTATTTCCATGCATTTCACGGTCATTCCCTCCTATTCCGTGTTGATTCACAGTCATTTCGGCGCATTTCACGGTCATGCCCCTTCACTTCACAGTCATTTTCGCACATTTCACAGTCCAATCGGCTCACTTCACGGTCATTTCTATACATATCACGGTCATTCCCGCCTATTCCGTGTTGATTCATGGTCATTTCGACGCATTTCACGGTCATGCCCCTTTACTTCACGGTCATTTCGGCGCATTTCACGGTCCAATCGCTACACTTCACCGTGAAATGTGTTGAAATGACCGTGAATCAACACGGAATATGCGAGAATGACCGTGATATGCATGAAAATGGGGTGAAGTGAAGCGATTGGACCATAAAATGCGCGGAAGTGACCGTAAAGTGAAGACGCGGGACCGTGAAGTGCGTCGAAATGACCGTGAATCAACACAGAATATGCCGGAATGACCGTGATATGCATGGAAATGGGGGTGGAGTGAAGCGATTGGACCGCAAAATGCGCGGAAGTGACCGTGAAGTGAAGACGCGGGACCGTGAAGTGCGTCGAAATGACCGTGAATCAACACGAAATATGCGGGAATGACCGTGATATGCATGGAAATGGGGGTGAAATGAAGCGATTGGATTGTGAAATACACGAAAGTGACTGTGAAGTGAAATGCACAGAAATGACCGTGTATTGGCCGCATGCATTTTGCGGTCCAATCGCTTCACTTCACCCCCATTTCCATGCATATCACGATCATTCCTGCATATTCCGTGTTGATTCACGGTGATTTCGACGCATTTTACGGTCCCGCGTCTTCACTTCACAGTCACTTCCGTGCATTTCGTGGTCCAATCGCTTCACTTCACCCCTATTTCCATGCATATCACGATCATTCCCACATATTCCGTGTTGATTCACGGTGATTTCGACTCATTTCACGGTTCCACGTCTTCACTTCACGGTAAGTGAATGAAATGGATTTTCGACCATCAACCTGATGGAATCTTGGAAAATAACCAGGTTGGTTGGCTAAAGTAGCTTCTCCTGACATCACCATCATTACCTTTAAGGTCTGTTTGGCCAAACCAATCCATGGTATTAGGAGGAATGGGATCGCAAGATCCCGGGATATGCATGATGAGCCAAACAGACCTTGTGAACTTGTCCCGGGATATAAGCAATCCCATGGATCTTGAAACAATCCACTGACATCACCATCATTACCTTAAAATTGATCTCATCCCTTGGTTAGAAGGAGTGGAAGGTAAAATCCCAGGATATGCCTGATGTGCCAAACAGACCCAGTGAACTTGTTTCGGGATATAGCAATCCCATGGATCTTAAACCAATCCACTGACACCACCATCATTACCTTAGGGCCCGTTTGGCTAGGCGGATTGGAAGGGATTGGATGGTATTGGAAATTAAATCCAGGATTGGCCGGGCGTGCCAAACAGATCGGGTGATCTGATCCTGGGATATAGCAATACCATGGATCTTAAGACAATCCACTGACATCACCATCATTACCTTAAAATTGATCCCATTCACGGTCATTCCCACCTATTCCGTGTTGATTCACGGTCATTTCGTTGCATTTCACGGTCATGCCCCTTCACTTCACGGTCATTTCCGTGCATTTCACGGTCCAATCACTACACTTCACCGTGAAATGTGTCGAAATGACCGTGAATCAACACGGAATAGGCAGGAATAACCGTGAAATGCATGGAAATGACCGTGAAGTGAAGCGAATTGACCATGAAATGCGCGAAAATGATCGTGAAGTGAAGGGGCATGACCGTGAAATGCGTCGAAATGACCGTGAATCAACACGGAATAGACGGGAATGACCGTGATTTCCATGCATATCACAGTCATTCCCGTTATTTCGTGTTGATTCACGGTCATTTTTCGACGCATTTCACTACCATACCCTTCACGGTCATTTCCATGCATTTGACGGTCCAATCGCTGCACTTCACGGTCATTTCCATGCATATCACGGTCATTCTCGCCTATTCTGTGTTGATTCACGGTCATTTCGCCGCATTTCATGGTCATGCCCCTTCACTTCACAGTCATTTCCGCGCATTTCACGGTCCAATCGCTACACTTCACCGTGAAATGCGTCGAAATGACCATGAATCAACATGGAATAGGCGGGAATGATCAAGAAATGCATGGAAATGACCGTGAAGTAAAGTGAATTGACCGTGAAATGCGCGGAAACGACCGTGAAGTGAAGGGGCATGACCGTGAAATGCGTCGAAATGACCGTGAATCAACACGGAATAGGTGGGAATGACTGTGATATGCATGGAAATCACGGTCATTCCCATCTATTCCGTGTTGATTCACGGTCATTTCGGCGCATTTCACGGTCAATTCCCATCACTTCACGGTCATTTCCATGCATTTCACGGTCAATTCGCTTCACTTCATGGTCATTTCCATGCATATCACGGTCATTCTCACCTATTCCGTGTTGATTCACGGTCATTTCGTCGCATTTCACGGTCATGCCCCTTCACTTCACGGTCATTTTCGGGCATTTCACGGTCCAATCGCTACACTTCACCGTGAAATGCGTCGAAATGACCGTGAATCAACACGGAATAGGCGGGAATGACCATGAAATGCATGGAAATGACCATGAAGTGAAGCGAATTGACCGTGAAATGCGCGAAAATGATCGTGAAGTGAAGGGGCATGACCGTGAAATGCGTCGAAATGACCGTGAATCAACACGGAATAGACGGGAATGACTGTGATTTCCATGCATATCACAGTCATTCCCGCCTATTTCGTGTTAATTCACGGTCATTTCGACGCATTTCACGGTCATACCCCTTCACTTCACGGTCATTTCCATGCATTTCACGGTCAATTTGCTTTACTTCACGGTCATTTCCATGCATATCACGGTCATTCCCACCTATTCCGTGTTGATTCACGGTCATTTCGGCGCATTTCACGGTCATGCCCCTTCACTTCACGGTCATTTCTGCGCATTTCACGGTCTAATCACTACACTTCACCGTGAAATGCATCAAAATGACCGTGAATCAACACGGAATAGGTGGGAATGACCGTGAAATGCATGGAAATGGCCGTGAAGTGAAGCGAATTGACCGTGAAATGCGCGAAAATGATCGTGAAGTGAAGGGGCATGACCGTGAAATGCGTCGAAATGACCGTGAATCAACACGGAATAGGCGGGAATGATTGTGATATGTATGAAAATTATGGTCATTCCCGTCTATTCCGTGTTGATTCACGGTCATTTCGGCGCATTTTACGGTCAATTTCCTTCACTTCACGGTCATTTTCATGCATTTCACGGTCAATTTGCTTCACTTCATGGTCATTTCCATGCATATCACGGTCATTCCCACCTATTCCGTGTTGATTCACGGTCATTTCGTCGCATTTCACGGTCATGCCCCTTCACTTCATGGTCATTTCCGCGCATTTCATGGTCCAATCGCTACACTTCACCGTGAAATGCGTCGAAATGACCGTGAATCAACACAGAATAGGCGGGAATGACCGTAAAATGCATGAAAACGACCGTGAAATGCGTGGAAATGACCGTGAAGTGAAGGGAATTGACCGTGAAATGCATGGAAAAGACCGTGAATCAAAACAATTTGCGGGATTGATCGTGAAATACATGAAAATGACTATGAAGTGAAGCGAATTGACCGTAAAATGCATGGAAATGACCGTGAATCAAAACGTAATCGCCGGGATTGACCGTGAAATGCATGAAAATGACTGTGAAGTGAAGTGCATTGACCGTGAAATACATGAAAATGACCATGAAGTGAAGAGAATTGACCGTGAAATGCATGGAAATGACCGTGAATCAAAACGGAATCACCGGGATTGACCGTGAAATGCATGTAATTGATCGCGAAGTAAATGAAATGAGCGAAATTGACCGCGAACTGATTGAAATTGACCGTTAAGTGAATGAAATGGATTTTCAACCATCGACCTGATGGAATCTTGAAAAATAACTAGGTTGGTTGGATAAATTAGCTTCTCCTACCCCAAAATCATATACGGTATGTCAAGTAACTAATTTTGGTTTAGAAGATATTCTTGTTAAATGAAAAAAGAAAGAAATGAAAAAAATGTGAGAAAAAAAATTTTATATGCTTATGTATACATATTTATATAAATATGTATTAGAGAAAATTGTAGGTAGAATGAAGTTCTCCATGTAAAAAAATAAAAAATAAAAAAAAAAAATAAATTTTTTTATTTTTTTTCATAGATTGGCACAGACTACAGTTTTGGCTACGGTTATAATCCGTAGCTATAGGGGTCATCAGATGGGCGTGGCCACGCCAGATTGGCGCGCCCCCGCCGGATAGGGCAGCGAGTGGCGCGAGCATTCTAGTTCGGCGCGCCCACCCCGGACAAATCCCTTTGGCTACGGATTGTGGTAGATATGGCTACGGTTATAATCCGTAGCCAAATATCTGCATCCAAGAAAATAAAAATCTGTTTTTTTATTTTTTTTTTTTTTTTTTTTTAACATAGAATTTTTGTTGTTTTTTGGGTCCCGTCATGAGGTCCATGTTATATCCAAACCGTACATCTATTTGGGGAGCTCATAATAAGGTTTGAGACGGAAAATAAGACAGATCTAACTGTCAAGTGGACCACACTTTAAAAGGCAGGGGGGAATTGAATGTCTACCATTGAAACTCTTTTATGGGTCACAGAGGTTTTGGATCATTATGAAATTTGTTTTTCCTCTTCGTCCAGGTTTTTGTGACCTTATGCGTACATTGGATGGAAAAATAAATGTTACGGTGGGCCCTACAAAAGTTTCAACGGTGAAAATCAATTTTGTGCTGCTCTGTGGTGTGGTCCAGTTGATCTTTGGATATGATTTTTTTTTTGGGATAATGCTCCGAAATGATCTCGAAATACGGATGAACGTTGTGGATATAATAAATACATAACTGTGGGGCCCATATAACGTTGATCTATTTTGAACCGTTCGTACAACTCGGAGTACAACGAGCGTCAGCGCTCGTCTTCCCGCTTGAAGGAAAAAGCAGGGGCATTTTCGACCTTTGGAAAGGCGTCCGTACAGCTGGGGCGTATTCTCGCAAAGGAAAATGAGGTGGGCTTAGCCTCCTAAATGGGCTAAATGGGTCGTATTTCAAACCAGATACGCTTAGGACTAGTTATGTGATGACCTACGTAGGACTGAATGAAGTTAAGACCGACTACTGCATTCATTCGTTTGGGTTTCTTTTGATCCCACCTTGCAAAGATTGCATCTGTGGCCACGTCCTACGTCAAATTATTCTCACCAGTATAACCAACTCCTTTTGTACTTTATAGCTGTTTTAAGCTATTTTTACTGAAATTTAATTCATGAGCCATCCACAACAGCCCCAAACATTTGTAGAGTCTAATTCAACGTAGACAGCCGCAAACATTTGTGCTTTATTGCTTACTTTATGTTGAAAAGACTGGGAAGACAAAAAAAAAAAAAAACAAAGCAAATGGAAGTGGAAGACAGGGTGTAAAGGAAAGGAGAATATTAAATATAAAACAAACGGTAGTGGAGTACCTGATATAAATAAAAAACAGATATAAATAAAAACACAGAGAGAGAGTAGAGAGAGAGAGAGAGAGAGAGAGAGAGTAGTGGAAGACTCGGCTAGTGGAAGACTTGGCATAAAGGAAAAGAGGAAAACGAAAAAACACATGGCACGAATGAAAAAGGAAGACTTGAATATCTAAGCTAAAGAAAAAGCATTGTATCTGCACTCATCTTAAATTGACCGTTCACTTGGATGAAAAACTATTACTGGGATGCGCATTTCCTGCGAAGGCCTCTAGCAGGATGTTCTCGGCTGGAAGTCTAGGTCGGGCCACAATAATGTTTGTGAGAAATCCATCCCGTCATTTGTTTTTTTTCTTTTCTTTTCTTAAAAAATAAAATAAAAAATAAAAATAAAAATAAAAAAATAAAATAAACCATTTTAGGACTTTAGACCACAAGTTGGAAGTATCCAAGGCTCAAGTGGGCCACATTAAAGGAAAAGGTAAGTAGAAATATTCCTTCCGTTGAAACCTCCCTGAGCTGAACAGTGATGTTTACATGCCATCCATACTGTTCCTAATGTCATTCCTATTGGGATGAACTGAAAACACAGATATTCGCCTGATTTAAAAGTTCTGTGGCCACGAACATTTTAACTATGGACGTTCAATCCTCACGATTTCGCTCACTTGAGTATTGGATCCGGCTGATTTTTGGCCTAATGTCATAAATGAGCTCAAAAAATGAATGGACGGGTAGATTTCTCACAAACATCAAGGTGGCCACACATAGGTTCCCAGCGCGCAGGAACTTCTTTATTAGGAAATCCGCGTCATTACTACTGGGCCTGCGCATTTGGCAAGCGGATTGCCTTGCGACCATGTCACCATGGGGGCCACCGTGGTGTATGTGTTAATCCACTCCGTCCATCTTGTTTACAGTTCATTTTAGTGCTTGAATACAAAACTGAAGCATATTCAAAGTTCAAGTGGACCACACCACAGGAAGCAGTGGGGAAAATGATGTCCACGGTTGAAACCTTCCTAGGTTCTACAGTGATTTTTATTTGTCATTCAACCTGTTCATAAGGACACAAAGACTTGTATTAAGGGAAAACACAAACATTAGCTTCATCCAAAACTTCCCTGGGCCCGAGAACATTTTCAACAGTAATCCCCACCGTTTTCTTTGGCATGGTCCATTTGATCCTTGTAAATACATTTATTTTTTAGATCATGCCCTAAAATGAGCTGGAAAACAAATGAACGGCATGGATAAAACACATACATCACAGTGGGCTATTTTTTTTCTTTTTTCTTTTTTAAATTATTAACACATGCACACACCACCACACACTCACGCCGTAGTGGGTTTTCACTACCTATGGGTGCTCGAACCCTTGACCAGGTGTTGAAACTCCCAAGAGTCTACCATCGGATCAAGAGCAAGGACCAGGTGTTGAAACATATGTGGCCCTTATGTGGCCTCATTTGTGGCATTTTTAGCTCAACACTTGTGTGGATATGTGAGTACTTGTGTTTGTGTAGCCAAGCACAGGCCACATGAACAATTTGGGCCCATTTGAGAATTTGATCTTGTGTGGCAGAAAATGGGCCACACTTCTCGATGAATGGGATGAAACCAACCTTTCTTGAATTTTGTATGCCAAAGCATGGGCCACATGAACCATTTGGGCCCATTTGGTCTTGTAAATTTAGATCTCATGAGCTAGATGTGCTAAAGAAAAAATCAAACCCACATCTTATGAAATCATGGGCCATGTGAACCATTTGGGCTCGATCTTTGAACATTTGCCTCTTATGGACTATACGTGCTAAAGGAATAGTCAAACTGATTTTCCTTGAATTCATGTGGCTAAGCATGGCCCACATGAACCATTTGGGCCCAATCTTGAACATTTGAAAACCATGGCCACACATTCCAAAGAAAAAGGTCAGATCTACTTCTTTTGAAATAATGCGGCCGGAAATGGGACACGTGCCCAAGAAAAAAGTTGAACCTCCTCTTCTTGAATTCATATGGCCAAACATCGGTTTCATGAGTCATTTGGACCCAACTGGATCCTTCTGGTTTGGTGGACCACTCCTGCCAAAGAAAAGGTGACGCACGGAAGGATGTGATGAGGTCGATTACCGTCTTCCTCAAGAATAACTACTTGGAATCCATGGAGCTCTAGAATCTTTCCAAGTTTTCTTGAATCCATGAGAGATAAAATAGAAATAATTTCTAATAATTTTGAAAATAAATTGATTAATGATAAAAATAAAATTACAATCCTCTAAATAACGAGTTCAAACCTAAGATGGAGATTCAAACTCCTTAAAAAGGTGACTTGCTATAAATAGTAAACTTACTAATGGAATGTCATCATTCCTACTAGACTTCATGGATTTTGGCCAAAAATAATAAGTGTCCAATTTAGCCTAACCAATTTATACTCCTAATTTTTCTAAGCTCTTTTCATGTTGGGCACGAATCCTAAAACTCAAAGGATCAAAAGTTATATGCCAACTAAAACTTACTATTTATAGTAAAAATGAAATTAAAAGGAGCTTTTGACCGTCGATCCGATGGAATCTCGCAAATCTGGGAAACCCAATATAGCTGAGTTGGTTGGCTAAAGTAGTTTCTCTTACCCCAAAATCATATATGATACATAAAAAACTCATTCTGATTTGCGAGATACAACTGTTTTAAGGTTCTTATGGTCCTGATCACTTCTACCTCCGGTTGGGCCTTCTCTAGTCCATCTTTGCATTGAAAGTATTAGCGACACACTCTACATCAAAAGGTTAAATCGTTTTTCTTAAAATCATGTGGCTAGACATGGGCCACATCAGCCACTTATGCCCTTGAGATCCATCAGAAGAAAAGCCACGTTTGGGCCCATTTGAAAAGTGTGACCACATGCAGACCCATCTGCCGCATCAAGCCCATCCAAACCTTGGGGATTTTGTGCCCTTGAAATGCAATTGAAAAGTGTGGCCACATGAGATCTATTTGCTACTTGAACTTGGGATTCAGCCTCGTGCTTTCAAATGATGTGGCGAAACATGGGCCATACTTCCCTTTAGAAGCTTGGTTAAGCCCAATCATGGTGTGGCCGATGGGGGGCCCTTGCTTCAAGAGGATTGAGGACCACTTCATTTGCATTTTTCTTTGTCGTGGAAGTGGGTCCCACATTTTCCATAATTACTTATGTCGACCCACTTGGAAGCACAAAAGAAAGGGAGCGGATTAGTGGGTGTTACCCATACCATGTGGGGCCCACATTGATGATGTGTTTCATATCTACACTGCCCATCTATTTCTCAGCTCATTTAAGGATGTTATGAGAAGAAAAGCTAAGCTGATTCAAATCTCTGGTGGACCATACCACTGGAAAAAGTGGTGAATGAACATTAAAAGCTTTTTTAGGCCACAAAACTTTTAGATCAATGTTTATTCCCTTCATCTAGTTGTGTTTGACCTTATCAATGGGTTAGATGAAAAATAAACATTATGGATCTACTTACAGGTGGCCTTGAGAAGTCTTTAATTGTGATCCTTCAATCATCACTATTGTAGTGGTTCACTTGAGATTTGAGATTTGGAAGTGCTTAATGTTTGGGACCATGTCATAAAATGGACTGGAAAAACAGATGGATAGAGTAGATATACAACATATTATCCCACGAGAAGGTAAAGTTAGTACCGAGCAAAGTATGTGAAAAATATTTCGAGAACCACAGGATAATTTCTATAAGCTCAAGTGATTTTAATAAAACAATCCAGATAATAGAATTCTAAAATACATTAATGTTGTACATTATCTTCTCCTAAACTCTAGCACTCAGATAGCTTCATAATCAAGTTCAAAGTATTAATCCTCCAATTAGAACAATTCCAAACATTAAGTTTCACGGGTGTATAGTGAAGTCTAGACTTATCACAATAAAAGATTCAGTTCTTCACTTTCATGATAACATTGATAGTTAAAAGAGCATTTAGGACAACCAAAACTTAAACCGAAACTTGCCTTATAGTTCATCTTTTAATTCCTTCTTTTATTTCTCCAACTTTTTATTTTTCCATCGATGGCTTTCACGCTATGTCAACTTTTTTAAAGATCTTTAATAGGTAACCCTTTTCAACGACAAATACTTTTTTTTTTAACTGGTTATTTTTTTCTTTCTTTCTTTTCAATTCTTCCCATTGAACATGATGAACAAATTCTCCAGATTGGTTCCTTCCATGCTTAATAATCATCAAGTTAACAATTCAATATCAAACTGACACTTTAATGTGTAAGTTGGATGTGACATGTGAAATCATGACTCAATCAATGTTTTAAAACTTCTAATTGAGAATCAATGACTTAACTTAATTTTGAGATCTCCCAAGTGACTAAAATACAAGAGATATAAGGCATCAAAAATAAGTATCTTGTAATTCTAATTCATGGATTAACTTCAAGATCACTTAAATTTGTAAAAATTTCAGTAAATTTGTAAAAATTTCAGAAAATTTTCTCAATTTTTCACAACTTTGCCTAAAGACTAGAAAACAACTGATTAGCCTACTTAATCCACACTCCTAACCTAAAATCTACATCGTCCTTAATATAAAAATGATAAACATTTAATGCAAATGAAGCAACGAAAAGAAAAAGGAAAGTGGTGGAAAGGTAGTACCTGAAGAAAGAATTCTAAGGTTTATTATTATTATTTTTTTAAAAATCTTTATGTGAAGATGAGTTAGCACAAGGATCAAACCATCAGAAAGCAAACTTTCCTAAACAACAAAAAGCAAACTATCTTAAACGGCGAAAAGCAAACTATCCTAATCCTAAATTCTTTGAAAGCAATAAACCTAACTAGGAAAACAAAGGAACGTTACTTAGTCATGCCACAAAGTTCCTCCTCCGGCCAGTATCTTGATAAATTTCTCAGTAGGTTTCGTAACAAAATTATCTGAGAGACTTTTTTGCAATAGGCTTAAATGCCCTGGAGCATGATTTTCTAGAGAAATTTGTGGACATCAGCATAAAGTTTCCTTTTAATCTCCTAAGGTGTCCAAAGTACATATAATTCACTTGAGACAGAGGAAGTTTTAAAGTTAGCGTAATATGGTGAATCAGAGACTACAAGTAGATAAATTTCAGAGAAATTTTCAATAAGTGATGTAGCCTCAACATATTCCAAAGTTTCAAGCTTCGGTTCAACTTTCAACTCATCCTCCCTTAATGGTAATTAAACATTCAAGATCTGTGTAAAGAGGAGCTTCAGAATAAGGGTTCTCTCGGTCAGTAATAACCATCGAGGTATTGTTTTGTAAGACATCCATTATTTCTTTTATCATGAGATCATTTGAAAATACAAAATATGTCAAACGATCTTTCGAAAAGTTGAGATAGTCAGTTGAGAGATGCTTATTTTTCACATTGAGGTCTGTGATGATATATCCAATGATTCATTCGTCTTCTCTTATAATAGAGGAAAGCATAATTTCTTACTCTTCACCTTGGTGAGAGTCAATTGTCACCAGATACATCTTGCCCTACACTTCATAAACAAATTGTGGATCAGTAGGCGCATTGATGTGAAGACTCTGTTCATTGTTATTACTTAGTAGAGGCATTATATCGTCAAATGTTAACGGCTTAGAAGGTTACCTTAACTGAGTGGTTTCAAATTTCAAAGTCATCTCAGGCAACTTGTCCATCTTCCTAATTATATTATAATCTAAATCAGGGGAGTGGTCTATATATGCCTTAAAAGAGTCACGCGGTTCACTTGAAAGGGACTCTGCTTCCTCCACATGTAAATCAAATGTATCAGATGGGTCGAGTAGATCATTATGGTCGACAATGTACTATATCTCGTGATCACTTTCCTGAACCATAATTGAAATCAATTCCAGTGAATTTTTAGGCTGTAAACTCATGATTCTCATCCCAATACTTATCATCTTCCAATTCAGTAGTTTACAAGTGGGATGAGATCATTTTTCTCACACTGTTTTCATAGGTTGAGTTGAGGGTCGAATAAACTAGCTTCTTCCACTTCATTGAAGTCAAGTGTGTCATATGACTGGAGCGTGTCAGTATCATTATATTTGAAAGACACTCATGTCTCTTGATCATTCATTTGGACAGTCATCAAGATCGACTCTTTAGGAAATTGAGTCATATGCTCATTAACACAATCCAACTCTTCATTTTCAATTCAGTACTCTCCACAAGCGAGTTAGGATCACTTTCCTCGCATTGTGTTTCTAAATTGGGTTGAGATTGTGATAACCTAACCTCTTCAACCTTATCGAGGCACAATTCAATCACTTCCAATGATTTCATCATGCCTACGACAAGTTGGTTAAACTGTTCTTGATAGTCGGTGAAATTCAAATGTGAATCCTCTTGAATTGTTTCTAGTTGGATTTATAAGGTAGGGGATCTAAGAGAATAGTCATTATAATCAATTACTGGTTCATCTCTCCAATGTTGATGTTTCCACTTATCATAGTCGTATGGGTTATAGGTGGGAAAGTCTAATGGTTGTTGGTACATATTATCACTCATAATATAGTCTCTCATTGTTTTCTTCTTGGTAGAGGAGGGGTGAGAACTTTCTTGACCACCCTCCTCAGCTTTTCTAGCTAAGCCACGGAGGGAAGCTTGATCCTCTTTGAGGGATGAGGTTGATCTGCCATTTCTACAAAAAAATAAAAAATTAAAAAAAATAACCAAGGTTAGACGTGAAGAATTGACATCTGAGCACAAAAGCCAAAAAAATAAAATAAAATAAAATCGACTAGCTACAAAATACATATTAGCTCAACTGAGGATAGGCTGGCTTGGCACAAGGAGTGGTCAACTTCCTCCAATTACTCTCAGCTGCGCTTTGCTTCTTCGCACGATTAACTTGACGAAGTTGCAACTGAGAGAGCTTGGGCTGCTTCTGAGGAAGAGTTGTAAAGAGACACAACCAAAGTCAACAAACAAGGTTACAAAAATAATAAAGAAAGAATATACAAGATCTACAGCTCGGCAACTTCTGACCTAGGAAAGCAAATTTGTTGTGGACCCGGGAGCACAGTCTTCCCTTCTTAGCCACTAGGGCCTCCCGTTCCCCGACGCAAAGAACCACTTATCTTTCTGGCCCTTATTGGAAGACAGGTTATCGATGATGAGGGTCTAGCTCTTTTTCTCCCAAGAAGAGAAATAATACCAACCCCAAGCACTTAGGTTGGCCTTCACTCTGTACAAGCACATAAGCTCATTTGGGAAGAGCTCGATATGTCCGAGCTGGTGCCACAAGATAAATGTACCAAAAATGGCACGCCAGACATTGGGAATTAGCTAGCCCGGGGCCAGCCTGAGGCAATGTGCAACCTCCAATATGATAGGATGAAAGGGAAGGTGCATACCACACTTGAGGGCCACGACATATATGGCCACCTTGCTCACACGAGGGTGGCCTAGATCTTCCCCAACTTCAGGAACTCGGAGCACCACAAAATCAAAAACGTGGAACTCCAACCTAATTAAGGCCAGGTCTGCATCCTGAAATCGCGGTTAATGTACCACAATGCGTCGAATGCGAAAGTATGGCAGATCTATAAAATGTAAGCTAAGTCCTAGAGGAGGGGTGATTAGGACCAATTAAAATTATATGCCTATTAAAAACAATAATGCCTAACTAAGCTTGGTCTTACACAAGAACCACGGAATTCAGGCCCTACTTAAGAGTCAAGGTCTTACGAAAGAACCTAGGTGAGTTTGACCACAAATTCTTGCACTCCAACCTACACAAGGAAAGAGTACAAATATAGACTCCTACACATGACACTTATTTGTCGAATTTAGTCCTTTTTGATGCTCCTCTTGGGTTACTCGATCTCCGCTCTCCCGTATTTCAATCAGGTCCCTGATGCTCCCCCGATCAGTTGTCGCCGCTTCATCAAGGCTTCAGCTTTACAATCAACCACCTTACTTGTGATGTTCTGTTGAGGTATCCAAGGTAATAGAAGGTGGTGAATCTCCTATAATAAATGGATAGTTGCTTATCCTAGGGGATTCAACTGGATAGATCTCATAAATGATTTGGATAATGGTTTTTCAAGATTGCTTAAGTCCAATCTCTAGGAAATGGAGGAGTTCAAGCACATCTCAATGTTGATGTTGGAATCCTCATTAAAGTTGTAATCTCAAAGGAGATGGCTTAGAACTCAATGGAATAGAGGCTTAGGATGAGAGATTTAAATATGAAATCAACCTACCTTCTATTGTTCCAAAAACTCATCAAAAAGCCCAATAGTTGATTCCCATTTATAAAAAGTCTAAGCTCCAATGGTTTTTTTTTTTAAGGGCAAAAATAGCTCTGTTGATGCCATTGAAGGGTTCCCTTATGCTATCAAAATTTCTAAACAAAATTATATTTGCTTGCTGGACTGATCTGAACCCACTTCGATTGCATGGACTCGACCTTCGATGTCATCAAACATAATGTTTTAATGTCATCAAAGTGGCTTCGATGCCATCGAGAGAATCAAGGGAAAATCCAAAAACCTTATTGGATGATTTTAGATATCAAATTGACGTCATCGAAATGTTGTCGATGCCATCAAGATTTCAGCTAAAAATCCAGTTTGGTTGCTAAACATCGCTAACTCTCGATCGATTGCATCGAAGTTTGTTCAATGGCAGCTCAATACCATCGAACATCACTTGCAATAAGCTATTTTAGGCTCTCTTCTACATAGAAAATTTGCACCTCTTCTTGTCTTATTTATCATATTTTTCTTGGTCTCCTATGGCTAAGAGATGATCAATTTTATATTCCTATTAGGTTAAGATCGTATAGAAGTTATAGGGTTATTTTGGGTCAAGGCTTAGGGGTCACTAAGGCACATGTTTTACCTGTACATGCTGCTTTATGCTCCATCTTCGCTTGTATCTTCAATCTTCATTTTTCAAATGCTCAACCGATTACTTGATAAGACAACTCATGTGATTGACAAACTAAGGTGCAAAAATGAGTGTACTCACACATCCCACAACTTTGACCCAAAGGGACCGATGTCCGAAGACAACCCCTCAAGAGACATAGTAACCTGCCTTGTCGGAGTGACACTATCTCTTCTTCCAGAGCTCCCATCACCAGTAATGGTCTACTCAAACAAACTCCCAGGAGAGAATCCATGCTTTCCAGAATGGATTTTCCCTGGAATGCCCCATACCCAGAGGTCCCCCTGAACTCTTCCAATGATATTTTGGGAGGAAGAAAAGAAAATGAAAGGGGAATAAGAGAGCAGGGAAGAAGTGTCGAAGAGGAATGATAAGACTGGCCGGACAACTCACCGGAAATCACCCAGGCAATAGGAGGTAGCAGGAGATGGAATGCAAAGTGAAGCACCCCTCACCCCTATTTATAGCCGCCTCGAGTTGCAGCATTTAATGTTACAATCTGAAAAGACACCTTAGTGCACGTCTCCATCCACGTGGAAACCAGTGATTCATGGGTAGGCCCCATTACTGAGGCAAGGACAAATGTCCTCCCACCATTCGCTAGGAGACGAAGAAGCATATCGTCTAGCCCACCCCTCCTTATACAAGTCATTGTTATCATCATTATATCTTCCTCGATTCCAGTGCACGCAGCCTTTCTCTCTTATAATAATGACAAGCGGCCTTGATCGAGCTGACCTCCCGACCTCTCCCACGTGAGACCTCGTACTCTAGCGTAAGTCCAAGTCCATTTACTTCCTAAGCTCCCAGATAGCGCTCGAAAGTAGTGGGTCTACTGGTATGAGTAGAACTAAACTGACCAAACAACATGAATAAGATGGAAACAACAAAAGCAACAAAGGGAAACATCTCAGATGAGAGGTCGGGTAAGAGCTTAGCCTCATATGCCGACTATGACCTCCGCGATTAATCCAAGTACCAATCATGGGTGGTGGCCTTGGTCGCCTAATTGACATCTCAATGTCTCAACCAAGGGATGGCTATAAACGCCGACCTGGACTTGACCAAAGGTCCTAACCTCAGAACTCAACCCTAACCTTGGTCATCAACCTCGGTTGTCAACTT
The DNA here is from genome assembly GCA_030180095.1 of Magnolia changhungtana. NCBI lineage: Eukaryota > Viridiplantae > Streptophyta > Magnoliopsida > Magnoliales > Magnoliaceae > Magnolia > Magnolia changhungtana. The sequence goes on along the minus strand of JASAUF010000070.1, from coordinate 1,135,065 downwards.
CGGTAAGCAAGACCTCAACCAAACGACCTACGGGTCGGCCTTAGTTAATCGACTTCAGCATCAGATTTCGACCACTAGGGAAGACTATTAGAGAACATCCCCTACATATACGAAAAGGATTCCCTTCCTAAGATCTTCGCTAAGAATCATGCCGAGATAAATGCCATTAGAGCTGGGCATCGGACCGAGTCGGATCGGATTCGGTCTAACCCGACCCTATTCGAAATCTGCAATACCTTACCCGAATTCGATCAGATCCGAGGCCGGATCCAGGTGATCTGACTCAAACCTATCCGAATCCCTATTGTGATCCTGAGCCCCGGTCGAAAAGCTAGTCGGATCGGATTGGGGCAAAGTCGGGATCGTCCATTTCATTATTTCAACTGTTTCTTACGGTGTGATCTACTTAATTATTAGATTTACTTGAAAATTTATTATGAATTCTGCAATGATCTGAAAAAACTGATGAACGGTATGGATAAACCAAAAAAAAAAAAAAAAACGGACCCCACGTAGTTTACTTAGCGAGATAAAATAACTAAGTACGTAATGGCTTCTTGAAGAAGCTTCGTGCCTCTTGCTATAAAGTGACACCCGACTATCTGACTACTTCAGCACTACTGGAACTATACTCTAGGAAATTGGATGGTGTACTCGATGACGTGTTGTCATCTTGTGTAAAATCTCTTGGGCCCACCCAATGTATGTGATCTATCCACGCCGTCCATCCGTTTTTCCATATTATTTTAACGGTTGAATCCAAAATTTAATAATACCCAAAGATCAAGTGGACCATACCATAGGAAACAGTTGGAATAATGATTTCCACCGTTGAAACCTTTTTAGAGCCAACGGTGATGTTCATTTCTCATCAAACCTGTTCATACGATCACATAGACATGGATTAAGGGATAAAAATAAATACAAGCTTGATCGAAAAATTCCGTGGCCCCCAAGAAACTTTCAACGGTAGATGTTCAATTTACACTTTTTCTGTGGTGTGGTCCACTTGAGGTTTATATATACTTCATTTTATTATCAAGCCCTAAAATTATCTGGTAAAATGGATGGATGGAGTGGATAAAATACATAAATCACGGTGGACCCCACATGACTTATGGAACGGATTTCCAGGACACCAAATAGACGCATTTCCGGCCTGCACACGAAACGATGCACGCCTCGGCGTCTATGCAAACATCCTACGGGACCAGTGCGGTAACGGTTCAAGGCCACTTGTACAGGGAAATCGGTGCCATGGAAACGGTTGGCCCCACCATGAATATCTTTGTTCTCGAAATCGAGGCCGATCCTCTAGCAAATGGCTCCACAACATCGTTAAATCACTCGGTTGATATTCCATTGATTCCAACGGTGTGGCTCACCGATGATCGGAAGGGCGATTTTTGCCAAGTTTATCATCATGTTGGGCCTACCATCTGAGGTCCTTCCTAATTCTTTCTTTTTTGGCTGGAAAGATATCATGGTACCGTAAGTTGTGCTACGCGGCTTGTATGTGGTTTTCATTTAGTAGGATAGAAGAGAGTGATGGCTATGTCTATCGATAAGCGTGCCAGCAGTTCGTATTCAAGTTTAAGCGTGACTTGGCCACGCAACTGAACGAAGATGGGTGCGACCACGGCCGTAGGCCCACTTCGATTTATGCAGTGTATATCCACGACGTCCATGTGTTTTTACATATTATTTTAATATGCACAAAAGAAAATGAACCTGATGAAAATGTCAGGTGGACCACACCACTGGAAAGAGTGGCCGTTGAACGCTCACCATTAAAAAATTCCTAGGGTACACCTTAAAGTTTTTTTACCATCCAACCTGTTGATGGGGTTACACAAACATGGATGAAAGGAAAAAACAAATATTAGCTTGATCAAAAACTTTCGGGTCCCACAAAACGTTTTCAATGGCTTTGTAACTTTTGTTTTGTCTTTGTGGTCCCCCCTAAACTTTTTATCTGCTACTTTTTTTGAACCATGCCATGAACAAAGCTGGAAAAACGGATCGCCGGCGTGGGTATTGGAATACATACATTGAGGTGATCCCTGCAGTTATGGCCTCACCCACATCAATGGTTCCATGGTCACACGCCCGTCGCACTCGTGGCACATGTGCCCCTTACTTGCAGAAGATACATATAAGATAAATATGTAATATTCTAATTACTAACTACGGTTCTGTTCGAATCTGATCGGGTCGGTTCTAAACGGATCGGATTTCGGATCGGTCGGTCGGTTGCTACGAACCCGAATCCGATCCGTTTAACGGTCGGATTGCGATTCTACTCGAGACTTCCGGGCCATCGGTTACTTCGAATCGGGTCGGGTCGGGTAGGATCGGGTCGGATCCACCGGATCGGGTCCATTATGCCCAGCTCTAAATGCCATATACCTAGGGGGAGATCCCTTCTATAATACGTATCCACATAGTAGGTTCATTGCCATACACATTAGAGGTGTCAAAGAGTTATAAATAAGGACCTTACCTACAGAAGGAGGTATACACTATTACCCTAACTCGGCCAGGCCCATTGTGTGCTTATTCTAACTTAGGCATCAGAGGGTCCCTAGCTACAACCATGGCCCCATTATCACTTGGTTTTGCAAGTACAGGACAGGCTAACAAAGACAACTAGATCTCAGATCTCTGCATCAACGGACCCTATTGGAAAACAATGGTGATTGAACGCCCACCATTAAAAACTTCCTAAGGCCCATTGGAATGTTCATTTACCATTCAACCCGTTGATTAGATCACACAAACTTGGATGAAGGGAAAACAAAAATATTAGCTTCATGCAAAAAATTTTTATTTTTTTGGCCCCCCAAAGTTTTTAATGGTGGCCGTTCAATCACCACTATTTTCCCGCTGTGTGGACCACACCTGACCGGGATTTATGTCCTGCTTGGTTGACTTTAGGAGTGACAACTTTAGGGCCTATTAGGCCACCTAATGTTTAAGGCAAAAGAAAGAAAGAAAAAAAAAAGATTACTAAAATCGAACTATGATTTCCATGATAACTATTGGTGCATGGATTTTAATTTTTAATTGTTGTTCAGTTAGTAAGAAGAAATCCATCATAATTATTGATTTATGTATTTTAATTTTAAATTCTTATTTAAGTAGTAAGCAGAAATAGCATACACCTCTTATAATCATGAAAAAAGTTCAGCAATTGTCTTATGCAATCCATAATTTTCTTTTGCTATCTGAGCAACACGAACATGGTTTCCAAACATTGCCTCAGGAGGAGAAACAACTTTTAAAAGTTCCAGACCAGAATCTTCTGCATCGTACATGCAACAAAAAGCTTGTTTGGGGCATATAGAAAAAGTTCTATATCAGAATCTTCTCCACCGCACATGCAACAAAAAGCTTTGTGGGACATGTGGTGATGATGTGTGTGAAACATCTACTCTATCTACCATTAGTACCAGCTAATGTTAGGACATTAGGCAAGACTCGGGCCAATTCAAAACTCAAGCAAGCCATGGCCGTGGGGAAGTCCGCCATTGGAAACTTCCTTGAAAAAGGTAACAACGTTTTTGCATTAGGCAGTGACATTTGGAGTTTTCCCTTTAATCCTACAATGACTCACCTTATGAATGGATTATATACCATATAAATATTAAAATGGCCAGATAAGATTTCGATGGCTCAACCCTGTCTCTACTGTTCCCAGTAGATTTTTTTAGGTCACGTCTTACAACTCCACCGGGCTTATCTTAAAATGTTGTCTCGTAGGGAATCACTTTATCACCAGAATCCCAGACATCCCACCTATTCCGTTGTAAAATAAATATTTAAAATTTAAAAAACAAAATAAAGATAGTGAAAAGAAGGCCAAATAATGGATGAATAAAATCATCCAATCAAAAAGATTTTCACATTCTAACCCACGAAATTTAAGTTGAAGAACCTAATAGATATTTAGGTATGTTACAAGCGTCCTAACACAAATAGGACAACTTACAATGCACTGAGAGCACCAGATCATGTCTTCGCAATGTAATATAACAAAACTTTCAGATAGCCAACAAAGGGTTTATTTGGTAGATGGACCAATGCCCGACTACAGCTGCTGGCATAAAAATGATGACTTTGGACGTATTAGTTTGTAGAGAGGAGCATATTAGAGATGTTTATAAACTGAGTTACAGCACTCACCAACAAATGCAATACAGCACCTCCATGCTCCAGCTGTCTCCATGATGTAATATAACAAAGCTATTTGAGAGAGAGTTACAGCACTCACCAACAAATGCAATACAGCACCTCCATGCTCCAGCTGTCTCCATGATGTAATATAACAAAGCTATTGATACACCTGCTGGCATTGAAATGGTGACTATGGACGAATTAACTATTAGAGAGGATCATATTAAAGATGTTTAAGCTCTCGACCACACACGTGAAATACAAACCCTCCATGCCACCCCCCATGTTCCAGCTTGCAAAGTTAAACAGCTGTCCAACACCTTGTCACTACTGAAAAACCAGGGCAACCCATTCATTAGGTCGGCCATGGTACAAAGAGCAAATGGATACCAAGATAGGTTGGGCCTTTTCTTTTCTTTTTTGAATTGTCAGTTCATTTAGAATGGCGTGGCACATCAGATGAGAGCAACAACTTGATTTTCGGGCACCAACCTAACAGGCGGCTTAGATTTTGCACAAGCGTTGCCACATTGGCATGCAATGGCATTTGGAGCAGTGTTAAACCAGTAACAACGGATTAGTAAATCTCTAGTTTATACAAAGGATCAAACTCAATAATCACTCCATTTTCTTAAGTGCTTGTAAGTTTGAAACGATACTGAATTCTACAATGGAGAATCACAATTCCCATAATGATCGATCATCTCAGAAAAGAAAGAAAGAAAAAAGCGGCAGCAAAGTTATTGTTTCCTTTTGCTTCTTCTAGCAACAAGAATCACAATCTAAATCCCCATCACCATCCACACAGCACCATTGAAATTTCAAAAAATCGAAACAACCAGCTAATGGCAACCTCAACGTTTTTCAACGACAAACTCAGTCTCTCGAGAAAATTCCATTCCTACTCTATGAAACATATACTGTACATAAACCACAAAACCAAGGCAATCGGCAGGTGCTGAAAATCGACTCATACAAGTTGATGCCAGTGACTGTGTGCCTGATAGCATCAAGGACGTTGATGAGTTTGTCCACAGGGTCCCGATCAACATAGAGGAGCTACTCAAGTGGCGGCCGAAAATGATGCCTACACCAAATTAACCTCGAAAAAGTGTATTTCCACCCCTACAAACCGGGAGGAAAGTTGTTGATCTGTCCTTGCTCGAGCACGTCTTGGTTGTTCACTTTGTAGGCTATCCGTATACGCATGGCAAGGGCTTTCTGAAATACAAAGATAAGAATTCAGTTAATCTCCAACCAACCTCCTATATATAGAAACATAACCATTGGATAGAATGAAAGGGCAGGGCCTGTTTGGCAGTCTGATCCAGACAGATAGATTTGTGCTTGTCCATTTTGTTTCAGGCAGGAGGCAAAAGGAAAAGAATGTGAAAAGGGCAGTCTTTTAATACATTTCCCGGAAGATTTCCTCTTCTAATAATTAGATGATAATGAATAATTCCATGACCAGTTACCAAAATCACATATGAAAGGCCTACACGTTAGAAAATAAAGCAGATGTAGTATAATGATATGCATTTGAAAGATGCACAATAAAACAGTGCGTTTGGTTCACCAACTGAATGTCAACCATACTGCCAAAAGCATAAAAAGCATTTACAAGCAAAAGAAAAGAGGAGGCCATGGAGAGATACCCTGATGACAATGCAATGTAAATAATTAAAGACCAACCCCTGCCCAAGAGCCCAATCCATTGAGAAGAATACAAAAAACTGAAAAATCTGAAATAGCAGAAAGAGTGAACATATGTAGAGAAAATGAAAGCGGTATAATTATATTACCTGCCCATGTTGGCTGTTAGTAACACTCAAACTTTGCGTGATTGACCCATTACCGCTGGCAGGAAGAACATTACCGCTAGCTGGCTCCAAGTGTAACTGAACAAACTGTGGAATAAACACGTTGAAACTGTCACAACTGCATTGTTGCAGGAAAATATTAAAGAAAATTCATACCAAAGCATAAAGAAAATAGAAACATGCCTGCATGGAAACAAGTTAAAATATTCCACCTTGAGAGGAAAACAATATGTAATGGGAAAACATTGTTCTCAAGATTTCATGTTCTATTCTCTTCTTCTTCTTCTTTTTTGAAAGAATGGAGATTTTTTAAGCATGACGGTAAGTGAGGAAGCAGGAGCATTCCAGATTTGGCAGCAGGGGAGGATTCTGTTTCAAATTTTAACAAATGGAGCTGGAGCCTGAGTTCATAGTGGCAATGGGTTGGTGCCTTGGTTAGAAGGTTATTGCAATTAAGTTGTGGGAACTTGAAAATTCATTTTATTAAGACAAATAAGATGTGTTGAAATTTTAAGAATTTGTCCATGCGAAATTATATGCTTAGAAACTACCGCTGGGATGATCTCTAAAGCAAATTTTAATTTTTTTCTTAAATTAATTTGACTTTGAATCATTTAGGTCTTTACATTGTCAAACTGCAGAAACTGTGCGGATAAATGGGGAAGCAGGAGCATATTCAAATTGGGGACCAGGAAAGGTCTGCTTTTGAAATTCTAACAAGTGTAAACACCTTGGAAGCAGGAGCAGGAGCACAGATTCAAAGCGGCAATGGCACCTTGTTAGAAGCTTATTGCAACGAGAATTGTCACTAGTGTTTTAAATATTGTAGCGTATAGCATAGCATTTGGTCCTCTATAGCATGTAGTGTAAGCTACATAGCATATAGTGTAAGCTACACGATACTTAATATTTATTAATTAAAATAATATAAAAATATGATAAAATTAACCAAATGCATAATTCCTATGAGTTCTTGATTGTGAATCTGGGTTGTCAACCACATATTTCCATGCAAAATCTCCCTCCCTCCCTCATATTTTTTTTAAATTAAAATAATATAAAAATATGATAAAATTAACAAAATGCATAATTTCCTATGAGTCGTTGACTGTGAATCTGGATCATCAACCACAGATTTCCATGCAAAATCTCTCTCCAAACATCTCTAAGTGTGACTTCTTTCTATATTTATTGAAACACAAATTCACAATATGGACCACAATTTGGATGGACCAGATTGCTCTAATGTAGTGCCACATGTGATGGGGATGAGTCACCACCATTTAAAAATACGTGTTGAATTAGCATAGAAGAAAAACTTTAAGAAGAAGAAGAAGATTTCAGGTAGCATACGCTACCAGCGCTACACACTATGCTACATGTTGTGTATGCTACATGCCCCGTAGCTTATGCTACGTAGCATTTTAGCTACGCTACGAGCGCTACTGAAAACACTGATTGTCACCTATAGGCATGTACCACTAGTTATGGTTCAGGGCCTTTTTTTGCCACTGGATGCATTAGTTGGGGAGATAAAATAAATATTCTAATGCATCCAATGTCTAGAGAAGCCCTGAACCACAATTACTGGTGCACACATCTGTAGGTGATCAGTTCTTGCAAATATCTGGTGCATAATGAACTTTCCATAAGAAGTACATGATGAAATAGGAATTGCAATAACCTAAACTTCGTATTATTGGATCATTGAATTGTTGATCTTTCATCATTCGTTTTATCTTAGACCCTGCCTGGTCCTAATGGACCTCATCGACAGTTGTTTATTTGGATCAGGGAGTGGGACCATAATGTCTTTACTAATACATCAGAATGCAAAGATCATTTCCTGAGAAATTCCTCAGAAAGGAATATCTTTTCATGATTTTGAAATGTAATCATTAACTAATGGGAAATTGCAGATATGTCATTGGTGCACTCTTCCCTCATATAGCTCTCCTTCAACATTTGCTATACCCTTTTGGATCAATTTACTTCTTAGTATTGTGTTCCATCTTGTTTGTTATGATGATATGTTTATTTCGTGTTTCTTATCAACTCCAAAGTGGCATTCATGTACGGAGTAGCTTCCCCTAATTGAGAGAAATAAATGCTATATAATTTTAGTAATGGAAAATGAATATTTAGTAACATGCATGCAAAACAAGTACAAAGATATTGTATTGAGGAAATCAATGTGATCATAGCCACAAAGATAAACAATATCCATATCAATGTTCAAAATATTGGTATCGTGTTATATATTGCATCCTTGGCATACAAATATGTATCGGTTATCGCACGGGATATATCGTTTATATTGGGCAATTTATCGCACTTTTTGCGAAACATGGGGAAACATTGGGAGAATGGTTGAATTTTTCAATGTAACTTCAAGGATTGTTAAAAAAGACCTTAATACACACTTTTAACTCATAATCTCCCAAAAAAGAAGTGCACATAATGGGTTTCCTTTGCATAGGGTGATAAACTATGCGTTGTCTAAATGAACTAATGCAACTATATTCAAATTGAATGCATAACATTTAGTGTATGTGATGATCATTTCATCAAACACTCCTAAATAATTCGAAATTAGTCTCAATTGACAGCTGGTTAAAGGGAAATTTCTAAAAATAATAATAATATTTTAATAATTTTTAATTAAAAATGATTTTAATTTTTCAAAAATTGATAAGGACTTGACAAATCAATAGATCAGCCCTTATGCATGCTTGATTTCATGTTTGGAGTGCAACATTATAAGCAATTTAAGAAAAATTGGAGAAATTTCTATTATTCTCCAAATCGGACCACCTACACTCAAATTTCGAAATTAGAGTATATGCGATGATCATTTCATCAAATACTCCTAAATACTTCGAAATTAGTCTCAATTAACAGCTGGTTGAAGGAAAATATCGGAAAAAAAATAAAATGGAGAACATGATCCAATGAATATCAAAATCAAAGCTCTAGCTCCATGATTTTTCATGCAAAAACATGAAGAACCAATTAATTTGAAACCGATTAACATTGATTTAACATAATTTCAACAAAAAATGGATCAGAAATTGAAAATGCTCATTGGATCGAACATGTGGGATATATCGGCACTACCTATGCATTTTGTATCGCACATGTAGGATACAAGATATATCGTGGGATATATCATATTGGCCGATTTCATCGATATTTAAAACATTGATCGATATAACAGGTAACCCTAGAACGGCTTCCATTAACACTAGCTCGTTAATTCAATATAAAGGGTGATATTTTGTTTTTTTTTTTCATGAAGGAAAGAATTAAGTAAAAAATTGAAAAGTCATTAGTTTAGTTTGAAAGAATTTTGACATCCAAAAACTTCCAACAATACAAAGATTGTGGTCGAGAATCTTTCTATATAAGGAACTATTATAAAATAGAAGAAACATTTAGAGTGTATGTGATGATCATTTCATCAAAGACTCTCAAATACTTTGAAATTAGTCTCTCAATTGACAGCTGGATGAACGGAAATTTGAAAAAAAAATTATTATTATTTTTATTAAATTTTAATTAAAAATGATTTTTATTTTTCGAAAATTGACAAGAGCTTAACAATTCAATAGATCAACCTTCATACATGCTTGATTTCATGTTTGGAGTGCAACATTGCAATCGATTTGGGAGAAATTGGGGAAATTTAGAAAATTCTCAATTTTTCCCAAATCAAACCACTCACACTCAAATTTCGAAATTAGAGTGTATGTGATGATCATTTCATCAAATACTCCTAATATTTCGAAATTAGTCTCAATTGACAATTGGTTAAAGGAAAATTTTGGAAAAAAAAAAAAAATGGAAAACATGAAGAAACAATGGATATCGAATCAAAGCTCCAACTCCATGATTTTTCATACAAAACATGAATAACCAATAGATTTATAACCATTTGACACTGATTTAACATAATTTCAACGAAAAAAAAAAAAGCATCGGAAATTGAAAATGCTCACCGAATCGAACATGTGGGATATATCAGCACTACTTGTGCGTTTCGAATCGCACAGGTGGGATGCAAGATAAATCGTGGGATATATCGGCCGATATCGTCAAGATTTAAAACATTGCCTTTATGACAGTCAGTGTTCGAAGTATCGGTATCGTTACAAGTTTCGTTGGCCAGAGATACGAAAACAACATCGATATCGCCGATAATATCGCTAATAACAGGAAATGCGAGGAAACATGGGAAAAACGGTGGAATTTTCAACGAAACTTCAGGAAATGTTAAAATGTACATATTTGCATATTTAGAAATTTATATTAAAAAAATTGCAAAAAAAAAAAAAAAAAATGCATACATAACAAGTTTCCATTTAATGGGGCCTTAAAAGCATGTGTTGTTGTAAGAAATCAGTCCAACCATCCCATCCGGCCTATTTAACCAGTCAACCTTCCATCTAAACATCCATCAATATTGCAAAATATCAATAACACATGATATTTCACCAAGAAATCATCAACAATTGGAAAGGAAATGGAAGATTGTGGTCTCAATATCGCGCATGTTGCGATATTGATAATATTGAGATATTATTAATATTATCAAATGACAAATTGAACACTACATACAACCATGTGCCCATGAAAAAAAAAAGAAAAAATTTAAGTAAATTTTTTTCTAATATATAAAATTTTGATGATATCAATTTGTTGCTAATATTATTGAAATATTGTCGATACACTTATGATACAAGCATTACCTAGAATTTACATAGTTGAAAATATTGGCAATACATTGGCAACATTGATGCATTGGTAATACAAGTGACACCTAGAATTTACATAGTTGAAAATATTGGTGATTACATTAGCAATATCGATACGTTGGCGATACTTAGCGATACATTGCTGATACCTGAATTTTCTAATACTACTAGCGTTATCGGTATCGCTACCAATGTTATCGGTATCGCTGAGTTGGAGATAAAGATAATATCAGAGATATTTCGATAATATCAGAGATAATTCGAACACGGATGACAGTAATGTAATTGTTCTTTAATACCACGGATTTGACAAACCACTAATACATGTTAAAAACGAACAATAAAAAAAATTATGGTAGTTTACTTCTTTTTCTTATTTTCCTAATAATCTTCAAGATTTTGGGCCAAAAGAATGTTCTGCCAATATGAACCAGTAGCATCCGATATGGGTCCAATATGCAATATATCAATTGGTTTTTGGGCCTGGAAAACACCTCCCCCACCCCCTCACCTAAAAACCTAGGTATTGATATTCCAAAACTTGATTTTGTCCTTACTCCTCTCGGTACTCCATCTCAACATCCTCATTTCAAATACACTCGTTCTATGAAAATATTATTCCTTGATTGCACAGCATTCTATATTATAAGCATGCCTGGTCTTACTGTTGTACTATAAAATATCCCCTTCAGTTTGATTGGTAAGCGGCGATCAAATAAAACTCTAAAAGCACGCCTCCACTTCACCCACTCAACTGAAATTCTATTAGTAACATCCTTCTCAATCTCTCCTTTCCGATAAATTATCAAGATATCAAAGATGGTTATTTTGGTGTACTTTTGGTTCATCAATTTTAACTAATTCCCATAAATTTCTACCCTATTTTTTACTAAAATTGCCTCCCACATGTAGTCCAATTTTATTTAGAATTGAATAAGCAAACTTGTTTCAAATGTAAAATTGATGCCTGGATCTTTTTGTGGGTAAATATTGACATATTAGTAGTTAAAACTGGGAAGTGCTTATGTAAATGTTTTGTAGTATAGAAAAAGGAATTGTCGAACAAAGTGGGATGTCCCAAAGATGAGTGTCATTTAGCATTACCTTTGGAACAGCTGCCTGAAAAACAAAATCTGTGTAAATATTTGATGACATATTCATAATAGTAGCCTGAATCAACGTAATTTGTGATTTTCCAGGCTGCTTCGAGAAGCTGAACATTATCTTTAGTGACTTGCTCTGGAATGCAAGAATAGATGGATAAACTGGATTGCTTTCTCCTGAAAGCAAAAGAAAATATACATCATTATTTTGTAAGAAAATTTCAGAACCAAAAAAATCAAATGTTAATCAAGATTCTGAAGACCAGACACAAATTTCCATTACCAGGAGTCGATAAATTAGAGGACAAGCCATCCAATAAATCCATTACTGGAGCAGATCCTGCAGCAGACTTTGTCTGATCAACAGTATCTTTCACAGAATCCAGTAATGATATTTGAGAGGCTTGGGCAGAAGCTGGAGAAGAAAGTGATGGCAATGTCTCTAAGGGAGACATTGATGGCATGTTATCTTGATTAGCTAATAGCAAATTAGGTGCTGACAAATTATTTTGCCCAGGAGAAGTTCCAATTGACAAAAGATCCAGTAGAATATCTGCACCGCCTGTTGGGGCCTGGCTCATACCTTGAGATAAAGATTACAAACAATTATCAATACACATGGATAAAATCAGAAACCAAGTTGACTATCAAGAACACAGGTCAGGAACACTGAACCAGGATATACTTTTATAAACATCAGCAGAAAAATGACAGACAGACATCTAGCTTAGAAGTAATCAATGTAACCAAAAAAAAAAAAAAGATTCTACCTGTTGACCATTAGTTATCATAGATGATAGATGACAAGTGAAATTCACTGTCATATACATAAGACAATGCAAGGAAAAGAATCACATCACTAAGCAAAACAAGCCAACCTCTATAATAGGTACCAGCAAGCAGACAGTACTTAGTCTGCTAGGGTCTTAGAAAAATTCATTTCCACATATCAGACTATAGCACTTGGAAGATGAATCGGGTAAGAAGACAGATGCTAGAAGAGCAGGGAACATGCAAACATAACTGCCGGTACATTATTTTCCATTATTAGTAAGCAAGAGTGCTATGTGCCATTGACTGTCATTCCAATGTGTCCCAGAGGCACACAAAGGTACTGTCTAGCACCACGAATTAGCCAGAAGCTAGTATGAAGCACTTTCCCTAGAGTAATCAAATATCAAAACTCTCTGAGTTATCCATTTCAAATACCAGTGCTATTGACTGTCATTCCAATGTGTCCCAGCGGCACACAAAGGTACTCTCTAGCACCACGAATTAGCCAAAAGCTAGTATGAAGCACTCTCCCTAGAGTAATCAAATATCATAATAAGTAATCGAATTAGCCAAAAGCTAGTATGAAGCACTCTCCCTAGAGTAATCAAATATCAAAACTTAAGTTATCCCCCCAAAACATGAGAAGTTAGTAGTAGTACCAATAAAAATAATAATAAGGCTGGGTTTGGTTATGAGCAAGACATCATAAAAGTGCCACTAACTTGGCAGCACAATCTACAAAGACATGAAAAAAAAGAGGGAGAACTTATGGAGCCTACCTTGTTATATTTGTTTGAATCCAGGGACACAGGTCTAGTAACCAGAAAGCACAGAGCATAACAGAGGCACCAAAAAAAAAAAAAAAAATGAGGGCAAGACAGGCATGAAAAGGACCTGATACAAGAGGACTGGGTGTCAAACCTACACCCAACAGATCCTGCAGAAAATCACCACCAGAAGAACTTGGTGCTGGGGCATCATCTGAACTCAGATCAAGTAAATCTACGAGCGGAGCTGCAGGAGGTTTGGCAACTCCATTTGGAAGATTAAGTGAAGCTCCTGAAGAGGTAGATTTGCTAGTTTTTTCGGCTGAAAGGGTCGCCGGAGAAGAGCTGGTCCTCTTTACAATATAAGCTGCCTCATCAAGAACTGGCATTCGTTCAACCAAAGCAGACCTGGGTAGATTCAACCAACAGTTTGTAAAAAATGTCATGCATTCCCACAAGAAAACCTCAAGAGTGCGAAAACTGCTAGAAAGATCAAATACCAACTTGATATTTTGATGCTTCTGAATAATAGAATTGAATTCAATGGATCTTTGCTGCAACTCGAGAACCAGGCTTCCTTTTTGTTGGATGATAATTTCTCTTATTCTCCTACGGGAAAAAAAAAAAATCAAGAAAATCATTTGCATTCTTCACAATAATAGGAGGAGATTTGAAATAAGAAAAATACTGTGATTGCATATAACTAATCCAGATAATCAAGAAATTGGAAGGATAGTGCCTCAAAAAGATATAAGAAGGATAGTGTCTTAAAAAGATGTGAAATACAGTATCGACCATGCACTGCAATGTAATATAACTAAATATGGTCCCCACAAAAAAGATGTATCTAAGCATATCAACATATATATATATATATAAACTGTCAGGCCTTGTCTCAAAATTTTTGAGGCTGCAATCAGTTTACCACTATGGTATTAGTATATATATAAATGCCAAGATTGTTCCATTCCACCAATCTAATCTCTTTTACTTTCAATAGCCCCATTTTTGTACTAATTTTGGGTTACTTTGGTCTGCCTCTTCAAAAAAGAAAAAGAAAAATGCTTTGGTCCGCCTCTTGCTCTTTGGATACAAACTGAAGAAAAACTCTTTTCATTTATCACCTAAAATCTTCATGACAGCTCCCTCTGTGCAGATATTTAAATCCATTGAAAGTAAGTCTGTTGCATTTAGCTCTTTATATTATGTTTATGACTCTAGTTAATTTCTCATTTTGAGGAATTCTTCAGAAATTAATTTCTCATTTTGGGGGACTCTTCAGAAATTTTGCCTCAGTCTTTTTTCCTCATTGATAATCACTTCTCAAAGAATCCTCTTGGGTTCTTCTGAATTCATTTCTTGATGTTTGGTTTTCCTTGCTGATAATCTAGTGCTTAAGTTTTCCCATTTCCTCTCAATATATATATATATATATATATATATATATAGGGCATAAGGTCAATTGATTATTGATAGGCCACCCCTACATCCACTGAGCACATTCAACTGCCGGAAAGCATCTGTTCAAAATGCTAGGAAGTGTAAATGTGTAGGAAGTAGGAGCCTTGTTACCAAGCAGGAGCAGGAGCATCACCTCCAGTAGAAGGTTGCTACAACAAAAATCTATTTCCATTCATATTTTATCATGAATATACGTATGTGCATCTCTATATGTTTGCATATTTGAATGGTCACATGAATTTTATTAAGACTGGACAAAAGTAGGAGAGAACAATTCAGGAACAATATAGGATGATGAGGGATCAACCAAAACCCCCTACCCACAAATTACAAAACTCCATATCAATATAATCCAAACAATCTTCTTCTGTACACTGCACAAAAATCTGTAGCCACATAGCCCAACATATAGTGATCAAATAATATCCATGATTCAAATTTGATATGGTCCAGCCTCACATCTCAATCTTCCAGATCCATCAGGGAGCATGATGGAAAATGAAGTGCTTGATTTATATGGAAATGAAAGGATTGAAATTATCATATGGAGATTACAAAACCACACAAGTAGCAAGGAAAAGGATATGATCGTGATATTGAGATTACCCATAACAGTAGTTCATCATTCATCATCAGCATCGAAGCCTTATCCCAACTAAAGGAGGTCGACTACAAGAACCTTTTTTTCTGCCATTCCACTCTATCAAGGTACATCTCCTCAATTAAACCATAGGTCATCAAATCTTTTCTCACTAGATCCACCCACAACCCTTCGGGCCTTCCATGCCCTTTTAGAGCCTTCAACTTGAACTCACTCGTAACTTGAGCAGTTCTTGGTTTCCCTTGCACATGGCCAAACCATCTAACTTCACTTTCCCTCATCTTACTACCTATTGGTGCTACTCTAATTTCCCCAAATGCACTCATTTCTATTTCTATCCTTCCTCATCTTGCCACACGTATATCTTAACATCACATTTTAGCCACACTCATCCTACAAATACGTTGTTCCTTGACTCCGCAACATTTTATCCCATAAAGCAAGGTTGATCTCATAACCATCCTATAAATTCTCCCCTTCAGTTTAATTGATATGCAGAATCACATAAAAAATAAAATAAATCCAAAGTCGCATCTCCACTTCCACACTTCAGCTGTAATTCTACGAGCAATATCCTTCTCAATCTCTCCACACTTATGAATTATTGACACTAGTTTTTGAAAATAGTCATTTGGGATCCCTGGTCAGCAATCTTAAACTAATTCCTCATTTCCACTCCTATTGTTACATAAATTGCATTCCACATACTTTGCTTTAGTCCAACTTATTTTAGAACCATTAGATTCCAAAGCATTCCTCCATAGTTCAAGCTTTGTGCTTACCACTTCCCTCATCTTGTCAATCAGAACTCTGTCATTTGTAAACAATATTTGAGACTCTTTGTCAAGCCCTGATAAATTCTCTACAGGGACCTATAGTAAGCTTTCTTCAAGTCAATAAGACCATGTGGAGATCCTTCATACCCTCACAATATTTCCCCATTTGTTGTCTACGTGGAAAAATGGCCTCAATGGTTGACCTTGCTGGCGTAAATCGAAACTGACTTTCTGGTACATTTGTATCAAGCCTTAATCTTTGCTCAATCACTCTCCCAAAGTTTCATCGTATGACTCAAAAGCTTAATCCCACAAGAGTTAGTGTAGCACTCTCCTTTTTCTTTATTCTTTTAAATTGGAACCACAGTACTTTTCCTCCATTCATCTAGCATTTTCTTCAATCTAACGATCTTGCTCGGTAACCCAAAATAGATCAATGCCTCCATGCACTTCCAAAACTCTTTTGGTATATCATCTGGTCCAACAGCCTTTTGTTGTCTTCATTTTTCTTATATCTTCTTTCACTTAGTATCCTAATCCTACAAAGGTATCTATGGCCTCCAGCCTCATTTGAGTTTATGATTCCTTCTATTTTTAAGCTCCCACAAGTGGTCATGATTTAGCAAGTTCTAAAAATAGCTGCTCCACTTTCCTTTACCTCGTCATCCTTACCACCTTTGATAGTCTGATGATAGCTCTTAATACATAAAACATGATTTAGGTCCCTATCCTTCCTTTGTCTCAACTTTGCAAGTTTGAAGAAAACTTTCTCACCATCTCGTCCCCAATCTATAGTATACCACATCATATGCCTTAACTTTAGCCAAACTACTTGTTTACTGCCCTTTTGGACGATTTTATGCTCTTTTACATTTTCCTCCTTTCTAGTACCTTGTCAGGCCATGAAACATGATCAATTCTCGCTAATAGCCTTTTGGACCCTATCACTCCACCATCAAGTTTCTTTAAATTAGTCACTTTTTCCCTCTAAATAATCCTTTAACTTCTTTTGCCACTTTCCTATTGCACTCTATCATCTAATTTTATTATAACATCAACTTCTTCACCATTCCATTTTCCTTCTTCCATCAATTTATTACTGAACACCATTGATTTCTCTCTTTTCAAATTCTACCACCTCATTCTTGGACAAACGTCTATTAATTTCACTCCCTCTTCCATCTCTTAATGGAGACATCCATAGCCACTAACATATGTTCTGTAGTTAAACCAATACCAGTGGTTAAGATAACAAAAAATCTACCAGGGGAAGTAACAACTAGAAGGAAATTAAAGTAATTAGCAGTTTATGGGTATTTTTTTTAGGAATGACAACTCAGGAGTCGGGAATTTATTAGCACCAGACAAAAGAGAGTACAAAGGTAGGGGAAGAAAAGTGATGGTGAGAGATCAACCCTCTCCTCCAACAACAACGAAGGACGCACCCTCCAACAGAACCACAATATCCGCCGATTTACAGACCTTAAAATGGGTAACTGCCAAAGCCCATAAAAATACCCTCCCCTTTGCACTAGGGAAGATGGCTTTGTTATTTTCCAATTAGTAGTAGATTATATCGTTCCCTTATCTCCGTATGGACCAAAGACCGGATAACAAACACAAACTCCATAACATTTTTCTTCTTTTTTTTTCATGAAAAAGGCTCCCATTTCTGTGCCAGGACCAGTTTATGCATATATTCTGACAAACAAGATGCACAAGCTGATCCTTGTGCTTGTACTTGTGCTTGCGAGAGGCAGAGTCCTCACGGTGGACAACCTGCAACAGTGAGGAATGATCCTTCCAAACGTATATCCTCTTTGTCAGAAAGTGGCGGAGTCCATCAACCACCTATTCCTACACTGCCCATTTGCAGTCGAAGTCTGGTCCTCAGTTCACAATAGATTCCAACACATGTGGGTGATGCCCAACTCCATTTCTAGCTTACTCTCCTGCTGGTTCGACATTAGAGTGCATGATGGTAACACCCTCTCCATATGGCATCTGGCAGTGATGGCTGCCTTTTGGGCTCTCTAGAGACAAAGGAACAACAGATGCTTTCAGGATGCTTCGCCTCAATCATCTAGAGCTTCTTTCCTTCTTTTGCACGATCTAAAGGAGTGGGCTGGGAACCTTTCAGGCAGCGACAACATCATGATCTCTTCATTGTGATTTTGGGCTTGTGAGCGGCCTCCGGCTCTGTCGAGCCTTTTGCCTCTCAAGTTGTATAGTTTTTTGTTTTTCTAGGTCTCTGCTGGTTTTCCTGCCCCTTTTGGGGTTAGGTTGTGTTTGGCTTCCTTTTCTGTCTGGGTTTTCCCAGTCTTTTCTGGGTTCTAGGTTGGCGTTGCATTGTACAGCTGGTTTCTTCCCTTTCTTTCTCTTTGTTTGTTTGTTGCTTTTCTTCGGGTTGCATTTGCTCCCCTTTTTATATATTTTTCCAACCTTCAAAAAATTTTTAAAAAAAATGCACTAGGACCTTACATTGAGCATCAAGAGTTATGTGAAGAGATTTGTTCAGCTTATTGGACATACTGAAGAGAGTGGAGTAAAGAAGATGAAATCTTGTGCAAAAGAGCAGTCATAAATCATAAAAGCATATGCATCACTGAAAAAGAAAAACAAACTTACTGTGAACAATGCGGGAAACGAGATGAGAGCTTTAAAAGAGCAATTAGAGACATTGCTCGAGTAGTGATGTCTGACATGTGACGTCTCAAGGAAGACTCGATAACATCCACAGCATCGGATTCTGTTACCTGCTATGCAAACTTTGTGTTGGTTGTGTGCTTTGAAGAAGAAGAGACTGAATGAGCAAGATACAAATAAAACAAATCAACAGAAAAGTATAAATGCAAGGCAATTTCTCTTAAATGCTACCTTATAACAAATTAAATAAGTATTTGCCTGCAGCATGATAGCAGCAATGTTTAATGCATCGGCAGCCCATTCAAAGGATGTGATCATGTGAAATAAAACTTACTTTTAATCGATTCCTAATAACCATGTTAATTGGCTATGAGACTAATCTTTTACTCTCTTGGTTCACCCATGCAGTCACCAAACCTTAGTTCATAGAGTAGGATGTGAGCAGGAGAAGATTCAGGTGAAGGAGAGGAGGGCATCTGTTACAAGATGTTGGCAAGTGTAAATGTCTAGGAAAAGGGAGTGGGAGTACAACTTTGAAGTAAAAGAGTGAGCAGGAGCTGGACCAGTACAGGGGTGGTGCCACAATAAGGGGTTCCTGAAACAAAAGGTATAACCTGTGTGCAAGGATCAAATTTTTGGATTGCCCAAGCCTTTATAACATGTGTCCTCATTAACAGATCCCCTTTCTGCTTCTTCCCAGCCTCGAGGCCCCTCCAGCAAGGGGACCCTCTTTCCCCATTCATTTTCATCATTGTTTCTGAAGCGATGAGTCATATGTTGGAGATGGGTCGGTCAGTGCATTTATTCCAAGGTTTTGCGGTCCCTAATTTCCCTCATAGAGTCAGTCACCTCCAATTTGTAGATGACATGTTAATCTTCTATGAAGCTAATGGGCTGATGGCGGACAACCTTAGAAAAATTATAAGATATTTTGAGGTTGCCTCGGATCTAAGAGGTAATCTCATCAAAAGTGAGTTGTTCAGGGTTCACCTTGTTTGTCTCGGAGATTCCTTGCTTGCTAACATTTTTTGGTGCAAAGTTGGGGCCCTTCCCTCCATTTATATGGGCCTGTCTCTGTGTCAGGAAACCTGCCAAGCATTTGTGAGATAAGGTCTGGAGATGATGTCAAGGAATTTATCCCCTTGGAAGAGTAAGTTTCTCTCCTTCGGGAATAGATTAACCTTGATTAAGGCTCCACTCTCCACTTTACCTTTGTATTTGATGTCCCTCTTCCAATACCCCAAGTCAGTTATTGAGAAGATTGATAGATTGAGGCGGAACTTTTTGTGGCGGAGGGGGTCTTCCTCAGGCAAATTTCATCTCCTTATCTAGAAGGAAGTTCGCAAGCCCACTTTTGAAGGGGGCGTTGGGATCAAGAAGGTAGATGAAGTTAATTTAGCTCTCCTATGTAAAGGGTGTGGAGGTTTGGGGTCAAGGAAGATAGGCTGTGGAAGTCCATTGTCATTGGCAAGTACAGTGTTTTAAATAGTGAATAGCGTGTAGCGTAGCACTCGCCCCTAGAGGTGTACACGAGTCAAGTATTGCCCTGCTCGTGCTCGTGCTCGGTATACTCAGCCCCAGCTCATACTTGGCTTGGCTCGGGCAAGCCCGAGCCGAGTCGAGTACGAGCAGAGTCCAAGAAGATTCCGAGCCGAGTTCGAGTAGAGTTTTCGAGTGCCAATTGCCATACGGTTTTCTAGCCTCTAAACCTGACTTGAACTTAACTCATCTTCTCTCATCCATAATGAGAGGAGAAATGGGAAAAAAATCAGACACTTGAGGGTTGTTTGGCACCATGGATTCAGGGAATTTGAGGAGATTTCAAATCCCTTGGTTGTTTGGCATCTCAAAGTAAATGGGGGTTTCAAATTCCCTCATAGAGTGGTTTGAAATCCACTGTTGGAGCTTCGATTACATCTAAATCAGTCCCAAAATATTGCATTTAAAAAAAAAAAAAAATTGTAAATGTAACTGTCCAAAAAAGGCCCATTGGATAGGTGCTTACCGGGCGAGCTGCGGCACCGGGCGAGCAAGGACAACTGGACGAGCGGCAGGAACGAGAGAGAGAGAGAGAGAGAGAGACGTCCGAATGGGGATGGCCGGGGGGGGGGGGGGAATAGAAGGGTATTTATACCCCTGGTCGAGTACCTAGTCGAGTATCGAGTCGACTATTGAGTCGAGTACGTTCATGCTCATGCTCGTACTCATTTCGAGTACCTAAATTCTGCTCGTACTCGGCTCCAACTCACTTCAAGCAGAGTCGAGTCGAGTATTTCCGAGTCGAGTCGAGCGGGGTCCTTACTCTTACCTGGGTGATAGACTCCCTGGAGTTCCAACACCGGGTCCAGGGTTCGAGTACCCACGGTGGTGAAATCCCACAGCGTGCGTGTGTGGGGTGTGTGTGCGTGTGGCGTGAGTGTGTGGGGGTGTGTGCGTGTAAAAAAAAAAAAAAAAAGAGTCGAGTCGAGCGAGTAAACGAGTATTGTGGACTCGTGTACACCTCTACTCGCCCCTATGAAGCAGAAGGCGTAAGCTACATGCTACTAGATTTTTATTCAAGGTTGCACTTGGTTACACCAATTTCATAATATTATGCACCAAATTATACTGATTAATAATGAAATTTAACAAAATTGCATGATATTTGGTGCAACTAAATGCAACCTAAAGTAATAAGAAAGGACAATGATTAAGTATAAAGGTAGAGAAATATTGTTACTTACATTATTTTACTAAAAGCATTGAAAAGATTATCTAATTTTTATTAAAAATAGAAAATGTAACAAATCATTGAAAATATAATTGATTTTGTTGTAATGAAAAATAACTTGTAATGTAAGCTACATAGCGTATAGCGTATAGTCTATGGCATGTAGCGTATGCAAATTATCGTGTAGCGTAGGCTACACGTGACTTAAGCTATTTCCATGAGCTATGTAGCGGTAAGGCTAAGCTACGCTACATAGCGTGAGCTACACGCTACATAGTGTAGCTATTTAAAATATTGGGCAAGTACGGGTCTTCTTGAATGGGGTGGTGGATTAAGGGTTCTTCCTTGTACCATGCTTCATCTTCTTGGAAAGTTATTGCTAGGGTAGCTCCTAAGTTCATTGAAGGTATGAGTTTCTCAATAGAGGAGGGCTCTCAGGTCAGGTTCTGGGGAGGTGTTTGGTGTGGGGAATTTAACCTTAGGTCTATCTTTCCCAGGCTTACCGGCCTCTGCCTAAATACGGATGTTTCAATGGCTAATTGCTTCTTCTTCTCTAGGTGTGGTGGAATCTAGGTCCCCTCTTGCCATAGAAACCTCTTGAACAAGAAGATCATCGAGCTAGCTTGCCTTCCTTCTCGCACGCATGGTGTCCAACATGATCTTGGCGTTAAAGACTAGTTTCAAGATTGGATAAGTCTGGTCTCTTCTTGGTGAGATGTTTGTTTTCTCTAATCTCATATTCTTGGGCCCATGTGCCTCACCAACCAATTGTTGTTGTTGTTTGGTCCTACGGAGCTCCCCTTAAGGTGGTTGCTTTCGCCTAGTTGGCTGGTAGAAGCAAGATCCTGATAGTGGACAATTCATGCAAAAGAGACATGATGCTTCCCAATGGTTCCCTTCTTTGCTTCGAGGATGCAAAATCAGTGAACCATCTTTTCATTCATTGTGCAATGGCTGGGGAGGTCTGGAGTAGTATTCTTTGCCACTTTAGCATGCTATGGGTTATGACATGCTCTTTGAACTCCTAGCCTAGCACTCGGCTAGCCCTGGCAAGAAGGCCTCCTCGAAGTAGAGGATTGCTCTTCTCTTGGTCATTTGAAACCTTTGGTTGGAGAAAAATGGTTGTTGCTTTAGAAATAGAAAGTGTTCTATCACCAAGGTGATTAAAAGGGTCAATTTATGTATTAGGGAGTGGGCACCTTAATGGTTGGGTGTTCTTGTATATGTATTTTTC
This sequence comes from Magnolia changhungtana, assembly GCA_030180095.1. Taxonomy (NCBI): domain Eukaryota; kingdom Viridiplantae; phylum Streptophyta; class Magnoliopsida; order Magnoliales; family Magnoliaceae; genus Magnolia; species Magnolia changhungtana. The sequence continues at coordinate 1,112,243 of JASAUF010000070.1, read as the reverse complement.
TTTTTTCTTTGTTTTGGTCTCTATTCTCTTCTTTTTGCCCTTGCATTAGACTATTCTCCTACTACATTTTCTTTTAAAGATTATAAGCATATTGTACGTCCTTGATAGTGGAGTGGCAAAATAAGATTCATGTAGCTAACCGATCCCAATTAGTTGGGATGAGGATTAGATGATGATCATCATATTGTATTCTATAAGTGTATGAAAAATCAAATATAAAGAAAAAAGATAAAAAGTACCAAACTACTTCCCAATCCAAGGCCAATCACCAATAGTTGTAAGGGGCCCACAAATACACCCATACTTGGTAACAAAGATCAATGTTTTAAATATCACCGATATATCCCATGATATATCTTGTATCCCATGTGTGTGATATTAAACACACAGGAAGTGCCAATACATCCCACATGTTCGATTCAGTAAGCATTTTCAATTTTCCAACCCTTTTTTTCTTGAAATTATGTTAAATCAGTGGCAAATGGTTACAAATCCATTGGTTATTTATGTTCTGCATGAGAAAACATGGAGTTGGAGCATTGATTTCAACATCCATTGGTTCTTCATGTTCTCCATGTTTTTTTTTGAAATTTTCCTTCAACCAATTGTCAATTGAGACTAATTTCGAAGTATTTAAGAGTATTTGATTAAATGATCATCACATACATTCTAATATCAAATTTTCAGTGTAGGTGGTCCAATTTCGAAAAAATTGGAGAAATTTCAAATTTTCCCCAATTTCTCCCAAATTTGTTGCAATGTTGCACTCCAAACATGAAATCAAGAATGAGGGCTGATTTACCGATTTGTCAAGTCCTTGTCAATTTTTGGAAAATAAAATTCAATTTTAATTAAAAATTAATAAAATTTTATTAAAATATTAATTTTTTTTTTTAAATTTCCCTTTAGCCAATTGCCAATTGAGACTAATTTCAAAGTGTTTAGGAGTGTTTGATGAAATGATAATCACATACACTCTAAATGTTATGCATTCAATTTGAATATATTTGCATTAGTTCAGTTAGACGGCACATAGCTTAGGACCCTGTACAAAGTAAACCTATTCTGTGCACTTCTTTTTTGACATGTTATGATTTAAAAGTGTGTATTAAGGTCTTGTAAGCAATCCCTGAAGTTTCATTGAAAAATTCAACCATTTTTCCAATGTTTCCCCATGTTACCAAAAAAGTGCGATAAATTCAAGGTGTTCTGTTGCGGTATTGGTGGGTGTAATAGTGCCCACCGTTACCGATACGGGGCCGTAGCGGCCGATACGAGTCCTGCAACAGTGCAATTTTTTGTCAAAAAATTATAGAAAAATATCCATTAAATCCAGTATATTCTAAATATGCATTCATTTATAATTTGAAATATGTTTATAGTGGTGTAACGGTCCACTCTTTGGTGAGAAGTTGTATCGGACAGTCTGAAAATAGTCTGAAAATAGAAAAAAATTAAAAATATATAAAATCACTAGAATAATCTGTTAAATGAACATTAATATGTTCTACTATGATTAACACATAATATTCTACCATTAAAACAGCAATACATTGAAGAAATAAAGATTTTTCGTATTTTTTTAAAATTGGCCGAAAACAGTGCGAAAATAGAAAAAAATATATAAAATCACTACCATAATCTATTAAATGAATATTAAAATGTTCTACTATGATTAACACATCATATTCTACCATTAAAACAGCAATACATAAAAAAGAAAAAAAAATTATAAATATCTATTTTTGAAGAATTTCCGAAAAATGGCCCACGGAGCTTCGAATCAAAAAAATCATTAATATAACTTGTTTTTATCCTTAATTTCAAGCTAAGAGTGGTTGGAATTTGCAATAAAATGGTTTAGAAAGAATTTGGAAGAGAAAAGTATCAACAAATGTGAAAAATCAAAGCTTAAAAGGCAAAAGAGTTATTTTCTGACCACATGCATACCGACCGATTCTGATAAAGAATAAATGTTGGTGTCTGTAATTGAGGGGGTGGCCGTTACGACCCCATAATGCTTAACGGTTACGATCGTTACCGAAACCGTTTTTAAATACCTTGGATAAATTACCTGATACAAACAATGTATTCCGTGCCATAACCGATACGTATCTGTATCCCAAGGATGCGATACATAACGTGATACCGATATTTCGAACACTAATAAAGATAACCAGCACCAGATCATTTTTCTAAAGGGTAACAAAAAGGGACGCAAAGCAATTACTGGTAAGCGCATAAAAAAGGTCATTTATAGAGATGTAGTTACAGTCATTGGTTCTTCTCCATCAAGCACCCCAGTATTATTAACCAGCATTTCACCATATTCTCCAATGCACCAGACTGCCACTCGAACAAGACTTTCCTGCACAATTTAAGTTAAACAACCACCTCAAAATAAAAAATAAAAAATAAAAAAAGAGCAAAACAAATTACGCGAACTGTTAATTAGCCATGGTTATGATTTGTAATGTAAAATACCTGTTCACCTGAAGTTTGGAACGCCCTGTAAAGGGATCTTACAGTGTATCCATGAAGGTCTGAAGCATTGCTGACAACAACTATGAGGGCATGCCATACCTCATCTTTTACATAATTGCCAGCCTATGAAATAAATAGAAAACATGAGAGGAATTAAATGATACACATTGCACTCATAAGATTAAGCCAATACAAGGGAATGAAGAAAATTAAGACATATTGCACTCATCAGATTAAACCAGTACAGAGGGATGAAGAAAATTAAGAGAAATCATACATGCCCTCTTAAAGAAAAAGATAAAATTAAAAGCACAGGCTCTCCTTGTTAGAACTAAAACATTAATAAACACAAGCTACAAAAGTACCAATCTTATGGCAATATTTCTGTCAATATTCATATTTGAAAATGTATCCGTAAGTACTAAACTGGAGTTTTTTTTTTTTTTTCCTTAGATTAGTAATTCATGCAGGATGTTGCACTCTCTAATAGATGGGGAAACTCTTCGCCTGAGGTAATCCAAAAACCCTATTTCCCAAGCAAGACACTAGCCCTTCATATTTCCAGGGCAAAACGTAACCCTTTCTAGTGCAGAATGTAGATTATCATCCTGCAGAAAACCACAAACCTTGATTTCCCCTGAATCACAAATCCAACATCAAAAGCTCAAAATTCCTTTCCATAAATGCCAAGACAAAATCATCATATGCAGATCGAAGTATCCATCATGCGAAGATTAAAAGATCCTTTCAGAGTGCCAAGCAAATAAGGATCCAAATCCAAACCAAATTCCAGATAGAAATACAGGTATCCATGTTTCTATTCCCTCACTTCCCATCCAACATTTTAACAAAGCTTCTCAACCAAGGCTTGCACTTCAAAAGGCATTAGAATGACCAAATAGGCATACTAAATGCATCAAAAAGAAAATTTTACATCTAACCACATCCCATAGCACACATGCTCCAAATTCAAATACAGAAGAACTTGGCCTTTGGTGCATCAAAGTTCACCTGGCTACGAGCATCAATTTTGACATATGGACATGGGTATTGACAGCCCGAATTTGACAACTTCTCAAATGAACACAGCTAAGGATATCTCACATGTATTGGATTCTTTTAGGAAAAAAATGGTCTCAGCAATATATTTTCCAATATTGCCCTTAAAACAAGGTGTGCCAAAACAGTTACGTATCGGCCGATATGTAACAGAAACGGACTGGGCCGATACGCGTTTCGGGGTCGTATCAGCCCCTATGATTTTTTGTACCCGTATCGTCGATACAGTTCTGCGATTACCAGTAATTAACGGTTACGACCATAACGGACCGCCCGTAATGGTCGAAAAACGGTAACATTGTTTTTTTATTTTAAGCTCGTTTTTTGCTGTTTTTATTCAAATTTCTTGCTTCCAAACTGTTTCTCACTCCTTCTACTACCAATTTCGACCAACCTTGGCTAGGTATTTGAGATAAAAACACATTATATTACGGATTTTGTTGAATCGAAGCTCGGCGGGCCATTTTTCAGAAATTCTGAATTCGTCAAAAATAGGTATTTATACTTGTTTTAATATGTTTTGCTGTTTTAATCATGTCATATGATGTGTTAATCATAGTAGAACATGTTAATGTGCATTTTTCAGATTTGGGGTGCCATTTAATATTTTTTTTTCTATTTACGCATGTATTTTGACCCTTTTTTTTTAATTCGATAAATCAATTTTTAATGGTTGTTTTGTTGTTTTAATCATGTCATATGATGTGTTAATCATAGTAGAACATATTAATGTGAATTTTACAGATTTGGGGTGCCATTTAATATTTTTTTAATATTTTTTTCTATTTACGCATGAATTTTGACCCTTTTTTTCAAAATTCGAAAATTCAATTTTTAATGGTTGTTTTGCTGTTTTAATCATGCCATATGATGTGTTAATCATAGTAGAACATATTAATGTGCATTTTACAAATTTGGGGTGCCATTTAATATTTTTTTATATATTTTTTTCTATTTACGCATTAATTTTGACCCTTTTTTTTTAATTCGAAAAATCAATTTTTAATGGTTGTTTTGTTGTTTTAATCATGTCATTTGATGTGTTAATCATATCAGAACATATTAATGTGCATTTTACAGATTTGGGGTGCCATTTAATATTTTTTTCTATTTACGCATGAATTTTGACCCTTTTTTAAAAAAAAATTCAAAAAATCAATTTTTAATGGTTGTTTTGTTGTTTTAATCATGTCATATAATGTGTTAATCATAGTAGAACATATTAATGTGCATTTTATAGATTTGGGGTGCCATTTAATATTTTTTTAATATTTTTTTCTATTTACGCATGAATTTTGACCCTTTTTTTTTTTAATTCGACAAATCAATTTTTAATGGTTGTTTTGCTGTTTTAATCATGCCATATGATGTGATAATCATAGTAGAACATATTAATGTGCATTTTACAGATTTGCACAGGTATGTTCGAGAAATTCCTCAAAAATAATTGCAAACACCTAATGTAAGATATTTTTATATTACATTCATTCTAATATATCTATTATTGATAGTAGATAGTTAGAAAATTAAATATATGAATTTTATAGTCAAATTCAGGTTATCTGGTTCATAAATTCATCAGACAGTCCGATGCAACTTCTCACCAAAGAGTAGACCATTACACCACCATAAACATGTTCCAATTTATAAATGAATGCATATTTGGAATGCTTAGAATATTCCGGATTTAATCCATATTTTTTTGGCAAAAAAAAAAAAAAAAATTGCCCCGTTACGGGTCGTTACGCTCCCGTATCGCCGTTACGCCCCCGTATCCGTATCGGTTTTAGAGGTCATTGTTACGCCAACCGATACCGATACGAGACACCTTGCAAGCAATTGTGCAAACAAACAGGCATATTTGGAAGTTACCTCAAACCCCATCTTTGTAAGTGTCCATTGGTATACTAAAGCCTTCCAATGGCTTGACTGAAAATGGTTAAGAATAGGCCAATTGCTACAGCAGAACATGTGAAGAGTTTCTTTGTGAATTTTTAACATCATGCAAGGACTTCCTCTTTTCATGATGTTAATGATTGTTCACATTCCCACATTCCACACTGTGCTACCAGAAATCCTAATACATGACATCCTCAGGTGCTAGCAGGGGGGAGGTCCTTGGAAAGAGGGGACTGAACGGGGAACGAAGTGCGATTGTCAGCCTCTTCACTGGGTAGCAGAAATCTTGAAGCATCCTCGCATCCTTTCAGAGAAGATAAATACAGGGTTAAACATGGCTAATACAGAGTGATTGACTCTGAAAAACTTGCCAGCAATGATGAAAAACATCAGAATATCAAGAAGATGACTGTGTATGTCAGAGTCCATCCAGACAACAAGTGCAACTCTTGGGTTGATCTGGGAGTGAATTTGGGATTTATCTTATTCTGGAAATCCTGAATTGCTCAAGCATCTGTTAGCACAAATGGAACACGGATGGTTTCATTAATGATCCACCGTGGATGGTAGATGGTCGCAAAATGAGATGACACAGGTAGCAAGTTGAAAGTCGATACTACAAAAGGTCAGGGAAGGAAATCCAGAAGTTCTCAAATAAAGAAATATCGTGGAACGTTAGAGCCATGGCAATCCAGATTGAAGAAGAGCAATTCGAAATCTGGTAAGGATCAAATGTGATATTGTGCTATTACAAAAACCAAAGTTGGAGTCAGTTTCAGATAGGGATGTCAACAACATGTAGGGAGTAGTCAAAGGGCTTCATCGTCAAGTGGAATTGTTACCCAATCACAGTTGATGATGTGTGATGGGGAGAGTTTTCTTTGTCTTTATGCTGCCGCTCAGCAGAAGATGGTTTCTAGAAACTATATCTTCAGTCTAGAGGCCAACTGATCAAGTCAAAGGAAAGATCTATTGTCTGAATGATCAACAGCTTTTGGGACGTGGAATCTTCCTTGGTGCGTTGGGGGAATTTCAACACCTTCGCATTCGAAAAATCAAGCGGTTGCAAGATGACTACATCTAGGAGGAGGTTTGCAGACTTTGTAGATTGAAATAGTTCATTCTTCCCCTGTGATGAGAGACATGTGAAGTAATAATCAAGAGCAGCCAGTTTGTTGTTAGAACAGACTCCTGATTACTGTGGATTGGGACGCTCAGTTTCTGGAGGTGGTTCAGTCTGTACTCTGAGGAATTGTATGCTAAAATGTTTACATAATGGCCATTACGTAATGGTAACGGTGGTAACCATGGCTGTTACGGGGCCAAAACAGCCGTAATGGCGGTTACAGAAAAAATGGACCGTAAGAGCCCCATGATGGTCCCATAATGGCCTCTAAATGGGCCCATGATGGTGCCAAAATCGATTTTTTTTCAAAAAAAAAATGGCAACAATGGTGGCCGCTACGGTCACTGTTACCGTTATGGAATACCTTGTTCCTAGGCCTGCATCAATCAGGCGTCCATCTGTTTGGAACCCTCAATTATTGCAGTTACTTTCGCACTCAGTTTTCAAATTGGTGGCTGGATGAAGAAGGTTTTCTTCATCTAGCTGCTGCATGGTGGGATGAGTGCAATGTGGAAGGTATGTTGGGCATAGATTCATGAAAAATGTTTCAACTTATCAATGCAAGCCAAAAACATGGAGCACAGAGATGCTTGGGTAAGATAATGTCATCAAGGAGGAACTTGAAACTTCTGTAAAAATGGTGGACAAGAAAGAGGAATATAGCAATTTGAATAGGAAAGAAAGGGAGGAAATAGGAGCTCTGAAATCATTGTACAATGAGATCCTTGGAAGGTAGGAGGCAGCATGAAGACAAAAGTCAGGAGTGATATGGCTAAAAGAAGGGGATTCCAATACTGTTCTTTTCCATAAGATTGCTAATGGAAAGCAGCGTCAAAACCACAATCATAAAACTCTGGTTAATGGCCTTCTTGTGGAAGGGATGCCACTTATAAAATCATTGATTGTGGATTTTGATACATGTTTCTTTGCTAAAAAGATCCTAAGACAAAAGACAATGGGCTGCATTTCAGGCCGATTTCCTCTGATATGGACACTTAGTTAGAGAGAGACATCAAGGAAACTCAAGTCAACTGTGAAAGCATGTGAAGAGATAAGACACTGGGACCAAGTAACAGTTTCCCTGTGGCCTTTTTACAAAACTGCTAAGCTATCATGAAAGATTTCCTCATGAGCAACTTCAAGGAAACTCAAGAAAGAACCATACTGTGCAAGGCTCTTGATGCCATTTTCAGTGCTCTTATCCTGAAGGTTGGAGGGGCAGTGAGTCTTCACTCCGATAAGCCTTGCTGGCAACGTGTACAAAAAGATGGAAAATGTCTTTCTAAAAGACTAAAGGAGGACATGAGTCAGATATTTTCATCATAAAAAAGGATGTTTGTGTGGGATAGACAGGATTTTAAACTGCATTTTAGCTGCCAATAAATGCATTGGTTTGAAGAAGAGATCGCAAGCTGGGCAGATTTTTTGTAAAATTGACAGAGGACAAGACATACAATTATGTCAATTAAGTCTATGCTTTTATTCTCTTCAGATAACAGGCTTTGGGAGCAGATAGATAAAATGTGTCTGCATGACCACATGCCACTGTATATGTGGTGCAGATGTATCAAAATTCAAACGATACACACCATGGGCACTATATCCCTGATATCACGGTGATAGTGCAAATATATCCTCATAGTAAAATTACAAAAGAAAAGCTGCCGCACACATGTATCAGATCCTTGCCGTTCCTGTAGCCTAAGAAGTAATAATTTAGACAAACACAACAACAATAACCTAATATTTCAAAATTGAGAGGATCATAGTACCCATATACCAAGATTGTATAATTTTGAGGATTGTAATATCCAATCCTAACCGTAATTGACACATTCAATAATGTAGAACATAAAAATGTTTGGATCAGATTAGTATCCAATAGATGCCCGAGTAAGTATAGATAGATGTAAAGCTTATGGACCCCACATACTTTTATCAAACTTTAATTAAAATACGAAGATATAGATAAGTTTTTGGGTTAAAAAAACTAGGGCTGTGGCACATGCTTTGTACATAGAGAGAGGAAGGAAGAGAGAGATCGGGAGAGGGAAAGTAGGCAGCTAGAGAATCATGGAGAGAGAAAGTAGATGCTAGATATCATTTTGAAATGATAAAAAGACCTCAGTTGATGAATCACATTTTTAATGCCCCAAATAATCCGACCTAAATTGAAAATCCCACTTACCTACTTTCAAATTTTAAGGTTAAGGGCCTGTTTGGATTGACGTATAAGGGTGTATTGTATTGTATCCAACTACTGTTCATGTATACGTTTGATCAATTTCAGAATACATCCACATCAACATGCCATAAATCAATGTTTGGATAGGAGGAATAGTTCGGGCAAGTATACGTATTCTTCATCTGATCAATGTTTGGATACGACATATTAGGGCTGTATATTGTATATACGTATAATATTGAGGATACTTGTACGACGATGGCTATTTTCAACAGTTGCTGGAGTAGAGTTGATTCTGAGGGGCTATGTGGGTCCCTCATTGACGTCCGCGAGCCATCCACGCCGTCCATCTATTTTAGTTGTCAGATTTTGTTTCGATTAGGGCCAAACAGCCAATCGATGCCGTCCGATCAAAATTTTGGGACACATAGTATCCAACATCAGAAACCTTTTCATTTTTGTGAGGTGATCCAATTCCAACCGTGCATCTACTAGTTGTGGGACCCACCATAATCTGGCCCACTTTTTTTATCCGTACAATCTCTAGGAAGAAAAAAAAAAAAAACATAGAATAGGGGGATAAATAAAGAAAAAATGTTTTTAAAAATAGGGAAAAAATAACTTGTTAAAGCCAGAACATGTGATTGGATTGTCGATCTGATCTGAAAGTCACTCGAATACTCTGTTCAAAGATAGGCAGACCTAGAAAGGGAATAGGGATTTCACAGATAGGGGTGTATACACAGACCATATACACCCCATCAACGAGGGGACTCTTGCACTCCAAGAGGGCCATGCAACTTATAACCTGAATCGGCTCATGGTTTCAGGGTAGATGCATATCGCAGTATGGTTGGGAAGGCAGATATTCGTACCTGAACGATCAGCTTTCCTACGTCCGATCTGGCGGATGATTTCCCGATTTGCCTGGATCCAACGTGGTAAGAAGTGTATTTTCCGACTGTATTATGAAAGTCAGACCTTCGGAAGCGAACCTTCTCTGCTGAATGGCCACATGCAAAAGGTGGGAGATGATCTAAGGCGATGCTGGAGTAGGAATTTTTGGTCGTCCTCAGATAAAAAACCCCCTGCAACAGACGCAACCTCTATCGCACACAAATACAGTATCTTGAATAGGTTGTACTGCAAGAAACAGAGCCGTCTGACAATACACTACCGTCATTTGAATTTTTTGATGAAATAATGTATTTGTGCGCATGGTACTCCACAGATCTCACCTCCAAATCAAACATTGTATAATGTATTTTAACCCGTTTAATACAATACAATTCAATTGGGACCGTCAATCCAAACAGGCCCCAAGGATTCTCCTAAAAATTAATTGCACAGGCAAATCATCCAAAACTGCTGGCATTATATAGAGAGATTTATATTCATGATGAATTAGCATGTTTTTCTTTACGACCTACCACGGATTCCCTGCAATAAAAGTATTTTTAAAGAAAATGCCAAAAGAAACAAGATAGAATCTTACATGCAAATCTAACAACAGACTATCTAATAAAATTATGAATTCGTTAAGAGGCGTTTTCTAAGAAAAAATCTAAAATCAGGAGATAGATTTTGTGTGATGGCAACATTGCCTACCTCAGAGAGAACCTTGAGCATCTGGTCAATATACCATAACTTATCAGGGGAAAACCTGCACAAAGATGAGAATCCCTGAAATAGATCAATAGACATCCATAAAGAAACTGTCAATGTTCAACAGGAGGTGTTTCATCATGTATTATTTGTAACTGGATGCTTGATAAAACAAACTAAAATATAGCCATGATCAGTTTTCTATTCTTGTTTACAAAAGTTTTAAAAAGAAATGAAGTGAAGAAATTAGTCATCAAGAAATGTTTTTCAAGTGGAAAATTATTATTAAAAGAGAAACGCTACAATTTTAAATGAAAAGGAGCAGATGTTGCAATATCATCACCCCTCAAATTGCCCTGGAGATCCCTCAACAAGCAAGAAAGAACCATCCAATTACATCCCATACAAAATTTAAACCAAAAGTCAGATCAAACAGTATGCCCTTCGCTCTCTAAAAGACCCCTCCGGTTAAAGTGTCAATTATTTCTATCCTTCTAAAGCAACCAGAGACACCCGAGGAACACTAACCCACAACATTGCATGCCTTCTCTTGCCCCTGATGTCCAATTTCTTGACTGAAATAGCAGATCAACATATTTAAGGATCACCCATGTCAGGTCAAATAAGGTAAAATCTACCGCCACAGACCAATGCGAAGCACTTGATGAACAGTTGATCAACAGTTTCAGCTTCCCTCAAATGCATATGGCACCCATTTGTAATAATCAGGTTCATTCTTTTTAACCCCTCTCCTATCCACCCACCAACCGAAAGCCACAACCTTAGGCAGTCCAAGGTAAGACCAAACTTTTGCAGTGGGAGCATCCACTCTATCCCCCAATCCCAAACTTAGAGCATTATAATAAGGCATAATCGGGAACTTGTTGTACTTGTGGAAGGACCAAATCCACCTATCACAAGAGAAATAAGGCCTAACGTCCTAAGATAACCTAGCATTCTGGTAAACTTAATCTCCTCATCTCTAAAATTCCTGTGACCAACCTGAAAAGTGTGAGGCTGTAGCCTCCTTTGGACAGAGCAACTTCATAAAGCAAGGAAAATCATCCTTCAAAGGGCTCAATGCCGCACCAGCGGTCCTCCCAAAACTCATACCAAGAACCATCCCCGATCTAATAGACCTGGGTCCTCAGTTTTGCTCCACTCTTCAAACACCCAATGCATGATAATTTGGTGAGGCCTTAGTAAACCATCCTCCCTCCCTTACACTGTATTTGCTTACTATAATATGCCTCCATGGGCTTTCTTGATTGCTCCCAAATCTCCACAACCATTTTCCAACCAAGGCTTGATTCATTATGTCCAATTTTTTATTCCTGCTCCGGGTTGAGCCTAAGGGATGCTTCTCACCATTTCCCCTCCGCAAAAATTCCTTTGCAATGATTCAAACCTCTTAAGCACACTAATAGGACATTCAGTAGATAAGAAACTTTTGTTATCTAGAACTAATAACGATGAGAAATAGCGTCTTATATTCCCGGAAATATTTAGCTGGATACATGAACATAGGTATTCCTTGGTTGGATTCTCAAATGCTTTTTCCTCAGTTTGATTGCACATGCGGTCCCCATGTCACACATGTAGTCTAGTGGGCCAAATACAGTTCTTATGTGATTTGATTTGGTTTCTGGGTCAAAACATGTGTTGGGTTAAGTCTTAGGCCCATTGGCTGATGTACTACATTGATTTAAAGGGCAAAGGGCATACTTGTAATTTTACATTAATTAGTGAAGCCCTGATATAATAAAAAATAGAGTTGGGTGCATGTGAAGCCTCTTGCAGTCCCCTCTCTTTCTCCTCTTCGTTTCTCTCATTTCTCTTCTCTCTCTTTCTCTCCATGTTTGAGAACATGGTATCAAAGCGTCATTGATCAAACACCTTGTCTGATCTCCATTTTTCTGCCGCTTCTTCATCTCTCTTCTTCTTCTTCTTGTGGTGGAACCCTAATGTATTTGGGGCTGATCTAACCTAAATCCACTCCTCGTTGTACAACCACCTAGTGAGTGGTGAAATCATGTTCCATGAAGCTGTACAAGGCCCAATTTCATATTCTACCACTATGATGGGCCAAAGTGGGCTATCATGCATCTATAGTCAGATTTCCAATCAGATTTAAAGAAAATGGTCAGCTTTGAAGACAATAGTTGTGTGTGGAAGTTGTTGATGGCCAAGATTGTAGATCAAACGTAGGAGTGAAAGACATGAAGCAAGTAATGTTTCCAATTGATTGTTTTCATGGATATATGTCATCCTAAAGTGCGGGTTTGGTAATATTAAGTTCTTCCCTTGTGTGTTCAATTTCTTTATTTCTCTGAATATGGATGTCAAGAATGAAGCCCAGAGTAATCTCTCATCTCCATCCAAGTCAATGAATCTGCAAATCACATTGACTAAACTTAACGGAGCACATTACCTACAGTGGACCACATCTGTGGAAGTTTTTCCTGCAAGTAAGAGAGTTAAGTATTTGACTTCCCCGAAGTCTACAAAAGACCTGACAGAATATGCCGATTGGGTGGCAGAAGATGTGCAGGTTAGAGAGTTGTAGTAGAATAGTATGGAATGTAATCTTCTTCAAGACAACGAAAGAAGTGTGGGAAAACATAAGGAAGATGTATTCGGATGAGAAGAACTTGTACATATGAGTTCCTCCCGAATTTTTGCTCTCCAACAGGGAGATAATAGTGTGGGAGAATATTATTCAACCTTGAGAGATATGTGGGAAGAACTAAATGTGTACCAACCATTGTGGACAAATTATGAAACCATGCAATGGCATGCTAAATTTCTCTGGTTTTCATCCTGATTCCATCTACCATAAAGGCATTTGTCCAAGTTCGGTGTATGGCTAATATAAATACACAAAGTTCATCCTCATTTGATCAGTTCGCATTTGTCTCTACATCCGGTAGAAGAGATGAGGGAAGACGAGGTGGATGTGGTAATGGACTGTTTGTTGGTACGGATTCTGAGGGAGGTTGTTTCGGAGGAAGGCATAGATGGGGCGGTCATGGCACAGATTTTGGTGATGGCCATAGTCGTGGTCATGGTAATCAGCAGTATATTCATTGTGATCTCAATAACCACACAACTGATATATGTTGGGAGCTTGTTGGTTACTGAGCTTGGGCAAACCAGGTTCGCTCTTTGGAAGATGGTTTTGAGGGTTATATCTCCGAGCTTGTCTCCACCCATCCTGAGCCGAGTATTTCAGGTGCAAAATTACACTGTCAAGGAAGAGTGTGCCATGCTTCTAAAAGATCACTCACTCATGCCTCATCCTCCTCAACTACATTTGCTCAATCAGGAATAATTTTTTTGAGACTGTTACTTGGCATATTGACTGTGGAGCTTCTGATCACATGACCGGTAAGCACAGCATGTTGTCTCAACTAGTCCAGTCTTTGTCTTTGTCTATTTCCTTTGAAACATTAGCGGAGAGTACTTCAACCCGTGTCTCTAGGGTAGGTATTGCTTGTCCCACCACAACTCTTTCATTATCGTCAGTACTATATATTCATAAATTTTCATTGAGTTTATTATCAGTAAGCAAACTAATCAAATCCTTAAATTGTTCTGTCAAATTCTATCATTCCTATTGTGAATTTACGGATCTAAAGACGGGGAGGATAATTGGTGGAGGACATGAAGTGAATGGACTCTTTTACCGCAACAATGGAATAATTGGACTCTCAAGTAATTTAAAGAGTCGTGTCTCATCATTGTCATATGTGTCTGGCTAGAGTGTGAAGCTTGGGAATTAAGCAAGCATCATAAAGTGTCATTTCTTCCACGTGTGGATAAAAGAAGTGATAAACCTTTCTATTTGATACATTCTGATGTTTGGGATCCAATTCATATTACTAATTTATCTAATTTCAAATGTTTTGTTACCTATATGGATAATTGCCCAAGAATGACATGGTTATACTAAAAGACAGATCGTTTTGAAGTGTTCTCTTATTTTCAGGAATATCATATGCAAGTACATACTAAATTAGATGTTAAAAAAAAAAAAAAAGTGTGTATTCTACATTCAGACAATGTCGAGGGAATATGTATCTCACGACTTTAACTCATATCTCCCATGTCCTATCCCATGGCATTACTGACCAACTTTATGTGCACACACACCACAATAAAATGGAGAAGCAAAACATAAGAATCGACATTTACTTGAGGCCGCTAGGCCATTGTTGTTAAATGTGAAGGTTCCGAAAACATTTTAGAGTGGCACAATTCTGACTACATGCTATTTAATAAATCAAATGCCTTCATCAGTCCTAGATGGAAAATATACGCTCTTATCTTATGTCCTCAAAGTCGAACATTTTCAATTTCTCCTAAGGGATTTGGTTATGCGTGTCTCGTACATCAATTTGACCATATTCCTAACAAATTTGAACCAAAAATTGTGACATGCATTTTTCTTGAGGATTCTCGTACCTACCAAGGATTTTTATTTTTTATTTTTTTTTTTTAAATTGTTATATAATAGGATTACTCATAAACGTTATATGTTAGACAATGTTACATTCTTTAAACATACTCCATATTTTTCTGAGGGAAGACGGTCATCGCAATTTGAAGAAGGCTTTACTACTCTACCCATTCTACCAAACACCACTTCATTCATGGAAGATGTTCCTGTATAACGTGTAGATCTGCCTCTGTAGGTCTAATCTAGACTTTCCAAGACAAGAGATGGAGTACATACAAACGTGTCCTCTATCAATAATGCTTCTACCCCATCAAAAAATCATTCCTTTTGAGTCCTCACCGGTACCGTCAAATGAAGGTGACTTGCCCATCGCTTTGGGTATACGTTCTTACACTTAACATCATATATCACATTTGTTTCTTTTACTGGTTTATCCCCTTAATTTCAAATTTTTGTTGTCTTTGTAGTCCATGTTTGTTCCTCACCCTTTCCAGGAAGCTCTCAACGATGATGGGTGGAGATGTGCTATGGAAGAAAGAGATGGTTGTACTCTATCAAAATCAAACTTGGACATTAGTTGAGCTACCAGCGGAAAAGCATGCAATTGGAAATAAATGGGTGTATGTGGTGAATTATAACCCCGATGGCTAAATGGATCAATTAAAAGCTTGATTAGTTGCACAGGGTATTCTCAAACCATAGGCGTTGACTACCTAGAGACTTGTCCTAAATAAATAAATAAATAACCATTGGAGTTAACTACCTAGAGACTTTTTATCCTGTGGCCAAACTTCACTCTGTACGTGTTGTTATCTTTGTTGCCGCAAATCTGAATTAACCGCCATATCAAACTTGATGTAGAGAATGTCTATCTTCATGGAGATCTTATTAAAGAAGTATATATGGAGCAACCACCTGGCTTTGTTGCTCTAGGGGAGTCCAACAAAGTATGCCACTTTAATAAGTCAATCTATGGCTTAAAAACAATCTCCCCGAGCTTGGTTCAACAAATTCAGTAATGCGGTATTTGAGTTTGGGATGAAGCATAGCCAGGCTGGCCACTCTGTCTTTGTAAGACAAAGTGAAGCTTCTATGTATTCACAAGTTGGTTATGTACGTGGATGATATCATCATCACCGGTAGTGACATACATGTATTGACAAGTTGAAAGTTTTTACAACAACGCTTTTATACAAAGGATTTAGGTCGCCTTTTATCCTTGTTGGGTATTGAGGTGACAAGGTTGAAGGTGGGCATTAACTTGTCATAACGAAAGTATGTGATGGATTTCCTCGAAGAGATGTGCCCTCTTGGAACCAAGCCCACCGAAACTCCCATCGACACAAATCAGAAGCTGAGTATGGATCAAGGGAAGCTATTTGATGATCCAAGAAGATATCGTCCTCTTGTTAGAAATCTTATCTACATAAAGATTATATGGCCAGATATCACTTATCCAGTTAGTGTGGTCAGTAAATTCATGCAGGCTTCTCATATTCCTCATATGGAGGTTGTGATTTTCATCCGTAGATATTTAAAGGGCACTCTTAGTTGTGAAATTTTCTACAAGCAAAATGACCATCTCTAGGTAGAGGGTATTCTTAGAACCATAGGCTGATGTACTACAAGTCACCAATGACTTAAAAGGGTGAAGGGCATCCTTGTAATTTTACATTAATTAGTGAAGCCCTAATGCAATAAAGAATTGAGGTGGGGGCATGATAAGGCTATTGCAGTCCCCTCTCTCTCCTCTTGGTTTCTCTCATTTCTCCTCTCTCTATCCATTACATGTCAACAACAACAACAACAACAAAATTTTAAATTAACAAGCATATTCACTGCCCTCCTCATCCCTCACTCACATTGCACATATTTTTTTATGACCTACCTTTTTCCGAAGTTGGTCTATTATGAGCATTTGTGTTTTGCAAATCATATTCATAATAGAATTTTCATGATTGCTTCACAAACGTTCAATGTCCTGCTGCCCACCTTACATCAATCCCTATCACTTTTGAAATGACTACCTTCCAAAGGATGTCTTGGATATTAAATGAAAAGAAACTGAGAACTTGAAAATTCATTTTTAACCCCCCCACACACACACCAAAAAAAAAAATCTCTTGTATCAAAATTTTAAAAGAGGAAGAGAGAAAGAAAGTAAATGACATTCCAGTAGAGCATGACGGGTCATGTGGCTGAGACCTCTTAGTTTACATGTGGTATATATACCTCGATGTTTATGGCACAACTATGCCAGAGGAGTCATGTATCATATAATTATTACTCGCTTAGAAAAAGAAAACATGTTGAAGAAGTATGATGCAGAACATGAAAATTTAAAGTTATATGCGAGATTCTAGGCTTTAGATCATACTAGTTCAGAAACAATCACATAAAATTCCACATCCAACATAACGTCAAGCACTCAACAAGGAGAATCTATGCGGGTCCAGGCCTACACATGCTAGGGCTAGATCAATTAAAATTATAGACCAAACAATGCTCAAAGGAGAGTAAATTCATCCACACATGCACAGAAATATTTCTCCAATCCAAGGGATTCACAATTTCAATTCGGGGAACCCTAGGGTTAAAGAAAAGGAATAGAAATTGGGGATTTAGAACAATCTAGGATTAGGGTTAGGGAAATCAGGTGAGAGAGGAGTGAAAGAGAGGAGAGAGAGAACTTGTAACCAGCCCGCGCATGTGGACAGCAGGTTGGGCCTGACACACGTGCGCTAATGGCTAGCCGCACATGTGTGGGGTCCACAAACCCAAAAATCGCCGTCTTAGGCCTAGTTGGCCCGAGCTGAGCTTCAAAACCTCCAAGTTTCAAGTCGATCTGATGTACTGTCTGGGCGTGGTGCTCCGCCGAAGTTTCAGCCATCCTGCGGGGCCAAACTCTGAAATTCTGTTGAAGAGAGGAAAATTGCTGCAATAAAAGACAGATTTGTAGCGCAGATAATTGTGGGAGATGAGAAGGGTGGATAGTAGAAGATGGGAGCGAATCGGGATAGATGTGGCTTCGCACCACGATAGTTAGCCCTTCAAAGAAGGGAGGGCTTAGCACCCAATTAGGTTTTCATAACTCAGAAAGGAGCAGGAAAACGCAGCAATTTTATTAATCTTCATTTAGAAAAAAGCCTACA
Organism: Magnolia changhungtana; assembly: GCA_030180095.1. Taxonomy (NCBI): domain Eukaryota; kingdom Viridiplantae; phylum Streptophyta; class Magnoliopsida; order Magnoliales; family Magnoliaceae; genus Magnolia; species Magnolia changhungtana. The sequence continues at coordinate 1,094,274 of JASAUF010000070.1, read as the reverse complement.
ATGGATGTTTATTTATAAGAAAACCCTAATACCCCTAAAACTCGTATCGTGTGGGCAACCTATTACTTGGCGATGAAGTAAATACAAATAATAATTAATCAAAGTAATCTAAACCATCCATGATATTCTAAATAACATTAATAAGCAAAACTTAAAATATGAAACTAATCAGACTAATGGGCCACGATCATGAGAACCCATGATTTGGACTTTATTTGAGTATTGGACCCACTTCAACAAACCAAAACTCAGTCTTCTAACTAGGGGGCCCTCCCTGGACGTCGTCATCGATCCAGATCGACGGTGGGCCCTCCTTCTCCTTGCGTACATGCATGTGGAGGGAGGGTGCGTGTGCGCGTGATGTCCCCATCAACTCTCACCAGCTGCGAAGATTTCGCCACTAGCGAAACAAAACTCCTGAACCACTCCAAGATGTCAAGATCAAGTCTCTGAAGCTCCTCCTCTGCGAGTTACATGTTGTCTGAAGCTGAGCGTGACTTCCATTTAACCAGGTACTTCTGAAACCCGCCGTCCGACGTTGAAACTATCTGATGGTCCAGACTATCCTCTATCTCCTCTCTCGGTGTGGGAAGGGTAGGTATGGGAGGTAGAGGCTAGGAAGATGGGTCGGGTGGGGGCCATGAATTAAGGTAAAGGCTTGGGGAATCAGGATGGTTAGGTGACAGGCCGGACAATGCATCAACGGTCCCATGAAATGCAACTAGATCCTCTACATTGAATGTGGGATTAATTCCCATGGAAGGTGAAAGATCTACCACATACGCGTTGAGACTGTTTCGTTTTATAATTTTGAATGGTCCAGTGCTACGCGCGTATAATTTATGAACGACTCCCTAAGGGTGCCGCTCTAGCCTGATGCGGACCATCACAGAGTCCCTTACATTGAATTCCTCGAAACGTTTATTTTGCTCTGCAAAAAGTGAGTAATGTTTATTACTAGTCATGATCTTCTGCATAATTTCTTGATGTCATGAATGAATGTGATGCGCAAAAGACTCTGCAGACTCTGGCATCCTATGGGACAGTGACATAGGGACAAGATCAATAGGTTTCCTAGGTTTATAACCAATAGCAACTTCAAAAAGACTTAGACCTGTTGAACGTATCGACAAAACTATTAAACGCAAACTCGGCTATAGGTAGTACGGCGTCCCACGTCCTGGTGTGTTGTACAACCCTCATAGGGGGAAACTCATCCGGTAGATCATCAGGAAAGATATTACGAAACTCATTCACTACCGGAATGGCCTCAGTGGGTAACTCTACACTAGCCTCTGGTGCACTCTCTCTAGCCACAAGGTCGTACATGTCGTACCACTAAAAAAGGTGGCCCATGTCTGCCAACCAATCTTGAAAAACTTTAAGGGCCTGTTGTTTTTTCAAAGCAAACGTAAATACCATGGAAATGGTAATTATTACCGTTTCACAACGTTTGAAAATTCATAGGAATTTGTGCATTTGAAATCCGTTCAAAAGAGATAGTTTTAATTTTTGAACCACATAGTAATGTATATGATATATCCGTTCCGTCCATCCATTTTACAACAGAATTTTGAGATATGAGCCAAAAATTGAGGAAGATCCAGCACTCAAGTGGCCCACACCAAAAAAAATAGTGGCTCAAAAAATTTTTAACGATAAGTGTTCGATTCCCTTTTTCCTATGGCGTGGTCCACCTAACCTTTGGATATGCCTCATTTTTTGGCTCATGCCATAAATTCAGCTGGCATAATGGATGAACAGTGTGGATAAGCGACACACATCATGATGGGACCCACAAATATTTTGCAGCAATGCGGCCTTCTCGATTTTTGTGTTAAAAAAGTAGAATGTCAAATCAAGTACAAGGAAATGTGTAGGGAAATAATCATTACTAATTTACCAGGCATTTACCAATGAACTAGAAAATCAAACACGCCTTAAGGTCCAAGTGGCCATTAAACGTGGGAGCATCTACTCTAACTCCTTTGAGAAGTTGTGCATCGGGGTCATAGTGGTCTTGATGTACCTCACGGGGTAGGTGCATGGGTGCGCGCCCATAACTGATTCCTTGGCCACCTCCATTCCTTGGTTTATCCTCCTGACCACCTGCCTGAGATTGGGCATCTTCCCCAATAGTGGGGTTTGCCCTGGCGGAGGTCTTTAGTTGGGTAATGCGCACATCAAGCAGCTCAAAGCGTTGGTCCATACGGTGTTCTAAGCGCTTACCCAAAGACTCAACCTGTTGGGTCAACTTGTTCAACGATTCTTGCAATTGCTCCATGTTAGTGTAGGGTGCAAGCCAAAATCATGACCCGTACATGTGGGCATACAACTACTAACTGAACCTAAGAACCTTCTACTACGACTATATGCGACTAAATGGGACTAAATGATCCTATGAGACTCTATATGAGGAAAACTACACAATGCCACCAAAATTTAGCAATATAGTTGTCAAAATATAAGAAAGTTTTTTTTTTTTTTTTTTTAAGAAGCAACCTAGTTTCTAAAAACGAAAAAGGAAAGTTTCTAAAAAAAATTAGGAAAGTTTCTAAAAAAAGCAACCTAGTTTTTAAAAACGAAAAAGGAAAGTTTCTAAAAACAAATTAGGAAAGTTTCTAAAAAACAAATTAGGAAAGTCTCTAAAAAGGCAACCTATTTTCTAAAAAAAGAAAAAGGAAAGTTTCTGAAAATAGAAAGTAAGTTTCTAAAAATGAAAAAGGAAAGTAGTAGTTTCTAAAAAAGAAGAAGGAAAGGAAATTAGTTTCTAAAAATAGATTAAGAAAGTTTCTTAAAAATTAGTTTCTAAAACAAAAAAGGAAAGTTTCTAGACCTAGAAATAGAAAGCTAAGTTAATTTCTAAAATAATTCAAATAAGGGGATAACAGAAAATTTCAGCAGCTTATGTCAAGGTTTATGGACCTCTAAACAGCCATATATGATGAGAATTGATGCGTAATGGACATAAACAACTAAACCCTAAACATGTAATGCATTCCCCTATAAGAACCCTAAGCTCTGATACCAAATTTGATGCAGGACATGAAAATTTTAATGTGATATGCCAAATTCCAGGCTTTAGATCATACGAGTTCAGAAACAATCACACAAAATTCCACATCCCACATAATGTCAAGCACTCAACATGGGGAATCTATGCGGGTCCAGGCCTACACATGCTAGGGCTGGATCAATTAAAATCATAGACCAAACAATGCTCAAAGGAGAGTAAATTCATCCACACATGCACAGAAATATTTCCCCAATCCAAGGGATTCACAGGTTCAATTCGAGGAACCCTACGGTTAAAGAAAATGAATAAAAATTGGGGGATTTAGGACAATCTAAGGTTAAGGTTAGGGAAATCAAGTGAAAGAGGAGTGAAAGAGGAGAGAGAGAACTTGTAACCAGCCAGCGCGTATGGACCGCAAGTTGGGGCCTAACGCACGTGCGCTGATGGCTGGCTGCAAGTGTGTGGGGCCCACGAACCTAAAAATCGCCCTCTTGGGTCTGGTCGGTCAGGGCTGAGCTTCAAAACCTTCAAGTTTCAAGTCGATCCGATGTACGGTATGGGTGTGGCCGTCCTGTAGGGCCAAATTCTAGAATTTTGCTGAAGAGAGGAATATTGCTGCAATAAAGGACAGATTTGTGGCGCAAATGATTGTGGGAGATGAGAAAGGTGGATGATAGAAGATGGGAGCGAATCGGGATAGATGTGGCTTCGCACCACGGTAGTTAGCACTTTGAAAAAGGAAGGGCTTCACACGCAATTAGGTTTTCATAACTCAAAAAGGAGCAGAAAAACGCAGCAATTTTATTAATCTTCATTTAGAAAAAAGCCTATAAGGGGTGCTTATTTATAAGAAAACCTATACCCCTAAAACTTGCACCATGTGTGCAACCTATTACTTAGCGATAAAGTAAACACAAATAATAACTAATCAAAGTAATCTAAACTGTCCATGATACTCTAAATAACATTAATAAGCAAAACCTAAAATATGAGACCAATCAGACTAGTGGGCTATGATCATGAGAACCTTATTTGACTATTAGGCCCACTCCAACAAACCAAAACTCAGTCTTCTGACTAAGGGGCCCTCCCTGGACGTCGTCATCGATCCAGAACGACGGTGGGGCCCTCCTCCTTACGTACGTGCGTGGGGGGGCGGCGTGCATGTGCATGTACGGGTGATGTCTCCATCAAAGTATCCCATGCTCTAATAGAACGAGTCCTATCCATCATTCATTTTTATATAACATATATTTTTAAGTAAATTTTCAAAGCCTCTAATAATCTTTCGTACTGCTTGGTTAATCTAACGTTTTACCAATGTCGGATTCTAACACATTTGTGTATATCATCATCATCTATCTCAACTAATCAGGGTCTGCTACAAGAATCATTTTCTGCCATTTTTGGATTCATGTTGGAACTTATGGCATAAGCTTGACACCGGCTGCCAACCTGACATAACCCTCCTTTATTGAGGCTTGGGACTGGTAATAACAACACAGCTTCCACAAGCACAATGCAAAAGACAGTTACATAGGTTGATTACAATCAAGCACTATCTAATAGCCTATTCATAAGTTGACTACAATCATCAAGATGATCACAATCAACAAGTTTCATATAGGTGCAAATGCAACACAGATTTTACTTCATCAATCTATATTTTATCCAATCCTATTAAGGGATGTACAAAGACACCCAATCTAAAGAGGGAAGACGCATGGGTATTGCGGAAAGTGATAGGGATTGATTTCAAAGGTGGGCAAGAAAGATGTCAAATGACTAAACACTTTAGAGGCTGTCTTGCCATGAAAGTTCAAAGGTACGTTTTCATTTCAAAGGTATTGCAGAAAAAAATAGAAAAAAATGTTTTCATTTCTAAGGTATTGCAGAAAAAATAGAAAAAAATGTTTTCATTTCTAAGGTATTGCAGAAAAAATAGAAAAAAAAAATGTTTTCATTTCTAAGGTATTGCAGAAAAAATAGAAAAAAAAAAAAAAAAAAAACATGGCCTAAAATCAGGAAACAAAGGTAGAAACCTTTCAATTGAATTAGGTTACAACTTTATAGAGCTTCAATAAATGATTGTGGAAGTTAGTAACATATGTCAAATGAGTCATGACTAAACACTTCTAAAATGTTTCCATCAGAGGAGGATTACTGGCACAAGAAAGATCTCCTATAAATGCTTTTGAAAGGGATTTATAGTCAAGAAGACTTTCTATGAAGGAATATGTAGTTCTTTGTAATGTTTCTTTTGTAGAGGCTGTCTTGCCATGAAAGTTCCAGGATATTTTTTTCCAGAAAGGTGTTTTTCTTTTCAAAGTTTTGGACTAAGTACTATCTTGACTGTTTGCATAGACAGGCAATTGCTTTTCTTCCCACATGATCTTTGATCGGATGGAGCTCATGCGGGAAGAATGTTTCATCATCAGAAAGATACTGTAATTCAGGCCAAACAATATCTGCTGGGTCAAGTCCTGGTTTGACACCAATCAAGAACCACTTTCCAGTCACATCAATAAAAAAAATTACGGCAATAAGGCTATAGCCCTTCATGAGCATTTAAGTTCTTTTGTAAGGGTTTCATGCTAAGGCCCTCACCATTAATAGCGTTTTAAAGCAGGACCGAACCATATCCACCAACCAAAATGAGCTGGGTAGCTAAAAAAACCCCATTCTGGGAAAGAGATTGTTCACACTGCAGATTAAATGGTCCAACAACCCAGGTCAGGCAGTTCGTCCATCAACTGGCAAACCCTTTGTTTATTGATTTTATACATCTATGATGTCGTTTTGATGTCATGGATCAGACAACTGGACCAGAGGTTGGACCAGATTGGACCTATAAACAATTCATAAGTTTGTGTGTGTGTGTGTGTCTTTGTTTGCCAAAGAAGATAATATTATGCATCTATAGAACCCTACAAACAATTCATAAGTAATTCCGTTGAGGGGAAAAATGACAATTTTACAAAGCACGGAAGTTTTCACTTACTTTTCAACAATGGAGCAAATTTTTTCGGTAAGATCCCCCTTGAAATCTGGATCGCTTACTTCCAGATATTCAATAAGTTCTTTTGTCAAAGGCTTCACATTGCTGTCATTCACTAGAAGGAAAACAAGCTCAAGGGCCCTTTTCCTAATAGAAGCATCTGAATCCTGAAGGTGCAGAAGCAAAGGAAAAATAAGCTTCAAACTAAGTTGGAAAGTTTTGGAAACAAACTTTAAATTCATAGTTAATAAGATTTGGTCCTAGTCATAACCTAGTACAGCAAGGATATGAAGAGGGCAATCCATAAAGGTAATTAACAATGCATATGACCTCTGTTGTAACTGTAAAAGGTGTTACATGTCACTAACGCTGCAAACAAAATCAACAAAAGTGAAACCATTTCAGCAAATCTATATATTCACTACAGTTCACAACTCAGCAAAATATGATATGCTGATGAACTGTCAGCAGAAAACAGTGGCAACGCCCATTTCAGAAAAAGATAGTAAATCCAGTAACAAGGTACACAGAAAAATAGTGATGTTTGTTGCAAGGTATTCCAAAATGATTACGTAACGGCCATTACATAATGGTTACGGAGACCACCCCCCCTTGAGGATTAATGGATACTTTTATTAAAGGCTCACTAGCAAACGCGAAGCGAGAAAAAGAATACAAAAAAGGCAAAAGATTTACATCCCAAGAATTGACTTTCCAAGGTCAGAATCAACATTTGGACAAGCTGACCATTCAAAAATTAAAACTTTAATGTACAGCACTATAGCATCGATAGTCCTCGAAGAATCCCGAAACCACTGCCTATTCCGCTTGCCCCATATGGCCCAGCAAACTGCCAGCAAAATCAAATTCCAAATCAGCCTAATCTTCTTGCTAACCCCACCACTGTTCAAGGCCCAAAGGAGGTCCAAAGCTGACCATGGCATGACCCACGACATTTCAAAGATGGACAGAAAAAAAGCCCATACATTTGCGCTGAATGGGCAGGAAATAAAGATATGGTCAACAGATTCAGGACCTCAATCAGATAGGCAGCACATGTTAGGAATAGGCATTCCCCGCTTTTGAAGGTTGTCAATAGTCAGCACCTTATTCCTTCGAGACATGAACGCAGTGACCTTGTGAGGTGCACAATAAGACCAAAAATTATAGCTGTGATCCCCGACATCGGAAGATGTTCCTGCACAAAGAAGCTTGTAAAAGGAAGAGAGAGAAAATCTCCCTGAACTGTGGATGGACCACACCAAGGAGTCGACCCCACCTGGGGAAATTACTAGCTGAAGCCAGGTCATAAGTGATTGAAGTTACTCAAAACTCACTATCCATTAGGGACCTTCTACAAGGAGGCAACCAACAAAACAACAAACCTGAATGGGAGAAGCAATCTGCCACTTTTAGATCTTTCGTCAGCGGTATACTCACCAAGTCAAGGAAATCAAATTTGCAAATATTGACCTCCATGCCAAGTATCCTTCCAAAACTTAATTCTAGCACTATCGCCTAAATAAAACGGGACACCTTCCCTAAATTTCCTTCTCAACACCTTTATATATCTCCAAATGTAAGCAGACCTGTCAAGGGAGGACTCCTTAGTCTCCCATCCCCCTTCATTCAAGCCGTACTTAGACGCAATGATTCCACACCAAAATCTCCCTTCCTAAGTCCCAAACTCCATAACCATTCACCCATAAGAGCTTGATTCATAGTCCGCAACAAGCGAACCCCTCCAACTTGAGAGAGCGGCTTATACACCTCTTCCCATCTCAACAGGTGGAACTTGAAGCCATCTTCCGACCCCTCCCATAGGAAGTCCCTTCTCAACTTATCCAATCTATCCATCACAGACTTGGGGCAATTAAATAAAGACAAAGTACAACAGCATATTGGATGGGGAGCCACCCAAGGATAGGTAACAGCTCTTCCACTTGGACAGCCACCTTTCCAACCTCTCTAAGACCTTGTCCCAAAGATGCTTTGCAGGCTTCCCAATGCAAAGAGGAAGGCCCAAATAGGTGGAAGGGAAGGAACCCACTTTACAACCAAACACCGAGGCCAACCCGTTTAACTCCCCATCCTCAATATTGATTCCCACATTTCACTTTTCACAATATTGATCTTTAGGCCCAAATTTGCCTCAAAGCATGCAACAATTTTACAGAGATTATCTACCATGGCAGGAACAGCATCACAAACGATGATAGTATCGTCCGCAAACTGGAGGTGTGAGACTCAAATAGATGAAGGGACCACCTTGAATCCACTAATAAGGTTAGATTCTAGACAATTGGCAAGTAACCGGCTAAGGCTTCAGCTACAACCATGAAGAGGTAGGGACAAAGGGGGTCTCCTTGGTGAAGCCCCCTAGACGGCTAGAAGAAACCTTAGGACAGCTACTCACAAGCACCGAGAATGATGGCAATATAACACATCTTTGGATCCACCTTCTCCATTTGCCCCCACATCCCAATCAAAGTAGCATGTGATTGAGAAAGTTGCAATCAACATGGTCGTATGCTTTCTCGACATCCAGCTTGCAAACTAACACCAGCTTGCAACTAACACCAGCTTGCAAACTAACACCAGCTTGCAAACTAACACCAGCGTTCAATGAGAGTGATATCCAGGATTTGCCTTCTTTACATAAATGCCCCTTGAGTTTTCGAAACAACATAGCCCAACACATCATGAAAACGCATAGCAAGGATCTTGGCCAAGATTTTATACAGGCTCCCAATAAGACGAATTGGCTAGAAATCTTTTAAACCTTCTGCCCCTTCAATTTGAGGAATAATTTCTATCAAAGATGCCCCATGCTCTGCCAGAATCCGCTCCTCTTTGAAAAATTCTTTGATAAAATCCACCACATCTACCCTAAAACTCTCCAAATGACTTGGAAGAAGGCAAGGGGGAATCCATCCGGCCAGGAGCTTTGCGATTCCAAACTCAGTCTCTCCAAATAGGCAGCTTAGTCTTCCGAAAGACTATCAAAAGGGAGGTTGTCTAATCTCAACCTACACTAATCTTTAGACCCTGTAACGGTCTGTTACAAGGCCAAAATAAGTTTTTCCAAATGTGTGTGTCAGTAATGACCATTACGGCCCGTATCGTAAATGTAACGGTGGTGGCCATTATAGCCACTGTTACCATTATGGAATACCTTGTTTTGCAGCTTTCCTCATTCAATTGACTTCACGGAACAAGCTACTACACACGAAATTTAAATGAAGACCAAGTAAATGCCAAAAAAAAAATCACTAAGAGTGATCCAAAAGAAACTTGGGAGAATGACTCTAAAACAAATTCATATGACTAATGTGGGGCTATGTTTCAAATCAAGCTTAGGAGAATGATTGTGAACTAAATACATGACTAATTTGGTACTGCGTTACCTTATTACCTACACATGTACATATGGATGTTGCACTCTTCTACATCTCTTCTACTTACATAATAAAAGATGTACCCATGGCATACCATCTCATGCCTAGGTAACATCAACATGGAGCCATTGGTTCATGGGAATTACTGATGACATCATGGTTAAACAGTTAATATAAGTTCCATTGTGTTAGCTTCACTATGAATTAAACAGACACTCTCACAATGTAATGATGTACATAATTGTCTTTTCCTTTTGGAGATAATAATATTCATGTGAGAGGACACAAGTCACAATTGGTGACAGTTCACCACCATTTTCTAAATTTACAGCTTATCCACCACAGAATCAGCATAGATGCATTGATACAGCTCAATCAAGACTGTCTAAATCATAGGGCCCATGAGGATGGAGCATAGCACAAAAGTCAAGCTGATTGGATGATCCTAACCATGAAGATGTAAATTGGTAGCTATCAAATGAAAGGTTAAAGTATAGTGGTCAGTACTCGTATTCAACAAACAGAATCAGATGGTTAAGATTGTCCAATCAGTGTGATTTTTGGGCTATCCAACATCCACAGTGGTATCAACGATTTGGATGGTAAAGACTGATGTAGATGTATGCCATAAGTTATGTGGATGAGTCCTGCAATTTTAAAAATAGGCATCAGCTATCATTGTAGTCTATCCCAACATGAGACATTTGAAATCCTTCATCTTGGGTTTTATTTGTCATGATACCAGGAAAACTCATAGTAGCTACACAACATAAAGGTAATTCAACAATTTCCACTGGCGCAACTTCAGATGGAAAAAAAAAAAAAAAAAATCCATCATTGTGGAAAAGAAATGTGGAATTAAAGAAATAAACATACTATTTGTATTGTACATATGCTTCTACATTCTCACCTGATAATAAAATTCCTAAAACACTACAAGGCTTTAAAAGCAGTCTTAAATTAAAATGAAAATAGCTAAAATAAGTTCCTAGTTTTAGAATTGAGTTGCTTGATTTTAGGAAACAGATTTACTGTTTGTAGGAAGTGGGTGTCCTACTTTGAGGACAATTTCCTGCATCTTTAGGAAAATGGGTTTCCCATATCAGAAACAGGTCACATACCCAAGAAGTAAGAAGACCCAAATACAAGTTCCTGTTAACAATGGGACTACCTTTACGCATTCCAAAATTGTTGCCCGGTGCCTCTGTACTGCTTGAGCATCTACTGCAACAGCCTTCATCAACATGTTCAACGCAACATATCTGACAGTAAAGGAGGCTGTGTCAAGACTCTAACATAATAGAGGATTTCAAACATGATCTTGACTTAAATCTTGTCTGTCTCAAAACTTATTCATTGAAGTAAGACAGACCATTATGAAACTACAAGGACCAGCTCCTTAGAGAGAGAATAAAAAATTTAAAAAAAAAAAAAAAAAAAAAAAAAAAAAAAAGAGGGAAAAATAACTACCAGGACCAGAACAAGAGGAAGCGTGATGAAAATTATAAGGTACCACAAGACTTCAAAGGTAACAGAATTTGGAAAATAATGGCTGGTAGCACATGATTTCCAAATACATGAGTTAGGAACATTCCATGAATATGATGAAGACTATCAGAATAAAACAGAACATGTGATATGATAACATGCAGTGTGAGTGTTATATGAATCAGTGCAAAACCATATCTTGGAAAATAAAAGCCAATATATAATTCCAAAATATCACATGATTCATCTACCATAATCTTTTTGTAAAGTGTACTGTAAGGACTTTTATTAAAAAGAAACAACAAAACAGTCTCAAGAGAGGATATTTCTACAAGAATATTTCTACCATAATCGCTTTGTTATCATGACAAAGTTTCTACAGGAACCAGTGCCCCAGTATAAACCACACTAAAATCAGATAAAAGAAAAGTATCAATTCAAAAGCAAAGGTTAAGTTTGTGCCATGTTCAACACTAGAACCCCACCAGCCATTGATTCAAAATCTGCAATAAGCATTCTATTAAGAGATCACAAAAAAAAAAAAAAGGAAGAATATGGGAAAGCATCACAATAAAATAAAAGTAATGGTGAACTACTATGTTAATAGCAGATGGAGATTATAATGCTAAAAAAACCCATTTAAAGATGAAGGCAAATACATCTAAATTACGAGGAGATCCTAATGAATCCATAACATTAAATATTTGTTACAGCCATGATGTCTTCATTCAGTGGCCAGACTATAATACTGTAATACCAGAATATGACTCAAGTGATGATACCAAAGGATATAATCTGATAAGAGTGTGGGATATGAAGGATACTCCATGGACTATGGATACGACCATAGCTTTACATTTTTCTTAACTGTTTGGTACATAATCTGCATATGATATCTACAACACATTATATTGTATGTTAAATGCATTTTTCACCTCAATTTGACATAATGACCAATCCATATTTACAACAACCAAAATGACAACTCGCACAGAGACAAAGCTTCACCACAAGAGAGGTGGTCTCAAAATAGTCAACCCCACCTCAATTTGACATAATGACCAATCCATATTTACAACAACCAAAATGACAACTCGCACAGAGACAAAGCTTCACTACAAGAGAGGTGGTCTCAAAATAGTCAACCCTGTTGTGACCAAGCTTTTAAACGTTCGATTGAGCCATCAGGATTGTATTTGACAATATATACCTATCCACAACCAGTGTTCCAAGTTGTTAGTATCACTACAAGTTTCACTAGCCAGAGATAAAGAAACAATATTGTTATCACCGATAACCGGACATGTGGGGAAAAATAGGGGGAAACGTAGGGAAATGGTGGAATTTTTCAATGAAACTCCAGGAGATCCTTAAATACACATATTTACACTTAGAAATTTATAAATTAAAAAAAAAAAAAAAAAAAAAAAAAAAAAAAAAAAAAGCTACAAAAAGAATGCATACATAATAATTTTTCATTTAATGGTTCATTTAATGGGGGCCTAAAAACATGTGTTGACGTAAGATGATGGGCTCTCCCTAAGATTTGGATCTGTTTCATTTTTTTAGTACATGCCATAAAATGATCTAACAAAATGGATAGAGATAGACAGCATGGATATATACACATACATTGAGGTGAGCCCCACGGTGAGGGTTCCACCGACATCTTTGGATCGGGGCATGAATTACTTGTAGCATTAGAACACAACTTCCTTGTGAACCCAAGACAAGCAATGTGGGTGGGACACTGACCTTAGGGCCCACATTCATGTATGCCTTGTATATCCACATTGTTCATCTATTTTGCCAGCTTATTTTAGGGCATGATCCCAAAAATGAAGCATGTACAAATTTTAGGTGGACTACGCAATAGGAAACAATGATGGTTGAATGCCCACCATTAAAATAGTCATAGGGTCCATTGTAATGTTTAATGGCCATCCAACCTGTTGATAAGGACGCGGACCTGGATGAAAGGAATATATATATATATATATATATATATAGGGAAAAGGTACTATGCGCTCGAGCGTAAAGCGGTCGTCCGTAAGGTCGAGCTGTATGGGCCCCACCGTGATGCCGTTCGAAGATCCACACCGTCCACCAGATGCGCGAGCCCAAGTTGGGCCCACACAGCCCAAAATCAGCCATCCATGTAACTCAGGTGGGCCATACCATCGGCAAACATAAGTATACACGCAAAAACATGTAAATGCACTTGGTGGGCCCCACCTGAGTTGTGGATACCACCTAAAACTTGGTCTAAAATTATATTAAAGTGTGACACACATGATGGACGGTGTTGATCATCAAAAAATGTCTCGAAATGTCCCCAAGAATGGTTTTGAATGTTTCAATGGTGTACGGCCCCTCTCAACTTCTGTACGTGGTGTGGCCCACAAAAGTCACGGATTGACTTGATTTTCAGCCGTGTGGGCCCCCTCTAGAATGGAGCATCTGGTGGACGGTGTGGATTTTCGAACGACATCACGGTGGGGCCCACACCAGCTCGACCTCACGGACGACCGCTTTACGCTCGACGCATAGCTTTTCGATATATACGCATAGTACCTTTTTCCCATATATATATATATATATATATATATATATATATATATATATATATATATATATATATCATATTGATCCAAAACTTTCGTGGCCCGCAAAAGGTTTGTAATGGTCAATAATCATTGTTTCCTAAAATGTGGCCCACCTGAAATTTGTATCTATTTCATTTTTTAGACCTTAAAATAAGCTGAAAAATAGATGGACGGTGTGGATATATGATGCATACATCAAGGCGGGCCCTACAGCGAAGTCGTGCTCGTCGCATACGGATGCATAAGATGCAAATTGCCTAGCGAGAACCTTTCTTATGAACTTCCTTTTAGGAAGTCAAGAAGCTAGGTAGGGCCCACCATCATGCTTGTCAGAAATCCACCCCCTTCCAACTGTTTTTCCATATCATTTTAGGACATAGGCCTAAAAATGAGACTAATCCAAAACTCAAAGTGGGCTACACACAAGGTATCCCATATCGGTATCGGTTGGCGTAACGGTGCCCTCCGATACCGATACAGATACGGGGGTGTAACGGCAATACGGGGGCGTAACGGCCCGTAACGGTGCATTTTTATTTTATTTTTTGCCAAAAAAAATATAAAAACATATGGATTAAATCCGGAATATTCTAAGCATTCCAAATATACATTCATTTATAAATTGGAACATGTTTATCGTAGTGTAACAGTCCACTCTTTGGTGAGAAGTTGTATCGGATTGTCAGATGAATTTATGAACCAGACAACCTGGATTTGACTGCAAAACTCATATATTTAATTTTCTAACTATCTACTATCAATGATAGATATATTAGAATGAATGTAATATGAAAATATCTAACATGTGTAATATATGCGAATTTTTTTTAAAAAAAGGCCGAAAATAGTGCGTAAATAGAAAAAAAATTATTAAAAAAATATAAAATGACAACAATCTGTAAAATGGACATTAACATGTTATACTATGATTAACACATCATATCTACCATTAAAACAGCAAAACATTCAATAAAAAATGATTTTTCGAATTTTAAAAAAAAAAAATCCGAAAATAGTGCATAAATAGAAAATAATTATAAATATATATATATATATAAAATGACAACAACAATCTGTAAAATGGATATTAATATCTTCTATTATGATTAACACATCATATTCTACCATTCAAACAACAAAACATTGAATAAAAAATATAAATACATATTTTTGAGGAATTTCTAGAAAATGGCTCACGGAGCTTTGAATCAGGAAAATCTTTAATACAAGTTGTTTTTATCTGTAATATCAAGCTAAGAGTAGTCGAAAATAGCAATAGAATGATTTAGGAAGAGTTTGGAAGAAAGATGTTTCTAAAAAAGTGAAAAACCGGACCTTAAAAAACAAAAAAACAAAAAAAAAAAAAAAAAGGCCATTTTTTTACCGTTACGGGGCCATTACAGCTACAGAATCAAGGGGTGCCCCGTTACAGCACCGTATCGCGTAACGGCCACTACCGTTACCGATACGGCCGTATCGTAACGAATACAACAAGATATAGTGAGAATTAAACATCCACCATTGAAACATTTATGGGGCCATAGAAGTTTTGGATGGGCCTCTGGGCTAATATTTTTTATTTACAGTTCATCCTAGTAGGAATGTGACCTTGTGAACGGAATTTATGGCATATAAACATCACAGTGGAGCACAAGGAGATTTCAATGGTAGGCATTTCTCTACCCACTTTTTTCCTTTCCTGTGGCCAACTTGAGTTTTGGATCTGCTTCATTTTTGGGCCTAGGTCCCAACATAATCTGGCAAAACATATGGATGAGGTGGATTTCTAACGAACATCATGGTGGCCCCCACAGCCCCCACCAAGCTTTCCCTTGTAGGAAGTTCCTGTGAAAGCCTTTGGGGATTCTATCCTGCAAGTTGGATGGCACCTGGCCGTGGGGCCCACATCAATGTACATGTTATATATTAATAGCGGACAACCGGCCAACACACCAAAAGCTCCAGAGTTGTTGGGGGAGCACTGATTTACCCATATGTTCTGGCTCTCCCAAGCAAACCCAAGAGAGTCCTCATCGTAGGCAACCCCCGCATCGCACGGGTCCCAAAATTGCACGGTCCCACAATGGGTCCCACCTCGTGACCATCCTGTATCTCACAAGCCCCACCTCATGTGCCACCCCACCCCCATTGTAGAGATATGGTGCATCCTTGGAGTTGCGCCGAGATGCCCCTACATCATCCACCCACACCGGTGAGGACACTCGATCCCTAAGCTCCTACTCTGATACCACTTTGATAGCGAACAACCAGCCAATGCACCAAAAGCTCCAAAACCGTTGGAGAAGCACCGATTTATCCCCATATTCTGGCTCTCCCGAGCAAACCCAAGCGACTCCTCCCCGCGGGCAACCCCCGCGTCGCCATATCGCATGGCCCCACAATAGGTCCCACATCATGGCCATCATGCATCTCACAGGCCCCACCTCATGGGCCGCCCAACCCCTAGTGTGGGGATACGGTGCATCCTTGGAGTCGCACCAAGATGCCCCCGCATCACATATCCACGTCGTCCATTTGTTTTGTCAACTCATTTTAGGCCATGGGCCCAAAAAATAAGCAAATCCAACTCTTTAATGGACCAATTACCATACCACAAAAAACAGTGGTCAATGACCGTTAACAATTTTTCATGGGCCACAAAAATTTTGGATCAAGTTGATACTTGTGTTTTCCCTTCATCCCAACCAATGTGACCAATTAACAACTTGGATGGGAAAAAAACATTACAGTGGGCCATGGGAAGTGTTTTAATGGTGGGTGTTTAATTGCCACTATTTCATGTGGTGTGGTCCACCTGAGATCTAAATATGCTTTGTTTTTCAGCCTATGCCCTAAAATGACATGGAAAAACCAATCGACGAAATACATATACGGGCCCCACAAGTTGTCGCATCTCATTACTTTAAGTTGTGTCCGTGTTAAAAGTGGAAAGATAGAAATCGGATTGCACATTGAGTACGCTTTTCATCGCATTAAGTAAACTTTGTTGGGCCCAACGTGAATGTATGCGGTTTATCCACGCCGTGAATCTGTTTTTCGAGTTTATTTAAGGGGTAAAGCCCAAAATTGAAGCATATCCAAAGCTCAAGTGGACCACCCCATTAAGTAAATTGAAGCATATCCAAAGCTCAAGGGCCCACAATGATGTTTATTTGTCATCAAACTTGTTCATAAGATCACAAAGACATTGATGAATGGAAGACACAAATATTAGCTTGATCCAAAACTTCTGTGGCCCCTAAGAATTTTTCAACAATAGACATTCAACTCACATTGTTTCTGGTGCTGTGGTCCACTTCAGCTTTGAATATGCTTCAATTTTTTGTCTCAAGCCCTAAAATTATCTGGTAAAATGGATGGACGAAGTGGATAAATACATAAATCACAGTGGGCCCCACAGAGTTTATTCAATATGCTAAGCGTATTAAGTTATTCAGTATGCAATCACAAAACGATAACCCCATTTTTTTTAAACCCTCCATAAATGAAAGGAAGTAGAAACCCCATTCCTCTTTTAACCCTAAATCCCGTTTCGCAACATCTTCAACACCATTCTTTCCGAGAATGCAACTCAATGCCATTCTTTCTGAGAAAGCAGTGGATGAATTTTCGAAGGAAATTTTCAGCAAGTTTAAGAAAATCTCATCAAAATCCTTCAAATTCATTATTCTAATCGAAGACTTGGTTTATTACATAACTTTTGAAGACTGAGCTATCGATATACAATCCAACTACAAGGGGAAAAAAAGGTATTTTCTATTTTTTATTTTTTGAATTTTTCAGTATTTACAAGACTGATTTTGTGGCTGATAATCACCGAAAATGTCAACAATTTCGCCATTTTATCAAAATATCCCAAAATTAATAAAAATAAAAATAAAATCAACGAAATCTCGCCGATATCCAGTAGAGATTCGAAATTAGTGGGTTTCGGTGTCGCTAAGCCAGCAAGACCGATATTATCAGTGATAGTATCAATTTCTCACTGACAATTTGAACAGAGTCCACAACCAACCACACGTTTTCCAACAGGTAAAATCAATTAAAGTCTAGGTTTAATTGTGATGGAGGGCAGCCATTTCTTCTTCCATTGCCCGTTTTCATCAATCATGATTTAAAGCACCCTAGAAAGAAAAAGAGCAAACGCAATGTAGAAAAGGAAGAAGATAATCCAGTAAGGGAGACAAAATGAGAAACTGCATGTTGAATACAAGAATGTCTAGTCTACCCCTACAAAGAGCAATAGGCCACTAATCATCAAAGGACACAATTCAAGGAAAACGACAAGTATCATACTTGGATTGCCTAGAATAGATTTTTAATGGTGGAAGCAGATTTTGTACAGTTGCATGCCCAATATGGTTATGGTTGACCCCAAATGCTTTCCACGACTGGGTAGAGACGTAGAGTCATTGGAAAGTTATTCTGAAGGTTTCCAAATGGTTTTGGAAGTCAAGATACGTTTCATCATATTGAAACTAAAGGGACCAGCCTTGAAATGAAGAAACTCAGTAGTGAGAGATCTGCAGTGCTATGCCGAGGGATTGAAGGCCAAGATGAAACAAAAACTCCTGTCAGGTATTGGATCCAGAATGTTTAGAGAACTTTCGAATCTACCAACAGAATAACCTAAATGTTGATTACACCAGAAGCGTACAATTTAATGTTGAATTGTGATTGAATTGAACTATTATTGCAGCAGGTGGCTTGTTATTGCCAAGGTCTCAGGAGGAACATCTAGAAAGAGATAGTAATAAACACAGATGACAGAGATACACAACCAATAGCAATGTAGAGGATATTCATGGTCTCAAACTATGGGTGCTCGTCTACAACCTTCAATGATCAATTGATCACCATATACAACAACCATAGACCCCACAAAACAATAGTCCTAAGATGGTAAAGGAAATAGGAGAGAAATCAAAGGACAAACATAATAATGCCACATGCTACAAGTGTAGAGGCAAGAGTTGCATCTGTGTGACAATTGAAGAACCTCAAGCTTTGTGAAGAGACTGTCAATGAGGAAGATCAAGAAGAGCAAATAGGGGCAGATGATGTTGAGTTATCTAATTCACATGATGGCAATCCAATATATCTATTCTTTTAGCGCACATTGACAGTGCCTAAGGAAGAAGAGAATGAAGACTGTTTATGCATAAATGTCTTTCACATAAAAGGTTCGTGTGATGAAAAGCCCATCAAAATCATGTCAACAATGGTAGTAGATTGAGCACGGTTTCACAAAGAATGATTAACCAATTACAATTATGAGCACGAAGGTATCTACAACCCTTCGGATTGCCGTAATAAGCAGGAAGATCAAGTAATTACCTATCAATGCCTCGCGACATAATCATTAGAGCAATATTACACCGAGTCAATATGGTGGATGTTCATCTAATAAGAACTTGTCACCTCTTGCTTGGTTGTCCATGGATGTATGACCATTGTGTGCGATGTTGTGAATTCACAAACAAGTACAGCGAGGTTTTAAATAACAGTATCAGTGGGTGTATTGAATGGGTAACGGGTGTATCAGACAGTATTGGACGATACTAGCCCATATGGGCTGAATTTTTATATCTACACCAAAAAAAAAAAAAAAAAAAAAACCATGAAACTTTATAGGGAAAAGAGAAGAATGAAATGTAAAACACCATATCTATCAATTTGTGCTTTTAACATGTACTCAAGGTGTATTAGACCATTCTTTGCAATGAATGTTGTCTAAAACCTTGACCTGCTGAGGTCAACCAAATGAGCCCTAATCCAATACAAATGGAGCATGATAGGGCCCATTATAAACACAATAAAAAGAACATGAAAAGTGGAAACAAAATGATGGTTTAACTCTTCTTCTAATATTTTGCAAAATGGTCCACTTTGCTTCAATTCGTCCTCATAACAAACCTAGTTCTAGTCTAAAAATAGTTTCTAAGCTTCCACCAAGGGTAAAATGAAGAAAAGCATGGAAAAAAGTTGAAATAATAATAATAATAATAATAATAATAATCTAACTAGGGCCTTTTAATGGCCATATTGGCATGTATCAACCATATCAGCCCTATATAGATGCCGATATGGGGCGTATCGGCCGATACAGGAAGATACAGCCATTTTTTTCATAACCAACTTATTCACCATCATATCACATCATGTGTGTGGCTGATACGGTTGTGATACGGCCATGTCGTAACATATATCTAAAATTATGACATATCAGACATATTGTAGCCAATACCTAGAACCATGATGTATCGGTGGTATCATAACCGATATTTAAAACCATGACCTACAATCTTGAGCCTGACAAGAGGGAAAGTGACTTCAAGCTAATGAAGAATGACGCTTGCTGAAAGGACAACAGGATGAGAATTGTCTCTAATAGTCAGTGTTTAAGTTGTCGGAGAAAAGTCGATAATATCAACAATAATATCGATGTCGCCAGCATTGCGACACCAAACACCCCTTTTTTCGTTTTTCTGCCAGTTGTCGGCGAATTATCAGCTATTTTTTAGAGTTTTCGAGATAATCAGAGTTGTCGAGCAACAAAGTCATTGTATGTACCTAACTGGGTCACAAGCTACACTGTAGCTAACAACCCGTTTCACCAATTAAAAGGCAGTATCGGAAATTTTGGGGAGAGCATTGTAAATGCGAAAAAAAATCGAAAAACAATTTTTAAAAATTGTAAGAAGGTGATTTCAATACCTCTAGAAGAGGTATGCCTAATAGGAAGAAGAAATCGGTGGGCCAATCGATCGCTCGACAAAAGTTGTGCATAGGTCTTCCACAGGTACTAAAAAACCTCCCTGTTTTCTTCGAATAGATGAAAATTTTCAGAATCAACGGGAATTCCAGCAAATAATCTGCGATATCCCTTGGGAATTTTGGTTTAATTTGGGGATTTGGGTTCGAAATGGAAATGGGAAACCCTATTCCCCTTTCTGAAAATGGCATCAGACCCCTTTTTTAAGGGACGCAAATGATGCTAGCGTAGCGTGCAAGTCGCAAGTCGCGGCTACTTACGGTACTGTGGTGCCCACTACGATGTAATGTATTTTATTTGCTCCGTTCATCTATTTTGGACAGTCGTTTTATGGAATGAGCTAAAAAAAATGAGTTAGTTCCACAGGAAACAATGGTGATTGAATGTCTACCATTAAAAAATTCTTAGCGCCCACTGTACCTTTTATTTGCCATCTAACCACTTCATTAGGTTCACACAGACCTAAATGAAGGTAAAACACAAATATCAGGCTGATCAAAACTTCTGAGCCCCAAAAAGTTTTTAATGGTGTCCATTCAATGACCACTATTTTCTATGGTGTGGTCCACCTCAAAATTGGATCTGACTCATTTTGTGGCCCATGCCCTAAAATAATCTGCCAAAATGAATGGACGGTGTAGATATACATCTCATATCACTGATGTAGCCCTACGATTAGGGTCCCACCCAATAATGGACTGTGAGGAAATCTGGTGGTACTGGGTTACTCGTACAATTTTAATGTACTAGGTAAACTGTGTTGGGCCCACCGTGACTGTATGTGCTTTATCCACGTCATCCACCCATTTTTCGAGCTCATTTTAGGGGTTGAGCCCAAAATTGAAGCAAATCCAAAGCTCAATTGGACCACACCACAGGAAACCGAAGGAATAATGATTTCCACCGTTGAAACCTTTCTAGGGCCCACAGTGATGTTTACTTGTTATCCAACCTATTCATAAGATCACAAAGACATGGATTAATGGAAAATACAAATATCAGCTTCATTTAAAACTTTTGTGGCCCTCAAGAATGTTTCAACAGTAGACATTCGATTCACATTGTTTCCTATGGTGTGGTCCACTTGAGCTTTGGATATGCTCCATTTTTTGGATAAGGCCCTAAAATTGTCTGGTAAAATGGATGGACGAAGTGGATAAAATACATAAATCATTGTAGACCCCACAGAGTTTACTCAGTACGCTAAGAGTTGTTCGGTCCGCAATCCACACCTGCGAAAGCCTTCAAAGAAGGGCTTTCCATGGATGGTAGGTGGGGCCCACCGTGATATTTGTGAGAAATCCACCCCGCCCATCCGTTTTTCTAGATCACGTTAGGACATGGCCCAAAAAATGAGGCATATCCAAAACTCAAGTGGGCCGCATGATAGGAAACAACGCAAATTAAACCTCCACCGTTGAAACATTTGTGGGGCCACAGAAGTTTTGGATTAGTTTTTTTTTTTTTTCCTCTTTCTTGGCAGTGGCCCATCTAATGTTGGTTGTTTAGCAACAACAATTGTATGATCCAAGCCATCCGGACGAGGGAGGTAAAAAACAACCTTGTCTCAAAGCCATCCAGAAATGTGTACTTTTTGAATTCATATACTTTTACATGTCTTAATTATTGTATGATAGCTACATTTATATTATATAAACTCATTTTGTGGGGCCACAGAAGTTTTGGATTAGTTTTTTTTTTTTTTTTCCTCTTTCTTGGCAGTGGCCCAGCTAATGTTGGTTGTTTGACAGCAACAATTGTATGATCCAAGCCATTCGGACGAGGGAGGTAAAAAACAACCTTGTCTCAAAGCCATCCAGAAATGTGTACTTTTTGAATTCATATACTTTTACATGTCTTAATTATTGTATGATAGCTACATTTATATTATATAAACTCATTTTGGTTATTATTAGAGTGTTTTCTCATGGCAGCACATGTTTTTTTTAGCCACATTAAATGAAAAATTATTATTTAATGCATTCTTTTTGTACTTTTTTATTCATAAATATGCAAATATGTGTATTTAGGCATGTCATGAAGTTTCACTAAAAAATTCCACCATTTCTCCCATGTTTCTGCTCATATTCCCCGCATTTCCAGTTATCGGTGATATTATCAGCAATAATGATATTATATATTTATCTCCGGCCAGCGAAACTTGTAGCGATACCGACAACTTGAACACTGCTAACAGCTAATGCATTTCAGGCAATCGAAAGTAGCCATGGGCCAAGTTGGAAAAAATGTGAATAACAAGAAGGCAACAACCATGCGATCAATCAAAGAAATGTGAGCGGAAAGGCAAAACTATCAATGAAGAAGACGGATGACTATTAAGAACCACTTTACATTCAAGGATGCAAAAAGAGAAAACGAAGGCATTCTCTAGATGTAAGGGAAGTTCACAAAAGGACCTACCAATAGAAGCCCAAGCCATGGAAAAGATCTAATATGAGAAGGCAGAGTGATGGAAGTTCATTCCTTATCCTACAACTCGAGGCCGAGTTCTTTAAGGGGGTAAATTGATGCAAGCAGATCCTTCATCCAACGTGTAAGACCAACATACATCCACATGTGAGGCTCACATGCTCACAAGTGAGAGGCCCAAAGGGGTGCATTATGAATGGATTAGTTTTAGTTTTTTCTTTATGTTTTAATTGTTTGTGCTTTAAATAAGAAGGGAAATAATAAAATTATCATTGATTAGAACCAATAGAGAATAGTGTTGAATTAGGGGCAGTTTAGTAATTTCCATTGTTACTAGGGTTATGGTGTTTGTGTTAAGCTATTTATAGCCCCTCTTGGACGTGCAATTGTCTTTTAGTTGAATGAAATGTTTTCTCAATATTTTATCACTTATACATGTGTTGCTTTAGATAAGGCTGATACTTCTATGCTTTATATTGGCATATGTTGCTAAATGTCCTCATGGCCACACATTTTGGAGCTTCCAGCTGCGTTGAAGTCCAAAAATCACTTGCTAAAGCATCTAAGCACCAACGATACTCCAACATTCCACATGAATCATGTAAGTAAATCTTTGTACTTTGACAATCTTATTATTTGGATGTAAGCATAATTACATGAGTGAAGCATGTGAATTCTGTGAAGGCGACACAACAACCATCCACAAAGTCCCTCGCCACAGCCCGCTACACACTGGAAGTCATCCACAGTAATCAGAGTTGAAGGGCCTAAAAAGAGATGAGAACCAAGGAAGACCAAAAAGGACTTGGATATTGGTGGAGAGAAGGAATATAAAGACTTGTTCACTTAACAAGAATAGGGCATTGCTTATGATTGACTGGTGAAACAAGATTCATAAAACCAACCCCAAATAGCTTAGACAAGTTTATTAGTATAATTATTTACCAATAGTTCAACTTCTCAATTTGCTCCTTATGAATGATGTTGTCGTGCATGGACTACAACTCAAAAGAATATGAAGTCTAGAGAAATTTAAAAAAAAAAAGTTATCCATTATGATCCAAAAAACTGAAATCTAAACAACCACATGCATTATCATGAAGATGTTTCTAAAGCAAAGAAACAATTATATGACCTAAAACCACTCAAAACCAAGTTAATACATGTTACAAGAGGTTGTTTCCTGAGGTCTTCTTAAGGGTGATGTCCAGTCATCTTTCTCGTAGCATCTTCTCATTTTACCATAGAAGAGAACCGTGCAATGAATGGCACACATACAGAAAGATATTGAATATGTGTCAATGTAGAGGTTTTTGCAAGATCCAAGTTGCTCAACAAGTGGCCCCTATGTGTTTTGACAAAGAACAAGTTTATCTAATGTTAGCAACGCTTATAAGTTAAAAATGATGCAGGCCTCAATTCATGTTGGATGAAAGCAGAACTTTACATAGGATTTGAGCCCATTCATAAGTGGAACCCACACTCGATATGCTCAAGCCCACTAATCAAGTGATCAATCAGGTGATTACAGATCTTAGACATGTATCAAGTCAGCACATGTGCACATATGGTTAATATATCCTTGAGTGCTCTACCTAGGGGTGTACATCGGGCCGAACCGAGTCGAACTGGGCTCAGCCCGGCCCGGCCCGGTCACCAGCCAAACCCAGCCCGAACCCGGCCCGGCCTGACCTGGTCACCGGGCCAACATGTCCAGACCGAACTCGGCCCGGTCAGCAATCGGGCGAGTTTGGGCCAGTTTCGAACCTTACAGCAAGTTCATGGGAAGGGCTTTGGTAGATAATCCGCGTCCCATTACAAGGCCATCGATCAACGGTTTAGATAGTTGAACTATAGACTCCACAAAAAATCTAATTAGTCAGGACATTATAATTCCTTTTTTGTATTTGGGTGAATCTAGGCCGTTCAAGTTATACGTCTCATTGTGGATGGTGCATAACTTGAAACATGTCAAACTATCCAGGCAATCCAGTCAGCGGTTATCAAATGAATGGTTAAAATGTTTCAATCGTCAAACTCAAATGGTTACGACCTTCCAATTTACGTGATTTTTGGACTCTGCTCCATCTACAAAGGGACCCACGATTTGGACGGCCTGGATTGCTGTAAATCTATGACACCTGTGAGGTGGATGAGTCACTGTTACTTCAAAGATAAGCGATGAACTATCCCAGAAGTCAAGAGAGAGATTGAGAGAGAGGGAGAGAGAGATTAGAGAGGGACGAGAGAGAGAGAGAGAGAGAGAGAGAGAGAGAGAGAGAGAGAGAGAGTTTTAGGGTTTAGGGTCGGGCGGCGTTCTCACTTCTCTGTCTCAAATGGTTAGGGTAAGGATTTAGGGAATATATATAGGGAAAAGGTACTATGCACTCGAGCTGATGGAACCGTCCCATGAGGTCGAGCTGTGTGGGCCCCACCGTGATGCGTTTTGAACATCTACCCCATCAGTCAGATGCACCATTCCATCGTGGGCCTAGGTCTCAAAAATCAAGTCAATCCGTGGCTTGTGTGGGCCACACCACATACAGAAGTTGAGAGGGGCCGTGCACCATTAAAACATTCATAATCATTTTTTGGGCCCACCGAGATGTGGTTTGCAAATCCAGCCCATCCATTATGTGTGTCCCACTTGGATGAGGGTTCAGACCAAGTTTCAGACGCATGCAAATTTCAGGTGGGCCCCACCAAGTGCTTTTATATGTTTTTGGCATGTCTTCACATGCTTTTAGATGGTATGGCCCAACTGAGTTCCGTATACGGTTGATTTTTGGGACATCCCATAATTTAAAGGGGACCCATCAAATGCACAGTGTTGATGGTCGACACGCATCACGGTGGGGCCCACACAGCTCGACCTCACGGGAGCTTATCGTGAGGTCGAGCGCATAGTACCTTTTCCCATATATATATATATATATATATATATATATATATATATATATATATATATATATATATATATATATATATATATATATATAACAATGCAAAGTCGGGCCGGGTCGAACTAAGTCGAGTCGGGTTTCGGACCGAGTCGGGCCGAACTGGGACCTATTCGAACTCAGCCCGAACTCAGTTTCGAGCTGAAGAAAATGGCTCATCCCGGACTAAACTCAGTTCCGGGTCGGGCCGAGTCGAGCGAGTTAACCGGGCTAGCCCGGTTCGTGTACAGCCCTAACTCTACCCAATCACTAGAAAAACAGTTAGGCATCCCAAGAAGTTTCTACAGCCTCTTTCTTCTTTTTTGCTTTTTCTTTTTTGAAAAGCGATAATTATTATTGCAAGGACAAAGCCAAAAGAAAACAAATCCAAAGAAAAAGAACCCATTCCAAAGCATTCGCTTTTGCCCTCATGAAGACCTCCAACACCGGACTGCTACTATTACGAAAACACCTATTGTTTCTCTCTTCCCATACAGCCCAAATACCAGCCAACAATGATATCTTCCGTATTGCCTCCTTTCCTTTCCAATGCCTCCCCCATGTCATGCCCAGAAGTAGATTTCAATAGATCCTAGCATAACCCAGGAAATTTTGAAACCTTTAAGGAACTTTCCCCATATTTCGCTAGCAAAGGAACAATGAAGAAAAAGATGGTCGACCGTCTCCTCATCTTGCATGCACATTAAACATGCATTCGGCAACACCATATTCCTTTTGTGGAGATTCTCTCCCATTAGAAACGTGTTCCTTCCAACAAACCATGCCAAAGAAAACCCATAAATAAACTGAAAGGGGGGGGTTACTTATAACTGATTTCCCTTTTCAAAGAAAACCCATACGGGGGCATTATAACTGATTTCCCTTTCAAAAGAAAACCCATAAATAAACTTATAGAAAGATTAAGCCAAAAATTTTCCAAATTTTGCTTTAATCCACACCATAGAACCCCGTCTCACCCAGCATGGACTTGGCTTTTTGAAGCATTTTTAGCAACTTGATCATCTCTTCTACTTCATTTTCCAACAAATTCCTCTACATAAAGGAGTCCATATCACCTCATTCTTTTCAACAGAAAAACAATGAGCAACCAAAATATTCGGATCCAAAGTTATAGTAGCCAACCTTGGGAAAACTTCTTGAAGCAGCTTCTCACCCATCCAAACATCTTTCCAAAATCAAATGCTAGCAACACTCCCCAAAGAAAAGCCAACCCCCTACTTTCTCCTGAAGTCTTGTTATTGCTTTGCAAACCCCCGATGCTTTATATTTCTTTACTAAAATTTTGCTTTGCAAACCCCCTTTTTTTCTTTTCTTTATGATTCATTTACCAATATCAAGAACTTAGCCAACATTACACAAATCTGTATCCAGCTTCTCCATTTCTAACCACAACCCAACCGACCAAAAATATAATCAAGAAAACCCTAGCCCACATAATCAAATGCCTTTTCTATATCCAGTTTGTGAACAACCCCCCTTTTTTTTTCTTTTCTTTATGTTGAGAATCAATTACTTCATGTGCAATCAATGCACTATCAACCATCTATCTGTCTACTACAAAGGCACCTTGCAATTTAGAGATCACCCCACTCAGCACTTCCCAGAACCATGTAGCCAGAATCTTTGCTAGTTTCTTATAGGGACTACCCAAGAAACTAATTGGACAGAAATCTTACAAGCTCCCCACACTTTTTTTGGAATCAAAGCAATGAAGGTAGTACCCAATTCTTACCTGTGCTATGAAACTCGCTTATAAAAGCAACCAAATATTTTTTTTATTAATTCCCAAAATTCCTCAAAGAAGGCTACAGAATAACCATCTAGACTCGAAGCTTTATCCTTTCCTAACTCGTCAATTGCTCGCTTGTTTTCCTCTTCCGAGAAGGGCTTTTCCACACCTTCCGCCTCCACCCTAGATATTTTATCAAAGAACGAGTTCTCCAGTTTCGGTCTAGCCCACTTTTCCTCAAAACAGAGGCTTTTGTAGAAATCCACAATTGTATTACACACCTTTGTTTTTTCCTCTACACTCTACCTTCCCACTAGCGCCTCTTTATTGAAATTTAAAAAACAAAAAAACAAATAAAACAAATAAAAAAAAAGCTAGGAAATAAAATAGAAAGGACATAGGAGAGGCCTTCCATAAAGGCAGCCCATGTCTAAAAGATGTCGAGCTTTCTTTTACTTTAGATTAGTAGGACGGTGTGAACCACAGGTGCATGTAAAGATATAGGACATGCCAATATAGAATTGTATTCAAGATCTAAGCCATTCATCAAGTGACCCCAATGCCTATGTCATGACCTAAAATCAAGACGATCAGATATCAGCCACATGAACGAGGAATGCTAACGGCATCCCTTCATGTTAGATGAAGAGTGCATTTTTGCATGCTCGCTAAAACATTGTACTAGTAAATATCTAGGGCCATTCATATACAGAACAACTCTTTTCATGTTTGGCTCAAAACTCAAGCAAGCCCACTCATCAAGCAATCACTAACCTCACATGCATATCATGTTTGCATACCTTTGCTTTAGTAGTGCACTGGACCAGCGAAGAAAATATCTTATGCAGCCAAGTGGTTGCAAAGACATAGGATTGCTCACATTGAAAAAACCATGAAAGGGTGAAAAAAGGATATAGGTAGGGGGAGGGCTGCAATGTAGGGAGCTCAATGTCCAAAAGGCTTTTGCTCCACATATTCATAGATGTTCAAGACATCATAATTCTTGTCAAAAAAGATGCCTATATATTAGAGAAATCAAACCTTTGCTTGGTAATTTCAAATGGAAAAACCACATAAATCTTTGAAAATGGGAAGTTTTTTCTCTTTTTAGTGAAACCATCAAATGACAAAAGAAATATGATGAGAAGCGAGGTTGTATTGTTGGGTAAAGATCAGCATAAGCTGATGAAGATTCACCATAAGGAGACAGGAGACAGGAAAGAGATTACGTGGATAATCTCCAAATCATTTCTGCTGCTGGAAGACCATTGGTCTGTTTTCTATTATGACAATTGCACGATTGCTGATTGTGATCAAAGATCAAGCCCCAGACAAGATAGTAAAAGCATCTTTGTTGAAGCTTAATATCAAAACGAAAACGATTCAAGCAGCAACCACAGATAGGAACTGATCAGCAACTGGAAATAATGGATTTAAATGAAACAAAACTAATAATGAAGTAACCATGCCAATTGGAAGAAGAAATACAATGTATGTAGATGGTATGCATATGGCATGAAATCATCCACGGAAATACATGAACTCTTAAGGAAGCAGACTGCAAAACAGGAGACAGCGAAAGATACACAGCAAATTATTAATTATTAAAACTTATTTTCAGCACTCACACGGTTCAGATTGTTTGGCAAAATCTAGATTATTAAGTGCTTAAATTAATTATCACTGAAAATATGGGTCTTTTTGTCAGCTTCCCTCCCTTCACTTTAATGCTGAAAGCTGAATGCTAAAAGTGGTGGTGCATTAAAATTTCTTTTGACTTTTTCATTAAAATTTTCTTTTGACTTTTTCATTAAAATATCCCTAAAATTATTTCAAAATTACGATTCAGAACTTCTTTTTTTGAAAGGCAAAAAACTTCATTAAAGACAATAACACAGTGAACTAATCTCTGTCCAGGGGACAAAACCTATGTTTCTAAGAGGAATGCACCAAGAATGAGATTCAGAAATTGATAAGTTAAGAACGAGAATAAATTAACAAGATATGCTGTTTGACAATTCTGAGGTTGAAAAGAGATAACACCCTTTAATGGGAGAATAAAGATACATCAATGTGCAAGCTATGATACGCTCACATTGATATGGACAAAGTTACGGGTACGGAAGCATTAGTACAACCTGGCAATATCCAGAAAAGCTTGCATACAGACGTGGTTGTGAGTACACTTCCAATATATAGGGAAGCTATCACCGTCGCATAATCTTAAAGATGAGATTATTATAAATTTGTTAAGTGCTAAAAATAGTCAAAGATAGTAAGAGACAAAATATTCATCTCTTTATCATTTTGTATTATGGTTGTATAGCTTTGCAATATAATACATAAACATAGTATATGATGTGGCGTAGATGTTCCCTTGCAAATCATATCTGAATAGCTAAGAAGACTGACATACAGCAATGGACATATCCAAGCCATGTCCCATATCTATATCCCATCATCTGGATACTGAAAGTCCAGGACTTTATTGGGTATGAAGGTATCAGCAAGAAAGAAATATAAAATGTTCAACCATCACAGAATACTTGTAGCACCAAAAAAATTTTAAATGAATGTTGCTTACTTTTGTTCTTCTGTTCTTCTTCTTCTTCTTCTTCTTTTGGAAAAGTGTTGCTGACATTTTTCTATTGATAAATATTTTTGAAAATTTTTTAATTGATACATATTGTTGACAAATTAGTTGAACTGTATAAATTTCACGAGAAATCTCTTTTGCGAATGGCAAGAGATAAACAACTAATCACTAAAAGGTCAACTCTGCAGTTCTGCACTCTCCAACAAAATGCAGTATTTAGTATAACTCTCACAGAGCCATAGTTACAAAATTGATTTTTCAACAGTCATGAACTAACCACATTGGCATATCCATCCAAAACCAAACAAGCTACAGAAGCCAATTGTGCCCTAGGATGATAGGCACCAAAAGGAAATCTGACCTTATATTGTTGTCACGGTTTGACAGGAATCTTCCCAAAATATTAATAGAAAGCACACGTAGCCCACTATTAGCTTCAATGCCCATAATAGTTGCCACGCATTCATACAGTATGGCATTCCCTGCATTTTTGTTCGACTCGGTTTTTGCTGCCACCTGAAGTAATCCAACAACATCAAGAGATGTATAGAAGTAGAAGCAGTAGATATATTAATGAAGCAATTTACTTTTTTTTTTTTTAAGGATATGAAGCATATTCTTGTAACTGATAATTTTTTAACCCTTTATCACCTCAAACTTCAACGGCACAGTAGCTAGAATTGAAGGGGATCTAATAACCAAAAGCACAGTGCCACTTTGTAATCGCAATGCAAAAAAAGATGAGACAAATGCAACAAAAACTGAAGGGTTATCTAATAACCAACAGCACAATGCCACTTTTTAATCACAATGCAAAGGTAGATAAGGTGAATGCAACAAAATTTGAGTGCAGGAACAATTGGAAATACAAATAAATAAAAAAGAACATAAGATATATTAGGGGCTTTTTTTTGTACTCTAACCCTAGGTATTCAGTAATGGTAACAGTGGCCATGAAAGCCACCAAATTACCATTACAATATGGGTTGTAACAGCCGTTACGGCCAACTTCAATTGAAAAGAAAAAGAAAGAAAAAAAAAAGCTGCCGTG
This sequence comes from Magnolia changhungtana, assembly GCA_030180095.1. Taxonomy (NCBI): domain Eukaryota; kingdom Viridiplantae; phylum Streptophyta; class Magnoliopsida; order Magnoliales; family Magnoliaceae; genus Magnolia; species Magnolia changhungtana. Next base: position 1,063,206 of record JASAUF010000070.1, on the reverse strand, counting down.
GCCTTGTAACAGGCCATTACGGACTATTTTTCTGTAACGGCCATTACGGCCCCGTAACACAACCGTTCCCACCATTACCATTACGCAATGGCCACTATGTAACCGTTTTTTAATACCTTGCTCTAACCTCCTTATATATTCCAAAGTTAAAATTACCTCCCTCTTAATTCTCAACACCTTAGAAACATAATCCCCCAACCTAACTCCCAGCTCTGGTCCCCCACTCCCTCTCTCTCGTTTTATATATATATATATATATATATATAGGAAAAAATTCACTTGGGAACTGTTTGTCATGAGAACCCTTTCAAAACTCATCCCCCATGTTGCATAGATGCAATACAAGCCAAACAAAGCCTTCATCTAGTTGGATGAAGAGTCATGAAAAAACCAAGTTGTTTTGCAACTCTGGTGGGCCTGGTGAAAATCAAGGGTGGGCATCCCCTTCGACTTTGTACCCTTTATTGTGGTCCACCTAAGTTTTGGATCAGTTGATTTATGGGCCCTAAGGGTGTCATGAGGTGAATCTAGCAAGATGTGCACACATCGTGTGGTATGAGTTTTCACAGAAGTTATTTGCAAATCAATTCCTAAGAGATTATTACCCATATGAAGCGAACATCAGACTACTCAAAGTATATCAACGCAGGAGGCGTGCGTTACCCGTGTCAATGTGGTTAGATGACAGGTACGGGTCGGGTCTCTAGAGGTTGAAGACCCTACACATGTATTCGCGGCGTGTGTAATTTGTTTGGAAGAGATATTTGGACTGTTGGATTGCGATGATGGTGTGATCGGACCGTTGGATGGTTGTAGCCCACCTTCATTCCGCTATCATCGGGGTCCATCGGGCATCTTGGATTTGATTTTATTTTATGCAAATTTTATTTATTTGAGTTTTGAGACTGTGCAAACAATTTTTATGCGAATTTCTTTTTTTTAAACTTTTTTAAGTAGGGGTATTTTGGTCATTTAATGTAATTCTGAATTTATAACAGTGTTTTGCCCTGAACCTCAAAGGTAAATGCTATGTTACGTTTACGAAAACAAGAGCTTTTGCTTCAAGGTCAGACGATTCTGTCTTCAACTTCTAGTGATTGGAAGAGGGCGTGAAGCCCAGGGAAGTGATTTATCATCTTCTCCTCATCTCTCCTTTCTTTTCTTAAAGTATTCTTTTCTTTAAACCTATTTTCTTCATTTTTCTTCTAAATTCTTTAAATCTAGAAGCCGATCCCTTTTCTTTTCAATCTAAATCATTAGATTTAAGAAGAACTTGATCCCTGCATATACATATTTTGATCTTCTTCAAATCCCATCACCCAAGGCCCTAAATTTAAACTATAATCAAAGAATCATCCATTTTTCTGAATTTTCCAGATTTCCCAATCCATAAAATTCCTATTTCTTGGATTAGAAAATCCACTTGGATCGTCAGACAGACCCATTGCGAGGCGAAAGTCCTATCTTTCGCGGGATCCGACTAAATTCAGATTTTAAGGTTCAATACAACATGTTTGTCATGGATGGCCACGATCATTGTTGAATTTTCCTTAGTTCCTTCTTGTTTCATGATGTATAATGCTGAATTTTTATTGTTAGTGCTTGCATAAATCCGCCCCAAATCCCGCATTCATTTAGGGTTAGATTAGGCCGTCCTACACCACCATATAGGAAATTTTCACCTAGGACCTGGTTTCATCAGAATGCATGAGAACCCTTTCAAAACTCGTCCCCATTGTGTATGCTATCCAGGCCATACAAATGGTTTAACAGAATGTCACAGAAACAAATGGTTGTGTAATAGAGGATAGCCTGTAATGGAGGTTTGCCTGTCATATAGATAGAGGTCATAATGGACTGGGCTAGACCTGGTTGAGGGTTGGCCCAAGCCCAACCTAATCCCTGGACCTAATGGAATGAAAATGTCTTGGCCCTTCCTCTAGCCCTAATTGGCTCGGCTAGGCCAGGGCTGACCTTATAAGGAAAATACCCAAGTGATAAAAGGTTTTTAATAGGCACAATTTTAAAACTTTTGAGGGGACATCCTCCATCCTCAACAAATTTTACATATGAATGGTTTGGATCATTAAAACATGACCTGGATCCAATGACTATATGTATACTACACATGTAAGTCGATAGGGAATCATTAACAAGTGCCTTTAAACCATTATAATGGCGGCTCACTTAATGATTGGATCAGGCCATTCATCATTGGCCCTAGCCCAGCTCGGCCCTAGATTTGAGACCTAGGACTAGCCCTCAGGTCAAGTTTAGGGAACCAAGCCCTGGCCTTACAAGGCTGGAGCAGGCAGCCTGGCCCATTCCCACCCCTACTTACACACACACACACACACACACAGAGTATGTTCATTTTGAGAGAGAAAGACGGGGGGGGGGGGGGGGGTGTGTTTGGGTAGGAAGTTATGTTATGCCACATGTAGTTCACCACAAAAATACGGTATCCATGAGTGTCTTGGCACCAAAATCTACACTTCCAAAAATGAAGGTAATCACTGACAAGTTGAGCTTTGTATGTTACATTGTATTTTCGTCTAACATCTGACATCATAGGCATGTATAGAGAATGTTAGTTCAACTGGACGAAAACGAAATTAGAAAAGAAAAACTAACCGATCCTTCTTAGTCACTTTCAAAACATTGACTGGTTAAATGACCACAGTTTGAATCATAATTAACAAACAGAAGTCTTGTTGCCAACACATCCCAACACAGGTCCTCAAAAGCCATAAAACAAATATACTGGCCAAAAATAGCAAGCAGGACATGACAACTAACCTGGGCAAGAATGTCATTCATACTATCACTAGAATCTGCATCTCTATGGCCCAACATGCGCAAGAGTCTAAGTAATCGGATCTGTAGGAAAGGATCTGTAATCCCAGCAATGTCGTACTCAGGTGCATATGGACTCCCCATGAGGTCCTTCAGAACTCGAACCAAGTTGTCCGTGTACTTTTATGACCATGTCAAAATAATTCATCATGTAATCAGAAAAAGATCATATGAGTAAACTGCTTAATAATTAACATCACAGACTAAAAGATCCCAAATAAGCAGCAAACTTGTCTGCACTTTTGTTTATGCATGGAATGAAGAAAGCTGCCAAAGTTCAGGCAAGTCATGCATCATCATGATAATTATAAGAACCCAGGAAGTGAGCTTCTGCAGGTGGCAGTAAAATGGTGAATGTCTACCCATGTCAATATGGGCACATGCATACACATCCATGCCCAAGGAATTGAATCCCCAAATGGCATTCACAACATACAGCAGTTGCATTATGAACAGTGTGAACTCTGATGGTTCTGCACAGGATAATAAAAAAATGTTTGCCAATAATTTGATATAGCTACATCACCATGAGTAATTTGCAATAGTCAATCTACCTTTCTTAAATAGTCAAGAGCCTCCACGCTGGCTTTGCATAGTTCGGTACAGAGCTGAACTCCAGTTATTAGAACCCCATGATGCTTTTCTTTCAGTAAAGAAGCAGCAGGCGTCATAAAATTTTCCGCCAGATCTGGGACTTTCCTAATAATCCTTATAGAGCATAATGCAGCCTAAGAACAGAAGAAAACATCATCAAGTACACTTGCGAAACAAAGAAAGCAGCACAAGATAAAAAGAATAGAAGTATATCACACCAAAAGTATATTCGTTTTAATGGTAATGACTTTTTTCTTTTTTTTCTTCTTTTTTAACAGCCTCAGAGATGCTGATTTGATTTCCTTTTTTTTTAAATCAAGTAAAAAGCAGCTATATTAAGAAGCAGTTTCTATTTAATATATATATATATATATAGAGAGAGAGAGAGAGAGAGATTTAGATCCTATTGATACATTATGACCACACATGTGGTCCCACAGTCATTCATGCGGTCCTCATATGTTTGTGTTTATGTTGGGCCTTTGTCTTATGTTTGGGCTATAGCCTTTAGGCCCATAAGTCATGGGTTTATTTTATCTTTTAGTTAAGAGGGGTATAATTGTAATTTTCTGGTGTTAAGTGATTGTCCTAATTATAATAAAAGAGATTTAGGAGCATGTGGAGAATTATAAGCTCACTCATCTCCTCCTTTTTCTCTCACTTTTCTTCTTTTCTTCATCATTTACTACATGGTATTAGGTCGTAAGTGATCGGATACCCTCCCTCCCTCTCTCTGGGAAACTCTTACATGCTTGAGGCTGACCTAACCTAGTCCCTTTTCCTCGTTGCACCACCACTCGGTAGGTGGTGTAATCGTGTTAAATAAAGTGGTGTAAGGCCCACTTTATGTTTTATCCATGTGATGGGTCAAAGTGGGTCATCTCACATCTACAATTGAACATACGGTCAGATTTGAAGACAGAAATTATGCATGAAAGTTGTTGATGGTACAGATTTAAAAATAAAAATAAAGGTATACAACTAAAAGCTAGAAAGCCAATAATGATCTAGTTGATTATGTTCGTGGATATATGCATCCTTCTACTTATGTGACATCCAATGCAGTTGAAAGTTTTCTCTAGTGTGTTCAAAGTTCTTCCATTTATCAAGATGGATACCAAGAATGAATCAAAGAATAACATTATGTCTCCATCTGAGTCCATGTCTCTCCAAATCACATCGACTAAAATGAATGGAAAAAACTATCTACAGTGGGCTACATCTATAGAGGTTTTTCTTATAGGAAAAAGAAAGGTGAAATATCTAACTTCGCTCAAACCTGATGAGGCCATTGCGATGGACTATTACGAACAGTATAGAGCCACATATCAATGCAAATGTCATCTTCTTCAAGTCTAAAATAATAATACAGGGGCATTTTCACAACGGGCTCGAGTGGGGTAGCCTGTGGGATGCAAAGGCACACTCGGGTGGGCGGCCCGTGTGAGGTGGGTCCCACCCGTGTGAGGCAGGTGGCTCGTGTGAGATGAAACCCATGTGATGTGTGGCCCACGAGGGGGGTTTGGCCAAGAACCTAATCCATGGGATGTGGGGCCTGGGCTATGAGATAAAGGGATTGATTCGCCACACTATATCAATTTGAACTTTTAGAGCAAGTTGTTAATTGTCCTGCGTCAAAGTGATATCAAAGCGAGAGGTCTCGTGTTCGAAACTCCTAACTGTGGGTGATTAATGCAGGGGCATTTTCACACCGAGCTCGAGTGAGGTGGCCTGTGGGATGCAGGGGCACACTCGGGGTGGGCGGCCCGTACAGACATTGAGACTATGCAAAGACAAATGGAGGACTTCTGTGTCACCGAATTCTTCTCTAGCCTCCTACCAGAGTTCGAACCCACGAGAGCTGAGATTCATGGAGGAAGTGAGATCCCATCAGTCTACATTTATCTTTGCACCTAGCAAAGGTGATGGGGGAGCCAAGGCAATCATGGTCGCAGTGGTCACTTTGGAGGTAGAAACTTTGAGGGGAGTCGTGTTGGAGGCAAGAATACTTGGACTGGTCATGGCACAGATTCTGGTGGCCATGCCTCTTCCTCCACAGCTACTTTTGCCAAGTCAAGTATAGGTTGTTTTACTTCTTTTAGAAGTGTCCCTTAGAGTGTTGATTCTAGCACTTCCAATCACATGACCGGTAAGAGTAGTATGTTGTCTCAGTTAGTCAAGTGCTCATCCATCCTTTCTATGACACTAGCTAATGGCACATCAACTCATGTCTATAGGGTGGGCACAGTCTGTCCTACTTTAGATTCTCATTATCTTCAATTTTGTATATTCTTAAATTTCCTTTAAAATAACTGTCAGTAAACTAACCAAAGCCCTAAATTGTTTTGTCAAATTCTTTCCTAATGTGAATTTTAGGATCTAAAGGCAGGGAGGATGATTGGTGGAAAACATGAATTAAATAGACTCTATTACCTCAATCGAGGAATAAAAAGGACTGGAATTGCATTGTAAACCAACGTCTCTCCTCATCAGTGGCATTCCAAGCTTAGTCACCCATCCTTAAATAATTTTTAGGAGTATTGTCCCATCTTTGTCAAGTGTATCTAGGCTAAAACGTGAATCTTGCAAGTTAAGCAAGCATCATAGAGTGTCTTTTCTCTCACGTGACAATAAAGTAAGTGATGAGCCCTTTTCTTGATACATTTAGATGTTTGAGGTCCAGTTCATGTTTCCAATTTATCTTATTTTAAATACTATGTTATCTTTGTGGATGATTACTCTAGAATAATGACAAGGTTATATTTGATGAAATTTTGTTCTGAGTTATTTATTTGTTTTAAAGAATTCCATATGCAAATACAAACTCAATTTGATGTTAAAATGTGTATTCTAATATCTGACAATGCTAAGGAATATAAATCAAATTATTTTCATTCTTATCTTTTGTCCCATGGAATCATTCATCGAAATCATGTACAGGAAACACCATAGCAAAACGGAGTTGCAGAACATAAGAATTGTCATTTACTTGAGGTTGCTAGGGCATTGTTATTAAATATGAAGGTTCCGAAAGGTTTTTGGAGTGATACAATTTTGACTGCATATTATCTCATAGACTGAATGCCTTCATCATTCTTAGGTTGTAAAACTCATTTTCTGTCATATATCCCCAACGCCAACCATTCTGTAAAACCTATTACTCTTCGTAAGGGTATATGTACTTATGCCCGACATCAGATCACTAATTTTGTTTCCTTCGATGGCTTATATCCTTGTTTTCGTAGTTTGATTTGTCTTTGTCCACTCCTCTGTGTTTGTTCCTCACTCTTTCCAAAAGGATCTTAACAGTGATGGGTGGAAGCGAGCTATGGAAGAAGAGATGGTTGCACTGCATCACAATCAAACTTGGACTTCAACTGAGCTACCAGCAGGAAAACATGCAGTAGGGTGCAAATGGATATATTCCGTCAAGTACAATCTGATGGCTTGATAGACCATTTAAAGGCTTGACTGTTGCAGAGGGATACACTCAAACTCTAGGGGTTGACTACTTTGAGACCTTTTCTCCTGTGGCCAATCTTCATTTTATACATGTGGTGATCTCTATTGTTGCAAATTTAGACCGGCCATTGTACCAACTTGATGTGAAAAACGTCTTTCTTCATGGAGATCTGCTTGAAGAAGTATATATCTACCCAATTTTGTTGCTCAAGAGAAGTTAGATAAAGTCTTTCATCTAAAGAAATCAATTTGTGGATTAAAACAGTGTCCTCATGCTTGGTTCAACAAGTTTAGTAAGGTGGTATTTCAGTTTGGGATGAAACATAGTTAGGCATATCATTTGATATTTGTTCAATAAAGCAAGGCAGGTATTTTCTCTTTTTTTTAAGTGATGAAATTTTGTTAAGGCCTGCCAGCAAAACTGAATAGGAAAAGAATAAAACAAGAAAAATAAATAAGAGCCCACCACCCCTAAGCATAGCAGGAAACAAACACGTTGCCCAATAGGGGCACCGGGCAGTACATGCAGTTCATTCAGATAACATCAATTTCTCCCCCCATCACCACTGCCAAAAGAGGCCAAGACTAGTTACGGAATCATCTTTGATTCCTTTCTTCCCAAACAGACCACAAATCGCAGACAGTCAAAAGCCAAGTCAATCGGGATTACTTCCCCCCTCCTTCATGCCAAGCCCAAAGAAGGTCTCGCACTGACCCCAGTATTGCCCATGAAGCCCCATAGGCATCTAAGAAATAATCCCACATCTATTGGGTAAACGGGCAGAATATGAAAAGGTGATCAACAGTTTCGGCGTCTTGCTTTGCAACACATGTTCGGTATGATCAAAGAACTCTTCTGAAGGTTGCCAATCATTAAAACCCTCTTTCTCTCTACCAACCAAGTGAAGGCGGCTACTTTGGGAGGAGCACCATAAAGCCAAAATTGATATATATGCCTCTCAAGAGAGTCATTGCAATCAGGCTGAAGCATACTATAAAAAGACTTAACCGAGAATTGTTCCAAACTATGCATCCGCCAAACAAGAGAGTTCGAATCCCCTGTTGGGTATGCGTGTTACAAGAAATCTAAAAGCACAATGAGAACCTCTGCCTCATCATCCGTCAAATTCCTCCTACCAGGTGGAGCCCAGGCTACCAACAATCCGCTCATGGAGTAGCAGTCCACCACCCTCAAATCAGCTGCGGGTACGAGACTAGCTAGAATAGGGCAAATGATGCATAGGGGGCATCACCACACCATGTGTCCTCCCAAAATCTAACTTTGGACCCGTCCCCTAAAAAAAGGACACACCTTTCCAAAAAAAGTCTCTAGGCATCATCCCCCATCTCCAAATATAACAAGCCATGTACAAAGAAGATCTCTCGGTTTCTCAACCACCGTCTTGAAGACCATGCTTGCTATAATCTCACACCAGAAACTTCTTTCTTCCTACCGGACTGCCATAACCACTTCCCGAGAAGAGTTGAGTTCATGCTACTTAAAACCCGTAAGCCCGCCACACTTTGCATCCCAGGCCTGCAAACCTCCTCCCATTTCAACAAGTTAAATTCGAAGCTTCTTCAGATCCCCCCATAGGAAGTCCCTCCTTAGCTTTTCCGGTCTAGCCAACACCCCTTGAGGGCATTTAAAGAGGGACATAAAATAGATCGGCATATTCAAAAAAACACCTTTATCAAGGTTAAACGGACACCGAGAGAGGTAACGACTCCTCCACTTCGATAGTTTTCTCTCGATTCTCTCTATCACCCAATCCCGTAAGTGTATCGCAAGCATTGTTGGTAATATCCCCGATATTATCGAAATGTCCCCGATATGATTGTTATCTCCAGCTAGAATACCGATAACACTAGCAGGGATACTGATAACACTAGTAGTATTAGAAATTCCAAGTATTAGCAATGTATCAATAAGTATCACCAATATTTACGACTATGTAAATTCTAGGTGTCACTTGTATCACTAATATCGCCAAGTCATCGATATCACCAAAATTTTGTTTATTAAAAAAATGCCATTTCAAAATTTTTATGGGCACATGGTTATATGCAGTGTTCAATTTTTCATTGATGATATTAACAATATCTCAATATTATCGTTATCACAACATGTGCGATATCGAGACCACAATCTTTCGTTTTATTTCCAGTTATTAATGATTTCTTGGCGAAATATCGCATGTTGTCAATATTCTGAAATATCGATGGATGTTTGGATAGAAGGTTGGATAGATGGTTGGATGGTTAGATGGGATGGATGAGATGATTGGATTGATTTCTTATGATGTCACGTGCATTTAGGCCCCCATTAAATGGAAGCTGATTATGTATACATTCTTTTTGCAATTTTTTATTTCTAAATATGCAAATGTGTATTTTAGTAGCTCCTGCAGTTTCGCTGAAAATTCCACCGTTTTCCCCATGTTTCCCCACATTTCCAGTTATTAATGATGTTATCGGCGATATCAATATTGTTCTTGTATCTCCGGCCAACGAAACTTGTAGAGATACTGATACTTCAAACATTGATCGCAGGTTTCCTAAATCATAGCGGGAGCCCCAAATAAAAAGAAAGGAAAGAACCAACCTTACAACCAAAGGAGGAAGCCAAATTTGGGATATCTTCTTCAAATACATGTACTCCATGAAGTTCACTTTTGCCCACATTAATCTTCAACCCAGAAACCACCTTGAAACACATTACCACTTCCTGCATATTGTCCACCATAACCAGATCTGCTTGCCTAAAGTCTTTCAACCTATCCGCACCTTCGACCTTCAAAATAAGGGCAATAAAAGAAGACCCCAACTCGGTCGAAAAACTTCCATCCTGAAAGAATTCTTGCAGATAATCCAACACATCTTTTCACCACATTACGGACGACCTATAAGAAAGCAATTGGAAAGTCATCGGGTCTTGGAGCTTTGTCTCTCCCTAAATCATCCACAACTTCTTTGACTTCAACTTTTGAGATCGACTTCTCCAATAAACCAGCAGCTTCCTCGAGGATTGTGTAAATGAAGAAGATCTAACCTTGGTCGGGATCAAGGTTCTTTGGATAAAAGCCTTTGATAATATCCAACTATAGCCTAAACATACCTTCTTCTTCTCAAGTCTAGAGCCATCCACTACCAATGACAAGATACAATTGCATCTTGCTCTAGCCTGCATCTTGCTCTAGCCAAAGCAACATAATGGAAGAAGTGTGTATTCTTATCACCATCCTTCAGCAACAAGGTCCTCGAACACTATCTCCACTTAATTTCCTCCTCCTTGAGATACTTGGAATATTCTAACCCCAACACCACCCACTTCTCGATGTCCTCGTCTATCGCCTCGTCTCCTTCCTCCTTAAGATCAATAACATGAAGTTCTTCCAAATTTCCAACAACATCAACTCTATAGTTGCGAAAACCACCTCGCTTCACTCCTTTAATTTCTCTTTGAGAAGTTTCAGCTTCTTGTGGAGCCTAAATCCAACCTTATCATTCACTTGAAAGGAGTTCCACCAATCTATCGTCATTTCTACAAATCCTTCCACCTCCGGCCACATCAACTCGAACCAAAAAGGTTTCGCGCCCCATTTCTCAACCTCGACCTAAAGCAGAATCGGCTTGTGGTCGGACGTAGGTCTCAGCAAACCTCTTAGCTAAACCAAACGGAACCTAAGCATCCACTCTGGATCCACAAAAAAACTTACAAACTTGCTTGGCTGAAGACATTATTATGCGAGCCCAAGTTCATGGTGGATGCCCCTATGAGATTGTATTGTGATAATCAAGTAGCACCTCATATAGCCAACAATCCAATCTATTACAACATAACCAAGCACATTTAAGCTGATTGTCACATCATTAGAGAGAAAGTTGCTAACAAGGAAATATGATCGTCATTTGTTAAGTCCCAAGATCAAGTGGCAGACATGCAAGTCAAGCTCATCTAGACAGGTTCTTTGTCAAGCTGGGCATCCATGATATATATGCACCAGCTTGAGGGGGTGTGTTGAAGCATTAGGACCACACGTGTGGGGCACCCTAGCCACATATGTGGACCCACAGTCACTCATGAGTAGAGTTGTACACGATTCGAACCGAGTTGGGCTTGGCATAGCTCGGCTCGGCTTGGCCAGTAGCTAACCCCAGCTCAAACTCGACTCGGCTCAGTCCTCAAGCCTGACTAGCCAGCTCAGCTCGGTTCGGTCAGCAACTCGGGCTAGTTTGAGCCGAGTTCAAGCCTCTGCGACATTTTCTCAAACACATAGAGTGCATCTTCAATTTCTCACGGAATGCAAAACAGTAACAACACTTTACAGGTATTTCATCAAACACTCGGCGAGCAGCATCAAAATCAAGATATGAGGAGAATGTATGCACTCGAAACATAGTGATTTGTTTCATATCCATTCCTTCCTCGCCACCAGCCGATCCTGCGGAGAATGTATGCACCCGAAACAACACTACGTTGAATCATTTCATCAAACACTTGGCGAGCAGCATCAATATCAAAATAACCGAGTCACCGAGCCGATTCGATCCACGTCGATTCGAGTTGAGGTTCGATCCAAGTCGAGTCGAGCTCAAGCAAGCTCGAACTCAGCTCGAAATTTTTTCGAGCTCCAAAAACCAGCTCGACTCGATCCGAATCCAATTTTGAAACAAGGCGAGTCGAGCTTTCTTAGTCGAGTCAAGCGAGTTGACCGAGCTAACTCGACTCGTGTACAGCTCTACTCATGAGTCATGTGGTCCTCATATGTTTGGGTTTATGTTGGGCCTTTGTCATAAGTTTGGGCTAGTCTTTAGGCCCATAGGCTATGGTTTATTTTATCTTTTAGTCAGAGGGGTATAGTTATAATTTTCTTGTATTAAGTGATTGCCCTAATTATAGTAAAAGAGACATGGGGGCGTGCAAAGCATTCTCAACTCTCTCCTCTCCTTCTCCTTTTCCTCTCACTTTTCTTCTTTTCTTCTCTTCTCCATCATTTACTAGAGATATCATGTAGGAAACTCTGACAAGGGCACCATGCAGCATCTCATCATTTCGACACGAGCCCCAAGGTCACACATCTTTTTCTCCAAAAGAAAATAAAACAAATGCTATTGCAATCTCCTAGCTTGTCTCAAGAAAACAATGAAGATGCCACTGAAGTGGGCCCTTATAAGAGTTTGTTTGCTCACACAAATGGATCAAAATAAATGTGACAGGCACTAAAATTTGAAAGAGGAAAAGAAAAGGATTATGACAATAAAAGAACGCAAACGGCCCCAAAACACTACCAAGAGAGCAGTGAAGACCACTCGCAGAGTCAAACAAAGAATATTCAATATCCATAGATAGAGTATATCTTCATAAAGCCTTCTAGATTAACTTTCCCTTCTTTTTTCTTTTTCCTTCTTTCTTTTATATATATATATATATATATATATATATATATATATATATATATATAGAGAGAGAGAGAGAGAGAGAGAGTAATGGTCTCCTGCGAACCATCCCGCAGGATATCTTGGTGCGGTCTAATTCCTAGTGGTATTGGGAACTTAGATAAGGTGGATGTAATATAATAAGTTAGTGAAATCCACTCCAACTATTATGTTATAGATGGAAATTTATCCATAGGGCTAAAAAATCATCCGAATTAATGATTCAAGTGTTCCACACCAAGGGAAACAATCAAAGAGGGGACGCCTACCGTTGGATTTTTACATGGCTCACAATGATGTTTATGTGAAATCCAATCCAACAATTATCTTTTTCATGAAAATTCATACATGGGGACGAAAAATTAGGCCCATGAGTGATTTATGTGGGCTACACCAAGTGAAAAAATTTGAATGAGGGATATTCTTTGCACTATTTCTTCTTATGTGGCCCACTTGGATTATAAATGTGACTAATGTTTTAGCCTTGTATCTAAATTCGCATCACACACCTAGTGATTGGAGTGGATTTCAAATACACATCACTATGAGGCACATCGAAGCTCTTCCCATCATGATTTGCTCGCGCAAAGCTCTTCCCATCTTGATTTGCTCAAGCACCCACGGGCTACTTCCTTGGTCAGCATCATTGCACACCAACCAGGGTGGGCTGGGAGTGGCCCCACCATGATGTGTATGTGAAATCCACTCTGTCCATAAGGTTAGTAAAAAAAATGTTTAGCTATATGGCAAAAAAATCAGCTACATCAATAATTACAGTGGGCCACATGAAAGGAATAGGCATGGGGATGCTCACCATCCAAACTGTGTCATTTGGTTTGGGGCCCACATAAATCAAGCATGGGTATAATTGTTATACCCCATGTATGAATTTTTTCAATGAAGCTAATGGTTGGAGTGGATTTCACATAAAAAGTACGATGGACCATTTAAAAATGTAATGATATGCATCCCTTCTCCCATTGTTTCCTTTATTGTGGCCCACCTTAATCATAAATCTACGTGTTATCTTAGCCCTACAGCTAAATTTCCAACAGTTACCTAATGGTCGGAGTAGATTTCACATATGCATTACTATAGGGCCCACCCTATCTAAGTTCCCAAGAGGATAGGGAGGTGGAGCGCACAAAGGTGACGTCGGAATTCGGATTAGATACTGACAGGTTGAGTAGCGAGAGTCACTACTGAAGTGACGTAACCAAGTTCCGTGGACCCCACTATGATGTATGTGTCGTATCCACAATGTCCATCCATTTGGAGATATTATTTTAAGCCTTGAGCCAAAGAATGAGGCAGATCCAAAGCTTTAGTGGACCCCACCACAGAAAACAGTGGGAAGATTGATGCCCACCGTTGAAACCTTTCTAAGGCCCACCATGATGTTTTTTCAAAATCCAACCTGATTAAAAGTTAACAAAGACATTAAAGAAGGGAAAATACAAATATAAGCTTGATCGAAAACTTTTGTGGCCTTTAGAAGTTTTTAACGGTGGCGTCACTCTCCCCACTGTTTTCTGTGGTGGGGTCCGCTGGAGCTTTGGATATGACTCGTTCTTTGGATATTACCCTAAAATGATCTCTCCAAATGGATGGACAGCATGGATACAAAACATATATCATGGTGGGGCCAGGGAATTTGGTTACGTCACTTCAGTTGCGCTATTCAACCTGTCAGTAGCCAATCCGCGCCCGCACAAAGGTTCTTGCGGTGAAATCGGATTGCGTACTAAGTCACTCAATACGCTGACTCAATACACTCTTATCATACTGAGTAAACTCAGTTAGCCCGACCTTGAATGTATGTGGTCTATCCACGCCGTACATCCGTGTTTCCATCTAATTTAAGGGGTTGAGCCCGAAATAGAAGCATATCCAAAGATCAAGTGGATCATACCACAGGAAACAGTGGGGATAATGATTTCCACCATTGAAGGCTTGTTAGGCCCCACAGTGATGTTTATTTGTCATCCAACCTGTTCATAAGATCATACAGACATGGATGAACGGAAAATACAAATATAAGCTTGATCCAAAACTTTTGTGGCCCCCAAGAAATTTTCAACAATAGAAGTTAAAGTAAACTGTTTCCTGTGGTGTGGTCCATTTGGACATTGATTGTACATGCTCCATTTTTGGGCTCAAGCCCCAAAATTAATTGGGAAAATGGATGGATGGAGCAGATAAAATACATAAATCAAAATAGACCTCATAGAGTTTACTCAGTACACTAAGCATAGTGAGTTACTACGCAATCCACTTCCTCTTGCAGTGGGAATTGGACTGCAACAAAGTATCCTGCGGGATGGTTCGCAGGAGACCATTACTTATGTGTGTGTGTGTGTGTGTGTGTGTATAGAATTGGACTGCACCAAAGTATCCTGCGGGATGGTTCGCAGGAGACCATTACTTGTGTGTGTGTGTGTGTGTGTGTGTATAATATGAGAGAGAAAGAGAAGATCGAAACTACATAGGGAGCGAATTCACAATACAAATGGCCTCATGGTTAATCCACTCTTACCTATGACATCAGCTGTGAGATTTGCCTCTTGCTCCAACATTGGCAAACAAAATGGTTTGCCTCGCAGTATGAAGAATTTCATTAAACACAAACTGCAACCCACAAGACAAACTGACATATAAAACCGAAGATAACATGGGGATTCTTTTGCTTTTATCATTGTGTTAGTGTGACTGACCAAGGATAGTTTCAACATTTTAACTCTCATTGTATTCTTACATACACGAGGTGTCCAGTTGCAGCCAAAATAATCACGAGTTTGCAGATTTTCATCTCATTGCCTCCCTTGTAGAAAAAAACAAATGGACGCCTCATAATAAAAAATAAAAAATAATTTAAAAAAAAAAACCCATTTTCTCCAAAATCTAGCAATCCAAAATTGCCTACATGCCCAACACTACAACCAAAACAAGAATCAAGAGAGAAAGGAAGAGAAACACAAAATCATGACCAAGCCTACAACCAAACCAAGAATCAAGAGAGGAGAAACAGAAAGTTGTCATTTCATTGATTCAGTTGGAGGTACATACAAAATCCAAAGAACTCAAGGTTGTCTTCCTTAGAGTTGTCTCCAATGAATATGGGATGCCCACCCTACAACGAAATAAAGGTGTGATATGCATCACGAAGGCAACTCCCAGTTAAAAAGCTATAAAGGTAAAATCCTGAATACCCACCGATGGCAGGCCCATTTAAAGGAATTCAGGTTGCTCAGGAACTAAACTGCAATGGAATAACCCAAATTCCCAAGAATACGAAAAACCTAATTAAAATGTCTGATGATACTTTCCAGAACATTTCAACACAATACTCATCAGCATTAGCCGACAGTAGCAACTAGTTAATATTTAGGTTTGAATGAGTATCCAACATCAACGCCAACATGTCAACACATTCCACAATTGCTGAACACATAAAGACAGATTGGAGCAACAAAAACAAGAAAGATTTTACTAGAGCGAATACTTTTTTTTATAGGTAAGTGAGCTTGAACCCAAGACCTCAATGTTGAAATGCATGCTCTCCCATTGAGCTACAGGCTTGAACCCAACACACTAGAGTGAATACTTCATTTTATCCAACACTCTAGTTGCAGGATCACTATGTACCTTCTAAACCAAAGGAACCCATTTCACCAGAGGAATTACCTTTTTCCGGATATTTTGGTCTCTACTCTGAAGCAGTTTTTCCACTTCGGGTGCAAGATCACGAGCCATTTCTGCTGAGCAAATGTTCCCTAATGCACAAAGGGCAAGCCCCACAATATACTGATTTGAGTGATTGAGATCTCTGCACATGTGTCAAGGATTCCATAGCATAATAATAATAAGGTGTCTCCCACTAATTAGATGAGCTGGTAGAGCCATGGTAGTATGTGTGAGTGATCCAGGGTTCAAGCCCTGGCAGTGTTACCTTTCAAAAAAAAAATTTAATAATAGATAAGGTTAAATTCTAAATATTATCACAGAGATGAGTAGTATCACATATAGATAAATGAAAAGCAGTGGCCAAGCAAATTACTTGACATATAGAAATATAATCTGCTTAAATAGACAAATACGCTCAAATCCTATCTTTCAGGAAAAAATCTGCATGAATCTTTGGATACTGTTTTAAAGAGTTAGTAACCAGCATAAGAACTTCTTGTCTTTCATCAAGAAGTAACATGAGACCAAGGTATCCTATTCTCTTCTCAGGAAATCCAGCGGATGCAATCAACTTAAGGCATTCCATTTGACCAAAATGTGTGGGGTAACCAAGCATATGGATGAACATGAGTTTTGCCAGGTTGCGGTGTCTATAATCTTGGTCATTATCACTAACTGCAGCACGTATGGCAGCACATTCTTTTCTTACAACGGCACGTTCCTCAGCTGCAGTTTTGCAAGCACGTATGGCCCGAATCATATCCCTGCAATTAAAAAAATAGTAAGAACACATCAGATGAATCATTTCAAGAAATGAGTCACATACTAAAATGATTTACGTCCATTAGCAGCCACTATTACCCAAAACACATAAATCTTTATGGCAATCTAATGCAATTATGCAGGACACATGACTTAATGCTAGCAAGCAACGTTGAGATTATGAAAGAGTCCATAAAATAATTCAATCAACAAAAGATGCTAACTACCACGTAATTAAGAGTAAACAATATGAAATAAAATATGATTTAACCTAAATCACATGCCCGCATGCTAAGAAATCACATAAATCAATTAAAACTAAGTCCGAAGGAAGGATAGAACTTCAATTTAGCATAAGCACGTTTCACACTCAAGAGACTAGCTTGTATGTTTTATGATTGGAGTTAGGAATGGAAAAATCTGAAATTTGGAAAATTAGGGTTCATAGGAATTAGGATTTTGGAATTAAGGTTTTTTAGAAATTGAGGAAACAATGAAATTAGGGCTAAATTTGGTGAATTGGTTAAGGGGATTGATGGATTTAGGTGTTGGTAGATGGGAATTAAATTTTGGACGAAGGGAAGTTAGGGATTTTGGGTCAATTAAGGAAATTAGAGATTTAGGATTTGGGAATTTGGGGAAATTAAGGAATTAGAGAATCTAGGGCTAGGGTTAAGGTTTATAGGTAGAGTTAGGGATGGGGAATCAAAGGGTTTTAATGAGGGAAGCAAGGGAAATCAAGGGATTGAGGAGTTGTTCATATGGTCAGCCTAGGGGCTTGCACATGTGGCCATATAGTCACACGTGTAGGTCGTTGGCTAGGGTGTTGGGGTCCTTAATGGTTGATTTCGGTTGGGGTTGAAGTTAGATGACGAAAAGTTGAAGAAAAAAATTATTTTTATGGTTTTGGATAGGAATGGAAGAAAAGAGATGAGTTTTTGGGAAAATACCTCTTTTTGGATAGAAAGAAAGAGAGAAAGAAGATAGATGGAAGCCTCACACCTCCATTGAATGGGGAATAGAATCACACCACACCCAAGCTCCAAATCACATGAAGAAGAGAAAACACAGAGTTTTTTTCAAAATAATGGCATTAGGGCTTCACACACCCCATTTCTCTTTTATAGTCTTAGAAAGGACCTTTTACAAAAAGGTGCTCTCAGATAAGATTCTCAACATAAAAACGCTTACTAAATTAACAGTTGTTCCTAACTCCCTAATCTCAATACAAATATAAGCTATACAAAAAATAACAAAGCGTTTAAACAATCTAAACAACTAATTATTTCGTAGCCCAAGGGAGTCCATGATCAAGATGTCTAATGATGATGATTCAATGGTCAGATCATCGTATCCACTCGATCCAACAGTCCGATGTGTCCATCAAGCTCCTATATGCAACCCACGTTCATATTCCCAATGTGAGGTCTTCAATGATGCACAAACATGCACATGGAGTCTTTAACATGGTTAGGAATGTGAAATGGGCCAAGTGAGCCCCATGTAATGGTCGTCTAGCCATAAGGAGACCGACTTAGCCCTCCTCCTCCGGTATGGTGCTTGGCTGTCCTCATCACAATCTATGCTCTGATATCATAAATGTCATACACCAAAGAAGTAGAGAACCACGTGTAGGAAGAATCAACAAGAGCATCTACATTCCAAATAATTGATAGCAGCAGCACCAATGACAAAAGTTTGGTCTTAGGTGCTCCTTATCTTTCCCAAAAGGATTTGGTTGCCTTTATATCAATCTTAGAATTGTTATGAGTCCTTCCTGATTTAAAACACACATTTGATCTTAATGGTTTCCTGAACAAAGCAACTGCCTAAACACATTATGAATCTGTGTAGCAAAGGTCATCATCCACTTCAACCGTCTACTACAGGTTTTATCCTTGAACAATTTTTCTGAAGAAAGACACACCTCCAAAGGGCCTAAGCTAAAAAGAGGCAGTTTCGGATTTAATACATAAAATGTTTTGGATTTAGTACATTAAATGTCTGGATTGTTACAATCTTCATGCACGGCACATATTAAGATTTCCTGTCCCCAAGTCCAGTGAGCATCAGTGCATCACCACAATAGCTGAACCAAGCAATCATGTTGAATGCTAAGAGGAGCTAGTTGTTCTACCGTTTGGTTTTCACAGTGGTATGTGGGATAATGATGGGATTATATGCTTGCATAGCACCCAGCATGTTCATGTGATGAAAAGATTATGGGATACTCATAATCTATTTAAAGTTATTCCAACATGGTCATCACACTCCCAGAGCACCAAAAGAGTAACGTGAAGTGCACCAGCATTGGAGCCACAGCCGCTTGATGAGTGTTATCCTGACATCCAAGGACAAACATCTTCCCTCCCATGCAGCTAAGCTTCTCTCCATACGATCGGTAACCCGATCACAAAACTACTTAGATGGGGATGCTAAACAAAGAGGGAGACTCAAATCAGTTGAAGGAAAAGAACCCTCCTTCCGGCCCATAACAGAAGCCAACTGCTTCACTCTGTTCTCATCCAACCTTAACCCCTAGCTTCTTCTTCTTCTTCTTCCTTTCACCCCCAGCATTTTGATCTCGGATAAGTTCCTTTCTGGCCTGGAACTGCTTTGAAGCACCTTAATATGCATCAAAGACTCTGTGTTGAGTCTCTATCTACCTTACAAAAGATGATCATGTCGATAGCAAACTCCAAATGAAAACCTGGTGATCAACCTCGCCAAGTATAAGCCATTGACTAATACTCCCTCCCCAACCTTTTCCAACATTTTTTTTTTTCTGAAAGCTTCCACTTTAAATGCAAAAAGGAGTAGCAATAGCAAACCACCCTACCTAGTCCTGAGTATTTTGCTGACTTGACACATTCCCAATTCAAACTCTCCACTAGACACCGAAGCTAAGCTCATCCTCCAAAGCATCTTAATCCATAAAGTCCCAATCTACATTCTCAGAAGCCTTCTCCAAATCAATTTTGCATACAATAACCGGCTCACCTTTTCCATATCTAATGTGAATGCATTTATGAGAAATGAGATCTCCATCCAGAATTTGACTCTATTCGACAAAAGCACCTTGGGAATTGGAGATGATAGATTCCAAAACCCTCCTGAGCCCGGACACTAACACTTAGGCAAGGATTTTGTATGGGGCTCCAATTAGGCTAATTGACCTAAAGCACATTACATTCTTAGCATTTTCTTTCCTTGGAACGAGCAATAAAAGATGCTGCCAAACCCTTCCTAAGCATTCAAATATTGTAAAATGACTTGACAAAGATCATCTTCGTCACTAATCTCGCTAAAAACTTCGTAGTTCATTTTGGTAGAAGGTATTTCAAGGGAGTGAGAAGATCATAAGGACACACCACCCCTCATTAATGCTTCCTAAGCTAACTGCCCGCACAGAAGATTCTAAACTCTGGATCAATGAAGCAGAAAAAAGGGTAATGAAATGGCCATATTCAAATGAAGATCAAAAGGATGAAAATTGAAATATTTCAATGTGAGATTTTTCCTATGAGTCCATTTATGGCAAGGCCCATAACATTAATTTTTTGGATGGTTAAAACATGATCCCAGATCCAATGGTTGTGGTCCCTATTTATCCCAATAACAATGCATTGTCAACGCATGGCAGAAAACCTCAGCAAGTAAAGAATTCCTTGTCTTCCTCCTTTGAGAAACACTAGTGTATTTAGAAACTGCATTGCAAGTGGACTCAGGGCCACACATGCCAAAGTGCAATATACAAGCCACTCAACAAGTAGGGCCCATGACCGTTTCATGGAGTACAAATCAAGCTAATCTATGTTAGGCCACACACATACACTAAATGTGTGTTGTTAGTAAATTTCATTTAACTACCCATTTCTTTTTTGCATGTATTGCCCACTAGATGAGAGAGCTGACCTATTCATTAGCCCAAGAAATCTACATGGTGGGGTCCATTTGATGAGCAGTTTGTATCATGCACAATGATATGTATGTGTAAATGCACAGAAAGTGCACTCACATGAATTCAAGAAAGAGAGGAGAAGAGGAGAAGGATAAAAAGGTAGATTGAGAATAAGTATGTATATATATATATATATATATATATATATATATATATATATATATATATATATATATATATATATATAATTGCAGGTCTAAAGTGTTCTCTTCGATAATAGGGAATGCTAAGAACCGGTTTCCAAAGTAGGGGTTTTGCTAGATCAAAATATAAACAAGGGACCACTGGGGCTTAAAGCATCAAGGGAAATTAGTTCTTTTCTAGAAGGGTAAAAAAGGGAAGATTAGTTCAACTGGGAGAAATACATCTTTCATTGGTTCCACTTACATCTAATTATGATATATCTATTATGAGCAAGGTGTTCAGTAACAGTAACAGTGGCAGCAACAGTCAACCTAATGGCCATTATGATACAGGCCGTAATGTTGGCCATTAGGGCCTCCACAATGGTCAAAAAAACAATTAAGGAATAAAATGTAATGACCTGTATCAGGCCATATTCACTTGTTATGGACCAATTTTTTCAAAGCATGCGTTACTGTCCTGTATTGCATAACAGGTCCCACCATTACCATTACATAACGGCCATTACATAATTGTTTTTTAATATCATGATTATCAGTTCATGGGATGATAAGGTTATTGGAACATCTCATAGGACTCAACATCAATGTAGCAGTGTGTAATAAGTAGCAAATATAGAGAAATGAGGGCTGACATGAAGAGGGAAAAAAGGAAGAAACGACCAGATTCAGTTAGAGATTGGGAAAAGCAGGCATATGGAGAAGTTTAAGTCGTAATAACTAGTCCAAACAACCACGCAGAGATCTTGAAAGGAAAGGACGGCGGCAAAAGGAGTAAAGGACACAATAGGTGGGAAGAAGAGTAAGGGTTCCAAGGGGTTAAGGAGTTATATTCTCAACATATGATGCTTAAATTGTCCTCGATAGAGCAGAATGGAGGAACTGGATTCATGTAGCCAACCCCATTTAGCTGGGATAAGGCTTAGATGATGATGATTATGACACCTAAATTAATCCAGGGATGAAGGAAATAATACATGAGTGGAAATGGTTGGTAGGAGAAGTTGGTTTGATGTAATGCTATTGTATAAAATGGCTCGACCAAAGTATCTCTGAGACTCCAACCAATGGTTGATGTCATAGCATCTATAAGGGTGAGTTATAAGATGTTTTCTAAACATGATCTAATATTCTTCAAAAAAATGCAGAGCTCAAAAGATTACCTGGTCAGTTTTACATTCTTGCGAATACATTGGGTGCTCTACTCATGATACATTATGTGATGCAATAAATCACATCTCGTCAAAGCCACTAGTAGTCCTTATGGAATTGATAAAATTGGGGTGCATTTGAATTCACAAATGAATTGAATTGCAAACATTCAATTCAATCAAGAGGAAATGACCGAATTATAATGGCATTTCCTAGTGTCGATAATGAGGAAGTATACCGCAAATTGCAGCTACATTCCTTTCGAGTCCAACTTGAAAGTCATGTGACTGAAACTGTCGTAAATTCTACTCTATTAAACTAGTAGTCACAATTGAATTAAGGAGTGCATCCAAATGCAACTTTACAGAAGTGCACACAACAAATCATCTCTCTGGCATTCTATCTTCACATATGAGAGGCATTCTAACAGCCTTACACACAAATCCAATTGCAATCTGCATACACGGAAGCTCACCCAAACACATCCGAAATTGATAAATAAAGAAAGTTACAGGTGAGATCACCGTGCATTAATCATGAATCTCGAGTGTACAATCAGCATTGATTCATGCTTTCCAACGGTTCCATGCATCAAATGCATTCATGAAGATCTCCAACATTTGCATTGACCATTGCAATTTTGCGTTTTACTCCAAAAATGCAACTCGAGAAGAAAAAATTTTAAAATTTTGCAATCTATACAAGAGAAAAGTGCCAATTTTGCAAAATCATAACTGAAATTTAACAATTACCATTATTCTAGGGAATTCAAGTACTACGCATATTCAGTTTTTTTCTATATCTCATCACTATTGAAATCGAAACACGGAATGCTGTGTATTCGATCTGAGAGAGAAAGAGGAGAGAGAAAATAATTCCTACCTCAACCGAGTTCCCGAGGAGAAGGGATTCATGACTGAATCCGTTGTTAATCGTCAAGAACTCGACGGTTTAGATCCGATACGATGAAGAGCTGAATCGGAGGGGAGATCGAACTGGACGAAGATCGAGAGCTATGGAGAAACGAAGGCGAGGAATCGAGAGATCTGAGAGAGAGAGAGAGAGAGAGAGAGAGAGAGAGAGAGAGAGAGCGAGATTTGGATCTGAGAGAAATGGTGCGGAGATGTTTCGTGGGGTATTATTTCTCCAGAACAAGCGTACTCGCAACCAGGGTCAGCACAACGTACTCGCACGGCCTGTCGGACGTCCAATGTGGAGCACGCACCCACGAGATCTTGTCCGCTCATCAAGTGGGACCCACCTAGAATGTTTTCTGAATGAAAATCGGGCGGACAGGATGATTTTGATGCTGGATTAAAGGAAAATGTGGATAATTAATACATTGAGTTAAGGTAGACATTCAATTTTAAAGCGGTTATGATGCTTGGTTAGGGTCAGACTGTGGCCCACCTCATAAGTGGGCTTGTACCTTCTAGATCAATAGATCCTTCTCTGCTAAACTTCTAGGCAACCTGCCTTCCGCTGCAGAAGATATGATAGAATTGGCACCGTCCATTTTGTGGATCGCATAACGGATGGCCCAAAGTTCGAGAAAGAACCGCGGGATCATAGCTCTTACTTTAATACTTTACCTGTGTGCATGTAGAACTTTGGTCTGTAATTTGACCGCGACTGATTTAGTGGCCCAAAGATGTCAAGTGGCAGTGCAATCTCTATAAATGACAAACATATTATTTTTTCATCTTTTTTGTTGGTAAGAATGAATTTGATCTGAATATGAAAAATCACTATTAATTTATAAAGATAAAGCATAGTTGTCTATCATCATCTAATATTATCATCTAACCCATGTAACGTATCTTGCTCACATGATAGAGTTACCTATTACATTGGGGCATGGCCCATAACAAGTAACAATTGAAAGACAATTATAGTTAGTAGAGTTGGGCAAAACAGACCTGATCTGATGGATCCGACCCGATCAAACCTGAACTGACCCGATCAGAACAAAACCGACGGTCTGGATCGGTGCAGAGCGGCTAGCCTCATCCAGATCCGAAACTTTTCGGGTCGAGTTCGAATTGGCCCTGATCCGACCGACCCGACCCGAAAACCAATCCATTCACATCGATTTTGGGTTCAACCACTAAAATGATCTGCGAAAATGAATGGACGGCATGGATAAATCACATGCATTCAAGGTGGGCCCCAATAGAGTTTACTGTGTACATTAGCAAAAGGATTTGCCGGTGTACCACACACAGCAACTATGTAGCTGGCTTACGCGCTAGCCTAAGTACGTGTTGTGCCAAGACGATGCTCCTCGAGCTGCGAGTTGTACGAACAGTTCAAAGGAGATCAAAGTTATATGGCCCCATAGTGATGTATTTATTATATCTACACCGTTCATACATATTTACAGATCAATTTACAGCATTATAAAAAAAAAAATGGATCATATCCAAAGATCACCTGGACCACACCACAAATAGCAACTGAGAATGATTTTCACCTATAAACAATTTGTAGGGCCCACCATAATGTTTATTTTCCATCCAATTTGTTCATATGGTCACAAAGACCTCAATTAAGAGGAAAAACAAATTTAAAATCATCCACAACTGCCGTCAAACTCTAACCCCAAAAAGGGTTTCAATGATAGATGTTCATTCTTCATTACTTTTTTCGGTGTGGCCCACTTAATAGTTAGATCTATCCTATTTTTCGTCTCAAGCCTTAAAACATGCTTGCCAAATGGATAGACGGTTTTGATATAACACATGCACCATGATATAACACATGCACCATGATCAAACCCACCTTAAAACATGCTCGCCAAATGGATGGATTTGACATTGACGCTGTTGTGAGACCCGACCCTAGTTTACATGTGTGTATGCGTGTGTGTGAATATGCATTCCGTTCATTTTGGTCTCGCGGTCCTACCGGTCAAATTCTAGCGACTCGCGACCTTCGGGTAGTGTTTGCGATCATCCTTAAGTCCGGTCATGTAGACCCGACTCGGATTGAGTCGAAACCTGTGTCATCTTGTTCGTATCGCCATTGCAATTCCGATGTCGCATCTCGTGCATCCATCCGACGTGTAAATCATAAGATGTAGGCAATTCAATTATAGCCCTTGATAATAATCATGTGGCCCACCTAGTGAGGAGAGCACATTTTTCAAGGTGGTCCACTCCCTTTTGGTGCAATTTCCAACAAACACCACACACACTTTCTAAAGTTCTATCTCACATACCACCTACCCTTAAACACCACCCACATGCCTACTAACCTAATAAACCTACAACTTTGGTTGTAACTCCCTACTTGCAATCATCTCCCCTCTCTAACCAAGGTAAGAAAGCAATGATTGCTTTGCTTAAAAGGATTTTCTCTTCTTTTTTCCTCATTTTCTCTTCTCTCTCTCATTGCTAGAACCTCCAAAACATCCTACCTTACTGAAAATTCCAGCCACATTTCTTTCATCTCCCTCCTCATCTAACCATCCACTTCTCATCTTGACCCTTCATCCATGGTCCTTGAAGCCTAAGGATTTCAATGCATCAAGAACTTTGAATATCCAAGCAAGGTTGGTGCTCTCCTTAGCTTCTTTTCTCTTTCTTCTCTTTTCCTTCTTTTCCTTTCATGCATGGAAGCATGTAGAACCCACCAATCCATGGTAGAGGTCCTACATGGTTCCTAGGATGAAGGCTATGGGCCTAGATCCTACTCATTTCCTTCCATGGTGGGTCATTCTCCATGGACCCACTATGATGCCTTCTCCTTTATTCTTGCATCTCATAGGCCACATAGGCCTTTGCATGCATGAAGGGAGGGTGTCCTTACCCTCCAACAAATTATCTTGATGCATAATAGCTTGCATGTAAGTGTATACATAGTGGATGGTGTAGATTGTGGAGTGGAAGGTCCATAAGTAGCGGGACTATCCACCAATGGCCGATTAATTTCTTCCTTCTCCCTTTCTCTCTATTTTTCTCCTGTGTACTCTGATGATGTGTGGCCCACTAAGGAGAGGTCAGCAACATCTTAGACCCTTACCTAAATGGAGTGTCCAAGCCCACTTTGACTAGATGTTCAAGTCCACCATGCATGCATGGTTTGGGTGGCCTCCAAAATGGCTTTTTTATGGAGGTCTGAATGATATCCTGGGTCTGAAATTTTGTTAACCCATCAAGGTGGACCCCACATATTGAATCGGGGTCATAAACCCTTTGATTAATTTATATGGGCTGAACTATGGACAACATATGTTGCTGTCCAGATTTCAGGCCCAGTTTGAGCATGACTTTTAAGCTAATGTTTGGATCTGTTTACTTGTCTTTTTCTCCCAAATTTCTTTGGGGTTTTCTGGAATGTGGACCCCACTTTAATGTGGAATGGGGCCCACATCATTTTCCCCATGCTTGAGGCTTATGGGATGGGCCAAAGTAGACTAACTGTCTAGAAATTTCTGGACAGTCTAGCAACATTGCATGTTAGAAATGCTCATTTTTCATCTTGATTTGGGAGTAATTGGGTCACTCCAGTGGACCCCACTTGCTGTCCGTATGTGGGACCATCAAACCCACCAATTTTCCAATAATTTGGGCAAGTATAGGCCCACCCCATGTAGTGTCAAACATGGGACAGCAGTATTTTCTACACCAGCAGATTTTTTTTTATATTCATTGCTAACTATAATTTGTATGAATTAAATAAAATACTTATATTATCCCAGAAATTCTAAAATTTTGCAAAGAGGTGTCCCACCTATGGTAGGACTTACCTGCAAAATTTTAGGGCCAATGGACCCCATTTGGGCATCCAAAAGGGTGGGCCAATATAGAGGTCTTCCAGAAATTTCTGTTGTGTAGTCCAGCAGCATAGTTCCATAAAAAATAAAATTTTTAAAAATATTTTCTCAGAAGGTGGGCCATATTTCTGGGTCCCACTTTGTTATAGACTTGATGAGGGACCTTGGGCCTAAATTTTAGGAATTTTGGAGGCCCAAAACCCACCCATTTGGATAGCCCAAATTCAGGATAGTTATTTCCAACAACATTTTACCTTGGACAGATTGTAACTCCGGAATTTATTAAAATACTTCTGAGTATCCAAAATTTTCAAAATTTTACAGAGAGGTGTCCCACCTATAGTAGGACCCACCTAAAAATTTTTGGGGCTAATGGACACCTGTGCATACCGTGACTAAGGCCGTACTGGTCCACCACGTCGGAACATTTAGGCCAGTCCGATTTTCTGGACAGATTGTTTTATTCAAATTAATTAAAATATTTTTAGATGTCCAAAAATTCTAAAATTTTGTGAGGTTATGGTCCACCTATGGAATGACCATCTTACAAATTTTCAGGGCCATCAGGCCCCTCGACTGACCATGGTGCTGCCTGCAAATTGGGATAGTTTGAGCCAAATACCCAGGCCCGTATGACTACCCACCATAGGACGCCCCTACCTTGGGCTGCTGGACCTGCATTCCAACAACATGGCCCACTTGAATATATGTGTTTTATATTTCCCCTCTCATCCGATGGGGCCCACAGTGATGTGTGTGGGCTATTAGGGAAATAAATATACTATAAATAAATTTTATTGAATTTCCAGCATGCCTAGATAGTGGGTGGGCTGGAATTTCAGCATTTGGCCCAAGGTTGTTACCCACAAATGTATGTTTTGGAGCAGCATGGCCCACCAGATTTGGGGACATTATTGCACATATCTTGCCCTATCTTGATTGGATTTTTGGGCTTAATTAGTACACTCTTAAGGCCCACCTTAAATGAGTTTTATTAGAACAATATTCATAGTTGGTTGTTGGGTTTCCTAAGCCCAATGTCTTGAAACTTCCTTGTTAGACCCCTGACCTTTGGGCATATATTTAATACACTCTTGTGATGGGTTTTATGAGCCAAAATACTCAGGGAGTTGGGCCCTTACTTGCCCATTAAAGTAAACCATACTTGGGCCGAGATGTGAGGCCCAACTTACTTGTTTTAAATATAAGGATCACCCATATGTTGGAATAATGGGCTGCCCATTAGGCCCACCACAATGAGTAGACTCATAATCTTTATGGTTGGGCCCAACCTTGCTTGAGGGTCCACCATATTGCCTATGTGTTGGGCTTTGAGTATCGGCCCACTAGGCCATGGATTGCCTTAGGCTTTGGGCCTTAGTTCATGTTTGAGTAGTGCCAAGCTACCTCTTAGGAATCAGTTAAGGTTGGATGTCCTCCTGGGTGATCCTAAGGTAGGCCCATGGGTTTCTCTATGGATGGTTAAAAGCCCACCATAAGCCCTAAGCCATTTGTTTGAGGCTCAATGTGAATGTATGTGGAGCCTACCTTAACGCCAGGTCGTCCAAGCCTTAGATCACCTGATCATGGAACCACTCTCTGCCTTAGGTTGCTGCTGGACTCACAATCTAGTAGCAGGCCCACTTAATCTTTTCATGATATATACATACTCTCCAATTGGTAGGGTCCCCCCAGTGAGTATAGTTGGCCTTCATGAGATTATTCCCACATAGTTAACTAATTTCTAGACCTTAGCAGATCTAGGAAGTCAAACGGGCCAAAAGTTTATCAAAGGGCCTTAAATGTATATTGTTATAGTTGAGACTTTGTTGGCTGTGGGGCCCACCATATTGAGAACTTGTGTACATGTTACATGCTTATGTTTTTTTATAATCTTTGGGCTTAATCAGTGCATTTTTTTGGGTCACCTTTAGTGATCACATGAGGACCCCATCTTAGATCAGATTTTTGAGACATCCCTTAGGCCCAGCGTGGGTTGGGACGTCCCAGCTTGGCCCAACCATATATTGGGCCGACTTCCACCATTTTGATGGACTTGTGGGCTGAGATAAGGATAGTATTGGGCCCTTGGTTGCCCACTTAAATTGTTAGTTATTGGGCTGATGTAGTTGGGCCCACTTAACCCAAACTTAAACTTATTTTTAGACTGTATATTGTGTACGCGGGCTGCCCACCAAGTCCAACTTAATGCATAGATTCTATGGCCATTGGAAATTGAGTCTTGGGCCTTAATTCCCCTCTTTGAGCCCATATTGTTAAAAGTGATATTATATCTTTTTATGGCCTATTATAAGGAATATATGTATATGGTTACCTTTATTTTTATCTTAAATATATGTCTCGGGCCTTCTATCCATATAGTTCATGGTTGATATGCCTTTTTGGGGAATGGTGGTTAAATATCCCCATTATGGTCCCCTCTAGGCCTGGTTGTAATTAAGAGTGATTGAATACTCATCTTAGACTTTTGCCAGGCTCATTTCTACATTATTTAGACCCGTAGCTTGCATACTTAGTCTCGTGGGTTACCCCAGGTAAATGGGCTCCCACTAGAAGTTGGATTTCCTTAAGGATATTGTCTAAGTACCTAGTTCTGGTTCCTTCTTGGATAGGAGGAATGTAATATATATTATATATCACTATATAGTATGATTAAATTCATCCTCATAACCATGTACATCATTGTATACTTTGTTGACACTGTGTGTGTGGTCATATTGTGTCATTGGGCATTGCATGTTACCTTCTCTGAGGGACGTAGTGCTCCCTCTTGAGCACGTTGGATACTTGAGACTGATGCATGGTTGATTGTGTGATTCATGTATCTGGCATTGCATAACATCTGAGCATTATCGCCCTTGCTTCATCAGAGTTGTAGCCTCCACAGATACATCGTGGATGGCCATGTTTGGACACCAAAAATGTTACTTGAGAATACCTGGTACATAAGATGTCCATGGGTGAAATTTCTAAAACTTCTATGGTACCAAGGATCTGCTCCAATACCGTGACCGAGTGGAAACTATGAGCGCACGAGGGCCTTACACCGTTAGGCCGCGACTCCCACTGTCGTTGTCACCCCCCAAATTCAGAAACTGGGCTCACAAAATTGCCTAGGTTCTGGGGCCGACAGCCTCCGTAGAACCCCATTCTCGGCTCCTAGCACTCATATGCCAGGTTCCGATCTTGAGATGCTACAAGGAGGATTTTCAACATCAGTTTAATTCGTAATAAGCATAACCAAATGCATAACCCACAAACAACAACCAAGAACTCCATCACATTTCCACTATGATCAAAAACTTTACAGGTACAATAAACATAAAGGGAAATACAATGAAAATGGACAAAAAGCTCTAAAAAGATCTGCTCTACGCTCCTGCCTCAGCGCTGCTACGTCCCAACGTCACCTGCACGCAACGGTCGTGCATAAGCTTAAAGAAAGATTAGAGGGTAGTGAAAGTGTGTGCGCAAGGTAGTAATGCAATCATGCAGTATCAGAGTAATGCAGAACATGCTGATGAATCTATGAATGCCGTTAGCCGTACCAAGGCTATGCAATGCAAGGCATTAATGATGTCGGTCATACCAAGGCCATGCGATGTAAAGATGCAACTCAAGCATGCGAATCATCATTTAAGTCCACATATCAATACGTCTCAAATCTGGAATATTACCGGGGTCTAGTACACTCTAAACCAAATCGCCGCCCCATCGCGCGCAATAAGGTAAGTGGAAGAGACCTCACTACCCACCTGCCAATATCGGGCTCTACTCATCAGTAGGGGACCCATTCCTCGAGCTAGTCAAACTCAGCCTAGCTTTGCCCCCTCCTCTCAGGCGGGTAAGGCCCACCCCCTTCCAACCGACCACGACACAGTGGAAAGCGCGGCCTTTTAGTAATCGGCACTCGGCGCTCATGTACCCACTCGGTCTAGACGTTGGAGCAACCTCTTGGTACCTGTAACACCCGGATTTTTACTATTTTGGATTTCCAAAAATCCTTAAATTTTTTTTGTATGTAATTAACTTATATTTTCACTTACTGACCATTGACACTCAATGCTAGCTTATACATGGGTGATGGTAACGTCCCGTCCAACCAGCACAGTGTCCTGGGGCGTCCACGTCAGATTTGTGATGAGTGTCGAATGTTGCATATCAGACCCAGTAACTGCCAAAATTCATGTGCATGATAAGGTTTAATGGAGTGTTTTAATCATGTTTTCATTGCAGGACGTAATAATGAGCGTTAGACTGAAAAGAGAATTAAAAGCATGGATTTGATGATCCAAAGTCACCAGAGCACGGGATGGACTCCAGAGAACCAATGGTGAAGAATGTACACGCCTGGGATCTGAGGAAATCACAATAAAGAGGCCTGAAATTGGTGCAAACTGCAAGATCACATGGTTCCCGCCATCCGATCAGTTCGAAACTTCATACATGGGATGAGGACCATAAATTAACGGTACATATTAAATTTCATCCATTAAAGATCTCAGGAAGTGGGCCAACTGACAAATCAACCCACAAACCGTTGATTTCAGGCCCACCTGATATCTAGAACTTCTTCAAAATTTACCTAGATGGTTTAAATAATTTGAGAAACATGATGAATGGGATGGATCTCTCAAAAACATCACAGTGGGCCCCATATGTGATGCATGTACACCATGCACTTAATAGGCGAGCCGTGCATCGGACGGCTGAGACGGTCAGTGCGTGCGCTGACCGACTCCTCTCTCAAAATTCAAAAACCAGAAATTTGGCTACAGCGTTAACGCCATCTGATTTGCTGATCGCAGTTGTGGGTCCCACCTATCATCTAGAGCGCCAATTCGGACCGTCTATCAGGTTTAAATGAAGGCCTTTATCAATGCCTAGGTGTCAGAATCGTAAATCATCATCAAGAATGAAATCCAGCCGTTCAAAAGCAGGTTGAACGGTAGAGAGATAACGTGTGGGCCCCATCAAAAGAAGGAAAAAATGAGCATTCCTACCCGAAATTTCCTCCTCCATCCAATGGACGAAGTGGATTTTCCATTTAATCGAAGGAATGGGCCCCACCATTGTCACAGCGGAAGCAATCCGCTGCTCTGTTCGCGTTCGCGAAATCCGGTTTTTGCGGGAGTTTATGGACCCCGTACGTCATCCTTCCGAACGATCCAAGCCGTTCATCGTGTAGAGGGCTTCGAGAGCTTCAAAACCATGCCCATGCGTACACACATGTGCGGTACAGAGGCCACAAACGGACTGCCCTGCATTGTTCAAAACTGATCTTTTTGTGATTTCTTCTCTGGGCCGCGTTAATGGATGTTCAAAACTACCCATTCTTGACTGAAATTTCGTCCTGAATCCAATGGACGGGGTGGATTTTTCAGAAAATACTTTTGTAGGGCCCACCGATCATGGCTGCGAAAATTTACACTCCATATCCTGCTACAACTCTGCCACCGACTCCAGCCCTCCAGCAGCTATAAAAGAGGAATTATGGACGTGAGAAATTCATTCAGAAATAGGGAATTCCAGATTTAGAGCAAGGGAGAGAAGAAAGAGAAGAAAGAAGAGAGAGAGAGAGATCGATTGGTTTGGTGTTTTGTTTTTATGAATTTTGTTTAATCTTTTTGATGGATTTTATGGGTCACTAATCTCTTAGCTAGGGCTGAGATGAAGCCCCTAATTTGATTAGCTCTTGTATTGGTTGATTTACTTTGAATATTAATTAATTTGTTTCTTTCTCTAAGTGGGCTTGATTGGTTTAAATTCTATACTTCTCCATCTATGAACTTAACCAAAGTATATATATGGATGATGTTTGGATGCTTATTATAGGTGCTTGGGTCTGATCAAGAACAGGTTTCCTATAGAGGAAGAAACAGGGTGCTTTAATGAACTATACATTCCATGTGCCCGACCAAGGACATAGGATATGTTATTCATGGCATTGCTTAAAGGAATTAGATATTCTGTATGCCCGATTAAGGACACAGATTGTGCTTTCTCTGTATAAGTGGTATCAATCTAGATCAAGGTGAATCAACAGACAAAACAAGGGTTGGGATAATTAGGGGTGGATTCGAAAGTCCTAGTGCTTTTTCTCTGATTGAATTTTCTTCCCTGTTCTTAATTGTTTTTCATATAATTGTGCTTAGTAGTTCATTCCATTATTTATTGGATTAGTTAAGGAGAGTCATAGATTTGAATTGTGACGACCAGTCCTCGTGGGAACGATCTCGTGATACGTACCATATCTACATCTGATTCGTATACTTGCGAGTTTAAAAATCATTTAAATCATGTTGGTTTAAATAAAACATCAATTTGCCGCAGGATCGTTCGTTTAAACTACTCAGGGTGAGGTATCACAAGTAAATTAAATCTAATATTAGCCCATTAGACTATACCAGTCGGGTCATGATTGGACCAAGTGTGGCCCGCCAAGCCAGAGGGCCTGTTTACACTTAACAACAGCCCGTGTCGGCCGCCCAACGACCGAGGAAGGTCAGAAAAATCTAAAAATTTAAGAAATCATAGATCTTAATGGGCTTGTGGTCCATTGCGGACAGCGGACCTAATGGACACCCAGAACTGGGATCTGGCACTAGCCAAATGCACCCCGTCAATGCCAAAAATTGGAATCCAGCACTTACAAATGAAATCGGGATACCAGACGTTCCAGCCGTCGGATTCCTTCCAAATTTGTGGTGACAGTTTAATATATTTTTCTACACCCGTCTACCAAATCTAGGACCTGATCGTGGAACGGTGACCGTTGATCGTAAATCGGACCCGTACGACCAAACCCGCATCCGTTCATTCCCAAATTTTGCAAGGCCCCTCATCGGGCCATGGACCACTTATCATATAAATTTCATGGACAGAGAGCCATCAGAAATGCTCCAATCACCAAAATGGCCCCACAGGACCACTTAAAGGTCAGAAACGCTTTCTCAGATCATATATCCGTCCATCTATTCGTCCTCAAATTTTGCATGGGCCCTAGTTGGGCCATAAAGCACCTACACGCTGAATTTGGTGGCCAGAGGGGTGTTAAGGCCGCCCCAACACCAATAGAGAGTCCTAGTGGTCTATTTTAGGAAATTGTGGAAGCTTAGGGCCATTTGCACCAAATCTGGAATTATAAAAAGGGGTTTCTTTTAGGCACCCCTCTCCCATACGAATTTGCCCTAGGGAAGGGAAGGGAGAAAAGAGAGAAAGAAGAAAGGAAGAAGGAGAGTGGACCCTAGAATCGAGGTGGGGCCCAAGGAAGTAAACCCCACAACTCTCTACATCTCCTCCAAGAAGAAACCCCATCCGAAATCGCCCCTCTTCTCTCCGTTGATCGTTTAGGTAAGATTCTAACCCACCTTTTCCTTGAAACCCTTGTGATGAGAAGAGATTTAGTTCGGATTCTAACATGTAAATGTTGTTCTAGGGATCCCGGCCAAACCACCCCTAAAATCCACTCTCTTAGGACGTTCCCAAGCCTTCAACGAATCCGAAGGTGCGGACTATTATCCTTAGGTGGTCTAGCATCAATTATAATTTGAGATTAATGATTTTGTGTATATGGGATGTTGTTTGGAGGATCTAGAGGAAACCTAAGAATTTCATGTTCGTTGGAATCGTATGGATTTACATATTTAGTTCCCTTTTGATGTTGATCTTGCCTCTCATATGCTTGGTTACAATAAATGTTGTATGTTCATGTTTAATGGAGTTGTGTGTAATGTTCTTTATAACATATTGTTTGCCTCTCACATGGTTAGGTAGAAAATCAAATGCTTACATGCTCATGTCTTGGTGATCCATGTATGTTGTTCCTCATAACATGTATGACTCGTTCACATTTGCGCATTTTGGTCCTATGAGATGCGGAAAGTGCTTCACTTCTGCATAAACACACACTACATACAAGCACCTTATTCAAATGCATTGTTAGCTTACTTGTAGAAGAATTTCAGATGGGTGTGATGAATGTGTATGCATTATATCGGCTATGCTAGTAGATAACAATGATGAATAATATGTCATGACTGTTTGTCGACCCTTGGGTTAGTTAAGAAATGAGGAGAGTGAGGATGGTCCCGTTGGCTATCCTGGGGCTAGGCCGTGGGTTTGGGCGAGTGCGGATGGGCGGCAGTAGTTAGACTACATGGGTTGCCCGTACCCGATGTTGTCTGTTGCGTGTTTGCCTGAACTTGTGCTATGGAACCTGACACACCCTACCACCGTTGTTAACCCACTGATAGAAAACTGAACATTGATCCACCGCCTCGTGAGCCGGGCCTGGTGGAATGGGACACTGTGTCCGAGCTGTCGGCCTACGCTAGGGTGACGCGCCTCCCCGTAGTGACCGCGAGCGATCCCTTCCTCTCAGCACTCCCCATGTGCTTGGAGTCGGGGATGGGGAACCTGACGGGATCACGGATCGCGGTGCCCTGGCCTCGCGCATTGAGGGGTCTCGGCACCGCAACTAGTTGAGGGCATTGATACGTGGGATGAATCAGTTTTCCAAACCTACTGGATGAACGGAATTAACTAAGAACTTGGCTAACATATCATTGCATCGCATTAGCTAGGGTGGCGACTCGGCAGTCGAGGTCGCTCTGAGGGAGTGTTGTCATATGCGATCGTAAGATGGAGTCGCTTGAGGGAGAGTTGTGGCGAGGGCATGCATCATTTCATCCATCATGCATGCACATTAATAAGATTAGTTTAATGACTGTGAATGATTGTTTTTCATTAAATCCGTAATATAACTGATGTTTGTGATAACTTGAGACTAATAGTTCACACTGAGTTGATCACTCACTCCCACTCTGGGACGGTGTTTTAAAACACCAACCAGATTCGCTCATAGATGCAGGGGATGCAGAATTCGTGGAGCTGGGCGATGCGGGCCTCGAGGAGGAGGACGAGCGGACTCAGCTCTACTCTTGTGGACATGATGTTGTTGTGATTTTGTTGAGTAACGCCTTATGCGACCCGTTTATTTTCCTTTGGACCTGTATATATTGATCTCTTCATTTCAGTAGACTAGTTGTGGTTGTGCTTCATGCTCCAAGAAATTCTAGGCTGCGCATTTAAACTGGATTAATCATAAAATTATAAAATTGATAATAAGTGACACTCGGGGACTCGGGAGTCGAGTTTATGCACGACTCCCGATTTTTCTGGGGCGTTACAATACCATAAGGGTT
This sequence comes from Magnolia changhungtana, assembly GCA_030180095.1. NCBI lineage: Eukaryota > Viridiplantae > Streptophyta > Magnoliopsida > Magnoliales > Magnoliaceae > Magnolia > Magnolia changhungtana. The sequence continues at coordinate 1,027,149 of JASAUF010000070.1, read as the reverse complement.
TAGGGACTTTCACCCAGGGATATCTACAGCACCCGATGTAGAATAAGATTTCCAGTATTCAATCTTGCCAGCCATGATACGTCTATGGAGGCTACGACCCTGATATCCCTAGGGCGTACAGTACCATATCACACAATGCGAATGCATGAATCACACTATCCAGTCATGCAGCAATCATGCGCGTATCGTGCGCTCATGTAGGGTAACACCGCCTATCCGGGAGCCCCTAAACAATCTGCCCGAAGGCATATGCTATGATCAGTCACTTCTCATATCAAGCACACATATGATGCGTATGATCATGACTCATGGAACTATACTACACATGTTATATGGGATAGATGTTGTTCATAACAAAGATGGGCCTAGACGGCCTACAAGTACGGGCCTAACAATGGGCCCTAGGGAGAATCATAATGCGGACATTTAACCAATATTATTCTACAATGTGGACGTCAAACCAACATTGCTCCCAAGGCACGACTGTCATAACATCATTACACAAACCATGGTAGGGTCATACATCTTAATAGACTTGTGTACATCTAATTGGTCCTCGACCCATAGGCCTTAGGTACAACAAACGGGCCGCATAACATGGGCCTTATGCATATTAAGTGGGCCTCAATGGATGGGCCCTAACTATATCAAGATGGGCCTAATCATATGGGCCGATCAAAGGGGTCAAAACAAATGGGCCGATTCACTGCATCACCATGGGCCTTAGAAGTTTTGAACGGTGGATATCACTATCTACTATTTAAATGTTGGGGCCCACCTGAACTTTAGATCTGTCATCATTCTTTTCCCCATGCCGTACAGTAATCTCACAAATGGTAGAACGGCATGGATACAACACATGCATCATGGTGGGCCCCGCCGTTCAAATAGTGGACGATGTCGATAGAGCACATACATCATTGGGGCCCACGCCACATGGATGAATGACATGCATCTGGAGTGGGTCCCACCGTCAATCAAAACCGCATGGATGGACAAGCACATCACGTGGGACCTGCATAGCTTGATAATGAGCACAGAGAGAGAAAGAGAGAGAAATATAGCTGCTGTGGAGGTGGGTTCCACGTAGGGCCACCACAAGGTAGTATATAAAATATATTATATAATCTATATTATAACAAATATAATATATAATATACCTTAAAGTGTAACATCCAGGCCGTCCAAAGGCCTGGACCGTCACCTTACATCAAGGAGGGCCCCACACATGGGGTGGGTCCCACCGTCCAGGGACGGTGGAGATCACACGCGTGGCACGGTGTGGCCCACTCCAAGGGATGGACTGCATGTACAAAACACATACATTAAGTGGGACCCGCAACTCCTCGACGTTAAGGGAGAGAGCTAGAGAGAGAGAGAGAGAGAGAGAGAGAGAGAGAGTAGCACGTGGCTGCCTCTCCTCCTTTTCTTTCCCTTATTCTTTTCTTTTTTTTTTCTCTAACACAAGCAAAGACACCACAGACACCACAGAGGTGGGTCCCACATAGGCGAGCTGTGTGGCCCCACCATTGAGGTTTGCCAAACATCTAACCCATCGGTCAGATGCACCATTCCAGCGTGGGCCTAGGTCTCACAAAATCAAGCCAGTCCGTGATTTGTGTGGGCCGCACCGGATACAACAGTTAAGAGGGCTACCCTCCATTTAAAACATTCGTATTCATTTATCGGGCCCACCGAGATGGGGTTCATAAATCCAGCCCACTCATCATGGGTGTCCCACTTGAATGAAGGGTCAGACCAAGTTTCAGCCGCACCAAAACTTAGGTGGGTCCCACATAGGCCACCCCTCACAGGGATGGATACCAAGACCTCACGTGTTGAAACAAGGTATCTCCACTCCGCCTGCCAGTTGAGCTATTGGATCTGGCTGGGTTACATGCATCTAAGAGGACCCCACAGGGATGTGGGTCCCATCATCTGGACGGTGGACACTTCACACACATCACGGTGTGGCCCACCTAATGGATGAATGGCGTGGATGGATCCCCTGACCCCCACCGTCAGTTCACACACTCCATGTTAGCCACCACCACAGGGAATCGGTGCCAAGATCTGTGTTGAAACGAGGCATATTTCACTCGTCTACCACTAGAGCCATGGGGCTGGGTGGGCCCACGTCAGATCACACTTCATAGGTGGCCTCCCCCACCATTAGCCACCTTAAGGTGGGCCCCCAATGGATGGTTAGGATGGCACAAAAATATCATGGTGTGTCCCACATAAATGGGGTCCACCGGTAGGTAGCATGGATGAAATACATACACTATAGGTGGGCCATGATCATGGAAAGAGAGAGAAAGGAGGAAATTACCGGCAAAGATGGAGGGGCCCCGCCACTATGGGTCCCTCTTTGATACAAAAATTACATTAAGGTGGGTTCCACTACATGTGACCCTTAAATCAAACAAATGGATGAAAACACAACTCCAAAAATCACCCACCGTTCCTTCTTGCTCCTTAGGCTTCCTTTGCTCCTTAGCTTCGATTCCAACGGAGGAGATAAGGTTTGGATGGTTGAGATGGATGATGAAAGGGTAGGAAAGGTGGGCCACACTTGTAGCTCTCTTGGAGTGGGAGAGCTTGGACGTATGGGGATTTCTTTTGCTTGGGATTGTGCTTTGAAAATGAAGGAGAGAGAGGGTTGTAAAGGGAGAGAGGAAGTGATGGGTGATGGATGTGGTGAGTGATGGGTGTAAGAGCCTTTTTTGACTTTTAAGGTAATTTGTGTAAGAAAGGCATGGGTGTGTAAGAAACTTTTTGACTTTGGGGTTGCTTGGGAATGGGTGAAAGGTGATGTGTACTTGACATGATGGGATTAATTGTTGATTGATTGATGTGATATATCGTAGAGATTCTCTTCGATTTTCCCACGTGCAGTATTTTCCTTGCACCGAACGCTGGCCCACATCTCCTGGCCAGAGTATCGACTTGGCGTGCTAGTCACAGCATTGGAACCGCGGTGACGACGCGGTCGCTAAGATACTAGTCTTAGGTTGAGTCGACTCGGGTTAACAGTGTATAAATCAGGGTCGAGCGCAAATGCCGGCTAAGGGTTGAAGGTTGCCTGAATTCGACCGGAAAGACCGCGGGAGTCTATAGAATGGTACGGTCTAGGATATGGGTCTTTCAGTCGTGTAATCGGTTGGATAGGGGTGTTGCCTTACTCGCCTGATGTAAGGGGGCATTGCTAGACTTGTCTGACCATCTCGTGAATGGGTCTGCTACCTTCATGGCCTTCACGGTGATTGGCTGTCTGCAAGCAAAGTAGTGAGGTTTCTTACGCTCGTTTGACTGTGCGAAGTCTGTAGAGCGGCAGTCATCCAGCAGTGTAATGGACCCCGGTAATTTCATTATGATAAAAATGTACTTGATATGTGGATTGGATATGAGCATAACATTACTTCGCATTGCATTTGCATCGACTGTGTAAGCCTCACATTGCATCGCCTTGGCATGGCGCCCAGTACTCATTGCATTACAGTACTCATTGCATTATATAGCCCTGGTATGGTTTCTCGTTTTATTGTACTACCTTGGTATAGCTTCTTGCATTCATGATAGCCTTGGTAAGGCTGGTGGTGTTGGCTTTGATCATATTTCATTCCTGTATCTCCTATTATTCTTCTGTGCACTATTATCATACACTTACACCACCCTCTAAGCTTCTATAAGCTTATGCACGATTAATACGTACAGGAGATCCTAGGTAGGCGTCGTAGCAACAGAGCGTGGAGTAGAGTTGAGCTTGAAGACTCCAGTGTTGCTGACTCTTTTCTCTCTTTTCCCATTATCTTATGTATGTCCTTTCGGACCTGATGTAAGCTTGTAAAAGTTTAAATTCTTAGTGAATTTTGTGATGCGTATCCTTTGTTATTTCCAGATGTACTTGCTGTGATTTTGGGTATGCTCATATTGGTAATGATTATACTATTATGAAAATCTTCCTTGTAGGATCCCAGGATCGGAACCTACCTCAGGAGCCGAGAATGGGGTACTACGGAGGCTGTTGCGGCCAGAACTGGCCATCGGATTCCTTGTGAGTCCGGTTACCGAGTATGAGGTGTGACAGTTGAAAAATAGCTATGATTTTAAAGCCTCAACCCTCGAGCTCTGAGTTGTACAAACGACTCAAATGAGTTCAAGATGGGCCCCATAATGATGTATTTATTATATCCATACCGTTTATCTATTTTTCATTATCATTTTAGAGCATTTGGTGAAAAAATGAATCATATCTAAAACTCAAATGGACCACACCGAAATAGCAACAAGGATAATGATTTTCACCGTTAAAAAATCTGATCAGGATCGACTCGGTTCGGCGGTTCGAGTCAGACCAACCGTGCATCAGATCGGTTCGACTCCGATGGCCTGGACTTTGTGCTGGATCGGATCGTGTTCGGGTTCGGATCCGGCCACATAGATTTCGGACCGAATCGGGTTGGACCGAATCCAGTCCGACTCGGTCTGATGCCCAGCTCTAATAGTTAGTGATTGATTTAATGAATGCACTATAGCACCACGTAGAAAAGACCCTTGTAGTCAAAAACCATTTTAAGGGCTATAAAGTGACAACAATAATGTTAAGTTGGTTGATTTTCACGTGCACAATGCACATTCAACTGAAAGAAATGATGATGATTGTCCAGATGGCATTTTATGAAAAACTCTCACATATGTAATAGACTAAAAACATGCGCATGACCAATGACCAACCCACGACAAACAATAGTTACACATAGTGTTGTGTGATAAGGCACAACTGTTTACGAACCCAGACAATTATTTATACATCTCCGAACATGGAGAGTGGCTAGGAATATCTCTCTCCAATGACCGCCTATAAGTTTTATTAATAAGAAGAAGATCAAAGAGCTCCAAACTCTAATCAACCTAACACAACATAACTCTATAGTGTAATGTTGCTTATCTTAGTTTAGCTTTGAGCTTAGGTTTTTGTATAATTCAATCTATTTACGCTTATACGTTAGATTAATTTTAGCTTAAGTGTAGTGTAATCTAGTCTGCCTATGCTGCTATGCCGGACTGACTTTAGGTTAGCTGCAGTTTAATTCCCTTCATCTATGCCCAAGTTGGTAGACCAATGATTCTCATCATTTTACACTATATTCAGACATATAATATTAATCTTCAAAAAGAGTTTTGAAATCTGAAACTTGAAAAATTTTAAATTATTTTACTCAATAACTTTTTTTTTTTTAAATACTAATTAGTTTCATCTAGTCTCTCCCCCCCCCCCCCCAACCAAAAATCTACGTTGTCCTCAATGTAAAAAGAAATGCAACGCATTATAACATGAGACAAATAAAATAAAAGAGGAATGAGTAAGAGAAAGAGAGAGCACTTAAAGAAGATCAATGAGATGGCATGAAGTTTCCACCATTTAAAGGGGTTACCAGTTACCGCTAAACAAAATGAATCTAAACTAAGAAAGCAGTAAATTGATAATGGACCTCCATCAGACTAGAAAGTTCGATCTGAAAGAAATGATCATTAAGAGGGACGGACATATCCTCTGAATTGAATTTCTCAACAAATGGTTAAGGCGAAATCGTTCACTTTAAAAATATTACCATTCGTTGGATTTTCTATCTTTACAGCCCCATAAGAATAAACCGTTTTAACTTTAAAGGGGTTGGTGAAAAGAGATCGCAGTTTACTAAGAAACAAATGAATTCTCGAATTATATAGAAGGACTTTTTGATATATCTCAAAAATTTTCTAAATAAATAAGTTCACTGAGTTGTAACTTGTGTAGCAAGCTGAATTTGTCGAGATAGAAGTAGAAATTCTTTATAGCCCAATACACTTTATGTTCCAACTCTACTGGCAAGTGGCATCCTTCCTATAGGTTGACATACCAATAGGGGTCTTGTACGTTGTGCGGTAAGCCCACAATGCTTCGGTTGCTATCCGGGCTAATCATTTTATGAAGAATTTGTTTAGTCTCTCTATTTGATATTTTAGCTAAAGAGTGCCCACTTTGTGCTAAATACCATATTTCTTCATAAATGATTTAAATGGTCTATTGCAAAAGTGAGATCCCACACATCACTTATGATGGCTCGAGGTGTTTTGAATTTAGATAAAATATTTTATTTTAAAAACTTAATGATCGTGCGATGGTCATTATTTAGGCACAGATTTGCCTCAACCCATTTAGAGACATAATCTACAACGATAATAATATAAAGATTTCCAAAAGGTGGGGGGAATGGTCTCATGAAATCGATGCCCTGGCAGTCGAATGCTTCTATGATTAGAATAAGGTTCAACAATATCGTATTTTGATAAGACAATCCTCCCAATTTATAACATTGCTCACATGTTTTGCAAAGTTTGTTTGTATACTTGAACATAGTGGGCCAATAAAAGTCGCATTGTAGAATTTTTGTTGTGGTCTTCTTAGCCAAAAAATGACCACCACATGCATATAAATGAAAAAAGGAGATGACACTATTTTGTTTGTAATCAGGCACACATCTCTTAATGATTTGATCTGGGCAATATTTGAAGAGATAAAGATCATCCCAGAAAAGCTTGAATACCTTGGTAAAGAATTTCTTATTTTACTCAATCCAATGGTTGGAATTGTACATGTGGAAAGATAATTGGCAATGTTAGCGTACCAAGGTATTTGGAAGACTTTAAAAAGTTGTTCCTCAATGAACATGTCATTGATAGGTGTCATTTTCATGGAATCAGATAGGACAAACCAAGAGAGATGGTCAATCAATATGTTCTCTACTGCTTTTTTATCTTAGATTTCAAGGTCAAACTCTTGGAGTAGAATAATTCGTCTCAGCAAATGAGGCTTAGCATCCTTCTTAGAAAGAGTGTACTTCAGCGCCGTATGATCGGTGAATATATTGATCTTGGATCCTATCAAGTAGGACATAAACTTGTCCAAAGCAAACACTATGGCTAGGAGTTCCTTTTCTGTAGTGGAATAGTTCACCTAGGTTGAGTTTAGAGTTCTACTTGCATAGTATATAATATAGGGCTTCTTCTATTTTTTTTAGCATAGCACCACCCCAATTGCATAGTTGTTTACATTGCATATGATTTTAAAAGATATACTCCAATGGGGTAGTTGCATGATAGGAGCGCTTGTCAACATGCTTTTGAGCTTGGTGAAAGCTTTTTGTATTCTTCTCTCCACTCAAAGGAAGTTTCCTTTCGAAGAAGTTGCATAAAGTACGAGAGATGAGACTAAAGTCATTTATGAACCTTCAGTAAATTTCAATGTGTATTAGGAAGGATCGCATGTCACATATACTCTTGGGTGGTGGTAGGTTAGAGATTAGGTCGATTTTATCTTTATCCACCGCAATTCTATTGGACAATATAATGTGTCCAAGGATTATCCCATTCTGAACCATGAAATGACATTATTCCCAATTCAGCACGGTCTTCTTTTGTTCATATCTATTCAGCGCTAATTTCAAGTGATTAAGGCACTCGCTAAAGGATGAACCTAAGATAGAGAAGTCATCCATGAAGACCTTTAAAAACTGCCTCACAAGGTCAGAAAAAATACTCAACATGCGTCGCTGCAATGTGGTGAGGGCATTACATAATTTGAGTGGCATCCTTGGTAGGCGAAAGTACCAAAATGATATGTGAATGTGGTATTTCCTAGTCTTTAAGGGCTATTTCTATCTACTTGTCGCCCAAATACCCATCAAGAAAGCAGTAGTAGGAATGACCCAGTAACCTTTTTAGGATCTGATCAACAAAAGGCAAAGGAAAGTGGTCCTTCCTTATGATGGTATTCAATTTTTGGTAGTCAATGCACATTATCTGTAAGACCCGTATCCTAGTTCGTACTATTCCGTCGACTCCCACGATCCTTCCCGTCGAAGTCCGGCAACCTGCGACATATAATTAACGTTTGCGAACGACCTTAGGTCGTATCTTATAGAATTGAGTCAGCTTAATCCGAGACTTATATCATTGCGGCCGCACCGTCGCCACGGTTCCAATGCCGCGTCTTGCGCACCGATCTGATACCCTAACCAGAAGATGCGGGCAGACGTTTATTTCAAAAAAAAACACCGCATATTTGCAATCCCAAGAGAATCTCTACAACATGTCGCATCAATCAATCAATCAATCCATCAACCAATCACCTCATGTTAAGTACACCCGCCCATGCTTTCTTTCTCCACAAGTCAAGTAACCACCAAATCAACTCTCATGTCAAGTACACCATCACCTCACCCATCACTCACATCTCTCCTTACAACCCTCTCTCTCCTCTCTTTCTCTTCACATTTTCCAAGCAAAAAAATCCAAGCAAGAGAGTGGATGTCCATGGTTTTCCAAGAGAAGAAGTGGGATGTGTGTGACCCACTTTCCAAGGACAATAACTCGGCTCAGCCAACTTAGAATTATAGTCCGGAGGTCCGCTCATGCCCTACCTGATGCTTTTCCTACACTTCGGGGTAGGGGCGCTGCTATGACTCAAGACTGAATTCTTATGTATCACGTCGGAAGTTTGCATCCGATCGGGTTAGTATGATATTGGCCCTCGAATCTTCGGGAGCTCGGATCTTCCCATAACAGATTTCACATTGGTAGATGAACTACCTAGTTGTAAACCTAATATATGGGCTTCCTTTTATCCTTCGTTTGTGTCGGTCATCCGATGGCGGCTCCAAGCATTAGAGGTAATTGCATGCTTGGGACACGTTTGTCTGGGATGGGTAGAGGCTTCATGACCGTTTTATCCTTTGTTGGTACTATTACAAGGCTATCTACCTTGTGGCTTGATGTGAATCCACCATTTTATCCTTATCCAGTACTATTACGAGGCTGTCCACCTTATGCTTGATATGAATCCGCCATTTCTCATTGGATGATGTTGAGGCTGGAATGACCATTTGTTTATTTGGAGGCGGTAGTGGCTTTATTAGTCAGGGTATTTCCGTCGGCCGGCCCTCCTCCATAGATCGGTCGATTGTTTTAATCTTGGCATGAACGACATTGGTATTGGGCATTTCAAGAAAGGGGTCTCAGTCGATCCCCATAGCCTCTTATCAAGAAACTTGAGAAAGCCTTTGCCAATGCTTTCTTGAATAATATTTTTGAAAATGACACATTTTTTTATAAAATTAGTTTTGAAACAGTACCATGTGCATTCCTCTTTACTCAACTTTTCGACTGATATTATCTTCTAATATTCCAACAGCTTAATAAAGTAGACCTCTAGAAGGAGGTCGAAGACCTTGTCGACTTTAGGGATGTCAAAAGAATATTGCTTCAAGAACTTAAAAGTATTTTTTCAAGGGTTCACCCCGGTAGGGGTTTGAACCTTCATTTGTTTCAAAGCTGGACATTCATTTCTATTTAACCACGACTTCCTTGATGACTCACTCATAGCTTGGGTCATGGTAATATGTTCCCTGTGACAAGTTCATCCTTTGAATCTCCTCTCGAAGAATCCAATCATAGCAGGTGGCTCAAGATGATAGCTCAAATAAGCTCTCAAAGTTCATGCCTTCAAACTTCTTGTGGAGCTTACAATCCATGCCGTTGAGGGCGAATTTGGTGAATTCGGCCTCGGGTAGAATCACGGAGCATGGCTCTCTTAAATCGAACTAAATTGTTCGGCCAATTCCCTGGGCAGCTGATTAAGTCTGGATAAATTGGCCATAAAACCTTCTGGCTCGATCCGGTGAAATTGCATGTGAAATCTTTCTTCCATCTCGAGCCAAATTTGGACCAAATTAGGAGGAAGATTTATGTATCAAGTAAAAGTCACTCTTGTCAAGGAGTTACCAAATAACTTGAGTTTAAAAAAGTCATAGGTCAAAATTTCACCACACTTTATAATAAACTGACCATTATACTCGATAGTGGTTGATTTGTCATTTCCGAAGAAGAGAGTGAACTCAGGGATCATATACCTCGTAGGTAATAATATTGATCGACCCTGTTAAGATAGGGCTTTTGATTAATTGATCGAGCAACTCATCGGCTGTTGGGTTGGACTTGGATGCCATATTCTTGTATAAGTCTTATGAAGTTACATAGCCGAGAGAGTGTTGCAGTTGTATAGGATATTGCTTTTGTGCTGCTTGATTTCTGGCTACCAGAAGTCGAGGGATGGGAGATTAACCCCTAGGTATCTCAGCCATATGGTAACCTTATTGTGCAGTCGGCACTACGAGAGGTTGCCTCTTGGGTATTTTGGCTAAGGATAGTTCAAGATCTAGTCAACAGAGATATTATAAATCATGCAACTAGTAAAGGTTTGAATGTAAGATACCATTATTCATGTATGTCTTTTCAATGTTTGCTCAATTGCTTTTGTATTTTGAGATGGGGGATTGTTGAAGATGTTTCAAGATAGCTCCTGTAGTATAGCTTTTAAGTTGAGCGGATCTTATGGCTTTACAGTCTTGCAAATAAAAATAAGATTTCTTTCAGCTCAGCATGGAATTGGAGAGTTTTACACTTTTATAATTAGAAGTACTTACACATGCTTTTGACCCATTTGTGATGTAGAGCAGGTCATGGACACTTTCATGGCTAAGATGAACCAAAGAAGGCCCGATCGAAGGCGGATGTGATCAAGACCGTCAGAACCTTAAAACAGTCATATCTTGCAAATCGGAATGAGTTTTTCGACATATCATATATGATTTTGGGTAGGAGAAACTATTTTAGCCGACCAACCCACTATGCCGGGTTTCCCACACCGGATTTGCAAGATTCCATCAGATCGAGGGTCGAAAGTCCATTTTATTTCCGTTTTTACTATAAATGGTGAGTTTTAATTCGATCGTAACTTTTGATCCTTTGAGTTTTAGGAGTCGTGCCCAAAATGAAAAGGGCTTCGAAATTTTAGGAGAATAACATGGTTAGGCCAAATTGGATACTTATTATTTTTGGCCAAAAACCACGAAGTCCAGTAGGAATCATGACTATTTATAAAATAGTAAGTTTACTATTTATAGTAAGTCACATTTTTAGGGAGTTTGAGTTGGAGTTTGAGTCTGAAACTCTGTCCTAGGTTTGAGTTCACTATTTAAAGAATTGTAATTTCTTTTTTTTTTTTCTTTTTTTTTTTTTATCGTCAATCAATTTGTTTCAAATTATTAGAAATTATTTCTGTTTTCATACCTCGTGGATTCGAGGTATCTCTGTGAGGAGTCCATAGAAGCTCCATGAATTCGGAGTAGTTATACCTGAGGAAGATGGTGATCGACCTCATCATGTCCTTCCCTGCGTCAGTTTGACAGAACTATGCATATAAGAGCATGGGAAGTATGGGACGCGTGCATGCTGAAGCGAGCCTAGGCATGATGGGTTTGTTTGCATCTTCCCCACTATATTTTTTACCATTGGCTAGCCATTTTGTCACCATTCAAATTCCTTGATTAAAGGTTACTTGTAGATTTGGTCTCTAATTTTGGTCTGTTTTGAAGTCTATATATGCTAGTTTTCCTTCTTTTCTTTCTTTTTTTTTTTTTCAAAACATGCAGAGAAATCTCCCTTCCATTGCTGAGTCTCTTCCTAATTTAGCAGACAACCTGGCTTTGGCTTGAGTCACTAGATAGACCTGGGCCGTACAACAAGAAACAGTGAGGATTGAATGTTCGCTGTTGAAACATTCCTTGAGCCACGGAAGTTTTGCATCAGGCTAATATCTTTTTTTTTTCTTCTTTTTTCTTTTTTAAGTTCATCCCAGTAAGAATGACCTTATGACCTATATGGATGGACGGGGTGGATTTCCCACGAACATCACACTAGGCCCCACCTAGCTTCCCATTGCAGGTAGTTCTGTACAAAGTGAAACCTTGTCAGCCATATCACGGGCACATTCACTTTGTCAGCCATATCACAGACACATTCCACTGAAGAGTCACTGCACTAAGGCCTTTAGACCTTTGACTAGTCATAAGCACAATGATCTTATTCTTGTTTCCTTCCGCACAGCAATCCTTGAATTTGCAAGCTAGCGTTTACAAACAGATTAGAAAAGTCTCTCTTACTTGAATTAGTTTTCAATATAAAACTATTTCTATGTATTTCCAGGGACCCATACCCAAGAAGACAAGATATTGATTATGTTTTCATAGAGCAACTTTCCAGTCTTTCTATCTTTTCTTCTTCTTCTTTTAATCTTTTTGTTTTGCAAGTACAACTGCTGGTTTTATTGCATGGAAAGATTGCGAGAAAGAATGCTGTGGAGCTTAAGGAAGAAATGAGCTCATTAAATCAAAACTGCAGTAAATTTCAAAACACAAAATCCTCACACAAAGCCGAGAGGGATCAAAGCATAAGCTGCTTTTCCTAATACATACATTCCATTCCTTTTCTCAAGTAAACCATATTGATGCTTCTTTTACCTGAATTTCCAAGGCAAAAAAAAAAAAGATATATCCCGCACCCAACAATTTTCTTTTCTTTTTGTTCTTTTTCATGTAGTAATCAATGCTGATGGGTGAAACCCATGTAATTTATGCCAGGCTGCATGTTGTGATGATCATATACAGGATCTCCATAATCCAAAGGCTTAATCTCCACCTTCCCCCATCTCCCATCCTGCTCTTGAACTGCTCCAAACACAATTTCATTGGTTGTCTCGCAGCTCTGCTCATAGTATGTGTGCGGCCCGGTCGAGTAATGTCGATGATGATGCTGTTGCTGATATGGTTGCTGCTTTTGAGAATCACTGTCCCACCCATTATAGTAGGACCGCCCAAGCCGGAATTGGCTGGTTTTCTCAGGGTCCTTGGACATGAATGCGTACGTTTTCCGTGGGGTTGGAGTCCTTGTCTCCAGAGAGGGCGGCTCATCCTCGTCTGGTATGACGAAACTGTCTTGCATCGGCCAAGCATTTGGCCATCGCTGATGCTGATATTGGTGCTCATGTTGATTGTTCTGCGGCTTTCTGAAACTAGAAAAAAGTCCACCAACAATAGCTGTTATAGATGAACCGGCGTTGGCAAAAGGCCTCCCGAGAGATGCAAAAAATCCTTCTTGTTTCAACAGCTTGTCATCAGTTGGAATTAGTGGCGGTCGGACTGATGATTTTGGTGGCTTTTGATATGGACTGGGAGGGATGTTTTGCTTGGCAGTAGTTACAGGTTCCTGCATGAGAACAAAACAGATTAAAAAAAAAAAAAAAAAAATGAAAAGAAAAGAAAAGAAAAAACGGAGGGGTCGTTCGTGACTTGTGTCCTCGCAAGGCTTTGTTCGGACAAGCTATCTTCTGTAATCAAGATTTCCTTATTATCAGGATTTTGATGGCCCCCTCATTGGCCACATGAGATTCAGGTTGTGATTTGCAGGGGAAAGCTCTGCATATCAACAAACCAAATCTGATGCAGTGACAGGGTCTGTCCAAAACTGATTATAAGGAAATGCGATTGCAGAAGATTTCCTGTCCAAACCTGATTATAAGAAAATTTGATGGCAGAAGCTTTCCTTTCCAAACAGAGCCTTAGAATACAGAATTCTCAAATGCCATGATTCTGTCTACAATAAACATTGATGATTTTGTCGCTTAAGAACGAAGTATCTGAAGATTTTGTGAAATTTGATTCATTACAAAGAAGACCATGGGTCATGAAGAACATGTATATTGACAGAAGATAAGCAAAAACAGAAAAGAACTTCAATCAGCACAAAGATTCTGCAGCGATTCTTTTCTTTTTCTTTTTTCTTTTTCTTTTTTCTTTTCTTTTTTAATGAATCAGATACAGATTTTAGAATAAACTATCTTTCATCTTTGGAAGGAGATGAAAACAAGGGCTAGACAACTACGTGAGCTTCTACGATTTCTTAGATGATGGCAACTCTCCAGACTGTCCACACCACGGGCCCCATAAGAGTTATGGCTTAGATGTAAATAAGGATAGTGTGGAAGACATTGCGTTGCATCAAAAGATTAGCTCATAGGCTTAGGATCATAAGAAAGGACTTGTCTTCCATTTCTGTTTTGTGGAGGTATTATTACTAATCCGAAATTTTTGAACTAGCCCTGATGTATGGAGACATGCATATTCCAAGTTTACAACCACGGTTGAGGCAATGGTAGCTTTAGTACTTTACGTTAAAAAATACAAGGCGAACGGAAGCCCCGGACAAAAGTATATCTCCAAAACATAGATCCTCTGCAGCAGAGTTCACACAGGAAAAAAAAAAAAAAAACTTGTTTTGAGCATGACTCGATCTACTTAGTTAACTCAACAAAACCCAGGAAAACTTGAAAAAACACAATGGAAGTTGAATATTTATATATGTCGAATATTAAGCATTATTGAGACAGTATTAAACCAGAGAATACTTAAACTGATATATTTGACTCCTCAGACCATCAAATCGAGTAGAGATTTCAAGTTTTTAACCCATGCTTTGAAGAAGATGAAACTGTTTGTGTCCTGTGAACAAGATCAAAAGAGATAGCACACTTGTCAATATCTCATGTACATCTTATATCCGCTCAACTATATGAAAAACCATCCTTATGCCAGCATCTTAGTGTTAGAAGAATCTTAAAATTCCTTCAAAAAAAAAAAATTGTTCTCTTCTTTGCTTGAGTTTCCACTCACAAAAATTATTATAATTGACTTACGCAACCCACTTCACCGAACCCAGGTTGGATCAAGAACTTCCCCAAAAGCCCTAGAAGGTGGTTTCTATATTTTGTCTAAATTTCAATGCCACTCTTCTGATAGGGTGCTGGGGCCATGGCCTCACAAAATATCCAAGGAAAGACTCGATCTCAGGTCATACCAACCACAGGTATGCTAACCAGCTCAGCTCTACCAAGCCGGGTGTAGGATGGGATTCTTCACTCTTAACCATTGTCAGGAATTCCCTGCATATCAGAGCCCATTCCATTGTAAACCCTAGTTGCAACTTGAAAGAACATTCAAAAAAGGCACAGATAGTTGGACATGGATCACCGTGGGGCCTACTGGTGCAAAACCTAGTGAATGGGACACCTAAGACTTGTGCAGAAAGCTTTCTTAGGGCACCATATGAGCTCCCCTTAGGAGTTCCTCTTTCAGCATGTGTCCTAATACAGTTCCAAAACTCCCTCTGCTACTATATATAAATTTGCATCAAATGGAGACAAGACTATGATGATGATGATGAATGCTAATCATCGATTTTGAATTGCAATTCTTCTTCTGTCCAATTTTGCATTTGATGGCTACGAATTCAAGGTAAGGATAAGCATATGGCACATGTACGAGTGAATACCAACAAAGAAACGTTGGAAAACGGCCTCACAGTCAAACCCAAACAAGAATGGAGCATAGAGTACTCACATTTTGAGATGAAACAATGGTACCCACTCTCCGTTGCAGCAATGCAAGCATGTAACCAAAGAACCCCGCTGCAACAAGCACTGCAATCCCTGCAAAAGCAGTTTAGACATACCACTTTGTCATCTCCAATCCCAACAAATATAGATATTAAGAAATAATGTCTAACAAAATCAGTTACGGAATACCTAGAGGAAATCCAGATCCATATTGGTAGGCACAGTCATCAAAATGGAGCTGAATCTCACGTATTGCTTGGTTTCCTCTGTCCACAATCAGAAGAGAGCAGCTGCTTCCAATGTAAACCACCTCAAAATCGTTAGAAAATTTCGCATCTTCACTCGGTCCATCAACATGTCCCCCTACTCTGCTCCACTTCCCTCCTGCAATCGTTGTAACCCCTACAAAGACAATTCAACTCATACCATAACCAAGATTTCTCCCTTCTGGCATTTTATTTTTTCGTTCATGGCTGTCTTTCTTAAGCTTCAGAGAGACTGATAGAGTCATCAAGGTACTTTTTCAGTCCCCAGCCTGATAATTAGGTCTTTGCTAATCCTATACATGTGTATAAGGTAGCCCATCTACAAGTGAGTGCAAAATCCAAAGTGTTCATTAGGTGGGTTCCACAGTGTAGAAACCCCGGCACAAAGAAGGCCAGTCCATTCATCATGTCACCACACAGTATTAGATTAATACAGACGACTACGTAAAAGTTGGCAAAGTTTCTTAGGCATCCATCAATTTCATAACTGTAGATATACCTGATGATTGGACTGCTGTGATTTTTGGGCTAGGGCATCTACATGGTAGAAGTGGGACCCACCTGATGGATGGAAGGCCTAGGTATCAATCCAGCATGTCATGTTGGCACATGGTTGCAGGCAGATGGCTGCCTTCTACACGTGTTTATGACTACCAGACCTCTGAAAATAAGTTTGCTTTTATATGGTAGGCAACGGTCTACAGTACAGAAATGAATATAAAGAAATAAGATTAACACTCCTTTTACAAATTACCATTTTGCAAACTAAAGTTAGGAAAATTAGCTTGCTTCATAATGTGGAGAATTGTAAGAATATCTTTGGGAAGTCATATAACTCTCGTCAAAGCCACTCTCACAAATTTGACACTATTTCATGTTCCATCTCGAATGTCCTGTTGAGGTCATTAATCCTATTGGAAAAACGTTGAAGGGACTTTCTGTGGTGTGGTAAGGTAGAAACGAAAAAGATTCATCAGGTGGGGTGCCTGAAGTTTGCCAATCTCAGCAGTATTGGGGGTATGGGGATCAAAGATCTAAGAATTATGAGTTAAGCATTGCAACGTAAGTAGCTTTGGAGTTTTGGTGCAGAAGACAATAGTTTTCCGGAAGTGGATTGCCTCCAAATACGGGGTTCACCCTGGAGGATGGCTTACACTTCTTTCCTTGCTTTATGAGGCATCAGGGATTTGGAAGGCTACGACCAGCAGGATCAGTCGTTTTGTGGGTAGGATGGTGTTAGAGGTGGAAGATGGCATCATAATCAGATTTTGGGAAGAAATTGGAGTCGGAACTCGTCTCTGTCAGTAGTACTATACTAGTTCTTTTGCATTGGTCTCCTATCATTGGCCAATGATGGCCCAGTGCCTTCAGTTTGATGAGTGGCAGCTCAGCATGGTTTCCTCAGTTCCACAGCAATCCGAGGGGAAATGAAATGATGGAATTTTTTGCCCTGGCCAATCAAACTGGGAATTTTCCCCCTCTTCTTCTCAGCAAAAATGGTGCTGGAATCAGACTTCTTCTGAGATGTTCTGTCAAATCTTTCTATGTATCTCTGCGGTGAATCCTCCCCTATTTCTTCCTAGAGGCCAGAGAGTCTTGTTTGGCACCGCCGTCCTGGGGTGGTTGCATACTTGCATTTGGATGGCTAGTTGTAACGTCTCGGAAAAATCCGTACAAAGACCCGAGTTCCACCTCAAGCAGAAATCGCTCAGGACCAAATCCTTTAGAAATTAGACAAAAATTAATCAAGTGCTAAACTAAATTATCTGTGAAATTAGCTTGAACCACTTTAAATACGAACTACAAGACTCAAAACATGTAGAATCGTTGACGCTACATTACCCTGAAACTTAGAATCAATCTCAAAACTCGGTTGCTCTCGAGAGCACGCCGAAACTCCGTATCAGACCTATACCGCATGTCGAAAGTCCGATTACCGCGAGACTATACGAATATGACCGCCTTACTGGGCTTGACGACCATCTCGGAAATCAAGTCCATGTAGTATCCAGAAACACACAACTTTAGCTCGGAGCGAAGTGTGTGAGAAACGCGAATATCTTTAGAAAATGTACTCAAATTTAAGTAAACTAGGTGGTTCGCTTGCGGGCCAATTCTAAGGTTTCAGACCGTCAGAATCTGACCCAAATACACCCTCAGATCAGGAAAAATTTCATACACAGGTCAGTGTACTTATGGTCCTGATCGAGTTGCGATGACCGTTGAACTGAAACTGGTCCTTTGCGGTCGTTCCGTAAATCTGATCGGACCGAAAACTTAACCTGACCTAAAACCAATGTCAGGGAACTTTCCCAGATCGTATGCAGAAAAGGGGCCTCCAGATGTGCTCCATTGGACCGAAACAATCACTCTTTGGCTATAACCTAAGTATACCATGGCCTTGGGGCCATTCCCTTCAATTCTGGGCCTATATAAAGGCCTTTACCCACCCCTCTCTCATTCCATACGAATTCTAAACTCTAAGAGAGAAAAGAGAGAGAAAGTGAAGGAGAAAGTGGAGAAGTGAGAGAGCGAGTGTGAGATAGTTCCTGGGATTCAATCCCGCTACTCCACATACGTAACTACCGCTTCCGTATCGCTATACCGGAGATTTTGATTCCGTTCTTGGGTAAGAAACCCTAACCCTAACCTGTTTTAGGAATCCAAATACGTAGATCGGTGAAATAGCTAACCCGTTTTATTGATTAGGTATTCAAAGTCTAGTTCACAAGGCGAGAGTGTTCAAACTGAATCCGTTATGAGTTTACCGGCGAAAGGTGCGGACTGTAAACGTTTAGGTTATGGTTTTCAAGGCTGTCAATGTCGGTTAATAATTTATAACTGACTTGGTTGTCATTTCTCATGCTAGATACGATGTTTCCCTCGCTTTACAGATACATATGAACTATGTTGAATATAGTGTAATTCATGTGTTTGTAAAAATGTTTGAATGGGTATGGAATTTGGATTCGTGCTTGCCATGATCATCCGTCGCGGATATATGATTGTTGTATATGTGACAACTCCTTGGTGAAAGGATTTGCCCTAATACATATTATAACCAACATACGTCATATATGTTGAAGTGTGTAGTCTAAGTGTTTGTAAATATGTTTGAATGGGTATGGAATTTGGATTTGTGCTTGCCATGATTATCCGTCATGAATATATGATTGTTGTATATGTGACAACTCTTTGGTGAAAGGATTTGCTCTAATACATGTTATGACCAACATACGCCATGTATGTCGAAGTATGTAGTCTAAGTGTTTGTAAAAATGTTTGAATGGGTATGGAATTTGGATTCGTGCTTGCCATGAATATCCGTCATGGATATATGATTGTTGTATATGTGACAACTCCTTGGTGAAAGGATTTACCCTAATACATGTTATAACCAACATACGCCATGTATGTTAAAGTGTGTAGTCTAAGTGTTTATAAAAATGTTTGAATGAGTATAGAACTATGATTTGTGCTTGCTATGACTATTGATCGCTAATACATGATCGTTGTATACGTGGCTACCCCTTGTGAAAGGACTAGCTATAGTATGTGTTTTTAACGAATTTATTACCTGTATGCAATATGTGTTGTCTAAGTGTTTGATAAAATGCCTGAATGAGAAAATGCTTGATGTAATGTACTTACTGAGGGTGTTGAAATAGGATTCTCAATTCCCTTATATATAGTTACAATTTCCTTTATGCAACCTATCTTACTACTATATGATTTACAGATGAATGCCTATGTATGATGACATGTGTGGTATGTGTTTGTTGAAATGCTCGAATGGGATTTATGTTTAGATTTGGTTGTCACATGCTGTCTTAGAATATCACATGAGGATGCTATTGGTTGGAGTGTGATTGGGACTACTATGTAGTCCAGGCAATCAGTAATGGTTTACGATCGGTGGTCGTACTGCTTAGCCACAACGGATACACCTGATGGATCTGAGTCGTACGTTGTTTGTCGACAGTGGTTAGGCCACGCGGAATGCTTACACACTCCATGTCGATTAAGTCAACGTACGCTCATACCAGTCGAGCTTGTCAAGTAACCCGATTGGCCTAATGTGTGTTCACCATGTATAGACGTTACTGCTTGAATCTAAGGTACCAACTTACCAGTGAAAAGCCCGTTTAACCTTGGTACCTCGATCCGCTAAGACTCATGAGCCGGACATGGTGGTATGGGACACCGTGGTTGAGCTGTCGGCCTACGCTGGGGTGACGAGCCTCCCCATAGTGTCTAGTGAGCAAACCAACTCGTGAGCTGGATACGGTGGTATGAGACACTGTATTCGAGCTGTCGTCCTACGATCAGGTGACGAGCCCATAGTGACCTCGAGTATACTCTAAGACTACGTTAAGGCGACGAGCTTTTCCGTAGTGACCTCGAGTATAAACCAGGCCTGCGCTGAGGTGACGAGCCGCTCTGTAGCTACCTGGAACTGTTCTTCGTATGTGATTAACTAGGATTGACGACCCTAGATGGATCAATGTTTGGGTAAATGATATGAAGGGAGGTACCTTAGCTTCTCAATCCTGTTGTATGAATATGCCTAATTAAGAACTTGACTAATCACGATCATGCACCGCACTGCATGTGCTTTGGCGAGGAAGCGCACGTTTTGGAAGAATGCCATGCGCGAACATGAGATGAAGTCGCTGAGGGAGTGTAGGCGAGGGTATGCATCATTCTCCCATACCATTCTTGCATTAACAAGAGTAATCTAGGACATGATTGTTGTACTGCTTTATCATTACTGCTTGACTAAATTGATAACATGTTAACCTTTGCCTTATAATTTCACTGAGTTGATCACTCACTCTCACTCTGGGACGATGTTTTAAAACACCAACCAGACTTTGTCTTAGTTGCAGATGATGGCGCAGCTTATGAAGCAAAGCCTGATTTTTATGACGACGAGTTCTCGTATATGCAGTATTCTGGCAGGTTCATGTAGGCCGCATTCTAATCGTCGGGGCTATAGGGATTTCATGATGTAGACGAACCTACACATTTTGATATTTTGTATTTTGAAACGATACATGTAATTGTTTAACATGGAACATGATTATACTCTAGAGACGCACCATAACTTATATGTTTTATACATACCTATCATGGTCTTCCGCTTGCGTAATTTAACTGTCTCTGGGGTATGATATGCTGATTTGGTATAATCTCACTCATGTTTAGTGCATTAACACGGGCAACATTTAATCATCATTAACCATGTTGCATAGGTGATGCGTTGGAACTCGGGAGTTGAACTTCTGCTCGACCCCCGATTTTCAAGGCTTTACACTAGTGCTCGACTCCCGAACTTCTTGGGCTTTTCCCTCTTTTATATCTCATCTTAATAAAGTTTTTGTTACCTTTAAAAAAAATAAAAATAAATAAAAAGACAATCTCCTGATGAATTAATAAAAAGAAAACCTGAACTGATTGGTCTTGTACGAGAAAAGACTAAATTAGAACTTTCATGTTTCTTGAAGTTCATCTTGTATGTGATTTAAAATTATTAGTATAGAAACTGTATCCGATATGTTCATATTACTAAGCATAGAAGTGTTGACAAGAAACAAAAGATTCGAAGCATCAGCATGGAAGTTCTTTGATTGGATGTAACAAGTGTTCGAAATATCAGTATCGCGTTACGTATCGCACCCTTGGGATACGGATACGTATCGGTTATCACATGGGATATATCGGTTGTATCGTGTAATGTATCGCTGTTGTTGGAAACATGGGAAAACATTAGAAATTGGTCGAATTTTTCAATGAAATTTCAGTGATGGTTAAAAAAGACATCAATACACACTTAAAAATCAAAACATTATAAAAAACAAGTGCACATAATAGGTTTTCTTTATATGGGGTCTTAATTTATACGTTGTCTAACTGAATTGATGCAAGTGTATTCGAAGTTTATTCATATAATTTATAAATGTAAGAAGACGTGTGGAAACACAAGCAATACATTCAAAAGCAAAAGAAGAACCACTAAATCAGGTTACATACATGTTTGATTTTATGTTTGGACACAAATATTGCAACCGATTTGCGAGATATTGGGATTTTTATTTTTATTTTTTCAATTTTCCACAACTTTGTCCTTCTCAAGATCTCAAAATCAAATGCTCTCAATCCACATGATTTATCATGCAAAACATGAAAAAACATGGATTTGTAACAATTTAACACTTATTTAACATGATTTACCAAAAAAAAAAAGGATAAAAAAATTTAAAAAACACTCAATGGATCAAACATGTGGGGGATATATCTCACTATTTGTGTGCTTCGTATCACATAAGTGAGATACAAGAAATATCATGGGACATATTGGCCGATATCGTCGATATTTAAAACACAAGATGTAACTTCAAATAGCTTTTGAAATCTGCAATGGAAATAGATCTCGAATTTGAAATCTTCTAATAATCACAGAAATAGAAGCAACCTGACTGACTACATGGCAAAAGGAAATAATAAGTTCAGCGTGGTTATTGGAACTCAAAAATAGGTACCACTCACATAGCTAACAGTCAGCTGAATATTTGAAAAAAAAATCCATGAAAAACAATGCGGATAGTTTAGTGCTCTCAAACTCAGATATTATATTTGGCCTTGGCAATTGTGAATATCATACTTAAACAATTAATAGGCGTATTCATTGCATGAGTGTAGGCGTATTCATTGCAAGAGTGCCATTTTGTTTGAAGCATTACTCATGTAACATCAACGCCCATACGAAAATAATAAGATAAAGGCGTTATCTAGTCGGTGATTGTCCATTGGTGCTCCTTGTCATCATACAAATATTATGTAGTCATGGAATATCATATCATTTTTCATTTTCTTTCCTTTATATATCATGTACATGGCGTGCCGTAAAGGCCGTTATGGGGCCGTAAAGGTAACGGTGGCAACCATTACGCGTTACGGGGTCATAATGGTCGTAACAGCCGTTATGAAAAAAATAATAATAATAACTTGTAACCGTTGTTAAAGGCCCGTTACACCCCTTGTAAAGGTCGTAAGCGGTGTTAGAATTATCTCAGCGATACCAATAACACTGGTAGCGATACCGATAAAGTTGGTAGTATCAGAAATTCCAAGTATTAGCAATGTATCGCTAAGTATCGCTAACGTATCAATATATTAATGTAATTAACGATATTTTCAACTATGTAAATTCTAGGTGTCGCTTGTATTGCCATTGTATCAATATCGCCAATATTTTCGACTATGTAAATTCTAGGTAATGCTTGGTATCATAAGTGTGTCAACGATATTTCAATAGTAAATTTTTTTTTCATGGGCACATGGTTGTATGTAGTGTTCAATTTGTCAGTGATAATATTGATAATATCTCGATATTATCAATATCGCAACATGTGCGATATTGAGACCACATTCTTTCGTTTCCTTTCCAATTGTTGATGATTTCTTGGTGAAATATAATGTGTTGTTGGCAATATCGATGGATGTTTGGATGGAAGGTTGGATGGTTAAATACGCTGGATGGGATGGTTGGACTGATTTCTTATAAAAGCACGTGCTTTTATGACACCATTAAATGGAAACTTGTTATGTATGCATTCTTTTTGCAATATTTTTTATTTCTAAATATGCAAATATGTCCGTTTTAACATCTCCTGAAGTTTCACTGAAAATTCAATCATTTTTCGATGTTTCCACGCATTTTCAGTTATTAACAATATTATCAGCGATATCGATATTGTTTTTGTATCCCTAGCAAGCAAAACTTGTAGTGATACATAACACAGATCTACCCTGTTTTTTAGGAGTCTCCGCGCCTACCAACAAGCTTTTGCTAAGATTTACCTTTAGCCTTTGACACTCCCTCGAAACATATATGAATGCCTTTGAGGTTATGCACCTGTTGAGCACTTGCATCACAAATAATTAAAGTGTTGTGGTGATGTGTAATGGATATCATTTTTCTCATTTGGAAACCCTTGATCAACCCTACCTCTTCTGCCTTTGCTAACATTCTGCTCACAATCGTAAAAAGGAACGGGGATAGGGGCTCCCCTTGCCAGAGGCCTCTTGAGATAGCTAACCTGCCAATCAGGGAACCGTTAATTAGAATTGATAAAAAGGCTAAGGAAATACATTCCTTGATACACCCACACCATCTTTTGTTGAAGCCCATCTACCTTAACATGTAGATGTGGAAGTTCCAATGTCATGGTCAAATGCTTTTTCCATGTCTAGTTTACAAAAGATACCCTAGTCACCAAAATGTCATCATGGATTTGTCACTTGAATATGAAGGGCCCCCTAAAACAAAGAAATGATTGCATGCATGAGACCTATTGGACAAGACCTTCACTAACATCTTCTAAACGCTTTTGACTAGGCTGATAGGCCAAAAGTCGGAGAAACTTACGGCCCTGGACTTTTTTGGATGAGGTGAATGAAGTGCAATACTCTTGTTAAGAGTTGCCATCCTCTGAAATTCTTTGAAGAATTCCAGCCAGTCCTCCCCAATGATCCATCATAAAACCATCCAGATTTCAATACCCAAACTCGAGATCACTTGCAAAATCTCTTCTTCGTTAAATCCAGCTTCGATGTGCTCTGCTTTCGTCTAAGAGACTGATTGAAAATTGGATTCTGCCCAAATGCAAATTGGTGTTACTGTCACTATAGTAAAAACTTTTGAAGTGTCTGACAGCCTCTAATATGATTTCTTCCATGTCTTCCGTGAAAATTCTGTTGGCATATAAACCACTTATCACATTGGATCTTCTTCTGCAGTTTGCAATGTGATGGAAGAATGTGGTGTTTCTGTCTCCTTCAACCAGATGGCTTTCAACCTTTGGTGCTATGCAATCTCTTCATGGATCACAAGGCCGCTAAACTTCTTTCTGCTGAGCAACTCTTCTAACTTCGTCTTCAGCGGATAGACTTGTTTCTCTCTCGTTTTTGCCCAACAACTCAAGGCCTGAATCCTGCTCTTTTCCAGCTGATTCATTAAAGCACTACATGTTTTCAATTTAGCCTTGACATGTTGAAGCTTCTTGGAGAATCTGTCCCAGGCCCAACCTTGAAAGCTTGCTTCTTTCCACCAGGTGTCAACTACTCTGTAGCCATTTGTTCTCGAACTTGAAGGGTATTGGACCCCAAGATTCATCATGGTCTGGAGCAAGATTGGCCAGTAATCAGAAGCAGGATTCGAAAGGGTCATCTGTCTCAATGCAAGGAGTTGCACATCCAATTCCTTGTCGATTAAGAATCAGTCCGATCTGTTTAAAGTTGGAGGGTGTTGATTTTTGGCCCACATAAATGGCCAGCCACTACATGGGATGTCAATTAATTCATTACGGCCCACTAAATCAGCGAATTCCTTGCTTCCACAAATCCTTCGAGGCCCTCCCGTTTGTTCTCTCTGAATCTGATGGCATTGAAGTCAAGGTATTCCATAATAGTAACAGTGGCCATAACAGCCACCGCCATTACCGTTAAGATACAGACCATTATGGCTTTTTTCTTTATTTTTGAAAAAAAAGAGGTATTTTGACCTTGTAACGGGCCATTACAGGGGAAGCGGATTGCGTCCGCACCCCCGGTCGGACCTTTAAGCATCCGACCAGATCTGTGTGGGGCCCACCATGATGTATCTATTTATCAACATCGTCCATCCCTTTTCTAAGATCATGTTAAGATATGGGCCCAAAAATGAGGCAAATACAACGCTCTAGTGGACCACACCAGAGATGACTCTTGCATTTAATGCAACCCAAGCTTAATATTTGATGTGGTCCACTAGAGCGTTGTGTCTAACTCATTTTTGGGCCCATACCATAACATGATCTTAGAAAAGGGATGGACAGCGTGGATAAACAAACCAAGGTATCCCAAATCGGTTACGTATCGGCCGTTACGGCCGATACGTTACGGCCGATACATAACAGTAACGGTAGGACCCGTTACGCGTCTGGTCAAACGGCCGTATGGTAACGGCCGTTGCAGAACCATGCACGCTGTTACGACCTGAAAAAAAAAAAAAAAAAAAAAAAAAAAAAACAAACAAAAAAAAAAAAAAAAAAAAAAAAAAACAAAAAAATAAAAAAAAAATACTTATCTTTTTCCTCTTTTCTTCTTCTTCTTCTCTTTCTTCTTCTTCTTCTTCTTCCCCTTCTCTAGCATTGCTTGAGCTACGCTACTTCTTCTTCTTCTTCTTCTTCTTCTTCTTCTTCTCTCTCTCTCTCTCTCTCTCTCTCTCTCTCTCTCTCTCTCTCTCTCTCTCTCTCAAAATCTCTTCTTTCCCTCTTTTTTCTTTTCTCTCTTCTTTCCCTCTTTTTTTCTTTTCGTTCCCTCTCTCTCTCATTTTTTTTATTTGCAAAGACTAGTCTGCTATAGGTACTGTCGTCACGCAAAGACGAAGCGGCCCGACACTCCTTGAGCTCAAGAGTTGTACGAATGCGGTTCAAAAGAGACCAAAGTTATATGGGCTCCACAGTGATGTATTTATTACATCTACACCGTTCATCTATTTTCAGAGATCATTTTAGAGCACCACCCAAAAAATGAATTATATCCAGAGATCATCTGGACCACACCAAAAATAGCAGCGGAGATAATGATTTTCATGGTTAAACAATTCGTAGGGCGCACGGTAACGTTTATTTTCCATCCAATCTAATCAGACCCGAGTGGGGCCCACCATGATGTATATATTTTATCCATATCGTCCATCCATTTTGCCACGTCATTTTAGGTCAGGATCCAAAAAATTAGTAATATCCAAATCTCAGGTGGACCACACCATAGGAAATACTGGTTATAGAATGCTCACCATTAAAATTTTCTTAAGGTCCACTGTAATGTTTATTTTCAATCTAACCTATTAGTTGGGTCACACTGACGTGGATGAAGGGAAAACACACATGTCAGCTTGATCTAAAACTTTTCCATCCCCCAATAAATTTTTAATGGTGAACGTTTAATTATTGTTGTTTCTTATGGTGCAGTCCACCTAAGCTTTGGATGTGCCTCATTTTTGGGCTCATGCCCTAAAATTATTTTGTAAAATGGATGGACGGTGTGGATATAAGACATTCATCACGGGTGGGGCCCAAAAAACTTTGACACGTGTGCTGCACTTTACAATCCGAGTCCCTCCTAATTCAAGCCTTAAAAAATTGTACACGAGACATATATTAACTTAAAATTTGGCAATTAAATTATGGACTACAATTGCTAACTCACAATGCCAAAATCAAATTGTTTGAATAGTTTTAATTGTTAATTTGTGGACTTTTATTTTTTAAAATAAGGCCTTTTAATTTTTTTTTCATGATTCACTATCCAATAAATGTCCACCAATTTATATGCGGGATAATGACAATAAATGGCATGAATTTGAGGCTGATTTGGAGAATAGATTTGTAACGCCCCGGATTTTTGCCAACCTGGGATTAGACGTCCTTAGGCAATGGATCAATCCTAACACAGGTTTAACTTCTTAAACGCTCAATTAAAGCCTCAAATCGCTCCTTAAACCATTTTCTTCACAAATCCCACCCTTCACTACCTTGTGCTTTCAATTTTTCAAAGCACCTTCTCTTTCTGCAAACCTATCTTAAACTAGCTAAGTAAGTATAACTTGGATCACTTAATATACAAACTACAATGGACTAAGTTCCACCTCGCAGATTTAAAATCACTTAGGATTAAATTTTTAGAAATTTAACAAAGTTAACTAAGTACTAAACTCGATTAGCCATGAAATCCATTGTGATCGCTTTAAATACGATCTGCAAGACCCAAAAGTTGCGAATCATTGGCTTAGGATTACCCTAAAGTTTAAACAAACTCATTTCCCGTCTACTCTCTGGGAATGAAACGAAACTTCGTGATTAGTCTAGATCGCACATCGGAGTCAGATTAATCCGAAGCTAAGGAACTAGGACCGCCCTACCTGGGCTTAACAATCATCTCAAAAATCGGCTCCATCCGATGTTCCATGGCCATTCGTTTCGGTTCGGAGCGAGGAGTGTGAAAACACTATTCCCATACAAAATAAATATCTGGAATAGTGATCGGCATCAAGATTCGTTGACCGGTCGATGATTAAGCAACCTGACCGTCGAATCGGACCAAATTACACCCTCGATTAAGAAAAATTTCAGGAACATTTACATGTACTTGGAATTTCATCGTGTGGTCTGTGACCGTCGAATCGAAAGTGGTCCGCCACGTGCGATCTGGGAATCCGATCGAGTCAAAACGTAATCCCACGTAGATCCATAGATGGTGAGCTTAAGTTTGACGTTTGGTTCAAGGAGGGCCACCAAAACTTCCTTTTGAAATGGAAAAGCGACGAATATCCTATATTAGCGGTACCCTTGAACTCCGAGTCTAATTTCAGGAATGTTTTTGGCTTGCCTATAAAAGGAGCTTAGAACCCTCTCACGACCATACGAATTTTGGAGAAAAACCCTAGAAGGAGAGAGAGAAAGAGAGAGAGAGCTTGGGTTTTGTGGGAGATCTTCCTCCCATCGCTTTGGACTATTACACGGCCTACACCGCTTCATTCCAGTGTTTTCCCGTGGTTTCCATCCCATTTGAAGGTAAGAAACCCAACCCTCAGTCGATTTGAGGTGGGATCGATGTGGGTTGTGTAACGACTAACCGATTCCGCTCTTTAGGCTAGAAATCTCCCCAGTATACGGAAGTTCCACTACCCTTGCCGATTCGTTTCTTTCCAAAGGCAAAGGTGAGGACTTTAAGTGTATAAGTTGCGGTTTTCAACGCTTTCAATGTCGAGATAATGGTAGATTCATGATCTGCATGCAATTACACACGTACAAAGTGCTTTAGTTTTCTTTCGATTAGAATTGTAGAATTTGGAATTTTACATACTCTAGGTATTCGTATAAAATACCGTATACGTATTTTTATGGAAATGTGTTTGACATGTTTATTTGTCGTATGGATATACGATATATGGATAAAAGACTTATTTGGCGAAAGGATTAAGAAATACATGTTTTACTAATATACACTATGTATGTAGAAATACTTGTATTGTAAGTCTTGTAGTAAAATGTATATTTTGAAAATGGGTTTGCCATGATTATGTGTCGTATGATTATATGACATATGGATAAATTACTTATTGGGCGAAAAGAATCGCCGTAATACATGTTTGTTTGTATACACTATGTATGTTGAAAATGCGTATTCTAGAAAATCGTATACGTATAAATTTTGGAGATATAGTTATCATGATTATTTGCTTTGTAGTAATATATTATACATGGATAAAATACTCACTTGGCTAAAGGATAGCCCTAATACATGTTTTTGCTTATACACCATGTATGTTGTAATAATGTATTCTAAGTGTTGTGAAAATATTTGAATGAGTATAGAATTCTCATTCGGTCGCCATTGACTAATTGTCATGGATAATTGATTGTTGTATTGCGATACAATTTTGTGAAAGGATTTACCTAAATCACGCCATCGTAATACACTGTATATATTAAAATGTGTGGCTCAAGTATTTGTGAAATGATCAATGAATATGGAACTTGGTTTCACCGCCATGACTATCCGTCATGGGTGTACGTGGCATGTTATGATTGGGGTAACTCCCAGTGAAAGGATTTGGCCTTATACTCGATCAACATATGTCATGTATGTTGATTCCTGTATTTTAAAGTGTTTGTTGAAATGTCTGAATGAGTAGTAGTTAGTAAATTGTAATGTTTAAGGGTATTGAGATTGGATTCTCAACTATCCTAGCGACGTGTATGATTACCTCCATGAGGTTGATCACCTAAACCACTTACAATACATGTGTTTGTATTCCTATTAATGTAGTGTTTTACAACATGCTTTATATCATGCTTTATAATATGCTTATAACATGCCTACTAGCATGTTTAAATTACTTTATTTATCATGCTTGAATTACTTTGTCTATCATGCTTTACTCCACATGTTATGGATGACAATTGATTGTGCTTGGGGCTATGATTATAGTCCAGACAATAGGTACTAGATTGGAGATCGTGGTTGAGGTTCATGTCACCACGTGAGATGTGTTCGACGAACTAAGTCGTCTTCGGTTGGCGATAAAGTTGGCCACGCGAAGTGCTTATGCGACTTCATGTCGTTCAACTTGTTGTGCGCTCGAGTTTAGAGTTCGTCATGTAACCCGATTTGTCTAATGTATGTTCACCATGTTTGTCGCATCTTGCTTGAACTGGGGTACCAAACTTACCGGTGAAACCCTTTTAACCATGGTACCTCGATCCGCTAAGACTCATGAGCCGGGCATGGTGGTATGGGACACCGTGGTGTTGTACCACTGCGGCCAGGCCTGTGCCTCCTCGTAGTGACCGGTGAGCAACAAACTCGTGAGCCGATTATGGTGGTATGGGACACTATATCACGCATTGTCGGCCTACATTGATAAGGTGATGGGGAGTGGTGCAACCTTTGTGCGTAACGACCACAGCGGCCCGCAAATTTGTAGTGACCGCGAGCATATTCACGATTGCGACGTGCCTTAGGGTTCGCCGCGATATATAGAGTTAGGCTGTTTACGTATAGTGATGAATCGTTTAAGGGGGTGATGGAGGAGTGGTGCAACCTTTTGTGCGTAACTGACCACAGCGGCATTCTCTGCGATGACCTAGAAAATACACCATCGTCGATATTAACTGGGGACCCTAGAATGGATCATATTGGGAATGATACTGAGGAGGTACCTTAGTTTCCCAATCCTGTTTTTTGAAATGGACTAATTAAAAACTTCGTGTCATGCTCATCATGCATCGCATGTGCCCAGGAAGATGTGGAGCAAATGGGATGTAAGCATGAGATGGTGTCGCGTGAGGGAGTATGTCGGTGAGGCATCCATCATACCTGCATTCATACTTGCATTAATCGAAACTAGGAGTGTTTGATTTCTTGCTTTATCATTCTTGACTTGTGTAATTTGTATTGATAACATGATAACTTATGCCTTATTGTTCCACCGAGTTAGCTACTCACTCCCACGTTACGGGATGACGGTGTTGTACACACCAAACAGTTTGTTGAATTTCGGATGATGGCGATGCTTATGAAGCCGACTACTTGTCACTTCTCCTATCATGTAACTTCTGGCGGGTCTCTCGAAGACCATGATGTATTGTCGTAGGGGTCTTAGTCTTGGGATAGAAGACATTCAACTTCTACATTTGGTATATTTTAGAACTGCACTTGTATTTATTTAACCTGGTAATGTTATCACACTCTGGAGACTCGTCATAATTTATATATTTTATCTATCTATCATAGTCTTCCGCTTGCAAATGTAACCGTCTCTGGAGTATGATATGCTGTTTTGGCTTAATCTCACTCATGTTCAATGCACGAATACAGTCAACATTCAATAATCATTCATTTTGTTGCATAAGTGATGTTCTGGAACTCGGGAGTTGAGTTTATGCTCGACCCCCGATTTTCAGGGCGTTACAAGATTGGTCCTCCAAGTCAGCCTCAAATTGGCAACGCCATCTACCTGAATTTAATTTCATTTTTTTAAAGAACTATTAGGAGAAATGATATCAAGTTGTTAAGTATATAAATTACATATTTAGAAAATTAAATATATGAATTTTGTAGTCAAATTCAAGTTACCTGGTTAAAAAATTAATCAGATAGTCCGATACAACTTCTCACCAAAGAGTGGACCGTTACACCACCATAAACATGTTCCAATTTATAAATGAATGCATATTTAGAATGCTTAGAATATTCCGGATTTAATCCATATTTTTTCATATTTTTTTGGCAAAAAAAAAAAAAAATGCGTCGTTACGGGCCGTTACACCCCCGTATCCGTATCGGTTTCGGAGGGCACCGTTACGCCAACCGATACCGATACGGGACACCTTGAAACAGAGACATCACGATGGGCCCCCACATAGATCTAGTCGGACACTTAAAGGTCCAACCGGGGGTCAAACGCAATCCGATTCCCTATTATAGGGTTGTTTCAAGTCCATTTTTCTGTTAACGGTCATTACAGCCATTATGACCCCAAAACATGGTTATCACTGTTACTGTCACATTACGGCCATTACCTAACCATTTTGGAATACCTTGGTTGAAGTGCTGGGTGTTGTTGAGCTCTTCCTAATATTCCGGCTTTCAGTTCTCCTTCAGCCCATCGACATTCATTGTAGTCCATGCATGTCATTCCACCCCATGTTGAAGTTTAACAGAAAGTTCTTGCATGTTTGCAACCGAGGGAGGGGGAAGCAGTCCCTGTCCCAAATGGGTTGACAAAACACCAGAACCTGAAGCAAGGAAATTGCCCAATCCGATTTCCTTCATCCCCAAATTTCACAGACATAAACTCAATTGCCTCATCCCTTTTAGATTCTTGAATGAAAATCATATCCACACCATATCTTCTAATCATATTTCTAACTACCAATCTTCTCTTTTAGGGTTGTAAACCTCTAACACTTCAAGACAAGATCTTCATGGCACCTTCATTCTGTTCACCAACCATTCCAACCTTCTAGGCCTTTCTAATGTTTCCCTCTTAATTTCTTTTGGCTATTTGCATTCTATCTTTTGGAATCTCCCTATCTTTCAGTGTTTCAAATAGTGCTTGTAGTGTAACGGTAATGTATGCTACATAGCATAGCTAAATAAAGTAAATCCCCTGTAGCGTACCGTACACTAGGTAGCATAGCTAAATAGCATAAATCCCTACATAGTGTAGCTAAATAGCGCAAATCCCCTATAGAGTATGCTACAACTACGTAGCTTATAGTGTTTTTAGCGTACACTACAGTGTTTTTTTTTTTTTTTTTGAAGAGTGATGAGAACATTTTTTATTATTTTTTTAGTTTTGTTAGTTAAAAAATGGTGTAAAACTCATATTATATATATATATAACTTAAAATGTAAATTAAAATGAAACCTTTCTTTGTGTACTTTCACTTATGATGGTGGTGATTCTTTGTTAAAATTGGTGTGAAACTCACACACTTAAAAACCCTTTAAAACTAAACTTAAAAGAAAAAGGGTTTCGAAAACCCCTATTTGTATAGATGACATCTATATTGTACTCAATACTCTTTAACCTGCAGGATTTTTATTTCTTTTCATACTTGTGAGTTGCGACTTGTGATTTGAATAGTGGTTTGATTCAAAAAAATTAAAGTAGTTTACTTAGGAAGTCGTTGATGTAATAATTATTTGATTTGGTATATGACTTTATATGTGGATTGGCTTTTGATAAATGATAATTAATAACTTGTTTGAATAGGCTTATACTTTCAAAAATGAATCATCTTTAGGCATTTTTATATTGTTTGCTTTTTTCTTACTATTTATCATATTTTTCCTATATTTAAATTAAAAAATAAAATAAAAGTATCGTGTAACTTACGCTATACACTACGCTATTTATGCTATGTGCTACAGAGAGTTAAACCCAACGCAACATGCTACCGCTATTTAAAATGGTGCTTTCATTTAATCTCTTTCCTCCAAGTCTTTGGAGTATCTGCAAGCCTCACTTGGGGATCCATCAAAGGAGACTCCAATTTGTTTGACAATCTCTAGTGCCTTTTCTATTGATGATTTGAATGGCCTCCATTCATTTGATGTTCTCTTCCTCAACAAAGCCAATCTTGGTCTTTTCCAGTCATTGATCTCCCTCACTTCCATCCCATATTTCCCAGCTATGATATTCCTCCAAAACACCTCAAGTTCTTCCCCAAACCTTCACCACCACTTGCTCAACAAGGCCCAATTTTGATCTTTCATCTTACAAATTCCTAATCCCCCTTCCTTCACAGGCATTGGACTTTCCAATTTACAATGTGAAAGTTCCTCCCTTCTTTTCCTTTCCATTGGAAGTTTCTTTGCAATTTCTCTATCTTGGATGCCGTTGCCATTGGCATTTTGAAGAGAAAATATGCAGGAAGATTTCATAGCGTGGCCTTGGTAAGGATAAATCTCCCTCTAAGAGACAGGGAAAATCCTTTCCATTGGCTAGCTTTTTTTTTTTTTTTTTTGTATAATTGGATTTAAAAATAAAATAAAACATGACATTAGGCTTGCCTCCAAGAGGAAGCCCTAAATGTGTGCATGAACATTCTATATGTTTGCACCCCAAACCTTCTTGCCAACGCCTTCGCTTTCTCTTCCTCTATTGCCACTCTTGCCATTGCACTCCTTTTAAGATTGACCCAAAGACCTGGTACCACTCATGGTGTGCAAAAATGGTTATGTAATGGCTGTTATGGAAAAACGGGTGTTACTGGCCGATTTTTAAATCCCCAAATCTCTCTCTCAAAACCAAAATGAGATTTTAAAAAATAATAATAATAACTAATCACCAACAGGCTACAGGAGTTTGCACCACAAAGAGACTTTTACATGACATTTTCAGCACTTGGATGCATTAAATAAATTTATAAGCTCCCCCATTTAAATGAACAAAGGGCTGAGAATGCCCTATACGGTGCAGGTGCTTGTAGGGAGGGCTTTTTCCATATTTTAAGAGCAAAGTGTAAGGGAAAATGATGAATAAATTGATCTTTTAAGTAATTTTGGGCTCCCATTTTGCCGATTATGATAGTCGTACAATTCTATACATTTCATACGTAAATTGTGCAGCTCATGTTAATTTCCTATTTGGGGCTATGATTTGCATCATATATGTATACGATACGATTCAAATTGTAAATCCTACTACTTCGACAACCCTGGCTGCAATTCATATTTTCCCCAATCCAATATATCATGAGCGTTTAATGCATATTGAAGCAGATTGGTCTAAGTAGATGTTAGATTAACAAGTATTTCAAGCCATTCCAAATCACAATCCCTAGTCTGAGAAACTGGTCTAAAACAGAATGCTCTGTCAAAACTTCTAACTCTAGTTAAATATCTCGATGTTTCTGAGTAAGGTCAGGTTGGTACAAGTCCAAAGATCTTCTCATAGGTGTTTTCCCCAAATTGTATTGGGAGATTGGTTTTTTTTTTAATGAAAACATGAGTTTAATTAGTCAATTTAGGCCATTTGCCTCATGAAAATGGTTCCTGAAAAGGTGATTTCAAAGGAGATGTTGTATTAGAAGTCAGAAGACCAAACACCAGATTTACTAACCAAGGAATTGGCCTTCACTTCATCAGCTCCATCAAACATGTCACAAGTGGGCATAACTGATTTTTATGCTCCAGCTTGAGGGGGAGTGTAGAGAAATGGAACATGGAGTCATGTAGTCATGCAGAGTGACATATCGTTTTTATTTGATCTTCTCCATGTACCATGCCTATTGTGTACTCATGTGTAGCAACATACTCTTACATTAATAAGATAGTACTAGTCCAGTGAAACTAATAATCCAAAAATCGAATATAAAAAAAGAATAGTGAGACTAATACAATCAATTATGCCCTCATTACATCTCCTTCCTTCTATTTCTTCCCTCTTTCCTTATTATTCTTTTCATACTTAATTTCAATCCCTAAATTCTCTTCATCCATTTATCTCAACTCCCATGAGCTCCCACAGTAATGGGACAGAAGACAAAACACTCCATGATTAGGCCAGTTCATTGAATGGTTCTGACAATCAGTCAGTCATAGTAGAAAACCCTCAATAATCAGACTGTGTCCCATCATTGACACCTATAAATGGACAATAGAAATGAATATTGGCAATGATCAGCATTGAACAGGGAAGGCAAACCCATCAGATGGGTGGGATCATCCACTCCAAGTGATTTGTGGAGAATGATCAGCCAAAAATGGGACCCAGCTGAATGATGTTGAGGAATTGATATCTACACCACCATTTTGATTTGCATACACCCTATCCATTTGGGATTGAGATAGTGAAGTTGGATTGAGATCACGCCTTGTAATTGTAATTTCCATGATTTTGAGTAAGCCCATTAGATTTACCTGTATCGCTGATCTTCCGAATTGCCATGTTCATGGTGTCCGCAACATAAATATTTCCACGGTCATCCACTGTAAACCCTTTTGGGTGATTCATCCTTGCTTCTCTTGGCTTCCCATCAACATGTCCAGAGTACCCTTCTGCTGAACCGGCTACCAGCTTTGTTTTGCTATCTGCATTTTTTCCATGTATTTGGAGAAGGGCTGAGTTCATTGGAAACCAAAATAATAAAATGAGAAGAGAAATTATGTGTGAGTTTGAAAATACACCGAAATGGACACTTGGTTGAATATGGCAATGGGGAGTCATTTGGGCAATGATGGAAAAAGATACCCAAACAACTATTTCACTCGTTTTAAGTTCTATTTGGAAACAGATGAAATAAATAAAATAAAAAATTGTAAAGCATTCCAGTTGGACCCAATATCCAAGGTATTCAAAATGTTTCCTAAACTAAGACATAAAATTCTGAGAGGATGGAGCCTGGTGTGCATAGAAGAGCTTAATAAGGGCCATTTGTTCCAAAACTTCTCAGATTTTTTATTTTTTTTGCAGAAAAGATTATCTAAAGGCCGCAAAAATGGATTTAGATTTTCTGCAGAATACTTGAACAGGCATAAATTACAGAGTTATCATAGAAGTTTGGTATGTTCAGAGACAGAATGCCATGGATTTCAGATACAAGGTATTAAATAATGTGAGGGATGCAGGGAAGCAAAAAACCATAGATTTTAGATACAACCTATCATACACCGCCCCACACAAGAGCATGGTTCGGCGATCAAGAACATTGACACGTGGACATCAGTATGTCAAAAATCACCCAGATGGAAATATCCTGGCTATTGAACATGTAGCCTTGTTTTGGTTGAATGTGAGTCATTGCTACCATTTCTTTCCTAACCGTCTATTTGTTGGCAAACGTATTGAATGTTGTAACTTTGCAATCTGGGAGATTTTCAGTGCATATGGCCAATCAAATTGGGGCCCATAATATCAATTGTCTGGGTCCCCAAACCACGGGCCCTGCTTGCAGAAACTGAAAACCCAAATGAGTAATCTACAAACTTCCAGCCAGAGCATTATATAATACCTATTTAGATATGATGCCCATGACATTGAGAAAAAGGCCCATCAGTCCCAGAACAATAAGGAAAGGAACAACCTCTGCTATATGAGTTTTGGGTATTTGCAGAAATCATAAAAAGAAAAAATCAATCGAAACAGTGAATTTTGGGTATTGGCTTTTGCAGAAATGGAAGTGGGTTTTGGGTTTTTTGCTGAAATGTAACCAATCAGGAAAAAAGAAAAAAAAAAATAAGAAGAAGAAGAAAAGAACCAGCAATAAATAAGAAAAAAAAAAAAAAAAAAAGAACACTTACATCGCGATAGTGGAGGAGTGATCTTGTAAATATTACTATTGGCAGAGTCCAACAGCAGAAGCTCACCGCTCGGAGACACCTCAACAGTGAAAGGCTCAATCCCAAGCTTGCTTCCATCGAACACTGTCTCTACAGTGTATCCGCTCTCGAACTTCAACACAGGACGGCCCGAAACCGCTGGAAGAAAAAAAATCAAACATCTCCATTTCAAGGTACTGATACTTCTAGGTAGCCACTATTATACCCACCCTCTTCAGTTTGCATGCTCCCATCTCCCATTTTGGAAACGAAATAGTAAAAACAGTACAAAAATGTACGATCCCAATTTCCAAAATGGATAATGGGTGTATCCAATCAAAGAGGTTGGTTGTTGTAGATATTAACTGATTTTTCTACCTGATTTTGTTGTAGCAGATAATGACCAGATCCATTTCAAGAAGGCAGAAAATGCATTTGAGAAAAACCCACTTACAAATCCTGCTAAAAGGGAACAAAAAAGAAGGAGAGATTTCAGCTGGAAGAATACCCAAGAAAAAAGGTGAAAAAGAAAAGAAATGGGAAAAGGGGTTTTTATGGGGTTTTGAAACTCACTTGCTGGAGAAGATGTAGCTGCTGAAACTAATGAAAAGCTAGCAAGGAAGCACATGAAGATGATGAAAAGCACAACATACCCTTTTCTTTTCATTCTGTTCTACTCACTAGAGAGAGAGAGGGTGAGAGAGAGAGAGAGAGAGAGAGAGAGAGAGAGAGAGAGAGAGAGAGACAGAGAGTTCAATGTCTGTGCATTGTAGCTTTATATGATCATCTGTGCAGCAGCATTAGATGATGAGAAGAACCCACTTCCATTTCTTGCTCTTTTCTTCTTCCATGCCCTTCTCTAGTAGAGTAGAGTACAGTAAAGAGAGATTTTCATACTCTGGCAGAGTGCAGTGATCATACTCATGCACTCAGAAATTGTATACCTGGCATGCATCGGTCACAAAAAAGAAAAGATAAGCGAAACCGACCACCTTTCCTCGAGCTTGGTGGACATCTAATGGATGGTTAAAATGAAATTCAATCGTTGATCTACGTACCCAAACAAATTTTCCATTTATTAGAATTTAAAATCATTTTATCTATCTAAATTTAGGGATATTGCCTATATATATTTATTTCTATGATTTATACGGTTTGATTTGAGTTACTTTGTTCCAGTTGTCCATATTACAAGTGGATGTGTATGAATTATTAATCTCTGCCAGAGTATCAGACTATTCCGCATGCGTTTATTTAATGCCGCTATGCTGCGCTTTCTACTTAGTCGAGTTATTTGATTCTCGGGCAGCTTATAATGGTTGATACACAGGCATTTAGAAGTTGTACATATAAAATATATTGACTCAATTAAACCGTTGAAAAAAAAAATCCACGTGGATAGATCTCCACTCGACAATAATATTTATTAAATTATTCTAATTTCTGATTAGTAATATGTGTTTGATGAAAATTCTGACCATTAGCAGTTGATATCTCAACAATTAGTTAAATATCACTTAATCTCCCTAAATGATTGATTTTTAGTTTTATGATCTGTTTAAATAGAGGCCCACGATTTGAACGGTTGAATTTGAATTAAATATATCATAAGTGTAAATTTTCTTACTACCTGCGTATCAACAGTCATCGTCTGTCGGAGTATCAAAGTTTTTCACTTGTGCTTGATTGGGACAGAAGGGCAGTGGCAGCGAATCATGTGCTCTGATTATGTCTTAATTTAGTGGTTTAAACGTTAAACCTGAGAGAAAGGCTTGATACTCTGGCAGAGCGTGACTTTTCATACACATGCGTTTCTGTATATGACCCATACCATCCTTACAAATCATCGAATCCACTTTAAATGAATAAAAAACAAACATTATACTGAACTGATCTCCTAAATGGCTGATTGGTGAAATCAAAGCATTCAACGGTCCTAATATGACACACAAATGTTTATTTATCGATGGTCAGGAAGCTCCAATTAATTTGATTTTGAAATTATGGGCCATCTACAATGGTTCCCACAATTTGAAAGGTTTATGTTGAGTTGTGTATATGGTAAGTGTACAGTTAGTAATTGCATGAGTACGAATGTCATAGTCCACCTGCGAATAAAAAAATTCCTTGGCCTTAATTAATTACGTGGCTTCGGTGGGAGAAAAACAATTATACTCTGACAGAGGGTGATGGATGATAGTCATGCACTTAGAATTTAACATATAGATTAATCAAATTAAAATGTCCAAAATAACGGGCTCCAGTTTACATGCATTATGAATATATAAAAAAAAATTACATGTATTTGATAATCTCAATATTAGGTTAAACATTTATTGGACCCTTGAAGAGGGAGTTAAAAAAATTATTATATTTTAACAAACAAGTGTTAAAGAATTAGAATGCACCATTTAGCTTGTGCCGGTAACCTAATAACAATAGATCAGATCACAGTGGGCTTATTTTGTAGGGGGCATCCAGAACCAGAGCCAGAACCAGAACCTAGCTAAAGTGGGACAGCCTTGCCAAGGGTTCCGTGTGGGCCCTGCGTCATCAATGCCTTCTATCAAATTTTAAAGTCTATTTTAGAGCATAAACTTTATAATAAAAAATAAAAAAAATAAAAAATAAAAAGCAATTTGAAGGCCCACAAGAAGTGTAGATTGAAAGCCTACCATTGAAAATTTGTTGAGGCTGCTGAAGTTTCAGATCAAACTGATAGATATCTTTTCTTTTCATCTAAGTCCACAGTACCTTTAAAATAAGTTGAATGACAAATAGACATCACTGTGGACCTTATAAAGTTTTATGATAGGACTTCAATACCCATTACCTTTGATGGTGTGGCCCACTTGGATCTTTGGTCTATCACTTTTTAGGGCTTATAATTTAAAATAATCTATCAAAATAGATGAATAACATTGGATAAAATATATATTCCATGATGTGACCTACCCTGTGGTGAGATTTGATTTGTAAGTCGTCTGCTTGTCACATATGAGGTAAAGTATGTACCATCTTGTAAAGCTTTTTTACATGCTCATTTCTCACATCATAGGTAGAGTTACACATTAACTAAGTTAGCCCAATTAACTTGCTCAACTTGTCTCGAAAAAGCTCAATTTGGATTGGCTCGATACTGGGTCAAGTTGATTTTTCGAACTTAGAAAAAATTTCAAGCTGAGTCCGAGCTCGACTCGACTCAACTTCGAACGTAACTAGATTCGAATCGATTCAACTCAGATCAAATACACTTAATATAAATATTTATATTTAAATAAATTATATAATATATATAATATATATTAAAATTTTTAAAATCTAAACTAGAACTTAGCTTATATGCTCGAATTTGAAATCAACTCGAAAGATCGAGCTCAAGACAACTCGAACTTAGCTCGAGCTATCTTGAGTTGTTGACCAAGTTGAGCTGAGCTGGCCAGTCACGCTCAAGGATTGAGCCGAGTTCAAGTTAGGTAGCCTGGCCGAGGGTGAAGCTCAACTCAATTCGGCTCGTGTACAGCTCTAAGCACAAGTAAGGGTATTAATAGGCGGGGGCTTGGGCTTGGGCTTGGGCTTGAGCTACAAGTTAGATGGCAATTTCAAATTCTGAGCAAGCCCAGTCCATTTACAGCTGAACAGTAAGATCTTTTAATCAAATCTTACCACGTCACCGCACTACCACAAATGAAAAGGGCCTCTCTTTAAGTTCCATTTGGTTGCTTTCTCTTGTACGCCACTACGTGGATGAGAGGTATGGCGAAAAAGAAGGGTATCTAATCTCGCAGTTATCTAAATGAACATCAACGGAGAAAATCACAACAACTGGATATAGTAGTTGCCCAATCAATGAGATTTTAAACCTAAATCCAATCCACACAGTGGTCCAACAGATCAACAGTCCTGATCGCCAGAAACTTTTGCCACCTCTATCTTGTCAACGGAATTGCATAGTACCTTTTAAGAAGACCCTGCCTATTGGTATTCCCCTTTCACAATTATTAGTATTGTTTAAGGTAGAGGGACTTTGCCCATTGTCTATCCTTTGATGGAATTGCTTCTTGAATGGTTTTGATCTCCCGTACGCTTACCCGGTCACGGAAGATTAGTGCTCCCGCAGTGCACCTGTATTTTCCAGTTTTCCAATTTGCTTTCACCCCCTTGAAAAAGTAGTACCCACAGCAGCAGCAGCAGGGCAGATACTTGGCACTGAAAAAGGAAATACCGAAAAAGGGGCGAGGATTAGATACTGACAATGTCAGTAGCCAAATCGCTTTGAAGTGACGTCACCAAGGTCGGTGGACCATCATGAATGATGCATGTGTTGTATCCATACCGTCCAACCATTTTTAAAGATCATTTTATCACATTACAAAGAGAATGAGATAGATCTATATTTCAAGTGGACCCACGCTAGAAAACCCTGTGAGCCATCACTCCAACCGTTAAAACATTTATATGGCCTACAGTGATGTATTTTTGAGATCCATCCTATTCATAAGCTAACATAATGATAGATTGAAATGAAAACAAAAATATCAGCTTCATCGAAAACTACTGTGGACCCTAAGAAGTTTTGAACGGTTGATGTCCCTGTCCCCACTATTTTCCATGGTGGGATCCACTTGAACTTTAGATCTATCTCATTTTCTTAGAAATGCCATAAAACGATCTCTAAAAATGGTTGGACGGTATGGATATAACACACGCATCATGATGGGTCCACAAAGCTTGGTGACGTCACTTCAGTAGCGAATTGGCTACTGACCTTGTCAGTATCCAATCCGCGCCCAAAACTTCCCTTAGTGGGGCCAGCTACTGGGGATGCTAGTGCGATGGATTGGGACGCGGTAGGTGGATCCTGATCGTGGGGTCTACTGTGATACACGTGCCTTACATCCATGCCGTCCATCTATTTTGACAGCTCATTGTAGGCATGATTCCAAAAATGAAATAGATCCAAATCTAAGGTGGACCTCACCACGAGAAACAGTGCTGATTGAATACCCTCCATTAAAAACTTCCCACGGGCCACCAGAATATTTATTTGCCATCCAACCTATTGATAAGGTCACAAAGACCTTGATGAATAGACCATACAAATATCAGCTTGATCCTAAACTTTTGTGGCTGACAAGAAGTTTTTAATGGTCAATCACCACTGTTCCCTGTGCTATGGTCCACCTGAGATTTGGATCTACTTAGTTTTGGGATAATGCCCTGAAATGGCTAAATGAGCTGTCAAAACTGATGGACAGCGTGGACGTAAGGGACATACGTCATGGTGGCCCCCACAGTCAGGGATACACTGGGCTCAATGCATCTGAAGCTGCGTCCGATCGATTGCGCATCTGTCTAACATTTGTTACCATTCAAATTGTTTTGGCCGTCCATTTGTGGGCCATGACGGACCAAAACTTTGAGCGCTCATGGACGCCCCAAAGATGATAATGTGGGCCAGAGGGTTGGTTTGGTGCACTGGCAGAGTTTGATGAGATCGACTGCAGATGGGGCAGAGAGCCAGAGAGTGTTTTAAGGGCATTTGCTTGTTAAATGTGTGGCTTCTGGGGCTATGAACTATGAACCGTTTTTGTGGGTCCCACAATGTGGACGGTTTGGTTTGGGATAAAGGGACGCCCCTTTTACGACTATTGAGTGCATCAGCCAGTCATGCCAGCTCTTTACATTTATCACATGGGTCCCACCGGAAAAGGGCAAAAAAAAAGGTTAAGGTGAGGAATCTCTCCTGGTCACAGGTGTATATTGCACGGTGGCGGCCAGATTTTGAAAATCATGTCGCTAAACACAGCCAAAGATAGCACCCCGGTATTTTTAAAATCTTGCAATATCGCGTCGAAGGTTGGTAAAAAGGTTAGCTAATTTGTTAAATAAATATATATTTAAACTTTGAATTTATTTAATTAATTTAAAATAAATATTTTAATTTTTGACAAGACTTTTTCTATAATATTTTGAGAAAAAAACAAAAATCAAAATTTGAAAATCTTTTAATAAATTTTTAGCCTATGAGTTATTGAGAAGGAGACATTTTTGTTAAAACTGAAGTCTGATACAAATCCCAAGGGATTGAATCTCGCTGATGCAAAAATCTAATTCACCCTCTTTAGACCTTCGAGCACCTGCATAAGGAGAAGACAAATGAAACGCTAGCTAGAGTAAGGGACCCTCTGATGCCTAAGTCAGGCTAGAAATCTAAGTCTAGTAGAATATGGGACTTTGGGTGAGAGATCGTGCATACCTTTCATCATTACAAATGCTCTTATTTATAGTTGAAGAGAGGAGATGGCGTAGGAGGCAATCTTCCTGTTTAATAGGTACGTATTGTAGAGGGATTCAAATCTCGAATGCGTGGGGGATCTCCAAAGATCCTTGGCGAAGATCTCGGGATCCTGAGCGTCATGCAAACATCCTATGAGATCTTTGGAGAAGATCTCGGGCGGATATTTCTTAGATAAGGTCTGTTTACCTGGAGTTGGGCAGTGGTAAGTCGAGGCGATCTTGGCTGACCTGACCTGGGGTCCCACCAACCTGATTCCTTTATCAAATAGTTGGGCTTCCTTTGGTGTTAAGCAAATCAGTGGGTCTCCCGACCTGTTGGTGAGAAACCGAGCTCGACCTCGTTCCCTGCTCGGTCCAAGGTCAAGTGGCAGACTTTTAATTAAGTTCGTCGTTTATTCAAATTGGTGTGGTACGTGAAGGTCCAACCTGC
Source organism: Magnolia changhungtana (assembly GCA_030180095.1). Lineage (NCBI taxonomy): Eukaryota > Viridiplantae > Streptophyta > Magnoliopsida > Magnoliales > Magnoliaceae > Magnolia > Magnolia changhungtana. The sequence goes on along the minus strand of JASAUF010000070.1, from coordinate 983,441 downwards.
CCTCTCATTATTGGTCGATCTATTTTCCCCATAACAAATCTAAAGTCAAAAAAGCCTATTTAATGACCATATGAAAGAAATGATAAAATCTGAAAATTAAGAATTGAATATCAAAGAACCTCTTTGTTAATAAAAGTATGAATTACTTGAAATTTGTTAACTTGACACATTTGCCCATTCCACACGACACAGCCATGATTAAATCCCTGCCATTAAAAACTTCAAGGATTCCAAAGGAGTCTTCTTCTTCTTTTGTTACCGTCCAACCATTTCATAAGGTCATAAACCCTATACAAGTAAACCCTATATGAAGAGACCATACAAATATCATGTTGATCCAAAACTTTTGTGGCCTTCAAAATTTTTTTTAATGATTAATTACCGTTGTTTCCTATACCATGGTCTATTTGAGATTTGTATATGCTTTCTTTTTTGGATTATGCCTTAAAATGAGCTTTCAGTGTGGATGGACAATGTGGAAGTAGTCACATACATATGGTGGGCCCCACAATCAGGGGCCCACCTACCTCAGTGGATTTGGGAATGCATATTACCCACTAATGATGGACGGTGCTGTGTGGCTCCCACCATGTTGTGTGTGTTGTATCCACACTGTCCATCCATTTTTTATTTTTATTTTTTCAAATCATTATAGGGAAAGATCCCAACAATGAGGAAGATCCAAATCTCACACCACAGGAAATAGTGGTGATTGAACGCTCACCATTAAAAGCTTTTAGTGACCTCAAAGTTTTGAATGAAGTTGATATTTGTGTTTACCCTTCATCAACAGGTTGGATGGTAAGTAAACATTACAGTGAGCCCTAGGAAGTTTAAGGGTGGACATTTAATCACCGTTACTTTCTTGTGGTGTGGGCCACTTAAGACTTGGATTTATCTCATTTTTGGGCTCATGACATAAAATGATCTAAAAACATAGCCATAGCCAAAGGGCGTGGATAAAGCACATATATCATGGTGGGTGATAGAGCACCATATGGTAGCCAACAGGCTACTAGGCAATCCGCTTCTGGATCCGTGATCAAGGGGATTGACTGCCTTGTGTGCTCGGTGTTGTGTTGACATCACCAAGTCATGTGAGCCCCACCATAATATATGTGTTATATCCACGCCTTACATTCATTAGGCGACATCATTTTAAGACATGAGACTAAAAATGAGGCAAATCCAAAGCTCAAGTGCACCACAAAACAAAAAGTGGTGGGACAATGATTCCTACCATTGAAACATTCCTATGGCCCACCGTGATGTTTATTTGTCATCCTATGTGTTCATGAGGTCACAAAGACCCGGATAAAGGGAGAAAAAAAATGTCGGATTGCTTCAAAACTTATGTGGCCACCAAGAAGTTTTCAATGGTAGACGTTCAATCCCCCTTGCCTTTTGTGGTGTGGTCTACTTGAGCTTCAAATTTGCTTCATATTTGGGCCCATGCCCTAAAAGTATATCTTAAAATGGGTGGACAATGTGGATATAACACATACATTATGGTGGAGTCCACAAACTTGGTAACATTAACCCACCAAGGAGGTAACCACACAATCAGTTTCCCAAGTCACGTGGGGACTGGGCACTACCCAACCAAGATGAAAATGGAGGCTCCTCTTATGTAACGCCCTGAAAATCGGGGGTCTAGCATAAACTCAACTCCCGAGTTCCAACGCATCACTTATGCAACAAAATGAATGATGATTGAATGTTGACTGTATTCATGCATTGAACATGAGTGAGATTAAGCCAAAACAGCATATCATACTCCAGAGACAGTTAAATTTGCAAGCGGAAGACTGTGATAGATAGATAAAATATATAAACTGTGGTGGGTCTCCAGAGTGTGATAAAGTTACCAGGTTAAATAATTACAAGTATGATTTTCAATTATACCAAGTTGTGTAGTGTGATCTAGTCAACATCCCTGTAGCCCCGACAATCAAGGCACGGCTCTCACGAAGCCGCCAGAAAACAGCATATACGAGGAAGCATTCTCGTCGTCATAGAAGTCGGCTCCGCCTCGAGTAGCGTCGCCATCTGCAATCAGACAAAGTCGGTGGGTGTTCGAACACCGTCCCATATCGTGGGGTGAGTGATCAACTCGGTGGAACAATAAAGCATAGGTTAACATGTTATCAATGCGGTCAAGCGATAATGATAAAGCAAGTACAATCAAACAATTTTAACTACTCTTATTTAATGCAAGTATGAAATGACATGATGTATGCCCTTGCCAACCACCCTCATGCGACATCATCTTACGTTCGCGAATACGTCCATCCCTCAGTGCTCCACATCTACCAGGCACATGCGGTCTGATGATGAGCATGATTACCGAGTAATTATTAGTTCATTTCAAACAGCAGTATTGGGAAACTAAGGTACCTCCCTTGTATCATTCTCAAACATGATTCATTCTAGGGTCGTCAGTCCTAGTTAATCTCATACGATGTTATGGTTTGAGAGGCGTAGCGAAGGCATCACAAAGGGCTCATCACTCGTCAGCATGGATACAGATCTCACCGTATGCGGCTCAATTGCTAACCGTCAGCTCGAGTACAGGTCTCACCGTACTCGGCTCAATCACTAGCCATCAGCTCGAATACAGATCTCACCGTACTCGGCCCAACTCCTGCTCTAGTTGCTGTAAAGGGCTCGTCGCCAATCACAGACCTTAGAGTATGCTCGAAGACACTAAGAGGACTCGTCGCCCATCAGCACGAGTACAGGTCTCACCGTACTCGGCTCTCGTCGTAGGTGTCAACAGCTCGAATATAGTGTCCCATACCACCATAATCGGCTCACGAGTTTGGTTGCTCACTGGTCACTATGGGGAGGCATGTGGCCCCAGCGTAGGCCGACAGCTCGACCACGGTGTCCCATACCACCATGCCCGGCTCATGAGTCTTAGCGGATCGAGGTATCATGGTTAAAAGGGATTTCATTGGTAAGTTTGGTACCCTAGGTTCAAGCAATTACGTCCAAACATGGCGAACAAACATTAGACAGATCGGGTTACTTGACGAGCCTGACTAGCTCGAGCGCACAATCAATTGGACGACATGAAGTGCATAAGCACTTTGTGTGGCCAACCACTATCGCCAACCGAAGTACGACTCGGGTTCGTCAAACACATCTCACGTGGTATATGAATCACAACCACGCTTTCAAATCCATTACCGATTTCCTGGACCATACAATAGCCCCAATCACATTCAATTGCAAATAGATAAAGCAGTAATGGATCAAGATTCAAATCATATAATCAAGTCTGGTATTATCCGTTTAGGTCGCTGTGGTACATTGCACTGCACTTTCGTTACTCCACTCCCCCATCACCCATGATGGATCATACAATGTAAATATAAATTTAAACATATGCATTACATAGTTAAAATCATAAAGCAGTTGAGCATGTTATGAAGCACAACACGAGCATGAATTTATACATGTTCAATTCCTAATCACACAACTATCCAAGGAGATCATACACATAGTTAAAAGAGGTTGAGAATCATATCTCAACACCCCTTATACATTACAATTTTGCTAACTACTACTCATTCAGACATTTCAAGAAACACTTAAACAAACATATATCAACATACATGACATATGTCGATCACATAGGCATTAGGCCAAATCCTTTCACTAGGGAGTTGCCCCAATCATAACACGCGTACACCCACGACGGATAGTCATGGCAAGCAGGAATCCAAGTTCCATATTCATTCAGTCATTTCCACAAACACTTGGGCCACACATTTTAGCATATATGGTGTATATTGGCCGTGGCGTGATTTAGGGCAAATCCTTTCGTCAAAGGGGGTATCACCAATACAACAATCATGAATCCATGACAATTAGTCATGGCGAGCACGAATTAGAATTCTATACTCATTCAATCATTTTCACAAACACTTAGAATACACTATTACAACATACATGGTGTAAGTTAGCAAAACATGTATTAGGGCTATCCATGTATAATATATTACTACAGCAAATAATCATGATAAATACATCTCCCAATATTTATACGTATACAGTATTTTCTAGAATACGCATTTTCAACATACATAGTATATACAAGCAAACATGTATTACGGCGATTCCTTTCGCCAAACAAGTAATTTATCCATATATTATATAATCATACGATAAATAATCATGGCAAACACATGTTCAAAATATACATGTATACGGCACTCCTTACAATACAGTATTTCTACATACATAATGTATATTAGTAAAACATGTATTTAGATGAATCCTTTCATCAAATAAGTATTTTATCTATATATCGTATATCCATACGACAAATAAACATGTCAAATACATTTCCATAAAAAATACGTATACGCTATTTTATACGAATACCTAGAGTATGTGAAATTTCAAATTCTACAATTCTAATCGAAACAGAAAATGGAAAGCACTTTGTACATGTGCAATTGCATGCAGATCATGAATCTACCATTATCTGACATTGAAAGCGTTGAAAACCGCAACCTATACACCTAAAGTCCTCACCTTTTGTCGTAGAATCGTAACGGAGTCGGTTTGTTTGCTAAGCTTCCGTAAACGGCAGATTGGCGACCTAAAGAATGGAATAGGTTAGCTATTTCATAACCTACAACCACCCAAGCCCCAAATCAGATTAGGGTTAGGGTTTCTTACCTAAAAATGGAGCTGGAATCGCCGGGAAAGCGATGAGAATGGGGTGGTTGAAGCTTGGATACGGCAGGGGAGAACGGCAGGAAGAAGCTCCTACTTCTCCCTCACTTTCTCTCACTTTTCTCTCTTCTCAAATATAAATTCGTATGGCTGGAATGGGAGAGGGTTTAAGGTCCTTATATAGTCTAAAATGTCTCCAAAATAGACTTGGGAACAAGTTATACTTGGGTTTTGTCCAAAGGGCATTTGTTTCAGCTCAATGGGGCATTTCCGGAGCCCCCCCTTGAGCCAAAGGTCGGACTTAAGCTCACAGACAGTGGATCTATGTTTAGTTAAGTTTTCATTTCAGTCGAATTTCCAGATCACACGTGGTGGACCAGTTTCAGTTCGACGGTCAGCGGATCTCGATCGGAGATTCCGAGTACATGTAAATGTGTATGAAATTTCTCCTGATCCGAGGGTGTAATTTAGTCTGATTCTGACGGTCTGATTGCTTAAAACTGATCCGCAAATGAGAGATGCCAGATTACTATTCAAAATATTTATTTTGTAAAGAAACATGTGTTTTCACACTCTCTCGCTCCGGACTCAAGCGAATAGCCGTGGGACATCGGCTGGATTTGATTTTCGAGATGGTTGTCAAGCCCAACGAGGCGGTCCTAAGTCCTTAACTTCATATTGTTCGGACTCTCGATGTGCGGTCTAGATCAGATACGGAGTTTCGAGATGCTCCCGAGAGCAGCCGGGTAATGAGATTGATCCTAGATTTCAGGGTAACCTAGCGTCAATGATTTTACAAGTTTTGGGTCTTGCAGATCGTATTTAAAGCGATTCAAATGGATTTCATAGCTAATCTAGTTTAACACTTAGTTAACTTTGTCAAATTTCTAAAGGATTTAATCCTAAGTGATTTCCGTCTGAGGTAGTATTTAGTCCTTTGCAGTTTGTATCTAAAGTGATCCAAGTTATACTACTTAGCTAGTTTAAGATAGTGTCTAGGGCGAAAGTGCTTTGAAAAATTGAAAGAACAAGGTAGTGAAGGGTGAGATTTGTGAAGGAAATGGGTTAAGGAGCGATTTTAGACTGTGGGATTCAGTTCTGATAGGTTAATAAGGTGTTAGGAGCAACCCATTGCCTAAGGACGTCTAATTCCAGGTTGGCAAAAATCCGGGGTGTTACATCTTAGGGCTATGTGGGGCCTACCTGTTGCGTAACACGCCAACAATGCAAGTGAACCGAAATCCAATCTCCGGTCTCACCCACAAATGATAAACAAGAAGAAATATAATCTAGAAGTAGAATCAAAGCATACTAACAAGCCACAAGACAAAATTTACGTGGAAAAAATCCCAACAAAGGTAAAAAACCATGGGTGCAAACTTCCACTATGAAGAAAAACGAGATTACAAGTAATGTATTCACCTTAGACGTATAGAAAACCCTTAGCCTTGCTTTAGAAAACCCTTTTTCATACCTTTCTCATACCCTAGAATAACCCTAGGACCCCTATTTATAGTTTAGGAAACTTTTGCTCCGCACCTCTGCGAAACCATCTCAAAATTACATAGTTCGCACTAAATCCGCGTACAATTTGTGTAACCCTCAACTAGTCAAGCCAGGTCCTCGACTGGTCGAGCGGACCCTCAACTGATTGAGACAGGCCCTCCACTGGTCGAGCCCAAAAAATCCTGCTCGCTGGACTTTAAGTTAAGCGGGCCCTCGATTGGTCGAGCAGCACCCTTCGACTGGTTAAATAGCCCACTCGACCAGTCAAGTAGCTCGATAAAGGCATTGGTGTGCTAGATTCACACCTCAACATGCTCTCACTTAGAGACTATAGACACTGAAAATCGAATCGGCGCCCACGTTGGTTAAAAGTGTTATGGTGATGATGGTGGGGTGAGTAAGCTGATTTATGATTGTTGGAGTCACCACTAGCCAATATTACTCAGAATCTCGCAGTCGGCTAGAACCCACGGAATACGTAAGGTTGAAGAAATCCGAAGATTCTCCTACCTCAGATTGACTCCTGGTCTGCGATCTGGGATTCTGGGTAAGGGACCTCGGTTACAAAGAGGGAAGGTGTTAGGCACCCTCTCTGCCCGCACAAATGTACGGTCTCTACTTAGATGGTAAAATAATATCAAGGGATGATAATGATGCTGTGGTCATAATGGGACTAGTCACATGTGGATTTCTGATGTAGCAAGATTCGAGATTTCGGCAGGCCACAGAGCATACGTCTGACAATGTGTCTAGAGGGTGGATGTGATGATGCTTATGCAAGGAGATAAGAAAAGTGGACTAGATCACTAGGAATTTCTAATGTGACAGGATCCGATGCACGGCAAGTCACAGAGCATACGTCCACTAGAGATCTAGAGAAGCAAGGGGGTTGAGAAAGGAATAGATGTCATGATGAATGCTTGTATGTAAATGGATCTTTGGCTTGATTCTTGAATAGGCTAGGATGTGTGTTGTACCATGATCAACTAGGCTAGGTTGAGGGGGTTAAGATGGCTAGGAAGGCAAAGAGTGGGCTAAGAAGATGTCTAAAAAAAATCTGGACTTTGAGGATTGGGAGCACCTCCTCACCCTCACTCTCTTCCTCCCTCTCTTTCTCTCTCACTCTTTCTCTCTCACTCTCTCCCTCCCTTGGTGGCTCTCTCTTTGGTGTCTTGAAAATGAAAGGGGAGAGAGCTATTTATAGCCATTTTCAATGTTTTTTGGTAAATAGAGGACAAGAGGGGGGTAAATGCTGATGTGGCACATGGTGATTGGTGGAGAGGAGAGAGGCGCCACGTGGCGTGATCTCATTGGCTAAAGGGGCTGGTAAAATAGTAAATAGTGAGATTTAGAGGGGTAAATTCAAAGGAAAGTTGACTTTTGGACGCTGGGACAGCTGTCCACATGCGGGCCTTATGTGGAGCTACTCGGAGTGCCGCTGGTGGAGTCAGACTGCCGCTGGAGGTAGTCAGACTATCGCCCGGCGTCCGTTTGAGCCGGTTTTGTGCTTGCGGGCTTTGCCTAGCGTGCGGGTTCACACGGTGACTTCCTTTTGGGGCCTTCTGGTTGGGACGGATGAGTTTCGGCTTAGGTAAAGAGGTTCTGGTCAAGGTATAAGGTACAGGCGGGGGTTATGCGCGGGCTGAATGGCTTGGATCAAGGTTTCGGGTCTTGGTCTGGAGGTTTTTAAGGTTCTTGGGTGAGGGTTAGGTTTAAGGTGGGATTTGGGTTTGATTCAAGGTGTGATCATGGTTCTTAGCCTTCTTGAGAGGTCAGCCTGAGTGGGGTGTCTACAGAGACCCATCACCATAATCTTTCGTCTTCTATATCCGGAGTGCACAACCTCCCCATCTTTAAGCCTGAAGACCAATCAACGTTGAACAGAGCTTCGGCTTCTCCCGTGTGACCGCCTTGGTCAGCATATCCGCAGAGTTCTTGTAACGCCCTGAAAATTAGGGGTCGAGCATAAACTCAACTCCCAAGTTCCAACACATCACTTATGCAACAAAATGAATGATGATTGAATGTTGTCTGTATTAGACTACTGAACATAAGTGAGATTAAGCTAAAACAACATATCATACTCCAGAGACAGTTAAATTTGCAAGCGAAAGACTGTGATAGATAAATAAAATATATAAACTGTGGTGAGTCTCTATAGTGTGATAAGGTTACCAGGTTAATGAATTACAAGTACAATTTCAAATTATACTAAGTTGTGGAAGTGTAATGTCTTCTATCCCCAATACCATAGCCCCGTCAATGCAATTCTGGGTCTTCATAGACCTGTCAGAGAGTTACACGTAGGAGAACTCCTCCTCAACATCATAATAGTAGTCCGACTCTGCTTCATAAGCATCGCCATCACCTGCAGCTAAGACAATCTGGTTGGTGTTACAAGCACCGTCCCGTAACGTGAGAGTGAGTAACTAACTCAGTGGAGCAATAAAGCATAGGTTAACATGTTATCAATGTAGTCAAGCAGTAATGATAAAGCAGTATAATCAAACACTCCTAACTACTCTTATTAATGCAAGTATGAATGCAGTCATGATGGATGCCCTCACCACACACTCCCTCGTGCGACACCATCTTACGTTCGCGGCATGCTTGCATTCCTCAGTGCTCCACATCTTCCAGGCACATGCAATGCATGATGAGCATGATTACCGAGTTCTTATTAGTCCATTTCAAACAGCAGGATTGGGAAACTAAGGTACCTTCCTTATATCATTCCCAAACAATGATCCATTCTAGGGTCATCAGTCCTAGACAATCTCATACGATGGTGTGTTTCTAGGTCGCTGCAAGGGGCTGTGGTCATTACACGGAATCGTTACACCACTCCCCCATCACCTTATAAATACAGGCCTAGTTTATACTCTGTTACTACGGGAAGGCTCGTCGCCTCACCGCAGATTTAGAGTATGCTCGAGGTCACTACATCGGGTACGATCAGGGCTGCAAGGGCTGTTACACAGAATTGTTGCACCACTCCCCCATCACCTTATCAAAGCAGTGTAGGCCGACAGCTCGAATATAGTGTCTCATACCACCATAATCGGCTCACGAGTCTGGTTGCTCAATGGTCACTACGAGGAGGCTCGAGGCCCTAGCGTAGGCCGACAACTCGACCATGGTGTCCCATACCACCATGCCCGGCTCATGAGTCTTAGCGGATCGAGGTACCATGGTTAACAGGATTCCACTGGTAAGTTTAGTACCCTAGGTTCAAGCAGTAGCGACCAAACATGGTGAACATACATTAGACATATCGGGTTACTTGACGGGCCTGACTAGCTCGAGCGCACAATCAACTGAACGATATGAAGTGCATAAGCACTTCGTGTGGCCTAACCACTGTCGCCAACTGAAGTACGACTCGGGTTCGTCAAACACATCGTACGTGGCGAAATGAATCTCAACCACGATCTCAAGTTTGGTACCGATTGTCTGGACTATAAGCATAGTCCCAAACTCAATCGATCCTTATTTAGAGCATGTAGAGTAAAGCATATTAAATAAAGTAATTCAAGCAAGTTAACAAGCGTGTCATAAAGCATGTTATACAGCATGTTATAAAGCACTATATAAACAAGAATACAAACACACATATTTCATAAGTAAGTGGTTAAAGTAAACAACCAACATGGAAGAAATCATACACGTCTCTAAGGTAGTTGAGAATCTCATCTCAACACCTACCTAAGACACTATCATCCAAACACTTACTCTCACAAGCATTTTTACAAACACTTAGAATACACTATTACAACATACATAGTGTATATTGGCAAAACATGTATTAGGGCGAGTCCTTTTGCCAAGCAAGTATTTTACACATATATAATATATTCATACAACAACTAATCATGACAAACACATCTCCAAAATTTATACGTATACGGTACTTTCTAGAATACACTATTTCTACATATATAGTGTATATTAGCAAATCATGTATTATGGCGAGTCCTTTCGCCAACTAAGTATTTTATCCATATATATTATATTCCTACAACAAATAATCATGACAAACACATTTCCAAAATTTATACATATACGGTATTTTCTACGAATACCTAGAATATGTAAAATTTCATATTCTATGTCTTTAATCGAAACAGAAAACAGAAAGCACTTTGTACATGTACAATTACATGCAGATCATGAATCTATCATTATCTGACATTGAAAGCGTTGAAAACTATAACATATACACTTAAAGTCCTCACCTTTTACCGTAGAATCGCAACGAATATGATAGGTTTGCCAAGCTTCCGTATTCGGCAGTTTGGTAGCCTATAGAATGAAATAGGTTAGCTATTTCATAACCTACAACCTCCACAACACCCAAACAGATTAGGGTTAGGGTTTCTTACCTAGAAATGAAGTCGGAATCGCCGGAAAAGTGATGAGAATCGGGTGGTGCAGCTTGTGTAGCGACAGGGAATGGTAGTAGGGAGATTCTCCCACTTCTCTCACTCTTTCTCTCTCTTTTCTCACTTCTCTCTCTAGGGTTTCTCTCAAATTCGTATGGCTGTGAGAGAGAGGTTTCTAAGGTCCTTATATAGCCTAAAAATACACTAAAACAGACTCATGGCCAAGGTATACTTAGGTTATAACCAAAGTGTCCATTTTTCAGCTCAACGGAGGACTTCTGGCGGGCCTCCTTGAGCCAAAGGTCGGACTTAAGCTCACCAACCTTGGATCCAGGTGGAGTTAAGTTTTCGTTTCAGTCAGATTCCCAGATCACGCGTGACGGACCAGTTTCAGTTCAACGGTCAGCGGGTCTCGATCTGAAATTCCAAGTACATGGATATGTTTAGGAAATTTTCCCTGATCTGAGGGTGTATTTGGGGTCAGATTCTGACGGTCTGGTTGCTTACAAATTGACTGCAAGTAACAAGTCTCAGATTACTATTTAAGATATTTATTTTATAAAGAAAACAAGTATTTTCACACTCTCTCGCTCCGGACTCAAGCGAACAGCCGTGGGACATTGGCTAGATTTGATTTTCGAGATGGTTGTCAAGCCCAGCGAGGCGGTCCTAAGTCCTTAACCTCGTATTATTCGGACTCCCGATGTGCGGTCCAGACCTAATACGGAGTTTCAATGTGCTCCCGAGAGCAGTCGGGTAATGAGTTTGATCTTAGACTTTAGGGTAACCTAGCGTCAATGATTGTACAAGTTTTGGGTCTTGCAGATCGTATTTAAAGCGATTCAAATGGATTTCATGGCTAATCTAGTTTAGCACTTAGTTAACTTTGTCAAGTTTCTACAGGATTTAATCCTAAGTGATTTCTAGTCGAGGTGGTACTCAGGTCTTTGTACGGAAATTTACGAGTCGTTACAGTTCTCACTTGTATGAATTTCTCTAGAGCAATCGATCCATCTTTCAGTAACGAACGTATGAAGTAATATTGCTTGGTCCTTGAATGAAAGGCTGAATTCTTAGCCAAGTGTATTGCACTCTGACTGTCATTGTACAGCTTGCAATCTGTTTTCTTCTTTCCCAACTCTTTCATAAAACCTTACATCCACACTATCTCCTTGCACGCTTCTGTAGCTGCAACATATTCTGCTTCCGTTGTACTGATGGATACTATCTTCTGTAACTGAGAGACCCAACTAACTGTAACACTAACCAGAGTAAAGACATACCATGTAGTTCTTCTTCTGTTGTCGATATCTCCTACCAAATCTAAATTTACGTAGCCTTATAGATTGATTTCTGATCCTCCATAACGTAGTCCTACATCCACAGTACCTACCAGGTATCTAAGGATCCACTTCACAGCTTCTTAATATTCCTTCCCGGGGTTGTTCATGAACCTGCTAACAACTCCCATTGCTTAAGCAATATCTGGCCTCGTGCTCACCATAGTATACATGAGGCTCCCAATAGCTGACGCGTATGAGACTTTATCCATGTAGTCTCGTTCCTCATAAGTCTTTGCACCTTGCTCCTTAGAAAGCTTGAAGTGGTTGGCTAATGGAGTGCTAACAGGCTTAACACCTCTCATATTAAATCGATCAAGTACCTTGGGTATGTAATCTGCCTGTGACAAAACTAGTTTCTTGTTTTCTCTGTCATGCTTTATCCTCCTAGGATTTGTTTTGCAGCTCATAAATCCATCATGGAAAATTCTCTAGACAGTTGTCTTTTGAGTATGAGATGTCTTTCATGTTTGATCCAGCCATAAGCATATCATCAACGTATAGAAGAAGAATGATGTACGACGTATCAAACTTCTTCAAATAGCAACAGTGGTCTACATGACATCTCCTAAAACTGTTTCCCGACATAAAACTGTCGAACTTCTTGTACCACTGCTCGGGACCTGCTTCAGGCCATATAGACTTTTCTTCAGTCTACACACCTTCTTCTCCTTTCCTGGTGCCACGTAACTTGTTGGCTAATGCATGTATATCTCTTCTTCAAGGTCCCCATGAAGAAAGACTATCTTAACATCTAGCTGCTCTAGATGTAAGTCCTTTATAGCCACTATACTCAAGACCATGCGAATCGTAGACATTTTTATCACTGGTGAAAATATTTCAGTGAAGTTGATACCTGCCTTTTGTTGGAACTCTTTCACAACCAATCTGGCCTTGTACCATTTTGAACCATCGTGCTCCTCCTTCAGTCTGTAAACTCACTTGTTATAAAGAGCTTTCTTACCCTTAGGTGGAGTGACTAGCTTCCATGTACGATTTGACTCCAGAGAGTCCATCTCATCATCCACGGCCTGCTCCCACTTAACCCGTGTATCTAACTGTAATGCCTCTTCAAAACACTCTGGTTCACCATTATCTGTCAACAGTAGATAATGTAAGGAGGGTGAGTATCAGACCTTGGGTCTCCTCTCCCGAGTAGACCTCCTCACAACCGGTGTCTGCGAGCTCTACCTTATTGTACTCTTGTACATGCTCATCCTGTGGCACTGTAATACCCGTGTCCGATAACTCTTCCAACTCTACAAATTCTTTTTCATCGACCTTATTTTGTTTTTGCTGCACACTGTCCTTATGTATCACTTTTTCATTGAAGACTACGTCTTTGTTTCTAATGATTTTTTGATTCTCTATATCCTAAAAATGGTAGCCAAAATCATGTGCCCGTAGCCTATAAATGTGCACTTCCTGGACTTCGCATCTACCTTGTTTCTATGCTTTGCATCAATGTGAACATATGAAGTGCAACCAAACACTTTGAGATGTGCAAGTTTTACTTCTTTTCCAGTCCACATTTCTTCTGATATCCTACCATTCAATGGTGCTGAGGGACTTCTATTGATGAGATATGCGGCAGTATTCATAGCATCTGCTCAAAATGTCTTAGGCAACCCTGCATGTAACCTCACACTCCTGGCGCACTCAAGGATAGTCCTGTTAATGCGCTCAGTCATACCGTTCTGTTGTGGTATCCCTAGAATCATTTTCTGATATTTGATTTCATTTGCTGCACAATACTCCTCAAACCTCTTATCACAGTACTCTTCCCCATTATCTGATCTGGGACATTTTATTGTTTTACCTGTTTGGTTTTCTACCATTACTTTCCACTTCTTAAATATATCAAATACATCAGATTTGTGCTTTAAGAAATAGACCCGCAGTTTTCTACTAGCATCATCAATAAAAGAAATAAAGTAATGTGAACCACCAGAGATAATACCTGTGCCAGTCCCCACACATCAGTGTGTACAAGCTCCAACAGATGCGTCTTTGGAGTGCGTCATGTTTTCTTGAAGCTTATCCTCTTTTGCTTGTCATACACGCAGTCCTCGCAGAATTCCAAGTCAATAGATTTTAACCCTGTTAGCTTCCTTTTTGACAATAGCACTTTCATCCCTTTCTCACTCATATGTCCCAATCTCTGATGCCATAACTACTCATTCTCTCCAATTAATGCGACTGCGAGTAAACTATATGATCTGAAAGTCACGTACAACGTACCTTCCTTCTTGCCTCGAGATATCACCAAGGCACCTTTTGTGATCTTCCAAGAATCACTAGTGAATGTCGTCACATATCCGGTATCAGCCAACTGCCCCACTGAGATCAAATTTCGTTTTAAACTCAGTACATGTCTGACATCCTTCAATTTCAAAACGGTTCCATTTTTCTGACTTATATGAACGTCTCCCTTTCCAACAATACTGCATGGCTCATCATCACCCAGGTAGACTCTCTCGAAGTCACCTGACACATAATCATGCAGAACTTCCGTACATGAAGTGGCATGAAATAAAGCACTCGAGTCTATGACCCAAGACTCATTCTGCGTATGAAGAGACAAGATCAATGCCTCTGTGTCACTCTCCTCAGATAGATTCACTAAATCCTTCCCACCTTGAGAGTTTCCTTCTTATTTCTTAAGGGTCATGCAATCATGTTTTATGTGTCCCTTCTTCCCGCAATGCCAACACCCGTTCTTATCTTTCGGTCCCTTGGACTTCTTCCTCGACTTAGAACGTCCGTGTTTATTACCTCCTTTGTTCAACGATCTTGCTCTTCCTTCAACGTTTATAGCATTCCCCAAATCCCCTGAAACTCCTGATGTCTTTCTTCTATATTCTTCGTTAAGAATTAGACCAGCCACATCATCAAATTTCAGCTTTGTCAACCCTGAAGAATTGCTCACGACAATCACCAAACCATCCCAACTGTCTGATAAATTGGACAAGATCAATAACACCTTGACCTTGTCCTTAAAAGTGATGTCAACGAATTCCAATTGGCTTGTGACTGTATTGAACTCGTTTAGGTGTTCAGTCACGCTCCCACCATCTAACATCTTCATGTTAAATAACCATTTCATAAGATGAACCTTGTTGGATGCTGAGGGTTTCTCATACATCGTAGCTAGGGCTTGCATTAATTTTTTTGTGGTTTTTGCCTTGGATATATTGAAGGCGATGCTCTTAGACAAAGAGAGTCTAATCGTTCTTAAAGCCCTCCGATCCAATAAAGACCATTCATCATCTGTCATATTCTCTGTATTCTTCTCTTTTCCTCCTAAAGGAATATGAAGGTCATTCTGATACAGATAATCCCCCATCTGCATCTCCAGAATGCAAAGTTTGAACCATCAAACTTCTCAATTCTAGTCTTCCTTTCTTCCATCATCGCTCCCACTTGAACTAAACCAATAGTTTTGATACCAGTTGTTGCGCAGCACGCCAACAACGCAAGTGAACTGAGATCCAATCTCCGGTCTCACCCACAAACGATAAACAAGAAGAAATATAATATAGAAGTAGAATTAAAGCATACCAACAAACCACAAGACAGAATTTACGTGGAAAAACCCTAACAAGGGTAAAAAAAACCACTAGTATAAACTTCTACTATGAAGAAAAACGAGATTACAAGCAATGTACTCACCTTCGACGTATAGAAAACCCTTAGTCGTATTTTAGAAAACCCTTTTTCATACCTTTTTCATACCATAGAATAATCCTAGGACCTCTATTTATAGTTTAGGAAACTTTCGTTCCGCACCTCTGCGAAACCGCCTCAAAATTACGTAGTCCGCACCAAATCCGCGCACAATCTGCGTAACCCTCGACTAGTCGAGTCAGGTCCTCAACTGGTCGAGCGGACCCTCAACTAGTCAAGACAAGCCCTCGATTGGTGAAGCCCAAAAAATCCTGCTCGCTAGACTTTGAGTCGAGCGGGCCCTCAACCGGTCGAGCAACACCCTTCGACTGGTCGAGTAGCCCACTCGATCGGTCGAGCAACTCGGTAAAAGCATTGGTGTGTTGGCTCCACACCTCAACACTACCTTGATGTATATGTTTTATCAACATTGGCCATCCATTTCTTTTATACCACCTTAGGGCATAAGATTAAAAAAAAACAAAGCAAATATAAGGCTCAAGTGGGCCACACTAGAATAAATTGTGGGAATTGGGAGCTTACCGTTAAAAACTTCTCGAGGCCATGTGAGGCTTTGATCATACTGATATTTGTAATTTTCCCTTTATCTAGAACCGTATGACCTTATGAAGATATTAGATGGCAAATAAACCTCACAGTGGACCCGAGGAAGGTTTCAAGGGTAATTGTTCAATTCTCACTACTCTTTGTGGCGTGGTACACTTAAGCTCTAGATGTGCCTCATTTTTTAAGCTCATGCTCTAGAATGATCTAACACATAAATCATGATGGGCTAAAAAAATTCCACATGTTAAAAGTTGGGTCGTGTATTAAGCAAGGGAATCTCTATTATAGTGTGTAGAGGCAATTTTGACAGAGAAAAATAAAATAAATTAGAGGAATTCATGGAGCGCATTCTCTATTCCTCTATAAGCCAGACCTCTTTGGCAAAAAATATTCTGAAAAAAAAAAATATGAGGGAGCGCTTTCTGAATTCAAAAGTTAACAAACACACCAATCCATAGCATAAGTGGTAGACTGAGTGAAGATAACCTCGTTTCAACATTGAGGTCTTGATTTCGATTTCCAAGTGGGGTGTGGCTATAGCGGGGTGTGTACTAACTTGCTAAAAAACACCTAATGTGGAACCCTGAAAACATTAAGTAAAATTTTTCAGTCCCTGAGTTTTGTCACAAGAACTTATGTTCTTCATGTATCTCATATCCCAATGGTCCAAAAAGAGGACCCCATTATGGATGAAATATGAAAGAGCAATTATGTTAACAGTAGGTTTTTAACTAGAATGATGGATGCCTGATAGAGTGAAGTGTCTAACTTCCTACTAATTGAAATAAAAAACAGAACTAGTCTTTTGGCTTTTAATTGAGCAGATGGAAACTATGTTGTGTGTCTGAGTTATCCAAGGTCTCATCTCTAGTTGTCATACTTCGTAAACTTTATCAGTTAAAAAAAAAAAAAACAATAGAATTTGTTGTAAAATTTCCATGTAGGCATTATGTGAGGAAAACTTGTATGTTAGCAAAATTTTGAAAGATATGGAATTGTAAAACTTTTTAAAACTTTAGATTTTAGAGAATAGTTTCGAAACACAAACCAATATTTGAAAGCTTGCTTTAGATTTGCGTTATATAACTGCTATAGAAGTTCAATATCAATCATTTAATGTAAAATGGGTTTTTATTTTTTCCTGATATATTGCCAAAGAGTAGACAGACCAAATTAGACCTCCAAGGTACGCTAAGGCGTCCACAGTCATCCATAGAGTAAGCCCCACATGTAAATATGTAATGGGAGGAGGAGAAATCTCTGTCTCTCTGTCTACACCAGACAATCGTAGGAGTGAGGACGTTCATAGCTCTTTCTTAGCTCTCCTCACCTTGAGATAAAATCTCTTTACAAGCAGGAATCAAGATTTCAGAAAAATGTACTCATATGATGCTTCTTGTTCCTACAGATTTTTAAAATGCCTACTATATAAAACGTTTATATATTACCTTAGATATGTAGCTAAATTTACTTAATCTTTTCATTGTGCAATGACATCCGCTCTTGGCCATATTCTCTTGCCACTATAAAAAGTGGACCACAAGATATCAACTATCAAATGTTTTTTTTTAAGCACTATAAAACACTTTTGATACCTATAACTCGTCCATGACCCAAAGCACTTGGGTGTATATATAGATCTAGACTGTCCATCTGATGTATACTACAAATTTGATTTTGGTAATAATAAAATTATTAGAATTATCCAATCAATGTATTTTTTTTTGGACGACCATGCATTTGTTATCGTTTAAGGTGATGGACAGTCCAATCATTTTGAAACAATGTCACCTGAATTACTGCATGAGAATGAATACGCAGTGTACCATTACTTCCCTCGTGGCATACTAGAGGGCAATTTTTTGGTAGAGCTAGAAGAACTGTAGTATGGTAGAGCCATCTCTCCTCCAACATAGATTGGGTTATGTACAAATCGGATCCATGCATATGTAGGCTTTAGCATGAATGATTTATTTCTTAAAAATCACTTCTCTTAGACAATCCTATCCATCTATCTGATTAATAGTAGGGAGAATATCAACAGTTAAAAAGTAATAGATTGAATTGATTAATTGGTTTTGCTTTTTAAGTGGATCGCAACATGTGGGTGGACCCAGTCACTCATCACCTTCTAATGTGTGTGGAGGGTTGACTTCACCATATTATAGCGCTACAGTATGAGCTATCTACGAGGGTCAGGGTCACGTGGGTGCAGCCCTGACCCTGGCCCTGGGGCCACCTTGAAGTATGTATTCTATATCCATACTGTCCATCCATTTTTCGAGCTCACCACGATTTCCTATGGTGTGGTCCACCCGAGAATTAGATCTGCCTCATTTCTGGGCTCATGCCCTAGCATGAGATGGAAAAATGGATGGATGACATGGACATACCATACATACATCAAGGTGGGCCTTACAGTCAGGGCCGCCCCATGCCCAGTGAGGGCCAGCGCACCTATGGGAATTGGTACTACGAGGTCGACCTCATGGGAAGTTCCCATAAGGTCGAGCTGTGTGGGCCCCACCATGATGTGTGTTGAACATCAACACTGTGCATATGATTGGTCCCATTTAGGTCATGGGATATCCCAAAAATCAGCCGTACACGGATTTCAAATGGGCCATATCATCTAAAATCATGTGAAGACATGCCTAAAACATATAAAAGCACTTGGTGGGATCCACCTTAGTTTTGGATGCAGCTAAAACTTGGTCTGACCCCTCATCCAAGTGGGACACACAATGGATGGGCTGGATTTGTGAATCACATCTCAGTGAGCCTAATAAATGATTATGAATGTTTTAATGGGAGGGTTACTCCTCTCAACTGTTGTATGTGACGTGGCCCACCAAATCATGAATTAACTTGATTTTTAAGCCCGTGGCCCACCATGGAATGGTGCATCTAGCTGATGGGGTGGATGTTCGACGCACATCACAGTAGGCCCGCAAAGCTCAACCTCATGGGAACTAGCTTTGTGGGCCCCACATGACGTGTGTTTAACATCAACACCGAGAATTTTATGGGTCCCCTTTATGTATTGGGATATCTAAAAAATCAACCGTATACAGAATTCAGGTGGGCCATACCCTCTAAAACCAAGTGAAGACATGCTAAAACATATAAAAGCACTTGGTGGGGCCCACCTGAGTTTTGGATGCGGTTGAAATTGGTATGACCCCTCATCCAAGTGGGACACATACAATGGATGGGCTGGATTTGTGAACCACATCTAGGTGAGCCTAATAAATAATTACAAATGTTTTAATGGGAGGATAACTCTGGTCAACTGTTGTATGTGGTGTGGCCCACCCAAGTGATGGTTTGACTTGATTTTTAAACCTGTGGCCCACCTTTGAATGGTGCATCTGAATGATTCAGTATATGTTTGACACACATCACAATGGGGCCCACACAGCTCGACCTCATAGTGCCATTTCCTGGTGTGTACACATGTACACGCGGGGAAATGGTAATATGAGGTTGAGCTGTGTGGGCCCCACTGTGATGTGTGTTGAATATCGATACTGTGCATTTGATGGGTCCCCTTTAGGTTATGGGATATCCAAAAAATCAGTTGTATAAGGAACTCAGGTGGGCCATACCATTTAAAACTATATGATGACATGCCTAAAACATATAAAAGCACTTGGTGGGGCCCACCTGAGTTTTGGATGCAGCTGAAAGTTGGTTTGACTCCTCATCCAAATGGGACACACACAATGGATGGGCTGGATTTGTGAACCACATCTCAGCGGACACATGTACACGCCGGGAAATGGTACTATGAGGTTGAGCTGTGTGGGCCCCACTGTGATGTGTGTTGAACATCGATACTGTGCATTTGATGGGTCCCCTTTAGGTTATGGGATATCCAAAAAATCAGCCGTATATGGAACTCAGGTGGGCCATACCATTTAAAACTATATGAAGACATGCCTAAAACATATAAAAGCACTTGGTGGGGCCCACCTGAGTTTTGGATGCAGCTGAAAGTTGGTTTGACTCCTCATCCAAATGGGACACACACAATGGATGGGCTGGATTTGTGAACACATCTCAGCGGACCAAATAAATGATTATGAATGTTTTAATTTACGTGAAAATTAGATAATTTATGTATCAATCCTTACTCTTGCTCCGGTGGTAGACTCTAAGGAGTTTCAACACCTGGTTAGAGAGTTACCGATTCAAAACAAATCCTGCACTTACACAATTTTGTGTGCACACTTGATGGCATCTTCGATGGGACTTCGATGACATCAAATACCTTCGATGTCATCAAGTAAAACACCAAAACGTTCTAGCAACAAAATATGGATTTTTCAGATTTTTTTCGATGACATCGACATCTACTCGATGGCATTGAGTGGTCTGTCAGACCCTGTTATTTACAGATTTACGACATCAAAAACATTTAGAATGTATATTTGGCATGGACGTGAATTGCCTAAAGAAGTTCCTACTCTAGAAGCTAGGCCGAGCCCACTATGGTGTTTGTGAGGAATTTATTCTACCCAAAACAAGAAAATATAAAAATTAAATGTAGGCCATTGAAACATTCATGGGCCATAGAAGTTTTGAATGAGGTATTGTTAGAATATGTCTTAAATTTTCTGTCCGCGCTGCCCGACCAGTCGAGGAGCCTGCTTGACTGGTCGAAGTCCAACAACGATATTTTTTGGAATTCCATGGTGCTCGACCAGTAGAGGGTCAGGCTCGAAAAGCCCTCCTTCGACTAGTCAAGGGTTACATAGATGCTCCGCGGATTTTGTGCGGACTGCATAAATTTAAGACGGTTTTAAGACGGTGCATAAGTAGAGTTTCCTAAACTATAAATAGGGGTCCCTAGGGCTTTTCTAAGTAATTCTAGGGCTTCTTAAAGGTATTGCAAGGGTTTCTAAAAGGGCTCTAGGGTTATCAAAAGGTGTAGCAAGGGTGAGATTCGAGGTTGTTCGAATCGGGTAAGTCCTCTCTCTTTGTAATTTCTATTTTCATAATAGATTTCTGTCGCTTTGTGCCGTGGTTTTTTCCCGAAAGGGTTTTCCATGTTAAATCTTTGTATTCTCTTGTGTTTGTTTGGTGATCTTGGATTGTTATCCTAGATTTAGATCTGTGCGATTCCGCAGCAGAAATCCCAACAAGTGGTATCAAAGCTATCGTTGGGGCACAGATCTGAATCTGAGGGATAAGCAATACTGGTAACACTAGGTATGATATTGAGAAGTACTCAGGGAAAAATAATTTTGCGTTATGGAAGATCAAGATGATCAGTTCCTTGAGCGAAAGTCTACTATGATTGATGATGATTGGAATACTTTTAATAAGAAAGTGTAATGCCCCAACTTTTTAGGACCCGAGTATATAACTCATTTCCCAAAAACCAGAGTGTTAACCTATAGAGAACCAGATTCCATATTTTTTTTCTTTATCTTTCAGAGTTAGCAATTTAGCGTAAAATGGACAAATCAACATAAGGAAAAATTGCAATTACATTTAGAATATACAAGAGGTTGCCCATAGTGACTTATACAAACCAATGTCTCAACATTTACAATTACAAGATATACATACATGAGAGATTTAAAAGCATATAAAACATATAAACGAAAGCCGTAAGATCGCGTAGCTTCCTTGATGGGTACAACCATGTATCCTTGACCATCATAACGACTCCTCATCAGTCTGAACCTACATATCACTTACGCCACATGTATTACCTATACGGTTGTATATTTGATAGATGAGTGGCCAACTCAGTGTGAATTCCCCTCAAGATTACACACCGTCACATTAGGTAAGAAATAGTATAAAACATCCAGGCAGCCAAAATAGAGTAAATGTAGTCTTATTATATGCATGGATGCATGAATGCAATCATCGCCCTGGGGATGCTCATCCGTGCGGACATTGGGCTCGTCACCCATGTAGTCATTGTCCCGGGAAAAATATCAAGACGGACATTGAGCTCGTCACCCATGCAATCGTTGTCTCGGGAAAAAATTCAAACGGACATTGGGCTCGTCGCCCATGCAATCATCGACCTGAGAAAAGCATCCAGACGGCCGGATACGTACATCACGTACGATAGCAATAGATGCTGGTCTGTGCCATGTATGCATGATTAGCCAACCCATTATTAGTTTGATTACAATCAACCAATTTAAATAAGCTTAAGGTCACTACGGAGGCTCGTTACCAGCGTAGGTTGACAGTTCGGGCATAGGTCCTATACCACCATCCCCGGGTCATGAGACTACCATCTTAGGATGTTTAAAACCCCGTCGACTAGTGACCAATCATATTACTACCAGACCAATACATGGAGCTAGTGGAGCTTCCAGTAGGCCGGAAAGTAGTTAGATGTAGGTGGATCTTCATGAGGATACAACATAAATACAAAGCGAAGTTGGTAGTGAAGGGCTATACTCAGAGAGAAGGAATCAACTTCACAGAGATATTCGCACTGATGGTTAAGTAGGTGTTTATCAGATTCGTGTTGGCACTGGTTGCCCAATACGATCTCTAGCTGGAACAAATGGATGTCAAGACTACATTCTTGCATGAAAAATTGGAAGAGCAGATCTACATGAAGCAACTAGAGTGGTTCAAAGTTAAAGGGGCTGAGAAAAAGGGTTTGCAGGAGATCGTGGTACGACCTGTCACCTAGGCAGTGGTATAAAATTTGATTCCTTCATGGTAAGTTAGGAATTGTGTGTTGATGACATGTAGATTGCCAATTATGACATATCTGAAATCAATATACTGAAGACTCGGTTAAGTGGGATAATCAGGATGAAGGATCGAGGGGCTGCAAAGATGGTTCTCGGCATTGAGACTGAAAGAGGAGTAGGCTTTTGTTATCTCAGGTAGAATACTTTGGATATGTATTGATCAAGTATGTCATGGACCAGGCAAAGCCGGAGAGCATTCCCTACGCCTCTCGCCTCAAGTTTTCCTCAGGACATGTCCCAAAATAGATGAGGAAAAACAGAATATATCGCATGAGCCTTATTCGAATGCGGTTGGCAGTGTATGTCATGGTCTGTATTAGACCGGTTATTTCACAGGCAATCAGTATTGTGAACAAATACCCCGGCAAACAATATTGGGTGGCGGTGAGATGGTATGGAAGACTACGTCTTACTTTTGAGAAGACAAGAGCAAAGGTGGTTAGGCACGTGGATTTAAATCCGACAGACTTAATCACCTTGATCGTTCTTGTAGAGAAGTTTAAATTCTGTGCAACTTCTTTGAGCTTGGCGATGGCGTAAAAGGAGGACAGAGTGTGTACGATAAGCTATGATGTGATGCAGAGATAAGAGAATAGGTCAAGAAGCTACACGGTTGAAAATTGAAGACATGGTAGAGATTGTTGTCAGAAGATGTCTTAAATCTCCTGTCTGCGCTGCTCGACCAGTCAAGAGGCCTGCTCGACTAGTCGAAGGGAGCTTCGACCGGTCGAAGTCTGCTCGACTCGAAGTCCAGCAGCGATGTTTTTTTGAATTCCGTGGTGCTCGACCAGTCGAGGGTCAAGTTCGACCGGTTGAAGGGGTCCTTCGACCATTCGAAGCCCTCCTTCGACTAGTCGAGGGTTATACTCCGCGGATTCCGCACGGACTGCATAAATTTAAGACGGTTTCAAGACGGTGCGTAAATAGAGTTTCCTAAACTATAAATAAGGGCCCCTATGACTTTTCTAAGTAATTCTAAGGCTTCCTAAAGGTATTCCAAGGGTTTCTAAAAGGGTTCTAGGGTTATCAAAGGGTGTAGCAAGAGTGAGATTCAAGGTTGATCGAATCGGGTAAGTTATCTCTCTTTGTAATTTCTATTTTAAGTCATCTCTCTTTGTAATTTCTATTTTAATAGTGGATTTCTATCGCTTTGTGCCGTGGTTTTTTAAATCTTTGTATTCTCTTGTATTTACTTGGTAATCTTGGATTGCTATCCTAGATCTAGATCCGTGTAATTCCGCAGCACAAATCCTAACGTGAGGGCAATGTTTTTATGTTTTCAGAGTAAGAATGACCCTACGAACAGTTTGAATGGCATATAAACATCACAGATGGATAGGGTAGATTCCTCATAAACATCAGGGTAAGCCCCACCCAAATTCTGAGTGCAGGAACTTGGATGGATTCCTGAACGTGGGGCCACCGTGAGATATGTGACTTACATCCACGCCGTTCATGTATTTTGAGTGATTATTCTAGGGCGAGATCTTAAAGAATTAGTAGTGATTGAATACTCACCATTAAAAACTTCCATGGGGCTAGCGGAATGATAACTCGTTGATAAGGTCACACAAATATCAGCTTGATCCAAAACTTTGTAGTTCATAAAAAGTTTTTAATGGCCAATCAGCGCTGTTTCCGGTGTTATGGTCCAGCTAAGATTTGCATCTGTTTCAATTATGGGATCGTGCACTAAAATGAGCTGTCAAAACGGATGGACGGTGTAGATGTAAGGCACACACATCACAGTGGGCTCCACATTCAGGGATCTACCAAAGCCTCACCTCAGGAACTGCTGCCGGGTGTCGCAGGCAATCCGCATCCTTCTGGCTACGCTGAAATACTTGACCAACCTGTTTCGTTGGCCACATCATCTAACCTCATAGACGGTACGGATGTTCTACACATGTGCCATGTCAACACATGTGGCGTCATGTAGCGTTGCGTGTGGTTGGTGCAAGTGGGCGTCTGAGACCTCTGTCTTCAAGAACACGGTTGTGGTCATTTTATCTAGAAGCTCATTTCTTGACCGTTGCTTGTTCTTGGTCACGGCCGTGTTGGGACTTTTGGCGCAGAAACCTCATTTTCATATTGACTTTGGACTTTTGTATTAATTCATGCAAGACCTTTGGACAACAGAATCGCCCCGATTTCAAGGGCATACCAAGATCTTTCTCATTGTGGGGTCCACTACTGAGTATTCCATATGGGTTTTTAAGGCTTAGCCCATTCTCTCGTACTTTTTAGTCTTTGAGCGATCATGTCACATTCTCCACGTATATGGGGACAGATGGACGGTCCAGATTGATGATTGGAATCTTCTGCTATAGTTGATCTTGACCGTCATAATTGATAGTTACGTGAAGACCGATGTCATACAGCCTGCGCATCTGATTATGTGAGTGGTAAAAAGTATGAGTTTCAGAAGCATAGATAGGTTCCCTGGTTTCGTGATCCAGACCATTGATCTATTGGAGTAGAAAAAGCCAGCCATTTTTCAATCAACGGCCTAGAAATAGACAGTCAGAAAAGATACAAAAATGGCTCACAAACAACTGACAATACGCTTAAGAACCAAGAGTCATGTTGCTCTAATGTGGATTCGGTGCATGGTCCACACCTAGTAGAGACTATCAAATCAACAGTTTTGATCATCAGTCCAGGGGCCTATATATACAGAAAGACGATCCTAAACAATAAAAAATTGAACTTGAAAGTGAACCATTGATCATTCTACAATTTTTTATCCGTCAGTAGAACGAATGTCGAGGATCATCTGCATCAACTCATGCTTTTCCCATATCATATTCGCACTAGGCCCTACCTTTTAAACGGTTCAGATCATCCATATACATGATTCAACTAGCAGATTATGAATTCACTTTAGTAATCCTGCGGACTAGATATATAATTTTGTGGGTGGGCCAGTTCAGTCTATGGACCCAACAGGCCAAGCCCAAATGATACTCCTTGGGAACCTTCCTATATTACTCTTTAAAAACAGAGCATTCATCCATACAACCTTTCAACCAACTCTTATATAGGAGAGAGAGAGAGAGAGAGAGAGAGAGAGAGATGATATTGTATGTGTTGCTGCATGCCTTATGGCTAACAGCAACATCTCAGGTGCCGCCGGGCTGCCAAGACCGGTGCGGGAACGTTAGCATCACGTATCCGTTCGGTATCGGAAGTTCCGACTGTTACAAAGATGATGAATTCGAGGTGAAATGTAAGGACTCTGTCAGACGTCCGAAACCATTCCTACCCGCAATCGATGATGATGCTGAAGTGCTAGAGATATCACTGTCAGGTTTAGTACACATTAATCGTCCTATTGCTTCAGTTTGTTACTCTTCCGACCCAGGCAAATCAGGCATTCAGGTCACTAATTCCATCACTCCGATCGAGTTAGATGAAGACGGTCCATACACGTTCTCCAGCAATCATAACAGACTCACAGCAATAGGTTGCGGTGCGACGGCTTACATCACGGGTTCACAGGGCGAGAGCTACACTAGCGGGTGTATGTCGTTTTGCGGTTCGAACATGAGCTCGACGAATGGGTCATGCTCCGGCATCGGTTGCTGCCAGACGATTATTCCAAAGGGGCACAAGAGTTTCATGATCTCGGCGTCTAACATCAATGCAAGCACCTGGGTTTCTGATACATGTAGTCATGCGTTTTTGGTTGATCATGAACGGTTCAATTTCAGCGTGTCGGATCTTTTAGGCCGGAATTTCTTGAATCGAAATAGGCAAGTCCCAGTGGCGTTGGATTGGGCGATTGGGGATGAGACATGTGCAGAAGCTCAAAGCGAGTCATCGATTGTATGCGGCCATAATAGCCGCTGTTACGATTCACCGAGTGGCGTTGGATATACTTGCAAATGCTATGACGGTTTCGAGGGAAATCCTTACCTTCCTGGCGGATGCCAAGGTATGATTAATAATAAGATTTTCCTTTGTGATGAAAATGAAAATTCTTGATCGTTGTGGCATGCTATCAGTGGATTTAAACTGTCCATCTGCTGGGCGGTGCCACAACCATACATCAGGCATTCCTAACCACCGATTTGATGGGCTACAAAGAAATCAGGAAAAGTTCATTAAAACTACTCAAATTGAACTGATTTAATTATGTTTTGATGTATTTATGGAAAACTTTTTAGCTAACTCACAGTATCAAAATTAGATTTGTTGACCAATCCTGACCATTGTTTGGTGGAAACTTGTTTGTTGAAAATAGGACCATTGGAAGTTTTCATTTTAACCGCGTCCAATAAATGTCCACAATCTCATGGTCCGATAATCAAACAAGGTGTTGTTTTTGTATCCTGATGCATCTAAACCAACCCAGGACTCATAGTACGAAAAGTTTAATTTGAACTACTTTTATACGACATGTGGAAGTGCCTGTGTATCATCTATCACACTCTGCCAGAGTAACAAGTCAGAGTCTTTCTCTCTCGGGCTACCATACGGCCTGGTCAGTGGCCGCAAAAAGAGAATGGGTCTGTCACAGTAACATGGACGGGCACATGGGCGTAGACATGGTCACGTTTGCAATGTTCCCAACCGTCCAAGTTGTGGGCCTCATCAATGTTGGGCCATTGCCCAAAAGATACTCCTGCCAGGGTTCATCACATGGGCGGCTAAAAGAAAACATGCAATGGTCCACCGTTAAAAGGCCAAGGTCCATTAGTTAGATGGCTAGGATCATCCAATTGGTATGGGTTTTTCCCTTTCTTCCAACTATAGTGGGCTCCACAGTCTAGCTGGGCCTAGTGTGATATGCACGCACACCACTTAAACGGTTAGACCATAGACGTGCGTCTCCATTATCAACATGATACACTATGGACAATTTTCAAAATCTTTGTACGGTTATTATTAAACGAGGCCGTTCACATGATCAATCCTACCCTGGAGGTCTGGATGGCTGGGATCCTAGTCTGAGCATGAGCACTGATTGAAGGCTACTGCTCAGATGGTCAAGATCATTAAATTTATTTGGTTTGTACAGTCGGCGATCCATGGTAGTCCCATCAGATAAACAGTCCAAACTCATCAACTGTACGTCCACGTGTACGGTGGTCACGGGGCAATCAGCCAGATGGTCCATTCAGATGGTCAATAAGATTTAAGTTTTATGCTCTCAGGACGAGAATATTTCCTGAGTAACCAGTCCGTGCAGATGGGGCTCATGATTACGTCATCCAAACCATCGTACCATTGATCTGATGGGATGGGACCCATCTTGGATAGAGCTCAGTACCGATATCTCCCGGCTGGGAGATTACAACCGTTCAATGGAGCGCGGCTTCGGTGGATCCCTGACTGTGAGACCCGTCGTGCTGCATGTGCCCTACATCCATTCCGTCCATCCATTTTGACAGCCCATTTTAGGATAAGATCAAAAAAATGAAGTAGATCCAAATCTCAGGTGGACCACACCAGGAAACCGTGGTAATTGACTGACAATTAAAAACTTCCTGTGGGCCACAGAAGTTTCGGATCAAGCTGATATTTGTGTGGTCCCTTCATTAAACGTTCCAGTGGCCCCTAAAAAGTCTGTGTTCTGTGGTGTGCTCTACCTAAGATTTAGATCGGCTTCAATTTTAGAATCACGTCCTAAAAGGAGCTGGCAAAACAGATAGACAACATGGATGTAAGGCACATACATGATAGTGGGCTCCACAATCATGAATTACATGGTTAGGAAATATATGCCAAATATGGCCGATTGGATTCATAAACTAGGGAAGGAAATAAAAATATCATGCTAAATGTACATAAATTCATCTATCATATAATTATTAAGAGTTACAATAATGGCCTCATTTTCTATTACTTGACTATGTCATCCTGTATCATCTATCTGTGTCCCGTTCAAAGATGTTGCTGATTTGCATACATATTTAGCATTTATTAAACATTCTGAGACATATTGGGAATAGATTCACTAACCTATCCCTCTATAAAGAGTGCTTTTGGAATCTTGGTTAAGTACTTGGTTTTTATTAATAAAGGAAAACTAAATATTAAGTTGTTTTAGTCAAGGTGTCAAGTGGCTCACGAAAATCAGGGCCGTTACAAAAAAACTATTTCTCATTAAATTAATTTTTCTTTACTTCTAAAGTCTTTTTTTTTTTTTTTTTTTTTTTTTGTAAAAACTTGTGAGATACATAATTACTTATTTTTTTTTATTAATATTCTTGCCTTTACCCTTAAAAAATGTATTTTCCCACAATTGAAGAAAAATAAAATTTTACTAGTTAAATTCAAATATGACATCATCCACTTTCAATAGTCTCACATGACTCCGACATGATTTAGACAATGCCATTACAATGTCACACGCATTAATGTGCCATTTGGTCCTATTAACCCCTACATTTGACAGTCATTATAATGGCACGTGGCTAGACATTGCCATTATTACTTATGTGATTTTAACAGTGCCATTAAAATATCATATGCACCAAAGTACCATTTGATCCTTACAAGCATTTGACAGTCTTTGAAACAGCACAATGATGGACATTGCCATTACAAGTTATCAGATTTGGACAATGCCAGTGCAGCGTTACAGACATTGATTGCCTATAAAAAGCCTTTTGCAAGAACTTCTATCAGGGCTCATATGGTGTTTGTCATAAATCCACCATGTCTATTTGTTTTGCCGAATCTGGGCCCAAAAATTAAGTAGACTGAAAACTTAGGTGGACCATTGGATAGGAAAAAGTGGGCACGGAAATGTCTACTCTTGAAAACTTTGTTGGGTCCACCATAATATTTATATGTCATCCATATTGTTCATAAGGTCATTTCTACTGGGATGAACTAAAAACACAAAAATATTTTCAATAGTGGACATTCAATCCTCACTTTTTCCTATTTTGCAGCCCACTTGAGTTTTGGATCTGCCTCTTTTTTTGGGCCAATGTCTTAATATGATTTAACAAAATGAATGGATTGGGTGGATTTTTCATAAACATCACTGTGGCCCCACCTAGCTTTTGTTACAGAAAGTTCCTGTGAGAAGCTTTCAGAGGCCCAACGCCACATGCACCAACATACCATTTGGTCCTTGTAACTCATGGCACAAAGATGGTTATTGTTATTACAAGTTATGTGATTTGGACAATGCCATTATAATGTTACATGTGACAATGTGCCATTTGGTCCCGGTAACTCCTCCATTTTGCAATCCTTGTAATGACACGAAGATGGACATTGCCATTACAAGTTCCATCATTTGGACAATGCCATTAATTATGATGTCATATGCATTAATGTAAATGGCCCCTGTAACACTCGCATTTGGTAATTCTTATAATGGTGCGAAGGTGGACATTGCTATTATAAGTAATATGATTTGGACAATGTTATTATAACATCACTAACACCAACGTACCATTTGGTTCCTATAACTCCAGCATTTGGTAGTCCTTATAATGGCAAGCAACCTGGCATTGTCGTAACAAATTACATGATGATCTGTACAATGCCACTACAATGTCACATGCACCAATGTGCCACTGGGTCCTTATAACCCCCACATTTGGCAATCATTGCAATAGCTCGAAGATGGATAATCTGGATTTGTGAACCACATCTCAGTAGGCCCAATAAATGATTTTGAATGTTTTAATGGGAGGGTAACCCCTTTGAACTATTGTATGTGGTGTGGCCCACCCAAGTCATGGATTGACTTGATTCTTAAGCACGTGGCCCACTATGGAATGGTGCATCTGGCTGGGATTGATGTTCAACACACATCACAGTGGGGGCCACATAGCTCGACCTCATGGGAAGATACACACACACACACACACACACCAATGTGCCAACTACCCTTTAGCTTTCAACGTCCATACATCAGATATGCCAACATGTCTCCCTTGCTACATGTGCTAGCATACAACTTCAAATACCTCAGAAGTGTCACATGTGGTACAATTCAACTTCAAGTGCTCCCACATATATTGCGCATGCCACGTATGAAGTTGTTCAGGTTTTAGTGTCTTATACATGCTAAATGCCCTAATATGACATATTGCTACAACTCTTATGGGAATTTATTTTTTTTTTACTTTCCATGCACTAAAAAGCTCCCTCCCCTTAGTGTTGGTATATGAACCCTCCTCAAATTAAACGTTCCATATCATTACCCTACTATAGACGGATCCTAACCTGCAAATCCACTAAACATACAAACCGTAACTGGCTGATCGAGGACATACAATAGACGGTTGAAACAGAAAATTAGTACGGGTCCAAATTGAATAAAAAGATCTCTTCTGATCTGACAGTCCCACTATTTTTTCTGTCTGAATTGAGATACCCATGCCTACAATTTTAGGTCTGACGCTTATATCTTATATCAATGTATAGTTAGTGTTTATGATTGAGTGGGTCATGACATGGACAGATATCGATGAATGTGCGGACCCCACGAAGAATGCTTGCATATCAGAACTAGCCTGCAAAAACTCGGCGGGGAGTTACTGTTGTGAATGCCCATTTGGCCAAACAGGCGACGGTAGAAAAGAAGGCAGTGGCTGCATTTCTCCTTCCATGGTTTCATCCGATGCAGATTTTCCAGTGATCAAGGTCACACTAGGTAAGCATTTCACAAGCCCTTTGACTTTCAATCATCCAAAACGTTGATTTGATGGATGCTGCAGAAGATGGATCACGCCCCAAAAATCTCCGAAATTGGAGGATCCTACCCATCCAAATTTTGTTTTCTTGTATCAACGGTCTTGGTCACCAGATCTTGGCCCCCATTTACACAAACTAAGAACTGAGGCTGAGGATCATATGTAGTCCTCACCGTTTCTTATATCATAGTCATTCCACCGTTCAATGATGAGCCTTGTGGCAAACGGGCCACATGGTGGAACAATAAAGTGATCTGGACCGTTCTTGAAATGGGCCCTATTGTGGATGGATCAGAGTCACGCATGATGAAGTAAACATTTTTTATTGTTCGATCATTGAATTTTTGAGCCGCGCGAGGTCCATTCACTTGGTGCAGTCACTGATTCTAGGTTAGCTTTGGCCTGGATTTAAAGCTGTAAGTCCGACCCTATTCAGAACGCTGATTTTCGCGTCGCCTGCCAATGGTATAAAAACTCTGCAACTCGGACGGACTGGTTTAGTCCTGAGTTGAGTTTCATTTCAACTCAGCTGAATTTCGCCTACTTATTGACTCAGACTCACTGAGTTTGGATTTTCCATGACGCTGAGTTTGATAAACATTTTGGATTTTGAAACACATGCATGCACATATGAACGCATGTGTGGGAGACTGACAACATACATCTCTAGCTTCATTTTCATAAAAAAAAAAAAAAAAAAAAAAAAAAAGAAAAAGAAAGAGTAACGTCTTTTCCAACAAATGCCAGCATCTACGATAGTTTTAAAACTCAGTTGATTCAACTCAAAACTCGGTCCAGTCAAAACTATTATTTCTTTTAGTTTTTATTTAATTTATCTTTTTCCAACAAATTAAAAATTTTCCTACACTAAATATTTTAAATTAGTTATTAAAATACCCAATCGAGTGAAACGAAGACCCACCTGATCAAGTCTTCGAGTTCACTGGACCCAGTTAGGAGTCCAGTTTTCGATTTTTTGGACTGTGGTCTCTGCTTATTTAATGAGAAATAAAAAATGGACTGTATCCGTAGACATCCTAATGCTTGGGCCCACCAACACTCATCTCATTCACAAAAAACAGTTGGGTCTTTCTGATGATTGGACCTAATTATCATGTACTGTAGATCATTGATCAGAACCCAAATTGATGCTGGTGGAATAACATGTGCAGGTTGTGGATCAGGACTCTTACTTCTACTTCTTGGAACTTCTTGGTTGTACTGGGGACTTAGGAAGCGAAAGATCATCAAACTCAGAGAGAAATTCTTTCAACAAAATGGAGGTTACCTACTACGACAGCAGCTCTCTTCGCGTGAAGGCACGGTCGAGGCAGCTAAGATTTTCAATGCAGAAGAGCTCAAAAGAGCGACGAACAACTACAATGAAAATCGAATCCTCGGAAAGGGTGGCTACGGCACCGTCTACAAAGGAATTTTGGCTGACAATAGGATCGTCGCCATTAAAAAGTCTAAGCTAGTAGATGATAGCCAAATTGAGCAGTTCATAAATGAGGTCGTTATTCTTTCGCAAATCAACCATAAGAATGTTGTGAAGCTCTTGGGGTGTTGTTTGGAGACTGAGGTCCCAATGCTGGTCTATGAATTCGTCACCAACGGGACCCTCTTTGATCATATCCATGGCGAAGCGGGCCCCACATCCTTCTTCTCATGGGATAACCGGTTGAGGATTGCCGCGGAAACGGCTGGCGCACTTGCCTATCTCCACTCCGCGGCATCCGTGCCGATCATCCATCGAGACATCAAGTCCGCAAACATACTTTTGGATGATAATTACAATGCTAAAGTGGCTGATTTTGGAGCTTCGAGGTTGGTTCCTTTGGATCATACTCAACTGACTACATTGGTACAAGGGACCTTAGGGTACTTGGACCCGGAATACTTCCATACGAGTCAGCTATCTGAGAAGAGCGATGTTTATAGCTTTGGAGTGGTTCTGGTGGAGCTCTTAACAGGGAAAATGCCATTATGCTTGGAGAGATCCGAAAGAGAGAGGAACCTAGCAATGTATTTTGTTTCCTACATGAAAGAGAATAGGCTAGTCGAGGTTTTAGAGGATCGAGTAGTGAGTGAAGGAAGGATCGAACAGGTAGAGGCAGTTGCCCAGCTTGCCAAGAGATGCTTGAAACTAAGGGGGGAAGATAGGCCCTTGATGAAAGAAGTGGCCATGGAGCTCGAAGGGTTGAGATTGCTCGAGAATCATCCGTGGGTTCAAGACGAGCATGAAGAGAGCGAGCGCTTGCTAGGTGAAGTTCCGGGCTTTGACACGGGCGATTCTAATGCATTCGACAGTTTAAGAAACCACATGATGATGCCATTAGATACAAGATGATGATGATTTAGCAAAACAGATACGCTATCAAGAAGTAGATTTTGTAAGAAAATCAATCAGATAAGATTCTTATGTATGGTTTATATATGTGAACTCTTTAAATTTAGCTGATCTCATAGAAGGTTAGTTTTGTATATGAAGACATTAACAGATCTAAAAATCGTAGCATCTCCTACTAACAATTGTTATATATGATCTTTTGTCATTGATCTTTATCATGTGGTTATGATTTAAGATCTTCCTATCCACAAAATTGGGAAATGTTTTTGATGGGAGAATATGTCACAAAGGGAATAAGAAGAAAGGAGAGCTTACGTTGTCAGAAGTTCCTTGTATTGAACTCTCTTTTCTTTGTAAACACCACAGCCAAACTTCTAAGCTCTGTTCCAAATCAGTGATTGGATTGAGAGAATACTTGGAAATGAATTTGATATCTATGGCAATTAAGTTTGCTGCTGTTTTTGTAAAAGTGGAATTCGATTCACGTTTCCAAGATTTTTCTTTAAAATTATGGATATTGATTTAGATGAAAAAAGATAAACATAAAATGTTGATTTCTGAGGTTATGATAGGCAGCTCTCTCGCCTTTTGATTGTTCTCCTTTTAATACTTGAGGAAAACTGCACTCCAAACCAAACAATGTAATTATAGTTAAGTGCAATTCTGGAGAGAGAAGCAACATTCACAGAAGATCTCCAAGGTTCCATTATGACCATAAAAAAAAAAAAAAAAAAAACTATGTATCGCAAGTCATTTGATCCCATGTTTATAAAACAAAGAGTCGAAAGTTCTAAAAGAGATACATAATGGAGATTACGGAGCACATTAACCAGGACCGAAATTACAAGACCAAATCAGAAGATTGGGTTATTATCGGCGCACAATAGTCAAGGATGCTATAGAGTTCGCAAAACAATAGAATGATTCTCAGTTTCATAATGATTTTATACATCAAGCACCAGAGCACTTCACCTTATAGTGGTTTCATAGCCATTTGAAGCTTGGAGATTAGATATAGTTGGTTCTATCAATCCTCAACCAGCTAATGGACATTGTTTCATCCTAATTGTAACATATTACTTCTCAGTTCATAGAAGCAACTGAAATTGCGGTTTAGATCACTATAGTAAAAGTATGGAATAGTCCAGGAGTCCTAGAGGAGGGGCGAATAGGACTTTTCAATTATTTTCCCACTTTAAAAATCCTAATTGCCTAACAAAAACTACTTAGCATTTTTAACTAAGAAAGGCAACATAACTCTAAAGGTTTCCAAGCCAATAGAGGATCCAATCACATAGGCTACTTGAGGTAAGCAAGTTAAGTGACTAGCCTATAACACAGTGAAAATGTTCGTATGAAATATTATACCTATCAATTCTTGGCATTTATCTAATCATGCCATATACTTAAGCATTCAAATACATAAGCATAATAAAACAGATGCGCAAACATTGATTCCAAACACAGGCATTTATAGTGGTTCCGCTACATGCCTACTCTACTCTCGACAACTGCACTCTCTCCAAGAGTGAGCCGGATTTCACTATGAATGGTGTTAAACTAGGTTCACCATTAACCTTTACAGTCCGACACAAAGGATTCACAATTTATGCTTTCTACTCGAGTAAAGGTCCTACACTAAAAATCTACGTTTAGGCCCCACAGCTAAGGTCCCACATTAAGCACCACCGTTTAGGCCCACTGGCCAATGTCCCACACAAGGCACTTATGTTTAGGCCTACCGGCCAAGGTCCCACACAAGACACTTATGTTTAGGCACACAGGCCAAGGTCCTACATTATGAACCTAATTGAGTTTGATGATAGCAAACTCTTAGCCTCAATCCTACATGAGGATAGAGACTAACTTGTGAACTCTTAATAATAACACTTGTTGAATTGAGTCATCTTTTGTATCTTGTGTTGGGTTTCTTGATCTTCGCTCTTCCGTACTTGAATCAGCTCCCCGATGCTCCCCCGATCGCTATACTGTAGTTTACCTGTTGTTTTAGCTTTACAATCAAGAACCTTTCATATGATGTTCCTATTAAGGTTACCAACATAAAGGGAGTGGGTTGAATATCCTATTAAATGTTATGAATGAATTTTCTAAATGATTCAACCAATCATTACCAAAAAAATGACTAGCTGTATTTAGTATTTTTCCCGACGGCTTTGAATAACAGTAACTCGTCGTTGAAACAAATACGTCAAATTAACCGCAGTAGCAAAAAAAAGTGGAGTATGACACCCACCACAATATATATATATATATATATATATATATATATATATATATATATATATATATATATATATAATCATCTGGACTAAAGCTCAACGCATGAGTCCCGGTCTCCTGCGCACAAGGCTGCACCGACCTTAAATGAGAGCTCGGTTATGCGCGGTTAGATCCCCTCATCGGCTGGGATTCAGCAACCGTGCGCAAGAGAGAGTCTCTTGAAGGACTCACACGACACTTTTTTCGGCAAGAGAGGGGTACTATCCGACCGCACACCTATTCATCAAGGCGTGGCATGTGGCATCAGTTTTGACAGAGAGATAGGGACGCAGTTTGCCTGGTGACGCTGCCATCAGCTGTGGCTAGTGGTCGGTGCTATGTGGACCCCATGATGTATGTGTTTTATCCACGCCATCCATCCATTTTGAAAGATAATTTTATGTTTTTATCCTAAAAATTAGGTATATCTAAATCACATGTGGATCACACCATGGGAAAATAGTTTTGATTGAATTTCCGCCATTAAAAACCTCCTAGGGCCCATTATAATGGCTATTGAGTTTTCGCCATTAAAAACCTCCTAGGGCCCACTATAATGGCTATTTGACATTTAACTTGTTGATGAGGTCATACAAACTTGGATGAAGGGAAATAATATATATCAGCTTGATCTAAAACTTTGTGGCCCCCAAGAAGGTTTTAATGGTGGGCGTTCAATTAACACTGTGCAGTCCACTTGAGATTTGGATCAACCTCATTTTTGGGCTCATACCAAAAAATGATCTGAAAGAATGGGTACATCTCCTCAATTAAACCATAGGTCATCAACTCTTTTCTCACTAGATTCCTTCCATGCCCTTTTAGAGCCTTCAACTTCTCACTCATTGAGCAGGATCTTGGTGATGGCCAAACCATCTAACTTCACTTCCCTCATCTTACTACCTATTGGTGCTACTAATTTCCCCAAATGCACTCATTTCTATTTCTATCCTTCCTCATCTTGCCACTTATATCTTAACATCACATTTGGCCACACTCACCACAAATACGTTGTTCCTTGACTCCCATTAACATTCTTATCCCATAAAGCAACGTTGATCTCATAACCATCCTATAAATTCTCCCCTTCAGTTTAATTGATATGCAGAATCACATAAAAAATAAAATAAATCCAAAGTCGCATCTCCACTTCCACACTTCAGCTGTAATTCTACGAGCAATATCCTTCTCAATCTCTCCACATTATGAATTATTGACACTCAGTTTTTGAAAATAGTCATTTGATCCCCGTGGGTGGACAATCTTAAACTAATTCCTCATTTCCATCCTATTGGCTATCAAAATTGCATTCCACATACTTTGCTTTAGTCCAACTTATTTTAAAATTAATTCCAAAGCATTTCCATTTCAATTTGTGCTTACCACTCCCTCATCTTGTCAATCGAACTACTTTGTAAACAATTTTGAGACTCTTTGTCAATTTCGATAAATTCTCTACATCCATTGTGGGTTCTTCAAGTCAATTATAAGACCATGTGGAGATCCTTCATACCCTCACAATATTTCCCCATTTGTTGTCTACGTGGAAAAATGGCCTCAATGGTTGATGAGAAAAAATCAAACCGACTTTGTTGGCTATACATTTGTAAATGGTTTGCAATCACTTCCCAAAGTTTCATCGTATGACTCAAAAGCTTAATCCCACAAGAGTTAGTGTAACGCTCTCTTTTCTTTATTCTTTTTTGGAACCACAAATTTTAACTCCAATCTAGCATTTTCTTCAATCTAACGATCTTGCTCTCAACCAAAATATTGCCTCCATGCATTCCAAAACTGGGTATATCAGCATCCCAACACCTTTTGTTGTCATTTTTTCTCGGGAGTGAAATGGCCCAGTGGAGGCCATCTCATTCCTCGACAGAACCTATGTCGGTTCATTGCATAATGTCTGTCATTCCTTCCAATAATGGACCTTAACCGGAAACGAGGCATAGACCGTCTGACTGGTTGTAAAGGGTTGTTGGGCCCTACAGTCCTGTAAATTCATTTTATGGCTCCTGATTGACTGACTGGATCAAATACTCAATGCAATTTTCATACAGGACATGTAATGTAAATAATCTATTTTTTTAAATAATAAAATTTATTAAAAATTCATTCAAATAATCATCAACTACTCTTATGTTTCACATGCATGGTTTTTTGTAGTCATAGTTATATAGTTACTAAGTAAATGTGTAAATTAAAAAATTACTATTGATTACATTATTAAGATAGTGGTGTGTCATGACCTAACGTCTCCACCTCGTCATCCGATGGTTCTTCATGTATATCAACCTCGTCATCCGATGATTCTTCATGCATATCAACTTCGTCATCTAATGGTTCTTCACGCATATCAACTTTATTCATTGATGGTTCTTGGCATGTGGGAGATCTTATTTTGCAAGCAAATCATTTTAAAGAATGAAGAAAATAAGGATATAATAATTTAACAGACAAAAATAAAGAATCAATCAAATATAAATGAATAAAATGAATTAAACACTT
Organism: Magnolia changhungtana; assembly: GCA_030180095.1. Taxonomy (NCBI): domain Eukaryota; kingdom Viridiplantae; phylum Streptophyta; class Magnoliopsida; order Magnoliales; family Magnoliaceae; genus Magnolia; species Magnolia changhungtana. The sequence goes on along the minus strand of JASAUF010000070.1, from coordinate 944,747 downwards.
ACAGTTTTTTCCATATTGGACAATTACGTTTGTCATGGCCAGGACCCCACTTCCCACATCCATTGTATCTTCTTTTATCTTTCTTACGAGTAACCTTTTCCTTTCAGAAATTATATAATCTTTTTCCACTTCTTTAGTTTTAGCACGCACTGGGTCTTTAATGATTACTTTAGTAATCTTTTTTATTTGTTTCTTATTTTTAGGCACCAATGTCTCACTAGCAACCAACTTCTGATCTTGAACTCATTTGAGAATATCTTGTAGCCCTTCTTTACACATATGATATGTCTCTTTAAAATTAGTGCATTCGTTGGCAAGATTTCTAGAAATGTCTAACAAATTGCTATATCGAAGAGCATACGATTCATGTTTTTCTCTATTTAACTCCACACCACTCGTATTGTAAACAAAATCCAGTTTAACATCCATTGTCCATCTTTTCAATATATAGTGGTCTGGAAAATTGAGTATCCGAGATTGTCGTAGTATACATAATATGTGCCTACATGCTATGCCCTCAAATTCAAATTGCAAGCAACTACATTTTGCTTGTTTAGATTCCATCTTGAATTCAACTAGCCGTTCGGGAGATGTTCCTTCACATACTCCAACATTGTAAATGCAAAGACCTTCCATCTTTTGTAAAAGAATTGTATTATGAATGGTGTTTTCATATAACTCTTCTTGAAATTTATAAAAAATAGACTGAGTATAAGTCTTTCCAAGCTCTCTCTCCATGGCAAATGAAGTTTTGAACTTCAGCTTACTACTAATCGTTTCATGATCGGCGACTAACTCATTGTGTCTCTGTCGTGCTACTCCACGATCAAAACGAAGTATGAAATCTATTAACGAGTTATTCTTCGACACATTTACGAAAAAACGCATTCATACTTTCACTTCATTGGCTACTAGACATACTTGCAAAAAAAAAAAATGTCTTGGATATGCTGGTACTCATTTGTGACGAATGTTGAATAAAGAGACAAGCCAATCATTATGATCCAACTTATTTTTCTGAATAACTTTGCTCCATATTACTTCGAAATCTTCGAGTTTCTCAGAATTTCATATGCTATCATAAAAAGGTACTTTAAATTCATCTTTAAAAGCTATGTGACCTAACTTTTCAGGGACCTTCTGCAAAATATGCCAAATACAATAACGATGGAAAGCATTCGAAAATATAATAGCAATGGCTTTTGTCATTGCTGAATCTTGATCTGTTATGATCACTTTTGGTGGGTCCCCTGACATTGCTTCACACCATTTCTCAAACAACCAGATAAAATATTCAGTGGTCTCATTATGGATAAAACTACAACCTAGTATAATTAATTGCCCATGGTGATTAACCCTTGTGAATGGTGCAAATATTAACTCATAGTGGTTTGTATTGTACGTGGTATCAAATACTATAACATCACCAAAGTGATGATAAGCCTTACATGAAATCGGGTCAGCCCAAAAATAATGTGTTAATCTACCCTCCACATTGACCTTCACATTATATGCGAACGATGGATCCAATTCCTTCATTTCAGAAAAATGTTCATACAATAGTTGAGCATTATGATCCTTGGTTTCTTTTCTTTTCTTTTATCTCTTTCATAATTTCTCACGTCTTGTTCAATGCATCCAATATTTTCGTAACCACCTGATTCAATTGCTAAAATATTCATAGTTTACGAAATGCCTATACCTGATTGAGTGAATGTATTTTCCAAATTCTTCTGCGCATTACAAACCTCACGATATGATCGAAGAAGATGTTTCTTTCAAGGAGTTGCTAACTCATGATTGTGCTCCTCAACAAACTTTTTCACTATATAGTTTGGTCCACCACCCTCTTTTTTAATTGTCATGCGAGCTTTACAACTTTCTCGAGTAAAACTCCGTCGCCTCTTTACTACACCATGCTTCATTTGTACCTTGTTATCTGTCGTCCCCTCCTTCGAACATACAAACATCTTCCAGATCTCTTCTTGATTCTTATTGTATTTATTTGATCCTCTATGAACACTGAAGCCTACCTTCTTTGCATAATGGTTGTAGAAGTTAAACGCCGCATCAACTGAAGAGAAAGTAGTCTTCTCAATTATTAGTTTCAACCCCTCATCTACTTCTGGAATCTAACGATGAATAGAAGTTGTGCCAACTTGCGCCATTAAATTCTCGTGCATTTCTATAAGTACCCAGGCCTCTTTGGCTATAATGTATTTTTTATTCTACAAAAATAAATAAATTTTGATATAGTTTATCGTGAAATTGTATAAAAGTTAGTAAATGAACACAAATCATAACAAAAATCAATATTTCTATTTCAGATTTAAGAAAAAATTAAACGGTCCAAAGTCAACAATAACAAGACAATTATAAATTATCAATTTTCAGATTAATATGCCCAGTTAGAAACTCGGGATGCCTAGTTAATAAGTTTTTGACTACCACATATGTAAATCAAAAGCTTAAAACAAAAGGGAGGAAGTAGAAAATCAGGAAGCCGATTGAAAGCAAGGGAAGACATAAATCACGAAGAAGCAAATGAGAAAGTGGCAGTTTTTTTTATTATAAAAAAAATAAAGAAGTGAAATGGTTTACCAATCTAACAGGTAAAAGAAATCCATGGAACGCATGTTGGCTTCCGTCAATAGTTCCTAAAATGGCGAAGGGCATGCAAATCCTAGTAATGGGTAGGTACTAACAATCAACTCAAGAATTGCAAGTTTTGTTGGGAGTTGCAGGGAATTGGTGCATCCAGTTTTCACAGCATCATCAGATTTGCCCAAATGATCTCGTAAGCTAATCCATTGAAAAAATCAGGCCATCGGCTGGCATATCAAGCCCATCAACAAGTCACAAACAGAGTGCTACAAGTTTCAAATGTCTATAACTGATATTTAGACAATTCAACCCTTGACCATCAAGGGTACAATCATGATGGAAGATTGGGATCATCCAATGGTTTAAATGCATACTTCTCAGTGTTTCAACCAAGATGATGATGGAGATAGAGTAACAGGATTCATATTGCTGACCCAATAAGTTAGGTAAGGGTTTGATAATGATGATGGTGGTGGTGGTGGTGGTGAGTATTTAAACCAAGATCAACGATAAAGATGGATTGTGGGATCAACAAGCTTAAATTGATGACCTGAATAAATCCACATATGAGGTCTATAAGAAGACCTTTAGACCATATACATGTTAATGGAAGTGATAAATTTGAATAAAATAATAATAATAATATTGATATTAATGTTAATGAAAATATTCACTTGGAGAAGGAGAAACCCTAAAAAATCCACTTCTTTCAATTATATTTGTGTAAAAACTTATTCTTTTCTTCTTTCTCATCCACCTACATGATTTATTTTTGGATTTTAGTTAGTAGTACCAATAATCCCATCTATTTCTACCATCATAAATAAAATTCCTTCAAACCAATCAATAAGTCCTTACTGTAACATGTGTTTTGGAGAATCCTCTGCCCCGTGGATTGGGAGGTGCAATAATACATATTTACCTCATTTATTATCAAACTATGTTCTTTTCAAGCACGAAAAAATAAAATTTTATTTGATTTTTTTATTGGTAGAAAAAATAATTTTTATTAGTATCATCTATAGGTAAAATGCTTCCTCTCATTTGTTTGCAATTTTAAGCTTTCACCCTTATACCACTTGTCCTAAAAATGCTCCCCGTCCAATGAGATTGTCATTCATGCCCTATTTCTCCTATTTATTCAAATTTTTTGTACCCATCATAAATAATTTTACCCTTAAACTCACATCCTCCATTGCATTCCTAGAAATTTACAAACCATTCTTATAGAATAAACAAAATAAAAAATCCAGTAATCCCTTCATCAGTTTCACAACCACATACATCAGGAAGATTCAAAAAGCATGAAGTGTTGACAGAGTAGGATCTTATTTCCATGGTAGACCTTCTCCTTGTACCAATCAAGCCTATTTTACAGATCAATAACAACCAATTTTATTTTATCCTGCAATCCCTACTCACTCACAAAAAAAAAAAGTGCAAATAAGTCTTATTGAGAAACGAATGATACAATTATAAAGACATTCAGAATGATAGAGCAGGAAATCACATAAAGATGGGAAAAAAAAACCTTATAATCTTTAGCGATCCATGTGTGTTGTGCATATGGGCATATATAAGATACATACAACCTTCACAAAACAGAATGAGGAGAAAACACAAATTGTCAATAATGGAAATGGAAAAAAAAAAAGAAGAAGATCATTCTAATCGGTGTGTTGCACTTCAATTCAACACAGACCACAATAACCCATCATCCAGACCGTTTAACAGGTGGTCCCACAGTGGAGAGACCAGGACTAGGGGAAGAACCTCCTGCAACTTTCTAAACAGAGAGAGAGAGAGAGAGAGAGAGAGAGAGAGAGAGAGAGAGAGAGAGAGAATTAGTCAACTTAATAAAACTAGAAATTCCAGATATCAAACAAATATAAAGAGAGAAGCATGAATTAGAAAAAACCCAGAAAGCAAAATCCAAGAAAATTATGTTTGGAAGTTCCTCTGTTAGGTGACAGTCTAGCCACGTTACCAATAATAGGAGATGACCTCGCCAACGGGGATTCCAAAGGAACTTCCTGACATGGTAAGTTAGGTGGGGTCCATCGTGATGTTTAGGGAAGATCCACCACGTTCATTGGTTTTGAAAGATCATTTTAGACGATGGGCAAAAAATGATATAAATCCAGAGCTTAAGTATGTCGTACGTTAGTAAAACGTGTGTAGGTAAATTCTTACCGTTGAAACTTCCCAGGTTCACCATAATGTTTATATCCCATCCATACCGTTCATAATGTCATTCCTACTAAGATAAACTTAAATCATAAATATTTTCCTGAATGAAAATTGTCGTGGCCCTCGAACTTTTTAACGGTGGGCGTCACACTCTCCCTCTTTTTTTTTTTTTTTTTTTTTTTTTTTTTTTATATATATGGTGGGGTCCTCTCGAACTTTGGATCTGATTCATTTTTTGGATCATGCCCTAATATGGTCTCTCCAAATGGATGGATGGTGTAGATACAAAAATCCCCTCACGGTGTGGCTCACAGAACTTGGAGACGTCACTTTAGGAGGAGCTCGCGTGCGTCCGAAAATACTGGCGCGCGAGTCATCTCTACGAGACTCTCTGTGTTGGAATGCTGAATCCCAGCCGATAAAGGGGATCTAACGGCTCTTATACGAGCTCGTATTTAAGCTCCGTGCGACACGGTGCGAGACTATATATATATATATATATATATATATATATATATATATATATATATATATATATATATATATATATATATATATATATATATATATAGTAATGCTCACACACAACTAGTTGGACCGTCCAACTAGTTGTGTAATTAATGCTAATATATTTGTTTCGGGGAAAGTTGTTTCCCATAGGAAAAGGACTTGATGGCTTGGGTGGGACCCACGGTGGAGTTAATATGAAATCCACACCAACCATCAAATGAGTTGCCCCATAATGGTCATAGGGCAAAAAGTCAGATGCATCCATGAATAAAGTGGACCACAAGGTAGAAAATAGTGCCCTAGTGGATCTCATGTAAACATCATGGTGTGCCACATCAAAAGATGAAATGTGTGTGTTGGTTCCGAGAAAGACTCGGATGGCAAGGCGGGGAACACAGCCGAATGTGTTGATGTGGCAAAGCTACATGGTCCTCACTATGATGTATATGTTATATCCACACCATCCATATATTTTATCATAACATAACATTTTTAGGGCATGAGGCCAAAAATGAGGGAGATCCAAAGCTAAAGTAGACCATGCCACAGAAAGAGGATTAAACCTCACCATTGAAAACTTGTTAGGGTGACAGAAGTTCTGGATCACGTTGATATATATATATATATATATATATATATATATATATATATATATATATATATATATATATATATATATATATATATATATATATCCTAATCCAGGTATGCGTGACCTTATGAATAAGTTGGATTATGAATATGCTGGATGTTGGATGGAAAATAAACATTACGGTGGGCCATAGGGAGGTTTTAATGATGGGCGTTCAATGTTCACTATTTCCTGTGGTGGGGCTCACTTGATAGGTGGATCTGTTTAATTTTTGGGACCATCCGTTAAAATGATTTGTAAAAACTGATGGACAGTGTGGATATGTGCAACAAATATATCAAAGTGGGTCCCACGGTTAAGGAAGCACCTATTGGTATGTTACCCGGGTAACACCTGATCTACTCCCATCCATTCTCGGTAACGTACCAATTTTCTTGGAACCAACAAGTGCCTCATCGACTTCAACCTTTCATCTTTTAACGGGGCCACTGTGATATGTGTGTGGAATCCACTCCGATCATTATATGTTTAATCACATGTTGGGCCCATAGAAAAAATCCTAGGCTAATTCGTGAATGAGTGGGCCATACCAAATGGAAACAATTGGGAAAGGCGTCGACCTTAATTTTTACAGGGCCCACCCGGTTGGGCCTTGGAAATCCACTTCAACCATTATATGCCATACAAAAGGTTAGGCTTGATGTCCAAGAAATCATGACTATACATGATTCAACTGGGCCATGCCAAGGAAGACGATTTGGAGGATAAGCTCTTCCTGTATTCTGTTTTTAGTTTTGTGGTCCACCTTAACCACGAATGGAGCTGATTTTCAGACCATGGGTCCAACGTGAGGTGAATCATGTGATGATTGGGGTGGATTTCCCATTAACACCATGGTGGGGCCGATCAATGTGGGTAAGTCATTTTTTTTTTTTTTAAATAATTTTTCGTATACAACATTTATTAACATTAAATGCCCGGCTAGTTGGACCAAAACTCACTGTCCAACTACTTGTGTGTGAGCATCTCTCTCTCTCTCTCTCTCTCTCTCTCTCTCTCTATATATATATATATATATATATATATATATATATATATTATCTAAGCTGTCCATTCATTTTGAAAGCTCATTTTATGACATGAGCCAAAAAAGTAGGTAGGTCGAATGCCGAAGTGAACCACACCACAAGAAACAGTATATATTGAGTGTCTACCCTTGATACGTGGTGTCCCACTCAGCGCTTTAATTTTCCTCTTTTTTAGGATAGTGCCCTAAAATAAAGTGTAGAAATAGATTACGTTTTAATTAGACGTCAACGGTAAAGACGATCCGCCTTCTCATTCCCCACGCACATGCTCTCCGATGAAGCGCAGGGGATGGGAAAGGTACCCAAACCTGGTGAGTGAAATTGAGAGAAGGAAGAACTAGGGAGAACCCCGACTTCCTCAATCAAATTCACAACCTTTTTGGCTAATAGGAGAGCGGGTAAATAACATACATCATGTTAGGCTCCACAAAGCCTTAACTAGACCGTCTGTCTCTGGCTCCGCCCAGCGTAACGAAAGCGGATTGGCTGGCAACAACCCAACTTTGGGTTGACGTTACTAAGTTTCGTGGGTCTCATCACGAAGCATGACTTATATCCAAACCGTCCATCCACTTGGTAAGTTGGTCTTAAGGCTTGATCTGAAAAATAAGATAGATCCAAACATTAAATGGACCACAGTGTAAAAAGCAGTGAGGGATTGAACGCCTGCCATTGAAACCCTTTTGGGGTCACCGAAGAACTGAATGGATGGTGAGTAAACGTTACGGTGGGCCCTACGAATGTTTTAATGGTGAGAATCATTGTCCCCACTATTTTTTGGGGTGTGGTCCACTTCAATATTAAATTACTCATTTTTTGAATCAAGATCTAAAATGATCTCACCAAATGGATGAACGGTGTAGATATGATAAATACATCATTGTGGGCCATATAACTTTTAACAGTAACTCGACGAGGGTCAGCACGGGAAGCAGATGGCCGCGGATTTCCTGCCAAAGCCTTGCGGGGTCACTTAGATGTTTGTGAGAAATCCCTCCCGTCCATCCGTTTTGTGTGTTCATTTTAAGATATAAGGCCAAAAATGAACCGTATCCAATGCTTATGGGTGCCGAAAATGTGATAATCGAACGTCCACTGTTAAAATATTCACATGGCCACATAAGTTTTGAATCATGCTAATATTTGTGTTTTAGTTCATCCCAGTAGGAATGATGTTATTAACGGTACGGATGGCATGCAAACATCACTAATGAACTCAAAGAGATTTTAACGGTAGTAATTTCCTTAACCATCATTTTCTTTTGTAGGGCCACTTGAATCTCGGATCCTGCTCACTTTTGGCCTCTTTTTCTAACTCACAATGGATGTGACGAGGCTTTTGCAAGGGACGCGGATTAGCTACTGCTCGAGACTCTATGAAGTGATGTCACCAAGTTTTGGGGTACCCATCATAATGTATGTGTTGTATTCACACAGCTCATTCATACGGACGGAGATATAAATTTAGGGCATGAGATAAAAAATAAGTTATATTCAAATCTCAAATGAACCCACCGTAGAAAATAGAGAGAGTGACGCCCACCATTAAAAGTTTCTAATGTCTACAAAAGTTTTAGATGAAACTGAAATTTATGTTTTCCCTTCTATCATGTCTGTCTTAACTCATGAACAGGTTAGATCTCAGATGAAGATCATGTTGGACCTTATGAAGGTTTCAATGGTGGAAGTCACTCTTCTCACTATTTTCTGTGGTGGGGTCCACTCCAAATCTGGATCTGACTCATTTTTTTGTTTCATGGTATAAAATGATCTCTCCAAATGGTTAAAAGGTGTGGATAAAACAAATATATCGTGGTGGGTCCCATAGAACTTGGTGATGTCGCTTCATTAGCAACTCTCGCTACTCAACCCGTCATTATCTAATCCGCGTCCGGAGGAAAGCGGCGTCCGAAAGATGGCTGCTCAATAGCCAGTGGTCGGTGCTCCGTGGACCCGACCATGATGTATTGTCTCGTACATGCCGTCCATCCATTTTTCTCAGATAATTTAACACGTTCAATACAAAAATTAGGTAGATCAAAATCTCAAGTGAACCACACAGTGTTGATTGAATTGTCACCATTATTCATCCAGGTCTGTATGACCTTATCTACAGGTTGGATGTGAAATAAACATTACACAGGACCTAGGAGGTTTTTAATGGTAGACGATCAATCACTACTGTTTTCCCATGGTGTGGTCCACCCGAGACTTTTCTCTTCTCATTTTTGGCATGGAGTTTTAAATTGATGTTTAAAAATGGATGGACAGTGCGGATAAAACACATAGATCATGATGGGGCCACATAGCACCGACCATTAAAATAATTGGAATAATGATTTTATGTGGTGTGGTCCACTTGAGATTTGGATATGCTTCATTTTTTGTCTGAATCCCTGAAATTATCTTTTAAAGTGGATTGACGAAGTGGATTTATCTAATGTATAAGGGCTCCACAGAGTTTACTACGCTGTCTGCTTCCGTCTCGCCCAAATCCGCTGCTCTCTCTATCTGTTCCTCTCTCACCCAAATCCCTCTCCTCTTTCTCTCTGTTGCCCTAATCCCCTCTCTCTCCTCTCTCTCTTCATATCGATCTCTCACCCAAATCCCTCTCCTCTGCTCTCTCTCACTCTCACGGCTGCCTTGGGATCTCTCCAGCCGCAGCAACTCGATAACCCATCAGGTATCTTGATCTCTACGCTTTGCGAGTTTTTTAATTTAATTTTATTTTATTTTACTGGTTATGGTGGGGATTTACTAGATCTAGAGCTAGGGTTTGGATTTCAGAAGATTGAAGTGAGAAGATGCTTTCTTTTTCCATTTTTCTTTGCATTCATGTTATATAGTTTCTGCTTCTCCGAAGATTTCAGTATTTGGTAGTTGTACTGTTTAGGGCTTGAGATATGTTGATTTTGTTCTTCGATTCATTGCAGTTTTCTTGATTTTGTATTGTTTTAGGGCTTGAGATCTGTTTCAGTGGTTCCTAAGGGCCTGTTTGGATGCCTGTAAGTTGGGTAAAATGTAAATCACTTACAGGGAAGTCAATTACAGGTGGTGTTTGGGGGAGGAAATTCACCTACCTGTAAGTCACTTACAGGCAAATCTTCCAGGAAACTGCAGGAGGTTGGGGGTGAGAAGTCACATCCCTGTAAGTGACTTACAGGCTCAACGTTTGGATTTTTGAAAAGAGGGAAAGGAGGAGAAATGCACCAAGAGTCTACCTGCAATCAGCTCCAATCTCTCTCTCTCTCTCTCTCTCTCTCTCTCTCTCTCTCTCTCTCTCCAATCAGCTCTCTCTCTCTCTCTACACCTCTCTCCGGTTGCTAGGGTTACAAGCTTCTTCTTTTTTCTTGCTTTTGAATTCGCCCGATTCGGTGAGGCCGTGACAGTGGGGCCCACCTTTATGTATTGATATATCCACTGTCCATCACTTTTGCAATCTTGTTTTAGGGCTTGGGCAAAAAAATGAGGCAAATCCAAATCTCAGGTGGGTCACATCACAGGAAACAGTGATGATTGAACGTCCACCATTAAAGACTACATAGGGCCCATTGTTATGTTTATTTGCCATCCAACCTGTTGATAAGGTCACACGTACATAGATAAGGGAAAACATAAATATAAGCTTGATCCAACTCTTTTGCTGCCCACAAGAAATTCTATTGGTGGGCATTCAATTACTGTTGTTTTTTGTGGTGTGGCTCATCTAAGATTTGGATTTTTTTTTTCCGGGCCATGCCTCATAATGAACTGTTGAAACATACATCAAGGCGGGTCCCATGGTCTAGTCCATCATGGTGGACCATTGCTCTTATATTTTTAATTTTTATTATTTAGCCATTGCCCATTAAGATGGACCATTTTTATTTTATTAAACCATCTTGTGTGTGGTCCCATAAATTATACAATGATCAGGCTCTATTAAGGCTTTCAAGATTGGCGTTGAGTGAGAAAGCAGAGTTGCTTCCAACAATTCGAATCATATCCGATCCAACTCTATAAATGAGTTGTTATCAACATTTGCTTGTAGAGTTCTGGCTGATCTAATATCTTCAATGGCCTCAAAAGAATCCATAGTCTCTTTGTGGGATGTTTCTTTAGTGTGTTGCACTATTTTCTTATAGTCATTCTTCTTGTTGTAAATCCGGCAAAGAACCCAATCATCTAGCTACAACAAAAAGATTTCTTAATGAGCACAATTAAAATTTTCCAATTGTTTCCTACCAATTCTTATACTAAGTTATTGCTCTATATTATAGGTATTTTGAATCAGTGGGCCCACTTTTATGGCTAACTTGATGATTGTTTTAGCTTAAGAATTGTCTTGAACATTTATCTAGATAGGCCTAACAAAATTGTATATTTGGTGCCTAGTTTTTTTTTTAATGTAATCATAACAAATTGGAATGATTCCCTACGCTAAACTCGGTTCGATGTGAATATAAAGCTTCTTACCTGTAAGTAACTTATAGGTTACCCTAATATAAAAACCAACTTACCTGTGAGTGACTTACAACCTACATCCAAACAGGATTACTTGTAAGTGACTTTCACATGTAGTGACCTACTTGTAAGTCACAAATTAAAGAACTTACAGGCCAAACTCAAGGCGTTTCAATTTGTTTCTATGGATATTTTTCCCCTTTTTCATTGAGATTTGCTAGATCTAGAGATAGGGTCTGCAGTTCGAGATATTAAAATGAGACTCGTGTTCAAATCCCTCTCCAAGTTCTCTCACTTCTCCATCCTGATGTTGCTCTTGTTAGAAGGTGGGATTAACCTCTCTCTCTCTCTCTCTCTCTCTCTCTCTCTCTCTCTCTCTCTCTCTCTCTCTCTCTCTCTCTCTCTCGTGTACACAAACTGATAACAAAACACACTCATCATTCTTTCTTTGTAGGCTACCTTTTGAATGATAGAGACAGAGCGATGTCTATGGGTTTGGAGTTTTGCTGCTGGAGCTCTTAACTGGGCCGAACCCTTACAGGTCTGGCATCTCACCCTTGAGTTTCGTTTAATACATTCATGTTTATGAATTGGCTTCGGTATATATGTTCCAACCCCATTTATTATCTTTAATTGCATTTGGTGTTTTCTTTCTTTTTTCTTTTTAAGACCATTCCATCTTTCCTTATTGCTTTCACGAGTTAATAATCATATCTTGAGTGCTTAATCCTTTAATCCTCTTTTTTTTTTTTTTTTCCTGTGATGCCAGTACCTGCCTGCTCAGTTTATTACTCAAAAAACTCCCTTTCAAATTCAGGTTATTGAAACCAACCAAGATTCCAAACCCCGCCCTTCTTCAACCTTAGTTGCAGGATCCTTGTAACAGGTGCCGCTCTTGCTTCGAATCATGCTTCAGACTCGTGTTCATGTCCCACTTCCTAGACATTTACACTTGATAACATTTGCGGACAGACGCTTCCCTGCTCCTACATCTGAATCTGTTGTCTTGCTTGCCTCACACTTCGTGTAACCATATTTCCGCCACTCTACCAGTCTATGAAAAGATACTCTTGCTTGGTCTTGCTTAATTATATTCAGGAAGTTCAAAAAATTGTACCGGATGCATTTAGAGAAATCGTAATACTCGCAAAGTACAAATGGTTGAAGTTGCCATCATTGAAAGTCTAACCGGTCTTTGATATGGAGGAATGTTATAAATGTTGATGGTCAATGTTATGTTGAATTTAATTTGAGAATGTGTTCCCAAACTTATATTTGATTCCTTTCCTTGGGTGTGCTTGCATTTCTTGCAGTTTTTGGTACATGGTTCACTTGATTTCGCCTAATAGTTATCTCTTCTCCTTTTGTTTAAGACATTCATGTTAAACAGAAGTTGAGTAATTCCTTCATGAATATCCTTGTCTCAGTTCAGGAAGACTACAATGCTGTTTATACACTGTCATGATTTGCATCCATATACATGTTCTCAATTACCAATATCATGACATGTATTACCTTATAGGTGCAAGTTGATGGGAAATGGATGATTGATGAGCTTTTAATTTTCCATCTATATATTTTTGAGAATTTTTTTTGATAATTTTAGAAAATCAGAAAATCTTACAATTTGTGGTACGGTAGCGATTTTGACAACATTGTGCTATCAATAAGTGATGGACCACAGTGGAAAAAGCTATGAATTTCACATGGCAACTTTAAGAGAGATGGGACTTCTTAATTTATGGGATTCTCAGGAGTCAAGTGCTCCTATAAGATAAAGAATCAATACTCATTAGGCATGCATACGTTATTATGTAAATTAATGAAAATACATGGGAGTCCAACCAATCAATACTCATCAACTTCAGTGTCATGTTGGGTGATTTTGCAGCGAGCTATATATGGTAGTGTTTGATTGACCTTTCGAAAAAAAAAAAAAAAAAGGTTGTGTTTGTATGGAAGAAATGTTGTGTGCACAACCCTGCAATACAGGTGGGATCCTACTCTTGGTCAAGTCCTCTCTTGGATTATCCAGTCAATCTGATTGTTAGACTATTTTTCTATGTTAGCCGAGTATGCATATGGGTGTCAAGTATTACAAGGATCAGTTCGGCAGATCCTCAAAATGCAAATTCTCAGGAGACGATCACAACAAAGATTGGTAACTACTTGCAAACTTACAAGTATGACCATGTTACAAGTATCTGACTACATACTCTTTTTTGCTTTTTTAGTCATCCAGTTTTGGTCGTTGTTTTCTTCACCTTAACTATCTATGCGTAAGCCTGTGATTGAAGGGTTAGGAACTTGTAATCTGGAGGAATTCCAGGTCATCCTTCATCCATTGCAGTTCCTATCAGATCAAGGAGTTCGAAATGATAAAAATCAGTCCATGATGTTCAGAATCCTGTCTCATCAAAATCTATAATTCTGACCTTTTCAACTCTTTGAATGTGAACTTACTGTTTTCATGTGCTAGGAAGGAGGAAGGCATGTTGGTCAATACAACTTTCAATGTGGGCCCAGTAAAAGAATCAACTTTCAACGGTGGACAAATTAAGTCTATTGTTTCCTTTCATGTGGGCCAATTGAGCATTAGATCTTCCTACTTTTTTCAGCTCAGGCCCTAAAATATTCTAATAAAACAGATGGACAATACGGATATGTTATATACATTATGGTGGGGCCCACGGATTAAGTTAACATTTTTAGATCGGTTTTCTAGGTGGAATTACTCACTCATTTTCAAACGCGTGAAACAGTAATAATTATTTCTTTACCAGGGATTTACCGGGATCCTGGAAAATCAAACAGGCCCTTGAGGAAAAGGAATGGAAGCATGAAAACCCATTCAAGACACTAACCCCAAGGATTCCTCTAACCAAGGTACTTTCAAAAAAGAAAAAATCTTTAACACGTCAATTAGTGTTCAAACTTTTAAAAATGCATTGCTCAAAGCATGTATTAGTCAGTTTGATTTTGTTTTTGGCAGTGCATTGCTATCATAAATATGAACTGAATGTCTTTTAGATTCGTCTGTTTAGGGCCAATGCACATACAATGGTGTTTTATGGAAATACAAATTTTATGTTTGGAATTTGGATGATATTTCTGATTTTGATTTTTTCTTTTTCTTTTGTGTAGACTCACCTTCTCAAATAGGTTGGTTTAGGGCTTTGGAGAAATGGGTATATCTAGTTTTGGATGTTTGTGTTGATTAGGCAATTAATTTTTTTTTTTTTTTTTTTTAAATTTATGAGAAATGCAGATGGCTATAGCCACCAGTGAATGGTTGCACTTGAATTTAAGAAATGGCTATGGTTTTTTTTTTTTCCATTGCAAACGCCGACGGCTTTGGCCGTCGAACTTTTCCGTCGGAAAGGCTGACGGTTTTAGCCGAAGACGGCAACGCAGATGCCCCCTTTCCCGACGGACCTTCCGACGACTAAAAACCATTGGGGAAGTCATTGCCGACAGTTTTTAGCCGTTGGCGTTTCCCTGTTTTTTTTGGTAGTGAATGGATGCTATTACTCGAGACTATGGATTTGCTAATAGGTTTGGTATCTATACTCTAGAGGAGGCTCAAGATCATGTTATTTATCAATAGGAGCTTTGAATGCTTATTGAAGTGAGAAATCATAATGAAGAAAGCATG
The DNA here is from genome assembly GCA_030180095.1 of Magnolia changhungtana. NCBI lineage: Eukaryota > Viridiplantae > Streptophyta > Magnoliopsida > Magnoliales > Magnoliaceae > Magnolia > Magnolia changhungtana. The sequence continues at coordinate 929,665 of JASAUF010000070.1, read as the reverse complement.
AATTTCGTGTGGATAGGAGTCTAGGATGAGTGGGATAAGCTTGGAATACACTAGATACTCTAAATTGCCTAAATTCACAATTTTCATAAAGTTCTGGGTCCTGTATTTATATAGAAAAGGACCCAACGGATCTATAACAACTAATTTTCGTTGCTATTGAGTGAACATTCACTTGTATCGTGGTACCGAATTAGATCCTTAAGTTGCTGGATGGTATTTGTCACTTTCGGTACTGCCTAACTATGTTCTTCGGTAGCAGTCGATGGTACTGAAATGTTTTGGGCACTCTTGGTAATACCGAAGGTGTCTTCGGTAGTACTGAGTGGCACTCGGTGGTACCGAAGGTGCCATTCGGTGGCACCTTTACCAATTGAATTGGAATATATTTTCCTATTTGAATTTTTGTCCAGCAATTCATTCAACAACTTTGAACCTTCTAAAGCCAACATTAGAATGATAGAAAATATGAACTTAGAATGACTTGAATAGATGATTTATGTGGGTTTTCCTATTTGGGTTAGGATCATCTATAGGCAAGATTCAGATCGTAAAAGCTTCTTTGTGTTCTAAACTTGTAGCTGGGGCTTCTACTCCAGTTGTATCATTGGTCTTCATTTGTCAAGGACCCATCCGACTACTTGACACAACTAGTTACGTGATTGACAAACATAGTGTATACGGTGAATGTACTAACAATCTTTCCCTTTGTCAATTACGTGACAAAAAACCAACCTAACCTAAGACATCGTCATGGCTCATACCAATGACATATCAAGACAATGAAAGATTACATGTCAAAATTTCAATTTGCAACTCTAAACAATTTGAACATGTAATACAATAATGTTGCTCCCCTGTAGTTTCTGCCATGATCAACCTGTAACAAGAAGGAACAAACTCTTCAGAACAAAGAATCATTGTTTTGATGGGTAGGTTTCTTCTTCCCCTTTTTTTCAGTCATTGACAAAGGATGTACCAAGAAGCATGCCAAGAACAAATAGATGATAAAGTTTAGTGTAGGGAAGAGAAGACATTCAATGCACCATAATGTTAAGAATCGAGTATATCGGCAATTGTTGCTCGGTAGGCACATGTTCTAGCATCATAATGTTTTCCTCGACAAGTTCACGTATAGAGTGATGTCAGATATCTATGTGCTTTGTTTGAGAATGTTGAACTGGATTTTTTGAGATATTGATAGCAATTGTATTGTCACAAAAAAGTGTCATTGTAGATTGCTTAATGCTATAATCTATCAACATTGGCTTCATCCACAGAAGTTGTGCGCAACAACTACCGGTTGCAATGTATTCAGCTTCAGCAGTAGACAATGATATTGAGTTTTGCTTTTTACTGTGCCATAATACAAGACGATTTTCGATATAGAAGCAACCTCCACTAGTGGACTTGTGATCATCAATGTTCTCAACCCAATTAGCATCTGAGTACCAAACAATAATTGTAGATGTGTCAAATGGATACGATAAGCCAAAGTCTGTAGTCCTAACCACAAATCGTATAATTCTTTTTATCGCGGATATATGTGGATTTTTAAGATCGGCCTGAAATCTAGCACACGCACCAACGCTAAAGGCAATGTCAGGTCGACTCGCGGTTAGGTAGAGTAAGTTGCCTATTATACTGCGATACAAGTGCTAATCCACACTCTTTCCATTTGCATCTTTAGAAAGTTTGAGAGTGGTGCTCATGGGAGTATTCTGAGTGTGGTTAAAGTCAAGTCCCAATCTCTTTATCAAATCTCTTGCATATTTGGACTGACACACAAATATACCATTTTCTAATTGTTTCACTTGCAATCCTAGAAAGAAATTCAGCTCACCTACCATGCTCATCTCGAATTCGGATTTTATTGATTCAGTGAATTCATGAGCAGCATCTTTGTCACGCCCCAAACTCAGAAAATGGGCTCACAAAATTTTCGATCGCCGAATCTGGCGCCGACAGCCTCCGTAGTGCCCCATTCTTGGCTCCCGACACCCGTATGCCAGATTCCGATCCTAGGATCCTATAAGGAGGATTTTCAGTATGATTTTTTTTTAATGGAGCATAACCACAAGTATAACCAAGTCACAAAACAACATCACCACATATCCACTATTTCAAAAACTTTAAGTACAATACGGAAAGGAAAATACAAGGTGACCAAAAGGCTCCAAAATAATCTGATACGCGCTCCTGCCTCAGCGCTACTGCGATCCAACGTCACCTGCACGCAATGGTCATGCATAAGCTTATAAAATCTTAGAGGGTGGTGTAAGTGTGTGTGCAAGGCAAGTGCCAAGTATACAATATCAGAGAAATGCGAAAATACGTGGGTAAGTCCATGAATACTATCAGCCGTACCAAGGCTATGCGATGCAAGGCATGAATGTTATCGGCCATACCAAGGCCATGCGATGCAAGGCCTACGTAGCCAAATCTCATATGGGAGATGCAAAACAAGCATGCCAGTCCTCATTAAGTATACATATCAGTACAGTTTTTCTCTGGGATATTACCGAGGTCTAATACACTTCACACTGACTGCCGCCTCCCTAACCGACAACCCTGCAAGTGGAAGAGACCACACTATCCGCTTGATCAGTAGTCTGCCAATACCTACCCGGCTCGTCAATAGCGGACTCATTTGCGAGTTAGTCAAACTTAGTTTAGCTTACAACCCTCTCACTTGGGCGGATAAGGCCACACCCCCTTCCAATCGACTACGACACAGTGGGAGGCGCTGCCTACTAGTATTCGGCACTCCTGCGCTCATGTATCCACTCGGTCTAGACGTTGGAGCATTTCCCAGTACCAAAAATGTTCTGAAATTTTCACCCAAGGACATCCTACATGCCCACAATGCTAGAGCCAATATTTTTCGGTATCCGATACGGCCATCCACGATGTGCCTGTGGAGGCCACGACCCTGATGTCACTAGGGTGTACAATGATCATATCACACATATGTGAGATGTATGAGTCACACCGTCAGTCATGCAGCAATCTTGCGCGTACCACGTGCTGATGTGGGTAACTCTTATCAGTGAGTCCCATAAATAATCTGCCCAATGGCATATGCTATGACTAGTCACTACTCATATCAAGCATACATATGATGTGTATGACATGAGTCATGGAATTATACTAAGCATGTTATAACGTGATGAACTATCCTCACAACGAAGATGGGCCTAGATGCTAGGCCCACACACAACCAGTATGGGCCTATCAATGGGCCCCAAGGAGAGGGAGAGTTACAATGCGGACATTTAACCAACATTATTCTTACAATGTGGGCGTCAAACCATCATTGCTCCCAAGGCATGGCCCACCATAAACATTATTATATACACCACGGTGGAATCACACATTGCAATGGACCTTATATACATCCCACTGGCCTCAACCCATGGGCCTTGAATACATCACAATGGGCCTCGCCCATGGGCCTTGAATACATCATATTGGGCCTCACCCATGGGACTTGAATACATCATATTGGGCCTCACCCATGGGCTAATATATATCACATCGAGCCTCCTCAAATGGGCCCTAAATGCATCATTTGGGCCTAGCCAAATAGGCCATAAATACATCACCTGGGCCTTATTAAATGGGCCTCATATACCACATAATGGGGTGGGCCTGACTCGTTCCAAATAGGCCCATCAAATGGACAACTAGGGTACAACACGTACATCACGTGGGGGCCACATGAATGGTTGTTGTGAATACAACATACATACATCTAGGTGGGCCCTCACAGATGGACGGAGTAGATATAACACACGCCTCATGATCGGGGCCTACCATAACGTTGATTTTTCATCCAATCTGTTCATAAGGTCTTAAGACCTAAATTAAGAGGAAAACGAATTTCATATTGATCCAAAACTTCTGTGACAACAAAAGGGTTTCAATGGCAGACGCTCAATCCCCACTACGTTTTGTTGTGTGGTCCGCTTGATAGGCAAATCTGCCTCATTTTGTCTCAAGCCTTAAGCTCGCCAACTAGATGGACGGTTTGGATGTAACACAGACATTAAGGGTGGGGTCCATTAGCTGTCCAACAAATGGACGGCTCGGTAAATGGCTGGACAGCATAGATAAAACACATGCATCCTGGCTGGGACCCAGGGTCCCTGGCCTTTCCACCATCCACTGTGGAATCAGACTCAAGGGGGGCCACACCAGAAACCATTGTCGCATCCTCTGGGACGTTAGCAGCTTGAAACTTGGTGAAACCCTCTTCAAGTGGGACACACATGTGGGTATGTTATATATATATATATATATATATATATATATATATATATATATATATATATATATATAGAGAGAGAGAGAGAGAGAGAGAGAGAGAGAGAGTGGTCTCCTACGAACTGTATGGCATGAGATTTCGTGCGCACCAAGGCATTCATATAAGCCGTAGGAGACTTAATGCACATTGAGGCCAGCTTACTAGCTTGTAGGCTAGGGGTGGGCCCACCACAATAATTTCGTGAAATCCACTATGACCACAAGGTCTGTGATGAAAATTTAGCTACATAATTCAAAACCCAATTAGACTCATGATTTAGGTGGGCCACACTAAGGGAAAAAGTGGGAGAAGGGAATACTTACCGTTGAATTTTTAGAAGGCCCACGAAATCCACTCCAACCATTACCTGTCTCATGAATATTCATGCATGGTTATAAAAATATTAGACACATATATAATTTATGTGGGCTACAACAAGTGAATTAATTTGGATGGTAAGCATCCTCCCACACTATTTCCATTAATGTGCCCTACCTAAATTATGGATCATGCTGATGTTTGATCCCTACTGATAATTTTTTATCACCCACCTCATGACTGGAGTGGATTTCACGTACACGTCGAGGTGGGCATCCCCAACACATCCTATTGGCATAGGATGGCAGGACTAGCAGGACATGGATTCCATTACGCATGTGAACGTTTACGAGCCACGAAAGTTTTAGATCAAGCTTATAATTGGTTTTTTCCCTTCATCCATGTTGATTATGTCATACAGACTTGGATGAAGGGAAACACAAATATCAGCTTAGTCTAAAACTTTTGTAGCCCCTAAAATTCTTTTAATGGTGGGCGTTCAATAACTACATTTTCATGTGGTGTGGTTACATCAATAGTACATATGTATAAATTTTTCATTCCCGTGCATGAATTTTAACAAGGCAGATAATGGTTGGAATGGATGTCACAAACGAATCATAGTGGGGTCCACCCTCAACCTATTGTCTAAGTAAGCCGGCCTTAGTGCGCACGAAGTCTCGTGCGGTACGGTTCATAGGAGACCAGTGCTCTCTCTCTCTCTATATATATATATATTTGATTTTTCTGAGGTTTTTCCTAGGTGGGGCCTGCATCAGGAGGATCCGCTCCATTCATTGGACTCTACGGCTCATGATAGACCAAATGAGCCCAATATGCGATGTGTTTTGGTGTATAGAAATATCAAAGTGGGCCTTAATGGATTTTAACGGTAGAAACCACTGTTTTCTACGACATGGCCCGCCAGATAATCGGATTGGCCTCATATTTCGACTCAACATCTAAAATGAGTCGGGGAATGGAATGGACGGCGTGGATTAGACCCATACATCAAGGTGGGGGCTGCATGAGTGGCCCACAGAAATTTTGAATCAAGCTAATATTTTTGCTTACTTTTAGTACATCCCACTGTCTGTTCACACTTCACTTAGTCCACAACATGGTGTGAACATTTCATCAAGGTGGGTCCCACATGGACGTGGACGTGGCTCACTTGATTTAGATCAATCTGATATTTGTGTTTTCCCGTCACCATTAGGGTAGGGCCCACATGGCCTGGATGGTGTAGATCCTACACGTCCATCAAGTGGGTCCCACGAAGGTGGACGACATGGATAGGTTACATACATCATGGGGCCAACAACAAGGGAAAAGAGAGAGAGAGAGAGAGAAAGAGAGAAAGACCGAGTGATGGAGAGACCCCGATACTATGGGCCCTCCCTTCCATACGTCACAACATACATCAAGTGGGTTCCACTACATGTGGGCCCACCGATCAAAATCAATGGTGGAGATCTTTTCTCGATCAAAATGCAAGGTCTAGATGACCCTATTCATACAAGGAAAATAAACATCATGATGGGGTCCATGGAGAATGGCCCCATCACGGAATGATAATGAGAATCAAGGTGGGCCATTGGCCACACCTAGGGTCCGAAGTGAGATCTATACCATCAATCGGTAGGCCTCACTTGGCCTATCATCAAAGCATTAAATCTAGGCCTATAAAGCACCCACCATTCGATCTTCTTGGTCCGATGGAACGTCAATCTTCTTGTGTCTCACTTTGATGGAAGGTGATGAGAATTGAAGGGCTAGGATGATGGATCTTAAAATAGGAAGTGGGCCATGCACAACATATTTTTCTCTCCTTGAAAATGATTAGACGTCCACCACTTTTTTTGTTGCTTGGAAAATGTGTAGAGAAAGGAGAGAGAATGGGTGATTATAAGAGAGAGGTGATGAGTGTGAGTGATGGATGTGAGTGATAGGTGTACTTGACTCGAGAGTTGACTTAGGGTAGGTTACTTGACTTAGGGAGAAAGAAAGCATGAGTTGTGTACTTTGATTGATTGATTGATTGATGGGATGGGTTTAGAGATTCTCTTGGGTTCACAAATGCGTAGGCCCACATCTCCTGGCCACAGTATCGAATCGGTGTGCAAGACACGACGTTGGAACCGCGATGACGGTGTGATCGCAATGGTATAAGTCTCGGATTAAGCCGATTCAAATCTACGGGATACGACTTAGGGTCGCACGCAAATGTCAATTATACGTCGTGGGTTGCCGAAATTTGACGGGAAGGATCGCGTGAGTATACAGAACGGTACGGACTAGGATACGGGCCTTACAGCTTTCCCCACCTAATAAAAATTTTATCCTCAAAATTTATAATACCATCGCAACTAGACATAATTCATAAGGGAATAGAAACCATAACATCATATATAATCGAAACACAATATTGTTTGGACTGACGCATGTGAGCAGCATTCGTGGAGCTGAAGAACCGTCTAACGTCTGCTCCTGTCCTCCTCTGGGAGTGATGGATTTATTGTATTTGCTGATGCCTCACATATTGGTTTAGGTGCTGTCATGATGTAGCGCGGCAGGCCTGTAGCCTTCGCGTCTCGATAGCTCAAGGTTCATGAGCTGAACTACCCCATGCACGATTTGGAGCTGGCAGTTGTCGTCTTCTCACTGAAGGTGTGGAGACACTATCTCTATGGGGTCAGGTTCGAGCTCTTCTCCGACTACCAGAGCTTGAAGTATCTATTCTCTCAGTCTGAGCTGAACATGAGACAGAGACGCTAGATGAAGCTCTTAAAGGACTATGATTTCGACCTCCAGTACCACCCAGGCAAGGTAAACATAGTGGCGGATGCCCTCAGCCGTTAGCCACGAGGCCTAGTGGCACACATGATGATTCAGGAGTGAAGGATGCTCGAGGATATAACAGAGTATGACTTCGATTTTGGTTTACAGTCTTCTATCGTTCAACTATCGAGCCTATCAATTTAACCCTCTCTTGTCGCAAGGGTGATCGAGGTTCAGCAGACAGACGAGTCGTTACAGGATTACCGAGCAGAGGCAGTATCTGAGAGTCAAACAAATTGACAGATTAGTTCTGACGGTGGACTTCGCTTCAGAGGCCGATTATGTGTCCCGGATATTCCTGAGTTGTGCAGAGATCTTATAACTGAGGCACATCGATCGCAATTTTCTATCCACCCTGACTCGACGAAGATGTACCGTGACATGAGGCGAAAATATTTTTTTTGGGAGAGGGGATGAAGCGCCAGATCGCCAGTTTTGTAGCCAAGTATGACACATGCCAGCGTGACAAGGCCGATCATCAGAGAGCCCGTAGTCTTTTGTAGCCGTTGAGTGTCCCGATGTGGAAGTGGGAGCATGTGTCGATAGATTTTATTATCAGCTTACCGAGGACACGGCGCGGTCATGACGCCATCTAGGTTGTCGTGAACCGTCTGACGAAGTCAGCACATTTTCTTGCGATTCGTAAGACCTAACATGCGGACCGGCTCGCCAAGCTGTTTGTTGATGAGATCATGAGACTGCATGGTGTTCCTGTCTCAATCGTCTCAGACCGAGACCCGAAGTTCACGTCTCAGTTTTAGGGGGGGCTTCCAGAGAGCGATAGGGACTGATTTGTAGCTCAGCACTGTGTACCATCCGCAGACCGACGGCCAGACCGAGTGGGTCAACCAGATCTTTGAGGATATGCTTCGGGCCTGCGCGATTGACTTCAGAGGTAGCTGGGATGAGCATCTGCGATTGGCTGAGTTTGTATATAACAACAACTATCAGGGGACCATTACCATGACTCCTTTTGAGACATTATATGGCAGACCGTGCAGATCTTAGAGTTGTTGGACCGAGGTCGGAGAGCGGCGTGTACTAGGTCCCAAGCTTGTGCAGCAGACGTCAGAGGCTATCGATATCATCACGCAGAAGATGCACACAACTCAGAGCTGGCAAAAGAGTTTTGCTGACCGTCGGCATCGTCCCTTGGAGTTTGCAGTAGGGGATATAGTGTATCTCAAGGTCTCGCCCTTGAAGGGCGTCGTTCGATTTGGAGCGAAGGGCAAGCTTGCCTCGAGATTCATACGACCTTTCGAGATTACTGAGCACGTTGGCGCCGTGGCCTATCGGTTTGCCTTGCCATCTCAGTTGTCTAGCATCCACAACATTTTTCATGTCTTTATGCTAAAGAAGTGTGGGTTAGACATCATTCCTGTTATTGGTTGCAGCCATTAGAGGTTTGTGAGGACACTTCTTACATTGAACAACCAGTTCGTATCCTTGATCGGAAGGAGCAAGTCCTTCGGACCAAGGTCATTCCCTTGGTGAAGGTTCAGTGGGGTCACCATTCTGTTAATGAGGCGTCTTGGGATCACGATGTTGAGATTCGAGAGTGCTATCCCCATCTCTTTGATGATTGATTATATATTGTATCTTGCATGCTGTCTCTGATTTTTATACGACGATGCCTTGTTTCCTCTTCTATTATGAGTTATGTTTACTTATAATGATTGTGTAAATTTTGAGGTCAAAATTTTTATTTGGAGGAGAGATTTGAAAGACTTGTATCCTAGTCCGTACCATTTCATAGGTTTCCGCGGTCCTCCCGGTCGAATTTCGGTAACCCTCGACCTGTATCCGACGTTTATGTACGATCCTAAGCTGAGTCCTGCATACTGAAGTCGGTTCGACTTGAAACTTGTACCTTAGTGACCGCGCCGTCGTCGTGGTTCCAATGCCGTGACTCGCGCACCGATCCGATACCACGACCAGGAGATGTGGGCCTGCGTTCATTCCGAAGAAAACGCCGCGTGTGCGAATTTTGAGAGAATCTCTACGACTTACCCCATCAATCAATCAATCAAGTACACATCATATCACAAGTACAAGCAACCCATCCCTTCCCGTTCCCAAAGTCAACTCTCTCTCTCTCTCCACCCATCCCTTTCTTATAACCCCATCACTCCACCCATCACCCAACACCCATTATCCCATCCCTTTTCACCCATCACTTTCCTCTCTCTCATTCCATCTCTTCACTCCCAAGCAACAAAATATCCCACGTCCAAGCCTCCCCAAGCTCTCTTCCAAAACAACAAGTGTGACCCACTTTTCCACCCTCTCATCTCCCATCTCAACCATTCATTCATCATCTACCTCCATCAAAATCGAAGGCAAGGAGCATACATGCCAAAGGGAACAAGAAGGAGGCCAATAGATGGGTGATCTACAATCAATTTGCATTTGAGGGTCCACTTATAGGTGGGACCCATTATGATGTATGTGTTGTAATCATGAGGGGCCCATAGTGGTGGGGCCCCTCCATCGCTGTCTCTCTCTTTCTCTCTCTCTCTCTCTCTCTCTCTCTCTCTTTCTCTTTCCTTTTTTCTTTGTGATGATGTGACCATGTGGCCCACTCGGATAGACCCCCCCCACCATGAAGTATGTAACTTATCCACGCCATCCATCTTCATGGGACCCACCTGATGGATTTGTTGGATCTACACTGTCCAGCCCGTTAGCGGGCCTGGATGGAAGGAAAAAAACAAATATCATGTCGATCTAAACAGGTGGGCCACGTCCATGTGGGACCACCTGTGTTGTTTCCACACTATCTAGCGTCCAGGGACGCTGGACATGGCTTTACAGTGAAGTGTGAACTGGACAGTGTGGTGTACTGACAGCAAAACAAAAAGGTTAGCTTTGGTTCAAAGCTTTTGGGTGGACCACTCATGTAGGCCCCACCTTGATGTACAAATCAAATCCACGCTGTCCATTCCACTTCTTAGCCCATTTTAGGCGTTGACCCAAAAAATGAGGCCAATCCGATAATCAAGCGGGCCATACCATAGAAAACTGTGATTTCTACCATTCAAGACTGCTAGGGCCCACTCTGATGTTTCTATATACCAAAACACATCGTGTATTGGGCTCATTTGGTCGATCATGAGCTGTAGAATCCAATGGATAGAGCGGATCCACCTGATGCGGGCCCTACCATGGAAAAACCACGAGAAAACATAAAAAAGGGTGCAACAGGCGCTGCTGCTGCTCGTCCAGAGGACGTTGCAGCAGCGTCTTGCTACTACGCGTGGACGGGAGGACGGGCAGGGACATGGGCCCCAGCCGTGAGCCCCACCGTGATGTGTGTTGGCATTAACACCATGCATTTGTTAGGCCCCTTAGGGCAATGGGCCACTCCAAAAATCACCTATAAATCAAAGCTTAGGTGGTCCACGTCATAGGAAACAGTGTGGGTTGAACGTCTGCCATTGGAACCTCCCTGGTTCCAGACATTTTGTAATACAATTTTTTTAAATGTATATGGGTCTGTGTGACCTTATTAACAGTTTGGATGGCAGATAAATGTTATGGTGGGCCCCACGTGGTATTCACTGATGTATGTATGGTATTCCACACGTGTGGACCCCACCTTGAGGTATGTGCTTTATCTATGCCGTCCATCCCTATGGGACCCACCATGATGCATTTGTTGCATCCAAACCGTCCAACCATTTTGAAAGATAATATTAAGGCTTGAGACTAAAAGAAAAATAAGATAGATTTAGGATCAGGTGGACCACATTATAGAAAATAGTGGGTTTGAACATCCACCATTAAACCCTTGGGCTACCAAGTTCGGACCATTATGATATTTGTTTTTCTTCTAAATCCAGGTCTTTGTGACCTTATAAATAGACTGGATGGGAAATAAACCCTACGATGGGGCCCACTGGGATTTAACCATGGAAATCATTATCACCACGGTTAGATATGGTACGGTCCAGTTGATCTTTTGATATGATTCATTTTATATATCTATTGATTTCTAAAAATAGATGAGTTAGGTTTGGCCTATTTGAACTCGGCCCATTCAACTTGGCCCAGTTGATTCGGCCCATTGTTTTGGCTCATTTGATTAAGCTCGATGTGATATATGAGGCTCGATGTTGAGGCCCACCTGGATATATATGAGGCCCATGTGATGCGGCCCATTTGATGTATTTGGGGCCCTTGGGTCGAGGCCCAACGGGATGTACATAAGGTCTATTGCAATGTGTGATTCCACCATGGTTTACGTAATAATGTCTATGGCGGGCCACTCCTTGGGAGCAATGATGGTTTAACGTCTACATTGTAAGAATAATGTTGGTGAAATGTCCGCATTATAACTCTCCCTAGGGCCCATTGATAGGCCCATACTTGTGTGTAGGCCATGTAGGCCCATCTTCATTGTGAGGATAGTTCATCACCTTATAACATGTTTAGTATAATTCCATGACTCATACCCATACGCATCATATGTATGCTTGATATGAGTAGTGACTGATCATAGCATATGCCATGGGGCAGATTATTCATGGGACTCATTGATAGAAGTTACCCACATGAACGCGCGTTACTCGTAGGATTGCTGCATGACTGGACGGTGTGACTCATGTATCTTGCATATGTGTGACATGATCATTATATGCCCTCTGTTGGAAAGGGGTGTGACCTTACCCGCTTGAGTGAGGGGGCAATTTCTAGGTTGAGTTTGACCAGCTTGAGGAATAGGTCCGCTATCGACAAGCCATGCCCAATATTGGCAGGCGGATAGTGAGGTCTCTTCTACCTACCTAATTGTGCGCTCGGATAGGAGCGACAAGCTGGCGTAAAGTATACTAGACCCCGCTGATTATCCATTGTGCATGCTGTATTGATATTTGATGCTCTGGTGATGAGCTGAAGGATTGTGATACTTGAGTTGCATCTCACATCACATGGTCTTGATATGACCGATAACATTCATATCTTCCATCGCATAGCCTTGGTATGGTTGATTGCATTCATGCACTTATCAACATGATTCTGCATTACTCTGATATTACATTCTGAGCACGTTTATATTACACACAGACTTACACCACCCTCTAAGCTTTCTATAAGCTTATGCATGACCGTTGCATGCAGGTGACGCTAAGCAGTAGCAGTTTAGGAGCAGGACCGTGCTACAGAGCTTCCAGAGATTTGACTTTATTATCTTGTATTTCCCTTCATACACATTATACTTTAAAGTTTTTTATCATTGTGGATTTTGTGCTGGTGTTCTTGTGGTTATTGTTCATGGGTTATGCTTTTGGTTATGCTTATACTGAATCAAAATCATGTTTGAAATCCTCCTTTTAGGACTCTAGGATCGGAACCTTGTGTATGGGTGTCGGGAGCTGAGAATGGGGTACTACGGAGGCTGTCGGCGCCAGATTCGGCGATCGAAAATTTTGTGAGACCGGTTTCCGAGTTCGGGGCGCGACAGAAGTTGGTATTAGAGCATAACTTGGGAATAACCGAAAACAACATCACATATTTGCTATGAGTTTAAGACGATTAGGTTCCTAGTGCATAACCCTCCAATTGAGTTCCCTAATGTGCAATTCTCGAGGTTAATTGACGTCCTTATTCTTCCTATAGGACATGCCGCCCAGGAGAGCTACTCGAGCGAATCCTGCTCCACCACCTGAGGATCCAGTTTTACCACCTACGACTCCCGTTCCACCCCCTGAGATCCCTATTCTCCAGCCTAAGGATGTCGTTCCTCCACATGAGATCGGTGCAGATCCGACCGTATCTGTGAGTGCCTCTCAGTTACAGCAGATGTTGCAGGCTATGACGGCTACGCTTTAAGGATATGACAGACACTCAGTTGTTTCGCGAGCCCAGGCAGAGTAGGAGCGTGCGAGCGCCCTTCTTCGAGAGTTCAGACAGCTCGATCCTTCGCGTTTCCAGGGAGAGCCATATTCGACTGCAGCTGAGAGGTGGCGCTCCGATGTGGAGAAGATTTTTGATATGATGGCATGTACGACTTAACAACGAGTTCGGTTGGCAGTATTTCTTCTCCAGGGTTAGGCCGAGCATTGGTGGACCTCCGTTACTCGTGTTGCAGGGCCTGATTATATTTGGACATGGGTGGATTTTATTGATCGATTCGAGCAACAGTACTTCCCCGACCATATTCGTCGTCAGAGAGTGTTAGAGTTTAAGACTCTGGTGCAGGAGGACATGTTTATGGCACAGTACGTGGCTCGTTTTGTGGCGCTATTGATATTCACACCATATTTGGTTGATGACGAGGGGAGGAAGGCCTGCCGTTTTGAGAACGGCTTACATTATAGTCTTTGAGTCCCTGTTATTGGGCATGAGATCCCGACCTTTCAGGCGGTAGTAGGGAGGGCCTAGATTTACGAGACTGAGTAGGCCAGCACACAGAGCGATTGAGATCAGAGGAGAGGTCAGAAGAGGCCGGCCCCCCTTTACTAGCTCCCAGCAGCATCAACGACCGCAGAGGTAACCCATCCGCAAAGCATCAACAACACCATCGGCACCCCCAGCGTCACCACCTTAGAGACAACTTTCTTATACCTGCATGGATGCGGTGGGATAGGACACCGTAGGTGGGAGTGTCCTCGACCTCAGCAACGCTTAAATGTCGAGAGCACCGCAACACCTTTACGGCGCGGCGAGAGCACCACAGTAGCCTCCGCAGCAGCAGCGATAAGAGATTCCACCACCGAGGCCCCCTTAGCAGCAACATCGGCACCGGCCTCCGAGACCTCAGCAGCAGAGGTAGTTGTTTCGAAAGCCTCAGCTACATCAGCAACAGCAGCATCCTCCGAGGGGACAGGCACCTCCCCAGCCAGCTCAGGCTAGATTTTATGCCACTCAACAAAACCCGCAGTCATCCAGAGGAGTCGTTGAGGGTATACTTCCAGTCTCTGATTGCATCACCCGAGTACTATTTGATTCCGGTGCTTCACACTCATTCATGTCTGAGGATTTTTGCCGATCGACTGGATTGCCAACAGTCTGCTAGTGAGGGATTAACCGTATTGACGCCGTTTGGGAAGATCACAGTATTGGGCCGTTTCTGTTCATCTTGTCTAGTGTTAGTGGGAGAGATTTTCTTGCTCGCCGACTTGTACGCGCTGCCGATGTTAGATTTTGACGTTATCTTGGACATGGATTGACTTGCCAAGTACCACGCCATCTTGGACTGTTCCGCGAGGACAGTTACGTTCTGCATACCAGGCTTGCCACAGTTTCAGTTTGTTGCTAAGGCCAAAGGAGAGCCGTTGTCTTATTTGATGTCCTGCGCCGTTGAGGAGCCTATTGCAGAATGTATTGACTAGTTACCGATTGTTTGTGATTTCCCAGACGTGTTCCAAGAGATTCTGGGGTTGCCGTCTCATCGCCATATTGAGTTCCAATCGATCTTGTGCCCGGTACTGCGCCTATCTCGAAGGCACCATACCGTATGGCACCGATGGAGTTGCGAGAGCTACAATGACAGTTGGACAAGTTACCAGAGTTGGATTCATCCGTCTGACCAGTTCTCCTTAGGGAGTGCCGGTACTCTTTGTCAGGAAGAAGGATAGCTCGTTGAGGTTCTGCGTGGATTACTGCGAGCTCAACCGGGGCATGATCAAGAATAAGTACCCGCTCCCGAGGATAGATGATTTGTTTGATAAGCTGTAGGATGCACAGTTCTTTTCAAAGATTGACCTGTGTTCCGGTTATCATTAGATTTGATTTCGACAGGAGGACATCCCGAAGACGGTTTTCAGGATGGGTTATGGTCGTTTTGAGTTTCAGGTCATGTCCTTCGGACTACCAATGCATCCGCGGTCTTCATGCAGTCGATGAACGAGGTCTTCCGTCTGTATCTCGAGCAGTTTGTTGTAGTCTTCATCGATGACATTCTGAGATATTTGAGGACCCGTAAGGACCATATGCAGCATTTGGAGATCGCATTGCAGACCCTCCGTGCCTACTAGCTGTATGCAAAGTTGGAGAAGTACGAGTTTTGGTGGGAGGAGGTGTGGTTCATCGGTCACATGGTGATGAAGGAGGGTGTCGCTGTGGACCCCTCAAAGGTTGAGGCAGTGCGTCAGTGGGGCCAGCCCACGACTGCGTTCGAGATCCGCAGTTTCCTTAGTTTAGTGGGATACTAGCGAGGTTTCATTAAGGGCTTCTATCGTATTCCAGCCCCGTTGACCAGGTTGACTTGGAAGGGTGCAGGTTTTATTTGGACTGACGCATGTGAGCAGACATTCATGGAGCTGAAGGACCGTCTGACGTCCGCCCCTGTCCTCACTCTTCCCTCTAGGAGTGATGGATTTGTTGTATTTGCTGATGCCTCACATATTGGTTTAGGTGTTGTCCTGATGCAGCACAGCAGGCCTGTAGCCTTCGCGTCTCGAAGCTCAAGGATCGTGAGCTGAACTACCCCACACACGATTTGGAGCTGACAGCAGTCATCTTCGCACTGAAGGTGTGGATACACTATCTCTATGGGGCCAGGTTCGAGCTCTTCTTCGACCACAAGAGCTTAAAATATATATATATTCTCTCAGTCCGAGCTGAACATGAGGCAAAGACGCTGGATGGAGCTTTTGAAGGACTGATTTCGACCTCTAGTACCACCCAGGTAAGGCGAACGTGGCGGCAGATGCCCTTAGCGGTCAGCCATGGGGCCTGGTGGCACACATGATGATTCAGGAATGGAGGATGCTCGAGGATATAACAGAGTATGACTTCAATTTTGGTCTGTAGTCTTTTATCGTTCAACAATCGAGCCTGTTGATTCAACTCTCTCTTGTTGCAAGGGTGATCGAAGCTCAGCAGACAGACGAGACGTTACAGGATTACCGAGCAGAAGCAGTATCTAAGAGTCAGACAGATTGGTAGATTGGTTCTGACAGTGGACTTCGCTTCAGAGGCCGATTATGTGTCCCGGATATTCCTGAGTTGTGCAGAGATCTTACGATCGAGGCACATCGATCGTGGTTTTTTATCCATCCTGGCTCGACAAAGATGTACCGTGACATGAGGTGACAATATTTTTTTTTGAGGGGGGGGGGATGAAGTGCCAGATTGCTAGTTTTGTGGCTGAGTGTGACACATGCTAGTGTGTCAAGGCCGATCATCAGAGACCCCCTGGTCTATTGCAGCCGTTGAGTGTCCCAATGTGGAAGTGGGAGCATGTGTCGACAAATTTTATTATGGGCTTACCGAGGACACAGCATGGTCATGACACCATCTGGGTTGTCGCAAACCGTCTGACGAAGTCGGTACATTTTTTTCGATTTGTGAGACCTGACATGTGGACCGGCTCGCCAAGCTATTTGTCGATGAGATCGTGAGGCTGCACGATGTTCCTATCTCGATCGTTTCAGACCGAGACCTGAAGTTCATGTCTCAGTTTTGAGGGAGCTTCCAAAGAGCGATGGAGACTAATTTGCAGCTTAGCACCGTGTACCATCCATAGACCGATGGCTAGACCGAGAGGGTTAACCAGATCCTTGAGGATATGCTTTGAGCTCGCGAGATTGACTTCGGGGGTAGCTGGGATGAGCATCTGCGATTGGCTGAGTTCGCATACAACAACAGCTATTAGGCGACCATTGACATAACTCTTTTTGAGGCATTGTATGACATACCGTGCAGATCTCCGAGTTGTTGGACCGAGGTAGGAGAGCGGTATCTCCTAAGCCCCGAGCTTGTGCAGCAGACGTCAGAAGCTATATATCATCAGGCAGAGGATGCGCACCGCTCAGAGCCGGCAGAAGAGTTTTGCTGACCGTCGGCGTCGTCCCTTGGAGTTTGCAGTAAGGGACAGATTGTATCTCAAGGTCTCGCCCATGAAGGGCGTAGTTCGATTTGGAGCAAAAGGCAAGCTTGCCCCGAGATTTATAGGACCTTTTAAGATCACTGGGCACGTTGATGCCGTGACCTATCGGCTTGCCTTGCCATCTCAGTTGTCTGTCGTTCACAACATTTTTCATGTCTATATGCTGAGAAAGTGTGGGTCAGACATCGTTCCTGTTATTGATTGGCAGTCGTTGGAGGTTCGTGAGGACGCTTCTTACATTAAGCAGTCAGTTCGTATCCTTGATTGGAAGGAGCAGGTCATCCGGACCAAGGTCATTCCCTTGGTGAAGGTTCAGTGGGGTCACCATTCTATTGATGAGGCGTCTTGGGAGCTCGAGGCTGAGATTCGAGAGTGCTATCCCCATTTCTTTGATGATTGATTATATGTTGTATCTTGTATGCTGTCTCTGATTTTTATACGACGATGCCTTGTTTTCTCTTCTATTATGAATTACGTTTACTTGCAATGATTATGTAAATTTTGAGGATGAAATTTTTATTTAGAGGGAAGAGTTGTAAGACTCGTATCCTAGTTCGTACCGTTCTGTAGGCTTCCGCGGTCCTCCGGTCAATTTCAAAGAACCTCGACATGTATCCGATGTTTGCGCGCGATCCTAAGCCGAGTCCTGCATACTGAAGTTGGATTGACTCGAAACTTATACCGTAGCGACCGCACCATCACCGCAGTTCCGACGCCATTACTTGTGCATCGATCTGATATCCGGGCCAGGAGATGTGAGCCCGCATTCAAATTCTGAGAGAATCTCTACGACCTATTTCATCAATTAATCAATTAAGTACACACCATACCACAAGTACAAGCAACCCATCCCTTCCCATTCCCAAAGTCAACTCTCTCTCTCTCTCTCCACCCGTCCCTTTCTTACAACCACATCACTCCACCCATCACCCATCACCGATCATCCCATCCCTTTTCACCCATCACTTCCTGTCTCTCTCTCTCTCTCTCATTCCCTCTCTTCACTCCCAAGCAACAAAATATCCCACGTCCAAGCCTCCCCAAGCTCTCTTCCAAAACAACAAGTGTGGCCCACTTTCCCACCCTCTCATCTCCCATCTCAACCATTCATTCATCATCTACCTCCATCAAAATCGAAGGCAAGGAGCATACAAGCCTAAGGGAGCAAGAAGGAGGCCAATAGGTGGGTGATCTACAATCAATTTGCATTTGAGGGCCCACTTATAGGTGGGACCCATTATGATGTATGTGTTGTAATCATGAGGGGCCCATAGTGGCGGGGCCCCTCCATCGCTGTCTCTCTCGTCTTTCTCTCTCTCTCTCTCTCTCTCCTTGTCTCTTTGTGATGATGTGGCCGTGTGGCCCACTCGGATAAACCCCCCACCATGAAGTATGTAACCTATCCACGCCATCCATCTTCATGGGACCCACCTGATAGATGTGTTGGATCTACACTATCCAGCCCGTTAGCGGGCCTAGATGGAAGGAAAAACACAAATATCATGTCGATCCAAACAGGTGGGCCACATCCATGTGGGACCACCTGTGTTGTTGCCACACCGTCCAGCATCCAGGGACGTTGGACATGGCTTTACAGTGAAGTGTGAACTAGACAGTGTCGTGTACTGACGACAAAACAAAAATATTAGCTTTGGTTCAAAGCTTTTCGTTGGACCACTCATGTAGGCGATGTACAAATCAAATCCATAACATCCATTCCATTTCTCAGCCCATTTTAGGTGTTGAGCCAAAAAATGAGGCCAATCTGATAACAAAGCGGGCCATACCATAGAAAACTGTGATTTCTACCGTTTAAGACTACTAGGGCCCACTCTGATGTTTCTATACACCTAATTACATCGTATATTGGGTTCGTTTGGTCGATCATGAGCTATAGAATCCAATGGATAGAGCGGATCCACCTGATGCGGGCCCTACCCCAAAAAAACCATGAGAAACATTAAAAAAAATAAGGGTGCGCGACGGGCGTTGTTCTTTGCTCGTCCCGGAGGACGCCGCTGCTGCGGCGTCTGTTGCTTTAACACGTGGATGGGAGGACGGGCAGGGGCATAGGTCCCAGCTGTGGGCCCCATCGTGATGTGTGTTGGCATCAACACCATGCATTTGGTAGGCCCCTTAGGGTAATGGGCCACCCCAAAAATCACCTGTAAATCAGAGCTCAGGTGGTCCACGTTATATGAAACAGTGTAGGTTGAACGTCTGCCATTGGAACCTCCCTGGTTCCAAACGTTTTAGATAAATATACATTTTTTTAAATGTATATGGGTCTGTGTGACCTTATTAACAGTTTGGATGGCAGATAAACTTTATTGTGGGCCCCACGTGGGATCCACTGATGTATGTATGGTATTCCACACGTGTGGACCCCACCTTGAGGTATGTGCTTTATTTATGCCGTCCATCCCTATGGGACCCACCATGATGCATGTGTTGCATCCAAACCGTCCAACCATTTTGAAAGATAATATTAAGGCTTGATACTAAAAGAAAAATGAGACAAATCTAGGATCAGGTGGACCACATTATAGAAAACAGTGGGTTTGAACGTGCACCATTAAACCCTTGGGCTACCAAGTTTGGACCATTATGATATTTGTTTTTCCTCTAAATCCAGGTCTTTGTGACGTTGTAAATGGACTGGATGGGAAATAAACCCTATGATGGGGCCCACTGGGATTTAACCATGGAAATCATTACCACCACGGTTAGATATGGTACGGTCCAGTTGATCTTTTGATATGATTCATTATATATATATATATATATATATATATATATATATATATATATATATATATATATATATATTGATTTCTAAAAATAGATGAGTTGGGTTTGGCCTATTTGAACTCGGCCCATTTAACTAGGTCCCATTCAACTAGGTCCATTCAACTCGGCCCAGTTGATTCGGTCCATTGTTTCGGCCCATTTGATTAGGCTCAATGTGATATATGAGGCTCGATGTTGAGGTCCACCTGGATATATATGAGGCCCATGTGATGCGGCCCATTCGATGTATTTGGGGCCCTTGGGTTGAGGCCCAACGAGATGTACATAAGGTCTATTGCAATGTGTGATTCCACTATGGTTTACGTAATGATGTCTATGGCGGGCCATGCCTTGGGAGCAATGATGGTTTGACATCCACATTGTAAGAATAATGTTGGTGAAATGTCCGCATTATAACTCTCCCTAGGGCCCATTGATAGGCCCATACTTGTTGTGTGTAGGCCATTTAGGCCCATCTTCATTGTGAGGATAGTTCATCACCTTATAACATGTTTAGTATAATTCCATGACTCATACCCTTACGTATCATATGTATGCTTGATATAAGTAGTGACTGATCATAGCATATGCCATTGGGCAGATTATTCATGGGACTCATTGATAGGAGTTACCCGCATGAGCACGTGGCAGGCGCAGGATTGCTGCATGACTGGATGGTGTGACTCATGCATCTTGTATATGTGTGACATGATCATCGTATGCCCTAACGACATCAGGGCTGTGGCCTCCACATGCACATCGTGGATGGCCGGAATGGATATCGGAAATATTGGCTCTAGCATCAGGGCGCTATAGATGTCCTTGGGTAAAAATTCCTAAACCTGATGGTACCAGAGGATAACTCCAATGTCGAGACCGAGTAGATACATGAGCGCACAAGGGCCGTATACCAGTAGGTTGCGTCTTCCACTGTGTCATGGTTGGTTGGAAAGAGGTGTGACCTTACCCGCCTGAGTGAGGGGACAATTTCTAGGTTGAGTTTGACCAGCTTAAGGAATATGTCCATTATTGACAAACTAAGCCCGATATTGGCAGGCGGATAGTGGGACTCTTCTTCTCACCCAATTGTGTGCTCGGATAGGGGCAGCAAGCTGGCGTAGAGTATATTAGACCTCGGTGATTATCTAGTGTGAGAGCTGTACTGATATTTAATGCTTTGGTGATGAGCTACATGATTGGTATGCTTGAGTTGCATCTCACATCGCATGGTCTTGGTATGACTGATAACATTCATATCTTCCACCGCATAGCCTTGGTATGGCTGATTGCATTCATGCACTCATCAGCATGATTCCGTATTACTCTGATATTGCATTCTGAGCACGTTCATATTACACACATACACACTTACACTACTCTCTAAGCTTTCTATAAGCTTATATATGACCGTTGTGTGCAGGTGATGTTAGGCAGTAGCAGTTCAGGAGTAGGAGCGTGCTGCAGAGCTTCCATAGTTTTGGCTTTATTATCTTGTATTTCCCTTCATACGCATTGTACTTTAAAGTTTTTTATCATAGTGGATTTTGCGATGGTGTTCTTGTGGTTATTGTTCGTGGCTTATGCTTATGGTTATGCTTATACTGAAGCAAAATTATATTTGAAATCCTCCTTTTAGGATCCCAGGATCGAAACCTGGCGTATGGGTACCGGGAGCCGAGAATGGGTTACTACAGAGGCTGTCGGCGCCGAATTTGGCGATCGAGAATTTTGTGAGCCCGGTTTTTTAGTTCGGGGCATGACATAGTTCACGCTACTTGTCCAATTGCTTCTGCAGTTCCTGCAACTCTAATGGTGTCATACGATACGGGGTTTTCGAAATAGGCGCGACACTGGGCACGAGATCAATCTGAAACCTGGTGTGCCGACGAGGTTGTAATCTTGAAATCTCTTGGAACACATCAGGAAAGACATAAACGACCGGCAGCTGGTCGATACTCAAAGCAACTGACTCCTCAATGGCACACTACAACTGGCAGGAAAGCTGCTCTCCTCTTGGCTCGGCAATAAACTGGAATTCTGGCATGCTGGGTATACAGAATGTGATTGTCCTCGCAGAGCAATCCAATATGGCATGGTATTCGGCGAGCCAATCCATGCCCGGAATGACATCAAACTCAGACATCGGCAATACGAACAGATTAACAGGCAAAAAGATATCCCCAATCAGAACGGGGCAAGACGAGCAAAATCGGTTTATCACTGCAGTCTTCCCCAAGGGCGTCAATACCAACAAACCCTCATGAGCAGACTCTAATGGTAAACCGGTCGATCGGCAGAAATCATCAGCCACAAAGGAATGCGATGCGCCAGTATCAAACAATACGTGCAATGCATGCAGAAACAGGGAGAGTACCCTCGACGACCCTTCTTGATGACTGAGGGTCCTGCTGGGTGGCATAAAATCTGCCCTGGGCCTGCTGGGGAGGTGCATGTCCCCTCTGAGGTCTCTGCTACAACTTTTGCCATTGTAGTGGCCTGATCTGCTGCCTTTGCTGCTGCGAGGGAGGTCCAAGAGGCTGATGTTGCGGTCGCTGCTGCTGCTGTTGTGAGGGTTGCCGCGGAGGCTGATATGGTGCCCTCGGTT
The DNA here is from genome assembly GCA_030180095.1 of Magnolia changhungtana. Taxonomy (NCBI): domain Eukaryota; kingdom Viridiplantae; phylum Streptophyta; class Magnoliopsida; order Magnoliales; family Magnoliaceae; genus Magnolia; species Magnolia changhungtana. The sequence continues at coordinate 906,976 of JASAUF010000070.1, read as the reverse complement.
GCTGCTGCTGCGGATGGGGACACTCTTGCCTACGATGTCCTGTCCTATCGCATCTAAAGGAAGTACCTGGGAATAGTCCTGGAGGTAGTGCTGGGGGTGCCACTAGTGCTCAAAATGCTGGGCGGGTCATGCGTAGCTGCTGTGGACGATGTTGCTGCTGCTGGATGCTAATGGAGGGTGCCTTCCTCTTCTGATCTCCTCTCTGGTCACGAGTGCTTTGCAAACTGGCCAATCTGCCTCGTAGATTTGAGCACCCTACACAATCTGCTCCTGAGCGTAGGACGCAAGCATGTGTACGACCACATGACTCCTGAGGGCAGGACGTAAGCCGTTCTCAAAATGGTGGGCCTTCCGCCCCTTATCATCAACAAGGTATGTCGCGAATCTCAACGGTGTGACGAAACGTGCCTCATATTGGGACATAGTCATGTCCCCGTGGACCAGAGTCTCAAACTTTAATGCGCGCTGCTGCCGTACATGCTCGGGAAAGAACTTCAGGTCGAACCGGTCTACAAAGTCCTCCCAGGTCCACTCCAAATCGGCTGCTACCGCTTGGGCAACAGATGCCCACCAATGCTGAGCCTCACCCTGTAGAAGAAATACAGCTAATGGGACCCGCTACTGGGTCATACATCTCATGGCGTCGAATATCTTCTCCATCTCAGATCACCATATTTCTGCTGCAGTAGGGTCTGGCTCGTCCCAGAAACGTGGGGGATCGTGATGTCGGAAGTCTTTGAGAAGGGCGCTTGCACGCTCCTGCTCTGCCTTGACCGGCGTAACAGTGGGATGTCCGCCCTGCCCATGGAGAGTAACGGTCATCGCCTATAGTATCTGCTGCAGCTGGGCGACACTCATAGGTACGGTCCGATCTGCACCGATCTCGGGTAATGGAGTGGCATCCTCAGGCTGAAAAGTAAGAATATCCGGTTGTGGAGAGGGAGTCACAGGTGGTAGAGTAGGAGTCGCAGGTGGTGGAGCGAGAGTCGCTCAGGTCGCTCTCCTAGGCGACATGTCCTACAGGAGGGAAAAGGGCCTATCAACCTTGAGAATTCTCGAAGGCATAAACGCTAATGGTCTATGTTGAAAGATCGCTAAGTTATTTGGACTCGGGACCTATTCATACTAAGTTCATAGTTGATAAGTGATGTAATCCTCAGGTATTCCCAAGTTATGCTCTGATACCAACTTCTGTTAAGCCCTAAACATGAAAAATGGGCTCACAAAATTTTCGATCGCTGAATCCGGCGCCGACAGCCTTCGTAGTGCCCCATTCTCGGCTCCTGGCACTCATATGCCAGATTTCGATCCTGGGATCATACAAAGAAGATTTTCAGTATTTTTTTATTTGTAATGGAGTATAACTAAGTCACAAAATAACATCACCACATATCCACTATTTCAAAAACTTTAAGTACAATACGGAAATGGAAATACAAGGTGATCAAAAGGGTCCAAAATGATCTGATACGCACTCCTGCCTTAGCGCTGCTGCAATCTAACATCACCTGCAAGCAACGGTCGTGTATAAGCTTACAAAAGCTTAGAGGGTGGTGTAAGTGTGTGCGCAAGGCAAGTGACAAGTATACAATATCAGAGAAATGCAGAAATATGCTGGTAAGTCCATGAATACTATTAGCCGTACCAAGGCTATGCGATGCAAGGCATGAATGCTATTGTAACACCCTGAAAATTATGGGTCATTTATATACTCGACTCCCAAGTTCCCGGGTATCACTTATAACCGATTTTTAATAAATTGCGTTTAATCAATGTAAAGGCACAGCGTGGAATTACTTGGAACATGAAGCACAACCACAACTAATTTGTTGAAATGAAAGAAGTCAAATATATATACAAGTCCAAAAGAATATAAGTGGGTCGCACAAGGTGTTGCCCAATAAAACCATAAAAAGAATAACATGTCCAAAAAGAATAATATGTTGATCCGCCACTCAACAATTTAAAACCCGTCTATTAGGCCGATGGAGGACTGTCCATCAGCTGAAAGTAGGACAGCTCGTCCTCCTCCTCAAGACTCACACCACCAGACACCTCGTACTCTGCATCACCTGCACCTACAGGAGAGTCTGGTAGGTGTTTTAAAACACCATCCCAGAGTGGGAGTGAGTGATCAACTCAGTGCATGCTATTAATCTTAAGTTGTAACAGACATCAATTATATTATGAACTTAATGAAAAACAATCATTCATAAATACCTAACTAATCTTATTAACGCATATGTATGATAGATGATATGATGCATGCCCTCGCCACAACACTCCTTTGAGCGACTCTATCTAACGATCGCGTATGACCAACACACCCTCAGAGCGACCTCAACTGCCGAGTCGTCACCCTAACTAGTGTGATGCAATGTGATCCTGTTAGCCGAGTTCTTAGTTATGTCCATTCATCCAGCAGGTTGGAAAATCTGATACAGCCCACATATCAATTCCCTGAACTGGTTGCGAGGCCAAGACCTCCCAACGTGTGAGGCCAAGACCCTGCGATTCTTGATCACGTCGGGTTCCCCATCCTCGACTTCAAGCACATGGGGAGTACCGAGAAGAAGGGATCGCTCGCGGTCACTACTGGGAAGCGCATCAATCCACCGTAGGCTAACAACTTGGACACAGTGTCCCATTCCACCATGCCTGGCTCACGAGGCGGTGGATCGATTTTAGTTTGGTTCTTGATGGGTTACAACGGTTATAGGGTGTGCCAGGTTCTATACATATGTGAGCAATCAAGGTTAACAAGCAAGATTGGTCAATAAGTAGGCTATACCTCCCAAATTCAGGCAATCACGTGATAGATGACATCGGGTACGAGCGACTCATGCAGTCTAACTACTGTCGCCCACTCGTACTCATCTAAACCCATGTGTTTAGCCTCAGGGTAGTCCTATCAATGGGGCCACCTTCGCTCTCCTCATGTTCCTAACCAACCCAAGGGTTTTGATGGTGATCCCTAACATACCAACTATTTATGTATTAACTAGCATAACAATACCATGTTTTCATACTTCTCAACATATGATTCAAATTCTCCTATCAAGCAAAGCTAACATTATCATGAACAAGGTGCATGTGTTGTGTGAGTTAGTGAGGAAGCTAAGTACTTCCTACATCTAATAGAACCAAATTACACAAGAGTTAATGGATCATACATGCTATGAGACAACATCATATGAGAACCAAACAAGACAAGTATATAAATCATCCATTTAAACCAAATCATACGAAAGGCAACAACATTCCATAACCATTCCATGTGAATCGATAGTATCAAGGGTAGGGTCTTCCCTAGGTTTGTCTAGATTCTCCAAATATATCATCCAAGCAAGAAAAATATTAAATTCATACTAAAATTGATGCTTGGCCACTTAAGAAGAATAGTCCGCACCTATGGATCGTTGGAGGCTTGAAAAATGACCTAGGAGCGCCAAACTCGGAGTCGATCGACCGGAATCCTAAGACAATGTACTTGCATGTTAGAATCTCATGCAAATCATCTCACACACAAGGGTTTCAAGAAAAAGGGGTGAGGGGTTTACCTATACAAGCAATGGAAGCGGTTCTCAGTTGTGGTGGAGGGTTTGTTGAGGAAGAGGCGAGGAGTTGTAAGAAGCGGACTCCCTTGGGCCCCTACTTTGATCTATGGCCCACCTTCACTCTCCTTCACACTCTTTCTTCTCTCTTTACTCTCTTTGCCTCCTCCTTCCCTTTTTTTTTCTCTCCTCTCTCCCTTTGTTCCTCCTAGGGCAAATTCGTATGGGGAGAGGGGGTGCCCAAATAGGGCCTTTATATAATGCCAGTTTTGGTGTAAATGGCCCTAAGGGATGGATTTTTACCATACTAGCCCTAGGGGATATTTTTTTACCATTTTTGAGCTACAATAGGGCGTAGGAGTTGACACCCACTGTTGGATAGTTGACCCTAACGATGATCTACCCATAGACACGAACGACCTATCATTTGGACGCATCAATCGACGGGTAGGATCAGAATTCAGTTCAACGGTCACCGACTATCGATCGGGCTTGCGACTATACGGATATGAACAGAGAAATATCCTTACTCCACGTGTGAAGTTTGGTTGCAAACCAATGGTCTGAAATCCTTAACTTTGTATGAGAGTAGATGACCCAATTCACTTAAGTTTCAGCTCTTCCTTTAGGGTATTTGCACTTCTCATGCACTCGTCCTTTGACTCAAGTTGAGCGGTTCTGGACAGTACCCAGGTCCGACTCCTATGATACACGTCAAGCCCAATAAGATGGACATTATGCTATAGTTTTAGAATTAGTGGCCTACTAATGAGCGGTCTAGAACTTGTTTGGAAAATTGGGGCATTTCTAGAATGAATTTGATAGTGAGATTTCTCATGGACAATGATTAGGGTTTTGATTAACTATATTCATAGTGTGACCTATTTATAACTCGTGAAAGTGGAGATTTGGTCATGATTACTTTAAATCGTCGGTTTTAGGCTAAAAGAGTAACGGGGTTGATTTGGTCTATTAGTCAAGATTCGGGCCTTATCCGACTCGGCCCCGGTTAGATCTTTAATTTAGTCATGATTGTCTTAATTAGTTAGCAATGGGTCGGTTAGATTTGGGTCCTATGTGAGTAAATCATGGGGCTACACCTAATTTTCAACTGATCAGGCAGATTCGTTGGCTTCCTATAGTTCATTAATCGGGCTTGTGCGGTTCTTTACTGGTACCACCTGTATATAAACTATCATTGAGTGCCAATGGTCATTAAGTGATAATATAAGTTAATTATATTTAAAAAATTTTAAAGGATTTTTGGAAATTCAAAACAGTGAAAATCCATGACGTTACAATCTACCCCCCTTAAAAACAATTTCATCCCTGAAATTGCCTAAGGGTAATAAGTAAAGATTTTATTATTTCATTTACCTAAGTTTTATTGACTTCAAGTTTATATGCGTGGTTGGGTGTATACTATCTACGCCTAGCTGGCTCATTTTAGACTACCCCCTTTAAAACTTTTTCACCCTGATGGTTTATTATAATTTATTTATTTATCTATTTATTTTTAAAGATTTAGATTCATGGCGACAGTTTTCCTCTATCTAGAGTAAAAATATTTGTTTTCAATGTTAGACCAATACGGAGAGATGGTTGTAGTGGGCTTGAACCCGATATGTCGATCATCTACCTGACCAGGGTAGAAGGCTCATCGTATCCCTTCTTTGTCCTGGTGGATCCTGGTCTTCTGCTCGGTCAAAGCAGTGAGTCCATTGGTAGTCGCCCAGGATTGAGAATTGGGTCAAGTCGTGAATGCTTCGCAGGTTTATATTTCCGTAACTCCGTAGTCCGATCAATCTGAATGTTTAGGGAACGACCATCATTGGAAAGTTTAAATTTCCTATTTATAAGGTTGTCCTTTGGGTCTTAGTTTACGAGAGCCTTTGTTTTAATTTATATCCAAATTGGGGGTTAATAAATCTCTCGATATGCCTATGGTCAAAGATCATCCTAAAAAGTTTCTAAAGGCATAAAATTTTATATGAATTACCATTTCAATCTTAAGGCTAGTGGGTTATGAGCAGACTACACTTCAGTTTTATAAATTTCGAGAATGAAGAAATAGTCAAAAGTTTTAAGGTATTCAATAACGCTTTAATAAGGACGCAGATCACAATCATACATACATTCACATTCAAAGGCAATAAGAAAATTTTAAGGCAATCCATACATTCGTATTAGACTCAAAGTGTCATTAGTATGGCCAGTTACATCCTACTGTATGGATTTACATGTATTACTAGATACTCTAATCATAAAGGAAAAAAAAAACAGACTAATCAAGTAAAAGTTCTAACTATCTTCAAGTTCTAACTATCTTCAATACTTGGAAGTAGTCCTAACTGACTCAAAACAACTACTAATTTCCGTAAAGTTAAGCTACTATTCTTGTAGGTCTGACGAGGACGGGGTGCCTCCTCCCGTTCTGCAAAAAATCAAGGCTCGGGAAGTGTGATTTGGAGAGAGCTAATGGAATCAATCAAGACTAACTCTGTTCAACTTATCGGATGGAATACCTATCCCAAGCTATTGAAGGATCAAATCACACCATCCAGGTCAATGTTTTGGATCTTAGAGGTAACTTAAATCCCATTGATTATGTGAACTACATAGCATCCTTAGTAGTAAGTGATCCGTGCGTAGGTTCATCTTCCGGTACCAACCGTATAACTAACCTTGATTCATATCATTGACTCGTGAAATGGTCCATTAAAGTTTCGATGATAATATAAGTTAATTATATTAAAAAAACGAGATGTTATCAAGGATTCGTTCCCATTTAGTCAAGTAAATCTACAACCCAAGCAAGCTCCAAAGTCAAAAAGGCTCTTACAACATGCCTTTCTTACACAAATTATTAAAAATGTGCTCTACATCCATCACACCAATCAAAAACAATTTCTCTCTCTCTCTCTCTCTCTCTAATAAGTAAAGAGAGAAGCCTTTATTATTTCATTTCCATCTCAACCATTTCCTCCATTGGAATTGACTTAAGTTTATATGCAAGAAGATTGGGTGTATAAGAGTATTTTACGCTTGAGGCCAACCGATCAATGGTTTGGATTTTAGTCTACCCCCCTTAAAATCTTTTGGGGCCATTCTCATGGACCCCATCATGGTTTATTTTAATTTATTTATTTATCTATTTATTTAAAATTTGATGGGCCCAAAGATTTAGATTCAGGGTCCATAGTGGCGTCCATCCTACGATCTTTCTCTATCTTGTGGCCACTTAATGATGTAATCCAAATATAGTTTGTTTTCAATGTTACACAAATACCCGGATGAAATGGTTAGTGAGTCGGGGTGGGCTTGAACCTTGATGGGGTGATCGTCCGTCTATCATCTAAACAGACTGACAGGGGGTGTGCCAGAAGGCTGGCATCGATCCTTCTTTGTCTGGTATGGTGCGATCGTGGGGTCTTCATCTACACCATTCTTCCATTTAGATGGCCCCACCATGATGAGTCCAGTGGTAGTCCACGTTACAACGCTGAGGTCTTAGTACCGTTCCCTAGTGAGTGTGGCTAACGGTGAAGTGTAAACTGACGGTGGGGTCCATGGGACCCCACCCACGCCGTCCACCTATTTTGGCAGGCCACGTATCCAAACCGTCCACCGTTCTGGACGGTGGACCATGTCTCCGTAGGGGCCACTCCGATCCAAGCTCAATGTTTGAGGGAATACCTCGTTTCACCATCATTGGTAAAGTTTAAATCTCCTATTTATAAGGTTATCCTTTGGGCCACACCGTCTTGAGTCTCCACGACGTCCTCCCTTGATGTTTCCAATTTATATCTAAATGTTCTATAATATATTATAATATGGAGGGTGGGTATAATGGGACCCACCTCTGCTTTGTTGCAGAGATGGTTATGGTCAAAGATCATCTCTAAAAAGGTCCCACGTGATTACTTGTACAAAGGTTCATAAAATTTTATATGGGCCCAATGATGTATGTTTCAATCTTAAGGTGGGGCTAGTGGGTTATGAGTCCAACTGTTTGTGAGATCACTTTATAGCATGGGAAGATACTGGTGAATTATATCTAAAGTTCAAATGGACCCCACTATTTAAATAAGTAGACCGTGTCATCCACCGTTCAAACTCCTAAGGGCCACGGTAATTTCTATTGTTTACATTTCATCTATTTCTATGTTAACTTGTAAATTGGTCGGATCTCAAAAATATATAAGGGTGGGCCCGGTTTGACATACCTGAGGCCCATTTGACTCGGTCCATTTGACTTGGCCCGATTGATTCGGCCCATTCGACTCGGCCCATATGTTTAGGCCTATCTTGATGTAGTTATGGCCCATCCGTTGAGGCCCACCTTGATATATATGACGCCCATGTTAGACAATCATACATACAAGCATTCACAAGGCAACAAAGCCTAAAGATTCCAAGGCAATCCATGTAATGACATTCATATTGGGTTTGACTCAAAGTGCCATTATATGGCCAGGGCCCATTATCCTACAAAAAAGGCCCATGGAACATTTATCATTTAACATGTTTATTTCACTGATCACTCATATGTATGCTTGATAAGAAGTGACTGATCAAATATGCCTTCGAGACTTGTTTAATCCCAGGTAAGTTGCCCCAAAAGTTCTAACTATCTTCAATACTTGGAAGTAGTCCTAACGACATCTCATTACAACACAACTACTAATTTCCTATAAATATCCCTGGGTTCTCTAAACTACTATTGCTCTTGTAGAGTGGGTGCAAGACGCCGACGTGCCGACATCGGGTGGACGGCAAGCTTTCCTCCTTGGGAGGGGTACTACAAGGAGGGGGGCAATCAGTTTGACCGGCTCGAGGAATGAGTCCGATCGAGGTTCCGAGCCCGATATTGGCAGGGCGGAAGTGAGGTCTCTTCCACTTACCTTATTGCGCGCGCGATGGGGCGGCAATGCGGTTTAGAGTGTACTAGACCCCAGTGATATCCCAGATTTGAGTTGTACTTATATGGACTTAGATGAGGATTTGTATGCTTGAGTTGCATTTCGTATTGCATGGCCTTGGTATGGGCGACATCATTCATGCCTTACATCGCATAGCCTTGGTACGGTTAGTGGTATTCATGAATTCATCAGCATGTTCCGTATTACTCTGATTCTATATCTTGCAACTATTGCACACCTCTATCGATGGAATACCTAGCCCAAGCTTTTGGATTGAAGGATCAAATCACACCATCCAAGTTGTTTTTTGGATCTTAGAGGTAACTTAAATCCCATTGATTATCGGAACCTAGCGTATGTTAAGAATGGGGTTCTACATAGCAATCCTTGACAATAGCTTTCTTTATTTAGAAGGCTTTGGAGAATGGAAAGAAATTAAGGTATGTGGCCACAGAACTCAAAGGGTGTGCTCGTTTGGTGGCAACAACACCAATTGACCTATGAAAGGAAGGGAATGGAAAAGATTAATAATTGGGCTAAAATGAAGTTGAAAATGGATAGTAAATTGTTGCCTCTTGATTATTATCAAACCTTATATAAAAATTTCTAATCGTAACAATCTAATGATAAATCTATGCCAAAGTATATAAAAAATCAATTTTACAAATTGTTGGGGTACTAATATGCAAGGCATGACTGCTGATCAGTTAAAGTGAGGAGGTGACACCATTACCCTGAAATTTTTGGCAGTTCAAATTCTACCTATTTTACAAGAACTCTTTGAGATTACGTGATTTCCAGCAGGCTATTCTTCAAACATGGTTGAAAAGAAAAATGAATCCAGAATACTTTTCAAAAAAATAAAAATAAATATATAATGATAATAATAATAAACAACACTCTGGCACCTAGTAAATAAGGCATTATGATTCTCATCCAGTAAAAGAATATTTAATAGTTGGTAAACAAATAATCTCAAACATAATGCGCCTCTTCAATGAAAATTGTATGACAAGTCTCATTGAAGAAAATATTACAAAGAGGTGCCATGGTTGGAGATAGGTTTTGGAAAATGGGATTTGAGAAGGGAAAATGGGATTTGAGAAGATGCAAATTGAGAGAGTGGGTAGTGAGATTTGAGAAGAGTTGAAGAAATGGAGAAGGAGAGTTGAAGGTGGAAATTGCTCAATGGATTTAAGGTTTTGAAAATCGTTGGGAGAGAAGTGTTGAAGGTGAGGTTGTTGAGGGTGGGTTTTGGAGAAATGGGATTTGAGGGAAAGTGATTTGTTGAAGGGAAGGGTATAGGATGTGAGTTTAAAAATGGGTTTGAGGAGATGTTGGGTGAGATGGTTTGAGATTGAGTTGAGGAAATGGGGTTCAAGAAAGGGTTTTGAGAATGGGTTTTAAGAATGGTCTTGGAGATAGGTTTTGGAAATGGTTTTGGGAATGACTCATGGGAATGATGGAGTGAAATGAATAGAGAGAAAGGGATAATGTGAAGGAAAGGAAGATGGGAGATTGAGATATGGGTTTTTGGGAGAGATGGAATGAAATGAGTTGAAGGTGGATGTTGTTGGATGGGTTTTTGAGAATGGGTTTGAGATTTGGAGAGGGAGAGGGTTTCTTTAGAAGTTTTGGGAGGGTTAGTAGTGAAATGAGAAAGAATAAATAACTGAGAGTTCTAGGATATTTCATAGGTTTGAAGGGACAGTGACCCTATAGAGGCCGCAGGAATGGAAAGAGGAAGAACATCATCTCCTCAATGTGGTATGAATCTTGATTACATAAGAAAATAAGAAAACTTACAATATTTTAGTGAAGTCTTCATCGAATATGAACTTAGAAAGTATTAAACAATCAAACTCAACCTTATTCAAGAGTCGAAGTTCAACCGTACTAGAAACTATTTGAAGTAGAAAAATATACTAAAAATAATCTAATTTAATCATACAAGACAATTTCTATCATAGTTAGAAGTAATTTCTAAAAAGAAACAAAATACTAAAACTCTGATATGAAAAAAATACACTTGGTTCATTGGCAACTTTTAGTTGTAGAAACTTTCGGTTTCAATACATCTTTTGTTCATAAAGTATTTATCACTTTTAATTACTTGATAATTTTTATAATTTTTATGGTAATTCATCATTAATTTGACCCTTTTCATATAAAATTTCAATCTATTTCAAGTTCCATAAAAATTATAAAAATTTTAGAAACATAAGTTATTTGAAACCAACGATTTTTTGTAAGATACTAAAACGTATCTAATTCTTGTAACGTTTCTTATACTTTCAGTAACTGAATTATTTTTAAAATTTTTATGATGATTTATCATTAAGTTTCAAGTCATCCCACAAAATTTCATATCATTTGGATTGTAAGCAAATTATTAAAATTTCAGGAGCAACAGTTCTCCGAAATTTATAATTTTTGGATAATTGGTAAAACATCTTAATTTTAACTTATTATAGTTTTTATTTTATTTTATTTTTTCTTATTTTTATATAAAACTAGACTCATCAACCTTCAATTTAACTTTTAAATCACCTAAATCGGAGTTGTAACGAAGGAGATATGAATTGTTGAAGTTGACCCAAAATTACAGGATATTCCGGCATGGCAACTCAGGCCGGGCGGGGTCACACGGGCTGGGCGGGGTCACACTGGGCCGGGTGGGGTCACATTGGGCGGGGTGGGGTCACGCGAGCCAGGCGGGGTCACGCCGGCCCGCTGGAGAGTTGGGCGGGTCACGCCACGCCCGTGGAGGGTCCACTTTAGAATGTGGTTTGTTGAGCACTGGTGAGGCCCCTCGAGACGTGTCATATATGGATTTCAGGTAGGAGAAGCCGATCTACGTAATTGGTATAGTTATTTTATGAGACTATTCCTGTTTAGTAGCCAAAATCTGATTTTTCTCCAGTTTCATTGTTTTCGGTAAATTTTCATTCACCCCTAACTCTTTATCTCCAAATGGGTCGAATCTATCAAATTTGGCCCGATATTTGCTCATTTGGTCTAAGATGATGGTTTCAACCTTCAAATCGTTCAGTCTTTGGCTCGTTTTTGTTTATAGGCTGAGGTCTTGTAAGACTCCCGGACTCATTCTCTAGCGTCATTACTCCCTCTTGCTACCCAATCCTAATTCCTAGGAAGTCTTACCTTCCATTCAATGTTGCCGATTTAGGGACTGGGATGGTTTCTAGCACTCTAAGTATCTGTTACGTTTCTTATCATTTTAGTATAGCTATTGTGTTCCCTCTCAAGTCAGCGGACGCGTTAGTGAGTTCATGACCCACGACCTAATTAATTTCAAACCATTGCTTTGATGCCATCTTGTAACGCCCTGAAAATTGGGGGTCATGTATATACTCGACTCCCAAGTTCCCAGGTATCACTTATAACTGATTTTTAATAAATTGCGTTTAATCGATGTAAAGGCGCAGCGTGAAATTACTTGGAACATGAAGCACAACCACAACTAATCTGCTGAAATGAAAAAAGTCAAATATATATACAAGTCCAAAAGAATATATTCTCGTTTAGTTGGCCAAAAAAGAATGACATGTCCAAAAAGAATAATATGTTGAGTCCGCCACTCAATAATCTAAAACCCGTCTACTAAGCCGATGGAGGACCGTCTATCAGCTGAAATGTAACATCCCGAAAATCGGGGGTCGAGTATAAACTCAACTCCCGAGTTCTAGAACATCACTTATGCAACAAAATGAATGATGATTGAATGTTGACTGTATTTGTGCATTGAACATGAGTGAGATTAAGCCAAAACAGCATATAATACTCTAGAGACAATTAAATTGCAAGCGGAAGACTATGATAGATAAATAACATATAAAAGCGTGGTGAGTCTCAGTGTGATAAAGTTATGGTTAAATAATTACAAGACAATTCTAAAATATGCCTAATATGAGGAAGTGTAATGTCTTCTATCCCAAGTACCATAGCCCCATCAATACAATACCGGTCTTCATAGACCTGCCACCAGAGAGATACGATGGGAGAACTCCTCATCATCATAGTAGTAGTCGGCTCCTTTCATAAGCATCGCCTCACACATTTTAACTCAAGCTTGGTGTGTATAACACCGTCCCTAACGTGGGAGTGAGTGATTAACTCTGGAACAAGTAAAGCATAGGTTAACATGTTATCAATTCACCAAGCAAGGTAATGATAAAGTCAACTACTCTTATTAATGCAAGTATGAATGCAGTCATGATGTATACCCTCACCACACCCTCCCTCGTGTGACACCATCTCACGTTCGCGGCATGCTTTCATCCCTCAGTGCTCCACATCTTCCAGGCACATGCAATGCATGATGAGCATGATTACCGAGTATTTATTAGTCCATTTCAAACGATGATTGGGAAACTAAGGTACCTCCTTGTATCATTCCCAAACATGATCCATTCTAGGTCGTTAATCTCAGACAATGGTGTGTTTTTCTAGGTCATTTTAAAAATTTGCCCGGTACATTACGTGAAGGTTACACCACTCCCCATCACCTCTTAAACGATTCATCACTATACGTAAACAGCCTAATTCATACTTTATATATCGCGGCAAAACTTTAAGGCTCACCGTCTTCAGTATGTCGAGGTCACTACAAAATTTGCGATAGTGATTCGTTGCACCACTCCCCCATCACCTTATCAATGTAGGCCGACAACACGAATATAGTGTCCCATACCACCATAATTGGCTCACGAGTCCCGGTTGCTCACCGGTCACTACGGGAGGCACGTGGCCTCATAGATAGCATGGGCTCGACCACGGTCCATACCACCATGCCCGGCTCATGAGTCTTAGCGGATCGAGGTACCATGGTTAAAAGGGATTTCACTTTGTAAGTTTGGTACCCTAGGTTCAAGCGATGGCGTCGAACATGGTGAACATACATCAAACGGATCGGGTTACTTGACGAGCTTTCGGCTAGCTCGAGCGCACAACAAGTTGAATGACATGAAGTGCATAAGCACTTCGTGGCCACCACTATCGCTAACCGAAATGACTTTCGTCGAACACATACGTGGCAAATGAATCACACCACGAATTAAATTCCAGATCGATTGTTTGGACTATAATCATACCATGAAACACAATCAATTGCGCAGATAGATAAAGCGATAGTGGATCAAGATTCAAATCATACAATCAAAGGGTATTATCCGTTTAGGGCGCCATGGTCAAGTTACACGCATTCGTTACACCACTCCCCATCACCCATGAATCATACAACATAAACATGAATTTAAACATACGCCTTACATAAATAAAATCATACAATTAGTTGAGCATGTTAACAAGCATATCATAAAGCATATTATAAAGCATGTTATAAAGCATATTATAAAGCACTACTTAAATAGGAATACAAACACATATATTGCACAAGTAAGCGATTTAAGTAAACTACCTCATGGAGAAAATCATACATGTCTCTAAGGTAGTTGAGAATCCTATCTCAACACCCTCCTAAGGCATCAACATCCAAACACTTACTCACACAAGCATTTTCACAAACACTTAACATACACTATTTCAACATACTTAGTGTATGTTAGCAAACATGTATTAGGGAGAGTCCTTTCGCCAAGCAAATATTTTACGCATATATAGTATATTTATACAACAAATAATCATGGCAAACACATCTCTAAAATATACATGTATATGGTACTTTCTACAATACGGTATTTCAACATACATAGTGTATATTAGTAAAGCATGTATTTGGGCGAATCCTTTCGCCAAATAAGTATTTTATCCTTATACCATATATTCATACAACAAATAATCATGTCAAACACATTTTCAAAATATATACGTATACGATATTTTCTACAATACAGTATTTCTACATACATAGTGTATATTAGTGAAACATGTATTTGGGCGAATCCTTTCGCCAAATAAGTATTTTATCCATATATCATATATTCATACAACAATTAATCATGTCAAATACATTTCTAAAATTTATACGTATACGGTATTTTCTATGAATACCTAGAATATGTAAAATTCTATAATCTACATCTTTAATCGAAATAGGAAACAGAAAGCACTTTGTACATTTGCAATTGCATGCAGATCATGAATCTATCATTATCTGACATTGAAAGCGTTGAAAACCATAACCTATACACCTAAAGTCCGCACCTTTTGTCGTAGAATCGTAACGGAGACGATAAGTTTGCTAAGCTTAGTATTCAACAACCTAGAGAACAAAATAGGTTAGCTATTTCATACAACCTATATTACCAAAACAGATTAGGGTTAGGGTTTCTTATCTAGAAACGGAGCTGGAATCGCCGAGAAAGCGATGTGAATGGAGCGGTTAAGCTTGGATACGGCAGGGAAGAACGGCAGGAAGAAGCTCCCACTTCTCTCTCACTTTCTCTCTCTTACTGTAGGGTTTTTCTTAAATTCGGATGGCTGAAATGGGAGAGGGTTTAAGGTCCTTATATAGCCTAAAACTTCACTGAAATAGACTTGTGGACAAGGTATACTTAGGTTATAACCAAAGCGATATGTTTCATGATACAACATGACGGGCCTCCTTGAGCCAAAGGTTGGACTTAAGCTCACTAACACTGGATCTACATTTAGTTAAGTTTTCATTTTAGTCAGATTTCCAGATTACGCATGGTGGACCAGTTTCAGTTCGACGGTCAGTGGGTCTCGATCGGAGATTCCGAGTACATGTAAATGTATATGAAATTTTTCTTGATCCGAGGGTGTAATTTGGTCGATCACGGTCTTGCTTATCGATCCACAAGCGACGAGTCTCAGATTACTATTCATGATATTTATTTTGTAAGGAAACTAGTGTTCTTACACTCTCTCGCTCCGGACTCAAGCGAATAGCCGTGGGACATTATCTGGATTTGATTTCCGAGATGGTTGTTAAGCCTAGCGAGGTGGTCCTAAGTCCTTAACCTCGTATTATTCGGACTCCCGATGTGCGGTTTAGATCTGATATGGAGTTTCAACGTGCTCCCGAGAGCAGTCGAGTAATGGATTGATCCTAGATTTTAGGGTAACTTAGCGTCAATGATTCTACAAGTTTTGGGTCTTGCAGATCATATTTAAAGTGGATCAAATGGATTTTGTAGCTAATCTAGTTTAGCACTTAGTTACTTTGTCTCATTTCTAAAGGATTTAGTCCTATAAGATTTCTGTCTGAGGTGGTACCTAGTCCTTTGTAGTTTGTATATAAAGTGATCCAAGTTCTACTACTTAGCTAGTTTAAGATAGTGTATAGGGTGAAAGTACTTAGAAAAATTGGAAGAACAAGGTGGTAAAGGGTTGGATTTGTGAAGGAAATGGGTTCGTGATTCGACAAGTTAATAAGGTGTTATGAGTGGCCCATTGCCTAAAGACGTCTAATTCTAGGTTGGCGAAAATCCGGGCTGTTACATGAAAGTAGGACAGCTCATCCTCCTCCTCAAGACTCGGGCCGCTAGGCTCCTCGAACTCTACATCACCTGCACTTATGGGAGAGTCTGGTTGGTGTTTTAAAACACCGTCCCAGAGTGGGAGTGAGTGATCAACTCAGTGAGTGCTATTAATCTTATGTTATAACAGGTATCAATTACATTATGAACTTAATGAAAAATAATCATTTATAAATACCTAACTAATCTTATTAATGTATGATAAATGATATGATGCATGCCCTCGCCACAATACTCCTTCGAACGACTCCATCTAATGTCGCGTATGACCAACACTCCCTCAGAGCGACCTCGACTGGCGAGACATTACCCTAATTAGTGCGATGTAATGTGATCATGTTAGATGAGTTCTTAGTTAAGTCCATTCATCCAGCTGGTTGGGGAATCTGATACACCCCATGTATCAATATCCTGAACTGGTTGCAAGGCCTAGACTCCACGATCCTTGATCCCGTCGGGTTCCCCATCCCCGACTTCAAGCACTCGCGGTCACTATGCGCGTTAACCACCGTAGGCTGACAGCTCCGACACAGTGTCCTATTCCACCATGCCCGACTCACAAGGCGGTGGATCGATTTTAGTTTAGTTCTCGATGGGCTGCAACGGTTGTAGGGTGTGTCAGGTTCCATACATATGTGAGCAATCAAGGTTAACCGGCAAGATTGGTCAGTAAGTAGGCCATACCGCACAAATTTAGGCAAGCAAGCGACAGATGACATCGGGTACAGGCGACCCATGTTGTCTAACTACTGTTGCCCACCCGCACTCGCCCAAAACCATGGTAGCCTCAGGATAGTCCTACTAATGGGGCCACCTTCGCTCTCCTCATGTTCCTAACCAACCCAAGGGTTTTGATGGTGATCCCTAGCATACCAACTATTCATGTATTAACTAGCATAACAATACCATGTTTTCATACTTCTCAACATATGATTCAAATTCTCCTATCAAGCAAAGCTAACATTATCATAAACAAGGTGCATATGTGTTGTGTGAGTTAGTGAGGAAGCTAAGTACTTCCTACATCTAATAGAATCAAATTACACAAGAGTTAATGGATCATACATGCTGTGAGGCAACATCATATGAGAACCAAATAAGACAAGTACATACAATCATCTATTTAAACCAAATCCTATGAAAGGCAACAACATTCCATAACCATTCCATGTGAATCGATAGGATCAAGGGTAGGGTCTTCCCTAAGTTTGTCTAGATCTCCAAATGCATCATCCAAGCAAACAAGATCATTAAAATTATACTAAAATTGGTGCTAGGCCACCTAAGAACAATAGTCCGTACCTATAGATCGTTAGAGGCTTGGAAAACGACCTAGGGCGTTGAACTCGGAGTCGATCGGCCGGAATCCTAAGACAATGTACTTGCATGTTAGAATCTCATGCAAATCATTTCTCACACAAGGATTTTAAGAAAAAAGGGTGAGTGGTTTACCTATGTAAGCAATAGAAGCGGTTCTCGGTTGTGGTGGAGGGTTTGTTGAGGAAGAGGCGATGAGTTGCAAGAAGCGGACTCCCTTGGGCCCCTACTTTGATCTATGACCCACCTTCACTCTCCTTCACACTCTTTCTTCTCTCTTTACTCTCTTTGCTCTCTCCTTCCCCCCTTTTTTTTCTCTCCTCTCTCCCTTTGTTCCACCTAGGGCAAATTCGTATGGGGAGAGGGGGTGCCCAAATAGGGCCTTTATATAATGTCAGGTTTGGTGTAAATGGCCCTAAGGGATGAGTTTTTACCATACTAGCCCTAGGGGGTATTTTTCTACCATTTTGGGGCTACTACGGGGCGTAGGAGTCGACACCCACCATTGGATAGTTGACCCTAACGATGATCTACCCATAGACACGAACGACCTGTCATTTGGACGCGTCGATCGACGGGTAGGATCAGAATTCAGTTCAACGGTCACCGACTATTGATCGGGCCCGCGACTATACGGATATGAGCAGGGAAATATCCTTACTCCACATGTGAAGTTTAATCATAAACCGACGGTCCGAAATCCTCAACTTTATATGAGAGTGGATGACCCAATTCACTTAAGTTTCAGCTTCTTACTTTAGGGTATTTGCACTTTTCATGCACTCGTCCTTTGGCTCAAGTTGAGCGGTTCTGGACAGTACCCAGGTTCGACTCCCACGATAGACGTCAAGCCCAGCAAGACGGACATTATGCTGTAGTTTTGGAATTAGTGGCCCGCTAACTAGCGGTTTAGAACTTGTTTGAAAAATCGGGGCATTTCTGGAATGAATTTGGTAGTGAGATTTCTCGTGGACAATTATTGGGGTTTGGATTAACTATGTTTATAGTATGACCTATTTATAACTAGTAAAAGTGGAGATTTGGTCATGATTACTCTAAATCGTCGGTTTTAGGTTAAAAGAGTAACAGGGTTGATTTGGTCTATTAGTTAAGATCCGGGCCTTATCTGACTCGGCCCCGGTTAGATCTTTAATTTAGTCATGATTGTCTTGATTAGTTAGTAATGGGTCGGTTAGATTTGGGTCCTATGTGAGTAAATCATGGGGTTACACCTAATGTTCAAGTGATCAGGCGGATTCGTTGGCTTCATACGGTTGATTAATCGTGCTTGTGCGGTTCTTTACTGGTACCACCCGTGTATAAACTATCATTGAGTGCTAATGGTCATTAAGTGATAATATAAGTTAATTATATTAAAAAAAATTTAAGAATTTTTGAAAATCCAAAACAGTGAAAATCCGCACAGCCCAGCAAGTGGAAGAGACCATACTACCGCCTGACCTGTAGTCTGCCAATACCTACCCGGCTCATCGATAGTAGACTCATTTGTGAGCTGGTCAAACTTAGCTTAACTTACAACCCCCTCACTTGGGCGGATAAGGCCACACCCCCTTCCAACCGACCACGACACAGTGGGAGACGCGACCTACTGGTATTTGACACTCCTGCGCTCGTGTATCCACTTGGTCTAGATGTTGGAGCATCTCATGGTACTAAAAAGGTTCTGGGATTTTCACCCAAGGACATCATACGTGCCCACAATGCTAGAGCCAATATTTTTCGGTATACGATATGACCATCCACGATGTGCCTGTGGAGGCTATGACCTTGATGTCACTAGGGCGTACAATGATCATATCACACATATGCGAGATGCATGAGTCACACCGTCAGTCATGCAACAATCTTGCGCGTACCACGCGCTCATGTGGGTAACTCCTATCAGTGAGTCCCATAAATAATCTGTCTAATGACATATGCTATGATCAGTCACTACTCATGTTAAACATGCATATGATACGTATGGCATGAGTCATGGAATTATACTAAGCATGTTATAACGTGATGAACTATCCTCACAACGAAGATGAGCCTAGACGGCCTACACACAACTAGTATGGGCTTATCAATGGGCCCTAGGGAGAGTTACAATGCGGACATTTAACCAACATTATTCTTAAAATATAGGCGTCAAACCATCATTGATCCCAAGGCATGGCCCGCCATAAACATTACTATATACACCATGGTGGAATCACACACTGCAATGGACCTTATATACATCCCACTGGGCCTCAACCCATGGGCCTTGAATACATCATAATGGGCCTTGCCCATGGGCCTTGAATACATCATATTGGATCTCACCCATGGGCTAATATATATCACATTGATCCTCCTCAAATGGCCTCTAAATGCATCATATTGGGCCTCGCCAAATAGGCCATAAATACATCACTTGGGCCTCATCAAATGGGCCTCATATACCACATAATGGGGTGGGCCAGCTCGTTCCAAATGGGCCTATCAAATGGCAACTAGGGTACAACAGGTACATCACGTGGGGGCCACGTGAATGGACGTTGTGAATACAACATACATACATCTAGGTGGGCCCTCATAGATGGACGGAGTAGATATAACACACGCCTCTGATCAGGGCCCACCATAACGTTGATTTTCCATCCAATTTGTTCATAAGGTGTTAAAGACCTGAATTAAGAGGAAAACGAATTTCATATTGATCCAAAACTTTTGTGACAACAAAAGGGTTTCAATAGCAAACGCTCAATTCCCACTGCGTTTTACTGTCTGGTCCACTCGATAGGCAGATCTGCCTCATTTTATCTCAAGCCTTAAGGCAAGCTCGCCAACTGGATGGACGGTTTGGATGTAACACAGACATCAAGGGTGGGGTCCACTAGCCGTCCAATAGATGGATGGCCTGACAAATGGCTGGATGACATAGATAAAACACATGCATCGTGGCTGGGACCCACGGTCCCTAGTCTTTCCGTCCACAGCGCATAAGACGAGAGGATGCTGCGCGCGTCCTTTGACGTTAGCGTAGCAAAGACTGCTTGCATGTTATATATATTATATATATATATATATATATTTCAATTTTTCTGAGGTTTTTCCTAGGTGAGGCCCGCATCAGGAGGATCTGCTCCATCCATTGGATTCTACGGCTCATGACAGACCAAATGAGCCCAATATGCGATGTGTTTTGGTGTATAGAAACATCAAAGTAGGCCCTAATGGATTTTAATGGTAGAAACCACTGTTTTCTATGACATGACTCGCTAGATAATCGGATTGGCCTCATATTTCGGCTCAACGTCTAAAATGAGCTGGGTAATGGAATAGATGGCGTGGATTAGACCCATACATCAAGGTGGGGCCTGCATGAGCGGCCCACAAGAAATTTTGAATCAATTAATATTTTTGCTTGCTTTTAGTACATCCCACTGTCTGTTCACATTTCACTTAGTCCACGTCCAACGTCCAGGGATGCTGGATGGATGGTGTGAATATTTCATCAAGGTGGATCCCACATGGACGTGGCCCACTTGATTTGGATCAATTTGATATTTGTGTTTTACCATCACCATTAGGGTAGGGCCCACATGGCCTGGACGGTGTAGATCCTACACGTTCATTAAGTGGGTCCCACGAAGGTGGATGACATGGATAAGTTACATACATCATGGGGCCAACAAGGGAAAAGAGAGAGAGAAAGAGAGAGACCGAGTGATGCAGAGACCCTGGCACTATGGGCCCTCCCTTCCATACATCACAACATACATCAAGTGGGTTCCATTACATGTGGGCCCATCGATTAAAATCAACGGTGAGATCCTTTCTCCACCAAAATGTAAGGTCTAGACGACCCTATTCATACAAGGAAAATAAACATCATGATGGGGTCCATAGAGAATGGCCCCATCATGGAATGATCACGAGAATCAAGGTGGGCCATCGGCCACACCTAGGGTCCAAAGTGAGATCCATACTATCAATCAGTAGGCCTCACTTGGCCCATCATCAAAGCATTAAATCTAGGCCTATAAAGCACCCACCGTTCGATCTTCTTGGTCCGATGGAACGCCAATCTTCTTGTGTCTCACTTTGATGGAAGGTGATGAGATTTGAAGGGCTACGTGATGGATCTTGGAATAGGAAGTGGGCCACACACAACATCTTTTTCTCTCCTTGAAAATGCTTGGACGTCCATCACTTTTTTTGTTGCTTAGAAAATGTGTAGAGAAAGAGAGAGAGAAGGGGTGGTTGTAGGAGAGAGGTGATGGGTGTGAGTGATGAATGTGAATGATAGGTGTACTTGACTTGAGAGTTGACTTAGGGTATGTTACATACTTGGGGAGAAAGAAAGCATGGGTTGTGTACTTTGATTGATTGATGAGATGGGTTGTAAAGATTCGCTTGGGTTTACAAATGCGCGGCGTTTCTTCGAAATAAAGGCGGGCCCACATCTCCTGGCCAGGGTATCGAATCGGTGTGCAAGACGTGGCATTGGAACCGCGGCGACGGTGCGGTGGCAATGGTACAAGTCTCGGATTAAGCGACTCAAATATATGGGATACGACTTAGGGTCGCACACAAATGTCAGTTATAGGCTGCGGGTTGCCTGAATTCGACGGGAAGGATCGCGAGAGTATATGAAATGGTACGGACTAGGATACGGGCCTTACAATCTTCACAGGTGGATCTAAAGACAATGTCATCTGCATAAATTTGGGCAATGAGCAAGATATTCCCAGTATTTTGCGTAAATAGTGTTTTATCAACATTTCCCCTACAAAAATGGTGTTCTAGTAAAAATTACGTTAAGCGCCCATACCATGCTCGGGTTGCTTGCTTTAGTCCGTAAAGTGCTTTGCTCAATTTGTATACATGTTGAGGATGCTTAGGATCTAGAAATCCTTTTAGTTGTTCAACGTATACTTCTTCCTCAAGTACACCATTGAGAAAGACACTTTTGACATCCATTTGGAATAATTTAAACTTTAACGCACATGCCACAAACATGAGAATTCTTATAGACTTAAGGCGAGCTATGGGGGCAAATGTCTCATCAAAATCAATGCCCTCAATTTGTGGGTAGCCTTCTGCCATGAGTCTTGCTTTATTTCTTACTACATTCCTAGATTCATCAGACTTGTTTTTGAAGATCCACTTTGTTCCGATGATGTTAGTATGAAATGGCCTGGGAACTAGCTGCCACACTTCATTCCTTTCAAATTGTTGGAGCTCATCTTGCATAGCTGTAATCCAAAATTCATCTTGGAGAGCTTGTATAACATTTTTGGGCTCAATTTTAGAAGTGAAGCACAAATGACTAAAAATACCTTCAAGTTGTCATCGAGTTTTCACACCATCATTAGGATCTCCAATGATTTGATTGATGGGATGATCTTTAATGAGTGGCAAGTTGTTCGACAGTTGAAGTTAATGAGGTGAAGTGACTTTGTTATTTGGTTTACCTATTGTGAGCGTGTCTACTTCATCCTTAATATCAATTTCAGGACTATTCTGATCATGTGGTTGGTCATTTACATCTACATTGACAAATTCTTGAATAGTTAATGCCTTTAAATTGTACACTTTATAAGCACGATTGTTTGTAGAATATCCTAGAAAAATCCCTTCGTCGCTTTTAGAGTCAAATTTGCCTAGATGTTTTCTGTCTTTAAGAATATAACATTTACTACCAAAGACGTGAAAATATTTTACACTAGGCTATTTTCCACTCCATAGTTCATATGGAGTCTTATTCAATCTTGCTCTAAGATATACCCTATTAATTATATAGCAAACGGTATTGACAGCTTCGGCCCAGAAACTTTTAGCCATATTTTTACTATTGAGCATAACTGAGCCCATTTCCTGCAACACCCGGTTCTTTCTTTCAACTACTCCATTCTGTTGAGGTGTCTTTGGAGTTGAGAATTCATGTTGAATTCCATTTTGATCACAATAACTTTTGAATCGATCATTCTCAAACTCCCTACCATGATCACTCCTAATATGACTTATACAATACCCCTTTTCGTTTTGAATTCGTTTTGCCGTCTTCTGGAATTCTTCAAATCCATCAGATTTTTCCCAAAGAAAGGCGACCCAAGTAAATCTGGAGTAATCATATACTAACACCAGAAAATATCTCTTTTTCCCATGACTCTCAACTTTGGTGGGTCCCACTAGATCCATGTGCAATAGGTTAAGTGGTTTGGAAGTTGCTACGGTGGTTGTCTTTTTATGTCCAACCTTTATCTATTTGCCTTTGAGACAATCACCGCACATAACCTTCTCCTTCTTCCTGATCTTAGGGAGACCTCGCACCAAATTTTTTGAGCTTAGTTTAGCTAAGTTCCTGCAGTGGACATGTCCAACTCTTTGGTGCCGTAGCTTGGATTCATCATTTAGGGCCATGTGGCATTTTGTGGATGGGACACTTTCTCCACTGCTTTGAATCACATAACAGTTATTACTTGTGCAAAAACCTTTCATGATAAGTTTACCTATGAGGTCTGAGATCTTGGACATATCTTTTGAGAATGTGACTAAGTGTTCTTTGTCATAGATTTGAGAAATGCTTAGGAGATTATGTTTTAATCCCTGTACACAAAGAACATCCTCTATACTGGGCAAGCTAGGCCCGACTATTGTCCCTTTTCCAACAATCTTGGTGGAGCTCTCATCACCAAATGCGACCGACTCACCATCAAATTCTAAATAGTCACAAAAGTGGGTCCGATCACCTGTCATATGTCTAGAGCACCCGCTATCAAGATACCACTTAGAACTATTACCCGCCTTTAGTGCAGTATGAAATACAAGGCAATTGTTTTTGTTCTTTATAACCCATTTGGTAACATTCCTTTTTAGAGATGTGGCTTTGTTCTCATCCTGGGACTTTTTGGATTTTTAGGTTAACTCAACTAGATTTCCTTATTTCATCAATTCTTTGGTTTTCCAATTTAGTTGAGCCACTTGATTTATCAGATAAGGTATTTTCTTCCTTCATTTGGTGTATGCTTTGATGAACTCTTTGTTCTCTATATTATTTTTCCGGTTGGTTTGAATTTTCCTATATGGTTCAACACGGAAGTGGTGTGAGACCTATTAGATGCAAGGCATGAAATTGCTGTTTACATTTCTGATACTGAATAATGAATATGAGGCAATGCCCTAGAGGGGGGTGAATATGACTTTTTCTATTATTTTGCTTATTCAAAAACTTGATTGCCTAGCTTAAATAATCATTCAATTTTAATCAAGTTAGACAAAATAACTCTAATGGCTTCCGAGCCAGTTAGAGGATCCAATCACAAAGGTTATTGAAGATATGCATATATATAATAGCTAGCTTAGTGATGTGCGCTTGTGTGTGGAATGTGTTTCCTATCAATGAATAGCATTCATCCAATCATGTATACAAAATCAAACTTTCAAGCATATATAAACATGATTAAATAGATGCACAAATGATCATTCCAAACACAAGCATTTATAGTGGTTTGGCTACGTGCCTACTCCACTCCCGGCATCCACACTCAATCCCAGAGTGCACCGAATTTCACTATCAATGATTTTAAACAGGTTCATTGATTACCTTTACAGTCCTACACTAAGGACACAATTTATGCTCTCTGCAAGAGCAAAGGTCCTACACCTAAAACCCACATTTAGGCCCATTGGCCAAGGTCCCACACTAGGCACCTATCGCTTAGGCCCACCGGCCAAGGTCCCACACAAGGCACCTTCTTTTAAGCCCACCGGCCAAGGTCATACACGAGGAACCTAAACGAGTTTGTTGATAGCAAACTCTTAGCCTCAATCTTACACGAGGAAATAGACTAAACTTTTGAACTCTTAAAATGACACTTGTCGGATTGAGTTGTCTCTTGTAGCTTGTCTTGGGTTGCTAGATCTTCGCGCTCTTGAGCTTGAATCAGCTTCCCGGTGCTCCCCCGATCGCGTAGCTTGGATTTACCCATTAACTTAGCTTCACGATAAAAAACCATGTATAAGATGTACCTAAAGGGTGACTAAGGTTATGGGAGTTGGTTGAATCTCTTATTTAGGATAATGAGTGGATTTTCGAAGGGATTCAACCTATAGACGATCCAGAGTATCAAAGAACCAATGATATCCCTTTTGGTTCAGTCTTCGTACTCTAGAGAAGGCACGAGTTCATGTTCTTCATTAAATAGGAGCTTTGAATGTTCATAGGAGTGAAGGTCACAATGAAGAGAACATGAACTCGTATGGATAGAGTTTAAATGGGCTAGTATAAGCTTGAGATACATTAGAGACTCTATGATGCCTATATCCACTAATTTTGTAAGTTTCTACATGCCGCTTTTATAGATGAAAGCTTCCAACAGATAGAAAATGACTATAAAATGGCTAGTTTACAGTGCTACCGAAGTGACATTCAATATCACTGAACATGCTTCGGTGGTACCGAATTGTCTATCAGTAGTACCGAATTAAATTCCTCAAGTTGCTGATCAAAATATGTCTATTTCGGTGGCATCGAACATTGCTCGTCGATGACAGTCGGTGTCACTGAATTATACAATCGGTGATACCGAATTATAGTCATGAGGTTATTGGACAGATTTAAGCATCTTCGGTAACACCGAAGGTATCTTCGGTGATACTGAATGTGACATTCGATGACACCTTCTTCCTACCGAAGGTGGATAGATTTTCTTGTTTTTGTCCTTTTAATCATTTAACAACTTGGGATATGCAAAAGCCAATACTATAGGATAAAATATGGACTTGGGATTAACTTAGAATAGATGACCTAAGTAGGTATTCCTATTTGGGTCGGGATCATCTATTTGCAAGGTTAAGATTGCAGAAGTAGTTTTTTGTCTTCAATGTGGCTTTGATGCTTCTGATCTAGTTGTGTCGCCGATCTTCACTTGCCAAGAACTCATCCGACTACAAGACACAACTAGTCACGTAATTGACAAACATAGGTGCAAATAAGTGCACTTACAAGGCATTCAAATTTATATTGTCCCAAGTCTCCACAAAATGATAGATTAAAGTGTTTTTTGTATTGCTTCCAAATGCAACAGTTTTATTGATTACGGGTGATGCAGGAACGGGGCTTGATTTGACAATTTCATAGCCCGAACCTCTTTTGTCCTTGTGGCTTATTCCCATTCTAAGAAGTTTTTTCAGTTTTTCACTACTTTGTGAAAATTTATAACTAAGATCAACAGGCTATTTTGACTTTTTTAAATCGAATCTCAGTTTGTGATTTTCGTTTTTGAGTTCTTCATTTTCTGATTTTAAAAATTTAACGTGTTTATTTAGTTTCTGATTTTCAGACTTAAGAGGCGTTGATGTTCTTTCAAGCTTCTCATTTTCAATATGATATTGTTGAAGATCATTTATCATTTGTGTATTTATTCCTGATGTTTCATCTAGATCTTTATGCAATTGTTTATTTTTGTTTTTTGAAATACTAAGTTTTCTGAGAATACTGATGCTATGTATGTAGAGTTGATCATAGGCATCGTATATACTCTTTTTTCTTCTTCTTTTTCCTCATTGATTTGATGTTCATTTAACTCCTCGTTATCCATACTACTTTTGTCAAGATCTCCCTCTAGGTTGTTAAACCCTTCAAGAGAAACCTTGCTTTGATACCAATTGAAATTGCGGTTTAGACCGCTATAGAAGAAGTATGGAATAGTCCAGGAGTAGGAGGGAATTGAAATTGTGGTTTAGACTGCTATAGTAAAAGTATGGAATAGTCCAGGAGTCCTTAAAGGGGTGAAGGAGGGAGGGAATTGAAATTGCATTTTAGACCGCTATAGTAAAAGTATGGAATAGTCCAGGAGTCCTAGAAGAGGGAGGGGGGGCAATGCAACATAACTCTAAAGGCTTCCAAGCCAATAGAGGATCTAATCACATAGGCTACTTGAGGTAAGCAAGTTAAGTGACTAACATATAGCATAGTGAACATGTGTGTATAGAATATTGTACCTATCAATCCTTGGCATTCATCTAATCATGCTTATATACTTAATCATTCAAACACATAAGCATAATAAAATAGATGCACAAATATCGATTCCAAACACAGGCATTTATAGTGGTTCGGCTACGTGCTTACTCCACTCCCGACAACTGCACTCTCTCCAAGAGTGTGCCGAATTTCACTATGAATGGTTTTAAATTAGGTTCACCATTAACCTTTACAGCCCTAGACAAAGGACTCACAATTTATGCTTTTCACTCGAGCAAAGGTCCTACACTAAGAACCTACGTTTAGGCCCCATGACCGAGGTCCCACACTAGGTATCTCCGTTTAGGCCCACCTACCAAGGTCCCACACAAGGCACCTACGTTTAGGCCCACCGGCCAAGGTCCCCACACAAGGTACCTATGTTTAGGCACACAGGCCAAGGTCTCACACTAGGAACCTAATTGAGTTTGAGGATAACAAACTCTTAGCCTCAATCCTACACAAGGATAGATACTAACTTGTAGACTCTTTATAATGACACTTACTTGTCAGATTGAGTCTTCTTTTGTAGCTTGTGTTGGGTTGCTTGATCTTCGCTCTTTCGTGCTTGAATCAGCTCCCCAATGCTCCTCCGATCTCTATGCTATAGTTTACCTGTTGTTTCAGCTTCATAATCAAGAACCTTTCATATGATATTCCTATTAAGGTTACCAAGGTAATGGGAGTGGGTTGAATTTCTTATTAAAGATTATGAATGAATTTTTTAAGGGATTCAACCAATGGATGCTCTAGAGTAACACCGAGACTATGGATTTGCCAATAGGTTTGGTCTCTGTACTTTAGAGGAGGCTCGAGATCATGTTCTTCATCAATAGGAGCTTTGAATACTCATTGAAGTGAGGAGTCACAATGAAGAAAGCATGAATCTTATGTGGATAGAGTTTAGAATGAGTGGGATAATCTTGGGATACACTAGAGACTCTAAACTGCCTAAATCCGCAATTTCCATAAAGTTCTAGGTCCTATATTTATAAAGAAAAGGCCCCAACGGATCTATAACAGTTAGTTTTCTGTGCTACCGAGTGAACATTCGGTAGTACAGAAATATTACTCGGTAGTACCGAATTAGATCCTTAAGTTGCTGGATGGTATTTGTCACTTTCGGTACTACTGAACTTTGTTCTTCGGTAGCAGTTGGTGGTACTGAATTAGCTTTGTGTTGCGCAGCACGCTAACAATGCAGTGAGCCTAGATCCAATCTCAGGCCTCACCCACAAACGATAAATAAGAATAACTATAAACTAGAAGTAGAACAAAGCAATCCAAAAAACCACAACACAAGATATACGTGGAAAAACCCTAAACTAGGGTAAAAAACCACAGATGTAAACTTCCACTATGAAGAACGAAGATTACAAGGCAATATACTAACATCTCCCTTGGAGATACAGAGAAAACCTTTTTTCCACACCTTAGAATAGCTCCCCAATATTCACCTTAACCCTAGAATAGCCCTAGGGACCCCAATTTATAGTTTTGACAACTTCCCTTTCGCATCCTAGTTGCGAAAGGACTTGCGACACGAAATCTGCAAAACTCCTTTCAGCATCCCGTTGCGAAAGGACTTGCGACACAAATCCGTGCATGTAGCTCCACTTCTCAACAATCTCCCACTTGGAGACACATCGCCATAAACCTTTGTCTTCTTCATCCGGAGTGCACCACCTCCCGTCTTCAAGCTTCAAGACAAGACCAATCAAAGCTGAACAGAGCTTCAGCTTCTCTCGTGTGACCGCCTTGGTCAACATATCCGCAGGATTCTCACTTGTATGAATCTTCTCCAGAGCAATCGATCCATCTTCCAGTAACGAACGTATGAAGTGATATCTGATGGCAATATGCTTGGTCCTTGAATGAAAGGCTGAATTCTTGGCCAAGTGTATTGCACTCTGACTATCACTGTACAGTTTGCAATCTGCTTGCTTCTTACCCAACTCTTCCATGAAACCTTGCATCCACACCATCTCCTTGCATGCTTCTGTAGCCGCAACATATTCTGCTTCTGTCGTACTGATAGATACTATCTTCTGTAACTGAGAGACCCAACTGACTGCAGCACTACCCAGAGTAAAGACATAACCTGTAGTGCTTCTCCTGCTGTCAATATCTCCTGCCAAATCTGAATCCACGTAGCCTTGTAGCTTGATTTTTGATCCACCATAGCACAACCCTACATCCTTAGTACCTACCAAATATCTAAGGATCCACTTCACAGCTTCCCAATGTTCCTTCCCGGGGTTGTTCATGAACCTGCTAACAACTCCCACTGCTTGAGCAATGTCTGGCCTCGTGCTCACCATAGCATACATGAGACTCCCAATAGCTGACGCGTATGGGACTTTAGCCATGTAGTCCCGTTCCTCCTGCGTCTTTGCCCCTTGCTCCTTAGATAGCTTGAAGTGGTTGGCTAATGGAGTGCTAACCGGCTTAGCACCTCCTATATTGAATCGGTCAAGTACCTTGGCTATGTACTCTGCCTGTGACAAAACTAGTTTCTTGTTTTCCCTGTCACGCTTTATCCTCATACCTAGGATTTGTTTTGCAGCTCCTAAATCCTTCATGGCAAATTCTCTAGACAGTTGTCTTTTGAGATCTGAGATGTCCTTCATACTTGAACCGGCCACAAGCATATCATCAATGTACAGAAGAAGAATGATGTATGACGTATCAAATTTTTTCAAGTAACAACAGTGGTCTGCATGACTTCTCCTAAAGCCGTTTTCCAACATGAAACTGTCGAACTTCTTATACCACTACCTCGGGGCCTGCTTCAGGTCATATAAACTCTTCTTCAGTCTGCACACCTTGTTCTCATTTCCTGGTGCCACGTATCCTGTCGGTTGATGCATATATCTTTTCTTCAAGGTCCTTATGAAGAAAGGCTGTCTTAACATCTAACTGCTCTAGATGTAAGTCCTCAGTAGCTACTATACTCAAGACCATGCGAATCATAGACATTTTTACCACAGGTGAAAATATTTCAGTGAGATCGATAACTGCCTTTTGTTGAAACCCTTTCACAACCAATCTAGCCTTGTACCGTTTCGAACTATCGTGCTCCTCCTTCAGTCTGTAAACTCACTTGTTATGAAGAGCTTTCTTACCCTTTGGTAGAGTGACTAGCTCCCATGTACGATTAGACTCAAGAGAGTCCATCTCCTCATCCATGGCCTGCTCCCACTTAACCCGTGTATCTGACTGTAATGCCTCTTCAAAACACTCTGGCTCGCCATTATCTGTCAGTAGTAGATAATATAAGGAGGGTGAGTATCGGATCATGGGTCTCCTCTCCCGAGTAGACCTCCTCAATACCGGTGTCTGTAGCCTTGCCTCATAATGCTCCTGTGCATGATCATCCTGTGGCGCTGTAACACCCGTGTCCGGTAACTCTTCTAACTCTACAAATTCTTTTTCCTTAGCCTTATTTTCATGCACCCTGTCCTTATGCATCACTTTTTCATTGAAGACTACGTCCTTGCTTCTGATGATTTTTCTATTTTCTGCATCCCAAAACCTGTAGCCAAAATCATGCTGCCCGTAGCCTATAAGCGTGCACCTCCTGGACTTCCTATCTAGCTTGTTTCTGTGCTTTGCATCAATGTGAATATATGAAGTGCAACTGAACATCTGAGATGTGCAAGGTTCACTTCTTTCCCAGTCCACACTTCTTCTGGTAGCCCACCATCCAATGGTGCTGAGGGACTTCTATTGATAAGATATGTGGCGGTATTCACATCATCTGTCCAAAATGTCTTGGGCAACCCTGCATGTAACCTCATGCTCCTGGCGCGCTCAAGGATGGTCCTGTTAATGCGCTCAGCCACACCATTCTGCTGCGGTGTACCTGGAATCATTTTTTGATGTTTGATTCCACTAACTGCACAATACTCCTCAAACCTCTTATCACAATACTCTCCCCTATTATCAGGTCTGAGACATTTTACTGTTTTACCTGTCTCATTTTCTACCATAACTTTTCACTTCTTAAATACATCAAATACATCAGATTTGTGCTTTAAGAAATAAATCCACAGTTTTCTACTAGCATCATCAATAAAGGAAACAAAATAACGTGAGCCACCAAGAGATGATACCTGTGCCGGTCCCCACACATCAGTGTGTACAAGCTCCAACAGATGCGTCTTTGGAGCGCGTCCCGTCTTCTTGAAACTTACCCTCTTCTGCTTGCCATACACGCAGTCCTCGCAGAATTCCAAGTTAATAGACTTCAGCCCTGGTAGTTTCCCTTTTGACAATAGCACTTTCATCCCTTTCTCACTCATATGTCCCAACCTCTGATGCCATAACTGCCCATTCACTCCAGTTGATGCGACTGCGAGTGAACAATACGATCCTGAAGTCACGTACAAAGTACCTTCCTTCTTGCCTCGGCATATCACTAAGGCACCTTTTGTGATTTTCCAGGAATCACTGGTGAATGTCATCACATAACCAGTATCGGCCAACTGCCCCACTGAAATCAAGTTACGTTTCAAACTCGGTACATGTCTGACATCCTTCAATTTCAAAGTTGTTCCGTCTTTTTAACTTATCTGAACATCTCCCTTTCCAACAATATTGCACGGCTCATCATCACCCAGGTATACTCTCCCAAAGTCACCTGACACATAATTACGCAGAACTCCCTTGCATGAAGTGACATGAAATGAAGCACCTGAGTCTATAACCCAAGACTCATTCCTCGCACCAAGAGACAAGATCAACGCCTCTGTGTTACTCTCCTCAGATAGATTCACTGAATCCTTCCCACATTGAGAGTTTCCTTCTTGTTTCTTAAGCACCCTGCAATCACATTTCATGTGCCCCTTTTTACCGCAATGCCAACATCCATCTTTGTCTTTCGGTCCCTTGGACTTCTTCCTCGACTTAGAATGCCCGTGTTTATTGTCTCCTTTATTCAGCGATCTTCTTCTTCCTTCAATGTTTAGAGCATTCCCTGAATCTCCTGAAACTCCTGATGCCTTTCTTCTAGATTCTTCGCTGAGAAATAGACCGACCGCATCATCAAATTTCAGCTTTGTCGACCCTGAAGAATTGCTCACAGCAATCACCAAACCATCCCATCTGTCTGGCAAACTGGATAAGATCAATAATGCTCTGACCTTATCCTAAAAAATAATGCTAACGGATTCTAACTGGCTCGTGACTGTATTGAACTCGTTTAGATGTTCAGCCACGCTCCCACCATCTGACATCTTCATGTTGAATAGCTGTTTCATAAGATGAACCTTGTTGGATGCTGAGGGTTTTTCATACATGGTGGCTAGGGCTTCCATTAATTCTTTTGTCGTTTTTACCTTGGATATATTGAAGGCGACGCTCTTAGACAAAGAGAGTCGGATCGTTCCTAAAGCCTTCCTATCCAGTAAAAACCATTCTTCATCTATCATCTTTTCTTCTCTTTTCCTCCTAGAGGAACATAGAGGTCCTTCTGATATAGATAGTCTTCCATCTGCATCTTCCAGAAGGCAAAGTTTGAACCATCAAACTTCTTAATTCTAGTTTTTCCATTTTCTGCCATCGCTCCCAATAGAACTAAACCAATAGCTATGATACCAGTTGTTGCATAGCACGCCAACAACGCAGTGAGACTAGATCCAATCTCAGGCCTCACCCACAAACGATAAACGAGAAGAAATATAAACTAGAAGTAGATCAAAGTAATCCAAAAAACCATGTGATAAGATATATGTGAAAAAATCCTAAACTAGGGTAAAAAACCACGGATGCAAACTTCCACCATGAAGAACGAAGATTACAAGGCAATATACTAACCTCTCCCTTGGAGATACAGAGAAAACCCTTTTCCCACACCTTAGAATAGCTCCCCAATATTCACCTTAACCCTAAAATAGCCTTAGGGACCCCAATTTATAGTTTTGGCAACTTCCCTTTCGCATCCCAGTTGCGAAAGGACTTGCGACACGAAATCTGCGAAACTCCTTTCAGCATCCCAGTTGCGAAAGGACTTGCGACACAAAATCCGCACATGTGGCTCCACTTCTCAACACTTTGAAGGCTGTTGGACTATTTTGGGCACTCTTGGTAATACCGAAGGTGTCTTCGGTGGTATCGAGTGGCACTTTTGTGGTATTGAAGGTGTCATTCGGTGGCACCTTTACCAACCGAATTGGAACAGATTTTCTTGTTTGAATTTTTGTTCAACAATTCATTTAACAACTTTGAACCTTTTAAAGGCAACATTATAATGGTAGAAAATATAGACTTAGAATGGCTTGAATAGATGATCTAAGTGGGTTTTCCTATTTGGGTTAGGGTCATCTAGAGGCAAGATCCAGATCGTAGAAGCTTCTTTGTATTCTGAACTTGTAGCTTGGGCTTCTGCTCCAGTTGCATCGTCGGTCTTCATTTGTCAAGGACTCATCTGACTACTTGACACAAATAGTCACGTGATTGACAAACATGGTGTGCACGGTGAGTGCACTAACAATGACTTCCACTACAAGAAAAAAGACCTTAGCTGACAGATAGGGCTACCCTATAAAAAGAAGAAAAAAAAGCCCTAACCCACCCGCGCCCCCTCTCCACTCCCTCAAGCTCTCCCTCCCTCTCCCTCTCCCTCTCGCACGCTCTCCCTCTTCCTCTCCCTCTCCCTCTCCCTCTCGTGCTCTCTCTCTCTCTCTCTCTCTCTCTCTCTCTCTCTCTCTCTCTCTCTCTCTCTCTCTCTCTCTCTCTCTCTCTCTCTCTCTCTCTCCTCTCTCGGCCCTCTCTCGCTTCCGCCTTCCGCTGATTGTGAAATCTCGGATTCTCAGGTATGATGTAAGGCTTTTTCCTTCTTGCTATTGCTTTTTGCAATTTAGAATACTTGATTAGGAATATGCATTGTCGAATCCCTTTTCAGGGATTTGCATTGTCGAAACCTTTTTTATGGTTGGCATGCACTTTTTGAAGCTATGGCTTCTTGAAGAATCTTAATAGTATGTTAGACTTGAGTGACCTGAATCTGGATGAGCAGGATGCTTTTGTTCCTAGGTATATTGTCTGATAGTTTCTAGTTGTCCTGAGTGGAAATGGTTTGGCCATCAGTTTGGGACAGATAATGGGAGCTTGTGAAATGCAGATCCCGTTTGTGCACAGTCCCAAGTGCTCGGTGGACCACTAAAAAGCAGATGTAGTTGTGATTTTGGGATATACCCAAATAGTTCTTAAAGCATGCCAAAGTTCAGTGTTGTTTTATTTTTTTATATGAATTCTGTTTTCTACAGATGAATATATAGATTTGGTAAGTGGATATCATTTTCTTATCCACTCAATCAAATTATTATCTAATCCCTCTGTGCATTTAGTCATTGACTGATAGGAAGTATTTGTTAGTATCGTTGCCATGTGCTGGAAATTGGAAAATAAATGAAGTTCGGGCCATGCCTTCTTTTTTGAGATTTTTTCTACCACAAGTGTCTCAATGAACTAAGAAAAATCTTCAATATTGTCAAGTTCAATACACATAAACTCTAAAAACATTCAAAAGATAGAAGTTCCCTTCCAGACAATGAATGTGCCATTTTAAAGGCAAACATGAAATTGCTCAATTTGTAAAATAGTACTTTTCCAGCATTGAATTGAATAGGGAGAGGGGCCCAAAAGTGTCTCCAAACGTGCCTCAGTTCTCATTCTTTCATTTTTAAAACTTGATTTTTGGAACATTTCATGGTGGGTCTCACTTAATGCATAGGTTAAATGTACAAATTATAGGCCACTATAGATAGATAGTAACTATAAAATCTGATTGATGGATTGATGGGCATTTATTATTATTGTAGACCAAATTTGCATAGGTTAAATGGACAAATTGCTGTTGCTTTGTCTTTTGTGGACGTTGTGTAGGTGTTTCAATATCCACCTTTTTGTTTTTCTATCCTTTTAGTTTCTTTAATAAATTTTCATTCCTCGTAAGAA
This sequence comes from Magnolia changhungtana, assembly GCA_030180095.1. NCBI lineage: Eukaryota > Viridiplantae > Streptophyta > Magnoliopsida > Magnoliales > Magnoliaceae > Magnolia > Magnolia changhungtana. The sequence goes on along the minus strand of JASAUF010000070.1, from coordinate 871,725 downwards.
AAAAGAAAAAATTTTAAAAAAGTGCACCATGAAGAATTTTCCTCCATTTAGCCTAAGGCATTTGATTTTTGATCACCATCAATGCTTGAGGAATATCCTAAAATGTTTTCTATTTTGTGATAGGTCTCACTATATTACTGCTACTGCTTGTTATTTATTTGTTTTGCTTTTTAAAACTTACTCATGCTAAATAGCCCTATAAGGTTTTTGATCACAATGCGTTTGTCACCAATCATGAAAGCTGCATCTGCTCACTTCACAGCAGTACTAAAATTTAGCAAGAGCTTCTCAAATTCCTTATATAAAGCAATGGGATCCTACATATTGCATTTTACGTTCCATTTTTGGATATGCATATTGCCTTAATGTGATTGATTGTTACATTCATTACTATTTTTTTTTTCTTTTCCTTTATTCTGTTTCTTTTTTCTTTTTTTTTTTCTTTTTTTTTTTTGTTTTTTTTTTAATTCACTTTTAACTTGGAAGGAAAAAAGCTATTTTCAAGCTACAATATTACAATTTTTGCTTAGATCTATGCTATGGCTTTCTAATAATGTAAGAAATGTTGGCTTAACAATGCCAATAATCTCAGTCTTAAAAGAGGTTAATTCTCATGCTTCTTCATATTAGGAACAAATAGACTAAGCAATTCTACTTCACATTTTCTGTTTAGTTGAATCTGCAATTTTATTTGACACATTTAGTACCTGTTTGGTAGATGCAAAAATGTGTTCATCTCATTTTAGTTAACAATAATTATGTATTAGAAATTGTTATCTGTATTACATAATCACTTTAAACATGAACTCATTATCTATTAGAGATCAAGATTAATGTATAGTTTCTGTGAGCCAAAATGAGATCAACTCATTTTTTAGGTGTCTACCAAACAGGGCCTTAGGTGAGTTGATATTGTTGTTGTCAAATGCCTTACAATCTGACAAATTTTTTTTTTTTTTGGGGCTGCTCGACCAGTCGAGGGCCTGGCTCAACCGGTCAAGTGGGCATCTCGACTAGTTGAGGATTGCTCGACTCAAAGTCCAGTGTCTTATGATTTTTTGGTGTCCGGGCCGCTCGACCAGTCGAGGGAATGTCTCGACCGGTCGAGGGGGTCCCTCGACCGGTCGAGGACTCGGCTCGACCAGTCGAGGTTACGCAGATTCGAGTTCGGATCTTGTGCGAACTATGGAAATCTGAGGTGGTTTCACAAGGAAGCGAAAGGGAAGTTTCCTAAACTATAAATAGGGGTCCCTAGGTCTATTCTAAGGAATGAAAAGGCTTCCTAAAAGTATTCTAAATGGTTCTACGGTTATCATAGGGTGTACCAAGGGTGAGATTCGAGGTTGTTTGAATCAGTTAAGTCCTCTCTCTTTGTAATTGATGCTTTCATAGTGAAATTCTATCGCTTTGTGCCGTGGTTTTTTCCCGAAAGGGTTTTCCACGTTAAATCTGTGTTCACTTGTGTGTGCTTGGTGTCATTGGATTGCTATCTTAGATCTAAATCTGTGTGATTCCGTAGGTCAAAATCCCAACAATTGTTTGTTTGGAGTAGTAAACAGCATGCAAATATCTTTTTCTATTTTTAAATTAATCAATTTGAAGCTTTCTTTGTGCAAATATCTTTATGGCCATGTTACACTTTCCTTTTGTATTTACATATTTCCAACACTATCATTTTTGACTTGCCATCTGCTAGTATCCAACCTGTTTTGATAAGATTAGATCCAAAACTTTTGTGACCCACCAAAAAAATGTTTATAATGGTCTTCCACCACTGTTTTGTATGTTGTGGCCCACCTGATATTTGTATATGGTTCATCTTTTGGCCCATGCCATAAAATTTGTATATTGTTTACACCATTAAAAACCATAAGCTGAAATGGATCTGCTGCAGATGTTACTGTTAAAGAAGGTGGTATCCATGAGGCTCTGTTTTGGAATTATTTCCTCCTTGATTATCTCTTAATAAAAATCTCTTGTTATATCTCATCATATTGCCAAGATTCTTGATATAAAGAAATTAAAAAGAAAAGAAAAGATTGTTGTATCTTTTCTCTATGTTCCTTAGAAGGCTAATTGGTTGACCTGCCTGGAAAAAGGGTGTGTCTCATTAGCATCTGAATATTGGGAGTTCTGATCCATCATAGTTTGATAACTCAAAAAATTCATGGTCTTCAAGACTCAATAGAACTTAACCTACTCTTTGACTCAACTCTAGTTTGACTTTTCTGGTTTTTAAACTATGATTCCAATATTATAGTTTTTGTTTTATCTATTTTGGAGTCTGGATTTTTTTAATTTAATTATGATCAATTCTGATTTTTCTTTTCTTTTCTTTGGATGCTTGGGACAGTTCTTGGAAGAGTTCAAGTGGCTGTAAGACTACGACCTCGGAATGCAGAGGAGTTGGTTGCTGATGCTGATTTTGCTAATTGTGTAGAATTGCAGCCAGAGGTTTTTCCAATTGCACTTCTCTTTTCTTTGTAATTGCATATGCCTAAATTTACACTAGATGTGCAGCGTGTAATACTTTCCAAAAATAAATGAGAAATGTAAGTCAATCCATGGGCACCAATCACATAGCCATTCTCATGTTTTGCAAAATGTTATACTGATGCTCAAGCGGAGGATTATAGGCCCTTGTATAATGTTAATGTGCAAGCTTGGGCCTGAAATCAAAGGCCTTATTTGCTTTTAGACCCAATGACTTAAATGGGCCAAACTCAAGCTGATCTACATTAAGGTTTTGTTGTACGTAATATGCATATTCCATAAAAGAGGATCCAATTAGCTTCTTTTTTTTCTCATGTACAACCAAGTTCAGAAGTGATTAGCAAAGCTCTATTGATAATATTCTTCATTGAATGCATTGTAGATTTATAGTTCATTTCTTCAACTTCACCAATCCGATTCTACCCTTCAAAGGCCATGCATTAATCTACAATTTATACCAATTGAGAAAAGACCTTAACAGGTTATGAGACTCAGGGGAAGAAAGAGATATTTATGTATTGTAATATTGATTCAATATGGTGTATTTTGTTCATCATATTGTGACTCTTACAAACTATTATGATATTGGAGCTTATGCTTTTAGATGGACTAACTGAATTGAAATTAGGGGTCAAATAAAGCAGGAATAACCATATTCTAGTTTCCTTAGCATTCATATTGAGGGGTGTGGGCTCCAAATTGCAATTACCTTACTTTCAAGTTGCACTTAAAAGAAATGAAATGGCAATTCAAAGGCAACTCCAAATCATTAACATTTATCATTTTGCCTTCATTTAATTGAATGTTTGAGATTCAATTCACTTTTGCATCAGAACTCAAGCTATTATACTCGAATACTTACGAGAATGGAAACATGAAATATGACTCAGTTTCTGAAAGACAAGGACAATATACAGATATGAGCATCCCATCCTTGAAAATAATATTCACGTTCAATTATATGGTGTTTCCTGGAAATGTTTGGACTATGCTATTGTTTTCTTAAGCAAGTTAGTGTTTTCTAGTCCTAGCAAGCTCAGTTCAATGTTTATTTATTTTGTACATAAGAGTCTATTAATACCAAAAGCAACTCGTACATGATTAACTCCAGATAAACTGCAGAACAACACGGAATTCACAAGATTACTCGACACAAATCAACCTTGCTTTCCTAAATCTAATCTTCCTAACTGCACCTTTTTCCTTTATAGTATCAAATCATGGAGGCAGCAGCATTTTCTTCTTTAGAATCTGCACCCGTGTTAGATAGAGCATATGCAAAACTGTTAATTTCTCTAAAGACATGGCTGATGATCCTCGAGAAAAGGCAGAGCCTGTAAACAATATGCTTCCTTATAAAGGTGGATCCGATATTGTTTTGTGACCGCTTAATTTTCTATCAGATCAAATCTCTCTTAGAATGATTGGGTCATGAACATTCTTTGATTTCTAAAGGCACTAACAATATGGCGGGTAATCTCACTTGAAACAGAGTATCAAGAGGGTCACTCACTATCAGCAATTCTTTAACACTTTTGTATTGTTTCTTTGGTTTCAATAAAATTTGTCACCATTCAAGTGAGAGAGAAAGAGTGAGAGAGGGAGAGAGTCACCATTTAAGAATTTCCAACTGCTATATGTAACCCTTAAATTTATAGATATATATACACTATGACAAAACAGGGCTTACTCGATGGATGGGGTTACGCTTTGCTGGCAGCCAGTTTTAACGGCAGCAGGCAAAGGGTCCCTATAAAATCAAAAAACAAAACCCCTAATCTCATTTCCCTTCCTGCACTGACTCTCTTTGCGTCTCCCTCTCTCTCCCTCTCTCTCCCTCCTCTCCCTCTCTCTCCTCTCTCTCTCTCTCTCTCTCTCTCTCTCTCTCTCTCTCTCTCTCTCTCTCTCTCTCTCTCTCTCTCTCCTTTTCTCCTTTCATCCTTCTACTGCTCGTGAATCTCGGATTCTTAGGTATGATGTAAGGATTTTCTCTTCTTGTTGTTGCTTTATGCAATTTAGAATACTTGATTAGGAATATGCTTTGTCGAATACAAATCCCTAATTAGGGATTTGCATTGTCGAATCCATTTTTAGGGATTCGCATTGTCGATTCCTTATCTTCTTCTTCTTCTTCTTCTTCTTTTTTTCTAGCTCATTTATTTCACATATCAATTGCTGATTTCTTATCTTGTGTTGGGCTGATTTTTTGCTGCATTTGTTTTCATATTGTCAAGGGTTAATGTCTTGTGCTGATTGTCTTGTGCTGATTGTAGTTGTTTATTGAATCCATATGGCTTTGCCATTTTGATTTGTTTATTTCTTGTTTTGTTTCTGTATTTCATTTGGTAATTACTTCTACAATGTTCGTCTTACACTGTCAAGCTCACATGCCTGTAGCAGGAAAACAGATGGACAGAGTAGATGTAGAATATATACATCAAGGTGGGCCACACGGTAAAGGCTGCACCCTCTTGGGTGAGGCTGCGGTGGCACTTAATCCGCTCCAAATTTTATTGGGCCATGTGGTTGGGACCCTGACTGTGTGGGCCACTTAATCCGCTCTAGATTTTATGTGACTACATCCACGCCTTGTATTGAAAGCTCATTTTAGGACATGATCGAAAAAATGAAGCGGTTCCAAATCCCAAATGTGCCATAGTACAGGAAACAGTGGTGATTGACCATTAAAAACTTCCTGTGGGCTACAAAAGCTTTGGATCAGGATGATATCTCCGTCGTCTCTTAATGTAGGTGTTTATGACCTTATCAACAGGTTGGATGGGAAATAAGTATTCCAGTGGAAACCATAAAGTTTTTAATGGTGGGGATTCAATCACGACTGTTTCCTGTGGTGTGGTCCACCTAAAATTTGAGTCAACTTCATTTAATTGGACCATTCCGTAAAATGAGCTTTCAAAATGGTTGGACGGTGAGGATTTAAGACACATCATTGTGAGACCCAGAGTCAGAGTCAGGGGTCCCACCCACTTTTGGTGGATCCGGGTCTCACCTAACCCGCTCCCAATTCGCTGCTGCATACAAATGTCCAAATTTTGCAGAGTTGCATCCAATCCATACATGGATCCACATGCACTCAAGGAAGTTGCATGATAAAAGAAAATTCCTCTCCGAGTTTTAAAGTGTAGGAGACATCTGATAAAAAAAGAAAAGAAGGATAGAGACTATTTTGGGTAAAAGAACAGGGATTTAAAGTTGGAAGCAAATTGCATGCTGCTGCCAAAAAACAAAAGTTGGAACACAGTCCTCTGCCGGGTAGAAATAAACAATGAGCAACAATTGGGTCTTCAGACAGCATAGATGGATACATCAAGAGAAATATTACCTGCTGGAAGTAAAATGATCCCCTAAAAGTACAAGATTATGAGTTTTATATAGAATGACAACCGAACTAACAGAGTTACAAATCTATACATCTTCAAAATTTGTAGTTTGCAATTTTTCTCCTTATGGAGACCTCATGCAGACATTTCTTGAGGATTCAGTCTTAGAATAAGTCTTGATTAATGAGAGTAATCCCCGTGTGGCTTTAAGAAAGAGACTCTCTCTCTCTGGAGTTTGGCTTGAGAATCATTGCTGCTTATTTGGCAATGTGATCTGATTTTTTTAGAAGGGATCTTATGGGTGCTTCAGATTTTATGACTGGTTATTGGTTGTTTGGTTGCTGCTTTTTAAATGTTTTTAATCAGATTTTAGGAGCCTTTTTTCTGCTAGGTTTTTTTTTTTCTCTCAGAAATTGGTTTGCATCAGCTAGGCTGGGATTTCCTGTTAAGCCGAGGTTTTTTGGCTTCTTTTTGCTCTAATGTTTCAGCAATCAGGTAATTAGGTTTTGTTTTTGCTTGAAGATTGTCAAGATTTGTGAAGACTATCAAGCTTTTTTAGTGGTAAGATACATTTTTCTTCTTTCTTTCTTTCCACAGTGTTTTCTTTTGAGGATTGTCAAAATTATTTTGAAAATTATTAGTGGAATGACCGTGCTTCCACTTCCAATGATCCAAAAAAATACCCTTTTTAAGGTCCCGAGTTTGATAAATGTTTTGCCATGTAGTGGATGTAGAAGATACATTTATTAGGAATTGGCAACAGTTCTTTTATGTATTTTACTCGACTAGTGATATCCATAGATTGACCTCATCTCGTATGTATGACACAAGACATTGTCTGTGATTGGATCCAATCAAATGGTTTGCTATAACTGGATTTTTATTCTAAAGTTTTTTTTTTTTTTTTTTGGTCTAGGCGATCGTAATTTCATCGCCGTTGTCGTTGTCATCAACATCGCCTTATCCCAACTAATTGGGAAAAGTAATAGACTATTACATAGAGCCTATGGGAATTTTGTGCTCTCATTACCAGGTCTAATCCAAGAGAAAGGAGGGTTGCGTTAGGTTGGCAGCCGCCATGAAACTGATCCATAAATTTCATCATGAATTCATCAATTTTATCCAAGGTACTCAATGACAGTAACAGTGACTGCAACGTCCACAGTAACAGCGAAGCTCAACCTCACTGGTAATAACTTCGATCCCTCTCCAATCCCTTCTAGGTTTGATCAGCTCACTAGTTTGACCCATCTCAACTTCTCTCATTTGCATTTTCATGACCAAATCCCATCTTTCATCTCCAAAGGCTAAATGGTGTTTGATCAGCTCACTGTTTGCTAGGGTTGCATCTGATTTTTTATTTTTTTTTTGCTGATTCTGATTTTTCTGTAGCTGATTTGGATTTTTCAGGACATGGATGGATATAATTTGTGCTCGGATTTTGATTATTTTGTAGTTATTTGGATTATTTTTTTTCTGCTTTTTTGTTGCTTATTTTGAATTTATTTATTTATTTATTTATTTTTTTTTTTTTTTTTCTGGCTATGCATGCATCACGCATCTCATTTTGGACAGTCTGGATTAGCATACAGGCACCCCATTCTTCTATCAGATGATATTATCTTATCTATGTTGTTGAGGAAATTTTCTTCAACTTTAGACTGATGTAATTCAGTATTTGTGAAACCCAAAACTGAATGTGCACCAAGAAAGAGGTTAGAAAAATGAAGCGACTTCTAGGAGGCATAATAATCTAACATTATTCCCCATTTTCTTTTTTGAGACAACTTGGGTTCGCATGAACCAACAAGGTGCAAAACAGAGGAAGTTCCCTGTTTGTCACAAACAGGAATTTTAGCCTCAGTATAAAATTGTGGTTGGAGTTGAAAGTCAGTCTATTGCATAGTATTAAATAGTAGCGAATAAATAATATATTATGGTTCCTTTCAGTATTTTTTTTTTTTTTTTTTACTGATTCTGATTTTTCTGTAGCTGATAAATTAACCTGGGCTGTCATCTTACTCCCATATATTTGGCTTTTGGCAGATCCTGTGTTCTTCTTTTTCTCTATTAGTTACTTAGACCATCAAATGTTGATTTTCTTTCATTGTTTAGTTTTTGGTGTATGTGATTATCTGCATTACTGTAAGTTACTGTTCATTTTACCGTTTTTCGAACCCCCACATATGATCTTGGCTCGCTTAAGTTCGTCACAGAAAACTTGCCACCAGTGCTTGTTACTAAAACTTAAGTTACTGATGATGTTGGTTTCTATTTAGTTTCCTTCCTGACATAAGCAAGTTTAGTTTCCTTCCTGACATAAGTAGAAAAGTTTTTTCTACTTATGTCATCATCATCAACCAACCAAAAAGTAGAAAAGTTCATTTAGTTTCCTTCCTGACATAAGCAAGTTTTTTCACTTTGCTACACATGATGTTCTGATATACCATCAAGATGGGAGTTCAATAATCTCATTTCAAATTCAAATCCAAAAACAAATCAAAGTTCATGTATGAGTTAAATTCATGTACGAGTTAAATTTCCTTGATGACAATACAAGTTTTTTTTTTTGCTGATTCTGATTTTTCTGTAGCTGATAAATTAACCTGGGCTGTCACCACTCCCATATATTTGGCTTTTGGCAGATCCCGTGTTCTTCTTTTTCTCTATTAGTTACTTAGACCATCAAATTCAGCTCGTTGCTATCTAAAAACTGAGTATCATTTCTCTTGATATTTTATTTGTTATATTCTGTGGATCCATCAATTGTTCTGAAAGTCACATATTCAAATGGGTTTTTGTTGATTTTCAGGTTTTACTTACAAATTTGATTTAGGAAATATTTGTATCTTATTTTATGGATATTTAATTATTACTGTTTTCTTATTTTGTTGTACACCTTAGATTTAGATATGATTCATTTTTGGGATCCATGAGTATGTTACTTTGGATCTTATGTAGTTGAATTTCAAACTTTTTTGGATTTTTAGTATCCATCTACTTAAACCCAGTTCATATCAACCGCGGCTATGGACCTGCAGAAATTTTAGCTATGGACTTGCAGAATTTTTTTCTTTCCTGCTATCCATTTTAATTTTTAGAGTAAATTCGTTTTAAATGATGTTTTTCCAATTGTTTGTTTCTGACACTACAGTTTGTTAAATGATTGAATATCATTGTCAAATAGTCATTGCAATTTGCAAATGTACATTTAAGGTATTTATCTCCCTGGAATCTGGGAGACATTCTCTGAGAAAAATACTGTTTCTATTGTGTTTTGGTACTAGGAAAGCTATTCTAAGGAATTCAGAAACTATGGTCAAATTCTCATGCACGGAGAGATGATATATATATATATATATATATATATATATATATATATATATATATATATATATATATATATATATATATAACCTGAAGGCTTTCCTTACCATCTAAGATATGTTGTAGCCTTTAGAAGCATAGCTTTATTTGAAAAGAGGACTTGATCACAAACTCCATGGTACATGTAGTAATAAAACCCTAAGGTACAACAAAGAAAAGCAATACGCATTAATATAAATACACATATATGCATCCGCATGTACATTAGTCGTCGTGTTTAATCCCGATCTCAACATCATCGTGCCCAACATTAACATTGGTCACATTCATTAAAAGTGGCTTGTTTCTGTATATACACATATATATGAGGGATATAAGTTTCCTCAAAAACCTTATAATGGAGTGAAAGGAATGTGCAGCAAAGAGTAGACCATTCAATAAGAGCCACCCAAGTAATGAACCGAGAATGATGTAGCCAAAAGGAAAGGGTTCTCCAGTGGTGATGGTAAAAATGGCTAGCCCATAAGCAACGATCATTGAAGACATGCTCAACCATGTGATCATCACCAAGGCACGTAGCTTGAGAGGGAATCCACTTGCCAGCAATAAGAGTACTATCAATGATGCAATGAACACTACCATATTGAAAATTGTGAATAATGTGTATAGGCCTGAATATTTATGGGCCATGATCGACCCCCCAACACTGTGGAATTTAGAACTGTCCTGCGAATCCTCTGTATCATCCTGCCAAAACCCACCGGGAGGGTTGATTCCAGCTTGGAATGTGATAGTAGAGATCAATGTTACAACCACCATTAATTCGCCCTTCTTCCACCTATTCTTGGTAGGAGGCAATCGTTCAATTGCCCAATTGTCTCCCGTGAAATGTATCATTCCTCCTCTTATCGCTCTAGCGCTTTGGAGTATCCCTTCAAGTTTCATATCCATCGAGTCGCTATGGTTATCCAGTAAAATATCCAAGGCTGTGAGACCGTCCACATTCAAGGCATTCACATCCTCCCTCATCTTAGTTTTTGTGAGCAAAAACTTTGTGAGCTGCAAAGTTCTTATGGTTATTTCTTCTATAAATTTTTTTTTTTTTTAAAAAAGAGGTGATATGCCCCAATGCTCTCGGAGATTGCATTGAGACACTTCAACAAGCCAACGCTTGATCTAGACTGTAAAGTAAGTTCAATAGATTTTTAGGCTACCATGTAAATATCTCACTAATCCAATAATCCTAACTGTATAATCACTAGCCTTCAATTGGGATAGCCTAGATCATTTATGAAAAATGCATCCAAATAACAATTTCAAAATCTATTTTTGGATCTAATCATATATTGCTTATGAAGAGTCACTTTTTTCAGGAAATCATAACCATCCCATCAATTGCTTGCAAAAAGAGTGGCTACAAAAAAAAAGTTCAAGTCAGGGATGGATAGTATTTATCGAGTGTCTTTAATTTGGTGCAAATTTCTTTCTCGGTTCAACCAAGGTAGTTTTGGTTAACCGAAGGTCAAGTCGGGTTGATCGAATGGGCATGTATGTTCTTGCGTAAGTTTGGGTTTTATTTTCCGACTTTGTACGACATTATATAAGTATATTCGTAGATGCGATTAGGGTTAATGCTAGATATGTTCTAGAGACTAGTATAAATTTTCTAGGGTTTAAAGGGAAAATCTAGGGTTTCTACTATAAGTTGTTCCATATCTTGTAATTTTCTGATAATAGTGGATATTGATCATAGCTTTGTGCCATGATTTTTTTTTTTTTTAAAAGGGTTTTTCATGTAAAAATTTATGTGTTTGTTTGGATTTTCATTTCTCTATTGCTTGTTTTATTCGTATTTAAGGTTACTTTCGCACCCAACGTGTGTCATCTGAGCACAATAAGTGGTATTAGAGCATAGGCTTTTGTTGGAGTTTTTTTATATATATTGAATCTAAGACATGAAATCGAAGGGATCGAATGTGAAGTTCGAGATAGAGAAGTTCACACTTAAAAATAACTTTGAATTATAGAGGTTGAACATGAAAGCCTTCCTAATTCAACAAGGGTTGTAGCAGGCACTCCTTTGAAAAGTACATCGTTCTGAAACTATAAAAGAAGATGATTGGGATAAACTTAATTCGATGGAAATTAAGGCAGTTCAATTGTGCTTGGTTGACGAAGTTCTTTATAATTTTATCGACAAGATGACCACCGAAGGATTATGATCGAAGATGAAGAGCATCTACATGACGAAGGTACTCTCCAATAATTTATTTATGAAGAGACAACTTTACACTCTAAATATGGCAGAAGGGTCGGATCTCTGTAAGCATATTAACGTCTTTAATAAATTTCTTTGCAAGTTGACAAGCATGGAAGTGAAGATCGACGACGAAGACAAAACCCTAATTTTATTGATATATCTCCTGGAGTCTTATGCGTATTTGGTTAATACTCTATATTATACAAATGGTATAGGTGTTATGATAGACTATGCCCACGATTGGATACTAGCTTTAAGTTGCTCAAATTACAAGACTAGATACAAACAAGAGTTTACACCTGCAGCTTCAGGGCGTGCAAGCTAAAGGGAGAGGTGAGAAAGATCTAAGAGTGAAGTTTTAAAGTTTTAAAGGATGCAACAAGGGATACTAGAAAAAAAGTCAAGGTAAACAAGTTCTCACTTCTAAAACTATGTGAATCGATTGGAAGTCCATATAACCTAAGATGAATACTTTCGGTTCCCTATTACTTCTATAGCAAGGATAAAGCTCAATTAAGTAAATAGATATGGAAAAATGATCCATTATAGATGGTTGTTAATGTTGAAGAAGAAAAGAAGAAGGAGAGGAGAAGATCCATACTGGGAAATGCTTCTTAGCAACCGCGAGATGGAGGATAGTGTTGTCATCATCATCCTTCATTTTCACAAACTCATCATCTCCACAATTCCATGCATACTCTAACAGCAACTTGGCGGACTCAAAGCGGTTATGATTCACACACAGGTGCAAAATTGGCTCCCTGCGACCTGTCAAAACCCGAGTTGCTATTCCCTTTGCATGAACTAGCTCCTTCACCACCTCCACCCGGCCTTTGAGTGCTGCTGCATGGAGAGGAGTCCTTCCATCTTTATCACAAACAAGGCACATATCAGGGTCGATCTTCAAGAGCTCTTTTACCATCTCTAAATGCCCTTTCACTGCTGCCAAGTGCAAAGGCGAGGATTGTTCAGAGTCTAATACGCTGGCAAGTTCCGGATTTCTACTTAAGATTGCCTTTGCAAACTCAACGTGCCCAAATAGAGCAGCTATGTGCAAAGGGGTCCGGGAAAAATCAGCGGCTTTATTGAGAATATGAGCATTTCCTGCAAGCAATCTTGTCAATGAATCAACATCGCCCATTAGAGCTGCTTCGTGAAGCCTAGCATCCACTCTCTCTCTCTCTCTCTACAATGGGTGCCAGCTAACGATGTGAAATGGTGAAGTCAATGATTTTTTATGTCGAAGTTCAAGGTATAGGAACGATTAGGGGTAGCAATGGGCCGGGCAGGTAATCCCGGCCCAAATTTTGACTGGGCTTTTAGCTTCCATTTGGGCAGGCCTCAGCCTAACTCATTTTGGCCCAACCTGGCCAACTTCATATGCATCTGTGTTTATCATTAAATATATGCCGTTCCAATCCCTGGTTAAGCAACACATGCAACATCTTTCATGTAGTTTTCATTTCTACACGTCTACTTATTGTACATGCACGAGCCATTGATGGTTGTGGCATGCTGTCAGTGGATTTAAACTGTCCATCTCCTGGGCGGTATGTATCACAACCATACATCAGGCAATCCAAGCCACCGATTTGATGGGCTTCAAAGAAATCAGGAAAGGTTCATTAAAACTACTCAAATTGAACTGATTTAATTATGTTTTCATGTAATTATGGAAAACATTATAGCTAACTCACAGTACCAAAATTAGATTTGTTGACCAATCCTAACCATTGTTTGGTGGAAAATTGTTTGTTGAAATAGGACCATTGGATGTTTCATTTTAACCGTCCAGTAAATGTCCACAATCTCATGGTCCGATAATCAAACAAGGTGCCGTTTTCGCATCCTGATGCATCTAAACTAACCCAGGACTCAATAGTCTGAAAAGTTTAATTTGAATTACTTTTATACAACATGTGGAAGTGCCTGTGTATCATCGATCACACTCTGCCATAGTAACATGTCAGAATCTCTCTCTGGCCTCGTATGTATTAGCCTACCATACGGCCTGGCCAGCGGCCGCAAAAAAGGGAATGGGTCTGTCACAGTATCATGGACGGGCACATCCGCGTAGATACAGTCACGTTTGCAATGTTCCCAACCGTCCAAGTTGTGGGCCTCATCAATGTTGAGCCATTGCCCAAAAGATACTCCTACGAGGGTTCATCACATGGGCGGCTAAAAGAAAAACATACAATGGTCCACCATTAAAAGCCAAGGTCCATTAGTTAGATGGCTAGGATCATCCAATTGGTATGGGTTTTTCCTTTTTTTCCAACTATAGTGGGCTCCACAGTCTAGCCGGAGAAATTTCCAACTGTACGACCAGTATATGCCCACAACCTTTTTAAGCACACTCGCTTTTTACCTTCCAAGAATACTCCCCTGTACGGCCCCATTTATCGGGTCGAAAATGCCCCTGCTTTCCTTCCTGAGGCGGATCGCCTGGTGCTCGAAGACGAGCGCTTACGCTCCTCGAACTCCGAGTTGTACGACATTCAAAAGATATCGACGTTGCATGGGCCCCACAGTTATGTATTTATTATATCACAACGTTCATCCATATTTCGAGATCATTTGGGAGCATTATCGTAAAAAAAATCATACCCAAAGATCACCTGGACCACACCACAAAGAGCAACGGCAAAATTGATTTTCACCGTTAAAAATTTTATAGGGCCCACCATATATTTTCCATCCACTATTCATAAGGTCACAAAGACTGGATGAAGAGGAAAAACAAATTTTGTAATGATCTAGTGTAACCCTAAAAGGGTTTCAATGGTAGACGTTCAATTCCCCAATGCCTTTTAAAGTGTGGTCCCCTTGATAGTTAGATCTGTCTTATTTTCCGTCTCAAGCTGTAATACGAGTTCGCCAAAAAGATGGACGGTTTGGATATAACACATACCTCATAATAGGACCCACAAAAATGATCGTGATATACTGAATTAATCCCTCCCACTTTTTGTGGGTCCCATTATGAAGTATGTGTTCTATCCAAACCGTCCATCTATTTGGAAAACTCGTATTAAGGCTTGGGACGAAAAATAAGATAGATCTAGCTATTAAGTGGACCACACTGTAAAAGGCAGTGGAGGATTGGACGTCTACCATCGAAACCCTTATAGGGGTCAAGAAGTTTTGGATCATTATGGAATTTGTTTTTCCTCTTCATCCAGGGTCTTTGTGACCTTATGAGTGGATTGGATGGAAAATAAATGTAACGGTGGGCCTATGAAATTTTTAACAGTGAAAATCAAGTTTCCTACTGCTATTTGTGGTGTGGTCCACTTGATCTTTGGATATGATTCTTTTTTCCGTTAATGCTCTGAAATGATTTCGAAGTATGGATGAACGGTGTGGATGCTCTGAAATGATTTCGAAGTATGGATGAACGGTGTGGATATAATAAATACATCATCGTGGGGCCATGTCGAGAAGCGTCAGCGCTCGTCTTTGCACGCCAGCCAATCGGCTTTCCGAAGGGATGAATGACGGGGGTATTTTGGCCCCTTGAAAAGTCGGCCGTACATAGGGGAGTATTCGTGGAAGCGTAAAAAGGGGTGGGCTTCAAATGGCTGGTGGGCCATATACTGGTCGTACAGTTGGAAATTTCTCGTCTTGGGACCTGGTGTGATATGCACGCACACCACTAAAACGGTTAGACCATGGACGTGCGTCTCCATTATCAACACGATACACTATGGACAATTTTCAAAATTTTTGTACGGTTATTATTAATCGAGGCCGTTCACATGATCAATCCTACCCTGGAGGTCTGGATGGCTGGGATCCTAGTCTAAGCATGAGCACTAATTGAAGGCTACTGCTCAGATGGTCAGGATCATTAAATTTATTTGGTTTGTACAGTCGGCCATCCATGGTAGTCCCATCAGATAAACAGTCCAAACTCATCAACTGTACGTCTACATGTACGGTGGTCACCGGCAATCAGCCCGATGGTCCATTCAGATGGTCCGTGCAAATGGGGCTCATGTTTACGTCATCCAAACCATCGTACCATTGATCTGATGGGACTCATCTTGGATGGAGCTCAGCACCAATATCTTCCGGCTGGGAGATTACAACCTTTCAATGGAGCGCGGCTTCGGTGGATCCCTGACTGTGAGGGGAACGGATTGGCCCTTCACCAGCCCCGTGGCTGGTGGTCGGTGCTCTGTGGCCCCACTATGATGTATGTGTTTAATCCTTTCCGTTCATCCATTTTTACGATATCATTTTATGGCTTGAACCAAAAAATTAAAGGTATATTAATCTCAGGTAGACCACACCACATGAAAACAACAGTGATTGGACATCCATCATTAAAATCCTCCTAAGGCCCACTGTACTGTTTATTTGACATCCAATAGGTTGATTAGGTCATACAGCCCTAGATGAAGGGAAAAAACAAAAATCAGCTTGATCTAAAACTTTTATGACCCCAAAATTTTTTTTAATAGTCACGCTCATTCAACACTGTTTCCTGTAATGTGGTCGACTTAAGATTGTGATATAACTCATTTTTGATCTCATACTGTAAAATGATCTGTTTAAATAGATGAACGGCATGGATGAAACACATACATCATGGTGGGGCCACGAACTGACCACCGCCATTGGCTGGTGTCAGAGGGCGTAGAATCCATTTCCGACTGGAGACCCATCGTATGCCTTAAATCCGTTTTGACGGCCCATTTCAGGGTAAGATAAAAAAATGAAGCAGATCCAAATCTCAGGTGGACCACACCACAGGAAACCGTCGTAATTGACTGACAATTAAAAATTCCTGTGAGCCACTGAAGTTTCGGATCAAGCTGATATTTGTGTGGTCCCTTCATTAAACGTTCAAGTGGCCCCTAAAAAGTTTTTAATGACGGGTATTCAATCACCACTGTGTTCTGTGGTGTGCTCCACCTAAGATTTAGATATGCTTCAATTTTTGTATCACATTCATAAAAAGAGCTGTCAAAAACAGATGGACAACATGGATGAAAATATATGCCAAATATGGCCCACTGGATTCATAAAATAGGGAAGGAAAAAATATCATCCCCGTTGCTTCGGATGCAAAGTGTGCACCATCAGATCTCTAAATGTACATGAATTCATCCATCATATAATTGATAAGAGTTACACTTATGACCTCATTTTCTGTTACTTGACCAAGTCGTCAAGTCTTGTCTATCTATATACGGTTCAAAGATGTGGATGATTTTCACACGTGCATGTTTAGTATTTATTAAACATTCCCAGACATATTGGGAACCTATCCCTCTATCAAGAGTGCTTTTGTTAACTTAGTTAAGTTCTTAGTTTTTATTAATAAAGAAAAACTAAATATTAATTTGTTTTAGTCAACGTGTCAAGTAGTTCACAAAAATTAAGGCCGTTACAAAAAAATTATTTCTCATTAAATTAATTTTTCTTTACTTCTAAAGTCTTTATTTTTTTTTTCTTTTTTAAAAACTTGTGAGATACATAATTACTTATTTTTTTTTATTAATATTCTTGCCTTTACCCTTAAATAACGTATTTTCCTACAATTGAAGAAAAATAAAATTTTACTAGTTAAATCCAAATATGACATCATCCACTTTCAATAGTCTCACATGACTTCGATATGATTTGGACAATGCCATTACAATGTCACACACATTAATGTGCCATTTGGTCCTATTAACCCCTACATTCGACAGTCATTATAATGGCACGTGGCTAGACATTGCCATTATTACTTATGTGATTTTAACAGTGCCAATAAAATATCATATGCACCAAAGCACCATTTGGTCCTTACAAGCATTTGGCAGTCTTTGAAACAGCACAAAGATGGACATTGCCATTACAAGTTATGGGATTTGGACAATGCCATTGCAACGTTATAGACATTGATTGCCTATAAAAGCCTTTTGCAAGAACTTCCGTCGGGGCTCATATGGTGTTTGTCATAAATCCATCATGTCTATTTGTTTTGCGGAATCATGTCAGGACTCGGGCCCAAAATAGACCCAAAACTTAAGTGGACCATAGGATAGGAAAAAGTGGGCAGGGAAATGTCTACTCTTTAAACCTTTCTTGGGTCCACCATAATATTTATATGCCATCCATATTGTTCATGAGGTCATTTCTACTAGGATGAACTAAAAACACAAAAATATTTTCAATAGCGGACATTCAATCCTCACATTTTCCTATTTTGCAGCCCACTTGAGTTTTGGATATGCCTCTTTTTTTGGGGCCATGTCTTAATATGATTTAACAAAATGAATAGATTGGGTGGATTTTTCATAAACATCACTGTGGCCCCACCTAGCTTTTGTTACAGAAAGTTCCTGTGAAAGGCTTTCAGAGGCAACCGATGTCCCAACGCCACATGCACCAACATACCATTTGGTCCTTGTAACTCATGGCACGAAGATGGTTATTGTTATTACAAGTTATGTGATTTGGACAATGCCATTATAGTGTTACATGTGACAATGTGCCATTTGGTCCCGATAACACCTCCATTTTGCAATCCTTGTAATGACACGAAGATGGACATTACCATTACAAGTTACATCACTTGGACAATGCCATTACGATGTCATATGCACCAATGTAAATGGCCCTTGTAACAGTCGCATTTGGTAATTCTTATAATGGCATGAAGATGGACATTGCTATTATAAGTAATATGATTTGGACAATGCTATTATAACATCACTAACACCAACGTACCATTTGGTTCCTATAAGTCGAGCATTTGTTAGTCCTTATAATGGCAAGAAACTGGGCATTGTCATAACAAATTACATGATTTGTACAATGCCACTACAATGTCACATGCACCAATGGGCCACTTAACCGCCACATTTGGCAATCATTGTAATAACTCGAAGATGGATAATGCCAATGTCATTGCAGCATTGCGTGCTAATGTGCCATTTAGTCCCCATTTTATGCATTTGACAAAACTTATTATGGCAGGAAGATGGATATTTCCATTACAAGTTATGTAATTTAGACAATATTATTATAATGTCATCTACATGCATCAATTATGAGCGCCATATATAAATGGCAACATCGTCATCTAATATAGGAAAATATTTGCTTTTCATTATAGGCCCCACATTAAATACATATGCAGGGTGCCTTTTCAGTGGCAAGGATTACAAGGGGCCCCTTTAATAGGGTTGGTAGACAATTCGAGTCCCTTGCACCCACATGCCATTGTAACACATATGCCCTAGTCCATCTGTCCATCTTCATTTGCTCTCTCTCTCTCTTCTCTCTCATATATATATATATATATATATATATATATATATATATATATATGAAAATGCCCACACACAACTAGTTGGACTACGTAACTATCTCCCGAATTTGTGTATACTATATCCTACTTAATAAAGATGGGTACACATATTAAAGTTGTGGACAGTTTATCAAATGGCTTGCTAATTGGATATTATTTATAATAAAAAAATTATTGAAATATACTTATTTCTTTACCTACTTGTGCAAGTAAAATTTAGACCCTTATAATGCATTTTTAATTGTCCAAATTTCTCTTATAATTGTTTTAACTACAAAATAGAAAATAAAATTTTTATTTTTTTTACACAACATGATTACAAGGTACTATATTTGTTCAATGGACCAGATCCCTTACATATTTGATCCATTATCTGAATAAATTACACTTGTACAACTCCAAACTATAATCCCTCTTATTGAAAAGGTAGCCTGTCACGCCCCAAACCCGGAAATCGGATTCACAGGAATTACGATTCATAAAATCTTGACATTTCTTAGTACCCATTCTTCTTAGCGTCATATGCCAGATTTCTGATCCTGGGATCCTACAAGGAGGAATTTTTTTGTTTCAATATACATTTAACTCATAATAAGCATAACCACAAGATTACCCAATTCACAAAGGCAATATCATCATCACATATCCACTAATATAATCATTTGAGTACAGTGCTGAAAGGGAAATACATATATCAAAATCAAAAGCTCCAGTAAGAAATTAATTCGACGCAGCAAAGAACCTAACATTACTTGCATGCATCTATCGTGTTTTCATTTGAGGAGGTATAAGTGTGTGCACAAGGTAAGTGCCAAGTATACAATGCAATGCCTTAATCATACAATGTCTAAACACTAGTAATCCATAAATCGGTCTGTCAAATCGGTAGGAATTTATCAGAGTAAACAGAAATACTGACAAGATCATAAATCATACGATAACAGAGTAAGCGGAAATACGGACAAGTCCATGAGTCAATCAATATCAGAATACACAATGTATAACAACAATGCAAATGAGGAGTCATAAATAATCAAATATCGAATGCCAAAAATATAATACATATTCAATTCGGAAGAGTTAACGAATACCATCACTCTCATCTAAGTCACAGGAATATAGAAATATCGCAACCCAAAATGTCATATGCCGAAGGTGTAATGCAACATGCAATATGTGGTGTCAATGGAATGACCATGCTGGAGTGTGAAGTCGGGATGATAGTACGTAGTATCGCAGGCTACGGGATCCACCACAAGGGACTTCTATCCAAACCAGTCTCATACCTAAATTTGGATAGTCAGACTCAATGTGGTAAACTCCTGATCTCAGGTTAGTCGTGCGCCCCAACCGAAATCCTTGCTATAACGAAGGCACACAGCAATTAGTTGTGCACCACTAGCGCGAGTGGATAGTGAATGAATGAATGAATGAGCATGCAACTCCTACTCAATAAGTCCACATATCAGTACAGTTCATCTCTTGGATCATCACCGGGGTTTACTACACTCCAAATGGCACTGCCGCTCTCTCAGCCGCACAGTCCAAGTGAGCGTAAGAAACCTCACTATCGGCCGCCATAGTTTACCTATCGGCACATTGATAGCGAACCCATTCCATTTGGTGGTCAAACTCACCTTAATATTGCCCCTACCCTCGGGCGAGTAAGGCCACACCCTTTCCAACCGACCACGACACGTTCCTGTGTATTCGGCTCTCGTGCGCTCATATATCCAAGTCTCGACGTTGGAGTCATCTCTGGCCAAGGAGGTTTAGGGATTTTCACCCAGGGACATCTATGGCGCCAGTATGCTCCGTCCATCCACGATATGCACGACCCGATGTCGCTAGGGCGTATAATACACAATGCAAGATGCATGAGTCACACAATCCAGTCATGCATCAATCCTGCGCATGCCGTGCGTTTATGTGAGATAACCTTCGCCTATCAGGGAGTCTCATATCAACAAGCTCAATGACATATGCAATGGTCAACCACATCTCATAACAAGCTCAATGACATATGCAATGGACAATCGGCCACGTCAATCGATAATCGGCCACGATCGATAATCGGTCACGATAATCGGCCTCGATCGGCAATCGGTCAATCGGCCACGACAAGCAGAATCGGCAATCGGCCACGTCAATCGGCCTCAACAATCGGCACCAATGCTCAGTATCGACAATCGACACTGATAATCATCACCGACGACCAACATATATAAACAAGGCAGGGTCCATAGATGAACAGCCAATCAACCATAATATAAAGATCGACTCTCAGTCGTGGTTATATCAAATCCGATAGGATGGAGCCATCCGTCTATGGTGAATGGGGCCCACTTATTTGGGTTAACCCACTAAGAGAATGATGAGAATGGATCTAACAAGGCCTAAGAGAAGGTCACAATGTGGACATCCAACCATTATTGCCCATCAACGTGGCCATTTAACCAACATTGCTCCCAAGGAGTGACCCTCACATATAGTGGGCCCATGGCCTCACACATTGGCTCAATATACATCGCAACGGGCCTCATACAAGGGCTACATATACATCACTATGGGCCACATCACATGGGCCTTGAATACATCACAATAGGCCTCACCCGTGGGCCTTGAATGCATCATATTGGGCCTTGCCCATGGGTTGTAAATGCATCCCAATGGGCCGCGGATATATCACAATGGGCCACGTCTCATAGGCCTAACAATACAAACAGTTGGGCCCCGCTCATGGGCCAAAACACATCATGATGGGCCTCATCCACATCGCAATGGGCTACATCACGGTGAGCCACCTACATCACAACGGGCCGCACTAATGGGCCTCGTACACATCACAGTCGACCCATACAAAGGCCTCACATACATCTCATTGGCCTCATATACGTCAAATGGGCCGCATCATGTAGGCCATCCCAATTCGCCAAGCATGCATCAAATGGGCTAACATCAAAAGAGATGAATTCAATGGGCTAAATAAATGGGCCGAGTCAAATGAGCCGAGAATATCACAATGGGCCTTACCTATGGGCCTAGAATACATCACATTGGGCCTCGCCCATGGGCCTTGTACATATCAAGCGGGCCGCATCAATGGACCGCACCAGTGGGCCATAAATACGCAACAAGTGGGCCTACTCACTACAAGAATGGGCCTATCAGTGGGCCTTATGAAGAGTGACAATGCGGACATTTAACCAACATTATCCTTACAATGTGGACATCAAACCAACATTGCTCCTAAGGTATAGTCCGCTATAAAGATCAACCCATATACCATGGTGGAATCACACTAAATGGTCCTTATGTACGTCTTATTGGGCCTCGACCCATGGGCCTTATAACATGGGTTTCATATATATCAAGGTGGGCCTCAACAACGGCTACAAATACATCAAGACAGGCCTAGTCACATGGGCCTCATAAGTACATCAAGTGGGCTACACCAATGGGCCCCTAAGTATATGAAATGGGCCACACCAATTATAAGTGATGATAATGATTCCCACCATCAAAATTCCCAAGGCCCGCCATAACATTTATTTCCCATCCAGTCTTATCATAAGGTCACACAGACCTAAATTTAGAGGGAAAACAATTTCTTACTAATCCAAAACTTCTACGTTCCTAAAGGATTTCAATGGTATACGTTCAATCCTCACTGTGTAGTGTGGTCCACTTGATAAATGGATCTGTCTTATTATTATTATTATTATTATTGGTCTCGAGCCATAAGACGAGCTCACCATATGGACAGGTGGTTTGGACGTACACATACATCATGGAAAGGCCCACCGTTTGGACGATGTGGATAAAACCCATACATCTCGGTGCGTCCCACACTACCAGTAGGATGTCCATGCAATGGACGGTGGGAATAAATACATACATCAAAGGTGGGCCCCACCACCCACACGTGCAGCACGTGTGGGTGGGCCCCACACACCTGGTGAAGCTGAATGGACGGTATGGATATAGAATACATACAAACAAGGTGGCCCCATCCGCTGCCAAAACAGACGGACGGTGTTGATGCAACGAATACATCAGGGGCCCCACGTCCTTAGCAGATGGACGGCGGGGAGAAACAGATACATCAAGGTGGGTCCCACCGTCCTGCTGTGTGGACGGTGAGGATAAAACACATGCAGTTGGGTCCCACATGGTGGGCCATCCCACGGACAGAGCGTGGAGAAAACACATTCATCAGAGTGAGTTCAACCGTCCACTGCTGTGGACGGTGTGGATAGAACACATACATATTGGGGTCCCATGTGGGGCCCACATAGTGTCTATATGCCGTCCAACCCGTTGATAAGGTCACACGTGCGTGGATGAAAAGGAAAAACAAATTTCGTAATGGTCCAAAACTCCTGGACGCCCAGAAATGTTTCAATGGTAGACGCTCATCCCTACCGTTTCCTGTGATGTGAGCCACCTGAGTTTCAGATCAGGATGATTTTTGGAGGGGGCCCACTTCAAGAAGGGGCCCACAAAATTAACAGTGTTGATCATAATACATATCACGGTGGGGCCACGGCTGGAGCACTGGTCCTGCTGCCCGCCCGTCAACGCAGCAGCGCCTGCTGCTAACTCCAGCGGCAGCAGGTGCTGTAGATATTATTATTTATTTATTATTTTTATTTTTTTTTGAGAAATTTCCTAGGTGGGGCCCGCATTATACAAATCCATACTGTCTACTGGTCTTCCCGGCTCGTAATAGAATTAATGAGTCCAATATGCAATATTTTTGGTGTATAGAAACATTACAGCGGACGTTAACTGTTTAAAACACCTAAAACCACTGTTTCCTGTATTATGGACCGCCAGAGGTTTAGATCGGCCTCACATTTCGGGTCAACGGCTAAAGTGAGATGGGAAAAAGGGTGGACGGTGTGGATTAATCCATACATCAAGGTGGGGCCTGCATTAGCAACCCATCCAAAAGCATAAACCAAACATTTTTTTTTGTTAGTACACCCACTGTCTGTCCACGCTCACAATGTCCAGGGACGCTGGACGTCGACTTATTTATCAAGGTGGGTCCCACGGCTGATGGGTCTCACGGCTGATGGGTCCCACGTGAACGTGGCCCACTTGATCAATTGGTATTTGTGTTTACCCATCACTGTTAAGTAGGGCCCACATGGATTGGATGGCATGGGGTCCATTTGATGGACGGTTGGACATCACATACATTAAGGTGGGGTACATCCAAGTGGGCCACACGACCATCTCATCACACCAAAATAATTATTCTTCTTCTTCCTCCCTATCCTTCCAATGCTCCAAAAGTATTCCTTCAACGGTGGAGATGATGATCCAATGGTGGAGATGGGAAATAGGGTTGTAATGAGTGGGCCACACATGACTCTTCTCATGGAGAGCTTAGACGTTTCCTCTCCTTGGGAGTTGCTTGAGAGAGTGAGGAATGAGAGAGAGGAGTGGTGATGGAGTGGAAAGGGATGGTTTCTTTTGACTTTTGTAAGAAAAGAATGGGCTAAGCATGGGTTGCATTGACTTTGGGTAAGGAGAGGTAAGGGTGAGTGATGGCTTGTGATGGGATGTACTTGACTTATGATTGATGTGATTGATGGGACATATCGTAGAGATTCTATCAGAATTCACAAAGCGCGGCGTTTTCCTCGAATTGAACGCGGGCCCACACCTCCTGGCTCGGGCATCGCCTCACTGCGCGAGATGCGGCGTCGGAACCGCAGCGACGGTGCGGTCGCACTGGTACAAGTCTCGGGTCGAGCCGGCTCTGCAATATAAGATACAACTCAGGGTTACGCGCAAACACTGATAACAAATCACAGGTCACCGGAATTTGACTGAGAGGACCGCGGAAGCCGATAGAACAATACAGGCTAGGATACGGGCCTTACATAGCCTCTCTCTCCCCATTCATTTAGTACTCTCTCTCTTGATATTCTATCCAACAGTAAGAGTGCCGTGATCCATTATTACTTTGAGGGTCCAAAAATTATGCTGACACACAATTTGGGTAAGGTTACGCTTAAGGCAAAAATTATGCTGAGTTTGGTAAATCTCTATAACACACCATTAATCAAAGTGGATTTTACATACAAGTCAATGTGGGCCCACCCTAATCCACCCCCTATTATTTGCATGGCTGACTTGTAGCATCTGCATTCCCATGCAATCTGAGATGTGATTCCAGGCACTAGTCTCCACGTCACACGAATAATGATGTGGTCTGTAGCAAATGGTGTGCCTCTCCTTGATTTATGTGTGAAATCTACTCTGACCATAAGGTGTGCCATGGAATGTTAACTATAAGGTATTTATAAAAAATAAAAATAAATAAAAATAAAAAAGCAACTTTTATGATTCAGGTAAGTTGTACAGGTGAAAATAAGTATGTAGGGAGACAATCACCATCCAAACTTTTTTATTAGATATGGCACACAAAGCATGCATGGCCCTAATATTTGGTGCAAATGTATAACTTATCAAAATAAATCTAATAGTTGGAGTGGATTTCACATAAACATTATGATAGGCCCAGTAGAAAATTAATGGTGGACATCCTATCAAAGTTGTTTTATTTTTTGTGGCCTACCTAAATTGCATGACAACCTGAATTTTAGGATCTAGACATATCTATATCTGACTTAATTGATTGTCAGAGTGGATTGTCCATAAACATCACCATTGGCCTCATAAAAATCAAGGGTTGGCTTTCACATCTTCTATTATCTCTTGGTTTGGCCTACTTAATCACAAATCTACTTGTATTTTTAGCTCTAAGGTTAAATTTCTACTATTCACATAATGGTTGGAGTGGATTTACCATGCATGTCAGGATGGGACGCCAAGCCTACATCTCCTCCGTGGTGTTTGGGGAGAGATTTTTAAACTATGCTTTCCTTTTAAAAACGAGAGAAAAGAGGAGAGATTTAAACGGTGAGAGAGTAATAAATGAAGGGAGAGAAAGTGAGAGCATAGTCTTGTTTACAGACTTTCTTGCTATATTTTAGGAGTTTTACATGTGTGATGCATTTGTACAATACGTTACATGCGTCATAAATATGATCGGTTTGTCAAGTACAACACCTTATGATAATATGAGAGGCCAATTTTTTTTTTTTTTTTCTCTTCTAATCAATAGTTGATTAGAGTACCACTCTTTTCGGAGAAATTTGGAGTGGTTAGAAATGCGTTATATTAATTTAAATTTAACTTCCATATGTGATTTGAATAACTAATATATTTTAATAAAAATTTTTAAATAACATCTAAATAATGGTTCCTATTTGATGAACAGAGAGGATCTTTAATACTTATTACCATCTTAAGTGAGTAGGACATTGTATTACATCATCTTTTACAAGAGGCATTACATGTGAATAAAAAGGCATTCTTGTCATTTAATGCCCAGCTAGTTGGATCAAAACTCACGGTCCAACTAGTTGTGTGTGAGCATCTCTCTCTCTTTATATATATATATATATATATATATATATATATATATATATATATATAGAGAGAGAGAGAGAGAGAGAGAGAGAGAGAGAGAGAGAGAGAGAGAGAGAGTCCCGGTCTCCTGCAAACCGTACCGCATGAGACTTCGTGCGCACTAAGGCCGGCTTACTTAGACAGTAGGTTGAGGGTGGACCCCACTGTGATTCGTTTGAGACATCCATTCCAACCATTATCTGCCTTGTTAAAATTCATGCACGGTAATGAAAAATTTATACGTACGTACTATTGATGTGACCACACCACATGAAAATGTAGTTATTGAACGCCCACCATTAAAAGAATTTTAAGGGTTACAAAAGTTTTAAAATAAGTTGATATTTATGTTTCCCTTCATCCAAGTCTGTATGACATAATCAACAAGTTGGATATCAAATAAATGTTATAGTGGACCCTAGGAAGTTTTTAATGGTCGACGTTGAATCACCATTGTTTCTGTGGTGTGGTCCACCTTAGATTGGATCTAACTCATTTTTTGAGTTCATGTCATAAAATGAGATAGCAAAGTGGATAGACGTAGATAAAACACATGGATCATTGTGCGGGCCATGAGCTAGCACAACCAATAACAAGGTCCGTATTGGCGAAATTGGATTGCTTAATGAGTTACTCATTACACTCGTATTTTGCTGTGTAAACTCATTTGGGACCACCTTGAATGTATGTGGTCTATCCATGCCGTCCATCCATTTTTTCATCTAATGTAAGGGGTTGAGCCCAAATTTGAAGCATATCCAAAGATCAAGTGGATCATACCACAGGAAACGGTGGGGATAATGATTTCCACAGTTGAAACCTTTCTAGATCCCATGGTGATGTTTATTTGTCATCCAACCTGATAGTAAGATCTTAAAGACATGGACGAAGGGAAAAAAATAATTATAAGCTTGATCCAAAACTTACGTGGCCCTTTACAATTTTTAATGGTAGACTTTCACATGCATAATGGAATCCATGCCCGGCTAGTACTGCCATCCTATGCCAATAGGATGCGCTGGGGATGCCCACCTCGATGTGTATGTGAAATCCACTCCAGCAATGAGGTGGGTGATAAAAATGTCAGTAGGGATCGAACATCAGCATGATCCGTAATTTAGGTAAGGCACATTAATGGAAATAGTGTGGGAGGATGCTTACCATTAAAATTAATTCACTTGTTGTAGCCCATATAAATTATATGTGCCTATTTTTTTTATAACCATGAATGAATATTCATGAAACAAGTAATGGTTGGAGTGCATCACGGTGGGGCCCTTTAAAAATTCAACGGTAAGTATTCCCTTCTCCTACTTTTTCCTTTATTGTGGCCCACCTAAATCATGAGTCTAATTGGGTTTTGAATTATGTGGCTAAATTTTCATCACAGACCTTGTGGTCATAGTGGATTTCACGAAATTATTGTGTTGGGCCCACCCCTAGCCTACAAGCTAGCCTCGATGTGTATAAGGTCTCTTACGGCTTACGTGAATGCCTTAGTGCGCACGAAATCTTGTGCGGTACTGTTTGTAGGAGACCATTGTTTTATATGTATATATATGCCAGGGTACCAATGTGCCAACTACCCTTTAGCTTTCAATGTCCATGCGTCAAATATACCAACATGTCTCCCTTGATACATGTGCTAAGTATACAACTTCAAACATCTCACATGTGTCACATGTGGTACAACACAACTTCAAGTGCCTCCACATATATTGTGCATGCCACGTATTAAGTTGTTCAGTTTTTAGTGTCTTATACATGCTAAATGCCGTAATATGACATATTGCTACAACTATGGGGATTTGTTTTTCTCCTTTCCATGCACTAAAAAGCTCCCTCCTTTTAGTGTTGTTATATGAACCCTCCTCAAATTAAACGTTCCAAATCATTACCCCTACCATAGATGGATCCTAACCTGCACATCCACTAAACATACAAACCGTAACTGGCTGATCCAGGACCTACAATGGCCTGTTGAAACAGAAAATAAGTACCGGTCCAAATTGAATTAAAAGATATCCGCTAATCTGACAGTCGGTCCGACTATTTTTTCTGTCTGATTTGAGATATATACATGAATCCCATACCTACAACGTTAGGTGTGATGCTTATATCTAATTAATATCTATGTATAGTTAGTGGTTGTGATTGAGTGGGTCATGACACATGGACAGATATAGATGAATGTGCGGACCCCACGAAGAATCCTTGCATATCAGAATTAGCCTGCAAAAACTCGGCGGGGAGTTATTGTTGTGAATGCCCATTAGGCCAAACGGGTGACGGTAGAAAAGATGGCATTGGCTGCATTCCTCCTTCCATGGTTTCATCCGGTGCAGATTTTCCAGTAATCAAGGTTACACTAGGTAAGCATTTCGCAAGCCCTTTGAATTTCAATCATCCAGACTGTTGATTTGATGGATGCTGCAGAAGATGGATCACGCCCCAAAAATCTCCCAAATTGGAGGATCCTATACATCCAAACTGTCTTCTTGGATCAACGGTCTTGATCACCAGATCTTGCACCTTATTTATACAAACTAAGAACTGAGGCTGAGGATCATATGTAATCAACATCGTTTCCTATATCATAGTCATTCCACCGTTCAATGATAAGCCTTGTCAGGCGCTTGTGGCAAACGGGCCACGTGGTAGGACGATAAAGTGATCTGGACCGTTCTTGAAATGGGCCCTATTGTGGATGGATCAGAGTCACACATGATGAAGTAGACATTTTTTATTGTTCGATCATTGAATTTTGAGCCGCCTGAGGTCCATTCACCACTCGGTGCAATCACTGATTCTAGGTTAGCTTTGGCCTGGATTTAAAGCTGTAGGTCCGACCCTATTCAGAATGCTGACTTTGCGTAGCCTGTCGATGGTTTAAAAACTCTGCAACTCGGACGGACTAGTTTAGTCCTGAGTCGAGTTTCAACTAAGCTGCATTTAGCCTACTTATTGACTCCGACTCACTGAGTTTGGATTTTCCATGACGCTGAGTTTGATAAACATTTTGGATTTTTGAACACACGCATGCACATATGAACGCATGTGTGGGAGACTGGCAACATACATCTCTAGCCTCATTAAAAAAAAATAAAAAGAAAAGAAAAGAAAAGAAAAAGAAAAAGAAAGAGCAACGACTTTCCCAACAAATGCCAGTATCTACTATAGTTTTAAAACTCAGTTGACTCAATTCAAAACTCGGTCCAGTCTAAACTGTTATTTCTTTAGATTTTTATTTAATTTATCTTTTTCCAACAATTTAAAATTTTACCTAAACTAAATATTTTAAATTAGTTATTAAAATACCGAATCGAGTCAAAAGAAAACCCACCCGATCAAGTCTTTGAGTTGACTCGACCTAGCTAGGAGTCTAGTTTTCGAGTTTTTGGACTATGGTCTTTGCTTATTTAATGAGAAATAAAAAATGAACTACATCCAGAGACATCCTAATGCTTGGGCCCACCAACACTCATCTCATTCACAAAACACAGTTGGGTCTTTCTGATGATTGGACCTAATTATCATGTACTGTAATCATTGATCAGAACCCAAATTGATGCTGGAGTAACTTGTGCAGGTTGTGGATCAGGACTCTTACTTCTACTTCTTGGAACTTCTTGGTTGTACTGGGGACTTAGGAAGCGAAAGATGATCAAACTCAGAGAGAAGTTCTTTCAACAAAATGGAGGTTACCTACTACAACAGCAGCTCTCTTCGCGTGAAGGCACGGTCGAGGCAGCTAAGATTTTCACTTCAGAAGAGCTCAAAAGAGCGACGAACAACTACAATGAAAATTGAATCCTCGGAAAGGGTGGCTATGGCACCGTCTACAAAGGAATTTTGGCTGACAATAGGATCGTCGCCATTAAAAAGTCTAAGCTAGTAGATGATAGCCAAATTAATTGAGCAGTTCATAAATGAGGTTGTTATTCTTTCGCAAATCAACCATAAGAATGTTGTGAAGCTCCCAATGCTGGTCTATGAATTCGTCACCAATGGGACCCTCTTCGATCATATCCACGGCGAAGAGGGCCCCACATCCTTCTTCTCATGGGATAACCGGTTGAGGATCGCCGCAGAAACGGCTGGGGCACTTGCCTATCTCCACTCCACAGCATCTGTGCCGATCATCCATCGAGACATCAAGTCCACAAACATACTTTTGGATGATAATTACAATGCTGAAGTGGCTGATTTTGGAGCTTCGAGGTTGGTTCCTTTGGATCATACTCAACTGACTACATTGGTACAAGGGACCTTAGGGTACTTGGACCCGGAATACTTCCATACGAGTCAGCTATCTGAGAAGAGGATGTTTATAGCTTTGGAGTGGTTCTGGTGGAGCTCTTAACAGGGAAAATGCCATTATGTTTGGAGAGATCCGAAAGGGAGAGGAACCTAGCAATGTATTTTGTTTCCTACATGAAAGAGAATAGGCTAATCGAGGTTTTAGAGGATCGAGTTGTGAGTGAAGGAAGGATGGAACAGGTAGAGGCAGTTGCCCAGCTTGCCAAGAGATGCTTGAAACTAAGGGGGGAAGATAGGCCCTTGATGAAAGAAGTGGCCATGGAGCTCGAAGGGTTGAAATTGCTTGAGAATCATCCCTGGGTTCAAGACGAGCATGAAGAGAGCGAGCGCTTGCTAGGTGAAGTTCCAGGCTTTGACACGGGCGATTCTAATGCATTCGACAGTTTAAGAAACCACATGATGATGCCATTAGATACAAGATGATGATGATTTAGCAAAACAGATACGCTATCAAGAAGTGGATTTTGTAAGAAAATCAATCAGATAAGATTCTTATGTATGGTTTATACATGTGAACTCTTTAAATTTAGCTGATCTCGTAGAAGGTTAGTTTTGTATATGAAGACATTAACAGATCTAAAAATTGTAGCATCTCCTACTAACAATCGTTATATATGATCTTTTGTCATTGATCTTTATCATGTGGTTATGATTTAAGATCTTCCTATCCACAAAATTGGGAAATGTTTTTGATTGGGAGAATATGTCACAAAGAGAAAAAAATGAAAGGAGAGCTTACGTTGTCAGAAGTTCCTTGTATTGAACTCTCTTTTCTTTGTAAACGCCACAGCTAAACTTCTAAGCTCTGTTCCAAATCAGTGATTGGATTGAGAGAATACTTGTAAATGCATTTGATATCTATGGCAATTAAGTTTGCTGCTGTTTTTGTAAAAGTGGAATTCGATTCATGTTTCCAAGATTTTGCTTAAAAAATATGGATATTGATTTAGATGAAAAAAGATAAGCATAAAATGTGGATTTCTGAAGTTATGATAGGCAGCTCTCGCCGTTTGATCATTTTCCTTTTAATACTTGTGGAAAACTGCACTCCAAACCAAACAATGTAATTATAGTTAAGTACAATTCTGGAGAGAGAAGCAGCATTCACAGAAGATCTCCAAAGTTCCATTATGACAAAAAAAAAAAAAAAAACTATGTATCGCAAGTCATATGATCCCATGTTTATAAAACAAAGAGTCGAATGTTCTAAAAGAGCTACATAATGGAGATTACGGAGCACATTAATCAAGACAGAAATTAGAAGACCAAATTAGAAGATTGGGTTATTATCGGCCCACAATAGTCAAGGATGCTATAGAGTTCGCAAAATAATAGAATGATTCTCAGTTTCATAATGATTTTATACATCAAGCACCAGACCACTTCACCCTATAGTGGTTTCATAGCCATTTGAAGCTTGGAATTAGATATTGTTGGTTCTATCAATCCTCAACCAGCTAATGGACACTGTTTCATCCTATTCGTAGAAGCAGTTGAAATTGTGGTTTAGATCACTGTAGTAGAAGTATGGAATAGTCAAGGAGTCCTAAAGGGCGGGGCGAATAGGACTTTTCAATTATTTTCCCACTTTAAAAATCTTAATTGCCTAACAAAAACTACTTAGCATTTTAAACTAAGAAAGGCAATGTTGAGGGTCAAATATTGCATATTAGACCCCAGTTATTACCGGATTTTATGGGCATAATATCGTTAACGCATTCTTTTAAGCGTGTTTGTGTTGCAAGGTGCATTTACGATCTTGGACCGAAACAGGGTGCTAAAAGCATGGAATTAACGCTCTAATGACACCAAAGCAAGGAGCAGACTCCAGGGGACCAAGATCAATGCCAAAGATCCAAGAAAATCGAAAAACTAAAACTCAAGTGGCCTGAAAGATGTCCAGAATGCAAGATCACAGGGTTCCTGCCATCCGTTCAACTCAAAACTTCATACATGGCCTGAGGACCATAAACGAACCGTACACGTCGAATTTCAGCTCCCGGATCTCTGTGGAAGTGGCTTAATTGACTGATCAACCCATAAAATCTTGATTTGGCGCCGTTGCCGGGGATTGACGGCTACGATTCTTTGAAATTAATTGGTTTTAGAGTTAGTTTAAGATTAGGATTTAACTAACTTTAGTTTTAGATTTTTATTTGATTTCTAGAACCAACTTGTTTCCTGTTTTGTAGGATTCTTAGATAGGCTTCTAATTTGGTAATTTCTTTCTTTCCATTTTTCATATCTCTTTTCTTAACTGACTTTCTTGTTTCGTTTTGTAGGTTTTTAACTTAGGAACTCCTAATCTGGTAACCTCTTTACAACTCTCTTCTTTCTTTCTACCATTATCTCTTTTTCTTCTCTTTTAGGATTATGTTTAGAATCTGATCGAGGGCTGCGAGTGTTTCATGCCCAAGTGGGCTCGTAATAACACTCGACGTCTCTTGACTGACGGAGGATTAGTTGAGGGGCTGACTGTCCATCGTAGGACTAGACACCGCTCGAGATCCCCAAAGTTAGTTGAAGTAATGGCCACAAATCATCTCCCTCCACCTAGGGTGGAGGACACTCAGGATGAGAATGAGGTGCATCAAGCACCCCTGCCTCGTACTTTATGAGATTATTTACAACCGACGGGGGTGAGTACCCCCTCATGCATGATTTTTCCTAAAAATACAGGACATATGGACATCAAGCCAGGGGTTATCCAACTCCTTCCTAAATTTCATGGGCTTGAATCAGAAAGTCCATACTTACATCTGAAAGAGTTCGATGAGATCATAACCACTTTATACTTTCCTATTGTATCTGAGGATACAGTCACGCTGAAACTCTTTCCCTTTTCCTTGAAGGAGAAGGCTAAGACGTGGTTACATTCACTGCGTCCTAGATCCATTGGCACATGGAATGATATGCAGAGAGAATTTATAAAGAAATTTTTTCCACATCATAAAACAAATACCCTTAGAAAGCAATCATGAACTTCACCCAAAAGGAGGATGAAACATTCTTCCAATGTTGGGAAAGGTTCAAGGAGCTCGTCAGTTCATGCCCACAACACGGCTTTGAAACGTGGCGCATTACAAATTTTTTCTATGATGAACTGACATCTTCCATGCGCCAAATGGTCGAGATAATGTGTAACGGAGAATTCATGAATAAAGATGTCGATGAGGTATGAGATTACCTCGATAGACTTGCTGAAAACGCACAATCATGGGACCATTACCCAAAATCGAACACCACCTCTAGGCCGACTCAATCTAAGGAGAAAGGTGGATTGTATCTCCTGAAAGAAGAGGATGATCTCAATTATAAAGTAAATAATCTCATAAGAAAATTCAAGGCCATTGAAGGAAAGAAGGATAAGGTTAATGAAGTTGTTTGCAGCATTTGTGATGGCAACATTCACACAACTGAAAACTGTCCTACAAAATCTGCCTTTCGAGGAGTGTTGAATGAGCAAGCTAATGCCGTAAATAATTATCAAAGACCTTTTAATGGACCTACCTCTAATACATACAATCCTGGTTGGAAAAATCACCCAAATTTTAGTTGGAGGAATGGACAAACTGCTACCCCTCAAGGTTTCTTCAATCAAAATCCAAATCAGGGAAAACCTCAAGAAGAACTGGTTCAAAATTCCATACAAGAGCTAGCTCAGACAGTGCAAGGATTTACAAATTTTATGCAAAAGATGGATTCACATATGACAGTTATAAAAAAGGGGATACTTCTTGCACAACCTCTCCCTAATCCTAAACCGCAGTACGAGATAAGTGATTCAAGCTATTCAAATCAGATGGATCACGCTAAATCTATCACTACTCTTAGGAGTGGGAAGATTATTGATAAAATCCTTCCAGTTAGGCCCGAAAAGCCTAAAGAACCAGAAGAGGACAACAATGATGGATCTAGTGATGCCCCACAAAAATTAGAATTGGAACTTCTAGAGAAGCCAGTTGCTCCATTTTCCCAACGGTTGGTTGCACCAAAACCTCTCTCTAACTCTTAGGATATTCTAGAGGGGTTGAAACAAGCGAAAATCAACATTCCTCTACTTGATGTCGTAAAATAAATACCTTCATATGCTAAATTCCTGAAAGACCTATGCATGACCAAAAGACAGAAAAATATTCAAAAGAAGATCTTCTTGACCGAGAAAGTGAGTGCCATCCTAAAGCAAGACGTGCCGCAGAAATATAAGGATCCTGGTAGCCTAACCATATCATGTATGATAGGTAACTACCGCATTGAGCATGCACTTCTTGACTTAGGAGCAGGTGTCAATCTGATTCCTTACTCGGTATACAAACAGCTAGGGTTGGGTGAATTGAAAACCACCTTAACCACGTTACAACTCGCTGATCGTTCTGTTCGTATACTAAGAGGGATAATTGAGGATGTATTAGTTCAGGTTGACAGATTCTACTACCCTATAGATTTCATCATCCTAGATACTGAACCCGTCAATAATGGAAGCACTCAGATTCCCATCATCCTTGGTCGCCCATTCCTTGCCACTTCAAACGCAATTATCAATTACAAGAATAGAGTCATGAGCATGTCTTTTGGGAATATGACATTAGAGTCAAACATCTTTTTTAATAACGACAGAAATTTCGAGGATGATGATGATTTCCACGAATTAACATGATTGATTCTTTCGTGGAAGACAGAACGCCTTTGACCTTATCCTCTGACCCTCTAGAGACGTGCCTGGCCCACTCCTATGACTTGGATGATGACATAATTAGGGAGATGTGTACCTTGCTTGATACTGTGCTGGTACTTGAAGTTAATCGGTGAAGGCCACAATTTGAAGAATTACCTTAAACCGATGTAGTGTCTTTACCGTCTAACCTCAAGCCGCCGAAGCTTGACCTAAAACCTTTGCCCTCTGATGTGAAATATGTCTATTTAGGTCAAGATGAGACATACCTGGTGGTGATTTCTGCCCACCTGAAAAAAGAACAGGAGAGTATGCTCATATCTACTCTCATTGAGCATAAGGGAGCCATTGGATGGACGATAGCGGACCTCAAGGAATCGACCCCGCATATATCTTGAGGATAATGCAAAGACTTCATGGCAATCACAACGTAGACTAAATCCAAACATGAAAGAAGTGGTTAAGGCCGAGGTTCTGAAACTATTGGATGTGGGTATCATATACCCTATATCTGATAGTCAATGGGTGAGTCCAACTCAGGTGGTTCCTAAGAAGTCCGGAATCACCATCGTAGCCAATGCCAATAATGAACTTGTACCAACCAGAGTTACCACTGGTTGGAGAATGTGCATTGATTACAGGAAGCTGAATACCGTCATGAGGAAGGACCACTTTCCTTTGCCCTTCATTGATCAAATCTTGGAAAGACTAGCTGGTCATTCCTATTACTGTTTCCTTGACGGGTATTCGGGCTACAATCAGATTGAAATCTCCCCTGAGGACAAGGAAAAAACCACATTTACATGTCCCTATGACACCTTTGCCTACAGAAGGATGTCATTCGGGTTATGTAATGCCCCGCCACCTTTCAACGATGTATGATGAGTATCTTTTCTGACATAGTGAGGTCTTCATGGACGATTTCTCTATTTTTGGTTCATCTTTCAGTGAGTGCTTAGAGAGTATTAAATGTGTGCTGAAAAGATGTGAAGAAAAGAATCTGGTACTTAATTGGGAGAAGTGTCATTTCATGGTTTAGAAAGGAATTGTCCTTGGGCGTATCATCTCGTCCAAGGGAATCGAGGTAGATAAGGCAAAATTTGATCTTATCTCTAACCTACCTCCACCCAAGAACATTAAAGACGTGCGATCCTTCTTAGGACACGCAGGATTTTACAGACTATTCATAAAGGACTTTAGCCTCCTCTCTCGTCCTTTATGTAATCTTCTTCAAAAGGATGCACCATACGAGTGGACTGAGCAATGTCAGGAAGCTTTCACCAAGCTTAAGGGCATGTTAACCACTGCACCTATCATGCAGCCACCCGACTGGAGTCTTCCTTTTGAGCTTATGTGCGACGCTTCTGATTATGCTCTTGGAGCGGTTCTAGGTCAGAGAAAAGATAAGAGGCCTTACGCCATTCATTATGCGAGTAGGACTCTAAATCCTGCCCAAGTGAACTACTCGACTACGGAAAATGAACTCTTAGTCGTAGTGTTCGCCTTGGATAAATTTAGGTCCTACCTGATCGGATCCAAGATCATGATCTACACAGATCATGCGGCACTCAAGTATCTTCTTTCTAAGAATGATTCTAAGCCCCGCCTGATAAGATGAATTCTTCTACTCCAAGAATTTGATTTGGAAATTAAAGATAAAAAGGGAGTAGAGAACGTAGTAGCAGATCACCTTTCTCGCCTTAATACCTCTGATCCCCTTGAGGCGACCCATATCAATGACATGTTCCCTAATGAACAACTGTACAGAGTCTCTCATTCACCTTGGTTTGCTGATATTGCTAATTATCTTGCCACAGGTTCCATACCGACACATTGGACTGCACAAGATAAGAAGAAATTCTTTACCGAGGTGCACAACTTTTTCTGGGACGATCCATACTTATTTAAATATTGCCCAGACCAAATCCTAAGGAGATGTGTGCCAGACGATGAGCATCAGAGTGTCATCTCCTTCTGTCACTCACAGGCATGTGGTGGTCACTTTTCTGCTAAAAAGACCACGGCCAAGATTCTGCAGTGTGGCTTTTATTGGGCCACTATGTTTAGGGATACTCATGAGTTTTGCAAGGCCTGTGCGCGTTGTCAGAAATTGGGAGCATTGTCCCGTCGAAATATGATGCCTTTGAATCCCATCCTTATCATTGAAGATTTGATTCCCCTCGGCGTTACTTTAAAAGTTTTTTTTAAAAAAAAACTGGAAGTATGAAAGATGATCTGCAAGGCAAGGTCTGGTTCAGGTTTTGGTTATCCTGAATGCTCATTCGATCATCAATGTTATCATGGAAATTAACGATTGGATCTCTTAATGATGGTAAGCCGGGTTTACATTATACACCCATGAAACTCAATGTTTAGAATCTTTTCTAATTGATGGATTAATACTCTGAGCCTAACTATGGAATCTACCATGCGCTTAAGTCTAGGAGAAGGTAAGGCCCAACATTCATGAATCTTATAACTCTAGGATCTGGATTATTTTTCAAAAATCACTCGAATTCATAGAAATTGTCCTGTAATTCTCAACTTATTTTTCGCATAATTTGCTCGGGACTAGCAAAATGCTGGTTGGGGGTTGTGTTGAGGGTCAAATATTGCATATTAGACCCCAGTTATTACCGGATTTTATGGGCATGATATCGTTAACGCCTTCTTTTAAGCGTGTTTGTGTTGCAAGGTGCATTTACGATCTTGGACCGAAACAAGGTGCTAAAAGCATGGAATTAACACTCTAATGACACCAAGGCAAGGGGCAGACTCCAGGGGACCAAGATCAATGCCAAAGATCCAAGAAAACTGAGAAATTGAAACTCAAGTGGCCTGAAAGACGTCTAGAATGCAAGATTACAGAGTTCCCGCCATCCGTTCAGCTCAAAACTTCATACATGGCCTAAGGACTATAAACGAACCATACATGTCGAATTTCAGCTCCCAGATATCTGTGGAAGTGGCTAAACTGACAAATCATCCTATAAATCTTGATTTGGGCCCACCTGATCTTGGGATATGCTTTGATTTTGGTCTCAACCCTTTAAATTAAATAAGTAACGGAATGGACAGAGCGAATTTAATAATATACATCACGATGGACCCTAGTTGAGAGCGTGAGTGTGCACCATGTGCACACTCCCGCCGCACACCATACCATCCAAATCGGTCAGCTCAATGCTGACCGATACCAATTCAAAAAAAAAAGGGATTTTGACCTTACTTGCTTCGAAGTTTGGGTCAATTACCTTGATCACCACCACACTTTACATATTCCCTAAAGGGCCTTCTGACAGCTTTTAGACCATGTTTCGGACGAAATTGCCCCTGACCATGGTTCAGGAATTGTACGGTTCTGGAGTGAAGCGGTAGTCACCCGATGTTGCAACCCCCGAGAAATGGACAGTTCGGCTACTCCCTGGGACACAGTCCAATGGCTGGCGCTCGGCGCTCTGTGGGTCCCACCACCAACTACGTGTTTCATCCATGCCGTCCATATAATCTCTAAAGATCATTGTATGGCAGGAGACCAAAAACGACCATGATCCAATCACGGTGGGACCTAGGGGGATCATAGTGGTGGATATCCAATAACGACTATTTTCTTACAGTGTGGTCCACACGAGAGTTGTATCACTCTCGCTTTTCGCTTCATGCCGTAAAATGATATTTTAAACCGGACGAACGGCCTAGACGAAGCACATACATCTTGCTGGGCCCCACAGACCACCCATCACCTACACCACGAGCTTCTGATGGGGCAGATGTCGCACTAATGCACATTTGAGAGGCCCTCTCCTTCCCTTTCTCTTGCTTTCCTAGAGAATACAACATCCAGGGGCCAACCGCTAGAGGGCGACGTTGTTTCTCCTCCTCGCTTCGCTCATCTGAAAGCCCCTTCCACTGCGAGGTTTGTACTCTATTCCGTTTCAACTGTTGGTAGGCACCTGCCAGGGTAAAGAACAAAGTCAGGAAGCCGAGGTACTGTGGTGGTCACGCGAAAGGGAGTGTAATGTAGGCCACACCTTGATTAAACCTCCACAATTGTATGGTAGACAACCACGGCATCATGTTTGTGACGGTATTTGGATCGTGGCTGCCACCTGTCATGAACGCTGTTGTCAGCAGCTGTTATGGGTCGTGCTCGTCAAGAATATGGCACTGGATACAACTACGACCCCTTGTGATTAATTGCCACGACTCAACGTGTAGGATAACCTCGATCTACCGTGCTTCATTACCATAAGATTATGACTTAGTGTGCTTCATTACCTTAAGATTACGAAGACTGCGTCGGTTGAATTCAATTTGATAATTAAAGTTGTGTACGGTGATGCAGCTCGGAAGTGCATCACCGCACCGGGAATGACCGATGTAGTGAATCTAAGGGAAATGAAGTGTACGGGCAGTCAGTTTACACTGGACGGGACATTTCGGACGAGGTGAAGGTTCGAATTACATCCCAGCGAGAAGATGGGCCAACACCTAGATGCTCGAGATGCAAACGAATAGATGACAATCGGCGTCGATCCACCTTCGTCCCTGTTGGCTGAGGATGAGGCCGAGGCTGGTGATGACATTATGTATTTTTTGTTGCTTGTGATAATGTAATGTGAACTGTAATATATGTACTTATCTTATTGATTTATTGATTCATCAACTTTGTTGCATGTTATTTACCTTTCAATGTGTATGTTAACCAAGATCCTTTGTGCCTTTTAACCACGACCAATATAGGAAAACATGAACTCAACAACGGGTCATGGTTGTCATGACGATACGATCATGATTGAAATGTTATATGTGTCTTCTTTCTCATTAGGTCGTAGTTGTCAGCGCCGGATCAACAAGCACCACAAACCATGATCCGTTACAACTGGGACCACGCCCTATTTAACATTACAGCCACGTCCCATATCACCTATGACCAATGTTTCACGTATACCACGACCCATGTAAGATGACAACAACGACCCACGTATCATTCCAGTCAGGGTCCATGTATTGTGACAACCACAACATATACAACCTCACAACCCTTACCCATATACAATGACAATGGGGACCCATGTATCATGACAAACAGTACCCAATGTGGACGATAATGAAGAGTTTTTATGAATATGAACTACGTACTTAAAGACCGGAATAGTGTACATAATATTGGTCGTGGTTTTGTCTTTTCCGGATCATGGTTGTCATGATAATTGGTTGTGCTGTACTCAGTGACGTGGTTGTCGACAACGATCCAGTACGGATGACAACCACGATCCGGGCGAATATGACAACCACGATGCATGCGAATTGTCAATCACCATCCATGCAACACAACAACCATCAGTCGCTGATGTCGGCTTGTATGGATCGTTGTTTTCATGCTTGATGTATCGTTGTTTTTATGTTATATAAATCGTTGTTTTCCTATTATATGGGTTGCCATTGTCATGTCAATTTCCCTTTATTATACTATCGACTTCGTTTGCCTGGAAACGAGAATAGGGCAACTCACTTGTATACATATATGCGGAACTGATCACACCGAAATTAACGGCTAGAAGGTGTCGAGAACTATGTGGACACCATATATCTTTGTTTGTACGGAAGTAATGTGTCGCATGTACATGCACGAAAAATGGCATTCTAATGGTGGGAATCAATTAATGGTGGGATCAATTGGTTGAACTGTTATGGTCTATTGGATTCCAATATCTTGACCATTCTTTAGGTTTCTGGATGTTACAAATAAGATGGACGATGCAGATCAGAGATAAGGCACTTCGATGTGACTTTCGCAGCACCGACTTACGGATGCTTTCCGGACGCACACAATTACATCCTAAACGCAGATCATCAACCAACGCTGTTACGGACGATTACGATTCCATCCCAAACTCACAACATCAATGGACGCTTTTACAGACGCTTCTTTCGAGAGAGTAAAACTTCATCCGCTTATCCCCATACAGAACACCGACTATATATTGCACATGCTTCTTCTCTGGGACCTCTTCACTTTCTCTATCCCTAACCCATTTATAGTGGTTTTAAATCTTATTCACTGGGCCCCTCCATCGCCACTCAGCGAGTACATCTACAAGTTCAGTGCAGCTCAGTCAATACAAATGGCGAAGCAAGGTATGGTAATGGTTGACATGGACGGTGTACGGTGACCATTGTGTTATGTGGGTCTGGGTTGTGAACCACGACTCAATGTATATGACTATAACGAGATGTATAGCATGACAATCACGATCGTTGTTGTGATCGGTGTTGATATGTAGAATGGATCGTGGTTCACAGGGTCGTCGACCCTGTGAACCACGACTTAACGCAGATGACATCAACGATATGTATGGCATGACAACCGCGATCAGTGTCGTGATCATGGCTTGTCGCACAATTGGTCGTAGTTGATAGTTGATCTGGATCGTGGATCACATCCTGTCTCGGTTGTGCCTGTGAACCACGATTCAATGTAGACGACAACAACGATCTGTATGCTATAATGCCTAATGGATCGTTGGTGACGGCCACATGGATGACATCAACGAACCCTATAGCACGACTGTCAAGCACGACCCAGCACAGATGACAACCATGATCCAGCGTACGTGACAACAACGAACCGTGTCGCATGATAACCACATTCCTTTAAAACTCGTTATAAACACTACCCTTCTTGGATTTCAATCCCCATCCACTGTGTAGTACAATTACGACCGATGTTAGATTCTACAAGACCATCATATAATTTTTACTTAAAAATCCACGACCATACTAGAATGCAGGTCGAAAGAAGTCAACCATGACCACATGCCTAGACTTTGAAAAGGCACAGGTCTCTCCCAAGTGCTCCGTCACTTTTCTGAAAGTCTTGATTGAAGATACGTTGAAGTTTCCCGATAGAAAGAAACTATTTAGAGACACCTGTTTTGGATTTCTGCTGGACTTTCCAGTGGCCGAGTGGACGGCACAGTCTTAGATCCTGCATTGCCTGATGTAAAGGCATGTTGGTAATCTGAAATTCGATGTTCAGGGCACCAAGATAAGATTTACAGAGCTCGATTTTGCTCTAATAATGGGTCTTAAGTTTGGTCCACTTAGGATAGATGGTGGCGGTCGTGCCGAGGCTGGAAGAGCAGAGTCAGGAAAATGCATTAGGGAGACCTACTTGAGCACATGGGGTGTTAGTAAACAAGAACTGAAAGAAGCCTATTTGTCACTCGCCGATCAAGACGAACATATGGACGCGGTGAAGCTGACACTAATAATTTGCGTTGAGAGCCTATTGGTTGGATCTCCGTAGAAGAATAACTGTATTGATACGTTTATCGACATGGTTGATGACCTAGATTATTTTAATAACTACCCATAGGGTAGTGTGGGGTATGATTATCTGAAGAAAGGGG
The DNA here is from genome assembly GCA_030180095.1 of Magnolia changhungtana. Lineage (NCBI taxonomy): Eukaryota > Viridiplantae > Streptophyta > Magnoliopsida > Magnoliales > Magnoliaceae > Magnolia > Magnolia changhungtana. The sequence goes on along the minus strand of JASAUF010000070.1, from coordinate 829,094 downwards.
TTAACACTGCGTCTGGCACTATTCTGGGGGAAAGGGCGACTGGCCAGTACCTCAAATCATACAACATATGCGGATGAGCATTTTCCCTACAAGTATGTCAGTCTTGTCCTGATTCATACCTTGAGTTTGTATTTTTTCCTTTTTCCTCCATACATGTCAACCAAGATGTAATGCATGGTAATTGTTCTTATACAGATTTGGGCCTACGAATGGTTCCCTCAACTCACTGGTGACCGTAGGTGGTCCGTTAGAAGACTGCCTACAAGGATTCCGCGAATACTAAACTGGTGTCACAGGAAATCAAGTAGATATGACGCAATATCTGTCATCTTCACAGTTGTGCCGGTAAGATTTATTCAATTAGTATTGTAATTTGAATCATGGAGTATGTTTGTAATTAATTAATCAATCAATTTTGCTCCTGCAGGTGGTGTTAGCTCCATATCTTCAACCAACGGTCGAAGAAGCGGAGAGCGAGGTTGTCAGGAGTATAACCGACGACGACGACATTCAAACGAAGGACAAGGCTCTGCGGTCAGCATCCACGGTAGAGACAACGGAGGATGACGTAATAAATAAAGATGAGGCTGATCTTACAACCTCCCACTTGGAACTGAAAAATACAACTCAGCTTGATGGGAAATCTCCCCGATTTGGGAATGAACTAAAAGATAATAAGACTATAAGATCCGTAATAAGGAAATTGAGTAAGCAGATTCATTTCCTCGCCACTGAAGTACAAGGAATGAAGGGTGAATTGAAGCAGACTAACGAGTCTGGAGTAGAAATAAAGCACCTCATGGAGGATTATGCATCTTTACGAGAAGTGGTGTTAAAGAGAGATGATATTAATACAAAAGACGTACGTGAAATCTCCTTGCTTCTTGTAACCTATTTACTAATAGCTCATTTAAAAGAAAATGAAAAATGGATCGTGCTTGTCATAAGCTTGAGGTTCGTTACTTGCACACAGGACGGGTCGTGTTTTTCATGTGCCGAGGGTCCACGAGACAACATTGATGGTCTAGGGTCGTGTAACGTGGTTCGTGGTTTAGATCAAGTATGGATTGTTTTTACCGTAGACCAATGGATCGTGGTTTTCATCCACGATGGTTCGTGTGGTTGAACCACGACCTAACATGATCGTCAACCACGCCCCATTGGTCGTAATAACCACGACCCTATCCTTGATCGTAGCTGTCACCAACATATCTGTCAACCATGGCCCGATACGGTCGAGAAACAAGATCCACTCTTTGTAATAACCACGACACTTAGTTCATCGTTGTTGTTATCCACGGTGTGTTGTGGTTCACATACATGATATCATGATTGTGTTCCTTATAGAAAGACATATTGAAATACATAATAATAGGTATTTTATTTATTATGGGACATTGTCTCTTCAATCAGCCCTTTCAGTGCAGAAAATTCTTCACTGCGTGAGCAGGTGAAGTAACATGGAGAGGAGATCAATGCTTTACTGCAGGAGATGGTGAGGCAGCATAGAGAGGAGATCAATGCTGCACTACGGGATCAGATGGAGCAACTCATGGAGGAGATTAGTGCTTCTCTTCGGGAGCAGGTGAAGCAAATCAGAGAGGATATCAATTCTTCACTACAGGCGCAGATGAAGCAACTGAGAGAGGAGATCCAGGCTATTAAGGTATATGAAGTTGAATCTATCTTAAATCATTGTTATCATACACCCGGGGTCGTGGTTGACATGCACAATGGATTTTAGATGAGTTGCGATCGATATAAAATGATAGTCTTCTATGTAGACACTGGACGTGGTTTATAAGAAATGTGGATTGTGATTATCGTTCAGTGTGGATTTCATCATCATCCGTCTCGATCGCTCTTTCCATCCAATGTCGATTGCGATTGTCATACATAGTGGATCGTTGTTGACATCCACGAACCTCCATGGACGTGAACGACGACCCACTAATGGATGACAACCAGACTCCAGTGGCGATGTTTTAGCCATTTCTGATATACGATTTCATTACAGGACAGTGTTAGGAGAGGAAATTCAAGGAATAAATGTATATAATTCTATATAGAATAGAATTTTTCCCTTATCGTATTTGGCTGGTGTAGTGTTCCTTTTCTGGTCATGGTTATGATCCATTGAGGGTCGATGTTATATGCCCTTGCCCATTCAACGAGTCCTCCGTCATGAGAGTGCCTACTTGAATGAGGAAGAGGAGGTAGAAGCAATAAATGTGTAGTTGACCGTGGTTAATGTCAATGATGGATCGTTGCTAGCATGTTTGATTGGTCGTGGTTATCATCCACCACTGGTCTAGTTGACCCACGACCCAAAGTGGACGAGATATGACATGCATGCAAAATACGAGTTTTTAACAGGTCTCCAATTTCGAGGCTGGGATTAGGTAGCTCTTTAGTTTTGAAGTTGGGATGACCCACCTTAAAGATGAGAATGCTGCCTTACAGGCGCAAATGAAGCAGGATATGAACCTGCTAAAGGATGAAGTGAATAAGACAATTGAACGTGAAATTACATTTGGATCGTGGTTTAAATCGAACATTATATTATGAACTCCATAGATAATGTGTCATTTTATTACAGATCAACATCGTTACCCCGCAACTCTGTGATGAAGGGAGACCACGTCACGATCCGTGATCATTACCCCGACCTTACAATCTGAACCGTTCCCTCTCCGCCTTTCTGAGTTCCAGGCTGATGTAGAAGCCCTGTAGCCGTGGTTGAACCTTTATCGATGACCAACTACTCGTAGTTGGGGGACCCGGTGTGTGTAATGGCTTATTTGGGAATCTAGACCGATGTAGCACGACTTCTTCTGGGTTCCAAACGGACGTGAAAGCTAAACCAACGGACTCGCTATTTTGCGGAACTTGCAACAGCGATCCGTACAATACCATGACGCCGAACCAAAAAACATGAAAAGGGCTACCCGTAGCAACCTACTCCACTACCCATGCTACATTGTAACCCATGATCTATATATCATAACAACCATCATTAACTCTACATGAAAGGCATGATAAAACTGTACACAACGATTGTTTGGATAGTTTCGTGGTTGTCATGTTAATGGCATCGGGGTTGTCTTTAGTCTTTACAATAGGACATGGTTGTCGTCTTACAGTCACGACCCTTCCAACATGCAAATGGGGACTCATGTAACATGACATGAATGACCCATATCCACCAGAACATACGAACCATACCCCTTCACAACCACGACCATGTAACATGACATGAACGACTCATATCCACCAGAACATACGAACCATACTCCTTTACAACCACAACCCCATGTAACATGACATGAACTACCCATATCCACCAGAACATACGAACCATACTCCTTCACAACCACGACCATATAACATGACATGAACGACCCATATCCACCAAAACATACGAACCATACTCCTTCACAACTACGACCCCATGTAACATGACATGAACGACCCATATCCACCAGAACATACCAACCATACTCTTTCACAACCACGACTATGTAACATGACATGAACGACCTATATCCACTAGAACATACGAACCATACTCTTTCGCAATCACGACCATGTAACATGACATGAACGACCAAAATCCACTAGAATATACGAACCATACTCCTTCACAACCACGACCCCATGTAACATGACATGAACGACTAATATCCACCAGAATATACCAACTATACTCTTTCATAACCACGACCATGTAACATGATATGAACGACCCATATCCACCAGAACATACGAACCATATTCTTTCGCAACCATGACCATGTAACATGACATGAACGACCCATATCCACCAGAACATACGAACCATACTCCTTCACAACCACGACCCCCATGTTCAGGGGGCCTTTTGAAGCCTAATGATTTGGCGCATAGCTTTTTAACTATGTTATATGGTCGTGGTGCAAATGTTCGATGGGTCGTGGTTGACACGACGATTTAGATCGTATATTCGGTGTATATGGCTCGCTGTAGTCATGAGATATGGATCGTGTATTGAAATTTTACGAACGAAGACGCCATCGACACTCCAAACGATATAATGATGAAAGTGTAAGGTCAGCACGGGCGCGCTTTCTTACGAATGCCTGTAGCAGGAAGGTCATTCGTCAGAATCCGAAGTGGGCCGCACGCTGATGTTTGCGATGAATCTATCCCGTTCATCCGTTTCTTAAGGTCAATTTAGGGCTCCAGACAAAAAGTGATTAAGATCCATTACTTAGGTGGACAGCATTCAAGAAAATGTGAAGGAGTCATATTCCAATCATTGAAACTGTTTCTATAGGGTCGACATTTATTCCAACCGTTGACACTTCACTGGGGTCGACGTTTATGTTTACACGCCATCCACACCGTTCATAACTTATTTTCCTAATGGGATGAACTAAAAACCCAACTCCTGTCCTGACACGACACTTCGTCTACCATAAATATTTCTACTATGGAAGTTCAAGCGTCATGTTTTCAGCACATTTGAGCCTCAGATCCGGTTCATCTTTTGGCCCAAAACTGAGCGCATGAAGCTGATGGATGGAGTTGATTTCTGACAAACATCATGGCAGGCCACAACCCACAATATTAGTCTGTACTGAAAAAATACGTCACCCGTACATACATTTCATTAAAATGACGTGTAAAGGGTGCCAGGGTCACTTGCGGTTCCCAACGTCTAAGATCAATCGTCGATCATCGTGGTCAAGTACATGGGCCCATCATCAATCGGATCTAATCAGTTGGAATAGTTCATGGCTGATGGATTCCTTAGATAAGTTTAATTGCGACACGTATCGAGCCATCAGTGGCCCACACTGCTTAAAGATGACAATTTGTAACTTTTGACGGAACCAGCGCGTTTCTTCTATTGTGGTCCATTGGATTTTACAGATTCTTATCATCCATTGGGTAATTCCATATCTTCTCGATGCAAATAGATTGGTCGGTGCGGATGAGAGTAAGGGCAGTTCAGTGTGACTTAGCAACGACCCATATTGGGATGTATACAGTGTAAAGAAACCGCTTCTCCCCACGCATAAGTCGGAACACCGATTATATATATATATAATATTTCATTTATAATTATATATAGGGAAATAAAATAAAATAATATATTTAGAGCTTCTCCTCTGGGACCCATTCACTTCATATCCCTACCAAATTTATTTTTTTCACTGGTTCCGAATCTTCTTCACTGGGACCCATTCACTTCATATCCCTACCAATTGTTTTTTTTACTGGTTCCGAATCTTCTCCACTGGACCCTCCATCGCCACTCAGCGACTACATATATACAAATAGGGTGCAGCTCATTTCCTATCAATGGCAAAGCAAGGTAATGGTTCGCAGGGACAATATGTAGTTATTCACATGTTAATTGATTTAGCGCTGTCAACCACGACCCAGTAGTCACGATTGAGACGATTTGTATAGCATGAAAAGTATGATGGTGGTTGTGATCATAGTTGATGTTTATACGGATCGTGGTTGAAAATCGCAGTGGATCGTTGCTCACATGTTATTTGGGTCGGGGTTGTGAGTCATGGTAGTTGTGCTATATGGGTAGTGGGTATGTCATCCCAGCTGACAACAACGAACGGTTCGTTACGAGTTGCTGTATACTACAACAACGATCTATATGGCATGACAATCACGATTACGGTTTTCATCGTGGTTGCAGTGCCCAGTGTATCGTGGTTCACATGCTGTGTGGGTCGTAGGCGTGAACCGCAGCATGGATCGTTGTTGACAAGCATAGTGGATCGTTGCTCTCATGTTATTTGGGACGGGGAAGTGAGTTATGGTAGACATGCTGTATGAGTGGTGGTTATGCCACATAGATGGCGACCACGAACCACATAAACTGACAAACACGACCGTGGTTGCGATTCATTGTACACGACAGCAAGGACCCATATAGCATGACAATCGTGATCGTGGCTGTGATCGCGGTTGATGTGCCCAGTGGGTCGTGTATGACACGTTATGTTGGTCGTATATGTGAATCATCCAGTAAAGGTCGTGGTTGACATGGACAGTTTATGTCGGAAGTAGATGTGAACCACGACCAGTTGTTTATGACATTCACGACCCTGGTGACCTGTGATCGTGGTTAATTTTCCCAATGGATCGTGTTGACCCGATCGTTTGTGGGTGGTTGGTTAGTTTGCCCATTGGATCGTGGTTGACAGGACGGTGGATCGTTAATCACATTTTAGGTGGGTCGTATTGACCGTGGACCTCGACCCAGGGTAGAAGACAACAACGATTCGGGCACGGGTCTGATAACAATGACCCTCTATTGGTTACATCAGCAATCAAGAATGTAGTTCAGTCACGATCGTTTGTCTGTTCACAGCATTATTGTTGATTGATCAGCAGTCGATGACCATATTGGTATACAGGTCGAGGAAAGCCAGTGATGACCACTTGCTTAGACTTCGTAGAGGCACGGATCTCTGCCAAGTGCTCTGTCAGTTTTTGGGAGTATATGCTTGTAGACCTAGAGAAGCATCCTGATAGACAGAATATATTTAGAGACAGCTATTTCAGATTTCTTCTTCGCTTTCCGAAGACTGGATTTAGGGAACACTCACAGATCTTGCATTGCCTAATGCAAAGGCATGTTGGTGATATGAAATTTGATGTTCAGGGCACCAGGATAAAATTCACCGAGCTCGACTTTGCTTTAATTATGGGACTGAAATTTGGACCAGTTAGGGAGGAAGATGTCAGAAGAGAAGAGGGAGGGAGATCTATTAGGGAAACCTACCTGAGAACAGGTAGTGTTAGTAAACAAGACCTGAAACAAGCCTATTTGTCACTTGGATTCAGACCAGATATGGACGCGGTGAAGCTCAGCTCTATTAATTTGCGTTGAGAGTCTATTAGTTGGATCTCCGGGGAAGAATAACTGTGTTGATAAGTATATCGACATGGTCGATGATTTGGATTATTTTAATAACTACCCCTGGGGCAGTGTGGGGTATGATTATCTGAAGAAAGGGATTAACGCAGCGTCTGGCATTATTCGGGTGACTGGCCGGTACCCCAAGTCATACAACATATGCGGATGCGCGTTCGCCCTGCAGGTACGTTATTCTTGTCCTGGTTCATACTCTTAAGGTTGAATGTGTATTACATACACGTCAATCAATATGTAATGGATCATTATAATTGATCCTAAGCAGGTCTGGGCATACGAACGATTCCCAAAACTCACAGGAGACAGTGGGTGGGCAGATAGGAAACAGCATACATTGATTCCTCGAATACTAAATTGGAATCTGAAGAAGTCAGGCAGATACGGCCCCTTATCCGCCATCTTCACAGCTGTACCGGTGAGAGTTGTTTAAATAGTAGTGTAATTTAATTATGCAGTGTGTTGATAGTTAATAAATGAATCAATTTTACCCATGCAGGTGACGATGGCTTCAAAGCTTCGACCGACAGTGGAAGAAGCAGAGACCGAGGTTGTCAGGAGTATAACCGATGAGATTCCTATGATTGACAAGGTCGGTTGGCACCACCCACGGTAGTGACAACGGCGGTGGAGGCGGATGAAGTTAGAAATAAAGTGGATGCTGATCTTACAGCCTCCCTCTTGAAAATGAGAAGTGAAATTGTGGCTGAGAAGTGGATGCTGATATTAGCCACGTATTGAGAGAGAGTAAGAAATCAAGGTCCGCAAGAAAGAAATGTAATAAGCAGATTGAGTTCCTTACCGCTGAAGTGAAAAGAATGGAGGAGGCTCTTGGAGAAGTAAATAACCTCAAGGTGGATAATTCTTCTTTGCGCGAAGAAGTGAAGACACTGATGGACGATATTAATATAAAATACGTACGTGAAATTGCCCTGTTTTATTATTATTCATTAGAGGTCTTTGTGAATGTACAGTCTAATATAACAATTTTAATACAGGGCAACAATGTAACAACAATAACAACTATTGATGATGGGATGGACCGTATCAAACGGCTTGAAGATGGGATGCGTCATCTTAAAGATGACATTGCTTCACTGCGGGGGCAGATGAGTCAGCTAATAGTTGAGTTTCAGTCAACGAAGGTAAATGAAATATGGATCGTGGTTATCATTCATATATGATCATTGTTACCATCTAGTAAAGGCCGTGGATGCCATGCTGATTGGGTCGTGGTTCATACACAGCCCAACATTGGTGGCATTCATGATTCATCCGATGTCGTGGTTTCTATGTAAGATGGGCTGTGATTTATATGAAACATGGGTCATGAATCATAATAATATAGTGCTCCATTGCAGGAATTCGTTGCTTCGATCAGCCCTCTTGTAGGAGAGAATGCTTTACTGCAGGAGCAAGTGAAGCAACTCAGGAAGGAGATTCAGTCAACGAGGGTACATGGAATTGAACTTATCAATTTATCATGAACCTTACTTGGTCGTTGTTCGGTCACGTTTTGGCTCATCTCTTGTGTATGATTTTATTACAGGACAATGTCCCTTCGAGCAGCCCTTCAAGCGCAGAGATTGCCTCGCTGCTGGAACAGATGAAGCATTGTGGAAAGGAGATACAGGGAATGCAGGTATGTGAAGTTGAAGTTTTCCTGAATTATAGTTATCGCTGTTGTGACCCTATTTGGATCGTGGTTATGATACATAACAGGTCGTTGTGACAGACCCATGTCCAATCGGTGGCCGATCTCCGGGACGAGAATGCGTATATGAATGAGCAGATAAAGCACATCGGAGAGGAGATGCAAGCAATAAAGGTATATGAAATTTTCAAAGGGAAGGTAGTTGCGTTCTACGTTTGGACGTGGTCACTGTGAAGGTAGATCCAGCGTGAAGAGTGACACAGTATGAATGCCAAGCACGATTCACGTACCACGTCACGTCGTGTGTGAACTTCGACCTTACGTGGACAACAACCACGATCCGGGTCGCACTGTGAACCACGCCATGACTTCACTACGTGGGTCGTGTTGAAATACATAAAAATCAATCAAGTAATATGCGTGTGTTACAGGAGAAGATCACTTCGGTGTAACGCAACGAAGAAGAAATTCTGCACCTAAAAGAGCTCCAGGCTTCGCTGAGACAAAACATGAATCTATTACAGGATGAGGCTAATAAGAGAACTGTACGTGAAATTGCTTTCGGATCGTGATTTCTAATGGACATTATGTTGTGGATTGCATATATTATAACGTATCATGTTATTATAGCTAAATATTGGTACTTCGCAAGTGTGTGAGGAAGGGATACAGCACCGCTATGCATCGGAACCCCACCGAGCTATACCCGTAAAGGAGACTCGCCAGGGGTACGTGGACCCACACCGAACTCTAACCGAAGCCGAAGACCAGGAATTGAGAGTTGCCAGATTATCATCGGATTCACCTGCATGGCTGAAGAGCATCTGTGACCTAAAATCATGGGTCGACTCTAATGTAGGTTTATACATATTAATTTTAAACTTAACATCGATGTCTGATAATTATATCACACGACTTCCTCGGTGTGTAGGCAATCGATCGATACCTACACTATCTATCAGAGCATCAGGAAAAGAGACGACGGCCAAGACAGGACTGCGAATTTGTCCCGTCGCTATTCACGGTATTATGTAACTGATGATTATAGTTGTATTTAAAACATCATTAAAACTATTTATGTTTCTGACCCTTTCCAATATATCAACAGTCCATCATGGATGTCCAGCTTAGCATTTTGCAAACTTATGGAGCTAGCAACCATAAGGATCGACAGGACATCATCAAGAGTGGCAACTTGAGTGATCTGCTTATAGATATAATCAACGGTTGATGTAGATCGAAGCCTCTATGGAAGTATGATGTGGTAAGAGGTTATTTACTTGCACGTATCCATGAACTTAAACGATTCCCTATTATTTTGGAAAGGCACGTCTAATTGTTGTCGTATTTCTTGTGATTGACAGCTATACATCCCACTCAACGCGAGGAGCCAGCATTGGTTCCTGTCAGTTGTTAATTTGAAAAATAAAGATAAAGATGTCACTGTGTACGACAGCCTGAGTACCGAGATGCAAGGGAAAAACGAGTTGATTTTCACGCAGGTTACGGACGGACTGCGATGGCTATTCCATATTCTTGATAATGGATCCAAGAATGAGAGAAGCCATGGACTTTGAAGACAATCAGTGACAGACCGGGGCAAGACAACTCGGATGACTGTGGTGTATTCATGCTGAAGTATATAGACTTCTTGAGCAGCATGTGCAAGATTGACTTCACGAAGGGGTGTGTGTGTATCCAATTACATAAGATCTTGTTAACTCTGTCCTTTGATTTAACACTAGTTCGTTCCCTTTTCGGCAGGAGGACATCCCAAAATTTCGAAAGACAATTGCATATGACTGTCTACAGCTCACGAGGTCTGAAGAGGCGGCTGAGAGGCTCAAGAGGTCTGAAGAGGCGGCTGAGACGAACAGTAGACCGCAGAAGAGAGTCAAATTCTTGACTGATAACTAAATGCTCGATGTATTGGTGTATTTGATTTTTGTTAGATAAAAATATTTTCTATTATGATCCACTGAATGATATGGGTCGTGAATATGACAATCCATCCTCACTATAAACTCTCACCAGGTTTGCGTGAGAGCCATTACGGTTTGATCGGGGTTGTCATCCAACCTGGTTCGTGGGTAGGAGTTAAGGGGAATGACAACCACGGTGCACGTAAGACGAGAACCATGACCATTTACATGGGTCGTATTTGTCATGTTATATGGGTCGTATTCTAATGTTGAATGGTAGTTGTTGTCATGTTATGTGGGTGGTGGATGTTACAGTACGATTCATTGGTTGTCGGCGGATTTTCCTGTGGTGTGTGACCAGCATACAATGTGTAACACATTGCATTAAACCAGCAGACTGAGACGGGACACGTAGGGTAACAATCCCGACCCACATAACATGACAAGGATGACCAGTATAGGCTGGTCACACAACACTACGTAAGCAGCCAAGAACGACCCCTGTCATCTTCACGACCCTTCTGTCTTTCAACGACGACCAATATCGGTTGCCACTGATGATCCGTATAATCTCGTAACCTCATTAGTGTGCACTGCCATATAAAATTACAAACAGGGGCCAAATAAGTCATAAATCAAGCCCAGTACAGTATATGAAACAACAATCCATTACATGTACAATTCATATAACACAGTTACCACCAGACGAGGTCAGTGATGCACAAGACTATCCCACTTAAGCATGCAAATGAGGACATTATCATTCTCCTCACTCTTATCATCAGTAGTTAATAACTACAACCATATTCACAGTGATAATCTGAAGAGCAAGTATCTACAACAGGCATACAGACATCGAAAAAACTTTGTCGATAATGTATTGTTTTAGCCTGATATAAAACTCTGTCGAGAAGGCCAGATATCTCAACAAATGTGGCCGGCAGCCACGAGCCTTGGCAAACAAATAGTCCCACGACATACTACTCACGATAACCACTAGTTCGCATATAGCACTACTACCATGATTCACAGCCACGACACACAGAAGAGGGGACAAGGCCCAAATGCTCTAGATGAAAACAAACAGATCACAACCGGTGTCGATGCACCTTCATCCCGGCTGGCTGAGGCCGAGGCTATCGATGACTTAATATGTTGGTTTTAAATTTACATTGGTTGCGAAATGTTGTCTGAACTGTAATGTATATACTTCAAGTTACATGAACCTAGGAGCGTGTTAAACACGACCTATGAATTATTGTGCATTCGAACGACGACCAATAGAGGAAACGATGAGCTTAACAACGCGTAGTGTCACTCACAAAGTTGGACCGATGTTGTTGTATAAATGCCCTCGTGTTTATTACAAGATAATGGTTGATTGCGACGATCCAACATGGACGGCAGCCACGAACTATTATAAATGGGAACGACGACCAATTGAAGGTGATAGCCGCGATCCAGATCAACAACGATCATCGCTTCACGTATAGCACGACCAACATAAAACGACAACAACGACCCATGTTTCAATCCATCTAAGGATCCACGTATCATGAAAACCAAGACCTCTCCAATGATAGTCATGACCCATGTTTCATGACAACCACGAACCAACGTGGATAATAATCAACGAGCCTTTATACATCTGGGCCATGTATATAGTGTACACAACCATATGCCGTAGTTTTCATGATATAACGGTCATGGTTGTAAATGGTTGATGCAAAAATATCAATGCAAGAAACTACGATAGGTACCATATCAAACAACTACGTCCAATTATTCACTTAAATTACGAAGCATATTAAACGGAAACCACGATCGGAATAGGAATGAGAAGACGTCGACGACCAGCTGATAATTTCATTCAGGATCCAACATTCTTAAAAACTAAGACATAACGTTACGCCATGGTCATGATGAGTATTGGATCACTGTTGTCAAATACATCATGACCCACAATTCATGTGAAACACGAACTAAACATCCTGACAGTCACGACCCACTATTCATGTGGAACACGACCCATTGTAACTCAGCCACGACCGATTTAATAGGGCAAATACATCCTTGAACCACGCTATTAGAAGTGGACACAGAACAACCGCGGACCACATAAAATAACAACCACGACCCATATGGGCTCGGATTGAAGTGTGGTCAGTGTCTGTGTCGCCCATCCGTCTGTCCTGAGATTATACGGCACGACCCGTATCACATTATAACCACGATCCATATATCGTATCAACAACGATCCATGTTGTAATTAGAAACACGATGCATACTACATTACAATCATGAACCATATTACATTAACAACAACGATGCATGTTACATATGCTGCCACAACAAATATTACATGATAAAGACGACCATACTATAATATGACACCACCGATGCTCACTACGACCCACATAACGGGATATATACGGAAAATGAGCACCAAGAAAAATAATTACAATATTATGAATGGTTTCCATACACTCATTGCTCATAACATGATTTCTCTAGCCACACCTCGACGGCGGGAAGAAAACTATGGGTGTTTTCCATGGTTCTCCACCCCTCGGCCATCCGTGTGATATACTCGTTGACCTATCAAGGCCCGGATCGTTGAATGACCACTGAAACACCGCGACGTATATGTCATGATAACCACGACCCATAGAGCATGACAGCCACGACCATAATGTAAATACAATGTGAGAAACTGTTCTCTTCGAAGGGCACTCAGTGAGACGAAAAACTCCTTTGGGGGTATCTTGTTTTAGCCTGACTAATAACTCTGTTATGAAAGTGAGGCTAAAACAAGACACTCCAAAAAGTGCTTTGCAGCTCACTGGTTGCCCTTCAAAGAGAACAATTCTTCACATTATATTTACATTATGGTCATGGTTGTCATGCTCTATGGGTCATGGTTATCATGACATATGCATCGCGGTGTTTTAGTGGTCATTCAACGATCCGGGCCTTGATAGGTCAACGAGTAGATCACACGGACGGCCGATGGTGGAGCACCATGAAAAACACTCATAGTTTTCTTCCCGCCGTTGTGTTTATAGAGGAGAGGTATGGTTGGAGAAATCATGTTATGAGCAATGAGTGTATGGAAATCTGCCCATCCACATAGTTTGATCTATTCTCGTGGAGACATATGGACATATGCCCATCAAAGTTCGGACATGACATACGTAGATATCGAATATCTTATCGTTTGGACCGTGGTGAACATGCAATAAAGGCGAACCATGTAACATGACAACTAAGACCAAATTACAACGAAGATAACCACGACCAATGTTTCATGACAACCACAACCCAGGACAACCGCACTCTCACTTATCTTGTCCGAGGGTAGGATCGTGAACTTATGGTTGCCGTGCGAAAAGAGTTTGAGAGATCTGCAAAAAGAACACGGAATTAAGCGGGGGATAGTGTGGGATGGAGACGTTTATCTCGGAATCGCGGACAACGACTGTAAGCCACGACTATGAAGAACAATTCTCTTTGAAGGAGACCCAGGGAGCTGAATACATATATTGAGAATGAGTTATTGATCTGCCACCAGCGCTGAATGGTCTGCGGAATTCCACGTAGAGGCCGGCCGATCTTCAGGAATATTGGCAACGTTCCTCAAGGGAGGGATGAGATCACCTATGAAGAAAGACAGAGAGATGGATTTACAGTTCGGATTGGCTTCAACAAGATGTTGCCCAACTAGGCTGTTCAAGCAGTGGTTAATGTGGGGGTGGGGATTCATCCAAAGGGTGGGTAGGTATCGTCATTAATGCGTTTTACTGCATTTGAATGTGCCGTGGATTTTGAATAGAAGGGTCGTGGATATATATAGAACGTTGGGTCATGAATGTGAACCATAACTCAACGCAGCTAACAATAGCGATCTCTATAGCATGACAATCACGTTTGTGGGTGACAGCAAGAAACTCGTGGATCAGATGGTGGATGGTCTTGATATTCGACTTCGACTTAGCATAGACGACAACAACGAACCGTGTGAGATGACAACCATGTCCCTTTGGAACTGGTGGTTGCCTCGAGCCTTTGAAGGCAAACTGTGATGTTTGTGAGAAATCCTCCCCTTCCATCCATTTTTTGAGTTCATTTTAGGACATGATGCCAAAAATGAACCGTATCCAAAGCTCAAGTGGGTCGTACTAAAGGAAAATGTGGTCAGGGAAATTCCTACTGTTAAAATCTACCTAGGTTCGACAGTGATGTTTAAAAGCCATCCATACCGTTAATAACCTCATTCCTAATGGGATGAACTGAAATCACAAATATTTGCATGACGCAAAACTTTTGTGGCCCACAAATATTTCAACTGTAGACATTCAATTATCACGTTTTTGGCCCACTTGAGCTCTGAAAACGGTTCATTTTTTACTTCATGACTTGAATTGAACTCAAAAAACAAATGGATGAGTAGGATTTCTCACAAACATCAAAGTAGGCCCCACCTGAGTTCAGCGCAGTAACTTCCTGCAAAGTATTTCACAGAAAATCCGCGTCATAGTTACCTGTGCGTGGCGGAGTGCGTTCACAGGTTTAACGAAATGGAAAATCATCTGCTAACGGATCTCCGTTGGAAGAGCATTTATTGGAAGGAAAGAGCCGATTGGTATCCACCAATGCCATTTTGCCACGTCACTTTAGTAGCCTTTTGGCTACTGAAGCGTTCAGTATCCAATCCGCTCCCGATAAGTAGCGAGTCATTCAATGGTCAAGGCGCCGATTCCGAAGGGACGCACTGATTCTGAACGGTCGCACGGATTCCGAAGGATCGCGCTCGGTGCCCAACGGATTGTGGATAAACAGCGAGTCATTCAATGGTCAAGGCGCTAGTTCCGAAGGGAATGATCGTGGACGTGACCAATAAGCGGTCCTGGTTATCTTCGATGATGGATCGTGATTCATTTGCGTACTGGATCGTGTTATATATCTACGTTGGATCGTGGTTGTGTATCTAATGGAGTGACAAAGACGACCCATATGATATTCTAACCACAGACATTATAATACGAGAACCACGAAAGGTGTTATATGGGTCATGGTTGTTACTTCATGTGTCGTTGTGTTATGTTATGACATCCCCACGCAATCGATCGAAATAGTGCGACCCTTGACCAACGTAAACAAAGGCACATGACCATTGAATGACCATTGAATTATAAAAGAGGCACCTCGGCTTCATGTGATTACCCCCACAGGCCATTCCGAACCAGAATCCTTATTTATTGCATCACCTTACACGTTCATGAATTTCTTTGCTCTTTCATTTAGAATAAAATAATCTAGGAGATATTCGAAGAAGCCATTGAGTCCCTCTCTCGTTCATCCTTTATTAGTGATCCCTTCTACTTCCTCTTGGATGTTGACGATCGTCCGGAAGCTCAACGGCCTTCACAAATAGTTCCGAATGCAATTTCAGAAGTCCTGCTACTCGACAATATCAACAGGCATCCAGCCATCAGAAACATGTTATTCAAGAATAGTTCTCTGCAATGACATGGGAATAGTTACCTTTTTTTCTACTTCGCTTCTCTATCGAGGCAGCGATACACCTTAGACTCAGCGCGCCACATGATAAATTTTACAATGGTGTCCTGAATATTGAGAGGGTCGTCGCTGGCATGCTGCATGTGGTGCTGCATGTGGAAGGGTCTCACTGAGACCGAAGTGGAAGAAAAAGATAAAATATGATAATATCCCCATTTGCAAACCTAAATGGAAGAAACGCGAAGAGTCTTGCGCATCACTGAGCTTCTCTTCTGGCAGTGACCGTGTTATAACATGAAACCGCGATTGTGACAGATTTATAAGCACGACCTATCTAACACGGTCACTCCTAGAAGAGAAGCTCAGTGATGCGCAAGACTCTTCGCGTTTCTTCCATTTAAGTTTGCAAATGGGAAAATTATCATATTTTATCTTTTTCTTCCACTTCGGTCTCAGTGAGACCCTTCCACATGCAAAGACCACATGCAAAGATGCCGCCGACGACGACTCTCTCGATATTCAGGACACCATTATAAAATTTATCATACGGCGCGCTAAGTCTAAGGTGTATCGCTGCCTCGGTAGAGAAGTGAAGTAGAAGAGAAGCCATTGAGTCCCTCTCTCATTCATCTTTTACTGTGTAAATAGGTCATGGTTGCCGTTCTGTCTGGATCGTGGTTTCAAGTTATATGGGTCGTGATTGTAATTCTAATGTTTTGGTAGTTGACTTTTATATGGATCGCGTTTCAGGTTATATGGGTCGTGATTGTAATTCTAATGTTTTGGTAGTTGACTTTTATATGGATCGCGGTTGTCATTTTTGGTTGATCGTGATTGTGTTTTAAAACGTGTTCTCTTCCCTCCCTATTAAACCATTCGACCGATTCATCCACATTGTGGTTTCATTATCGTGTTTGCGCTCAATCCACACGTTGGGTCAGGTTTCACATGCACCATGGACCGTGGTTTTTATCTCCTTTGCGTCATGGTTGTCATCCAAAGCTCTAACGTAGACTAGAAACCACGACCCATATAACATAACAATAACGACCTTGTAACAAAGTAGCCACTACTGACACAGCCATTTCAGGAAGTCGTGTTAATGTCGTTTCCTCCACGCAATCTGTTGGAATCCCTGCATCCGGTGAGAAAATGCGCGACCCTTTGGAATCAACATGTTGATCAATATATCTGACCAGCCTATAATAGTGGTAATTGGCCTCCAAGAATCTTAAAAAATAAATAAGAGGACCATGAAGGAGATATTCAAAGAAGGCATCCAGTCATTCGGGCGTTCTTCATTTACGTGTGATCCCTTCTTTCGTTCTTCATTTACGTGTGATCCTTTCCCTTTTCTCCAGAATGTTTAAGACATTCCTGACGCTCAACGGCGTCGACATGAAGTTCAGGTAACATCTCCAGAACTCCGGCTTCTCGACGTTGTATGGTTTATGTACGTCATGGAGACATGTCGTGTACACAGATCATGCAGGCGTTTATGGAAGGTCGTGGTTGTGAACCAAGAAAGATCGTGGGCAATAACCACGATATAACATGCACATGGACTACGAGATCAGATCATATGACAATTTTGTGGTTGTCATACAGACTGTGGCGTTGTTATTATGGATCGTGGTTTTCGTTTCAGCCTGGCAATGGTTATGATGTTCGACGGATCGTGGTTGTAAGATGATATGTATTGTTGTTTTAGTGTTACAGGGGTCGTGGTTTCCACGATACATAGATCGTGGTTTGTCATACACGTTCAACTCTACGTCGATGACAACGATCCATTGTGCATGCAACAACGATCCCTTGTGCATGGCAACAATCGTGGCTGATAGCCACCAGCCTTGAAAAACCAATAGTCTCACGACATCCTAATCGCATTAACTACCCGTTCACAGGCATATCAAGGTGATTCTTGGCTTCAATTACTTGCTTTAATGTCGCTACTTCCCCTTAACCCCTTTGGAATATATATAAGGGGTACTCGGGTGTAATCCTTCCCAGAATCCTTACTGCGAACTTAAGCATTCATGGATTTGGTTGCTCTTTCAATCAAAATACTTGAGGAGACATTCGAGGAAGGCATCGAGTCATTCTCTCGTTCATCCTTTATGAGCGATCCCTTCCCTTTCATTAGGAACATTCATAATCTCCCGGAAGATCAACGGCCTCCGCAGGAAATTCTGAAGACAATTTTCGAACTCCGGCAACTCGCCGAGAATTTTTCTGTGGCGGACAGAGAAATCGAACGGTATCATTCCGCTAGGTCTCGTGATCAGCAGTTTAATGAGAAAAGGCTGCACTGGATCGAGAGGTACGACGCGGCAAAGAGAGCTAAAGCTAGAGTCGCTAAAAGATTTGAAGAGCTCAAGTTGGCCCACCTGTAACACCCATCCAGTCACTATTTTTCTTCGTTGTAATCTTGTAATTAAACGAACGTTCAATTATTGATTTTATAGTCATCATGCGGAGTTTTTCATGTATGGACAACCAGGATCCATAAGGGACATGCTTTTCCCTTTATATGGGTCGTGATTGTAACGCTTTGTAGTTTGTAGTTGCAATGTTAGAAAGGCGGTCATCCACACGATCAACATATGCTTTCTTCGGAGAAAAAGGCAATGAATATTGTAAATGTTAACATAGCCTCTTCCACCACCACCTTCCCTCGTTATGGTTATCTCACCCGCTAATGAACTCTCTTCCCCACCTATGCCGTAAACTGAAGGATGTCCCACCATGGATCGATCAACCCACCTCAACAAATAAGCAGATGATTTGAAATCACTGTTGAGGGCCCCCTTCGAAGTTGAACAAGGTGATAATAATATATATATATATATATATGCATAATTTTTTATTACAAAAACTTCCATAATTTCATATTTTTATCCAATATGACAATTTACAACTAATAACTTCCTGTATTGTCATCTGAATTGCTATCTATTTTTTCATATACATATTGGTTCACTTCATCTGAGTCGGAAGGTGAAGAGATATTTCCCTCGTGCTCTTTTACACTTTGAACTAGATTTTTCAAACTTTCTTTTTGTGAAGAATTGTATGTAGTACCCAATGCCCTATAAAATTCACCAAGATAGGTCAAGAATTTGAATTGATTACTCGTTTTATTCTTCTTGTTTATTGCACTCGATCCAGCTTCAACATCATGTTGTGTTTGTCTCGAATATCGCTGGGGTCTAGAAATGTCTTCCATACTGCGTTTTAAGGCGAGTTAGACTTGTTTTTCCTCCAAAGCTATTAATCTGGCATCCTCCTCTGCGTCTGTTGTGATTGCCATTCATGTACTAGATCCAGAAGCACATGGTTTGGATGGAGAGGAAGGTTTTCTATTCGAATCTAACAGGGCTTGAAACAGTATTCGGACCTCGATTGGGGCATTGGGGCATAGTTTTGCATCGCCACCTCGACATGACAAGTGTAACCGAAACCGATGAGTATTATTCACAAACTTTGCGCCACATATACGACACTTGATCTTTAATTTTCCCATTCCTGGTGGTGATTCAACCAGGGAAGCGTAGACCCAAATGTCTGACGATGGGTAAGATGACGACATATCTGCACTCAGTTTGTAGAGATTAGAAAAAAAACAAGAAAACAAAAAAAAAGACACGAATCAGAATATTGATAAATAATTGCAACAACGATATTGTGGTTGTTATTGTGATCTATATAGGCGTAACCACGACCCATATAGCACTACTACCATGATTCACAGCTACGGCTCACGGAAGATGGGACAACACCCAAATGCTCTAAATGCAAACAAATAGGTCAGGTGTAACCACGACCCATATAGCACTACTACCATGATTCACAGTCACGGCCCACGGAAGATGGGACAACACCCAAATGATCTAGATGCAAACAAATAGGTCACAACCGGCGTCGATGCACTTTCGGCCCTACTGGCTGAGGCCGAGGCTGATGATGACTTAACATGTTGGCGTAAAATTTACATTATTTGCGACATGTCATTTGAACTGTAATACATACACTTCATGGTACATTTTCATGGGACAAGCCTAGGGCGTGGTTGTGAACCACGAACTAACATTAATTATAACCATGTTCCAACGTGGACAGTAACCATGATCTAACATGCATGTGTACGACGGGATCAGATCACGCCACAGTTTCGTGGGCATTATACAGACTGTCATTGTTGTAATGTTGTAAATCACCGTGGTTGTCGCTTTAGATGGGTCGTGAAAGCGACCCATGAAAACGGGTCGTGGTTCTGATATCACAGGGGTCCCGGTTGTCACGATATATGGATCTTGGTTGGCATCCACATTCAACCACCCATATACAACAACGATCCATTGTGCATGTCAACCAACTTCTAAATGTTCGTGAACAATTACGACCCATCTCGTTCACCAACCCATTATAGCCTATAAGTAGAAGAAACATCGAATGCAACAAATAAATTCACCATTCATCGTCAAATCAGTGTTTGGCTTTCTTCGCCTACGCCCCGTCTGTCAACTACGATCCATTATGTAATAAACCACGGTGACGACCGTGGTCGCGGTTGTCACACCATACATATCGTTCATGTCATATACATTGAGGCGTGATTCACGGCCACGACGCACATAACATGTTGGCCACCATACACTGACCGTGTCAACCACGATCCATTGGGCCTTGATTGTCATGCTATACATTTCGTTATAGTCATATCCATTGGGTCTGGTTGACGCACATGACCCACATAACATTGTTAATAACCAGTATACATTGACCGTCTTCCATTACCTTGCTTTGCACTGAGATGTATTGAACTTGTAAATGTACTCGCTGACTGGTGATGGAGGGGCCTAGGGAAGAAGATTCAAAACCAGTAAAAGACAGAAAACAAGGATTAATCCGTTAAGTGAAGGGGAAAAGGGAAAGTGAAAGTGGTCGTAGAAGAAGTTTGGAACTTATATATCGGTGATCCGCATGGGGACACGTAAGCTTGTGTAAAAGCGTCGAAATAGGCGGTGTTCCGTATGTCACATCAAACTACAGATATGCTCTGATCCGCACCGTCCATTAAATTTGTAACATCGAGAAACCCAACCAATGATCATAATATTCAAATCCAATGGACCACAACAGTAAAACTAATAGTTTTCGTCAAATAAATTAATTAAAATGATTTGTCATCTTTACGCAGTGTGGGCCACTGATGGCTCGATACGTGCCACTAAAGAATTTTTCGAAGAAATACATCGTCCATGAACAATTACAACGGATTGGATTCGATTTATGATGAGCCCATAGACTAGAACCAGGTGATCGACGATTGATATTCTGCGTTTGGAACCGTAAGCGAAATTCTGCCTTTTTAGCACGCAAAAATGTGTACATGAGGGGTCGCGCTCGTTTCCTAACAGATTGCGTGGAGGAGGCTTCATTATTGCACATTCTAAAGGGTCGCGCATGATTCTGGATGGTCGCTGATTCTCGACGATCGCTGGTTCTCGACGGAATACGTCGAGGAAGCGACATGGATGTGATTTCCTGCAAAGAGTGGCGGTTGTGGCTGTTGGGTTGTTGCGGCTGCAGTCGTTATATTATATGAATCGCGGTTGTTAAGCGATATGGGTCGACTGTGTCATACCATAGAACCATCTCACAAAAAAGCACAACCACGACCCATATAGGATTGTGGATGCTAGGCACGATACATTGTTCGTCATATACACGACCCCTCTCGTTTACTCAACCATAATAGAAGAGCGTAGAATAAAATTCAACATTTACTAATCAATATTTGACCCTCTTCGCCAGTCTACACATCTTCGCATTGTTTTGTTGGGTTACTTCGGACTCAGCTATCGCCAGGTATTTACTCTCCAAGTCCGAGCTCGGGCTAGAAGAGTAGTTTGCATGTTGGGTCGCGGTAATAATTTCGTTAACATCGTGGTTGCTATGAATTATGGATCATGAATGTAGTGAGGAATGGGTCGTGGTTGTCGCCTAAGAAAAAACGTGGTTGTCTTGTAATGGTGGAATATATGGGTCGTTATCGCCGCGTTATATGGGTCGTGATTGTCATGACCAACGGGTCGTAGTCGATATAAATCGTGTTCTCATATTAAATTGGTCGTCGTCGTCGTTCACCTATGTAATGGATCGTGCTCCTAGTCCATGTTGGGTCGTATTCGACAGCAACGAATTTAGGAGGAGCACGGCCCATATAACACGGAAACCATGATTCATATATACTGAGAACCACGACCAATTCAACGTGCAGAACCTTACGCAGCACAACAACGATCCAGTCATTATGACAACCACGATCCATATTTCATGGTAATTACAACCCATATAACATTACAATTAAGACAATGTAGAATGAAAACATCGACCCTTATAACATTGTGTTAACTGTCAGACGAGAAGCTCATTGATGGACAGGACTCCGCAAGTTTCTTACACTATCCATTACAGTGGGTTTGAAGACGCGGCCGCTGTAACTACTTTAACTAGTTGTGGTTTCTGTCACATGGAGATCGTTGTTGCCTTACATGTAGATTGTGTCTTCCATGACGTATGGATCGTGTTTCTCCTAAGGCCGTTGGTGACAACCACGATCGAGCATGGATGACAACCACGATCTATTACATGTTTTAACCATGAAAATGCTAACACCACTAACTCTTACAAATATCTCAGAAACTACTCTCGCGACAACAATAAATTTACCGACGAATATGTTCTCCACATGTACATAACTACCTCGCATATGTATACATGGGATATTAGACACCTACGCATGCAAGTACTTCTTGCAAAATATAACATGGTCGTGATTGTACTACATATTTGATCACGAGCCTTTGCATGCAGAGGCTCGAGGCAACCACCAGTTTTAAAGGGACGTAGCTGTCATGCCACACGTTTCATTGTTGTCGTCTATGCTAGGTCGAAGTCGAATATCAAGACCATCCACCATCTGATTCACGAGTTTCTTGCTGTCACCCACGAACGTGATTGTCATGCTATAGAGATCGTTGTTGTTAGCTACGTTAAGTTGTGGTTCACATCCACGACCCAACGTTCTTTATATATATCCACGACCCTTCTATTCGGAATCAGTAGCACATTTAAATGCAGTAAAACGTATTAATGACGATACCTACCCACCCTTTGGAAGAATCCCCACCCTCACATTAACCATTTCTTCAACAGCCTATAAAAGTGGTACTTGGGTAACATCTTGCTGAAGCCAATCCGAACCACAAATCCATCCCACACTATCTCCCACTTAATTCCGTGTTCTGTTTGGAGATCTCTCAAACTCTATTCGCACGGCAACAATAAGTTCACATTTAAAGTGAGAGTGCAGTTGTCATGGGTTGTGGTTGTCATGTAGCATTGGTCGGGGTTATTCCGATGTAATATGGTCGTGGTTGTCATGTTACATGGGTCGCCTTTATTGCTTGTTCACCACGATCCATAACATGGGATATTCGATATCTATATATGCCATGTCGTAACTTTGATGAGCAGATTTCCATCCTTCTCAACGACAACAGATCAAACTGAAGATTTCCATACACTCATGTCTCATAACATCATTACTCAGCCACACCTCCCCTCTATAGACACAGCGGGGGGAAGAAAACTCTCTCGCTCCGTAGGGAGAGAGAGTGACCTTGGTGTGTTATTCATGGTGCTCCATCCTCGGCCATCCGCGTGATCAACTCGTTGACCTATGAAGGACCGGAACGTTGAATGACCATTGAAACACCACGACCCATAGTTCATGATATCCACGACCCATAAAACATGACAACCACGACCATAATTACAGGACAATGTGAAGATCTGTTCTCTTGGAAGGGCAACCAGTGAGCTGCAAAGCAATTTTGGGAGTGTCTTATTTAAGCCTCACCTTTTCAACAGAGTTTTCCATCTCACTGGCTGCCCTTCAAAGAGAACAGATCCTCACATTGTATATTAATTATGCCCATGGTTGTCAGGTTTTACGGGTTGTGGTTATCATGCAACATGGGTTGTAGCGTTTTAATGGTCATTCACCGATCCGGTCCTTCATAGGTCAACGAGTTGTTCACACTGACGGCTAAGGATGGAGCACCATGAATAACACACCAAGGTTACCCTCCCTCTCCCTCTCCCTCTTAAGGGAGGGAGAGTTTTCGGAACCCGCTGTCGTGTTTATAGTGTATGGGAATCTGCCCGTCCACATAGTTTGATCTGTTCTCGTGGATAAGAATGGAAATCTGCCCATCCTATCATATAATATTCGTTGTGGCTGTAATGTAACATGCATCGTTGTTGTCAGTGTATTAAGGGTCGTGACTGTAATGTAATATGCATCGTGGTTTTCAATACAAAATGCCTCGTGATTGACATGTTAAGAGGATCGTGGCTCATTGTTGTCGTCTATGCCGAGTCAAAGTTGAAGATCAAGACCATCCACCATCTAATCCACGAGTTTCCTTGCTATCAACCACGAATGTGATTGCCATGTATATAGAGGTCGTTGTTGTTGGGTTATGGTTCATGTATACACACACACACACACACACACACACACACACTCCCACTCACACTTATCGATTCATGAACCTTGGTGCATGATAACCACGATCCAATGTAGAGAATGATCGTAATGAATTGTTGTGCTTTTGAACCACGATCCATAGATGAAGTGGTGAACGTAACTGATCATGGTACTGTAATTACATTATACCTAGAGGATATGGTAAGCTTAACAACGGGTGATGGCACCCATGACAAGTGGATTGAGGTTGAACTACCATTGCCAGTGACAACGATCAAACTAAGAAAACAACGACCTATGCGTCAATCGATCCAGGGTCCATGTATCAATGACAGACAAGACCTATCCAATGACAGTCACAACCCAAATTTCATGTCAACCACGACCTAACGTGGACTGTAATCACGTCTGTTTGCATCCGAGCGACTAACGGAAGATCGGTAGTGCAAAAAAATCAGTGCAAGAAATTAAGACCCTTACCATATAAAATGACAATGACAACTACAATCACTGATTCACATCAACTAGAAAACGTGTTATACGACAACCACGATCGGTATAACAAGGTAACCACGACCTTTAAATACTAACACACAGGATCCAAATATCATAACAGTCGAGGCATATAAAACACTACAGCAACCACCATATTGAACGATACCACGACCAATGGAACATTGATAATTGGTAGGTTGTGAATGTCCATTTAGTTGTGTCGCCGCATGATGAATATTGGATCGGTGTCGTCAATAGAGAACCACGCCCAGTATAACATGACATTAACGACCCAATCCCTCGTGTGAGCCACAACCCATGTCATCTTCATAACAAATCTGCAATGCAAACCACGACCAAACCTCGATGGGTGCACGTTGAAGAGAATAATTATAACCACGACGGATCTAACATGACACATGTATCACATATTACATTACAAAACACGACAAATATAAACTGAAAATCACGATCCATTGAAAGAGAGCCACGACGGAATTATTTACGCCTTTATGGTAAGACACCCACGATGGAGTTACAGTAGGAAGAAGATCTCCCTTCAGACGGCAATCTTACGCCGAACCTCCGTTCGCAGATATTACTTTCATGATTGCTCTGATTCGCCTTGCTGCTGCCCCTATTTTGTGCTTCTCCGCCAAGACTGATCTCTCTACTTCATCATTCCAAGCTGACATGGCAAAATATCAGAGCATATGGAACATATAATAAGGCCTATGCCAAATATGCTGGCTGGTATGAAAAAGACCAATTCTTACCAGTCGGAAGGTCTCCAGCCTGTAGTCTAGTTACGACCCTTCTCAATCAAAGGAGATAATGGTGGCAATATCTTGACTCCTTTGCTCCACGTTATTGTCTTAAACCAATGTTCAAATTTACTAAAAGACAAAAAGAAAAAAGAACATAAGAGATGAGAGAAGAGAGTCAAAAAAATGCATAGGGAACCTTTCCTTATCTTGTAGGTTTCCGAAGAGATGTTCATTGACTATGCATCAATTGGGATCGACTCGACGTAAACCATTCAAGGCAGCATAAAACTCAGGTGGGCCATATTCACTTGTTCTAGCTTTGTATTGAGTTCTCCCATTATTTTTATCCCAATTGATACATGGTCAATGAACATCTCTTCAAAAACCAACAATTGGTTTTTGAAGAGATGTTCATAGACCATGCATCATTTGGGAGAAAAAGAATGGGAGAACTCAATGTAAAGCATAGAATAAGTGAATATGGCCCACCTGAGTTTTATGCCGCCTTGAATGGTTTACGTAGAGTCGATCCCAATTGATGCATGGCCAATGAACATCTCTTCAAAAACCTACAAGACAAGGAAAGGTTCCCCATGAGTTTTTTCCGTCTCTCTTCTCTCATCTCTTATATTTTTTTTTCTTTCCTTTTCCATGTAATTTGAACAAGCTGTCCTCTGTTAGAGACACATAACAAATTACATAATTACTTGCTTGCCGTTTATTACAAACTAAATTTATGCAAACACGTATGCCATGCCCTAACCTTTTTCCGATGGCTGGGTGCCCGTTGAAATTGTCTAGTTGGCGGAGATCGGAAGTAGTCTACAAAACTTCCAGCGGAGACCTTTGAGCTTTAAAAAGATCGTGAACGTCCCTGAGGAAGGAGAAGGGTTCACGAATAGAGGAAGATCACGATATGGGCTGGGCTATATTATTTCTTCGAATATCTGCTCCGTTGTTTTGAATGAGATGGCAAGGAAATGCATGAATTAGCTTGTGGAAGTTTCAGCAAGGTACCACTCTTATAAGCTGGCAATTCAATGGCCAACCACGATTCCGAAGGGTCGCGCTATTCGACACGTTCGCACGGATAACGAAGGGTCGCACTCAGTGCCCAATATATTACGGGGAAGGGACGTCTTTAGGGCGTGTTTGGCCGGACCAATCCCATGGGATTAGGAGGGATGGAAGTGTTTTTATGGTAATGATGGTGGTGATAGTGGATGTCGGCTAATCCTAAGAGATGGGATGACTTTGGATGGCGAGCGTGTTTGGGATAGCCATTGGATTCGCTGTACACCATCGACATCCAGTCGGGCGTGTTTGGGTATGGCATTAGACCTCCACATGTTTGTCCATAAAAATATCGACCATGAGGTCGTTTTCCCTTTTGAAGAAGAAGCCTCCTTGTGCGTTGAATATGCAAGCTGGATTCCTGCCTTTCCGGTCGGTTACGCAAGGCAGCTGGCTGCGTGGTTGCGTAAACATGAGGTTTTTGCAGGAGGATCCGTACGGAGAGGGCCACGCATGGAGAAGGGTTGAGAAAGAACAGGAAAATCGAAAGAAATTTCGTAGGGAAATCTAGGAATCAATGGAATTTCCATTGCGCATGTAAACAGGGCAACCATGTCGCTGTGACTTGATGTGGCCCACCTCTGTGATCGGTTTGGGTAATCCAATCCGTTTATCATGCTTAGAGGATAGTTCAACCCATTACAAGGACTTTTGCGCAATCCACAGTACACGCAAATTGGTCTGCAATCGGTCCCATTACAAGGACTTTAGCACGTTCATGCATGGTAGATCGAGGTTGTCCTACATGTTGGATCGTGGTAACTAATCACACTAAGTCATTGAGCTTTAGGCCGATCGTGAACGTGATTGAGGAAGGAGAAGGATCACGAATAAAGGAAATGTAGTTGAAACGGAATAGAGTACAAACCTCGCAGTGGAAGAGGCTTTCAGACGAGCGAAGCGAGGAGGAGAAACAACGTCGCCCTCTGGCGGTTGGCTCCTGGATGTTGGCTTCTCTAGGAAAGCAAGAGAAAGGGAAGGAGAGGGCCTCTCAAATGTGCATTAGTGCAACATCTGCCCCATCAGAGGCTCGTGGTGCAGCTGATGGGTGGTCTGTGGGGCCCGACAAGATGTATGTGCTTCGTCCAGGCCGTTCGTCTGGTTTAAAATATCATTTTACGGCATAAAGCGAAAAGCGATAGTGATACAACTCTCGGGTGGACCACACTGCAGGAAAATAGTCGTTATTGGATATCCACCACTATGATCCCCTTAGGTCCCACCGTGATTGGATCATGGTCATTTTTGGTCTCCTGCCATACAATGATCTTTAGAGATTATATGGACGGCATGGATGAAACACGTAGTTGGTGGTGGGACCCACAGAGCGCCGAGCGCCAGCTATTGGACGGTGTCCCGGGGAGTAGCCGATCCATCCATTTCTCGGGTTAAGACAAATGGGTGACTTCGCTTCACGCCAGGACCGTACAATTCCTGAACCAGGGTCAGGGGCATTTTCGTCCAATAAAAGGTCCAAAGGCTGTCAGAAGGCCGTTTAGGGAATATATGGAGTGTGGTAGTGATCGAGGTAAATTTCGCAAACTTCGAGAACGGTACGGTCAATTTCTTAAAAAAAAATAATTCAAGAACGGCCAGCATTCTTGCAACTGACCGACGGGTTTGAGTAGTGCGGCCCACTCATAATCAAATAGATGATCCAGACCGTCCATTCACTCAGTGGGGTGGGCACAACCTTCGCCAAGCTTTCCTTTTGACACCACGCAAGATATCCCACGTTCCTAGCCGTTAAACGCAAGATGGACGGCAGAGTAGATAGACTTGTGGGCCACACCGAAATTAATCCAATCTTGCCATTCCTAGATGGTTTTTCGTTCTAAAGACAATTGACGACATGGATTTTCTATTTGACGTCTTCCTGAGGCCCACCGATCATCACAGCAGTGTCCGTAAGCTCTGTTTCGCAACAAAGCTTACGGAGGAATGTTGTGGGCCACCATCATGCATCCTTGTTCTGATCCGGACCGTCCATCAGGAGCCCACGGTCCCTCTCATTAAAGCCTAGGTGACAGAATTGCAAAAGACAATGAATAGCGGTTTTCAACCATTCAAAAGGAAGACGAACGGTGCAAGAAGAACTCTGTGGACAACACCAAAATCAGTCAAGAGCCATCCTTTCCTGACTAGTTTTTCGCCATGCTTCCAATGAACGGAGTGGATTTCTCCGTTAACTTCAATAATCGGCCCCACCAATCACTCAACGCAAACAGTCTACGCACCTCACGCACAGATCACCACCTCTTTGTTGTGCGTAAAGGAAACTTAAGCAAGAAGTTTTTCAGCTGACCTTCATAGCTATAAAAAGAATACACTACCAAAAAAATGACCAAAGGCTACGGACTATTCTTCTTTATGGCTACGGCTTTAAACCGTAGCTAATTTGCTATGGCTTAAAACTGTAGCTAAAATTGTGAAAACCATAGCAAAAAACTAACTCCACCAGATGTACGTACAACCTTAGATACGTCATAAGGGCCTCTACGAGGCCCATTAAAATGTGTGTACTCCATCTAATACGTCTATCAATTTTTTAAAAATATTTTAGGCCGGAATCCAAAAAAGGAAGTAGATTGAAAGCTCAAATGTACCACACGGTAGGAAAGAGTGGAGTTTAATCCATTGATCGATGGTGTGGTTTAATTAAACTTCGATTTTCCTAGATGTTGGGTTCATTTCCACTAAAAAAATATTACAAAATTAATAGATGGAGTGGATATATTGATTGCATCAAGATGGACCCCATAAAGTCCTTGACAAGGTCGTCCGTCTGGATCCCGTCAAATGAGAGCCGTGGAGGGCCAATTACAGATTGATCAATTGCTATGGTCCTATTAGCTTTTATCTATGGTTAAAAACCGTAGCAGGACCGTAGTAGGCAAAACTGTGGAATCCACCTTGCCTTTTTATTTTCCCCCTCTCACGAAAAGTTTCATTTCCCCCCACCCCTTGGAAAAAAACCCCGTTCCCTGTCTCTCTCTCTCTCTCTCAATCTCCAGCGCCCCTTCTCTCATCTCTCTCTCTCTCAATCTCCAGCGCCCCTTCTCTCATCTCTCTCTCTCTCTCAATCTCTAGCGCCCCTTCTCTCCTCTCTCTCTCTCGATCTCCAGTGCCTCTCTCTCTCTCTCTCTCTCTCTCTCTCTCTCTCTCTCTCTCTCTCTCTCTCTCGATCTCCCGCACCCCTTGTGAATGCGTTAAAACTTCTTCAACCTTCTATAGAAACCCCAGCCTCAGATTCTTCCTCTCTGAAATTCTGAAAATAGAAAGGAAGGAGAGATTAAAATAAGATCTCTCTCTCTCTCTCTCTCTCTCTCTCTCTCACGAAAATCGGATTGGGGAAAACGAAACAATCACTGAAGCGGAACGATAGTGTCGACGAGGAGCAGCTCAACTTCTTCCAAGCATCCTTTAAACCTCACTTCTCCCAATACTAAACGCTCCAAGGTTCTCTCATCTTTAGGGTTTCTCTCTCTCTCTCTCTCTTTTTCTATTTCCAGCGTTTTGATTTTGATGAGGGTTTGCAAAACATCAGATGGATATTCCACATCCGTCAGATGATGCCGGCAACACCAGTTGTACACTTCAGAGTGATTTGTCTTCTCTTCAAGAAGGCCCTTAATTTCCCTCCGATCTGACCCCTGTCAACGTGCTGAAGGAGAAATCTAACCAGGGCACCAACAGATTGGTGTGAGGGTGAAGATTTTCCAGTTTTAAAAATGTTTTTTAGCCAAGCATGTTTGTTTTTATTTCTATTGAAGTCTCCACTTTTATCTCCAAATAATATTTCTTGGCGATTGGCGTGAAGGGTGAAGATTTTTTGTTTCCTTCTCTTATCAGAAGAAGGAATCCTTTACAGTGCTCTCGACAGAAATTCATTCCCACATAAATTCCAATTTGGTTTCAGTACATCTGCATTTCAGGTATACTTCACATTCCAAAAAAAGAAAAAAACTCTGTTGTTGTTGTTGTTGTTTTCTTTTATAAAATGTTGTTTGTTTTTCTTTTTTATTTAAATTTTAGGTGGAAGGAGCAGCTCTTGAAGATGGGAGGGGTGTAAGCATCTGGGATACTTTCTGTTCGCTTCCTGGTAAATAATCAAAATGCCTTTTTCTTTTCTTTTTTTTTTTTGTGGGTATTTTACTATTTCTTCTCTTGGGCTTTTCTGTAATTATTACGATGACTGGTGTTGGATTATTTTTTTTTTTAATGTTTTTAGGGAAGATATTTGGTGGAGCAAATAGAGATGTAGCAGCTGATGTATATCATTAATACAAGTTATTTGCACTTTATTTGAATTTGAGGGGACACGAATTTCCTATTTGGGGCCTACTGTGATGTCTATGTGGCATCCACTCCGTTAATGATCACAAGAATTGCAATGTGGTATTGAATTTGTTGAGTTGCTAGAGGATGACCCAAATTCAAAGGCTAAAGTCTCAATGTATATAGCTGTATTCAAGCAAACCCCTCATGAACATGCCCGGTCCAAGAATCAAGTTCCACTTATCAGGTGGGATGTGGATGTATGAGAAAAGTGAAAGAAGTGCCACTTGAAGAGTGTTCCAAATCCCTCTCACAGGCGCTGCATTTAGTTGCAGAAGGGGCACATCACATCCATGGTTCTTGAGTCAGCTATGGTGTTGCCGGATTTCTTAGGGATGTCTTTTGAGTCAATGACAAGAGATTGGATTCCACTGTTTTTGGTTAGATGTCTCTGGGTTGTAGGTCTGCCCATCATTTTCTTTCCTGTTCTTGTTTAGTGTTTTTTTTTTTTTTTTTGTTGCTTGTCTGGCCTCGAGTTCTTCTCTTCAAAAGAAAAAAAAAACATTGCTATTCTGGGCTGTTTGGGTTAGATATGGCCCATTTAAAGGCTATGTTGCAGAGGGGTCCTTAACTCCTTACACATTTTAGTAAGTGCAATTGTGCAAATGATAGATTGATACTTTCATGCAAACAATCACTGAGAAGTTTGGACTCCATTTGGGGGATTCAGGGAAATCCAGAATAATCCTTAATCTCGATTTTGGCAAGCCCCATACCCTCCCATTGCACCATTAGAAAAAACTAGAAGAATACTCTTCTGTCACTATCCCTTTGCAAGAGAAGGGAGACAACTCTAGCAGATTCTGTTTGTTTGGATATTTAAACACTCTTTTTACAACCATTAATATGGCCAATATATAGGCTTGTTCATCTGTAGGCTAATTCTCTCTAAACTACGAATAAAGACTAGGGAAACTAGTATGAATATATAATTTGCTGTACAAGTTAAACAAAAATGAAGATTAACCTAAATTTTTTGCTTGAAAATAGGAAACTAAATATATTTAGCTAGAGACCATTAAGATATTATTCAGGTCTTAATGCATCATGACACCACCATTCCTCTAATGTTTATCTAGATACCATTAATTGCACAATGATTCTATTCCAATGCTCTTACGGGCATGCATGTTTGTGGATTTTAATGCTTTGTGACAGACTAGAATTTTTCTGAGGATAACAATATATCGGTCCCGTGGGTTCCAAAATATCATCTAAAATTATTGAGTGCCCTGATTAAGAAAAGAACAATAGTTTGTCTTTTAGCCCATCAAAAAGGTGGCAAACCATTTTGTCATCGCGTGAAGGGAATTAAACAACCAAAAGGTGCCCCACCTTCTTTGTAGATGGGGTAGATGTAAAGTAGTGTGATCTTTGATTAAAAAAAAAAAGTTGAGCATGTAAATTACCTTTAGAATGATAGTTTGGCAATGAAACAGCCAAAAGCTACCTTTTAGTTGTTAGAAAAAAAATACCTGCAGAATGATAGTTTTACAGAGTTTTGTGTGTGTGTGTGTGTGTGTGTGTGTGTGTGTGGCTCATGTTCGTTTTACCTTGTTCCAGTCCAAAGAGACCAAGGAGAGATGCCCTGAAATTTCCAATGAATGTTGATTACAAGTCTACACTTATTCAACTACTCTGCAAGTAGAATTCAACTCAACTCAACTACTCTGCAAGCCTCAGAAAAGGTAAGACTCAGCTTTTGAAAAACCTAGTGGTATTTGATAAAAAGTTGCCAAGTACTTGAATAACTCTAATGATTTCTTCACAAATACTTTTGGACTTTCTGAGGCTTGGATATGGTCACAATCGACCCTCAGTCACACTCATCTATCCCTTTTACACTTTAATCCTTAATTTTTCCCATCGATATGATTTTCTTGTCTTTTTTTCCTTTTCTAACGTAGGCAAGAAAATCTTCTCTAGAAGTGTTTAACAAACCTTTCGTATTCCCATGCCATAGTGGGGCTTTAGGGAGCTTTAGGAATTCCAGCGACAAATTCGATGATTTTTTTCAAGAGGAAATAAGGTGGATAATTGCCCACTAGAACAGACTCCATGCTCCAGGGAGCTTAGTGAAGAACAACTTCAGGATTTCCCTATTTTCTGTATCTCCATAGATCCAAAATAATCTGCTAAATGTCTCTACATATTCTTCGAATTGCGACATTGAACAGATTTCAAGCTTTTGTAGCATTTGTCATGCTTTTTGCTTGTTTTTATCCGTTTCTCTTTCTTGATTTGTGATACCACAAATCTCTTGCCTAAGAAAGGCTCCAAATAAGGATCCTCCACCATTGGCTGCTTCAAATGCTGCAACAAAACGATCATATTTTGTTGACAATTTAAGCACTCGCCAGCTACTTTGGCATTCCCTAATAAGCTGCTTTCATGATAAGATAGTTTTCTATCACTATCCCATTCATTGTAACGCGAACCAATTGCTATGTCCATTGCATTTCCCAAGCAGAAATTTCTGCTGCTGCAGTGGCTAGCTTGTTGCATGTAAGATAGACTCCTTTGTCATTGACTGGTTTAGTCTGAACTGAATCTAGTCTTATCTCTTGATCAATATTGCCTATGTTGGGCTCATGATCTTGATGAGATTTCATTCTTCTTTCCCAAAGTTTTTCTTTTTGATAACTATTGTTATAGCTATCAAACACTTTGGCTGGTTGTCTCCTTTTGTTATAACTGTTTCTTGGAGGGTGTCGACCATGATATGTTATTGCTTCAACCATTTGTTCTTCAATTTTTTGTAGAGCTGAATGGTAGTTCGACCAATTGATTCAATTGAATCTTCAATGCTAGGTATTTCATATCCATAATCTAATGGATATTCTAGCACACTTGTGACATATGCAATTGCTATGTTAACAACTGAGTTATATGGTCACATGTTTCCCAATCTTTTTCAAGTTTTGATTTTGTTATCCTTAAATCTTCATTTAAGGGTAACTGTAATTCTTGCATTCTCAATTGATGAGATTACTCACGGTGGTTGGGACAGTAATAGTATGTGAGATGCGAAAAAGCACCAGACACGGTCAGATCAGTCTAATGCATGGGGTCGCTGGAATAGTAATAAAAAGGAAACACTGGCAAGTGAATCTAAAAGACCAACAACAGAGGAGTGTCCTGGATTTAATTCTTAAAATAGAACGGAAGTGCAAAAGAAGTAGCCCATTCAATCTGATCAATCTACTCCCTGGGGAGGTTGGAAATCAAATGATGCAGGAAATGAGAGGGTTGAAGATGCTAAATCCCAAGATGTAAATTGTTGGAACCAACCAAATGATTCATCTGCCAAACCACATGTTTGGGATAAGGACAAGATGCATGGTCAATCTAATTCCGTCTGGGGTAGTCATAGCCCAAAGGGTACCCATATGGAGAGAGATCTTCAGACATTGGTGGTTGGAATGAAGACAGAGGACAAGATGAGTTGAACCAATTTTGCTATCGACAAAATGAATTCTGCATAATTCCAGCTATAATGACAGTGATCGGCTATCGGATGAAGATCAGTCCTGGGTACTTGATAATGTTTTTCAGCACCATCCTGACAAAGCGACAAAAATGGGTGAAAAGATTGACTATGTCATGGTTGGTAAGCACGACAAATACCAAGGTACTAGGTGCTTTTTTGTTGTCTTCACAAATGGTTTTAGAGCGGATTTCTCTTACCTCAAATGCCTGAAGAACTATGTCAAGGAGAAGTACCCTGATGGTGCTGAAGGCTTCAACCAAAAGTATTTCAAAAAGCGCCACTCAAAGGGCATGGACCCGGCGAAGCGGGCATGAACCAAGAAGAACACGATGGTCGTAGATCTAACCCCCTTGGGAAGATAGAACAATGAGTTTGTGTAGTAGGTTTTTTATTGTGCATTGGTCATATGTATATATTTTCTGCCATCTACCCTTCCCCAAATGTGGTTAACCTCTCGTTTGCCCCTTTTAACTACTGTATATATTCGTCATCCCTCTGATGAATGCACGGCCCAATTTGGGATCAGTTCGGCCATATGGCTAAGCAGTTGGCTTCCATATGTTTAAATAGTTTTTTTTTTTTTTTTTTTTTTTTTTTTTTTTTTTTTTTAAAAAAAATTATCAAATCATCTGAATCAGGAAAAATCACTTTAAAAGGCCTATTTCAGTATTAAGCACTAAAAACAAGTTTTAATAAATGGATCGAAGTTCTTGATCTGTGAGATGTTTGCCATTCTGATTATCAGGATCATTGCTTTCAATTTTAGAGAATGAATTGTTCCCTTTCATTTGATTATTTGTAGATAGGCACACGCCAAACAATGGGAAGTGACCAATGATCAAGGCAGCCATTGTGTCCAGTCCTTCGTAATCAACAATTTGCTCACAGCCATCAGGATTCTCATTTGTTAGGTTCATCAGAACCTGCAAAGAGGAAAACAAATTAAAAGTTTAAAACTTTTGAGAATTCAATTCCATGCTCTACCATGACACACATATATTGAAGTGGGTCCCTGCTGAATTTAATAAATAAGGATATATAAGACGATAAAATAAATAGCCAAAAAAAAAAAAAAACAGCAATCAGGAATTGGAGGTAAAACTAATAGGCGAACATTTTACTCTCATGTAATAGTCTCAGCTATAAAATGGAAGCACAATCAAGAAATGTCATGATATTTGGCTTGTTCCTTTTCTAATCCTGAACTAATTTGGTACTCTATGGTTCAACATATTGCTAGTCTGCATGTTTTTTCTAGTTACTTTGTATGATGTTTGGCTTGTTTTTTTTTTGTTTTTGTTTTTTTTTGGTACTCTATAGTTCATCGATATTTATAGTCTGCATGAATTTTACACTATATATTTGAATATATTTATAGTCTTAGGCTCCATTTGGTCATCACATTGGTATTTATGAATGTAAATTTATCTCAAACCAAATGGAGCCTAAGCCCTTTTTAACTCACTTAATGCAACTCCTTGCATTGCTTTGGTCTAACCCGGTAAAGGAGGAGGGAGAAGGGCTTCAAGGTGAGTTTTATCATTTTTTTCCATTTTTTGAAGCTGTTATAATTTTTGAGTTTATTTTTGCTTGTAGGATGGCAGATTTGCTCGCATATGTTGGTGTATGGCCTTACAATTCTCAGAGGTACATTCGGGCTTTGACTTCTCAGAGGTACATTCGAGCTGGCAGATTTGCAGGCTGGCAGATTTACTCACGTATGGTGAGTCGTGTCCTTTTCTTCCATTTTCTGAAACTGTTATAGCTTTTGAGTTTACTATAAGTAGATAGTTTTTAATTGGTGATAACCACTTTCCCTTGAGATTAAGCAAGAGCTGGGAGGAAGCGTTTTTCCCAGCCTAGAGGGAGACTACATCACATTGGTTAATGTATATCAGGCAGGTGTAGAGTGCTTGGAGACTAGTAAGATGGCTAACAGTAAAAAGAAAACAATTGGGAAATGTATATCACCGATGTGCCAAACACATCAGTGATAGCTGGTGTATATCACCGATGTACCACACACCAGCTATATAGCTGGCCATAGTGTGTGGTACACCAGCCATGCTGCTTCCGTATTCTACTGTATAGGACATCAAACAAGTGCAAAAGGATTCCTTAGTGTGTGGGTGCGGTGTTGAGTCCCCAAGTTCTGTTGGGCCCACCATGATGTATGCGATATATCCACACTGTCCATCCATTTTTCCAAACATTTTAAGGCATGGGTGCAAAAATGAGGCAGATCCAAAGTTCAAGTGGACTGCATTGTAGAAAGCAATGGGACAATATACTCATTGTTGAAATCTTCCTAAAGCCAACTATGATGTTTATTTGCCATTCAACCTGTTTATAAGCTTCGAATGGCAGGTTTACTGTAGATTAAGCCCAGTTTCGCTGCATGAAAGGTTATGGAATCACATGAAAGGTTATTTACTGGTTAGCTTTATTTTCCTGCTAGGTCTGAAAATGAAAATATGCCATTTCCTCGAAAAATCTGACAGATTGCAGCGAGGGTGGTGGTTTGGATTAGTCAAAAGGAACTTGTTGCAGTAGACATAAGGTGTTTGCTTTTGCTGGCTGGACACTTGTCAAGGTGTTCTACAACAGTCAGATTTAATATTGCAGTAGACATGGTGTTGTAATTATGTGACACAGACTTCAGATAATCTTCCCGGTTATTGTTTGCCTTCTGCTCCGACTGAAAGTATTGGCTATGTACTGCAGGTCCGATCTGCTACACTCAACACATGGCTTCCAGAACAGGTTGCATTT
Source organism: Magnolia changhungtana (assembly GCA_030180095.1). Classification (NCBI taxonomy): domain Eukaryota; kingdom Viridiplantae; phylum Streptophyta; class Magnoliopsida; order Magnoliales; family Magnoliaceae; genus Magnolia; species Magnolia changhungtana. The sequence continues at coordinate 791,553 of JASAUF010000070.1, read as the reverse complement.
ATTCAAAGTAAGCATGCAGAACACTTCTTAGGCTTACATTTCTTATGAGCTTTTTAATTGCCACAAATCTGCCTACCAATGATGACAGCTTCTTAGCCTTCTTTATATTGATTTTAATATTGGTCTTACTCTTTTGGTTGTATGCAACAATGGGAAATGAGAATCAAATAGCTACTGGGAAGCAGAACTGCCTCCAAATTACGACAGAAATCTTTTGGTGGGCTCTAGTTGATGAATAGCCTGGATCCATCACATGTGTTGCGAATCACCTTAGCACCCATCTTCTACGTAACATCTGTTTGTTTGTGGTCTAAACACCTTGGTCTTATTGGTTGTTTTTCACTTAGCAATACGAGATTTCTTGTGCATCAACTAAAGCTTTGTGTTTTCCTGAATTGTGCATGGTAAAATGGGATTTCACTACTTGTTAGCATGCCTGACTTGAGCTGACAAAACAGGTTTCTTCTAATTCAAAAGCAAAGCGGTCCCTGCGGTGATCGATACAACACGAAAGTGCAACCTACACCCAATATCCCACCTCCAAAGGTTGATTATGCCACTGATCTTTTCAATATGCTTTCTATGGATGGCCCAAGTCAAAATGGGTGATATTTTTGGGATCCATGACAAGCTTGAAAGTTCTTCATGTTCACTGTAAAGTAAATGAGTCAATGTCTTGCTTGTAAATATGTAGTTTTCACTTTCAGGTTGTTAAAATCATTGACCGGTATGAGACAGTGCATTCCAGAGATCTCAAGAGGCAATAAGCTTGCATTTATACAGGACCCGAAAATGGACAAAACCTGCACCAGGACAGTAACGGTAAGATTTCCTTGTAATTATCATCTCTGCTGATTGTAAAATTTCCCCCTTTGTCTGTCATTTATCTCTCTGCTGAACTGTAACTGCATTTTAGAGATGTGTTAAGCCAGTGTTTGGACGTACACGCCAATTGGCAGCACAGAAATTGAAACCCGATCGACGTGTTTGGATGTACACGCCAATTGACAGCACAGAAATTGAAACTCAAAATGGGTGGATTGTCAGTTACCATTTTTTTTCCCATCTTGAAGATTTCATTCATCTCAATGCAAGTTATCTTTTGCTCTCCGTAGGACATGTTTCTGAGGGGACAAAACCCAAAGGCAGGGGAGCTCCGAAGAAGGCTCCTGCTAGAAAGGTGTGCTTGCAAATCCTGAACTTCTTATTTCCCAATTATCTCCCTGTTTTTGTGGACTCCTCATTGCCTTTTTGGTTTTAGTCTTTCAACAGAAAATGTCGATTGTCGTTGATAGTGAAGAGGAAGATGATGAGGTGTGCTCGAGCTGAAAGAATGAATGATTATGTTGAGATCAGGGCTGAAGTTGGAAATGAATGATTGTGTTTGATTGAATGAATGAATGATTGTGTTTGATTGAATGAATAAATGATTTAGCCATGAAGTATTTATCTATATCAGCTTATATGAGTTATCAGGGTGTACTACAATGGTAAAGCTGCCATTACTATTAAAAATTTTTTTATTAACAATAGGAATTAACTACAGCTATTAACCGTAGCCCTTTGTTGAAAACCGTAGCTCTTGCTAATTTTAGCCTTTTGCTACGGTTCGCATTCTACTTTTCGCTATAAATACAATCCGTAGTTGTTTATAAATTTAAAACTACGGACAATATTGCTACGGATTTAATCCTACCTATAATTTTAATAGCTACGGCTATTACCCGTAGCCTTGTATCTGAAAACTGCAGCTGTTGTTAAATTAAGACTATTGTTACAGTTCTTGGTCAACTTTTAGCTACAGATATAATCCGTAGCTATAAGTACTTTAGGATACAGATGCTATGGCTACGGTTTTAAACCGTATCCATTGCTTCTATGGCTACGGATAGAATCCGTAGCGATAGATCTTTGACCTATGGCTACGGCATCAATGGCTACGGTCGTGCTACGGACGATAACCGTAGCCATAGGCCTTTGGCTATGGTTTTTCTCCGTAACCTTTGCCCCTTTTTTTTGGTAGTGAGAGAGAGTGAGAGAGAGGCATTCAATTTTCCAGGGAGCTCGGCTTGGATGTGGAAGAGAGAGAAACGGCGGAAGGCCTCTTCAAACAGTTTCTTCCTCCTTTTTCTTCTTTAATTCCTTCCTTTTCCTTTATGCTTTCTTTTTTCCAAGGGATTTTAGCTTCATCATGTTTATGTGTAGCTAAACTCTTAGCTAGGGCTAAGAGGTGAAGCTTATAACGTGATGGGAGAACTCTTTGCTTGTGCCTTTTGTTTAGACTGAACTAATGTTGATTTTGGTTTAATTAAGAGAATGTTTTCAGTTTTTAATGGTCTATTTTGACTAAAATTCCAATGGGTCTGCGATAGCTTTGAGCATGTTCCTTTCCTTTTTATGCTTATGATGTCAGGAAGCCCTATTGTTCACCATCGTCTCCTGGGCATGGTCGGATGACAGTACCCTTCATAACCTTCATACATTATTGATTGGTTAGTAATTAATTTAATTATGTTATTTACTTTGTCTCCTGGGCATGGTTTGGTGATGGAATCCATTCTAATTCATATACCTTTCATCTCTTGAAAACTATATCAAATAAAGTTCAGTTTGATTGTCATGGTTACACCCTTCAACTGGATGAAGATGGACTCTACGTCCAGTTGAGTTCTTGAAACAAGCATAAGATCTCCCTGATCTCTACAAGTGGATCCTCTGAATCCCTAGTTTCTCTTCCCTGAATTCTTTAAGTTTTAAATAATTATTCCATCATTATTTCTCAAATTACAATCGATTTAGATTTCATCTTAGTCTAGTTCTAGGTCTACTTATTTTTAGGTTACGTACAGGTTTCAGTCCCTGTGGATTCGACCTTGGTCTCACCAAGTTTATTACTACATCACAACCCTATACTTGGGGAGTGAACAAGTTTTTGTCTACATGTCTTTTTGGCTTGCATGTTATAATTATCTGACTCCATACTCTTTTTGGCTTTTTAAGTCATCCAGTTTTGGTCATTGTTTTCTTCACCTTAACTATCTATTCGTAAGCCTGTGATTGAAGGGTTAAGAACTTGTAATCTAGAGGAATTCCAGGTCATCCTTCATCCATTGCAGTTCCTATTAGATCAAGGAGTTTGTAATGATAAAAATCAGTCCTCGATGTTCAGAATCCTGTCTAATCAAACTCTATAATTCTGAGTCCTTTTCAACTCTTTGAATGTGAACTTACCGTTTTCATGTGCTAGGAAGGAGGAAGGCATGTTGGTCAATCCAACTTTCAATGTGGGCCCAGTAAAAGAACCAACTTTCAACGGTGGACAAATTAAGTCCATTGTTTCCTTTCATGTGGGCCAATTGAGCATTAGATCTTCCTACTTTTTTCGGCTCAGGCCCTAAAATATTCTAATAAAATAGATGGACGATACGGATATATAATATACATTATGGTGGGGCCCACGGATTTAAGTTAACATTTTAAGACCGGTTTTCTAGGTGGAATTACTCACTCATTTTCAAACAAGTGAAAAAGTAATAATTATTTCTTTACCAAGGATTTACCGGGATCATGGAAAATCAAACAGGCCCTTAAGAAAAAGGAATGGAAGCATCAGAACCCATTCAAGACACTTAACCCCGAGGATTCCTCTAACCATGGTTCTTTCAAAAAAAAAGAAAAAATCTTTAACACTTCAATTAGTGTTTTAACTTTTAAAAATGCAAAACTCAAAGCATGCATTAGTCATTTTGATTTTGTTTTTGGCAGTGCATTGCTATCATAAATATGAACTGAATGTCGTTTAGATTCGTCTATTTGGGGCCAATGCACAAACAATGGTGTTTTATGGAAATACAATGTTTGGAATTTGGATGATATATCTGATTTTGATTTTCTCTTTCGATTGTGTAGACTCACCTTCTCAAATAGGTTCGTTTAGGGCTTTGGAGAAATGGGTATATCTAGTTTTGGATGTTCGTGTTGATTAGGCAATTAATTATTTTTTTCATTTATGAGAAATGGAGATGGCTAAAGTCGTCGGTGAATGGTTGGACTTGAATTTCATAAATGTCATGGTTTTTTATTGTTGCAAACGCCGACGGCTTTGGCCCTCGAACTTTTCCGTTGGAAAGGCTGATGGTTTTAGCCGTTGAAGATGTCGGTGAGCAACACAGATGCCCCCTTTCTCGACGGACCTTTCGATGGCTAAAAGCTATTGGGGAAGGTCATTACCGACGCTTTTTAGCCGTCGGCGTTGTCCTAGTTTTTTGGTAGTGAATGGACACTCTAGAGTAACACCGAGACTATGGATTTGCCAATAGGTTTAGTATCTGTACTCTAGAGAAGGTTCGAGATCATGTTCTTCATCAATAGGAGCTTTGAATGCTCATTGAAGTGAGAAATCATAATGAAGAAAGCATGAATTTCGTGTGGATAGAGTCTAGGATGAGTGGGATAAGCTTGGAATACACTAGATACTCTAAACTGCATAAATCCACAATTTTCATAAAGTTCCGGGTCCTGTATTTATATAAAAAAGGCCCCAACGGATCTATAATGGCTAGTTTTCGGTGCTATTGAGTGAACATTCAGTAGTATCGTGGTACTGAATTAGATCCTTAAGTTGTTGGATGGTATTTGTCACTTTCGGTATTGCCTAACTATGTTCTTCGGTAGCATTCGGTGGTATCGAAATGTTTTAAGCACTCTCGGTAATACCGAAGGTGTCTTCAGTTGTACCGAGTGGCACTTCAATGGTACCAAAGGTGCCAATTCGGTGGCACCTTTACCAACCAAATTAGAATAGATTTTCCTATTTGAATTTTTGTCCAAAAATTCGTTCAACAACTTTGAACCTTCTAAAGCCGACATTAGAATGATAGAAAATATAAACTTAGAATGGATTGAATAGATGATCTAAGTGGGTTTTCCTATTTGTGTTAGGATCATCTATAGGCAAGATCCAAATCATAAAAGCTTCTTTGTATTCTGAACTTGTAGCTTGGGCTTCTGCTCCAGTTGCATCATCAGTCTTCATTTGTCAAGGACCCATCTGACTACTTGACACAATTAGTCACGTAATTGACAAACATAATGTGCACGGTGAGTGCACTAACAATCTTTCCCTTCGTCAATCACGTGACAAAAACCCAACCTAACCTAAGACATCGTCATGGCTCATACCAATGACATATCAAAAAAAGAAAGATTACATATCAAAATTTCAATTTACAACTCTAAACAATTTGAATATGTAATACAATAATGTTGATCCCCTGTAGTTTCTGCCATGATCAACCTGTAATAATAAGGAACAAACTCTGCAGAACAAAGAATCATTGTTTTGGTGGGTAGGTTTCTTCTCTCCCCTTTTGTCAGTCATTGGCAAAGGATGTACCAAGAAGCATGCCAAGAATAAATAGATGATAAAGTTTAGTTTAGGGAAGAGAAGACATTCAATGCACCATAATGTTTAGAATAGAATATATCGGCCAATTGTTGCTCGGTAGGCACGTGTTCTAGCATGATAATGTTTTCCTTGACAAGTTCACGTATAAAGTGATGTCAAATATCTACGTGCTTTGTTCGAGAATGTTGAACTAGATTTTTTGAGATATTGATAGCACTTTTATTGTCACAAAAAAGTGTCATTGTAGATTGCTTAATGCCATAATCCATCAACATTTGCTTCATCCACAGAAGCTGTGCGCAACAACTACTGGCTGTAATGTATTTAGCTTCAGGAGTAGACAATGAGATTGATTTTTGCTTTTTGCTGTGCCATGATACAAGACAATTTCTGATATAGAAGCGACCTCCACTAGTGGACTTGTGATCATCAATGTTCTCGACCCAATCAGCATCTGAGTACCTAGCAATGATGGTAGATGTGTCAAATGGATACCATAAGCCAAAGTCAATAGTCCCAACCACAAATCGTATAATTCTTTTTACGGCAGATATATGTGATTCTTTAAGATCGGCCTGAAATCTAGTGCACGCGCCAACGCTAAAGGCAATGTCAAGTCGACTCGCGGTTAGGTAGAGTAAGCTGCCTATCATACTGCGATACAAGTGCTGATCCACACTCTTTCCATTTGCATCTTTAGAAAGTTTGAGAGTGGTGCTCATGGGAGTATTATGAGTGTGGTTAGAGTCAAGTCCAAATCTCTTTATCAAATCTCTTGCATATTTGGACTAACACACAAATATACCACTTTCCAATTGTTTCACTTGTAATCCCAGAAAGAAATTCAGCTCACCTACCATGCTCATCTCGAATTCGGATTTCATTGATTTAGCGAATTCATGAGCAGCATCTTCACAGGTGGATCTAAAGACAATGTCATCTACATAAATTTGGGCAATGAACAAGATATTCCCAGTATTTTGCGTAAGTAGTGTTTTATCAACATTTCCCCTACAAAAATGGTGATCTTGTAAAAATTGCGTTAAGCACTCATACCATGCTCGGGGTGCTTGCTTTAGTCCGTAAAGTGCTTTGCTCAATTTGTATACATGTTGAGGATGCTTAGGATCTATAAATCCTTTTGGTTGTTCAACGTATACTTCTTCCTCAAGTACACCATTGAGAAAGACACTTTTGACATCCATTTGGAATAATTTAAATTTTAATGCACATGCCATAGAAATGAGAATTCTTATAGAATCAAGGCGAGCCACGGGGGCAAATGTCTCATCAAAATCAATGCCCTCAATTTGTGAGTAGCCTTCTGCCATGAGTCTTACCTTATTTCTTACTACATTCCCATATTCATCAGACTTGTTTTTGAAAATCCACTTTGTTCCGATAATGTTAGTATCAAATGGCCTGGGAACTAGCTGCCACACTTCATTCCTTTCAAATTGTTGGAGCTCATCTTGCATAGCTGTAATCCAAAATTCATCTTGGAGAGCTTCTATAACATTTTTGGGCTTAATTTTAGAAGTGAAGCATAGATGACTAAAAATACCTTCAAGTTGTCGTCGAGTTTTCACACCATTAGGATTTCCAATGATTTGATTGATGGGATGATCCTTAATGAGTGGCAAGTTGTTTGACGGTTGAAGTTAATGAGGTGAAGTGACTTTGTTATTTGGTTTACCTATTGTGAGCGTGTCTACTTCATCCTTAATATCAATTTTAGGACTATTTTGATCATGTAGTTGCTCATTTACAACTACATTGACAAATTCTTGAATAGTTAATGTCTTTAAATTGTACACTCTATAAGTACGATTGTTTGTAGAATATCCTAGAAAAATCCCTTAGTCGCTTTTAGAGTCAAATTTTCCTAGATGTTCTCTGTCTTTAAGAATATAGCATTTACTACCAAAGGCGTGAAAATATTTTACACTAGGTTGTTTTCCACTCCATAGTTCATATGGACTCTCATTCAATCCTACTCTAAGATATACCCTATTAATTATATAGCAGATGGTATTGACATCTTTGGCCCTGAGACTTTTAGCCATGTTTTTACTATTAAGCATAACAAAGCCCATTTCCTGCAACACCCCGTTCTTTCTTTCAACTACTCCATTATATTGAGGTGTCTTTGGAGTTGAGAATTCATGTTGAATTCCATTTTGATCATAATAACTTTCAAATCGATCATTCTCAAACTCCCCACCATGATCACTCCTAATACAACTTATATAATACCCCTTTTCATTTTGAATTCATTTTGCCGTCTTCTGGAATTCTTCAAATCCATCAGATTTTTCCCAAAGAAAGGCGACCCAAGTAAATCTGGAGTAATCATATACTAACACCAGAAAATATCTCTTTTTCCCATGACTCTCAACTTTGGTGGGTCCCACTAGATCCATGTGTAATAGATTAAGTGGTTTGGAAGTTGCTACGGTCGTTGTCTTTTTATCTATTTGCTTTTGAGACAATCATCGCACACAACCTTCTCCTTCTTCCTGATCTTAGGGAGACCTCACACCAAATTTTTTGAGCTTAGTTTAGCCAAATTCCTACAGTGGACATGTCCAAGTCTTTGGTACCATAGCTTGGATTCATCATTTAGGGCCATGTGGCATTTTGTGGATGTGACACTTTCTCCACTGCCTTGAATTACATAGCAGTTGTTACTTGTGCGAAAACCTTTCATGATAAGTTTACCTATGAGGTCTGAGATCTTGCACATATCTTTTGAGAATGTGACTAAGTGTTCTTTGACACAAAATTGGGAAATGCTTAGGAGATTATGTTTTAATCCCTGTACACAAAGAACATCCTCAATATTGGGCAACCTAGGCTCGACTATTGTCCCTTTTCCAACAATCTTGGCAGAGCTTAAAAAGGCCAAGTTATATATCCTAGAGGGGGGGTGAATAGGACTATGCCAAATTAAAATAAAATCAGCGGAATAAATTTAAACAATAGCCTTACAATTATAAATCAATAATCAATGCTGAAATCAAATCACCTTAATACATAAGTATTGAGAGGTTGATACAAATTCAGTTCTAAGGACAACCTTACACCATAATAAACAAGGGCTTATGATAGGACAACCTTATTTCTAGAACTTCTTTTGAATAAAGAACTCAATTTTAATAAAGATAAATGAATAGAAGAGAATTGAAATTAAATGCAGAAATGTAAATCTAATTTATTACAACAATCTCCACACTTGCTTGAAATGTAAATTGTTACGACATTCACATCCACATGTACATTCCACACAACTGAATGATAAAAGATATGAAAATTAAGCAAGTACTCAATCCAAAGACAGAGTTATAGTGGTTCGCCTGTGTATACACCAACTGTTCTTGAAACGACCACACGAGAATGCTACTCCACTCTAATATCCTCACACAGGGGATATTAGCGTTCACTATCAAATAGGTTTTCACAGGTTCACCCAAAACCTTGACAATTATGTCTTTTTAACTTGGGCTTACACAATCCAAAAACCCACACTTCTGAGTTTTCTGGCTCTCCTCAGATAACCACACAATTTGAGATTTTTCTGGCGAATCCCAAATAAAAACAAAAAAGGAAAGGAATTTACAGAATTGTAAAATACATGGATTTCTCCTCTTGTAGCTGCCCGGAAGAACCAATTGGAGTAGATGTTTGAATATAGAAGTTTAATGTCTACAACTCACTTTAATATGGTTCTAAGTTCTAATTGATTTTAGATTTAAACGCTATATTTGATTTTGATTCCAAGAAGAAGGAATAAGTCAATTCCTCTTTTCAAATCAGATTGGAATACAGAAACAAAATTAAATTAAATAAGCTATTAAAAAGAGAAAGAAATTATGCACAAAATAGCTTGAAAATAAACACTAACTTATCTCAGAGTGGAGCCTTGAATTCACTAAAATATTCAATGAAAAACTCTGAAATTCATGTGTTATTTATAGCAGAAAAAATTCATCTTCGACTGTTCCTAGGGTCATCACGACTGGTCTTGAAATAAACAGATTTTTGAATTTTTGAGCGCGATTGCTTCAGATCGTTTTATGACTGGTCGTGGGAAGTCCACGACTGGTCGAAGGCAGTCCATGACCAGTCGAGACCCCTCTACGACTGGTCGTGCGACCCTTGATTTAGTCGCTGGAGTTTGAGTCGAAGCTTTACGACTGGTCGAAGGTTGAGTCGAGACCATCTCACGTCCGGTCGAGCAGACTCTAGGACTGGTCGTAGGTACAATAAAAAAATCTGATAAATTGCAACCATCTTAGGACTGATCTTGGAATTTCTTAGACTGGTTAAGACAATACTAGGACTGGTCGAACAGGGTCTAGGACTGGTCTTAGAGTAGACCAAAATCTTATAATAATATTCATTTGGATTATGTATCCAAAGTGACCTATCCTAAGGTCAATCTAATGGTCTATCAAACCTGAAACAAGAAGTATGAACATTGAACACTTCAATTGTTTAAACCTTGATCTTTACGAAGCTTAATTTCTTCTCGATGTAGCTTGACTACTTCAGAAGCTTCAATGTAACTCTAAGTTGTACTTGAGTCCTGCATTTGAATCTTGAGCTTGCACTTGAACTTAAGTCTTGACCCGGAGTTCTCTCTTCATATTGTAGCTTGAATTATCATGAAGCTTGAAGAATTCTTTGAGCTAGACATCAAGTGTTGACGATGTGTCTCGAACAAATTTATCAAGATACAAACACACAACATACGGAGGCGTTTTGACACACAAAATTTGACAATCAAAGAGGAATCAAATCATAGCACTTACAATCACCCCCTTTGTCAAATTTGTGATAAAACACTTCTCATACTTCAATAAGATAAGCATCACTTACACAATAACGAATCATGCACCAGTTGTTAACAGAGACAACTCATACTCCCCCTGTCAACACAAACTTAACTCCCCCTGAGTTAATACACCTCAACTCCCTTTGAGAAGGTATCAATCATATCATAAAAAGAATGCACACATTCTCCCCCTTTTTGTCAAAATATGACAAAGGAAGAAACAAAGATAGGTCATGAAAAACAGAAGTAGATATATCAACTCAGAATAATAAAAAGTGCAGGTGAATAACAACACAAGAGAAGTTTGCTAGGTGAGTCAGAGTACATAATAAAAGAAGTAGCAAGTGAAGTTTTAAGACAATAATCCACACAATCAAGAAACGAAACTTGATAAACTTGATACAGACCAAAGATTAAACATTCTCAATCGAAACCAGATGAAGGAGCAGGAATGTTAGGATCACTTTGGTGAAGGCTCTTCTATAAGCGCCTAAAATATTTGCTCATATTTTTAAATTGTTGATTGTGCCCAATATTCATTTGTTCTACTTTTTCCTCTAATGCAGTAAGACGTGCATTGAAATCAGATGGTTCAAAGTCTGGATCATTTCCAGAATCAGAATCAATTTCATTAAAAATATCATCCATATCAATATCATCGGCCTGCAACTCATCACCTTCGACACCCATCTCAGCTTCAGCAGCAGCATCACCCGCATCAACATCAACTTAACCAGTAAAAAGTTCCAACTTCATCTTATTCAGGTTGGAATTGTTAAATATGAGGTGTCTGATAGGAGCCTCACCGACGGACATAACGACTAGCATGTGAGTGGCTAGTACATTTAACAGATATCCAAAAGGAATATCACCATGACCAGGATTACTACAAATTTGTATGATAGAGGAACAAATCAAGGAGGGCAGACAGATGTTAGCACCAGTAATGATAGAATACAGAATACGAACCATAAGCAAAGTCAACTCAGTTTTGTTTCCATAGCGGGGATATAGATTGGAAGTGAAGATATGATGCAAAACTCTTTATTTAGGTAACAAGTATCTAGTTTTAAGGGCATTTCCATTTGCAGTCCATGGAGCATTCATGTTGCATAATGCTCGAGTAAAAATACGATTTTCAGATTCTGACACTCTCTCAGCAAGTGCACTAGGATGAACACTATCATCATTTACTTGAATATCCATAAGGCCGAAAATTAAGTGTCGATCAACATGAAATGGCCCTTCTTTAGTGTCAATAGTAAAAGTTAGTTGCTCAGCAGAGAAATCAGATATACATGTAACCATGGCTTGTGCTATGGACTGATATGCCGGTCCACCCCAGCGTAAAATGTTTTCCCAGCCTACAGATTGAAGGAGAGGAAGGAGACCATATGGACCAATATGATTTAAATCAACTGCTTTTTCAACAATAATATTGCATATACGCAAGTCACGTACATGCGAAGGATCATCTTCAGGATCCCTAAGATGACGTTTAGTGATTGCATTTGAATGAGAAGATGATGCACCTCTACGAATTTTCTTTTTACCTCTAGATTCCATATTCTTGAAGAAATGAAAGAAATTTCAAGAAAAAAAGAGATGGGTTTCTCTAGATTTAACAACAAGGAAGAAGAACCCAACAAGTTGAAGATTTATACGAAATAGACAACAATAATCAAGAAAATTAAGAGTTAAGATTAAGATTCTTTAAGAAAAATCACTCTAACCTGGAGGAATTGAACACAAGGGTTCGACTAGTCGAAGCTCGGCTCGTCGGTGAGGAGGGTTAGAATGAAGAAGAAATAGATTTTCCCTAATTTAAAAAGGGCATCGCGCGCACGACCGGTCTTGGGATATACTCGACCGGTCGTAGCAAGACTGGTCGAGCACGTTCTCGACCGGTCTTAGACTAGAAAAAAAAAATGTAATTTTCAAACAATTTTGAAATTTAAACATATTAACATTATATACAATATGATACAAATATGCATGATCAATCATTTAAAATTGCACAGACCAAGATCAAATTTCAATTTGTTAAACTTGCTTTTGTCGAGCGGTTTAGTGAAAATGTCAGCAAGCTGAGTCTCGGTTGGAATATATTCTAAAGATATTATTTTTTCTTCTACTAATTCACGAATGTAATGAAATCGAATGTCAATGTGCTTAGTACGTGAATGCTGGATTGGGTTTTTTGAAATGTTTATTGCACTGGAATTATCACAGTATAAAACCATAGAGTCTTGTGCGATTCCATAATCACTCAGCATATGTTTCATCCAAACCAACTGAGTACAAGCATTTCCAGCTGCAATATATTCGGCTTCAGCAGTTGAGAGTGATATGGAACTTTGTTTCTTGCTAAACCAAGAAACTAGATAGTTTCCAATGTAGAAACAACCACCGCTGGTTGATTTCCTATCATTTATATTTCCTGCCCAATCAGCATCTGAATACCCCGCCAATTAAACACTAGAATCATAGGGATACCAAAGACCCAGATTAACTGAACTTGCGACATATCGAATAATTCGTTTAACAACAGTTAAGTGAGATTCTTTAGGATTAGACTGATATCTAGCACAAATTCCAACACTTAAAGCAATATCAGGTCTACTTGCAGTTAGGTAAAGTAGGCTACCTATCATACTACGATACAATTTAGGATCTACATCTTTACCTGTAAAGTATTTTGAGAGTCTTAGAGTTGTACTCATAGGAGTATTAAAGTTCTTACCGTTTTCAAATCTGAATCTTTTAATCAAGTTTAATGCATACTTAGTTTGTGAAATAAAAATTCCATCATATTGCTGTTTTACTTGCAACCCTAGGAAATAATTTAATTCACCAACCTACTCATTTCAAATTCAGATTTTATCAGATCTGCAAACTCAACAGTCATGTTAGTACAAGTTGATCCATAAATTATATCATCAACATAGATTTGAACCATTAAGATATCATCGTTATGTTTCTTAACAAATAGCATCTTATCGACACTACCCATCTGAAACTTGTGACTTAGTAGGAACTTAGTTAATTTTTCATACCATGCTCTAGGAGCTTGTTTCAGACCATAGAGATCCTTTTTAAGGCGGTATACATGATTTGTAAGCTTAGGGCCTTCAAAGCCAGTCTGTTGTTCAACATATACCTCTTCATGTAGATCGCCATTCAGAAAGGTGCTCTTTACATCCATTTGAAAAATTCTAAACTTTCTAAAACATGCAATAGATATGAAAAGTCTGATCGATTCAAGGCAAGCAACTGGGGCAAAAGTTTCATCATAATCAATCCCTTCAATTTGGGTGTATCCTTGCACAACCAGTCTTGCCTTGTTTCGAATGATATTTTCTAATTCATCAAACTTGTTTTTGAAAATCCATTTTGTTCCAATAATATGTTTTTCTTTAGGTCTAGGAACAAGGTGCCAGACATCATTTCTGACAAACTGATTAAGTTTTTCCTGCATAGCAACTATCCAGTTTTCATCAGAAAGTGCTTCTTTCACGTTAACCGGTTCTATCTGGGATATAAAGCATACGTAGTTACATATGTCCTCTAATTGTCTACGAGTGTGCACACCAGTGAGAGGGTTTCCAAGTATTTGATCAGTTGGATGATCTTTAACAGTTCTTAATTCAGAATTAGTTTTACTTGATGAAGTATCTAGATTTTCATATATAAGAACTTCATCATTATCTGAACTAGGAGCAGGTGTGTTCAAGTGATCGTCAATTACTACATTTATTGACTCTTGAATCACGCCAGTCCTGTTATTCAGAACACGATATGCACGACTATTTAAGGAGTATCCTAAAAAGATCCCTTCATCACTTTTAGTGTCGAACTTTCCCAGATTTTCACGATCACGTAAAATATAGCAGTTGCTGCCAAAAATTCAAAAGTATTTGACAGTAGGCTTTTTCTCAAACCACATTTTATAAGTCGTTTTATTATTAGATTTACAGATATAAATACGGTTAATAATGTAGCAGGCGGTATTCAACGCTTGCTTGAAATATAATTTCTAGGGAGCTTCATGCTATTTAACATAACACTTCCCATTTCTTGAAGCACTCTATTTTTTCTTTCCACAATACCATTTTGTTGTGGTGTTTTGGGAGCAGAGAATTCATGTGATATTCCCTGATCACTACAGAGTTTCTTAAAACCGCTATTTTCAAACTCGGATCCATGATCACTACGGATCTTACTAACTTGAGAACATTTTTCAGTTTGGATCCGATTTATAATCTTTTTTACTTCATCAAGGGTTTCTGATTTGTCACTCAAGAATGAAACCCAAGTGTATCTTGTATAATCATCTACAATAACTAAGATGTATTTTTTACCGCCTCGACTTTCCGTTCTAGTTGGTCCTATAAGATCCATATGGAGAAGCTCGAATGGTCTAGATGTGGTATTGGAGTTCACCTTTTTGTGAGAGCTCCTTGTTTATTTACCATACTAGCATTCACCACATATTTTATCTACTTTTTGCACTTTAGGTAGACCTCTAATTAGTTCTCCTTTGCTCAATATGTACAAATTTCGGTAGTGTACATGTCCAAGGCGTTTATGCCATAATTCTGTCTCATCAGTATGGACCATGTAACACGTTTGATTAAATGAGCTTCCATTGCTAACTATATAGCAGTTTTCAGAAGTTCTGCGACCAGTTAATATTACAGAACCCTTTTTATCTATAATCTCACAACCTTGATTAGAAAATTTAACACTATAGTTGTTGTCACATATTTGAGATATGCTTAACAGGTTGTGTTTTAATCCTTCAACATATAAAACATTCTTAAATAAGGGAAGATTATAAAGTTGAACCGTACCTTGGCCAATAATCTTGCAGTTGCTACCATCACCAAATGTGACTGATCCATCAGTCATATCTTTTAGATCGGTGAATAAAGCCTTGTCACCTGTCATGTGTCTGGAACATCCACTGTTTAGGTACTATTTTGAATGACTTGTTGCTTTGAACGCAGTGTGGGCAACCAAGCAGGTAACTTTAGAAACCCATTTCAAAACTGTTTTAGGTTTAGGAACATGGTTGGTCTTTTTTTGTCTGATGTTGTAAGAATAACCTACTGAGTTACATTTTAAGAGCTCCTTAAGTAAATCAATTATTTTTTCAGCAAGAGGATTTTTGTTCTGATTTTTAAAATTTGTATAGCTGCTTTTAGGTTTATGAAAAGTTTTTGTGTTTTTAGAAAAAACTTGACTAGTACCTTTTCCTTTTGAGTTAGAAGTTTCTCCTTTCACAAAGTTGGAAGAAGTATACTTCTGTTTAGGAGATGTATTTTTCTCATAGCCCAACCTGAATCTATCGCCACATTTTCTTGATCCGGATAATAATTTTTCTAACTTTGGATCACCCTAGGCATATCTCCATGTATCCTTCAAACTCAGAAGAGAAGATACTTCATTTTTAAGTTTCTCATTTTCAGATTTCAAATCATCAATTAACGAGGTTTTGAATTCCAAATCACATTTTGATTTTTCCAAACAATCTGAAATATGCGATTTTTCTAAAACTAGAGTTTCAAAACATTATTTGAGTTTAGAAAACTTTTTTTTTTTTGAAGCTTAAGTTTGACAGCAATTTTACAACTTTCCTTATATAAGGCATTATAAGCATCTTGAAGATCTTCTTCATTTTCATAATCACTATTCAAATTTTCTTCACTTGTTGAATCATCATGATCTGAAAAAGTAAACTTGGCTAGAGTCATTAGGGCTTTAACTTCACTGCCCGACTCGGTTTAATTTTCGATTCAGAAGATGCTTTAATCAAACGATTCATCCCAAGTAGCCAACATACCCTTCCTTCTGGGTCTGTCCTTTTTAGGACATTTGTTTGCTAAATACCCATACTCTTGGCAGTTGTAACACTGACTGTCTTTTAATGACTTCCAAGTTTTGGATTTAGGTTTAGATCGTTTCTTTTCATTTCCCTTTTGAAAGTCGACTCGTTTCTTACTTTTGAAAATTTTATAAAACTTTTTCGCCAAAAGAACCATATCGTCTTCAGAATTTTCTAAATCTGAGTTTTCTTGGGAAATACCTTTAAAAGATTTCAAAGCTATAGATTTACCTTTTGGAGCTTTAAAATTTAATTTATAGGTTTGTAAAGAACCAACTAGTTCTTCTACCCTCATATTATCAGTATCACGAAGTTCCTGGATCGCGTTACTTTAGAATTGAACCGTTCAGGAAGTGAGCGTAGTATCTTTGCACACACTTTACTTTCTGGAATTTTATCGCCAAGACCCCACATAGAGTTTACAATGTCATTTAGTCTAGTGTAAAAGTCCATAAACATTTCATTTTCCTCCATATGAATTTCTTCAAATTTGGTTGTGAGGAGTTGGACTTTAGACTTTTTGACAATTGATGTACCCTCGTGTGTCATTTCTAGTATATCCCAGGCTTATTTTCCAGTATCACAAGATATAATTCTTTTAAACTCATCTGGTGATAGTGCACAAGTGATTGCATTTAGTGCATTAACATTGGCATTATACTCACTTTTCTGAAGGGTAGTCCATAAATAATAAGCAGGTACAGATACAGTTTTTGAACCATCAGATTCAGTTACTTCAATGGTAGGAGAGTTCCATTCGGTCACTGTGGCTCGCCACACACTCTCATCCATTGATTTGAGGAAGATCCTCATTCTGGCTTTCCAATAGGCATAGTTGGAGCCATCAAAGGGTGGAGGCCTAGTGACTGATAGGCTATCAAAATTTGATATCTTATTAATATAGCTTAGATCGTTAGCTTAGGAAATAATCCAAAATAATAAGAATGAGCTATTAGGCTCTGATACCACTTGAAAAGGCCAAGTTATATATCCTAGAGGGGGGGTGAATAGGACTATGCCAAATTAAAATAAAATCAGCGGAATAAATTTAAACAATAGCCTTACAATTATAAATCAATAATCAATGCTGAAATCAAATCACCTTAATACATAAGTATTGAGAGGTTGATACAAATTCAGTTTTAAGGACAACCTTACACCATAATAAACAAAGGCTTATGGTAGGACAACTTTATTTCTAGAACTTCTTTTGAATAAAGGACTCAATTTTAATAAAGATAAATGAATAGCAGAGAATTGAAATTAAATGCAGAAATGTAAATCTAATTTATTACAACAATCTCCACACTTGCTTGAAATGTAAATTGTTATAACATTCACATCTACATGTACATTCCACACAACTGAATGATAAAAGATATGAAAATTAAGTAAGCACTCAATCCACAAGACAGAGTTATAGTGGTTCGCCTGTGTGTACACCAACTGTTCTTGAACAGCCACACAGAATGCTACTTCACTCCTAATATCCTCACACAGGGGATATTAGCGTTCACTATCAAATAGGTTTTCACAGGTTCACCTAAAACTTTACAATTATGTCTTTTTAACTTGGGCTTACACAATCCAAAAACCCACACTTCTGAGTTTTCTGGCTCTCCTCAGATAACCACACAATTTGAGATTTTTCTGGCGAATCCCAAATAAAAACCAAAAAGGAAAGGAATTTATAGAATTGTAAAATACATGGATTTCTCCTCTTGTAGCTGCCCGGAAGAAACAATTGGAGTAGATGTTTGAATATAGAAGTTTAATGTCCACAACTCACTTTAATATGGTTCTAAGTTCTAATTGATTTTAGATTTAAACCAGTTGGGCATAACTATATTTGATTTTGATTCTAAGAAGAAGGAATAAGTCAATTCCTCTTTTCAAATCAGATTAGAATACAGAAACAAAATCAAATTAAATAAGCTATTAAAAAGAGAAAGAAATTATGCACAAAATAGCTTGAAAATAAACACTAACTTATCTCAGAGTGGAGCCTTGACTTCACTAAAATATTCAATGAAAAACTCTGAAATTCGTGTGCTATTTATAGCAGAAAAAATTCGTCATCGACTGGTCCTAGGGTCACCATGACTGGTCTTGAAATAAACTGATTTTTGAATTTTTGAGCGCGATTGCTTCAGACCATTTTACGACTGGTCGTAAGAAGTCCACGACTGGTTGAAGACAGTCCACGACCGGTCGAGACCCCTCTACGACTGGTCGTGCGACTCTTGATTTAGTCGCTGGAGTTTGAGTCGAAGCTTTATGACTGGTCAAAGGTTGAGTCGAGACCATCTCACGACCGGTCGAGTAGACTCCAGGACTAGTCGTATGCACAACAAAAAATCTGATAAATTGCAACCATCTTAGGACTAGTCTTGGAATTTCTTAGACTGGTCGAGACAATACTAGGACTGGTCGAACAAGGTCTAGGACTAGTCTTAGAGTAGACCAAAATCTTATAATAATATTCATTTGGATTATGTATCCAAAGTTACCTACCCTAAGGTCAATCTAATGGTCTATTAAACCTGAAACAAGAAGTATGGACATTAAACACTTCAATTATTTAGACCTTGATCTTTACAAAGCTTAATTTCTTCTCGATGTAGAGTTGTACTTGAGTCCCGCATTTGAATCTTGAGCTTGCACTTGAACTTGAGTCTTGACCCGGAGTTCTCTCTTCATATTGTAGCTTGAATTATCATGAAGCTTGAAGAATTCTTTGAGCCAGACATTAAGTGTTGACGATGTGTCTCGAACAAATTATCAAGATACAAACACACAACATACGGAGGCATTTTGACACACAAAATTTGACAATCAAAGAGGAATCAAATCATAACACTTACAGAGCTCCCATCACCAAATGTGACTGACTCACCATCAAATTCTAAATAGTCACAAAAGTGGGTCCGATCACCTGTCATATGTCTAGAGCACCCGCTATTAAGATACCACTTAGAACTATCGCCTGCCTTTAGTGCAGTATGAATTATAAGGCAATTGTTCTTGTTCTTTATAACCCATTTAGTGACATTCTTTTTTGGAGATGTGACTTTGTTCTCATCTTGGGACTTTTTGGATTTTTCGGTTAACTCAACCAGATTTCCTTGTTTCATCAATTCTTTGGTTTTTCGATTTAGTTGAGCCACTTGATTTATCAGATCCTACATCCTCTCAGTCATTTTAGGTGGAGTAGGGTATTTTCTTCCTTCATTTGGTATATGCTTTGACGGACTCTTTGTTCTTTACATTATTTTTTCAGTTGGTTTGAATTTTCCTATATGGTTCAACACGGAAGTGGTGTGAGACCTATTAGATGCAAGGCATAAAATTGCGGTTTACACCACTGATAATGAAGAATGAATATGAGGCAATACCCTAGAGGGGGGTGAATAGGACTTTTTCTATTATTTTGCTTATTCAAAAACTTGATTGCCTAACTTAAATAATCATTCAATTTTAATCAAGTTAGGCAAAATAACTCTAATGGCTTCTAAGCCAGTTAAAGGATCCAATCACAACGGCTATTGAAGATATGTATATATATATATATATATATATATATAATAGCTATCTTAGTGATGTGCACTTGTGTGTGGAATGTGTTTCCTGTCAATGAATAGCATTCATCCAATCATGTATACAAAATCAAACTTTCAAGCATATATAAGCATGATTAAACAAATGCGCAAACGATCATTCCAAACACAAGCATTTATAATGGTTCGGCTACATGCCTACTCCACTCCCAGCATCCACACTTAATCCTAGAGTGCACCGGATTTCACTATCAACGGTTTTAAACAGGTTCACCGATAACCTTTACAGTCCTACACTAAGAACACAATTTATGCTCTCCACAAGAGCAAATGTCCTACACAGAGAACCCACGTTCAGGCCCACCAGCCAAGGTCCTACACAGGGCACCTACTTTTAGGCCTACCGGCCAAGGTCATACGTAAGGAACCTAAACGAGTTTGTTGATAGCAAACTCTTAGCCTCAATCTTACACGAGGAAAGAGACTAAACTTTTGAACTCTTAAAATGACACTTGTCGGATTGAGTTCTCTTATAACTTTTCTCAGGCTGCTAGATCTTCGTGCTCTTGAGCTTGAATCAGCTTTCTAGTGCTCCCCCGATCACGTAGATTGGATTTACCTGTTGGCTCAGCTTCACGATAAAAAACCATGCATAAGATGTACCTAAAAGGTGACTAAGGTTATGGGAGTTGGTTGAATCTCTTATCTAGGATATAAATAAGTTAATTTTCTAAGGGATTCAACCTATGGACACTCCAAAGTATCAAAGAACCAATGATATCCCTTTTGGTTTAGTCTTTGTACTCTAGAGAAGGCACGAGTTTATGTTCTTCATTAAATAGGAGCTTTGAATGCTCATAGGAGTGAAGGATCACAATGAAGAGAACATGAACTCGTATGGATAGAGTCTAAATGGGCTAGGATAAGCTTGGGATACATTAAAGACTCTATGGTGCCTATATCCACTAATTTTGCAAGTTTCTACAAGCCACTTTTATAGACAAAAGCTTCCAACAGATAGAAAATGACTATAAAATGGCTAATTTACGGTGCTACTGAAGTGACATTCGGTATCACCGAACTTGCTTCGGTGGTATCGAATTGTCTATCGGTAGTACCGAATTAAATTCCTCAAGTTGCTGATCAAAATATGTCTATTTCGGTGGCATCAAACATTGTTCATCGGTGACAGTCAGTGTCACCGAATTATACAATCGGTGATATACAGAATTATAGTTGCGAGGTTGCTGGATAGATTTGAGCATCTTCGGTGATACCGAATGTGACATTCGGTGACACCTTCTTCCCACCGAAGGTGGACAGATTTTCCTATTTTTGTCCTTTTAATCATTCAACAACTTGGGATATGCAAAAGCCAATACTATAGGATAAAATATGGACTTGGGATTGACTTAGAATAGATGACCTAAGTAGGTATTCCTATTTGGGTTAGGATCATCTATTTGCAAGGTTAAGATTGCAGAAGCAGTTCTTTGTCTTCAATATGGCTTTGATGCTTCTGATCTAGTTGTGTTGCCGATCTTCACTTGCCAAGAACTCATTCGACTATAAGACACAACTAGTCATGTAATTGACAAACATGGGTGCAAATAAGTGCACTAACAAGGCATTCAAATTTATAATGTCCCAAGTCTCCACAAAATGACAGATTGAAGTGTTTTTTGTATTGCTTCTAGATGCAACAGTTTTCTTGATTACAGGTGATGCAGGAACGGGGCTTGATTTGACAATTTCATCACCCAAACCTCTTTTGTCCTTGTGTCTTATTCCCATTCCAAGAAGTTTTTTTGGTTTTTCACTACTTTGTGAAAATTTGTAACTAAGATCAACAGACGGTTTTGACTTTTCTAAATCGAATCTCAGTTTGTGATTTTCATTTTTGAGTTCTTCATTTTCTGATTTAAAAAATTCAACGTGTTTCTTTAGTTTTTTATTTTCAGACTTAAGAAACGATGTTCTTTCAAGCTTGTCATTTTCAATATGATATTGTTGAAGATCATTTATCATTTGTGTATTTATTCCTGATGTTTCATCTAGATCTTTTTGCAATTGTTTATTTTTTGTTTTCTGAAATACCAAGTTTTCTGAGAATACTGATACTATGTATGTAGAGTTGATTATAGGCATCGTATATTCTCTTTTTTTCTTCTTCTTTTTCCTCATTAATTTGGTGTTCATTTAACTCCTCGTTATCCATACTACTTTTGTCAAGATCTCCCTCTAGGTTGTTAAACCCTTCAAGAGGAACCTCGCTCTGATACAAATTGAAATTACGGTTTAGACCGCTATAGTAGAAGTATGGAATAGTCCAGGGGGGGGGTGAATAGGACTTTTCAATTATTTTTCCACTTTAAAAATCCTAATTACCTAACAAAAACTACTTAACACTTTAGACTAAGCAATGCAACATAACTTAAAAGGCTTCCAAGCCAATAAAGGATTCAATCACATAGGCTACTTGAGGTAAGCAAGTTAAGTGACTAACCTACAATATAGTGAACATGTGTGTATAGAATATTGTACCTATCAATCCTCGACATTCATCTAATCATGCTTATATACTTAAGCATTCAACACATAAGCATAATAAAATAGATGCGTAAATATCGATTCCAAACACAGGCATTTATAGTGGTTTCACTATGTGCCTACTCCACTCTCGACAACTGCACTCTCTCTAAGAGTGTGCCAAATTTCACTATGAATGGTTTTAAACCAGGTTCACCATTAACCTTTACATCCCTAGACAAAGGACTCACAATTTATGCTTTTCACTCGAGCAAAGGTCCTACACTAAGAACCTACGTTTAGGCCCCATGTCCAAGGTCCCACACTAGGCACCTCCGTTTAGGCCCACCTGCCAAGGTCCCACACAAGGCACCTACGTTTAGGACCACCGGCCAAGGTCTCACACACACCTATGTTTAGGCACATAGGCCAAGGTCTCACACTAGGAACCTAATCAAGTTTGAGGATAACAAAGTCTTAGCCTCAATCCTACACAAGGATAGAGACTAACTTGTGGACTCTTAATAATGACACTTACTTGTCAGATTGAGTCTTCTTTTGTAGCTTGTGTTGGGTTGCTTGATCTTCGCTCTTTCGTGCTTGAATCAGCTCCCCGATGCTCCCCCGATCCCTATGTTGTAGTTTACCTGTTGTTTCAGCTTCATAATCAAGAACCTTTCATATGATGTTCCTATTAAGGTTACCAAGGTAATGGGAGTGGGTTGAATCTCTTATCAAAGGTTATGAATGGATTTTTTTTAAGGGATTCAACCAATGGATGCTCTAGAGTAACACTAAGACTATGGATTTGCTAATAGGTTTGGTCTCTGTACTTTAGAGGAGGCTTGAGATCATGTTCTTCATCAATAGGAGCTTTGAATGCTCATTGAAGTGAGGAGTCACAATAAAGAAAGCATGAATCTCATATGGATAGAGTCTAGAATGAGTGGGATAAGCTTGGGATACACTAGAGACTCTAAACTGCCTAAATCCACAATTTTCATAAAGTTCCAGGTCCTATATTTATAAAGAAAAGGCCCCAAAGGATCTATAACGGTTAGTTTTTTATGCTACCGAGTGAACATTCGGTAGTACCGAAATATTACTCTGTAGTACCGAATTAGATGCTTAAGTTGCTGGACGGTATTTGTCACTTTCGGTACTACTGAACTTTGTTCTTCCGTAGCAGTCGATGGTATCGAATTAGCTTTGAAGGCCTTGATGCATTTTGGGCACTCTCGGTAATACCAGAAGGTGTTTTTTGGTGATGTACCGAGTGGCACTTCTGTGGTACCGAAGGTGCCATTCGGTGGCACCTTTACCAACCGAAGTGGAATAGATTTTCCTGTTTGAATTTTTGTTCAGCAATTTATTTAACAACTTTGAACCTTTTAAAGGCAACATTATAATGGTAGAAAATATAGACTTAGAATGGCTTGAATAAATGATCTAAATGGGTTTTCCTATTTGTGTTAGGATCATCTAGAGGCATGATCCAGATTGTAGTAGCTTCTTTGTATTCTGAACTTGTAGCTTAGGCTTCTGCTCCAGTTGCATCGTCGGTCTTCATTTGTCAAGGACTCATCTAACTACTTGACATAAATAGTCACGTGATTGACAAACATGGTGTGCACGGTGAGTGCACTAACAATGACTTCCACTACAAGAAAAAAGACCTTAGCCGACAGATGGGGCTACCTTTTGCCAGCGGCCAGTTTTAATGGCCGCCAACAAAGGGTCCCTATAAAAAGGAAAAAAAACACCTAACCCACCCGCGCCCCCTCTCCACTCCCTCAAGCTCTCCCTCTCCCTCTCTCTCCCTCTTCCTCTCCCTCTCTCGCTCTCCCTCTCACTCCTCTCCCTCTCCTCTCTCTCTCTCTCTCTCTCTCTCTCTCTCTCTCTCTCTCTCTCTCTCTCTCTCTCTCTCTCTCTCAAAACCCTAGTCCTCTCTTTCTCTGTCTATCTCCTCGGCCCTCTATTGCAGTTCCGCCTTCCGTTGATCGTGAATCTCGGATTCTCAGGTATGATGTAAGGCTTTTCCCTTCTTGCTGTTGCTTTTTGCAATTTGGAATACCTGATTAGGAATATGCATTGTCGAATCCCTTTTCAGGGATTTGCATTGTCGAAACCCTTTTTAGGGTAGGCATGCACTTTTTGAAGCTATGGCTTCTTGATGACTCTTAATAGTATGTTAGACTTGAGTGACCTGAATCTGGATGAGCAGGATGCTTTTGTTCCCAGGTATATTGTTGGATAGTTTCCAGTTGCCCTGAGTGGAAACGGTTTGGCCATCAGTTTGGGACAGATAATGGGAGCCTGTGAAATGCAGTTCCTCTTTGTGCACAGTCCCAGGTGCTCTGTGGACCACTAAAAAGCAAATGCAGTTGTGATTTTGGGGTATACCCAAACAATTCTTAAAGCATGCTAAAGTACAGTGTTGTTTTGTTTTTTATATGAATTCTGTTTTCTATAGATGAATACATAGATTTGGTAATTGGATATCATTTTCTTATCTACTCAATCAAATTATTATCTAATCCTTCTGTGCATTTAGTCGTTGATTGATAGGAAGTATTTGTTAGTATCGTTGCCATGTGCTGGAAATTGGAAAATAAATGAAGTTCAGGCCATGCCTTCTGTTTTGAGATTTTTTCTACCACAAGTGTCTCAATGAACTAAGAAAAATCTTCAATATTGTCAAGTTCAATACACAAACTCTAAAAACATTCAAAAGATAGAAGTTCCCTTCCAGACAATGAATGTGCCATTTTAAAGGCAAACATGAAATTGCTCAATTTGTAAAATAGTACTTCTCCGACATTGAATTGAATAGGGAGAGGGGCCCAAAAGTGTCTCCAAACGTGCCTCAGTTCTCATTCTTTTATTTTTAAAACTTGATTTTTGGAACATTTCATGGTGAGTCTCACTTAATGCATAGGTTAAATGTACAAATTATAGGCCACTAGATAGATAGTAACTACAAAATCTGATTGATGGATTGATGGGCATTTATTATTATTGTGGACCACATTTGCATAGGTTAAATGGACAAATTGATGTTGCTTTGTCTTTTGTGGACATTGTGTAGGTGTTTCAATATCCACCTTTTTGTTTTTCTATCCTTTTAGTTTCTTTAATAAATTTTCATTCCTCATAAGAAAAAAGAAAAAATTTAAAAAAAGTGCACCATGAAGAATTTTCCTCCATTTAGCCTAAGGCATTTGATTTTTGAGCACCATCAATGCTTGAGGAATATCCTAAAATGTTTTTCTATTTTGTGATAGGTCTCACTATATCATTGCTACTGCTTGTTATTTATTAGTGTTGCTTTTTAAAACTTATGCTAAATAGCCTTATAAGGTTTTTGATCTCAATGCGTTTGTCACCAATCATGAAAAGCTGCTATCTGCTCACTTCACAGCAGTACTAAAATTTAGCAAGAGCTTCTCAAATTCCTTACATAAAGCAATGGGATCCTACATATTGCGTTTTATGTTCCATTTTTGGATGTGCATATTGCCTTAATGTGATTGATTGTTACATTCACTATTATTTTTTTGTTCTTTTCCTTTATTCTGTTTTCTTTTCTTTTTGTTTTTTGTTTTTTTGTTTTTTTTTTTTTTTTTTTTTTTTTAATTCACTTTTAACTTGGAAGGAAAAAGGCTATTTTCAAGTTACGATATTGCAATTTTTGCTTAGATCTATGCTATGGCTTTCTAATAATGTAATAAATGCTGGCTTAACAATGCCAATAATCTCAGTCTTAAAAGAGGTTAATTCTCATGCTTCTTCAGATTAGGAACAAATAGACTGAGCAATTCTACTTCACATTTTCTGTTTAGTTGAATCTGCAATTTTATTTGACACATTTAGTACCTGTTTGGTAGATGTTCATTTCATTTTAGTTAACAATAATTATGCGTTAGAGATTGTTATCTGCATTACATAATCACTTTTAACATGAACTCATTATCTATTAGAGATCAAGATTAATGCATAGTTTCTGTTAACCAAAATGAGATCAATTCATTTTTTAGGTGTCTACCAAACAGGGCCTTAAGTGAGTTGATATTGTTTGTTTGGAGTAGTAAACAGTATGCAAATATCTTTTTCTATTTTTAAATTAATCAATTTGCAGCTTTCTTTGTGCAGATATCTTTACGGCCATGTTACACTTTCCTTTTGTCTAGCTTTTTCATGGGTATTTACATATTTCCAACACTATCATTTTTGACTTGCCATCTGCTAGTATCCAACCTGTTTTGATAAGAATAGATCCAAAACTTTTGTGACCTACCAAAAAATAAATGTTTATAATGGTCTTCCACCACTATTTTGTATGTTGTGGTCCACCTGAAATTTGTATATGGTTCATCTTTTGGCCCATGACATAAAATTTGTATATTTTTTACACCATTAAAAACCATAAACTGAAATGGATCTGCTGCAGATGTTACTGTTAAAGAAGGTGGTATCCATGAGGCTTTGTTTTGGAATTATTTCCTCCTTGATTCTCTTAATAAAAATCTCTTGTTATATCTTATCATATTGTCAGGATTCTTGACAAAAAGAAGATAAAAAAGAAAAGAAAAGATTGTTGTTTGTATCTTTTCTCTATGTTCCTTAGAAGGCTAATTGGTTGACCAGCCTGGAAAAAGGGTATGTCTCATTAGCATCTGAATATTGGGAGTATGGGTCCATCATAGTTTGATAACTCAAAAAATTCATGGTCTTCAAGACTCAATAGAACTTAACCTACTCTTTGACTCAACTCTAGTTTGACTTTTCTGGTTTTTAAACTATGATTCCAATATTATAGTTTTTGTTTTATCTGTTTTGTAATCTAGATTTTTTTATATTTAATTATGATCAATTCTGAATTTTCTTTTCTTTTCTTTGGATGCTTGGGACAGTTCTTGGAAGAGTTCGAGTTGTTGTAAGACTACGACCTCGGAATGCAGAGGAGTTGGTTGCAGATGCTGATTTTGCTAATTGTGTAAAATTGCAGCCAGAGGTTTTTCTAATTGCACTTCTCTTTTGTTTGTAATTGCATATGCCTAAATTTACACTACATGTGCAGCGTGTAATGCTTTCAAAAAATAAATGAGAAATGTAAGTCAATCCATGGGCACCAATCACATGGCCATTCTCATGTTTTGCAAAATGTTATACTGATGTTCAAGCGGAGGATTATAAGCCCTTGTATAATGTTAATGTGTAAGCTTGGGCTTGAAATCAAAGGCCCTATTTGCTTTTAGACCCAATGACTTAAATGGGCCAAACTCGGGCTGATCTACATTAAGGTTTTGTTGTAGGTAATATGCATATTCCTTAAAAGAGGATCCAATTAGTTTTTTTTTTTTTTTTTTCATGTACAACCAAGTTCGGAAGTTATTAGCAAAGCTCTATTGATAATATTCTTCATTGAATGCATTGTAGATTTATAGTTCATTTCTTCAACTTCACTAATCCAATTCTACCCTTCAAAGGCCATGCATTAATCTACAATTTGTACCAATTGAGAAAAGACCTTAACAGGTTATGAGACTCAGGGGAAGAAAGAGATATTTATGTATTGTAATATTGATTCAATATGGTGTATTTTGTTTATCATATTGTGCCTCTTACAAACTATTATGATACTAGAGCTTATGCTTTTAGATGGACTAACTGAATTGAAATTAGGAGTCAAATAAAGAGGGAATAACCATATTCTAGTTTCCTTAGCATTCATATCGAAGGATGTGGGCTCCAAATTATAATTACCTTACTTTCAAGTTGCACTTAAAAGAAATGAAATGGCAATTCAAAGGCAACTCCAAATCATTACCATTTATCATTTTGCCTTCATTTAATTGAATGTTCGAGATTCAATTCACTTTTGCATTAGAACTCAAGCTATTATACTCGAATACTTGCGAGAATGGAAACATGACATATGACTCTCAGCTTCTTAACCAGCACCTTGCGTGAAAATCGAAACATGAAACATGAGCATTCGCCCTGTGTGCATCTTTCACCGCCATTACGTAAAACAGGGCACCGACCAATATCTGTGTGTGTGTAAACCCTACACCCTCATTTCGTTCCCAGCCCCTCTCTCTCTCTCTCTCTCTCTCTCTGCAACTCCACGACGCCGACTCTATCTTCCCTCTCTGCAACTCCACGACCCCGACTCTATCTTCCCTCTCTGCAGCTCCACCGTCTGCTGCAACTCCAGCAGCTACCGACCGTGGCTCTCTCTCTCTCTCTCTCTCTCTCTCTCTCTCTCTCTCTCTCTCTCTCTCTCTCTCTCTCTCTCTCTCTGTTCCGCTTGGGAGAACGAGAGCTCTCTTTCAATCAAGCGACGATGCAATCTCTGTACGAGAACTTCTGGGATGTGCATTTGTCGTGGGGAAATTAGTGACGTAGCTTTGAGAAGGAACGCTTGGTTTTCCTTGATTAGTGATGCTGTGTGGTTTTATGGTTCATTGCCTGAACAATTTGTGCCCAACCATGCAAGACAACCCCAAATGCAGCCTAAATCTGTGTACATAAATATGATGGATCTGGGCTCTCTCGAAACCTAATATATTGGGTCCAATCTGCTGTTTTTTTAACTTGCTAAAAAAAGCTATGTTTGCTAAAAAAGCTATGTTTGGTGATATGCAAGATTTGTATTTTATTTAATAAACGAAGGTTGTTTTTGAAGTATCTTTCATGAAAAAAAGGTTGTTTGAAATCTTGTTCAAGTATATCACTGATACTTCACAAAATCACCAAAAGTTTATTGAAATTTTTTTTTTTTTTTTTAGTTCTATGCATTTTCAGTGCTTTCCCCAAAATAGAGATGTTGGTGCATTCCACTAGAATATCTGGCGATTACTTTTATCTTAAAATTTTTATTAACAAGTCCCATCAAGAGTTCTGTGTATGTTCTTTGTGATTTCTTAGTTCATAATATCTGTCTTGGCAGGTCAAAGAAGAGGATGATGCAAATGCTGCACGGAAACTGCAAATTAATTTGAAGCAAAGGAGACATAGAAATCGATGTTGTCAGGTTAGCCTCTTTCTTGCATGATTTTCTTAGATTTTAAGCATTTTTTGTGCCTACTTGAGTTCAATAAAAATTT
This sequence comes from Magnolia changhungtana, assembly GCA_030180095.1. Taxonomy (NCBI): domain Eukaryota; kingdom Viridiplantae; phylum Streptophyta; class Magnoliopsida; order Magnoliales; family Magnoliaceae; genus Magnolia; species Magnolia changhungtana. The sequence goes on along the minus strand of JASAUF010000070.1, from coordinate 762,224 downwards.
TTCCTCAAATAGTTTCCAATTCTATCCTGTTTTTTGCTGGGTGAAAATATTTGCACAGGTAAGGAAATTAGTAAGTATACACGTACCAAAATATACCGTTCCCTGTTTGGTTGTGCTTTGGTTCATTTTGGACATTCTGGTCTATTTTAAAATGTTTTCTTCTATAGATGGATCAATATAATTTTCTTGTTATTTTTTTTTTTTTTTTTTTTTTAAATTTGGGATTCTCTTCCTTTCTTGAAATTGATGAGATTTCTATTCATTAGAAAAATAGAATGTTTCTCTTCCAATAGAACAAAAACAAATTCTCATCGTGTACAACTCAACTGCCAATATGTTTGTTGATCTATGGCTGAGAATTATAATTTCTGAAGTTTCCTTCATGGTTGATTAGGCAGAAAGAGTGCTTTTGACTTTTAATTTTCTTTTTGGTATTGAGATACTTCTAATATTGGGTGGGGGAAATCCAATTTCTACATCTAGTGATGAGGTGGGCCATGTATGGATGAGACTTAGAACTAAGTAGGAGTGAAATGTCTAGATTGATTAAGTTTTGGGCTGAGGGTAAATACTTGCATTTGTTCTATACAGATACTTCTAATATTGAATGAAATTGAATTTTCTCTTTAACAGAGTGAAGAAGAAGAGTTTGGATTTCATTTTCCTTTCTTCTTTATACTTGGAAGTTGGGTTTAATATTGTTCAAGTCATTAGGGTGTAACCCATGAATGGAGGATTTCATTTTTCCATGCTTGGGCCGCCAACCAAAAACAGACTTCTCAACCTATGGCTGGCCATGATGTGAGTTTTTGTGTTATTTTGATGGCAAAGAACCATCAATTCAACAAAACAATTGTTAACATTTTTTATAGTTGGGATTTTTTTAAGATTATCTAATAAATATAAGATTTTCACTTGTTATCCTAATAAGATCCTTAAAATAGAATTCATTCTTCAATAATCTCAAAATAATAATTGGATTATTATTAACTTTTCTTTCTTTTGCCTTGTGGAATGATTATTATAACTTTTTCTTTCTTTCCCTTGAATTCCATGTATCCAAAAATGTCCTAAATGGACAAATTTTCATGAGTCAGATGACCAACTTCACTGGACATGTCCAGTGGGGATGATCATTTGTTTTATTGAGACATTTTGATTGGTTGCTTGTGCAGTTAGATAATGCTAAGCACAATTTGCAAAACAAATCTACAGCTTTGAGAAACTTTGCAGAAGTTTTATAACCCATTCGTCGGTTTCAAATATCGGAGGCCATATGCTGGTTGGACCAGATTTTGCTTTTGGGAAAACATATACGAGGTGTCTTTCTTTCTTTCTTTCTTTCTTTTGGAAACTCACTCATCTCTCTAGTTATCCCAACTTCTTCTTCTTCTTCTTCTTCTTCTTCTTTTTTTTTTTTTTTTTTTTTAGTATCATGGTTCTGAATATTGATTGATACTGAGTCAACTTGATGTTGGTGGAGAGTGAAATGTGTCATTGGCAAGTCACATTCCAAAATCAGATGGAGTCTGAACAATTCTGACTGAGTTGGAATGAGTCAGGTGACCGATACTGGTTTCGATCTCTGGGTGACTTGCACTTTAGAACTTATGCTTAAAACCATGTTCTCCATCATTGATTTCTTTGAGAATTGTCAATCAGCTGTGAAGGTAATACGACCATTATAAAACAAGAGGCTTTTAGTGTATTTGGTGTGAATTGGGACCAAATACACTCTTCCAAATGTACTAACCTTACTGATTCACACCAACTACCACCAAATACATGCTCCCAAATGACCCTTTACAGTTCATTTTAGGTAACTGGTGTTTTCAGTTCTTATAACCAAATGCTTAAGCCAGGGGCTACATGTTCTTTGTTCAGGCTTCGAGTTCATTAGGGAATATAGCAGTTGGTATAATCAAGAGTTAGAGTCTTGATTACCACCAGCCCGGCTTGTAGGAACATGCTCATGAGTTGTTTTAGTATAAATAGTAGCACCTTATTGTTAAGTTTTAAGTAGGGATTTGGTTTGCAAGTCTTTCTTTTATAGAAGAAGCTTCTTGGCACATGTGAGGCAATTGAACTTGATATAGTGAATGGTTGCCAATGAAAGTTCATTTATGAATGGTGTGAGATATTTGGATGATATTTTCAAATTGTTGCATGAGGATGTCTGTGTCTTTTCCTATCAATCTTCGATACTTAAATATAACAAAGAGTTAAGTAATGTTTGATTTGTGATTAGTGTATTTGTGTTTGGATGTATTATGCTCAATTAAAGTGAAACGAATAGTTTAGAGTAGAGGCTTAAAACAAACTGTTTCTCCATGTTTATTCTACTCCTAGTCTAGTCACTCTTCATCTAGAGAGGAACTGCACTTGTAGCATTTACAATTATAAAAGGAGTTTCAGCTGTCCTTGTACAATTTATTTTAATTTTAGCTATATTCATGGGATGTTAACTATAAAAGGAAAGACTGAAGATTCAGTGACTAGGATTTTCCAAATTTGGGATTTTTGTGTGTGCGTGCGTGTGGCACATGTACAAACTCAGCATAACAGGGATCTTCCTTGTTCTCTACAAACAGGGAACTTTCCCTTTTATAATGGATCATTTTCTTTTGAAAGACAATTACTAAGAATGATCTCTTAATAACTTTATTAACATTACATCTATTTCCCAGAATTGATATCCTTAATCATAAAGTACATCTTCTTGGTGAGGAATAAATGCTAAATCAGGTCAATGAAAGAATGCTAAATCAATCCAGTGGGCTGAGGAATAAATTATATGTGGTCTCTTCTACAACACAACTTGATAGTCACCATCAACACATTGAAACAAATTTGGTGACAAAGAGTCTATACATGTTGCCTTCTCATGTCTTTTTGATGATGCTTTTCTTCATGTGTAATTTGTTAAATTTCATCTATTAGTGCTTTTGTTAGACTTGCACTCTTGTTCACTTAGCTATCAGATGTAGACATTTATCTTGATGATAGAATCACCATAAGCATTTCATTTATGCATATTCTGAAGCTCCTAAGACTGTTATGCAGATTTTATGGGAAATTGGAACACCTAGGTACACTGGTTCTGGAACCACATGGATAAAGGCGCAGACCTCCGCCTTTGAATCGTTGACCCATTACGAGGTAGGGTTGGTAGCTCCCTCGTACTCAGCCACTTGAACATCACACTTGAGCACGATAATCCATTCATTCTTTATTATGCCAGAATCTCTTAAATGATTTATCTATGTGTTGCCTTCCTTTTAGTTTTGTTGTAGTATAGTCGTTTTATTTTATAAGCTTATGTCATTCAAGGTGACCTTTAAAGAGGATGCTTATGAAAGGGAAAACTTTCTGGCTACAAAATATCCTTACAAGCATTAGATATGTAATCTTTATATACATGGAGATGCACTTTACAAGAGCATTGCAAGTGTTTGATGGTGGTTTTCCTTTCCTTGACATTGACTGATATATGATTTTGTCACTGGTTTCCTCTTCAATCTAAATGCAGTGATTTAAACAAGTGCATCTAATAAATGCAGGATATCAACTGAACTTGCTGCCTTGTCTACTCAGCAACATGGTGCCTCATTTCAAAACAAAAGCAGCAACGATAATTTGTTCCAGCAAAATCTGGGCATATCCAATGATCTCTCAAGTGATCCCAACAAACATTCACACAGGTGGTTACTACTTGGTTTAAGTAAATAAATCTTCAAGTATAGGACTAGCCCACCTTTTGATGGCTATCTATTAGTTCTTTCAAGTAGTATATCATGCTACGATTCTTTCATTCCTTGTACAATACTCATTCACACTCAAATATTTAAATACTTGTGACAGATAATAATGTTTTCCAATGAATTGTACATACAAAAACACTTAAATTAGGACATTTTTCTTTATCACAAGATGATTGATTAGCATGGTTTGTAGAACAAACTTCTTTGTACTTTGTATGCAATGATGGTTTTTTTTCCCCTTTTGCCATATGTACAATTAGTTATTAGCCATATAGAGCAAACTTTCTGGTTTTCTTCTGCTTGCCAATAAATGTTTCAAGGAAAGTCACTTGCTTTGTCATACATCTTCACGCAAGGTGATTTGCAGGCTTTCTAGTCAATAGCATTTCCACCTACAAAGCCATGGCATGGTGGGTTCACTTGTTTCCTTGTAAGAATCAAACCACCTTTCTTGAATCTAATTTTCTTTGCATAATTCTCTTTGATGTATGTATTTCATCATCGCGATTTTCAGGTTTCTTGGAAACAACAGCTTGTCCGATACACTGCCATCCCAAAAAAGCTATAAACTTCTTAATGTGTATGTTCATCTGACTCATTTGTACTGAACTTGTAGCTTTAATATGTATTTTGATGCAATTTTGAGTTGAATTCCAGTCTCTAACTCTGATACCAATTAATTTCTTTTTGCTATTTTGTTTTGCAGGTTTTAGGCATGGATGAATGGGAGCTAGATCGATGGATTTTATTTATTTTTTAAACTATTCAATTTATTATTGTAAATATTATTGGCAGCAGCTCTAGTAGAGTAGTGATGGGAAATGGCCACAACATCAAACAAAGAAGCCTCCATCTACTTGCTTATAAGTTGCTTTGTAAGCCATAACCCATCCTACCAATGCAACAACCATGTTTTTTTTGGCTTTTGCGCCACATCAGCACATAAGGTGGCATGCCTAATGCTAACCTTTTACTCAATAGCATCAAATGAATGGCTAAGATGAAAACTGTCAAGGAGATTTTTGGGGGCACATCCATGGCTGGATGCAACATACAAATGGTCTGGATTACCAAACAAAGGGCCGCACTTTGGGAAATCCAGAAGGCCTGTAATGTAATGTCCCTGGATGAAGGTTGTGTACCATATGGTTCCAATAAATGCACATAAAGGTTGGAGGAGTGTTGGGTTGCAAGTGAAAGGGCCACATAGGCATGCATTATTTTATTTTTTTAATAGGAAAACAATCACTAGGCACTATCTACTTCCTAAGAGGAATGTGAAATCAGGTGGGCCTTGACAAAAGGGTCAATGATAAGGTCCATCCATCTGTAGGCATTATAAAACTGGCATTATAAAATTTGAATACCACAACGTACCGCTAGAAAGGCGTATAAATTGCTAGTAAATCCCACATGAAGTGGCAGCCAGCACAACCGCCGGTAAATCCCACATGAAGCAGAGGCCAGCACAACTGCCAGTAAATCCCACATGAAGCAGCGGCCAGCACAATCACTGGTAAAGGAAGTTGACTGTCGGTAAAGCCTTTACCGACGCAAGCTTTACCGGCTGTTACCTAACCACGGGCAAAGGCTTTGCTGGCGGTTTTGACCGCCGGTAAAGGCCAGTTTTCTTGTAGTGCTACTCCATAGGGGTATGGATGTCAAACCGTTCCTCCATGCACAATTTCTAGACAATCAACATTTATTATGAGAAAAACAACAATAATCTAGGACAAACACATTTAAGGCATCTGCTGCCTCAACAGTACATTAATTCAAGAAGTTAACATTAATACATGATAGATAGGATAAGCTGTTCATACACATGTATTACCTAATCACCAGTTACAATCGAACATTGAGATAACCGGAAAGCTTTCGGTACTGTCTAAGATATTCTGCAGCACTTGGAAGAGTACTTGATCACAAACTCCACGGTACATGTAATACTAAAACTGTAAAGTTACTGCAAAGAAAAGCAATAAGCATGAATACAGATAGACATATCTGCATAGGCACATATATTAGTTGTGTTCAATGCCAGATTCAACATCAACATTCCCAGCATTAATGTTGGTCGAATCCGTAAAAGATGACTTGATTCTATATTTACCTATATATATAGGTTTCCTGACCAACCATCTAATGAAGCGGAAGAAATGTGCTACAAAGAGTACACCACTCAATACGATCCATGCAAGGAATGAGAGGGAAATTATATTGTACAGCTGATTATCACCGGAGACAGTTACATAGGCTAGCCAATAAGTCATGATCATGGAAGACACGGCCACCCATGTGATGATCATCATGGTCCACATAAAAATCCGTCGCTTGAGTTGGAATCCACTTACCAGCAATAAGATTATGCTCGAAGATGCCATGAACGCCAATGAATTGAAAATTGAGAACAATGCGTATGCAAGTGGATTTTTATTAGCCATGATTGACTCCCCTGCTTCGTCAGTATTGGACCCTGCTTCGTCAGTATTGGAAACGTAGGCCGGAGTGGGGCTTGGAGGATGCCCCAACTGAGGCGCATCCGACTTATCCTCTTGCGAAAGCCCACCGGGAGGGGGGACTACAGCATGCGACTCATCCTCTTGCAAAAGCCCACGGGGAGGGGTGAGTACAGCTTGGAATGTTACCGTAGCTATCAATACTGCCACCACCATTAGACCACTCCTTATCTCGTTCAACCACTCACTGTGCTTCTTCCACTTGTCCTTGCCAGGAGACAATGGTTTAATTGTCCAATCGTCTCTCGTGGGATGCATGGCTCCAGCTCTTTTAGCTCCAGCAGCTCGGAGGATCCGTTCAAGTTTCATATCCTCGGATTTTCTACGGTTTTGAAGTAAGACATCCAAGGCTGTGAAACCGTGTGCGTTCAAGGCATTCACCTCTGCCCTCATCACGGTCTTTCGGACCAAAAATTCTGTGAGCTGCACAGTCATTGTGGTTATTTCTTCCTTATAAAAATAAAAAATAAAAAAATGTTCCAGTGCTCTCAGAGATTGCATTGGGACACTGACAATCACGCATGATCTAGACTTTAAAGTAAGTTCAACATATATTCTTTGGGATATGTAAATATCTCTCTATTCTAACAATCATAACTGTATAATCATTAATCTTTATTTGAGGCGGTCCAGATCATTTTCAAAAAAGTAAGTCCAAAATAATTTCATAATTTATTTTTAAAATCTGATCATATATATATATATATATATATATATATATATATATATATATATATATATATATATATATATATATATTCCTTACAAAAGAGTCACTTTTAAAAAGAAATCTTATCCATCCCGTGGCTCTCCGTAAAAAAGGGTGGCTACAAAAGTAAGGACAAATCGGAGATAGATTGGATCATGCAATCAGTGTAAGTTTTTCCTAGTAGCCTATAAAATAGGCTCTGGTATTAATGGACCGTTCAGATAGTTCGATGGGACTAAGTGGGAGGAGCGACTGGGAGCACTATATCTTTGGTTGCTTCCAGAGTAGCAGATCATTCTTTTACTGCTGGGGGTGGATGGCTCGGCGCTTGCCAACCCACTGAACGTGGATGGCTCAGCGCTTGTCAACCCAGGGTCAGCTGGGGGTGGTGGGATCTGCAAGGACATCCACAGCAACTTGGTCTTTGCGTTTTCTTCTGGGTATTGTAATGCGTCCAACAACATGGCTGAAATGCGGGCGTTGTTTGAAGGTATGGAATTGTGTGTCAATTTCGGGATCGGCATCGTGTATGTAGAATCAGATTCCAAAATGCTTGATAGGCTGTATTAAGGGCAATTCCAATCCCGCTTGGAACTGGAAGTATTGGGTGGATAGGATTAGAAGGATTGGTTGTAGAGGTTCCTTTTGTTTATCTCATATTCCTGGGGAGATGAATGGACCGGCTAATGGGCTGGCCAAGGAAGGGAGCTCGAGGCAATTGTGCAGTGTATTCTGAGACTCTTCAAATCTCCCTTGCCTAGTTAAGAGTAGGATGTTCCTTGATAAAGTTAGGTTGGGCTCGATTAGGGAAACTCGTATAAATTCTTTGTATAGGATATGATAGACAGAGCCTATCATTTGTCTTAGGCCCTGTCCGAATGGCCTCTTTTGTATTTACTTGTTCTTATTGCAATGTAGATATGAACATTTTGAAAAAAAAAAAAAAAACAGATTATTCTTTAAAAACATCAAAAGTGCAGAGTACGTAGGCAACATTTATCACAATTGTTAGATTATGATGTAGAGCGGGTCACGGACAGTTTCATGGCCAAGATGGATCAGAAAAGGCCCGGTTGATGACAGAAGTGATCCGGACCGTCGGACCTTAGATCGGACGTATCTCGCAATTCGGAATGAGTTAGCTGACGTAAAATATATGATTTTGGGGTAGAACGAGCTAATTTAGCCAACCAACCTAGCTATGCTGGGTTGCGACGCTCGGAATTGCGAGAAACCCTTGGATCGACAGTCGTTTCCCTGTTTTAAATTCGTTTTTACTATAAATAGCAAGTTTTAGTTTGATTATAACTCTTCATCCGTCCGACTTTAGGAGTTGCGTCCAACGTGAAAAGAGCTTAGAATAATTAGGGGAACGGTTTGGTGAAGTCAAATAGGACACTTACTATTTTTGGCCAAAAACCTTGCGCACTAGTAGACATAACGACTGTCTATAAATAGTAAGTTTACTATTTATAGTAAGTCGCGAATTCTAGGAGTTTTAGTTGTAGTTTGATTCTGATTGCTTTCACATTGCTTGGTACCCCTATTTAAAGGGTTGTGAACTCATTTTTTTCATCAATTAATCAATTTCAAATTTATTAGAATTTATTTCTATTTTCTGCTTTCTTTCCTCGTGGATTCGAGAAGTCTCTGTGAGGAGTCCAGAGAAGCTTCGTAGATTCGGAGTATTTATCCTCATCACGTTCATCCCTGCATCAATTAGTATTAAAGCGAGGATTCCTCTCGGGCCGATGGCAAACAACGAAGGTATGAATCAAAATCTTGTGGACGGTGATCCAGGGATTCGTTATCTTTCCGAAATAATGGAAGCTTTCCACCGAGAGAGTCAGTTGACCATGCAAGGGCTTCAGGCAACCCTCGACCGTCTTGCGGATGCGTTACTTCCGCCCCGAGCCCTAGGCGTTGCTCCACCACCTATGGTTGCTCCACCACCCATCGTGGCTCCACCACCCATGGTTGCTCTACGACGCAACCCCGATTTCTGTAAAATACTACCAGTGGTAAACTGTAGGGCTACACCCGATGATTCAAGTTCTAGCGATGAGGACCTTAATGAGGGTTTTGCCCGACGACTAATTCATGGAGGCGATTAGCTAGATCGTGCCGAAAGAGACTATCGAGGTAAGGCTGAACTTCCTAGTTTTAATGGTTTATTACGTATACAAGATTTCCTCGATTGGTTAGCCGAAGTAGAGAGATATTTTGATTATATGGACGTGCCAGATCATAAAAGGGTAAAATTGGTAGCGTTTAAGTTAAAATCTGGTGCTTCTGCATGGTGGGAACAATTACAACTCTCACGAGCCCGCCAGAACAAGGCGCTCATCTCATCATGGCCACGGATGAGACGTCTTCTTCGATCACGATTTCTCCCCAATGATTATGAGCAGATATTATTCCAGCAATACCAAAATTGCCGACAAGGAAATCGAACTGTCACAGATTACACTGAAGAATTCCAGCGATTGGCTACACGAAATGATCTGTCCGAATCTGAGTCACAGAAGGTAGCACGATTTATAGGTGGGTTGCGACCGACAATTTATGACTGAGTTCAGATGTATCCAATCGGGACTGTGAATGAAGCAGTTCAATTGGCGGGTAGGGTAGAAACACAACTTGCAAGAGTTCCTGCTCATCCCTATCCTTTAACTTGACCTCCCATGACGGGTCCTACGTAGGATCGAGTGCTGACACGAGGAAAAGATCTAGTAGGAGAACGTCCTCAACCTCCTACAACCGTAAACCGTGATACGGGGAGCGGCTCATCCAAACCTCAACGTGCAACACCCACAACAGCGGGCTCGAGTAGGATTCCAAATCCTTATGATTGGCCAAGGTCGAACAATTGTTACCGCTGTGGCTAGCCAGGCCACTTATCAAATACATGTCCTTAACGTCCCGCAGCACACTTGACTATAAACGAAAGGGGCATTGAAGATGAGGCCGCAGAAGAAGACCATGGCTATGACGAACATGAACAAATCACTGAAGAAATAGCAGGTGACGATGAAATTACGGGCGAGGATTGTGGCGAATTTCTAGTTGTGAGGCGATTACTGTATACCCCATGAAAGGAATTACATCCACATCGACACAATATATTTCGTACTCGGTGCACTGTCAACGGAAAGGTCTGTAACGTGATCATAGACAATGGTAGTAGCGAGAACATCGTCCCAAGAGTGATGGTGGACAAGTTGCGGCTACCAACGATGAAACATCCTTCCCCATACTCAATTGGCTGGATAAAAAAGGTGAATGAGACCAAGGTAACTGAACAATGCACTATCTTATTTTCAATTGGTAAAAATTATAAGGATTAGATACTTTGTGACATGGTCGACATGGAAGCTTGCCACATGCTACTCGGTCGACCCTGGCAGTCAGACCGTGATGCGACCCGTCGAGGATGAGACAATGTCTACATATTCGTCAAGGATAGTCGAAAAATAATCCTTGCCCCTATGGCACTAGAGAACCACCCTGAAGCTTCTAAAGTGGAGGGGAGCTCCCTCTTGACCATTCGGGATTTCATGGAGGAATCAAAGGAAACCGGCGAGGTATATGCCGTAGTGGTGAAGGGCGAGGGAGAGGAACCATCAAACATCCCTCCAAGTTTAAGACTATTACTAAACGAATTCAAAGAAGTCTGGCCTGAGGATTTACCTGATGGATTGCCCCCTATGAGAGACATCCAACATCACATAGACCTCGTCCCTGGGGCTAGCCTACCCAACCGCCCTCATATCGGATGAGTCCGAAAGAGTGTGAGATACTTCAGGGGCAAGTGGAGGAATTGATCTGTAAGGGTCTCTTGAGAGAGAGCATGAGCCCATGTTTCGTACCAGCATTATTAACACCAAAAAAAGATGGAAGCTAGCGCATGTGTGTCGACAGCCGGACAATCAATAAAATTACCATCAAATATTGTTCTCAATACCACGGTTGGACGATATGCTCGATATGCTAGAAGGGGCCAAGGTGTTCTTAAAACTAGATCTAAGGAGTGGGTACCATCAGATTCGTATCCGACCCAGTGATGAGTGCAAAACGGCATTCAAGACTAAGGAAGGGTTGTATGAGTGGCTGGTCATGCCCTTTGGCCTATCGAACGCACCAAGTACTTTTATGCGTTTGATGAATCAAGTTCTAAAACTGTTCACTAGCCGATTTGTGGTAGTATATTTTGATGATATATTGATATATAGCCAGGATGAGGTGGAGCACAAGAAACATCTCAGGCAAGTGCTGCAGGTCCTACAAATTAACAAGTTGTACCTCAACTTGAAGAAGTGTAGTTTTTTAACTGACAGCCTGTTGTTTCTAGGATTTGTTGTAACGTCCACAGGCATTCGTGTGGACGATGAAAAGGTGCGAGCTATTAGGGAATGGCCGATCCCGACAAACATTCATGAGGTGAGAAGTTTTCACGGGTTGACGACTTTTTATCGTCGATTTGTGCGAGATTTTAGCACCACAGTCGTGCCTATAACAGATTGCATGAAAAAAGGACCGTTCCAGTGGACCAATAAAGCTGACAAGAGCTTTCATGAGATCAAACATCGTTTGTCTACAATACTGGTCTTGGTGCTTCCTAATTTCGACAAATTGTTTGAGGTTGAGTGCAACGCTTCATACGTCGGAATTGGAGGAGTGTTATCACAGGAAGGCAGGCCGGTAGCCTTCTACAGCGAGAAGCTCAGTAAAGCCCGAAAGAAGTGGTTAACTTATGAGCTTGAGTTATACACAATTGTTTAGGCACTGCGATATTGGCGGCATTATCTAATTCAAAGAGAGTTTGTTCTATACACTGACCATCAAACATTAAAGTTTATTAATAATCAAACTAACATGAATCGTGTGCATGCTAGATGGGTTGCGTTTTTACAGGAATTCACGTTCGTTCTGAAGCACAAGTCAGGGCAGCAGAACAAGGTGGCTGATGCACTTAGCCGTCGTACATCACTACTCGTTACGATGAGCAACAAGGTGGTCGGCTTCGACTGTCTCAAGGAGCTGTATGCCGAGGATGAGGACTTCAAAGATTCTTGGGTGAAGTGCCAAGAAGGTCACCCCAGTGACCTTCATATACAAGACGATTTTCTCTTCAAAGGAAATCGATTATGCATCCCCCAAAGTTCTCTGAGGGAGCAGATTATTCATGAGCTACATGGAGATGGCCTCGGTGGACACCTTGAGCGAGACAAGACGCGAGGTCTTGTGGAAGAGCGGTATTATTGGCCACAATTAGTACGTGATGTGGGAAAAGTTGTACAGCGTTGTCATGTTTGTCAGGCCTCCAAGGGGTAATCTAAGAATACGGGCCTCTACACCCCGTTACCTATGTCTGACGGTCCTTGGAAGGATTTATCAATGGACTTCGTGCTTGGTCTCCCATGAACACAACGTGGCATGAATTCAGTGTTCGTGGTGGTAGATCGTTTCTCTAAGATGACGCACTTTATCTCATGCAAGAAGACCCTCGATGTAACACACGTGGCGAATCTATTCTTCAGGGAGGTCGTACGGCTACACGGGGTCCCCAAGACCATTACTTCTGATCGTGACACGAAGTTCATTAGCCACTTTTGGCGGACTTTGTGGGCTCGATTCGATATACGACTTCAATTCAACAGTGCTTACCACCCACAGACTGATAGGCAGACCGAAATTGTGAATCGCACGTTGGGAAACCTCCTTCGCTGTATTTCAGGAGAAAAAATGAAGAAGTGGGATTTGGCCTTGTCTCAAGCAGAGTTCGCATTCAACAACATAGTGAACCACTCGACGGGGAAATCTTCGTTCCAGATTATCTATGGACGAGTGCCTCGCTACACGCTTGACCTGGTCCCTCTGCCCAAGTACTCAGGCACGAGCATTGCAGCAGAACATATGGCAGACAAGATCATGGGCATCCATGCAGAAGTGCAAACCAAACTAAATGCCTCGAATGAGAAGTACAAGGAACAAGCGGACAAACACCGACGACAAAAGGTGTTCGAGGTGGGCGAACGCGTTATGGTCCATCTGCGGAAAGAGAGATTTCCGATCGGGACGTACAACAAGTTGAAAAGTAAGAAGATTTGACCCGTCCCAATCATTCGAAAGATCAATGACAACGCTTATGTTGTTGATCTTCCAGATGATATGGCGATCTCATGGACTTTCAACATCGCGGACCTGACCGAGTATCATGAACCAGCGTAGGATGAAAACTCGAGGACGAGTTCTTTTGAAGTGGAGGGGACTGATGTAAAGCGGGTTACGGACAGTTTCATGGCCAAGATGGATCAGAAAAGGCTCGGTCGACGACAGAAGTGATCCGGACCATCGGACCTTAGATCAGACGTATCTCGCAATCCGGAATGAGTTAGCTGACGTAAAATATATGATTTTGGGGTAGAACGAGCTACTTTAGCCAACCAACCTAGCTACATAGGGTTGCGATGCTCAGAATTGCGAGAAACCCCTGGATCGACAGTCGTTTCCCTGTTTTAATTTCGTTTTTACTATAAATAGTAAGTTTTAGTTTGATTATAATTCTTCATCCGTCAGGCTTTAGGAGTTGCGTCCAACGTGAAAAGAGCTTAGAATAATTAGGCGAACGGTTCGGTGAAGCCAAATAGGACACTTACTATTTTTGGCCGAAAACCTTGGGCACTAGTAGACATCACGACCGTCTATAAATAGTAAGTTTACTATTTATAGTAAGTTGCGAATTCTAGGAGTTTTAGTTGTAGTTTGATTCTGATTGCTTTCCCATTGCTTGGTACCCCTATTTAAAGGGTTGTGAACTCATTTTTATTCATCAATTAATCAATTTCGAATTTATTAGAATTTATTTCTATTTTCTGCTTTCTTTCCTCGTGAATTCGAGAAGTCTCTGTGAGGAGTCCAGAGAAGCTCTGTGGATTCGGAGTATTTATCCTCATCACGTTCATCCCTGCGTCAGATTAGCAGTAAGAACTATGAAGGAGGAAGATCCAGTCCATTGATTTGATGGCTCCCAACATGGATCTATCATGCCCTAAAACTAGAAAATGAAAAGATTCTAGCCATCCAATTTTTCGCTAATTGGGGACAGTTGGCATATTTTTAACTGTTCATTGCCGGCAACTGCTTGAAAGGTTGGAACCATCCAACTTAGTAATCAAGGTCTTCACCGCATGGGCCATCTAATGTGGGCCTCCTTGTTACCGTGGGTTTTAGTCGTTTAGAGACGGGCCGTGGAAATCAGAGGAAGCTGTCGATAGTCCAATGTCACAAGCACATGCATTTAGTTGTTCACAGCTTAGAAGATTTTAACCAGATTTTGTTCCACAATACATCTTTTTCATCAATGGTAGCCACCTTGATTATTGGACCGACTAATTCTTGGGACATAACATCTACATAGCTAGAACCCTGAACGATGGATTGGATCTAATACCTACGTGCCATGCTGCCGGTACATATGGCCGCATGTACATGAACTGCCTTTGCATGTGTGTGTGCAAACAGCATCCAAAGGACTCCGGTTATTGTAGATGAACCATACATATATATCAATCTAGAAATGATGGGCCACTTTATGTGGAGTGTCTAGGGAATTAAATTCACCATCATTTGATCATTAACATTTAGGGCTCATTTAGACAGCTTATTTGGTCTTTAACATTTAGGGCATAATTAGCCAACTCATTATGGACCTACTTATATATAGATTATAAAAATAGTGTTTACCATAATATATTAAGCTAATGAAAGGTATTTGAAATACCCATTATTATAATTTTGATACATACCTTAAATTGAGATAACCTAATTCACTATTAAGTCATTCTACTAACAACTTTCACACCTCTCTTTCATCCTCTCCCCTCATCTCCTTCAGTCCTTCATTTGGCTATTATAACTGGACCTACATCAGCTATACTCCAATTAATAATTGAACCCCATATAATCAATGTGTACCCTTAATTTTAATATGCACCATTGGACAATTAGTGCTGACAGCCTCCCTTATCCCCCCTTCCCGTTCACCCGGACCTAGCTGCCAACCTGTAGTTAACTCTAATGACTTCTAAGAGTGATTGGACCCAAATCATATCGACATCAAAGATAAAAAATAAAATAAAAAAATTAGACTGAAATTATGGATGGATGGTCTCATTGGGCCAATATTGAAGATTAATAGAATGATTAGACTGATGTTAAACTGAAATTACGGATGACTGGTCTGGTTGGGCCAATCTTAAAGATTAATAAAATGATTAGACTGATGTAAGAGCCAAATGGTCTTATTCAAACTTTTTTTTTTTTATTTTTTTATTTTTTATTTTAAGATGAACAATTTAATCAGACCAATGGAAAAGATGAATAACATGATTTGGTCAAAATTGAAAATGAAATGGTCCAATTGGTTGATATTGAAGTGCAATGGTCAAGTTGCGCCAATATTGAAGATTAATGGTCTGATTGAATTGATATCAAACATGAACAATCTGATTGGACCAAAATTGTAGAAGAATGGTACGATTGGACCGATGTTGAAGATCAATGGTTCCACTAGGTGATCAACATTATAATCGAATCAATGTCAAATCCGAATGATCCAATTAGAATGATATTAAAGATGACCATTTTGGTTATGCTAAATTGAATATTAGTGACTAATTGAATTAATATCAAAGATCGACAGTCTAGTTGGGGATTAATGGTTTCATTGGGCCTATATTGAAGATGAATAGTTCAATTGAATTGATGTTGGAGACAATTAATGGTCTAATTCATATCATAGTACAAATAGACAATTTGGTTGGGCCAATATTGAAGATAAATGATCTAGTGTGGCTGTAATTGATTTTTTTTTTTTTTTTTTTGTTAGCTTGTTAGTACACCCACTGTCAGATCACACTTCACTGTTAGCCACCGCCACTAGGGAATCAATGCCAAGACTGCTGTAATTGAAGATAAACGGTATGATTGGCCCTAATTGAAGATGAGTGGTATGATTAAACAAATATTGAATATCAATAGTTGATTGGGCCACTATTAGAGGTGAACTATTTAATTTGCCCAAAATTGGAGATATGGGATGCAATTGGTTGGATATTGACGAAAAAACAATTTAATAGCGTTGATATTGAAGATCAACTATATGAGTGGACCACGAATGGTCTGATTGGGCCAAAACTGGAGAAGCACAGTTTGCTTAATCAAATGTTGAAGAGAAATCTTAGATACTATACCTTACCATAGAAATTCCGTCATTAGATTATGTCGATTGGACCTCATGCATCATCATATGATGACAGAAAATCTTATGATCAATCAAACATGACATTGGTTCATTGCACATGAAAAGGTGTTATCATAGAGTAAGCCAATGAAGCCAACAATTGGATCATTGCTTCGGGGTCTTCAAATTACAAGACTTGTGACAAACAACAGTTTAGACACATTCAACCGTATGATGGAAACAGGTTGGTAGTGACTGCAGATAACATTAAGCATGTGCAAGAAGTAGAAATCACTACAATGTTTGGCAATGGCCATATTCTTCAGGAAGTACTTTATTTCCCCTTCTTGCTTAAATTTTGCTTAATCTAATTTTTCACAATTTATAAACCATGAGTTTCTAATTTTGAACAGAATCCTGAATTGGGTTCCAAAACCTGAAATCTGGATTCTATTTGTATGTTGGGATTCTTTTTCCTATGCTCGAACGAGATTCCTACTTCTAGTAAGACATTTTCTTTCATAATTTTATATTTATTATGTTTTATGGGATGCTGATTTTTGCTTGGAACCTGAATTGTTAAATCTAAAATTTTTTACTTTTGTAGAAGAATGATTGAATTTTATACTTGATTTAGTTTGTGAAAATATAAACTTTGATCTCTGTTAGGACATCTCATCATAAATCATTCATCCTGCATCAGAACAATAGTGTTAGTTGTTGCTCCAACTATGAAGGGGGCTTGCTTAGTGTAGAAATTGTAGCTGTGAGAGAATTTCTTTTAATAAAGAATATGGTTTCTCGTGAAGAAAACGGAGACATCGAGCTTTAATTTGGGGCATGTCGCTAAGAAATAGTTTTACTGGGGCGTTGGGACTCTCACACTTTTATACAAGATTCTTGGTCTCCAGTCTATCTCCACCATTGCAACAATCCCACTCTCCCCTTTAAAACTACGTTAGGGAGATCCTAGAGTGAAGTTTAAAGCTTTAATACGATGCAATAATGTACACAACAACAGAAAATCAAGGTACACAAGTTATCGCCTTTTAAACTACGTGATTCAATACATAGATAGTGAAGGTAAGATGGATACTTTCGGTTCCTGATTACTTGTATAATGAATATAGATGGTGAAAAATAATGCAATATAGGTGTCGTTGCCAATTTGAAGAAGAAGATAAAGAAGAGGAGGAGAGAAGAGGATACTGACTTTGATATGCTTCTTAGCAACTGCAAGATGGAGGATGGTGTTGCGTTCATGATCCTTCATTTTCACAAACTCATTATCTTTACCATCCTCTACACAATCTAAGAGCCACTTCACGGAGTCAAAACGGTCATGATTCACACAAAGGTGCAAAATCGGCTCGCTTTGACTCGTCAAGACCCGAGTCGCTGTTCTCTTTTTATCAACTAACACCTTCACGACCTCCTCATGACCGCTGAGTGCTGCTACATGGAGAGGAATCCTTCCATCTTTGTCACGAACAAGGCATATATCGGCATCGATTGCCAATAATTCTTT
Source organism: Magnolia changhungtana (assembly GCA_030180095.1). Classification (NCBI taxonomy): domain Eukaryota; kingdom Viridiplantae; phylum Streptophyta; class Magnoliopsida; order Magnoliales; family Magnoliaceae; genus Magnolia; species Magnolia changhungtana. Next base: position 744,463 of record JASAUF010000070.1, on the reverse strand, counting down.
TACCATTTCTACATGCCCTTTTTCTGACGCCAAATGCAAAGACGAAGATCGTTCAGAGTCTAATACACGCGTGAGTTCCGGCTTTCTTCTTAAGATAATCTTTGCAAACTCGACGTGATCAAATAGAGCTGCTATGTGCAAAGGGGTCTCCGCAAAATCAGCTGCCCCATCGAGAATGTTAGCATTTCCTTCAAGCAATGTGGACAAGGAATCAACATCGCCCATTAGAGCTGCTTCGTGAAGCCTGGCATCCATTCTCTATCTCTCTCTCTCTCTCTCTCTCTCTCTCTCTCTCTCTCTCTCTCTCTCTCTCTCTCTCTCTCAGACAATTATCTTCTTCTTGGGAAGCAAAGTGGTTTGAGATGAAGACTTCCACACTGACTCCGGCTATTTATATGGAAATTGTGAAGTCGGACGCGGTTTGGCTAGTGACGGAAGCCAGTTGCGTACTACTGTGGGGCCCACCGTGATGTAAGGGTTTTATCCACGCTGTTTATCCACTTTTTCAGATAATTTTACGGCAGTATACCAAAAATGAGGTAGGTCGTCGCTCAGGACGCAATCCGCTTCCGCTAGTGACGCTGCAACAGGCGCTCTGGCTAGTGGTCGGTGCTCTGTGTGGCCAACAATGATGTACGTGTTTTATGCAATCGTTCATCAGTTTTTCCATTTTTAAAGATAATTTTAGCGGAAGCGGATTGGCTGAAATCGGATTGCGTACTGAGTTTTACTCGGTAGGCTCTTAACGTACCGAGTAAACTCCGTTGGGTCCACCTTGAATGTATGTGGCCTATTTATGCCATCTATCCGTTTTCCATATAATTTAAGGATTGAGCTCAAAATTGAAGCATATCCAAAGATCAAGTGAATCGAAAACAATGGGGATAATGATTTCCACCGTTGAATCTTTTATAGACTCCAATGTAATATTGATTTATCATCAAATCTGTTAATAATATTATAAAGATATGAACGAAGGAAAACACCGATATAAGCTTGATCTAAAACTTCCGTGGTCTCATGAATTTTTGAACAATAAATGTTCAATTCAACTGTTTCATGTGGTGTGGTCCAATTGAACATTATATATAATTCATTTTTGGTCTATATTTTCGTACTTGGATGCGGACCACTGATATATTTTCGTACTTGGCCATGTTACTTGAAGGACACAAGATGAAAGGTTAGGATCGCCCTATTTGGAAGGGTCTATACACAATGGGACCAATGGACCAACGGACTAGATTTCTTTATGTGGGCCTCACTTATATAAAATGAAAATCAGATAATAACTGTACATATCCTCGGACCTAGGATGACGATAATTCCCCCTTCGAAGAAAAGCCAAAATAACTCTGTCAAAGACTCAAAATGATCTTTTCTTCCCGTCTCGCTCAAAAGGCCGCTTGAAAAAGACACGTTGCTACGCGTCGTTTAATCTGTACTGTTGAAAGACACGGGCCTTAATCTGCACCGTTCAAACCGTAGTTCCCGGTGCCAATTTGCAGGACAGAAATGTATCAGAGATCCCCGCATACGGCACACGTGTCAGAGATTTGGGCCGTTCGCACATGAAACGGATTGGCTACTCCCCCTGCCACCAGCCATCAGCTGGTGGTCGGTGGTCGGTCGGCTCCACCATGATGTATGTGTTTCATCCATGCCGTCCATATATTTTAATACATTTTATGGTATGAAAAAACTAATGAGGTATATCTCAATCTCAAGTGGACCACATTACATAAAACGATGTTGAATGAACGTTGACTATTAAAAACGTTTTGGGAGCCTAAAAGTTTTGGATCAAGCTGATATTTATATTTTCCCTTCATCTGGGTATTTATGACCTCATCAATAAATTGGATGTCAACTAAAAAGTACAGTGGGCCTTAGGAGGATTTTAATAGTGGATATCCAATCATTATTGTTTTCCTGTGATGTGGTCCACCTAAGATTTATATCCCTAAAATTGTTTTTATAAATCACTAAAATAATCTGTAAAAATGGATGAACGAAATGGATGAAACACCATACATCATGGTGGGCCCACAGAGCACCGACCACCAACCACGGAGTTGGTGTCAGGGGAGTAGCCAATTCGTCTCCGTTCGCACAGGAAGCGGATTGGCTCGTGTACCACACACATACGTGTCGTGCGAAGACGAGCACCGACTCTCCTCGAGCTCCGAGTTGTACGAACGGTTATAGGAGATCAAAGTTACGTGGCCCCACAATTATGTATTTATTATATCACACCGTTCATCCATTATTCAAGATCATTTTAGGGCGTGTTTGGGCAAACGTGTTAAGATGTATTAACACGTATTAGGAGGGATAGGATTGTCAAATCCCACCGACCCTACCCCCCTCGTGTTTGGGCGGCGTCGACTGCAGGTACTTGACAGCTCTTCGATGTATTCAGCGAGATATGGAGGGATTGCGAAATCCCTCCTTGGAATCGATGTCGGCTCTCTCACATCCTTTCCATCCACAGTGAAACCAGATCCACTCGTATGGCGACTGATGAGATTTCTCAATCCCTAAAGATGGCGGGAGAGAGGGTATGGCGGGAGAGAGGCCATGGCAGAGGTGTTTGGCGTGAAATCACTCCTATATAGAGGGATGCATGTTCGAGGCTTGTTCTTACTGGGTAGAGAGTTATCGTTTCGCGCGCTGCCATGGGCGTTGTGTGAGGTAGGTGTTCCCAAACTATCCTTCAAAGAACTATCCATTCTCCGGTAGCTTTGGGTTCCATATGGGTTTGTTGTTTTTTGTGATGAATTTGCTTCTGTTTGGTTCTGGTGTTCTTCTTTCTTTGGTGTAGATAGATGTTGCAGTGGTTCTAAGTTTCCTGTACGCTATTTTGTATTGGAACAATGGAAAGTTGCAAATGGGTTTGACATTTTTCATATGGGTTTTGTTGTTTACGAAATGATTTCTGTTCTGTTTTGAAATTTCACCTGTTCTAAAGATGGATACTACAAATAAGATTCGAACTCAGAACGTCTATGCTGGAAGAAAGTAGTTTGACGTGTATTGTTATTAATATGGTGAAGTTGCTTGTGGTTGGAGATTTCTGGGCTTCTTATGCATGGATATAGGCGACCTCCAATCTTCAGATGGGCTTTTTACTTGTAAAATTTTTTTGATTTTGGAGAAATCTGATATGCTTTTTGTGAAGTTGCACAAATATCCTGTTTTGAGAGACCTGTGGATTTACTTCTGGTTGGAGTTTTCTGGCCTTCATATGGGCTTCTTACATGTTCTTCTGTTTATTTTCTTATCTCCTGGTTTGAAACTTCTCGATTCTTGGATATGGGTATTACAAAGAGGGGCCAAAAAGGGGTCTTTTGTATGTTCTTTTATGTTGGATTCCTGGGTTTTTTCATATAGTTTTTGTTGTTTGTTTAGTTAATTTTGCTTCTAGTTGGTAATCTCTAGGTTTCATAGACATGAGTATTGTTAATATTGGGTGGAGGTATCTGACATGAAAATTGTATATTGAAATAGTGAAAATTTTCACAGGATTACTGTTATTTTTGGTGAAGAATTTGTTTTTGGTGTCGGATGTTATTGCATTTTTTCTGGACATGGGTATCTCTAATGTTCACGTGTAAGGTTTTTGTTGATGGATTTTTTTGACCCGTTGTCCTTTCGCAACTGGGATGCGCAAGTCCTTTCGCAACTAGGATGCGCAAGTCCTTTCGCAACTAGAATGCGGAAAGGAGTTTCCTAAAACTATAAAAAAGGGTCCCTAGGATTTTTCTACGTATGTTATGTTGATGAGAAAAACACAAGAGAGCTATCAAAGGTGAGAAAGAGGGAGAAAGAGAGAGAGGAAGCTTATAGAAGGGAGGTTCTGCTCGTGGAGGTTTTTCTACTTTGCAATTTATATCTCAGCGCTTCTATGTCCTCATAATCGGTTAGATTTCTCCATTTTCTCTATTTCTCTTATTGTTTATCCACTCCTGCGTGAGTGAAGAAGATTATAACGTTCTACTTCATAGTGGATTGTTGATCTGGACGAGGTCCCGTGGTTTTTACCTCTTTGAGGGTTTTCCACGTAAAAATCTCTTGGGTATTGTGTGATTGATGCTTTGATTTATTTCATTGCTTTATTATCCATAATTCTGGTTTGTTTCGGGAGGCTAGATCCTAAGATTTTGTGCAAGGCCCCCAACAAAGTGGTATCAAAGCTAAGTTCATTGAACGGGTAGGATCGGTTTTTGAATTATGGAAGGTGGCTCAAGGATGATTAGCCTCAATGGTTCTAACTGGACCATATGGAAGGCTAAGATGGAGGACTTGCTTTATTGCAAGGACCTATATTCTCCAATCTTAGGCATATCAGCAAAATCCAAGGATATGACTGATGATGATTGGAAGAAGACGGACCGAAAGGCGGTAGGGTTTATTAGACAATGGTTAGATGATTCTGTATTCCACCATGTGTCTACGGAAACCTCAGCCGCAAGCCTATGGTTAAAATTACAAGGGTTGTATGAGAGGAAGACAGCCGGTAATAAGATATTTCTGATAAGGCGACTTGTGAATCTCAAGTTCAAGGATGGTGGTTCTGTGGCCGAGCACATGCATGAGGTCAGCAATAGAGTGAACTAATTCACCTCTATGAAGATGGTCCTGGATGATGAATTGCAGGCTTTACTATTACTTAGTTCATTATCTGACAGTTGGGAGACATTGGTGGTGTCTCTAAGTAACTCCGCGCCAGACGAAAATATATCCATGGAACAGGTAACCAGTTGTCTCTTCAATGAGGAGACAAGGAGGAAGTCTCAGGGGTTTACTCAGCAAGAGGCCCTTGTGACACAGGAACGGGGGAGAGGAAAGAACAGGAAGGGCAGGAAGGCCCGAGATAAATCAAGAGGCAAGTCGAGTAACAGAAAAGATGTTGAATGTTGGAATTGTGGCAAGAAAGGCACTACAAGCATGAATGTCGTGGTAAGAAAAACGACAAGAAAGGAAAAGAGAAGGACGATGAATCAGATTCCACTGCGGTGTTTTCAGATGGCGACATGGTAGTTATTCTTTCTACAGATCATGACGTATGTCTCACGGCTACGAGTTAGAACACCGACTGGGTGATAGACTCAGGAGCTTCTTTTCATGCGACTCCACACAGGCACTCCTTCATAAGCTACAAGTCAGGTGACTATGGGACTATGAAGATGGGAAATTCTGGCGTATCAAAGATCGTGGGAGTTGGTGATATTTGTGTGAAAACTAATGTGGGCTACACATTGGTTCTCAGGGATGTAAGGCATATCCCAGACCTTCGCCTTAACTTGATGTCGACGGAAAGATTGGATGATGATGGCTATGAAAGCCGGTTTGCTGGTGGGCGATGGAAGCTTATCAAGGGTTCGTTGATCATAGCTAGAGGAAAGAAGTGTTGCACCCTTTACAAGGTAAGTGTCAGTATGTGCAAGGGTGGATTGAATGCAGCGGAAGATTCAGCTATTGACATCTGGCACAGGCGTCTAGGCCATATGAGTGAAAAAGGGCTTCAGCTACTAGCAAGGAAGCGGCTCCTTCCAGACGTAGCAAGTATACCTCTCAAAACCTGTCTTGATTGTTTATCAGGGAAACAGCATAGAGTTTCATTTGTTAAAACTGCTTCTCATGTTAATAAAGTGCATGCATTAAATTTGGTTTATTCTGATGTTTGTGGTCCTATGAGGACAAAAACCTTGGGTGGGGCATTGTATTTTGTTACTTTTATAGATGATGCATCTAGGAGGGTTTGGGTTTATGCTTTGAAATCCAAGGATGAGGTCTTTGGTGTGTTTAAATTATTTCATGCTATGGTCGAGAGAGAGACAGGTAAATCATTGAAGTGCATCCGCACTGACAATGGTGGTGAATACATTGGTGACTTTCACGAGTACTGCAAGTCCCTGGGTATACGGCATGAACAGACGGTTCCCAAGACCCCCCAACATAATGGTGTAGCTGAGCGAATGAATCGCACCATTGTTGAGAGAATCAGATGCATGTTATCCCATGCGAAATTACCCAAGACGTTCTTAGGAGAAGCAATGCACACAGCGGTGTATTTGATAAATATGTCTCCATCAGCCTCGTTGAATGGAGAAGTACCTGAGAAGGTGTGGATTGGACATGATCCATCGTACAGTCATCTCAGAGTGTTTGGATGCAGGGTATCCGTTCACGTACCAAAGGATGAGAGGTCCAAGCTCGATATGAAGATCAGGCAGTGTGTGTTCTTAGGGTACGATGATGAAAAGTTCGGTTATAAATTGTGGGATCCGACTGAGAGGAAGCTCGTCAGGATCAGAGATGTGGTTTTCTTTGAAGATCAGTGTATAGAAGACATTAGTAAGCTAGAGAAGAATCAGTCTAGTTCAGGTGAGCTAGAGGACATGGATCCGATTATTCTTCCCATGGTGCCCGATGACGGTGGATTATAGTAAGGTGCAGAGGACGAGAGAGTTCCTTTAGAAGATGGACCAGGGGAGCAGCCCCCACTTGATCCACCTGTTGAGCCACAGGTGAGGAGGTTATCTAGGGATAAACAGTCGTCCAAGAGGTACTCGTCACATGAGTACATTATGCTGACTGATGGGGGAGAGCCAAAAGATTATTCTGAGGCCCTGGCCAACGAGCATAAGGGGGAGTGGTTGAAAGCTATGCAAGAGGAGATGGAATCCTTGCATAAGAACCACACCTATGATATGGTGAAACTGCCTAAGGGAAAGAAAGCTTTGAGCAACAAGTGAGTGTTCAGAAAGAAGGTTGAGCAGAAGAATTCATAGACGAGGTTCAACACCAGACTTGTGGTGAAAGGGTTTGGTCAGAGGAAAGGAATAGACTTCGAAGAGATATTCTCACCAGTGGTGAAGATGATATCCATACGGATGTTGCTTGGGTTGGCGGCTAGCATGGATCTGGAGATAAAGCAGTTAGATGTTAAAACTGCCTTTCTCCATGGTGACCTGGAAGAAGAGATCTACATGCACCAACCAGAGGGGTTCGAAGTCAAGGGCAAGGAGCGTATGGTGTGTAAGCTGAAGAAGAGCTTATATGGGCTGAAACAAGCTCCACGGCAATGGTACAAAAAGTTTAACTCGTTTATGTTGAAACATGGGTATGACAGAACGGAGTCGGACCACTATGTGTTCACGTGCAAGTTCTTAGATGATGATTTCTTAGTTCTGCTATTATACATTGATGACATGCTCATCATGGGAAAAGACATCAAGAAGATCGACAGGCTGAAACAGGAGTTGGGCAAGTCTTTTGCGATAAAAGACTTGGGCCCGGCTAGACAGATCCTAGGAATGGAGATAACCCGTGACAGAAGCAGCAGGAAGCTTTGGCTGTCACAAGAGCGGTATATTGAGAAAGTCCTAGAGCAGTTCAATATGAATGCAGCGAAGCCGGTCAGTACTCCACTAGATGGTCACTTCAGATTGAGCGACAGGCAGTGTCCCAAGACGAAGGCAGAGGTGGATGAGATGCAGAAGATACCCTACGCATCAGCTGTATGAAGTTTGATGTATGCTATAGTGACAGTAAACCTGTGTTAGAGGGCTACACAGATGCAGATATGACAGGTGACATATACTGTAGGAAGTCTACATCGGGGTTCATGTTCACGTTTGTAGGGGGAGCGGTTTCTTGGCAGAGCAAGCTACAGAAGGTCGTAGCATTGTCAACTACAAAAGCTGAGTACATTACAGTCACAGAGGCATGTAAAGAGATGCTTTGGATGAAGAGGTTCCTACAGGAACTTAGCCTGAAGCAGGAGGAGCATGTGGTCTATTGCGATAGTCAGAGTGCTATTTACTTGAGCAAGAATCCAAGTCAGCATTCCAAGTCAAAGCACATAGAGATTCAATATCACTGGATCAGGGATACTTTGGAACAGAAGGTGTTACAGCTTGAGAAGGTCCACACAGACGATAATGGGTTAGATATGATGACTAAGGCCTTGCTTAAGGGCAAGTTTGAGGTTTGTAGAAACCTGGCTGGCTTAAAGAAGGTGAATCCCTCCTGGGTCAAAAAGGGGGAGATTTGATGAATTTTTTTGACCCGTTGTCCTTTCATAACTGGGATGCGCAAAGTCATTTCGCAACTGGGATGCGCAAGTCCTTTCGCAACTAGGATGTGCAAGTCCTTTCGTAACTAGGATGCAAAAAGGAGTTTCCTAAAACTATAAAAAAGGGTCCCTAGGATTTTTCTACGTATGTTATGTTGATGAGAAAAATACAAGGGGGCTATCAAAGGTGAGAGAGAGGGAGAAAGAGAGAGAGGAAGCTTATAGAAGGGAGGTTCTGCTCGTGGAGGTTTTTCTACTTTGCAATTTATATCTCAGCGCTTTTATGTCCTCATAATCGGTTAGATTTCTCCGTTTTCTCTATTTCTCTTATTGTTTATCCACTCCTGCGTGAGTGAAGAAGATTGTAACATTCTACTTCATAGTGGATTGTTGATCTGGACAAGGTCCCGTGGTTTTTACCTCTTTGAGGGTTTTCCACTTAAAAATCTCTTGTGTGTTGTGTGATTAATGCTTTGATTTATTTCATTGCTTTATTATCCATAATTCTAGTTTGTTTCGGGAGGTTAGATCCTAAGATTTTGTGCAAGGCCCCCAACATTTGTATCCTTTACAAGCCTTCTGTCTGATTCTCCAGAAGTAATGGATGCTTCTTGGTTTGAATGTTGTCCATTATTTAGTGATCAGTTATGCATCGGGTCATGAGTGCTGGGGCATTTGAGGCTTCTGGTGTTCTTTGAAAGATAGTTTTTTTCATATGAAAAATAATTTTGTTATTGCCTCTGCCTCTTCATGTTGTCCTTATTGACTGAGGTGATTACTGATGGGGATTCTGCTAATGTATTCAAGTGGGCTTTCTTCACCGTTGTGCAGATTTTCTGCTAAAATTCCTTATTATAGTTTGTGCATTCTCTGGATGCATGCATGCTTGGGTTTACTTCCAATTAAATACTCTTGTTTTCCTTTCATAGTTTGTGACTCATGCACAAATTTAGAAGCTAATAAGATATTTGGATCCATTTCACCTGACCGAAGTTACATGGACCTGAATATCTGATGGATTAATCTCCATAACTTTACTGTCAACTATTTCCTACATAATAGAATGGATAACTTAGTTTGATACAGTAAACATGCAACTTATGGTGGAAGTCCTCTCGGAAAACTTTCATTACAAACGAGCTAAATAATGGGCTGCCAGAAACCCCTCAGAACCAATGCACATTAGCTTGCTATGAGGTCAATCTGTGGACATTGTGGACTCAACAAAACACTGTATTTAGATAAATGGAACACATGGTGTGCAAGATGTTGGAATGGGAAACCATCTCATAGCGAGTACTTCCATTAATCATATACAGTGTATGTTTGATTGGCTTTCCAGGCTACATATACCAACAAGCACTGTCGTCCAACTAGCTATATGACATTCATGCATGAAGTGGTAAGGTTCAAAAGATTTTGTAATGGTAAAGTTCTGAAGATTTTGGATATTGGCATGCATTTTGTCCTTTCAGATAACTATATTATAACTCAGTGTGAAAGAAGTATTACAGATTGTTCTTATGGTTGATATTTCTTTCTACAATTCATGCATCTGTAAATGCTCTACTACCCTCTGTTTCTCACAAGAAATCTTTTGAATCCATCTGCATTTTCTGTTGTTTCTCCTTAGGTGGCATGTGTTGTGTGGCTAAATGAGATTTGCTTGTCATTATTTGTGTGGCATGTGTTGTGTGGCTAAATGAGATTTTCTTGTCATTATATGTGGCCTGTGTTGTGTGGCTAAATGTTTTTTTTGTGTTTCTCAGTATGGTTATTCATTTGAAAAAAAAAAAAAAAACATGTTTGGTTTAGCTATCTCTTTCAAATGATGGCGGTTTATGATTCTTTTGCTTCTGGTACCAATGAAATGTCAATGCAAAACACCGATAATATGACCTTGCAAGCCTTTTGCTTTTGGTACCATTACATGGGCGTACTCCACTTTTTTTTTTTGTAGACTCACAACACTTAGCTTTGTCATCTCTTGAGACTAACCTTGGGTGAGTCGAGGTTGCCCAGGATAGCCTACGGGTCCATGGCATAGATCAGGTTAAAGGTCAAGAGATGGATGGAGTAGATGGAGATCATGGAGATCATTGAGTTTTTACACTCTTACAATGAGGCCATAAGCATGATTCCTCCATGATGATTCCTGTTGATTTTGGCATCCTCTTAGATGGTTGAGACCAGGTCTCATTGCAGTGTCAATCATGTGGTATGAAAACCTTACTGATGAGTTCTTCAAACTCATCTCTTGCTACACACTGGTTTCAAAAGGACAAGGAACTGCGTTGTCAAATCTCTCAATGTCATCCTCTCAGAACTAATGTACATTAGCTTGCTACGGTGTCAATCGGTGGACACTGTGGACTCAGCAAAACACTATATTTAGATAAATGGAATACATGCTGCCCATATATTGGAATGGGAAACCATCTCATAGCGAGTACTTCCATTAATCATATAAAATAGATGTTTGATTGGCTTTCCAGGCTACATATACCAACAAGCACTGACGTCCAACTAGCTGTATGACATTCATGCATGAAGTTGTAAGGTTCAAAAGATTTTGTAATGGTCAGGTTCTGAAGATTTTGGATATTGGCATGCATTTTGTCCTTTCAGATAACTATACTATAACTCAGTTTGAAAGAAGTATTGCAGATTGTTCTTATGGTTGATATTTCTTTCTACAATCCATGCATCTGTAAATTTCTTGTCGGTATGTTTCTCACAAGAAATCTGATGAATCCATCTGCATTTGGTGTTGTTTCTCCTTATGTGGCATGTGTTGTGTGGCTAAATGAGATTTGCTTGTCATTAGAGAAAGTATAGTTATGATTCTCAGATCTATCGTGAACCAAAACTTACACCTATCAAATTGGGAGACATTGTTTTGGTCATATTTCAACATCTAAACCTCAACCAATCTAGTTTCTTGATTGTGACCTAACCACAATGGTTTCTACAATTTGGTCTGTTTAAGTTGAGTCTATACATGCCATGTGTACAATCTTCGAGTGCCTACATATCAAGTGTCCTATACTGCCTGAGTATCATATAAACTCCCCCATTTTTGAAGAGTGGTTTGTCCACCGATACATGCATCTACATGTGCTAGCCTGGACAGTGTTTTTAGCATCTGAGACGTACATATGGTGGAGACAAATCTGGATATGGCAATATATGAAAATAAGGCTTGCTTATTAATGAAGAAGGATATATTTGCAGATTGAATGTGTACCGTTGGTGAGTTTTCTTTTAATACGTCCATTACTTTAGAATAGTGCATGTACTGACAGTTGGTGTGTACTAACAAGCTAACGAATTTTTTTTACAAAAATAGGGGTTTTAGGTATGAAATTTCTAGTTGGGTTAGGAAGAAATTATACTTGATCACATACTAGGTTGTTGACAAAGTCCATCAACTTTATTTTTTACTTTAGGAGATGGATAGCGACGATGAAGATGACGTAGCTGAGACCATGGTGGTGCAAGCTGTGGCCACATGCGTAGTTGCTGTTGGTGAATATTGCCGTCACTATATGTTAAGAGAACCGGCACGTCAAGAGGATGACGAGCAGGCAAGGTTTAAAAACTCCATCGTGCGTGCGAGTGACAATGATTGTTTTACACAGTTGAGGATGAGACGACAATGTTTCTTCTCATTATGTGACGTACTGCGTGACAGAACGCACCTACGCGATACTCGACACGTTAGTTTTGAGGAGCAAGTAGTGATCTTCTTCCATACATTTTATGAATATTATAACATGCATTTTCTCCTATCCTCGTCATATTTATGTGAATGCAGATGGGTAACAGTAAATACTATGTTGTAATCAATGGACGAAGACCGGAGATATATATGTCCTGGGATGAGGCACGATGTATTTGAAAACATGTTGAGGGATTTAATCTGGTGCACATTCCAAGATCGAAATAGGACGGGATCCATCGCATACTCATCTCGTGGTGTAATTGGATCCAAGCTCGGATATCGTTTAAAACATTCCAAGATGCGACCGCATGGTGGAATGCAAACTATGCAAGTTCAAGTAGTGGATTAATTAACAGGGGATGTGGTGAGGTACACTCACCTACAGATGCTCGGAATTCTATCCAAGAAATTCTAAGATCCATGGTGTGCAAGAGTACACAAACAGATGATGTCAACCTGAAAGTCGGGGAAGTGGTGGTAGTATCAGTAGTTGCAATCTTGGTTTTATTCTTCATATTATATATAATAATTAAGCTGTAGTTTTGGATGGTGTTGCACCACTTGCTGTTTAAATTTTGGTAGACAATAGATAACTTATCCTCGAACTCTTTGATATGGCATGTATAACTGCATCTTAACTACAAATCTCATTATCTGTAAATTTGAGTGTAAATTGTGATAGAATTGCATGCATTGATCCTTTCTTTTATCCATATCGGGCTTAACTTCCATTACTTTGAGGTATCGTTCCTTACAAATGAAGTCCAGCCTCTTGCTCCCGGTTGAACCAAGGGCCAGGTATGACTACTTGAAACTCAGATTGGAGTCCTGAATCATTTCTCAGGTAACGTGTTTCCGTGTGTAGGCAACAGATGTGTGTTTGGAGGCTAATGACCACATCTATTCTGACACAAGTGAATTTAATAGTGAGGAGTAATACCCTTTGCATATAAGCAATCGTCTCTTTGTATATAGTGATAATGTACTTACATCAGTCAGATATGAACAGGTAAATCTCAGCATTTTGGTAGTTAACGGAGAAAGTAGATTTGACTGGGAGTATGGTGTTCTCTTCCTTGCATTATCAATACGAATAGGTACTGAGTCTGCACATTGGCATCATGAGTTTTTGTTTAGTACCTATTTATATTATATTCATTTTCGTATTAAACTGTTTACAGGTTCACCCTTGGGTTTATCCGTTCGTCATTATCCATGCCTACAGTATGCAATGGTGTAGAAGATAATCCAGTTGCCACTGAGACTGCCCCTCCTTACTATAATGTTAGACATGTGAATTTGTTGTTGTTTTGGGGTTGAGGAGCGAGTTCCTTTTGGATGTTACTGGGGCTATCCTTCTTTTTTTTTTTATGTGTCTATTTTAATTTGTTTTTGCCTTTTATTTATTTACCTGTAGATTTATTTTTTCTGTTCGCTATTCTCATACATCCTAGACCATTCTATTTCTGTTTTATTCTGAAACGTACATTCTCCGAGCAGGTCGGTTTAATAAAATTACGTGGTTGATATTGTTTGATATGAAACATGTTTTCATACAATGGTTTAGTGCCCCACTAATGTGTCGATTGGGTGGAGAATCTACGCCGTTGAATTGGTAGAACTGCCCATTAAAAACACCTGGTGAAGAAGCTGAAACAATATCTTCATTAGAGGGGCCACATCAATTACCCGAAGGTTTCGATGGTGTAGATAACATGAACAATGGCCATCCAGTTTTCTCAGTTATTTTTAGGGGAGCATTTGACAAAAAAAAAACTTCTCCCATTGTACAATGAACGGACCCGATGGTTTTGCTTTTCGGTTTGTATGAGTGCCCCAATGGTTGAGTGATCTAAAGCATTGAAACTATGGGGTCCACCATGGACAGATTGGCCCGTGATGCATGGCCCGTGATATCCACCGTTTTCTGATCGTGATGCGTGGCCCTTGATGCATGGCCCCTGACAACTTATTAATTGGTTTTCGGTTTGCATGGGCCATCGAATGCATGGCCCGTGATATCCACCGTTTTCTTACCTTGAACAGTGTCAGTATTTGTAAATTGCTTCAGGAAGAATGGTATTCAATCTCGCCAAACACCAATCCAGTGGTTCTGACAGTTACCGGAAGCATTTCCTCACTTATCCAAACAACATTGGTGGTGGGATGGTTGCAATACCACACCACCCAAACACGTTCGTAGGTCATGGAATTGGTGAGTACACCCAAACCACCGACAGTTCACTGACAGCATTAAATGCGTCAAATCACCCAATTCCATACACCTCAATACGCCTAAAAACATTTGTCCAAATAGAGCCTTAAAGTATTAGAAAAAAAATGAATCATATCCAAAGATCAAATGAACCACACCAAAAATAGCAGCGATGATGATGATTTTCACCGTTAAAAATTCATAGGGCCCACCATAACGTTTATTTTCCATCCAATTTATTAATAAGGTCAAAAATACATAGATGAAGAGGAAAACCAAATTTCATATTGATTTGAAACTTTTGTGACCCCCAAAAGGGTTTCAATGGTAGACGCTCAATCCCCCACTGCTTTTTGCGGTGTAGTCCACTTAATCTTTATATCTTTATTATTTTTCGGTTCAAGCCTTAATACGAGCTCGAAAAATGGATGGACGGTTTGGATATAACACATACCTGATGATGGGACTCACTAACTCTCTGACGTCAACACAGCAGCTTTATAGCTGCTGTGTGGTACACCAGCCAATCCGCTTCCGTTCGCACAGGGACTTGCATTACCAAAAATCATGTATCGTACATTCATCATTTGGACCGTCCTACTTCTCACTTTAAGGCAAAAAAATCACGGGATTGTACACACGTGTCAGGGATAAGGCCATTTTGCCTGTACAAGTTCGGCCTATTTGATCAGCATGGATCGTGCCACGTTCCGTATGGTACCCAAACTGATGAACAGTCAGGATCTTTGACTCATGTGCCCTAGAGATGGGCATTTCTTATCCGATCAGGTGGATCCATCCTGGCTAGACTCATTTCGAATCGAACTGATGGCCTAGATCAGGCCTGATCAAGCGTGGAAATCTAGATTCGATCATTTTTCGGATCGTGTCGGATAGACGTCTATTTGGATAGATTCGATCCAAATACCCGAACCAATAAGATCTGCACCGAACTGAACAATCTAAGCCGGAGCTAAGTAACTCAATACGCAATCCGTGTCCACGGGAAACACATTCACATGCTTATGGATGGATGTCATGTTAGATGAGTGTTGTAGTAGCAGTAATTTGGCTACTCGCACTAGTATCCAGACGAGCTTACTCTCCGTACATGTGCCCATGTGATTACGTGTGAGAGATTAGAGCCGCTTTTTGGGTGGACGTCTCGTGACTTGAAAAACAAGACGGTTTGGTAATCAGGTGGGCCACAGAATGCCGAGAAATTTACGACTGTACGACCCATTTATGGCCCGTTTACGAGATGAAGCCCACCTCATTTTCCCATGCGAGATAAGCCCCAGCTGTACGAACGACTTGCCAAAGGTTGAAAATGCCCCTTGCTTCTACCTTCAAGCGGATCGGCTGGTGATCGAAGGCGAGCGCTGACGCTCCTCGAACTCTGAGCTGTACGAACGGTTCAAAGAGATCAACGTTACGTGGGCCCCACAGTTATGTATTTATTATATCCACAACGTTCATCCATATTTCGAGATCATTTCGGAGCATTATCTAAAAAAAAAAAAATCATATCCAAAGATCAACTGGACCACACCACAAAGAGCAGCAAAAATTTGATTTTCACGGTTGAAACTTTTGTAGGCCCACCATAACATTTATTTTCCATCCAATCTATTCATGAGGTCACAAAGACCTGGATGAAGAGGAAAAACAAATTTCATAATGATACATAACTTCTGTAACCCCTAAAAGGGTTTCAACGATAGACGATCAATTCCTCACTGCCTTTTAAAGTGTGGTCCACTTGATAGTTAGATTTGTCTTATTTTCCGTCTCAAGCCTTAATATGAGCTCGCCAAATAGATGTACGGTTTGGATATAACATAGACCTCATGATGGGACCCAAAAAAATAACAAAGATTCAGCGTTAAAATAATAATAATAAATAAAAAATAATAATAAATAAATAAATAAACTGATTTTTATTTTATTGGATGTAGAGATTTGGCTACGGATTATAACCATATCCATACCTACTAAAATCCGTAGCCAAATGAGCCTATCCAGGGTGGGCGTGCCAAACTAGGGTGCCCGTACCACTTGCCCGCCCCACTCGCTGACCTATCCGGGGGGGCGCGCCGATCTGGCAGGGCCACACCCATCTGAGGACCCCTATAGCTACGGATTATAACCATAGCCATAATTGTAGTATGTGCCAATCTATGAATTATTTATTTATTTATTTATTTTTACATGGAGAACTTCATTTTACTTACAATTTTCTAAAATACATATTTATATAAATATGTATATATAAGCATATAAAAAAAAAATTCTCTCTTTTTTTTATTTCTTTCTTTTTTCATTTAACAAGAATATCTTCTAAACCAAAATTAGTTACTTGACATACTCTATATGATTTTGGGTTAGGAGAAGCTACCTTGGCCAACCAACCTGGTTATTTTTCAAGATTCCATTAGGTCGATGGTCGAAAATCCATTTCATTCACTTCACGGTCAATTTCAATCAGTTCGGGGTCAATTAAGCTCATTTCATTTACTTCGCGATCAATTCCATGCATTTCACAGTCAATCTCGGCGATTCCGTTTTGATTCACGGTCATTTTCATGCATTTCACGGTCAATTCCCTTCACTTCACGGTCATTTCCATGCATTTTACGGTCAATGTGCTTCACTTCATGGTCATTTTCATGCATTTCACGGTCAATCGTGGCGATTCCGTTTTGATTCACGGTCATTTCCATGCATTTCACGGTGAATTCCCTTCACTTCACGGTCATTTCCATGCATTTCACGGTCAATTCGCTTCACTTCGCGATCAATTCCATGCATTTCACGGTCAATCCCGGCGATTCCGTTTTGATTCACGGTCTTTCCATGCATTTCACGGTCAATTCCCTTCACTTCACGGTCATTTCCATGCATTTCACGATCAATTCGCTTCACTTCATAGTCATTTTCATGCATTTCACGATCAATCCCGGCGATTCCGTTTTGATTCACGGTCATTTCCATGCATTTTACGGTCAATTCCCTTCACTTCATGGTCATTTCCATGCATTTCACAGTCAATTCGCTTCACTTCACGGTCATTTCCATGCATTTCACGGTCATTCCCGCCTATTCCGTGTTGATTCACGGTCATTTCGATGCATTTCACAGTGAAGTGTAATAATTGGACCGTGAAATGTGCAGAAATGACCATGAAGTGAAGGGGCATGACCGTGAAATGCGTCGAAATGACCGTGAATCAACACGGAATAGGCGGGAATGACCGTGATATGCATTGAAATGACCGTGAAGTGAGGCGATTGGACCGTGAAGTGAAGGGCATAACAGTGAAATGCGTCGAAATGACCGTGAATCAACACGGAATAGGAGGGAATGACCGTGATATGCATGGAAATCACGGTCATTCCCACCTATTCTATGTTGATTCACGGTCATTTCGGCGCATTTTACGGTCATGCCCCTTCACTTTACGGTCATTTTTGCATATTTCACGGTCCAATCGCCTCACTTCACGGTCATTTCGATGCATATCATGGTCATTCCCGCCTATTCCGTGTTGATTCACAGTCATTTTGGTGTATTTCACGGTCATGCCCCTTCACTTCACGGTCATTTCGACGCATTTCACGGTCCAATCGCTACACTTCACCATAAAATGCGTTGAAATGACCGTGAATCAACACAAAATAGGCGGGAATGACCGTGAAATGCATGGAAATGACCGTGAAGTGAAGCGAATTGACCATGAAATGCATGGAAACGATTGTGAAGTGAAGGGGCATGACCGTGAAATGCGTCGAAATGACCGTGAATCAACATGGAATAGGCGGGAATGACCGTGATATGCATGGAAATCACGGTCATTCCCACCTATTCCGTGTTGATTCACGGTCATTTCGGCGCATTTCACGGTCATGCCCCTTCACTTCACGGTCATTTCCGCGCATTTCACAGTCAATTCGCTTCACTTCACGGCCAGGATTAAACCTTCCAATCCCTTTCAATCCCTCGAACCAAACACGTCCCAGGCATTTTTGAAGGGATTAGGGTGGATTGGATGGGATTTAACGGCCTATTTGGTCGGGCGAATCCCATGGGATTAGGAAGGATGGGATGGATTTTAAGGGCCCGTTTGGACGGGTGGATTGGAAGGGATTGAATGGTATTAGGGTGGAGGGCATGGATTTTAAGGCAATGATGGTGTTGTTAGTGGATTGTCTTAAGATCCATGGGATTGCTATATCCGAGGATTGCTATATCGAGTCCGTTTGGCACGCCAGGCCAATCCCGGGGTTAAACCTTCCCATCCCTTCCAATCCCTCGAACCAAACATGTCCCAGGCAATTTTGAACGGATTAGGGTGGATTGGATTGGATTTAAAGGTAATGATGGTGTTGTTAGTGGATTGTCTTAAGATCCATGGGATTGCTATATCCCAGGATCAGATCACCCAGTCTGTTTAGCACGCCCGGGCAATCCTGGATTTAACTTCCAATCCCTACCAATACCATCCAATCCCTTCCAATCCGCCCGTCCAAACAGGCCCTAAGGTAATGATGGTGGTGTCAGTGGATTGTTTTAAGATCCATGGGATTGCTATATCCCAGAACAAGTTCACTGGGTCTGTTTGGCACGCCGGGCATATCCTGGGATTTTACCTTCCATTCCTTCTAACCAAGGGATGCGATCAATTTTAAGGTAATGATGGTGATGTCAGTGGATTGTTTTAAGATCCATAGGATTGCTTATATCCCGGGACAAGTTCACAAGGTCTGTTTGGCTCATCATGCATATCCCGGGATCTCGCGATCCCATTCCTCCTAATACCATGAGATTGGTTCGGCCAAACCGGCCTTAAAGGTAATGATGGTGATGTCAGTGAATTGTCTTAAGATACATGGGATTGATATCTCCCAGGATCAGGATCTCGTGTCTGTTTGGCAGGTCTAGCCAATCCCGGGATCTATCTTCCAATCCCATCCAATCTACGCGGCCAAATAGGCCCTATATGATTTTGGGGTAGGAGAAGCTACTTTAACCAACCAACCTGGTTATTTTCCGCGCATTTCCATCAAGTCGATGGTTGAAAATTCATTTCATTCACTTAGCAGTCAATTTCATTCTAGCGGTCAATTTCATTCATGACTGTGAAGTGAAGGGGCATGACCGTGAAATGCGACGAAATGACCGTGAATCAACACGGAATCGGCGGGAATGACCGTGATATGCATGGAAATGAGTGTGAAGTGAGGCGAATGGACCGTGAAATGTGCGGAAATGACCGTGAAGTGAAGGGCATGACCATGAAATATGCTGAAATGACCGTGAATCAATACAGAATCGGCGGGAATGACCGTGAAGTGAGTCGATTGGAACGTGAAATGTGTGGAAATGATGGTGAAGCAAAGGGGCATGACCATAAAATGCGCCGAAATAACCGTGAATCAACACGAAATCAGCGAGAATGACCGTGAAATGCATGGAAATGAGCGTGAAGTGAGGCGAATGGACCATGAAATGCGCAGAAATGACCGTGAAGTGAAAGGGCATGACCGCGAAATGCATCGAAATGACCGTGAATCAACACGGAATAGGCTGGAATGACCATGAAATGCATGGAAATGACCGTGAAGTGAAGCGAATTGACCGTGAAATACGCGAAAATGACCGTGAAGTGAAGGGGCGTGACCGTGAAATGCGGCGAAATGATCGTGAATCAACACGGAATAGGCAGGAATGAACGTGATATGGATGGAAATGACCGTGAAGTGAGGAGATTGGACTGTGAAATGCGCAGAAATGACCGTGAAGTGAAGGGGCATGACCGTGAAATGCGCCGAAATGACTATGAATCAACACGGAATAGGCGGGAATGACCGTGATTTCCATGCATATCACTGTCATTCCCGCCTATTCCGTGTTGATTCACGGTCATTTCGACACATTTCACGGTCAATTCGCTTGACTTCACTGTCATTTCCATGCATTTCACGGTCATTCCTGCTTATTCCGTGTTGATTCACGGTCATTTTGATGCATTTCATGGTCATGCCCCTTCACTTCACAGTCATTTTCGTGCATTTCATGGTCCAATCGCTACACTTCACCGTGAAATGCGTCGAAATGACCATGAATCAACACGGAATAGGTGAGAATGGCCATGAAATGCATAGAATTATGTCACGCCCCATACTCGGAAACCGGGCTCACAAAATTCTTGATCGCCAAATCTAGTGTTGACAGCCTCTATAGTACCACATTCTCAGCTCCCAGCGTACATACGCCAGATTCCAATCCTAGGATCCTACAAGAAGGATTTTCTAATGTACATTTATTTCATAACAAACATAACCACAAGATTACCCGAAACACAAAGACAACATCATCATCACATATCCACTAATATAATCATTGGAGTACAATGCTGAAAGGGAAATACATAAATCGAAAATCAAGCTCCAGAAGACCGCTGGACGCTCCAAACTCAACGCTGCTGTTACCTAAGGCCGCCTGCACGCATCTATCTTGCATAAGTTTATAGAAAGCTTAGAGGGTGGTGAAAGTGTGTGCATAAGGTAAGTGCCAAGTAAGCAATATCAGAATAATCAGAGTAAGCGGAAATACTAACAAGCCGATAAATCATACAATATCAGAAATACTGCAAGTTCATAAATCATACGATATCAGAATAATGCGAAAACATTCTGATAGGCCCATAAATACCATATAACATCCCAGATTTTTGTCAACCTGGGATTAGACGTCCTTAGGCAAGGGGTCAATCCTAATACCTTATTAACTAGTCAGAACTCAATCCCAAAGCCTAAAACTGCTGTTGAACCCACTTCCTTCACAAATTCCACCCTTCACCACCTCGTTCTTTAAATCCTTCTAAGTACTTTCACACTAGACCCTATCTTAAAGTTTAGGTGATGAGAAACAATACTTAAACTAAACATTACTACAAAGGACTGAGTACCACCTCGACCAGAAATCACTTAGGATTAAATCCTTTAGAAATTTGACAAAGTTAACCATGTGCTAAACTAGATTAATCACGAAATCCATTTGAATCGTTTTAAATACGATCTGCAAGACCCAAAACTTGTAGAATCATTGACGCTAGGTTACCCTAAAATCTAGGATCAATCTCATTACCCGGCTGCTCTCGGGAGCATCTCGAAACTCCGTATCTGATCTGGACCGCACGTCGGAAGTCCGATTAACATGAAGTTCAGGAATTAGGACCGCCTCGTTGGGCTTGACTACCATCTCGGAAATCAAATCCAGAAAGTGTCCCATGGCTGTTCGCTTGAGTCCGGAGCGATAGAGTGTGAGAACACTTGTTTCTTTACAAAAATATCTTGAATAGTAATCTGAGACTCGTCGCTTGCTGATCAGTTTTAAGCAATCAGACCGTCAGAATCTGACCCAATTACACCCTCGGATCAGGAAAAATTTCATAAACATTTACATGTACTTGAAATTTCGAATCGAGACCCACTGACCGTTGAACTGAAACTGGTCCGCCACGCGTGATCCGAGAACCCTACTAGAACGAAAACTTAATAGTACCTAGATCCAGTGTTAGTGAACTTAAGTCCGACCGCACACAGAAAAGGGGCCGCCAGAAGTCCTCCGTTGAGCTAAAACAGCTCCGCTTTGGCTATAACCCAAGTATACCTTGACCTTAGGTTTATTTCGATGAAGTTTTAGGCTATATAAGGACCTTAAACCCTCTCTCATTTCAGCCATCCGAATTTGAGATTTGAGAGAGAAAAGTGAGAGGAAGTGTGGGAGTTGTGGGAGGATCTCTCTGTCATGCTCCCCTGCCACTACACAAGCTGCACCGCCCTATTCTCATCGCTTTCCCATCGATTCTGGCATCATTTCTAGGTAAGAAACCCTAACTCTAATCTGTTTTGGGGTTTAGACAGTTGTAGGTTATGAAATAGCTAATCTATTTCATTCTATAGGTTACCAAACTGCCGAATACGGAAGCTTGGCAAACCTATCGACTCCGTTACGATTCTACGACAAAAGGTGCGGACTTTAGGTGTA
Organism: Magnolia changhungtana; assembly: GCA_030180095.1. Classification (NCBI taxonomy): domain Eukaryota; kingdom Viridiplantae; phylum Streptophyta; class Magnoliopsida; order Magnoliales; family Magnoliaceae; genus Magnolia; species Magnolia changhungtana. Next base: position 722,389 of record JASAUF010000070.1, on the reverse strand, counting down.
TAGGTTATGGTTTTCAACGCTTTCAATGTCAGATAATGATAGATTCATGATGTGCATCTAATTGCACATGTACAAAGTGCTTTCTATTTTCTGTTACAAACATGATTATGAAATTTTACATATTCTAGGTATTCGTAGGAAATACCGTATACGTATAAATTTTGAAAATGTATTTGACATGATTATTTGTTGTATGAATATACGGTATATGGATAAAATACTTATTTGGCGAAAGGATTCGCCCAAATACATGTTTCACTAATATACACTATGTATGTAGAAATACCGTATTGTAGAAAATACCGTATACGTATAAATTTTGGAAATGTGTTTGACCTGATTATTTGTTGTATGAATATACGGTATAAGGATAAAATACTTATTTGGCAAATGGATTCGCCCAAATATATGTTTTACTAATATACACTATGTATGTAGAAATACTGTATTGTAGAAAGTACTGTATACACATATATTTTAGAGATGTGTTTGCCATGATTATTTGTTGTATAAATATATTATATGTGCGTAAAATACTTGCTTGGTGAAAGGACTCGCCTTAATACATGTTTGATAACATACACTAAGTATGTTGAAATAGTGTATGTTAGGTGTTTATGAAAATGCTTGTGTAAGTGTTTGGATGTTGATGCCTTAGGTAGGTGTTGAGATGGGATTCTCAACTACCTTAGAGACATGTATGATTTCCTCCATATGGTTGTTCACTTTAACCACTTACTTATGAAATATATGTGTTTGTATTCCTATTTATATAGTGCTTCATAACATGCTTCATAACATGCTTTATAACATGCTTTATAATATGCTTTATGATATGCTTGTTAACATGCTCAACTGATTGTATGATTTTATTTATGTAATGCGTATGTTTAAATTCATGTTATGTTGTATGATCCGTCATAGGTGATGGGGGAGTGGTGTAACCTTTGTGCAATAGCCCTGGCAGCCCTAAACGGATAATATCAGACTTTGGTTGTATTATTTGGATCTTGATCCATTACTGCTTTAACTATCTGCAATTGAATGTGATTGAGGCTATGATTATAGTCCAGGCAATCGGTAACGGGATTGAATTCGTGGCTGAGATTCATTTGCCGCGTGAGATGTGTTCGACGAACCCGAGTCGTACTTCAGTTGGCGATGTGGTCGGCCACACGATGTGCTTATGTGCTTCATATCGTTCAACTTGTTGTGCGCTCGAGCTAGCCAAGCTCGTCAAGTAACCCAATCTGTCTAATGTATGTTCACCATGTTTGGATGCTATTGCTTGAACCTAGGGTACCAAACTTACCAGTGAAATCCCTTTTAACCATGGTACCTTGATCCACTAAGACTCATGAGCCGAGCATGGTGGTATGGGACACCGTGGTCGAGCTGTCGGCCTACGCTGGGGCCACGTGCCTCCCTATAGTGACCAGTGAGCAACCAAACTCGTTAGCCGATTATGGTGGTATGGGACACTATATTCGTGCTTTCGGCCTACATTAATAAGGTGATGGGGGAGTGGTGCAACGAATGCAAGCAACAGCCCTGACAGCCCTTTGTAGTGACCTCGAGCATACTCTGAATTTGCGGTGAGGCGATGAGTTTTGCCACAATGTGGAGAGTATGAACTAGGCTTGTTTCTGTATAGTGATGAATCGTTTAAGAGGTGATGGGGGAGTGGTGCAACCTTTGTGCGTAACAGCCCTGGTAGCCTTTGCAGTGACCTAAAAAACACACCATCGTCTGAGATTAACTAGGACTGACGACCCTAGAATGGATCATGTTTGGGAATGATACAAGGGAGGTACCTTAGTTTTCCAATCCTGCTATTTGAAATGGACTAATAACAACTCGGTAATCATGCTCACCATGCATTGCATGTGCCTGGAAGATGTGGAGCACTGAGGGAAGAAAGCATGCAGCGAACGTGAGATGGTGTCGCACGAGGGAGGGTGTGGTGAGGGCATACATCATGTTATTCATACTTGCATTAATAAGAGTAGTTAGGAGTGTTTGATAGTACTGCTTTATCATTACCGCTTGACTGAGTCGATAACATGTTAACCTATGCTTTATTGTTCCACTGAGTTAGCTACTCACTCCCACGTTACGGGACGGTGTTGTACACACCAACCAGATTTGTTAAGTTTCAGGTGATGACGATGCTTATGAAGGAGAGCCGGACTACTTATATGATGATAAGGAGGAGTTCTCCTATCTGTATCTCTCTGGCAGGTCAATGAAGACCTGGTATTGTATTGATGGGGCTATGGTATTTGGGATAGGAGACATTACACTTCCTCACATTTAGTATATTTTAGAACTGTACTTGTAATTATTTAACCTAGTAACATTATCACACTTTGGAGACTCACCACTGTTTTTATATTATGTATATCTATCACAGTCTTCCGCTTGCAATTTAACTGTCTCTGGAGTAAGATAGGATTTTTTGGCTTAATCTCACTCATGTTCACTACTCTAATACAGATAACATTCAATCATCATACATTTTGTTGCATAAGTGATGTTCTGGAACTCGGGAGTTGAGTTACTACTCAACCCCCGATTTTCGGGATGTTACAGTTGGTATCAGAGCATGATTTGGATTAAACCGGACCTGGGTTATGGTCACACAACGCACTCTGACACACTCTGACTTAGGAGGGAGCGACGAAACGTAGAAACCGACAGGTGGGCCCTCTACAGCCAACAGGTGGGCCCTCTACAGCTAAAATGACCGTGAAGTGAAGGGGCATGACCATGAAATGCCCCGAAATGACCATGAATCAAAATGGAATCGTCGGGATTGATCATGAAATGCATGAAAATGATTATGAAGTGAAGCGAATTGGCTGTGAAATGTATGGAAATGACCGTGAAGTGAAGGGAATTGACCGTGAAATGCATGGAAATGACCATGAATCAAAACAGAATCGCCGGGATTGACCGTGAAATGCATGGAATTAATCGCGAAGTGAAGCGAATTGACCTTGAAATGCATGGAAATGACCGTGAAGTGAAGGAAATTGACCATGAAATGCATGAAAATGACCTTGAATCAAAACGGAATCGCCAGGATTGACTGTGAAATGCATGAAAATGACCGTGAGTGAAGTGCATTGACCGTGAAATGCATGAAAATGATCGTGAATCAAAACGGAACCGCCGGGATTGCTCGTGAAATGCATGGAATTGATCGCGAAGTAAATGAAATGAGCGAAATTGACCGCAAATTGATTGAAATTGACCCTAAAGTAAATGAAATGAATTTTCGACCATCGACCTAATGGAATCTTGAAAAATAACCAGGTTGGTTGGCTAAAGTAACTTCTCCTACCCCAAAATCATATAGGGTACGTCAAGTAACTAATCTTGGTTTAGAAGATATTCTTGTTAAATGAAAAAAAGGGAGAATTTTTTTTTATATGCTTATATATACATATTTATATAAATATGTATTAGAGAAAATTGTAGGTAAAATGAAGTTCTCCATGTAAAAAAATTTTAAAAAAATAATTTTTTTTTCATAAATTGGCACAGAATACAGTTATGGCTACGGTTATAATCTGTAACTATAGGGGTCATCAGATGGGCGTGGCCCCGCCAGATCGGCGCGCCCCCGCCGGATAAGTCAATGAGTGGCGCAGGTGAGTGATGCGGGCACCCTAATTCGGCGCGCCCACCCCGGACAAGCCCCTCTGGTTACGGATTTTGGTAGGTATGGATATGGTTATAATCCATAACCAAATTTTTGTTTTTTTTTTTAGGTCCCATCATGAGGTCTATATTATATCCAAACCGTCCACCTATTTGGCAAACTTGTATTAAGGCTTGAGAGGAAAAATAAGACAGATCTAGCTATCAAATGGACCACACTGTCAAAAGCTTTGGAGGATTGAACATCTACTATTGAAACCCTTTCAGGGGTCACAGAAATTTTGGATCATTATGAAATTTGTTTTTCCTCTTCATCCAGGTATTTGTGACCTTATGAATAGATTGGATGGAAAATAAATGTTTCGGTGGGCCCTACAAAAGTTTCAACGGTGAAAATCAATTTTCTGCTGCTCTTTGTGGTGTGGTCCAGTTTATCTTTGGATATGACTTTTTTTTTTGGATAATGCTCCGAAATGATCTCGAAATATGGATGAACGTTGTGGATATAAAAATACATAACTGTGGGGCCCACTTAACGTTGATCTCTTTGAACCGTTCGTACAGCTCGGAGTTCGAGGAGCGTCAGCGCTCGTCTTCGAGCACCAGCCGATCCGCTTGAAGGGAAAAGCAAGGGCATTTTCGACCTTTGGTAAGTCGTCCGTACAGCTGGGCTTATTCTCGCAAGGGAAAATGAGGTGGGCTTCCTCTCGTAAATGGGCCATAAATGGGTCGCACAGTCGTAAAGAATGCCTGAGGACTCTGATGTAGCGTGCATTGAGTGACATTACAACTAAGATACATGCTAGGTTCCACCGTGGTACACGTGGCGTGAACCTCATATCCAAGCCATCCAAATGTCAGTGACCACCATCAATAGATTGTAGTCCAAAAATGATATGGAACGCATAATACCCTTATCAATGGGCATCAACGGTGAAATTAAAATTAGTAAATAGTCCAAATTCAACAAAAAACAAATCTTCAACCATAACCGTTTACTAAATCAGATTTCGAGCATAAGGCCCATCTACCTTGATCATAGTGTTCCAGTCCGTTTGAATTTGAGCCAAATACTACGTGTATGCAGCAGAGCCTCGCACATATAGAAAATACGTCGCACCTGTGTATGCCACCTTAACTCACACTCGTTCCTGCTCGATCGGCAGGAGCACGATTCGAAATCCTACTCTCGCTAGTAGCATTAAGCTTCTGCGATCATGATTCATGGAAGGTAAATGGTTTACAGCCATGAACGAGAATCGAGAATGGTTTACAGTTGTAGACGAGACACGTTAGGCGATCAAGGCTTGGGATAGCATGCGCCGATTCAGAACCATAAAAGCTAAAACAGAAGTAGGAACGCATATATGGTGCGCTATGAGTAGTAAGCGAGTTATCCAGACCGAACTTGGCACAATCTTGGATGGGCTCAAGACAGCAGGTGCTTGAGTTGATCCGAGTCAAATAACCTGGACTCGGTCCAGAATCGAGTTAGCCCAGGTAGAATCCGGACCGAGTCGAGTTGGACCTAATCCGATCCGACTCGGTCTGATGCCCAGATGCTAGGTGCCTGTACGCTCCCATCTACAACACATATCCCGCCATGAAAATGAACGGCTGAATCATGACCTTGAAAATTGCTGGTCATCGAGTCTTCCCTACGAATAGAGCTGTCCAAGTGCTGGAAGAAGAATCAATCGGTTAAGATCGTTTGATTAGAGTAAATCTGTGAAGTGGTTCATCCACGATGGGGCTCGCAATTTTGACGGTCCAGATTGACTTACATGCATGTCACACATGTAAGGTGGATGATACCACAACTTAAAATGTGGTGGTCCCAAGTCCAACCGGTCGAACCAAAATAACTGTCCATCCGTTTCTAATATCCAACCTTTCATTTGTATAGTTGTCCAATATTTTTTCCGTACCATGAGAATCACGCTGTAAAAAATTCAGCCACATCATCTCATCTAGTGGACTATAATTGTGTTTTGTCATTTATCAATGGATAGAAATTGTTTTCCATAATGTGGTCCACACAATGAATGCATGGATCTTTTTTTTTTGCAGAATAATATCCTTATAGACGGTCCAATCTATTGGAAGGATTGGATTTCTCATCAATATGATAGTATGGAAGGTTTTATCCGGATGGACCTCAACTTAAGGTCCAGCCGATTGGAATTGAAACCTGATCTTTTTATTTACCTTTTTAACGTTCTGTTTGAACAAAATCTACGGTTCCAATATACAGTAGAAAGGGATTTGTGGTCAGGGGCGGCTCAACATTTTTGGGGGCCTTAGGCAAGTCATAAAAATGAGGCTTTTTAGTTTAAAAAATAAAAAATTAATAAATTCAAAATTAAACCATAAAAATTAATAAACTTTTGTATTCAAGCTTATCCTATAAACCAGTTTCGATAGATAAAATTACTAAACTGTTCATAATGTTTGAAATTTATCAGCTTTTTTATCCAAAATTTCTCTCACCACCTGTAGAAAAGTTTGTAATGGTGAGCATTCAATATCCACTTTTTTATGTGTTGTAGTCTCTGAGCTTTGGTTCGCTTTGTTTTTTCTAATAATCTTGGGATGAAGAAACGGATCAACGGAATTTAACACATACAATAATGTGGACCCCACAAAGCTCAGGGCTACAGGAATCCCTAAAGTGGTCCATTAATTGTATAGTACTCTAGCAGTGTTACGGTTAATAAATAGGCATTCCTAGATTGTTAATATAGCATATTTTGACTCCATCCAAACCGTCTAAATTAGGTGATTCATTCTAAATAGGCTAAATTACAAAAAATCCATTGGTTTTACTATTCTATCTTCCAATTAGTGGGAATTTGTATGTTGAATTCAAATATTTTGTTTAGTGTACAAGAATCAACCAATTAGGAGATCCAGCCATTGTGTGTTTTTGTTTTTGGTTTTCATGAACCATCTAAACCGGGACCCACTTTTATATCTTTTTAATTTAATTTAAAAATATTCAAAGGTTGCAATTTCACAGTGCATGTGTATAGTTTACTAGACGCTGTCAGAGTATTAAAAGCATGTTCCTATGATATAGGGCCTTCATAGATAGGGGGCCTTAGGCGATTGCCTCACCTGCCTACCCCTTAGAGCCGCCCCTGTTTGTGGTCAGATTATAAAGGCAGATTGGGAAATCTTCTTCCTTTTTTTTTTTTTTTTTTTTTTTTTTACCACGTTCTCTCACCGACGCCCTTACTTTCTATCTTTCTCTATGTTTTTCGCGTTTTTATATCTTTTCAACGGGTTTTTACTCGGCTGGCGACAGCTGTCTGCAACCGTTGGTTAGTGAGAAGAACAGGAACTGACCAAATTACCCCTCTGCTTATATAAAAATGACATTTTCTGAATATCAGTGTTCAACGGACGGAGCAGATGGGCTTTTTCGTACTGAGTAAACTCTATTGGGCCCACAGTGAATGTATTTGGTTTATCCACGCCGTTCATCCGTTTTTTCAGCTCATTTCAGTGTTGATCCCAAAACTGAAGCATATTAAAAACTCAATTGGGCCAGGAAACACTGAGAATAATGATTTCCACTGTTGAAACTTTTCTTGGGCTTACAATAATGTTTATTTGTTATCCAAACTATTCATAAGATCACACAGATGGAAAAAAATATAAATATCAACTTGATACGTAACTTCTGTGGCCCTATGTATTTTTCAATGGTATACATTGAATTGACACTGTTTCCTGTGGTATACTTTATTTCTTGTCTCAAGCTCTAAACTTATCGGCTAAAATAGAGGTACAGAGTGGATAAAATATCTACATTACAGTAGGCCCACAGAGTCTACTCGGTACGATTATCAAAATGTGTTACTCGGTAAGCAATCCGCTTCCTTCCACCACACACTACCGATGTAGGGTGTGTTGACGTCACCAAGTTATGTGAGTCCCATCATGAGTTATATATATGTTATATCCAAACCGTCTATCCATTGGTGAGCCCATCATAAATCTTTAGCTGAAAAATAGAATAGATCTAAAGATCAAGTGAGTTGCACTGCAAAAAGCAAAGAGGGATTGAATGTCTACCATTCAAAACCCTTGTGGGGTCACAGAAGTTTTGGATCAATATGACATTTGTTTTTCCTCTTCATCCATGTAATTTTTTTATTTTTATTTTAAAACTTATGAATAGGTTGTATGGAAAAAAAACGTTATGGCGGGCTCTCCTAGCGGTGAAAATCATTATCCCCACCGCTATTTGTTGTGTGGTCCAGTTGAGCTTTGCATATAATATTTTTTAGCTCATGCAGTGTAATGATTTCAAAAAACAATGAATGAACAGAGTGGATATAATAAATACATTTTGGTGTCATGCAACTTTGATCTTCTTCCTACAACCCGAGGAGCGTCAGCGACCGTCTTTGAAACGACACCTACCCACACCAGCTCCAATTCTCAGGTGGACCACACCGGGACAATAATAGTGATTGAATGTCCACAGTCAAAAACCTCCTAAGGATAACTGTAATGTATATTTGACATTTAACTTGTTGATTATGTTTTACAGACCTCGAGAAGAGGAGAAACAAAATTATCAACTTGATTGAAACCTTTAATGAGCACTACATGAGTTTGAACCAAGACATTTGTGACCCACATATTGTCCCACGTATTGTTCGCGAATGGTTGGAGTTAAATCACATATTGTGACCCACATATTGTCCCACATATTTTGTCCCACATATTGTTTTTAACGGTGGGAGTTAAATCATTACTTTTTCTTACGGTGTAGTCCGCTTTAAAACTGGAACTGACAATTTTTTTAGCTCATGCGCTTGAATTATCCCTAAAAATAGATAGATGGCAGGTATAAAATACTACATGATAAGGCCCGCGGAGCGTTTCCAGCGCCAACCAAAAAGAATCTTAGTACCAGAGAGGTTACCACCGAATCCGAGTACGCGGTTATGCTCATCTCCCCATTTAGTGGTATGCAAGGACACGTTGACTTGAAGTCACGCACGTAAGTATATATTGACTTGAAGTCACGCACGTAAGTATATGTTATCGTCAGTTATACAGGTACACGAGACTTAGCTTCGTTTTATTTATTTATAACTTTTCTTCTTAGTTGACAACAAGTCCCACACAATCTGCATTGGATCCTTTCAGCACCTTACCCTGAAGGATACCTTCATGAACGTACATGACATGGGTAAAAGAGGCACGTGGTTGTTACTCATCGCACCGCAAGATGTGTCTTCTTGATGTGTCAGGCCTGAGCGCTTCGCGTGGATTTAGTGCTATTCGCTTGTTGAGAATTTGATATTCTCAAATTATAAGCTTATAATAATCATGAAAAAATAAGAAAAAAAAACTAAAAATATTAAGTAAATTCATCAATTCTTAAACTAATTGAGAGTAGTAATATGTTGCGGGTGAATAGCTTTTAGGATACGACAAGCCCTTGTGTAGTTCCACGTTCAGCAAGCACGAAGAAACTACTAGTGAAACTCCGTAAATACAATTTGTTGACAAATGAAAATTTAATGGAAAATTCTCAAGTTAGAAAGAAATAAAATGAAATTGTTGGCTTAGACCACTGCACTAGTATAGTTCTTGTGGACTTGCTGGCTTAGGTTCGTATTGAACATTACTGGCTTGATCAAAGAACACTTAGAGCTTTATTGGTTCATGTGAGAGAGTGAGTCAAGTGGTTTGTGATATTAAAATGAACCGGCCAAGCTTAATTTATATAGGGTAGGGTAATTAGACGTTTTAGTCTAACGTCATAACTACAATTGACCATTTCTAACTGTTGGTGAGAAACTAGCCATTATTTGGTAGTTTCTGACAGTTTTGAATGTCGGAATTAAAACCAGGTGCATACTAGTCGTTTAAACTTAGTGGTTAGTCGTTTATGACTATTGGGGTAGCCACATGTAGCAGTTTTTGCATGGTCTAGTTTATAACCAGGCTCAACGAGTAGATAGCTGATCTTGGACTCTAGAGGTAGGAGGAAGAATTGAATATCAGAAAGATCAATGCTGATATATGGAAGACAACACTCCTATTGTTGATCTTGAGAAGTCGAAGCTTTCAAGAGAGCAAGCTGCGATAGTTTCCTAAGAGCAGGAGTTGGCCGGCATCCCAAATCAGGCCAGACTTATTGTTGATGCTGAATTAGATACTGCAACTACCCAAGTGCAATTCAAGCAAGATTTGCAGAAATACATAACCACCTTGGGTGTTTCAGAGGAATTATAATGTTTTTATAATTGATATGTATCGTTATTTTCTCATATATGACATTTCAACATCATTTTCAGAGTAATTTCTAAGCATAAATGTCTTGTGATAGTAGATGTTCATATTTTACTTGCACTCTTATAATTTCGAAAGCATAATATGATTAACATATACATGTATGTATGTCAAACTTTTCATGCATCGATTCAGGGCTTTAATTGCACATTTTAGTATGATGCACAACTTGAAAATATAATGCAGTAGTATAATGTTCTTTTGTTAGTATTCCCTACATGATACTTATTTTCAATGGGCGAAACTATTTTGGAGTTCAGTTAGTACCTAAGGTGCCACACACAGTTTAAGCTTTTAAGTAGTTAGAGCAAACACAATTTAGGCTCTTGAGTAGTTAGAGCAAACATAGTTTTTAAGATCTTAAGTAGTTTGAGCAAATAAGACCTATATATGCAAATGGCCTTTATAACTCTCAGGAGTTCGTTGAACTACCATAGCATGAATAGTTCACAAACCGCTGTCCATCAGAGGGGCTTAATGAAGCTATCGGGGTAGTGAACTCGGTAGGATTTACGTGCAGGGTTGGCCTCAGTAAGTCTCTAGTATTCATGGGGATCACAAGGTTATATGTTTGGGTACCATCTCCAGGGCTGCCAATCATCGATGAGGTGGGAGCTCATTTAGAGGTCAACCATTCCCCCTGAATTTCTATTAAAATCTAGCCAAGAACCTTAGGGGTCTTATGCATGGTTGGCCTATCTAGGGATGAACTAAAGATCTCATACTGCGGCCCACTTTTTCTTCGTCTACATAACCCAGACCCATTCATAAGGGAGCATTTTCTCTAACCCATCCCCATGACACTGTCAAAGAGTGATACAGGTAGCATAGGTCTTATGCGTGGTTAGCCTTCTTGGACTTTTGGCTCTTTGGGCTTTTAGCCACTATCTCTCTTAGTTGTCCACATAGGTTTAAGCATGTGATTGCCTTCACGGGCTTTTTAAAACTATTGACTTTTCACTACTGTCCATATAATATACGATGAGTTGGCGACATAGTAGGTCTTATGCATGGTTGGCTTTCGTGGGCATTTGGCCACGTGGGCTTTTAGCCACTGGCTCTCACAATTGCCGTAAATGATAACTTACCATCACTGATAACATAGAGTTTATGCATGGTTGGCCTTCGTGGGCACTCACCGCTGCCGTAAATGATAATCGCCCGTAAATGACGACAAATCGCCATCACTAATAACATAGGGCTTACGTGTGGTTGACCTTTGTGGGCTTTTCGACAAGAAATGAATGTGTTTGGTTTGGGGATTTATCATTCAATAACAACAAAGAAAATAGAAGAACATTCATCATTATATATTTTATCAATTCTGAGTTTGTTTATATCCACATTTCTCCCTTGATTCTAAAACAAAGTATATAGAATTAGTGCAAGCATGAAAGAAGTAGTTCAATGACAATTTTAGTAGCATTTCGACATATTTTGCATCTGTCGAAACGACAGAGGTGTTGTGTGGGTTCAAGATCCTCGCTTCAATCTGACATTTGTTTGTTGCACGGGTCTGCACAACTCATCTTGAGTTGCGCTGGATCGCATAACTCATCCTGAGTTGCGCTGGTCTGCACAATTCATCCTCCCAATACTTATTCTCTCTCTCTCTCTCTCTCTCTCTCTCTCTCTCTCTCCTGACACTTCTCTAAAACCTTTGATGATGTTGTAAACGAGAGGAGAAGGGGTATTTATAGGCTTTTCCACATGTGAGACATCAATTTTCATGCCACGGGCCCCATTTTGCGTAACATTATTCACCCGTGTAACTATTCATCTCGCGCAACTATTCATCACAGCACTATTCATCCCACGCAAACATTCATCCGACGTTACTATTCATTACAACACTATTCATCGTGACAGTATTCATCTGTGCAACTATTCATCCCGCGCAACTATTCATTGCAGTAGATTTCCTAGAGAGGGATGATAGAGAGAGGGCCATGTAATGGGCAGGGCTGCCTATTTTAGATCCTTGATGCTGCAACATCCCGAACTTTCACTATTTTGGATTGCCAAAAATCCTTAAAATTTTTATTTTTTTTAATATAACTAGCGACATCGTCACTTAGTGACCCTTGACGCTCGAAGTGAGCCTATATGCGGCTGTTACCGATAAATAACCATACAAATAAAATTGATCAACCGTAGAAAACCAACGAATTTGACCAGTCACTTAAACATCGAGTTTAGTCTCATGATTTGTTCAACCAAGGCCCAAAATCTAATTGACCCATCGTCGACTAATCATGACAATCGTAACTAAATTAAAGATCTACTAAAAGTCGAGCCAGCTATGGCCTGGATCTTGATTAATGGTCTAAATCAACCCGGTCACTCATTTAGCCTAAGAACCAATTATCTAGAGTGATCATGACCAAATGACCATTTTTGCTTATTTTGAATAGGCCATACCGTGAACTTAGTTAATCCAGACCTTAGTAACTGCACCCAAGAAATCTCCATATCTAATTAATTCCAAAAATGCCCTGATCACCCGAACAAGTTATAACCGCTCGTTAGTAGGACACTAGTTCTGAATTATAGAATAATGTTTATCTCATTGGGCTTGATGTCCATCGCTAGTGGGGGGCCCAAACGATGCCCTAAACTACACAACTTGGACTATGAAGATAGAGCTTGAAAGGTGCGACTCTCCGAGACTTGAAACCTGAAACTTAAGGGCCCATTTGGACGGGTGGATTGGAAGGGATTGAATGGTATTAGGGTGGAGGGCATGGATTTTAAGGCAATGATGGTGTTGTTAGTGGATTGTCTTAAGATCCATGGGATTGCTATATCCGAGGATTGCTATATCGAGTCCGTTTGGCACGCCAGGCCAATCCCGGGGTTAAACCTTCCCATCCCTTCCAATCCCTCGAACCAAACATGTCCCAGGCAATTTTGAACGGATTAGGGTGGATTGGATTAGATTTAAAGGTAATGATGGTGTTGTTAGTGGATTGTCTTAAGATCCATGGGATTGCTATATCCCAGGATCAGATCACCCAGTCTGTTTAGCACGCCCGGGCAATCCTGGATTTAACTTCCAATCCCTACCAATACCATCCAATCCCTTCCAATCCGCCCGTCCAAACAGGCCCTAAGCGAGTTGGCCCTACTACTAAAACGGCGAAGTTGAGACTTTCCAACCATTGAATTGCAATCAAACTCGGGCCATAAGTCAGGGATATTTCCCTTCTCATATTCATATAATTGTGGGCCCGATCAATCATCAGTGACTGTCGATCATAAATTGGGCCCCTACGATTAATTGACTGATCTTTTTGCCATTAAACTTGGGACAACCCTTCATCTAACTATGGGACACCTATTCCATAGCACAAATAGGCCAGGGGGCCACTAGGACAGCCCCATGGACTAGAAATGCACCCACTAAGGGTATATGCATTAGGACTAGCCTCCCGGGCTAATTAATCAAGTTAACTTCCGTGCTATATAAGTTTTAAAATCCTCTCCCACCCTCTCATACAAATTTTTCAAAAGAGGGGGAGAGAGAGAGAGAGAGAGAGAGAGAGAGAGAGAGAGAGTAAAAGGGGAGAGTGAGCTCAAAGGGTGGGAATTGAGAGAATTCCCTCTTTTACCACGACCTCACGCCGAAAACCACATCTCCGCCACCACAGGAGGGGATTTGCTGCAATTCAAAAAGGTAACCACTCTATCAACTCCCTAATTTCAGCAGTATGAGCCACATGCATGTGTCCTAACCTATAAATCCATGTGACACAGGCTCCGACGCATCAACCCACAAGTTCAGCACCCCAAAAGCCACTCTGAGAGCCTTTGACAACCCCTAGGTGTGGACCATTAGCTATAGGGGGCCGTTTATCAAATTTAGGCCAAAATTAGTGATTATGAGTGTAGATTTTACTTGCATGTCAGTTGCATATATGCTAATTGTGGAATAAGAGTGTTGTTTCAAACATTTTCCGATTTGGGCGGAACTTGGGTTCTCAATCACCTAAGATCCTTACATTGCCTTAATTCCTGTTATTTATAAACATATAATTATGACACATTCCCTAAATTCTGAAACAAATAGGAAAATCTCACCGCATGTCCCCTATGTACATGATTAATTATTGATTTCATTCTATGCATGATTATTTCTTTGAAATTAAGCTTGTGTTTACGTGTTTATTTAAATTTTCCATGTATTTAAGGATATTTATTTAAACCAACCGAGTCGACCTCACTCCCTTCATGCTCTTAGTCCTTTACAGTGTTGCTTCCAGGGTTAAGTTGTGTCTTTCGTCCCTAATTGTCCACCAACTCGCCGTAGTTGTCCATAGTACAAGACCAACTCATTTTTCTTTTCCACATATTATTTGCGTCATGAGCCAAGAGTTGGGCTTGCCTGTCACCAATGATCATGTGTTTCCTTTACAAAAATTTACCAAACTCAACATCAAGCGGATGGTCTGAAATATCACCTGCTTCTGGGTGAACTGAATAAGGATGCGATGCAAGCTGAGACGGAAATAGGAGAGATAGCAGCTCCTACTAAGGATGAGGTATGACCGTCGCCAGTCATTCCATCGACTCCTAACTCCATGCATGCGCAACGCTCTAAATGACATCAGGATCGTGTCGGTGCAGTTCCTCGTGGGCAGCCGCATCTTGAGGACCGTTTTGATTGTCAGGAGGAGCGTATGATGCGCACGAAGGAGAGACTCTTAGGACTCGAGCAAATGGTAGCGACCTTACAATGCAGGGCTCAACACATTGTAGACTTGTTGACTTGCCACCATGATGATACAGTTCCTCATAATGCACACCCTGCACCATAGCGTGATTTTCTTTTCATCACATACATTTGTTGATATGTTGAGCTTAGGGCATATATATCTTTTTGGTTGTCTTAAACTTGTGTGTGTATGTGATGATCGCTAATTTTCTTCGGATATTGTACTTTTTGATATTGCCCATGGATGGGCCAAATACTTTTTGGATGATAGTTTTAGAATATTTTATTTATGTCAAGCTTCAGCATTGCTCTTATGATGATATATATCATGATTTGACTGTTTTTGGTGTTAAAATTAAGCTTCTTCTACATTGATTCTCCTAAGCACTTTAAATGCTTCGACTTTAGTCATATAATGCTCTTTTACTGCCTACTAACCCTTTGCCAATGACTGACAAAAATGGGGAGAACAATCCCACCATTGCTTCCACGTCACGAACCTGCACAATTACAACGAGCAAAGGAGACCCTGATCTAAGCAGGGGACCCTCCGATGCCTAAGTCAGGTCAAGAGAATCTGGGTCTAAGTTCGGGTGTAGTAGGAGAGTGTAAGATGTTGCGTACCTGTAGTAATGGAGTACCATTATATTTGTACCTGCGTGTTGGGTGATCCGTGTCCGTTAATCTCGGCACGATTTACTCAATCAGTTGGATACTGTGATTGTGGAGATTTCGACCATAATACAGGGATTATGTAGCGTATCGTGTCTTAGAGGAGCGTATCCGTGGGCGGGATATCCAGTCATGTCCGCGTAAGGCAGTTTCTTAGTTAGTAGCCCGGGACATTCATGTATAGCCTCGGCCTCGGATCTAGGTCGGGAACCAAGGTGCTCCCGACCCCAAGCCTCGGACCTTGACTAGTGAATATATATGACCCCTTTGTCGAGTTACCAAACGAGACGGCTAGAGGCCGAGGCAGGCTTCGGCTTGGACCGAGGGTGGACCCGGCCCCCTTTGTTTACCAATCATACACCTCTGAGGTCTCTTCTCTAGACTTCAAGGTAGGTAACGGACTTGATTCGTTGAGTTAGATTTCCCCATAACATATATAATTAATAAAATCATAGATATAAAAAATAAATCCTATATTGAAATATAATAAACTAATGTAATAACGAAAATATTAGCATGTATGCACCCGACCAACCTGATCAACCCAATCGAGCCTGCTTGGGTTGGGCTTGGGTTGAGAATTCCCAACCCGAGGTTGGGTTGGGTTGGGTTGGGGTTGGGGTTGAGGTATAGGAACCTTGGGTTGGGTTAGGGTTGAGCACCAACCTGACCCAACCCAACCCGCCCGACTTTCAACCCTAGCTCACCGTGATGTTTGTGGTAAATCCATTGTGTCCATCTATTTTTCCAGATCATATTATGATATGGGCTTAAAAAAATACAAATCCAAAACTCAAATGAGCTGTATGACAAGAAGATGATGGTAAGTAAATTCTTACCGTTGAAACCTCCCCAGGGTCACTGCAATGTTTATATGTCATCCACGCCGTTCATAAGGTCATTCCTACTTGGATGAACTAAAAACACAAACAATTAAAATTGTCCAAAACTTGTAGCCTCATGGACGTCCAATCCTCTGTCATACGGTGCTGATGAATTTTGGATTTCCATCAATTTTTGGATCATGTCCTAAAAAACAGATGGACTCTCGATTAGTCTCACCTAGTTTCACATGGCAGTAAGCTCCTGGGAGAGGCTTTGGCTGGGAATCAACGTGGGAATAAGGCACGGCGCGGCACGACACGGATTGCCTGCGAAAGCTTTGAAATACCTGAGATGAGAAGCTAGGTGTAGCACACTGTGATGTTTGTGAGAAATCCATCTCATCCATTCATTTTTCTAGATCAATTTTGGACATTGGCCAAAAAATCAAGGTAGATCCAAAACTCATGTGGGTTGCGAGATAGGTAACAACGAGGATTGAATGTTCACCGTTGAAGCATTAGTTGGGCTAGAGGTTTTGGATATGGCCAGTGTTTTGTGTTTTCATTTCATCCGGTAGGATCTCCTTGCGAAGGGAGTGGATTGCGTACTAGTAACTCAGTATACTAATTTTACTTGGTAAACTCTATGGGGACCATCATGATTTACGTATTTTATCCACTCGGTCAACCCATATTAGTAGATAATTTTAAGTATTGAGCCTAAAAATAAACCATATCCAAAGCTAAAGTGGACAACACCATATGAAACAGTTAGAAATTGACGCAGGGATGAACGTGATGAGGATAACTACTCCGAATCCACAGAGCTTCTCTGGACTCCTCACATAGACTTCCCAAATCCATGAGGAAAGAAAGCAGAAAATTGAAATAAATTCTAAGAAATTCAAAATTGATTAATTAATCATTGATAATCTCCCTACTGTGTCTCCTTACACCATTAATATAGAAAAAAAAAAAAAAAACTAAAATTCGTAATTACCAAAAATAGAAAAATTCTAACTCTAATAAAAATCCTAATTCTAATAAAACTCTTCTAAGGCCTAATTTCTAAAAATAAAAATTGCAAATAAACTTTGTCTAGAAGAGTCTTAGTATAACTAAAAGTTATTTATATAAGGAAAGAAAATCTAAAACTCTAAAAAATATTAAAAAATCGAAATTACTAAAAATAGTAAAAATTTTCTACAAATTCGTTTTTGAGCTGAAAATGCGCGTTTTTTGACGAAACTGACAAATGCGACCCACCTTGTGGGTCGGTTCACCTCGGATGGCCCATTTCAGTAAAGATTGATAGATTATACGCTCCGTAACAATACCCGGATCAAAAAGTTATGGTCGATTTATGGTCCACCTCCTTTTGGCTCAACCATGCTGGGAATATCTCTGTGACATGTTCTACATCAGACCCATTCACTTGAAAAAAACTCATCCTCGAGTTATGCAAGAGACTTGGCACATGAGTTTGAGATAACTTCTGATGCCGATGTTCATTAGCCCTTTTTTTGTACTTGGCATTAAGCTCTTAAGCTGACACAATACATGTACTCATGCTTTCCTTGACTTGACTAATATTGATCAGTTATTTCGCATATGACACAATACATGTACTCATGCTTTCCTTGACTTGACTAATATTGATCAGTTCCTTCACATCTGTCTTTAAGATCTCATATTTTTTCTGATAATGTAGGCAATTAGGCAGATTTGCCCCTGAGACGGGATCAACATGATTTTGTATATCTCATATGAGAGGCAACTTATTGGGGGGTTCATCGAGCACAATCTTTTTGAACTCTTGCAACATTGGCTTCAAATCTTTTGGGATATTCATAGGCCCCATATATTCTTTCTTTTTAACTAATGAATATATATGTCTTGTTTCCTTAGATTGTTTAACAAAAGCCTATTCAGTTGTAAGAGACTGTTCCTGATCAACTTTAGAAGTCTTGGGTTAGTTCTCCCTTCCCATAGGGCCGAGGATTATCTTTTTACTATCTTTAATAAAGATAAATAGGTTATCCTGATCCCTATGTGTAGCATTAATATTGTTTTGCCAAAGTTAACCAAGTAACATGTGGGAGGCTTCCATGTCGACCACGTCACACATTACTTCATCCTTATAATATTTACCATTGGAAAAAGATATACGGCATCGTTCAGTTACCTCTGTTTTGTTGACCTCCTTGATCCATCCAATCGTGTATGGAGATGGGTGTCTTTCTGTTTTTAGTTGTAGTTTTTCCACTATTATTTTCGATACGAAATTCTCATCACTCCTGACATCGATGATCACATTGCAGACTTTTTTGTATGCAGTGCACCTTGTTCGAAAGATGTTGTCTCGCTGTAATTTTATTTCTACCTTTGGCATGTATAACGACTTCCTCATAATCGAAGTGGTGGCCTGTGATTTACTATCATCTGATGGTGCTTTGTAGAAATTGAGGTTGTATCGTACAACGGCCACGAGCAGTTGAACATCACTTTGAGCTCGGGGCGGAATTAGCGCATCCGTAATACGGTTGAGGGTTGCCTGCAGCCCTTGCATGGTCAACTGACTCTCCCGGTGGAAAGCTTCCATTCTTTCCAAAAGATAATGAATCCATAGATCACCGTCCAAAGGATTTTGATTCATACCTTCATTGTTTGTCATCGGCCCGAGGGGAAACCTCGCTCTAATACCAATTGACGTAGGGATGAACGTGGTGAGGATAACTACTCCGAATCCACGGAGCTTCTCTGGACTCCTCACAGAGACTTCCCGAATCCACGAGGAAAGAAAGTAGAAAATAAAAATAAATTCTAAAAAATTCAAAATTGATTAATTGATCATTGATAATCTCCCTACTGTGTCTCCTTACACCATTAATATAGAAAAATAAATAAACTAAAATTCGTAATTACCAAAAATAGCAAAATTCTAACACTAATAAAAATCCTAATTCTAATAAAACTCTTCTAAGGCCTAATTTCTAAAAATAAAAATTGCAAATAAACTTTGTCTAGAAGAGTCCTAGTATAACTAAAAGTTATTTATATAAGGAAAGAAAATCGAAAACTCTAAAAAATATTATAAAATCGGAATTATTAAAAATAGTAAAAATTTTCTACAAATTCGTTTTTAAGCTAAAAGCGCACGTTTTCTGACGAAACAGACAGATATGCGACCCAGCCTATGGGTCGGTTCACCTCGGATAGCCCATTTCAGTAAAGATTGATAGGTTGTACGCCCTGTAACAATACCTGGATCAAAAGTTATGGTCAATTTATGGTCCACCTCCTTTGGCTCAACTATGTTGGGAATATCTCTGTGACACGTTCTACATCAGAAATGAACTTCTACTATTGAATAATTCTTAGGCACCACAAAAATTTTGAATCAGGCTAATATTTATGTTTTTCTTTCATCTATATTTTTGTGATCTTATGAATAGGTTGGATGGCAAATAAACATCAGTGTAGGCCTTATAAAAGTTTCAAAAGTGGAAATCATTATTCCCAATGTTTCATGTGTTGTGTTATGATCCACTTGAGTTTTGGTCTTTTGGATATGCTTCAATTTTGGGCTCAACTCTTAAAATGATCAGTAAAAATAGATGGACGGCGTGGATAAAACACATACATTCAGAATGGGCCAACAGAATTTACTCAGTACGATTAAATCTTACTTAGTAAGTAGGCAATCCGAGTGCCCATAGATGGTGAAATGCCACTAGCGTGAGTGTGTGGGGATGTCTGTGCATGTCAGAAAAAAAAAAAAAAGAAAAAAAGTAGGCAATCCCATTTACTTTATCAAAGGTCTGGGAGCTACATAAACATCAGAGTGGAGGCCAAGGAGATTTCCATTGTAGTCATGTCTCTAACCACTTTTTCCAATAGCCAAGCCCTCTTAATTCTTGGGCAAGTATTAAAACAATATGAAAAGACAAGTGGATTCTCCATGTATTACGTGAAGCCTTACCAAACTTTCTTGTGAGGAAGTTCATGCGAAAGACCTTCAGAGGTAATTTTGCCATCCAAAGGATGTTGAATCTACACAAAAAGGTCCAATATGGTGAAATAAAGGTGCGGATAAAGTAGACGCGGTTTCCCACCTGTGCCTTTAAAGCTGCATCCTTTTTGGCCGACAAGTAAAAATGGCCCCACAGAGTCGCTGGCAGGTCCATGTCCGTCCCTGTATGAGTAAGCGTGGATGCTGATTACGTGTCGTGCAACACACCAACGTGCTCGATGTTGTGTTGACGATTATTAATTTCTGTAGACTCCACCGTGATGCATGTTCTCTATGCTGTCTGTCCATTCTATGATAGTATTTTAGGGCGATGTGTCAAAAAATGTGGTAGATCTATGGAGCACACCATAAATAGAGTTAGGAAACTCTATCATTGAAACTTTATTGGGCCCACAATGATATTTATTTGCTATCCAACCTGTTCATGAAGCCACACAGACTTGAAAGAAGGAAAAACACTAATATGCGATTGATTCAAAACTCCATATACCCTTCGAGGTTTTTAATGGCAGACATTCAACCTACACTTTTCTGTATTGTGGTCCACTAGAGCTTTTCGATCTGCCTTATTTTTGGAGCCATAACCTAAAATGGTCTTGTAAAATGGATGGACGGTCATACATCATGTTGAGACCCACAGAAATAGGTCATCAGCGGCGTGTAGCACACACCACGCAATCCTTCTCGGTACTTCGGTTGTGATCATGAATCTTGATTGTGGGCCCAACTTGATGTATGTTACCTACATCCACGTCATCCATCCATTTTAACAGCTCATTTTAAGAGTTGATCCCAAAAATTAATTTGATAATAATCTTAGGTTGACGACAACACAGGAAACAGGATGATTGAATATACACCATTAAAAACTTATTTGTGGCTACTGTAATTTTCATTTGCTATCCAAACTGTTGATAGGGTCACAAAGAACTGGATGAGGAGATCACACAAACATAAGCTTGATCTAATACTTTTATAGCCCACAAGAAGTTTTTGATGGTCAATCACCACTGGTTTCTGTGATGTGTTCCAGCTAGATCTGCTGCAATTTTTTTTCCTCATGCCCTAAAATGAGGTGTAAAAACAGATGGACAGCATGAATGTAAGGTGCACTCATCGCAAGCAATCATCCGGATTCTGATATTCATATGGGCCTGATCCTTGTAGGCAACCCATCTATGCTATCATAATTATAGGATGAGCGGCTCAGATCAGCCTAACAAAGATGAGAGCCACTCATCAGGCAGTCACCACTTTGTCTACGCCCTTGTTCCTTGTCTCACAGATCAGGCCCAGACATGTACGTACCAAGATGTGAATGATTGATAAGGACCTGGATCTTTAAGTCAATTAGGAATCTTCACCGTGAGAATGGCCAAGTGAGTGGCTCCCATCTCACATGCGTGCTTTTTATTTTTTATTTTATATTTTTGTCAAGTGTGTGTTGAGTGCCGAGAGAGTGCGCGCACTTGCGGGAACAAATGCATGCAAGCACAGATATGATCTTTTGCCATCTATTTGTTTAGTTCACCATGGCCAACCTGATAAGTTGACTAACCAGATCTTTTCTTTTTTAGGCATATACAGAGTGGGGTCCATCTACACCCAGATCCATAGCTCAACTGGCAGACTGAGTGGAGATACCTCGTTTCAACACTTGAGGTTTATCTACATTATAAATAAATAAATAAAATAATAATTAAAAAAAAAAGTGTGGTCCATGTAGATCATGTATCTACAGTTCATAAATTCCACATATATATGATCATGTGGAGGCATGTATGGTGCACAACACAATGGGACCCACTTCCTCTTATATCCATGGTGTAATATAAAAGCTCGGCTTAGGCTTCTAGATGAATGGGATGAACTTTGCCCTATTTTCATACACTGACTATGTTATGGGGAAATCTGGCTCAACGAATCAAGTCCGCTACCTACCTCGGAGTCTAGAGAAGAGACCTCAGAGGTGTATGATTGCTGAACAAAGGGGGCTGGGTCCACCCTAGGTCCAAGCCGAAGCCTGCCTCGGCCTCTAGCCGTCTCGTTTGGTAACTCGACAAAGGGGTCATATCTATTCACTAGTCAAGGTCTGAGGCTTGGGGTAGGGAGTACCTTAGTTCCCGACCTAGATTCGAGGCCGGGGTTATACGTGAATGTCCCAGGCGCCTAACTAAGAAACTGCCTTACGCGGACATAACCAGATATCCCGCCTGCGGATACGCTCCTCTAAGACATGGTATGCTACATAATCCCTGAATTACGGTCGAAATCTCCATGATCACAGTATCCAACTGATTGAGTAAATCGTGTCGAGATTAATGGACACGGATCACCCAACACGCAGGTAAAAATATAATGGGACTCCATTGCTACAGGTACGCAACATCTTGCACTCTCCTACTACACCCGAACTTAGACTCAGATTCCCTTAACCTAACTTAGGCATCGGAGGGTCCCCTGCTTAGATCAGGGTCTCCTTTGCTCGTTGTAAGTGTGCAGGTTCGTGACGTGGAAGCGGTTTGGAGTTCATGAGTCGGAGTGGAGAGCCATCCAGATTTTGTCCTCAATAGACTACATGAACGGATATCATTGGTAGTGACCATTCAAGATGGGTGACATCAAGTGTCTCACTTCCGATCTCTATCTTACAAACACAAATTAATTACCTCACAGTATATATGCATAATTTTAATTAGATGTGAGGCTCAATGCACTTTACTTTCCAAATGCTCTCCGAAATCTTAGCACTGATCTACTTCAATGTGGGCATTGTTGCTTTTCTGCAAGTTGCTAAAGTAGGTTAAAGCTATCTAAAAGTAATGGACCAGGTAGAAAAAGCTAAGAATGGTCCACGATGTTTGTATGTCCCACACTTTTGATCACTTATCTCAATAGGTCAAGCGACAAGCATCACCGGGCCAATCGATGATTTTATTTATTTATGTAAAAGGGTCTCATATATCTATTTTATTTTATTTTTTTTACTTTTTTCTTTATTCCTTTCTTTCTTGGCCTTCATTTCTTTATTTCAATTGGGTTCATGAATTATGGTTAACAAATAATATACCAAGTTCATGAATTATGTTTAATAAATAGTATGAGCTACAACATATATTAGTAAAGTTTCAGGGTTACCTTATCCCATGTGGCAAAGAATTGTAATTAAGACGGGTGAAAAACCCATAAAATTTAATGTCGTGCTTTTCTCTTCTTCTTTTTCACCACGGTTGTGAGACAAGTAAATTTGAACCACTTATCTCAACGGGTCAAGCAACAAGCATCAATGAATTTCAAGGTCTCATCCACTTTTTTTTTTTCTTTTATTCCTTTCTTTCTTGGCCTTCATTTGTCTATTTCAATTGGGTTCATGAATCATGGTTAACAAACAATACACACAAAGTTCATAAATTATGGTAAATAAATACCATGAGCTACAAGGTATACCAGCAAAGTTTCATTGACACCTTATCCTACGTGGTAAAGAATTGTAAGACAGGTGAAAAACTAATAAAATTTAAGGCTGTGTTTTTCTCTTCTTCTTTTTTGCCACAATGTATACAAAAATGAACGGTTTGGAAAAGTAGCTAGATGTGTCTATTATACTGTGGAGCTAAGGACGGTACAATGACTTTCATTTATAATGGTTAAAAAGGAATATTTATCCAATGGTTAAAAAGGAACTTTCTAGATTCTCCATGAAGCAACTTTCGTACCATCTCTCAATGCAACAGAGGCATTCTTGTTCCTCAAAAATTCAAATGCTGCGGGAGATATAAATAAATAAGAAACTGAAAAGAGAGGTCACTCTCTAGCACTAAATCAAACCATGGGGCCATTTCCATGAAAATTCCTTTGATTGAGTGAGACAATTAGGTGCGACCCGGACTCAGTCAAGACAGGTATTCATGTTGTCTATCCATTTTTCCAGGTCATTTTAAGGCATTATATAATTAAAAAAATAAAGCAAATCGAACCATCAAGTGGACGATAGAAAATAGTGATGATTGACCATTAATGCACAACAAAAGTTTTGAATCATGCTGATATTTGGTATTCCCCTTTATTAGTAGATTGGCTGGCAAGTAATTAAATGATACGAAAACATTAAGGTGCACTCTAAGAAGTTTTTAATAGTAGACTATTTCCTATGGTATGGTCTCCCTGATAATCGGATTTGATTCAATTTTTAGATAATGCACTAAAATGACATGGAAAAAAAAAAAAATGGATGGACAATGTGGATACAAAATACATACATCAAGGTGAGCCTACTAAGGGCTGCACCATTTGGGTGAGTCCAGGTCTCACCTAATCTGCTCCCTTGATTGACGGCCTCCACATTCTTAGGCAGGTGTGCCAATCTCATTATTAGATGGGCCTGTTTCTTTGAGGAAAGGCATCTACAAGGTCAGGATTGCCTGGTCAGCAGCTCAATGCCTCAATCTCTCCAAGATTGCCAATGCGCAGGTTCCAAGTGCATGCTATCACAGTGGTCTCTGTTTTCTGACATAAGCTAAAGACCATGACATCTACCTGCTTCAATCCTACTGTAAAGAGACTGTGGTTCACATGGTTATGAATATAGAAAGCATTGGTATGATTAATCCGATGCCACATGGATCATGGCCCATATGGAATTACTGAATCTGAACCATCCATCTGACCTAGCAATCTTAACAACCAAATCCTTTGATTATCATTGTTGGATCACTGCCATCCATTGAGATAACCAACATTGTTAAATCTGGACTGTCTATCTGGATACCATAACCATGTGACCCAAACCCGGGGGGAAAAGGTAAAATTTATGGGGCCCATTGTGATATATGTGTCTTATCCACACCATCCATCTCTCGGATTATCTTGTTTTAAGGGGCCTTCCTTTTCTATTGGCACTTTAAGTTTTAAGGGCCTTGCTTTTCTATTGACACTTTAAGTGGCTAAAATTAGTTATGATAATGAGAAAGTTACTTAGATAAAAATCATGAAAAAGTACTTAACATCCATCCATCGTGCTGTGAGCCTTACTTTTTTTTTTTTTTTTTTTTTCTTATGGTATTGTGTGTTCTATATTTATATTATTGGTCTTTAGGCTACATAGAGCAAGATTGAGTGCTGTTGGCATTCATATCAACTTCCACTACTTTTACTACTTTTATCATGAATATATGCTTAGAATCTAATTGGCTTTTTAAATCACTACCTTCTCCTTTTGCAAGGAAAAAGACATGCCCGGCTAGCCACTATACAGAAAGACTACCCACTAGGCACAATAGGTAAAATGTACCAAGCAGTGGGCCACACAGTGATCCTGGATCTGCCTTACTTTTATGGGCTAAAGAAATTGATGGTGGGAGCCGATGTCACACAAACACCATGGTGAGCCCCACAGAGATTTTTGTTTATACAGCTCTCCCTATCACACATTGCAACTCAAGGGCTAGGCATAAGCTAGCTTACTCTGGAATTGTCGGTGACACCTTTTTAATAAGTGCATTAAACCCTCAACCTATGTGGGTCAGACCATGTTCTACATGGAAATCTGGGCCTTGCCAAATTCTACAGCGTCTCTACCAGCTCATCCAATAAGCAGGAGACTCTAATGAGGTAATTGACTAACAACTTTGATGAAAGATACAAATCATTGTGTCCTTATACACAAACCTATGGTTGGCATTACATCCTCATTGTTTCCTGTGGTGTGGTCCACTTGAGTTGTGGATCTGGTTGGTTTTTCTTCCCAGGATCCCAAATCCAGAAAATAACATGATGGATGGAGTGGATGTTACATATATCACATCATGGGCTTATAGAGTTTTAAAAGTCATACGTGTAAAATAGGAGAGTCACTCATGAAAGTAGTCACCATTTCTGCAGATGAAGTCAGGTCGTCTGGAGTGGTCACCATCACACAAGTCAGGTCTAGCCAGATATATACATAAAGGGATTTTTCCAAGCCGATATCTATTTCAGATAGGTCTTGCAGCCACTTATAGTAATGAATGAGGGACGGATGAAACCGCTAACTATTGAAATGTCCGTTGTAACCCTATTTAACCGTAAAAATTACTGTTTCACTGCTCTCATGATTTTACCCTTGCCAAATAACGGCACTGCATGCCCTCCCATTTTCCCATCTCAGCATACTCATATAGGTTGGCAATGGTAACCAACGTGAGCAGGAGGTTTGGTGGATATTTTAGTACAGAGGGTAAGGGTTGCTCTAGGACCCACCATAATGTTTGTGACAAATCCACTCTATCCATCCATTTTGCTAACCTTATTTTAAGCCCAAAAATGAGGTCAATCTAAACTTCAAGTGGGCGAAACGAGCATGAAACAGTGGGAATTGAAGTGAACACCGGCTGTTGACACATTCCTGTGGCCACAGGATGTGTGTGATAAATCCATTCTGTCCATCTGTTTTTCTATATCAGATTTTGGCAACGGCCGTGAAATGAGGCTGATACTAGGCTCCAGTAGGCCACATGAAAGGAAAGAATGGGATGGAACTCCCACCGTTGAAAAATCTTAAGGCCATCTGGGCCCACTATGATCCTGGATCTGCCTTACTTTTATGCCTATGAAATAAAATGATCTAAAAAAATAATAAAAGAACGTTGTGGATTTCTGAAAATCATCAAAGAGGCCCCACATAGGGTGTAGGTTAGGCTAGCATGGAAATTAACCTCAATTAATGTCCCGGTCATAGGTTTGATGAACATTTAAACCCAGGGGGGCGAAACGCCTAGAAACTGTGGAGATTGAACCCCACCGTAGAGCCTATTTTGGGACGCGTACACTAGAATTAGTGGGAAAAACAGATGGAAGTATGGATTTCTCACAAACAAGGCCGGCCCCATCTACTATTGAAGGTTAGGTGGCACGCATGTCGTTTCAACGTAATGGGGGAGATTGCCAAGTGCATCAAAGCGAGGGCAGTCGAGTCAATAACAAATTACAAAAACCTATTCGTAAACCTACTTAACATCAGTTGTTTTAATGTCTAACAGTGATAACCAAGAAATATTTTCAAAGCAGGAGGTTTTCGGTTCATAGCCGAAAAGGTAGGCGGCCACAGAAATCCCTACATGAAAATGAAAGAACGATAGAATTGATTGACGGTCTCCACATACTTAGGTAGGTGTGCCCATCTCATTATAAGATTAGATGGGCCTGACTCTTCGAGGTAAGGCATCTACACGGTCAGGATTACCTGATCAGTAGCTCAATCTCACCAAGAATATTGCCAACGTGCTGTTCCAAGTGCATGCTATCATAGTGGTGTTTGTATTTTCATATAACTTAAAACTTTAGACCATGACATCCACCTTTCAATCCTATTCTAAAGTACACATGGTCATCGATATATAAAGCAGTGGTATGTATCTAAAGCCACATGGACCGTGTCTCACATGGAATTAATAAATCTGGATCCCTCATCTGATCTAGCAATCTTAATAACTAAATCCTTTTATCATCATTATTGGATCCCTGCCATCCATCGAGACAACCAACATTATAAGATCTGGATTGTCCATCTAGATGCCATAACCATGTGACCAAGCAGATGATTTAGACTTTGCAATTGCCACTAAGGGCCTGTTTGGCTAGGCGGATTGGAAGGGATTGGATGGCATTGGAAGGGATTGGAAGTTAAATCCCGGGATTGGCCGGGCATGCCAAACAAACTGGGTGATCTGATCCCGGGATATATAGCAATCCCATGGATCTTAAGACAATCCAATCCACCCTAATCCGTTCAAATTTTCCTAAGACGTGTTTTGTTCGAGGGATTGGAAGGGATAGGAAGGTTTAATCCTGGGATTGGAAGGGATGAGAATGTTTAAATCCCATCCAATCCACCCGGCCAAACACGCGCTAAGGATATTTCAGCATATGGATGTAATCCATCTACTTAGATGACGTAAACACTAGATCATTGCCGTCCAAACTGAATGACATTATTTGGGATAGTTTTGGGCCATCACTTTGTGACGCAGGGATGAATGTGATGAGGATAAATACTCTGAATCCACGGAGCTTCTCTGGACTCCTCACAGAGACTTCTCGAATCCACAAGGAAAGAAAGCAGAAAATAGAAATAAATTCTAATAAATTCGAAATTGATTAATTGATCCATAAAAATGAGTTCACAACCCTTTAAATAGGGGTACCAAGCAATGGGAAAGAAATCAGAATCAAACTACAACTAAAACTCCTAGAATTCGCGACTTACTATAAATAGTAAACTTACTATTTATAGACGGTCGTGATGTCTACTAGTGCGCAAGGTTTTCGGCCAAAAATAGTAAGTGTCCTATTTGGCTTCACCAAACCATTCCCCTAATTATTCTAAGCTCTTTTCACGTTGGACGCAACTCCTAAAGCTCAACGGATGAAGAGTTATAATCAAACTAAAACTTACTATTTATAGTAAAAACGAAATTAAAACAGGGAAACAACCATCGATCAAGGGGTTTCTCGCAATTCCGATCGTCGCCGGCATAGCCGGGTTGGTTGGCTAAAGTAGCTCGTTATACCCCAAAATCATATATTTTACGTCAGCTAACTCATTCCGGATTGTGAGATACGTCCGATCTAAGGTCCGACGGCCCGGATCACTTCTGTTGTCGACTGGGCCTTTTCTAATCCATCTTGGCCATGAAACTGTCCACGACCCGCTCTACATCACTTTGGATCTAAGTCATTTGTCTAAGCATTATAGTTGTCCGATTTAGGAATCTTGGGATACCAATCCATTTGCATGACCAAAATGAAAATAATCTCTCAAGCGGTTCAATTATTTTAAAGAAATAAAACCTTAGTAAATAATAAAACCTTAGTAGAAGATTAGATTGGATAAATGCATACACTATTGGGAGTTGCCTCTAGATCATGAAAAGTGACTACATGATTGGCTCTTAACTCCACCTTCCCCTCAACTTTTGATTCTTCAACTCGTTACTTTATCCATTAAATATTATTATTATTATTATTATTATTTTTTAAAAAAGTTAGATCAATAGCATGGAAAGTAATTCAAAAAGCAATCCATCAGTCATCTCATTAACCCTACCATCTTGCCCTACATTAATGTGAGCTATTTAGTCATGAATGATTGAAAGCTACCTGACATTCATTACTCACTCTATGAGCTTTATTTTTCTTTTTTTCTTTTCAATTGATTCTTCAAGTTGGCAAGTTGCTACTTTAGTGTCTTTTGATGAAAAAGTTAGTCAAAATAGAATAAAAAGTTATTAAGATAGTGATCCATCCACCACCTCATAAACCCCACTATCTTCCCCTCCACTATTAAGTCTTTAAGTCACTTCTTTGCTTCCTCCACTATAGGTGATCACGTCTCTACTTTAAATTGACCATAATAGTGTGAATGCTATTTAGGTAGGGACCATGGAAAGGCATGACATCCGTGTAACATGCTGGGGCCTTCTAAAGTATGCTAGTGTGAAAGGATCCTCTCCACTTTAGACTAATTTGATGAATGGATTGGATAGAATATACACACCATTTAGGGCACACACAACCTATAGTTGGTGTCCCCTCTTGCATTATTTCTTGTGTTTAGGGATGGAGATGAATTTTGGTATCTAGCCCTAAAATTTAAGGCATACCTAATCTAGGGGCTGGATGTCAAGCACACAAAATAGTGGGCTTAGAGCTCAATTGTTGTTCAAGCTATGCTGTGGGCCCACCTTAAAGGCATGCATGAAAATCATGCATATTCATTTATCAGGTTGGCAACACTGTAGAAAAGTATATATTATGAAAAAAAAATACTTAATAATGCAAGTGTGGCCCACCTGGTGATATTTAGGTTGAGACCTACCTTTCTAGGGATGGGTGTCATATACATTGTCACTTCAGCTATATAAATTATTAAATGTAAGGGAGCAACCTACTATTGGTGTGAAATTTGGAGTTCCAAACTATGAGAAAAATAGGAATGCCTTTTATTTTAGCAGGTCCCCTTTGAAAAGTGCCCATGATTTGCAAATGGTATCATTTGCTAAGCACATGTGTCTGTGGAATAAGCTCATGTATGGAAACATATATTGCAACATGGGATATAGGTGTGAGATCCAATCCATCCATTAGGTTGGTCAGACCTTTAAATGTTTTTCCAAAATAAATATGGTCCACTAAGTAGAGCTGGGCACGGATTGACTCGACTCGCCTAACTCGACTTGTTCAACTTGTTTGGACCCGACTTGACCCGAACTAAATGGGTGAGTCGGTCCGAACCGAGTAGGCTTCGCCCAATTTGAACTCAAACCGAGTCGAGTTCGAGTTACCCAGAAACTCGACCCAAAACTCGATTCGTCAGACTCGACCCTATTCAAAACCCAACTCGACTCGGGTTGTCGAGTATGCTATATAAAAGAAACCTAATTCCTAATCCTCTCTACTCTACCCACCGCATGCCCCGATCTGAAAAACTCAACCCCTTCCCGTCCGGCACCCATCGGTCATCCCGTATGGCAGGCGGACGTAACCCTCTCTCTCTCTCTCTCTCTCTCTCTCTCTCTCTCTCTCTCTCTCATCCGGCAGGTAGCAGCCAGCAGGCACCCGGTGAATCAACTTTAATTCAAAAATACATATGCATGAATTTAATTACTAAATCAACTTTAATATCCCTAATTAGTGAGATATATAATTTTTGACACTATGGTTGTGATAAGCCCGCTGAAATATATGTTTTGCGTGAAAATGATGAAATTCCAAGTCTCGGATGGACTGCAAGCACAAGATCATGTCTGAGTGACTAACCAACGATTTTTAATCGTTGATTAATATCGACAATGTTTGGACGGTGCTAATCATCATTAGTGGGCCATGTGTCCAATAGAATTATAGTGTACAGTGACACACATGTTACACCTGCAACTATTGAAATGATTTTAGGTGTAATCCAAGCTTTCACTGTGGAACCCTCAGTTACTTTATGCGGCCAAACAACCAAGGGGATTTGAAACCCCCTCTAATCCCCTCCAATCCACGGTGCCAAATGATCCCTACCAAAAAAAGAACAAAAAATGGAGTTTTCTATCAAAATATGTACCCTGGGCCCAGCCCAGTCTGTGATGAGCCAAAATAGCAGTTGGGCGAGGGTTATTTTTTTATGGAGCAAGGGCTACAAAATAAATATGACCTCTCAACAAAACAAAACAGGTTTTGCTTATTGTATATATTACAAAATTACCCTTCCTAATGGGCATGGTCAGGCTGGGTTGACAGGCAGTTGTACACTGTCTAAACCTGGGTGATTGAGATATGGGTATAAATTTTAAGATGGGCCTAAAAGCCCGACAAGCAAGTTACGCACTACAAGAAAACTGGCCTTTACCGGCGGTCAAAACCGCCGGCAAAGGCCCAGAAAACCACCAGCAAAGCCTTTGCCTCCGGTTAGCTAACATCTGGTAAAGCCTCGGTCGGTAAAGGCTTTACCGGCGGCCAGACCTTTATCGATTGTCTTTGTGCCGAACGCCCTAAATCATCGCTTTTGTTGCAAAATTAGTCAAAAGCTACGGATAAAATCCGTAGCTAAATATGATTGGCCCACAAGACAACCAGTAGCCATTGGTACCGTAGCTACCAGAGATGCATAGCCTGCTGAAAATCGCTTTACATCACCTGATACGGCAGTGTTGAATCCATATCAGCTTATCCCAATAAGATACAGGGAAACTCTTAGTTATTCTAGGTATATGATAGGCAATAAATAAAATTCATGGAAGCCCTCCTAGGCATATACTGTAAAGAAATTGCTTCCTATTTCAGTTTTTAACTAACATATTACAGGCAGACAATGCCTATAGTGAAATAAATCAAACCTTAATTGAATAGTTTCTGTGAATTAAAGTACAGAACATATAACAAATATTAGCACATGGTTACATATCAAAATATTTGAAACAAATCTTTATACACTCTGAATCACCTACAAATAAGTTTTGTAAATTTTAAAGCCAGCAATTCAACAATGTAATGGAAGTTCCTAATTGAAATATAAATTGATCTATCAAAAAAGAAAAGCAAGAAACTGAATGTAGTTCAAAAGAACCCTTGTACGAAAAGAAAAATGCAATATTACCTTCTATTGACCAATGATACACTGATGTTTGTGTGACCAACTCCAACATCTTTGGCATAATCCACTTCCAAAACACAACTTGTGAATATAACAATATAGCATGAAAACTAATTGAGAAATGAAACAACCTATGAAACGAATAGAAAAGTGAGCTAATAAAGTTTAAAGTGGATGACATTATCACCTTCAAAGATCTCGATGTGATTTCATTTTTGCCTTCGTCTCAATGTTGAATATTTGTAGGTGGTCCTGAATAGTTCCCTAAAGTTGAGCTTCAAACAGAATGTCACAGTTCACTCATCATATATGAGATGCAACAAAGAAGATGCTCACCACCACAAGCAAAAAGAATGTCATAGTACTAAAACTTGGTGGGGTCAACTCAACCATGTTGAGTCGACTTCGGTTCAAAGAGATTCCAAGCCAGTGTTTCACGAAACTCATCGCCAAAGATGACTCAGTCATGACTTGATGAGTTGTGTCATTCAAATAAAAAACTCAACCGACTCTATCCACATCAACTTGTACAAGGACCATAATCCACAAAATAAGTGAACAAAGTGAATTAACTAAACAAATTCATGAATCATTACCATTATAAAATCACAACCGCATGATGTCAAGAAGCATGAATTTCACTGTCCAAAGAAGTTTAAAATCGTGTCCGCATGTATTCCATTCCAATATATAAATTTGGTAAATGGCACTGAACAAGAAAATGTCAAGATTCAACCAGTAAAGAGACCACACTCTAAAGAGAAATTTCAGTTGCTGATAATTCCCATAGCAACAAATTAAACAACACTACGATCATTTGAAAAAGACAATACATGATCATTTAGGCATGAGCCGAAAAATGTCGAAACCGAAAACAAGGAAAGCTAGTTATAGTTGGGAAATCTTAAAGAGAGGACCATGAAAATTTTCTCAAATGAGAAGTATTATAGAAACAGTTCACAGGACACACCCTAGAAGGATAAAAGTAAAAAAAAAAAAAAAAAAAAAAATGGCAAGGAGAAAAAGACAAGCTAGGAAGAAAAACTATTAGCACTCACACACTGCATCAAGCATGAAGACGAATCAAACCCAGAGGCAAATTTCCACTTGGAACCGGCTCCATCTGCAAAAAAATATAAATGCAAAAAAAAAAAAAAAAAAAAAAAAAAAAAAAAAACCCTAGAGAGACAATGAATTTGGTATGGGGACTCAAATATGGAAAGACAAACCTATAAATACTAACATCAAAATTCTAGTGGAAAACCCACCATGTCTATCCAACAAAGAAAAATAAACAAGGAGCAAATTACCAGCTTTCTAAATGCTAAGTAAATTCCTAGCATTTCAATAGCAAAAGGAAACGAACCAAAATTGCAACTTGCTATGAGAAACTAATGAAAGCAAACAAAAAACAACAATAAGGCCACTGAATCCTATCTTTTTTTTACCATAAGATGCCTTAAAATGTAACCGAAAGGAAAACAAACACAATCTAATAATTCTCAGGCAATATCCGACCAAAACTTAGATATAACTAACTCTGCATGATCCTGCAATCCCATTTAGATAACATAATGTACCATCATTGACCAGGCAAAGAAGAAAGCAGTATGTCTAGAACACTTTTACCATAAACCGTCACATCATATTAGCACTAATTATGCCTTTCTGGGTGTGATCAAGCCCATCTCAAAAGACGTTTTTGAACACATGAACTAATAAGAAACAACATCGCATCACCACATATCACACATTTTGGGTTTTTTTTTTTTTTTTTTTTTTTTTTTTTTTTTTTTTTTTAAGAGTAAATTGTTTGCACATTACAGACACATGGAGTTTGTCAGACCAAAATGACTTTTTTATCGGATCAAAATAGACCGATATAAATACAACTATAAATTATCTGCATAGTAAACAAGGGCATGGAAATTACACCGTAGATTACGAATTGGCAAAGACATATCGGTTCGAGATAACAAAAACAGGGAGCCATCATTTCATAATTTAAAACCAAACCAAATGAAAACCATTACGGTCCAATCAAGTTGGATAAAAAGATAGTTAAAGATCCAAACCGACTTTATTGATATAGTAATACAGTTCAAGTCCACTCCCAGTTTGTTTGCCCAGACTAGAGCTGTACACGAGCAGAGTTGATGGGGATTGTCATGAGTTTGTGGTGGGTGATAAGTCGCACCCACATGCATTGGAAGTATGTTTACACTTGGGTGGATTAATAGAGGAAGTGAAGCAAAATATTTTGATTTTTGCATGACTAAGGCCATGTTATGTGTTGACGTGTCTTCTTTTTTTCTTTTTCTTTTATCCATTATTCCCAAGGGGTCGTTTGGCAACCTGGAAAAGTACACCACTGGAAATTGGAATCCTAAAGTAGGGAAAATTCTAGCATTTGGCAACCCAAAAAAGTACGCACTGGAAATTGAAATCTCCAGAGCCCTATTTAGTTGCACCCTCCAAAGGGGCATTTGAGGCCTAAATGCCAGTTTGATCCAAGCCACAGTTGATGTTGTGCATTTGGATGCACTTTGGAAACCTCTATCTCATCTCACTCAACAAAATAGTTGCTAAAATGCCACTCAAAGAAAAACCAATCCAGATGGTTTTTGCCAAGTCAACCAAAAACTAAGCTTAACTCCCCCTTTCGGAAATCCCTATTGAGGAAGAGCGTCCAAACAGGCCCTAAGTAGGATAAATTCTTGGGTTTTACAACCTGAAAAGGTGAGAAATGGATTCCTATTGGAATCCAATTCTAGTAAAAAGCCCGATTTTTAATTCGCCGAGGGTGGCTTGTAAATTTTAGGGGAATGGATTCTCAACACACGTACACCCACACACGTACTAAAAGAATCTGCTTCTCGAGAATTTCTTTCCGGAAACATTCTTTAATTACTTCAAAATTCCAGTTTGCCAAAATGACCCCAAACCCATGGCTGAGTTCGTGTTTGGAGTTCGCTATGATTGATGAATAGATGCTGATGAACCAAGCATAGAGCATGTACTCACCATGCTTTGTTTGTGCAATCAATTGAATTGCGAACACCCAATTCAATCAAAGAGGAAATGTCCTTCTTGTAGCGATGTTTCCTAGTATTCAAAATGGGAAGTACGAACTCTTAAATTGTAGTTACTTCCCTTTCAAGGCGGACTCAAAAGTAATGTATTTGCAATTTGGAGCTTGGGTTTATCTGGACACTTGAGGAAGGTAATTACAAATTGGTCATTTCCACTTCATTGGACTAATCACAATTCAATTCAATAGTGCATCCAAATACAAGCTATGTGGTGAAGATAGGGTGGATAGAAATAGGGGTGAATCTAAAAGCACCTAATATCCCTTCTTTCTGGAATTCTAGTAATAAATAACTGGATTTAATGAAAACCAACTCACTAAATAACAACACAAGACTATTTTGTTCAGTAAATTTAAAGAATCAATGCAATACTTAACACTTTAATAAAGTACAATAAAAAATACAAATTTGCTTTGAGTAGAAGTACAATAAAAAATACAAATTTGCTTTGAGTATGATAGGAAATGAGTGCCGAGGGGTCAATCTAAGGGCCCATCTGGATGCAACTTTCGCAAAAGGGTGTTTCTTGCACTAGAGGTTTTCCCACAACTTTGTCAGTCGACTACTACATTGGCGAGGTTTTTATCACCTACTTCAACAAGTGGAGATCGACCGTGGTTTGCGTGTATGCATAGAAACACCCAACACGAACTATGGTTCAACTCAAAACGGTGATTGAGTGTCAAACACCCATTTTGAGGGTCCGTCCAAACAGCCCTAAATTCCTCATGCCCCTTATGGGAGAATTTCGCTCATTGTATGTAAATCATTGGTCGACTTTTTCTAACCATCGCTTTTTAATCAACAAAAATCATCAAATCGAGGATAAATTCATCCCACTGTGTAAGTTTATAGGTGTAGCCCATCCAAACAGGGGCCTAGCAGATGAACGATCTCGATCCTATACATCTTTGCCACCGTCATATGAATGTAGATGGAGAGCTCAATAACTATTCTCGCATATTAGTCATTATGTTATTGGTCGATTTTCTTCCCACGCAGCATTATCTCTGAAATAAACATCCCAAACCGCAATGGAAATCAAATACCGCACATGCCGCTTTCTCGAATGCTACCTATTACCAAAAAGGCATTATCTCTTTTCTTTTCTTTTTTCTTTTTTCAATTTCTCTATTTTTCCTCCCAATCAAAGAACTACACAAAAAAACAATCTCCTCCCCGAAATTTCAAATCCCTCAATTAAAAGAAAATTTTAAAAAATAAATAAATTAATATTCAAAAGATCTACATCATCAAAAGCACAAATGAAAACATCGACAAAATTTTTTAAAATAAAAATAAAAATCTATGAAACGATCTCAACATCAAAATGCGACAAATTCAAAACCCCCAAAATCGTTACAGAACACAAATGTGACTCAAAAACCCTAGAAAACATAATGCGCTTCGATGAAACCCTAACCTTACAATGCGGGAAGACGAGATCGAAAAGATTGCATTTGCAATTACCTTAAATCGATAAAACCTAAGCGAGAAAGTAAAAGAAACCCTAGATCCGATGCGAACACGACCAAACGGGTCCGCCTTTGAAAACGTGAGCTCGTTGAGATCTGTGAATCCAAAGGAGAGCTCTCTCCTCCAAAGATTTAAAGTGAGAGAGAGAGAGAGAGAGATAGAGATCGAAAATCGGTAGTAGGGTTTTCCGAGAGAATCGAGGAGCAGTCGGAGAAAAATCACAGAGTTTTACCTTTATCGTTGTTGCCTGGTGTTGCAAGAAGGAAAAAAGGAATAGAAAGGCTTTATGGATAGGCCTTTATGTTTTTTTTTTTTAATAGAAAGGGACCCTTTGCCCGCATCCGTTAAAACGGGCTGTGGGCAAAGGATAAACCCATCAGTCGGCTAAGCCTTAATTTGTTGTAGTGTCGCCACTAGGTATGAGGTACGTGTATTATAAAAGATCGCTGCGCGACTGAACTTCCATGGTTCAAGAAGATAACGTAGAACAGCTCAAAAAAGGCTCATATATGGGAGTTATTTGATACTCTGGCAGAGTATGACATTTGATACATAGGCACTTATAAGTTTGTATACATTGAATATATTAACTTAAATTAAATGGACTAAATTATAGACGCCAAGCTAGTCAGAAAATCCAATTCTTTGAGCAATCTTAACCTATGATCCATGGATATTTATTTGTTGCAATAAGACTATAATGATATTTTTCAGTTTAATTAGCAGTCTAATATATCAATAATACATGTCCAATGATCCTATATCAGATTATCAAATAAGTGTATTTTTTATTTTTGTTGACGGTTCAATTTGAATGACTTAAACACCATGAATACAATTTCTTTCTAAGTGCCCGTGGATCAAAAAATTTATCCCTGTAAATGGTAAATCTTCCATGGAAGAGGAATGGCTGTCGGAGAGGTGAAATGATAATTTCACATACCTCATCTTTCAAGTATCAGACACATATCCAAAAGATCTGACAATGGCTGGAAGTAGCTGCAAGTAGGACTTGAAAAAGTAGCTAGTCCTTTAAAGTTATCAGAACGAATGAAAGTAGTAAACACAGCTCCAATACTTTCAAAAACTTTAGAAAGGGAGTTAAATTGATGATAAAACTACCGTGAGTTGTGAGTTGAGATTTTGGTTTTACAAAATAAATAGTTTTTGAAAATTTTGTTTCCCACCAAAGTTAATTTGAAAAACATAGAAAAAGTTTTTTTTTTTTTTTGTTTAATCCTGGGTTGAGAAAAAATTTTATTTACAAGTCTTTGAGTATGAAATATTCTTAGTCGGAGAAATGGAGAGAGAGAGAGAGAGAGAGAGAGAGAGAGAGAGAGAGAGAGAGAGAGCATTGGTAGACACTGGAGCACATGCGTGTTTGAGCTTGAGTGAGGGTGTGGCAGCGTGGCTGTAGTAGCGTTGGTTGGGGCGCTTTGCACTTCACACATAAACATTTTACAAACGTTCTGGACCATTACCTTCTAGGTCCAAAATTATCTAAGTCCAACTGATTCAATCTAATTTGATCTCTCTAAACTATTTTCTCTTTTAATATTTACTCATTTGATCACTCAACAAATTTACCTGAGATCCAAAGTGCATTAATCAAGTCCTTTTGTAGGTCTTTTCGTGATTGCTACACGCATGACCTTAACAAAGGCATGTCTTATCATAGACACAATTCACATGTAACCCACCAATGATCTCAATTCTACAGGAGAATAGGGGGGAATTAATCTTTAAAGACTATATATTACATACGTAATTCAACCTGGTGTTAATGTTTTTAAAATTTATCTTTTGGTTTCTAATATTCTGTGTAATATTTTTCCAACACACCTCAACAAAATGAGGTGGTCAAAAGATCAAATAAAGCGATTGTGGAAATGATAAGAAGTATGTTAAAAGGAAAATGTGTGTTTAATTCTTTTTGGATAAAAGCCTAGAAAACCCTATATATGTTGAATATGTATTTTATGAAGTGCGCTTAAAGTCAAAGAAAATCAAATATCTCCCATCTCCATATGTTTGGTTCTATTATATATGAATATGCCCTAGCAAAAAGCTTGAAAAAGCTCAACGATAAAGGAGTCAAGTGTATCTTCATTGACCTTTGTAAGAAGGCATACATAATCTACAATATAATTACAATTAAAATATCCATTAGTGGAGATGTAAAGTTCAATGAATCCAAAAATTAGAATTGAATCAAGAAAGAGAAGCAACAATTTCAAATACATGCACTAATTTTGAAGATGAAGTTGTTGATCAGGGTGATTAGATAGCCACTCTAATGTCAGCATTATCATCCAAATCATCTCCAGCTTTAGTACCTCCATCTACTAGTCTCACTTAAAGAAATCCTCTTCTTACATCTTGGTCACCCACAAATTTGAGAGATTATAAAATTATTCATGATAATGATATTAATGATAATGGTGATTTTATTAACTGTGTTGTATTAATCTCATATTGTGGTCCTCCCAAGTTTAAGGAACCAATTAAAGAAGAAAAGTAGGTAAAGGTCATGGACAAAAAAATTTGAATCAGAATATTGTGGTCCTCCCAAGTTCGAAGAACCAATTAAAGAAGAAAAGTGGGTAAAGGC
Organism: Magnolia changhungtana; assembly: GCA_030180095.1. NCBI lineage: Eukaryota > Viridiplantae > Streptophyta > Magnoliopsida > Magnoliales > Magnoliaceae > Magnolia > Magnolia changhungtana. The sequence continues at coordinate 682,868 of JASAUF010000070.1, read as the reverse complement.
CATGGACGAAAAAATTGAATCCATTTTGAAAAATGACACATAGGAGTTAATTTAATTTCCAGAGTGGCATAACAATTTGAGTGAAATTTGTTTATAAAACCAAGTATAAGGCAAATAAGTCCATTGATTGGCACAAAGCAAGACTAGTGTTTCAAGGCTATAAACGAAAACCTAGTATTTAATTTCATTATGTATTTTCTCTCATTGTTCAAATTAAATTAATTTAATTAATAATTGCTTCAGTGACACAAAATCAATGAAAATTCATTAAATGGATGTCAAATCAGCCTTCTTAAAAGGCATTCTCGAAGAACTTTATATTAAGAAATCCGATAGTTATATATAAAAAAAATGAAAAAACTATTTAGTGTACTGATTAAAAAAGGCACTTTTATTTAAGCTCCAAGAGCATAATACACTCGCGCTAACTCATATTCACCATGGTAGGTTTCACAAATATCTAATGAATTAATATGCTCTATTTATGTCAAGCACAATGCCATATGGTGGTGTATTATTGAAATGTACATTGATGATCTAATCTTTATACAAGAATACTATTGTACATTGATGATCTAATCTTTATAGGCAATGCCAATATTATAATTGTTGAGTTTAGAAAAGCATATTGGTTCAACTTGATGTACACCGCTACTCAAAATTGCTCTGATTGGATGCTCCTATGTTACCGAGACAGCCATTGAATCTGGACCATTGACTTTATATACATTTCCCCACTCAACAATCACATATGAATATGAAAACAGTAAAAAATAATCAAGTTGGGGCCCAGGTGTAAGTAGGATAGCCCTAAATTTTTAGTACAATAATCATGAAGAAGAAAAAATCAAGTAACACGTGTAAGAACAAAATTTTTATTTAACAAAAAATTATACTTAAAGTATGATACAACATATCAAATCATTCAAAATATCACAACCCCAGAAAAGGAATAGACAATCAGGATTTGGTAATTCTCCAGACAGTGACACACCCAAATGAACAATCTGCAACAGATCAAACAGACCAAAAATGCCAACTTTTGCAAAAAGACCCCAATTCCATCAATTAAAATAGTAAACCAGGAAAAGGGGTGAAAATCCATTTCCACACTCTTTTCCGCCAAGGTCATCGAACCCATGGTCATAGTGAAAAATTACAAAGAACCCACATCCAGATCCATGAATAAACCCATCTAGAAAAGGGGAAAACATGAAAATGGATCGAGAAAGGGAGATCAAAGTACTCAAGAACCACATCATTCAAGTGCATTTACCATTAAGAAAAAAAAATCGAGCTAACAAAAAAAGACCGATTTACCATAGCCATGCTTTTGTCATGCATTGGTACTATTTAGATAACAAAGCAGCTGTGGCATGAACTACAAGCAGCAACTGCAAGTGAAGAAAAAGTAAAGTCTATGTTGTTTTTCACTTGGGGACTCTGTAACCCTACATTCTAAAAAATGGTATCCAGCTTTGAAGGAAAGCAAATTAATACATACATATAGACAGACAGACATAAATGTAAAGAGGCAAAATCAGTTACCTTCACAACATGCAGGGGATAAGTCACAACAGTCGCCCCAAGTTTAACAACAGCTCCAAGAAAAAAATACCTGATCGAAGAAGCGCCATGGAACGTGAAAACACCAAAATGAATGTAAAAGCATTGCAACGGCAACAACAATAGATGCAAAACACGAGGTCATTGGTCTACCTCCAATGCAGTCACTCCTTTTGTGGCTTCCACTGTGACAATCTTAAACATCTGATATCAGCCATTGAACTTGGACCCATTGATGATTTAATTTTCTTCTGTGAATTTGATGGCCATGATCTCCCAGTTGGATTTCCTTACATATATGCCTAGTGTGGATAATTCACCACCCTTCAAAAATGGTGGTAAACTACAACCTTAGTCTTGTCAAATGATAAAGGAAAATGGAAGAGAGATGTTTACAACCCTGTGCCTTTCTTGCAAACACCCCATCTTTCCATTTATTGATAGTAGAGTAGTGCACTATAGGTACTGTAATAGTACCAAAACTAGAAGAAAATGGTGTGTGTGCATCAAAAAGATGGGTGTAAATGACACTTACCTAAGAAAATGGTATCTATGCATGAAAAGGGTCTGAAATATTTCTACTGAAATATGATTGGAAGTACCTGAACAGCTCTTGCATATGGAGTGCCTGGAATATATAGTGGAAAGGAGATGAGTCCTTTCATGAAAGTGAGGATATATATATATATATATATATATATATATATATATATATATATATATATAACAAGAAAGACTCAATAAATGCTAACCCAAAATTTGTATCACCCACATTGGAAGCAAAAAAAAAAAAAACTGCATCGATCTCCAAACTAAATGCCACAACACTGCACTTTTGACAAAGGGAAGACCCAGAGCCAACATAGAGATTCACCATAGCAAACAGGATCTTGAAACAGAGCAGACTAATTTTAAGATTAGAAGTTCCTAATCCTTCAATCAATGGCCTACAAGTAAACAGCTTGAGGAAAAAAATACAAGAACAATGAAGAGAATTTATAAAAATACGGTGCTTCCTCAATTAGAATCCCATTAAAAAATTAGAATTTATAAATATTATCTAAAACCAAAAAAGAACCACAAGGAAGAGAATTTATCATACATCAAGTGAAAAAAAATTGAACGATAATTGAAACCCAAAAATGTACCTAAGCCAAGTTGCATCGAAATCGTAGTGCCATCATCTAAGCCTTATCCATGATCTCAATGAGCAACTATACTTGGGAGATCATGGACATTGAGATTAGCCACCAAACAAGCACAAAAGTGACAAACCAAGAGAACAATTTGCATTCAGTCAAGGAGCCCAATGACCAAAAACCATGATGTTGTCATGAGTTTCAATGCAGGATATCTGAGCCATGCAAAAAGAATGCGCTTAGTCTTTTCCCAAACATTAATTGAAATTACGTATAAGAGATTTTGATATTCAATACATCATTGTTGACTGATAATCCAGATTACCTGGGTAATGATTGTATTCTTGTAGAATTACAGAAATGGCAATAGATATATCAAATTATTAAGCTCAAACATTTGCTGGATTATGACAATGATCTAGTTTAACTAAGACATGGATTGGGTGGTGAGGAGCTCACCACTGACGTTGGTGATGAAATGACGTGGCCAGTTTGTGGATGTAAAACATGAGTTTTAACTAGTGGCCTTCAGCTGACAAAAAACCAATCACAAACTATATTTTTTTAACTCTGATTAAACCATGCTCGGGCATACTACATGTATGAATCACCATCACTTTAGGTGGGTCACAGAGATCAAGATCAAGCATGAGGAATGCATACGCAAACAAACACAGAGACAAGTAAATGATTTGTTAGGGAATGGCAATAGGTCAGGCCCAAGAAACACCGTGCGCTTCAAAAAAAAAACCCTACCAATTGCCACACTCGTATGAGAGCAACAAACTATTGCTAGAATACATCCATATACATCATAGTGGGCCCAAACAGAACACCAAAGTGGGCCTACGGGGCAAGAACCAATGCCTCTCAGCCTTTAAAAAGGAGCTTCTCTAATTTCTCAATTCACATAATGTGAGGATATTATGTATGATGCCCGGTCAATCAATCCATGTGTTGTAGAAAATGATGCCCGACATCCTCCTCACCACTCACTTTTTCCTCGCCTGGCCCAAGTTCCCATCTGAGAAACCATTATAAATTAAGCTTCCCACAACCTGTCGGGGAAGGAGACCAAGTAGGTGGCAACCTTTCCCACTGTCCTTGGCAATCACTGCATGCCAATCACAAATGATCAATACTATGTTATACCTTCCCAAAAAATGATGAAGAATGCACATTAGACAATGAACACAAAATACAGAGTTTATGTTCTAAATAAAATGCTGAGTAAATGTGAACACAAAATATATACTTCAGTAAGCATGAAAGATTGGATATCAATATATATTAGACAATGAACACAAAATACAGAGCTAAAGATGTTGAGTAGCTGTAAATGTGAGGATTACCTTATGTATAGCTTTTGTCATTCCCAATTGATGAACATAGGGGAACCACTCACTGGCTTGGTTGCTTATGTACGCTAACTCAGGTGATTTGCTAGTGATATACACTTGTGGCCCCTGCTAATTGGCATAAAATTAAAGCAGTTTTCAAGCAATCTATTTCTGTACACATGGCATGCATAAATGAGATCTGAGCCATAATCACTTTGTATCTTTATATGTCTCATGCCTGCAATAAACAAATGGTTCACATGCTGAGGTGTGCATGATAGATTTTACTCTTATATGATCCAAGCTGTCAATCGGAGGACTTCTTCCTACTGTATGAGGAACTTTGGTTGGATATTTTCTCTAATAATTTTTTTGAAAGATATTTTGTCATATATATATATATATATATTTTTTTTTTTTTGAAAGATATTTTCTCTAATAATTATTTGTATATCTCAAAAATCCTTCAATTGTGGCTAAGGTCACCTGATTGTTTTTCCCGGTTATGGCTCATCCATGACACGATCCAGTAGATGAACTCTATATCTCATACATGTATATGGCGTATATAGATATAGAGGGCTGGTAACTATCTTAAATATAGTTTAAAACCAGATCCTTTCCTATTATTTTGTGATAAATTTTTATTTATAAGTCCTAATAAATGAAACATTGGGCAACCTTTCTCTCAAAGCTTCATACATTTTATTCTATGGCTGTATGTACCACTTGCTTGTTAGTTTAGCTTACTAGATTACCTAGGTTTTCAAGCACGTCCATAAGTGTTCAAAGCAACAACATGCTAACCTAGCATGCAGCCATCTTTCCCACCGTCATGTCGTATGTATGGGAAATTTGAGCCATTCAAGTGGTGGGCCCATCCATGAAGATCTTCTGGCACCTAATAGTAATCTCGTTCAATCATCAGGCGAGCCACACCAGGACTTTAACATGTAACTGTGTCCCACTCATCCATTCTTGTTTGAGGCTTGGAAACAGGGGGTGATCTGCTCGTGATTCGAGGAATAAATTTAGTCAGATGTTCATTTTCCTTGTATAGTAGCTGGTTGTTGTGCCAATTAACTAACGGAACAATTTATTTGCAAATGGTCAAGAGTTAAAAGGAAAAAAGGAATGGAATATGAGAGCCCATAAACGACATCTGAATTTCTTTCTTAAAAGCAGCTGACTTATATTAATATATTAAAGAGATTGAAACATGCTAAAGAGCCCACAGCCCCTACTGCCGCTATTAACAAAAGCAAAAATTTCAACTATGTCCTAAACAGGAATTCTTATCAATGATAAAAAAATATTAATAATAAATAAAAATAAAAATAAAATGAATCAATCTAAAATCTTACTTATGGAAAGAGCAAAATGAGAATTTTTGTGACTGTTTCCTGTTTTTCACCGATGTAGCAAAGGTAAATCATTTGACAAGCTTAAGTGTAAGTGAAACCATACCAAAACAAACATAAGAATCATGGGACTCCATCAGTTCAAGGTCATTATGAACTGATGCATTTACAACACTCCAGTACATAAAGTGGGGGGCAAAGTTCAAACCTACTTACCAACCAAATAATAGTAACAATAATGATGATAGTAATTTCTACTGAGTTAACTCCATATTCTAATTTACAAATCAGAAACTGAGAACACAGGGAGCGTAACATAACCAATAACCAAAATAACATGGAAGAAAACCAGTTGACAAATGCCATCACTTTTGTGCAATAAAAACTTCATCAAGCTAGGCTCTTAACATGTCAGTTCAGGTTGGTAGGATCTTGTGTCCCCGTATTCTGCTTTTCCTTATTTTAGGCAATGGTCCCACATACAACGGAAGAATAAAAATTTCAGGTGGACCACATCATAGGAAACAGTGATTATTGGCCATTAAAATAAGCTGGAGAAACAGATGAATGACATAGATATACAATTAATACATACAGGTGGGTCCTATGGTTAGGGTCTCACCACATTGGTGGTGCCGGGGTCACATACAAGTCGCTCTCCATAACGTGGCCCACTTCAACTGCATCTGTAGACCACATTAATACCCTCTCTGTAAACAAGCTGAAACCACATCCTCTAAGAAACCAATCATGGCCCCACATCCATCTGCACAATTAAGAAAAGGAGAAATACTTTGATACTCTTGCAGAGTGTGAGAGATTATACGCAGGCACTTAGAAATTTCATACATGGGATACCAGTAATTCAAATTTAACTGTCCAAAATATGTCTTCCCAATTTGGATGTATCATGAACTAAAGTTTATGATTCTTTTTTTAATTATCCACTATCAGATTGGTGGACATTTATTGACGGTTAAAATGAAAAATATCCAATGGTCGAGTGACTGCATGCATCTGAGGTTAGAGTTGTTCCATCAATCTAATTTTCGAAATTTAGTTAATGTATGCCACGTGTACAATTTCTACGTGCATGTGTATCAAGTATCCCACGCTGTCTGAGTATCATGTAACTGCAAGAGCCTGCTAACAAACAATACCATGTTTGGCAAGCCACTTTGCAATTCACCCAGATTAGGAAAATAGAAGAGAACAAAATCCAGATCATCATAGCAACAAACAACATTTGAATTTGAAATACTATGCCAACTCTCACATATAAATTGAAAACTGTTAGAACAAAGACATTTCATCAAACACATGTTGTGCACACCTTAAACATTCACAATACAATAAACCATAAAAGTGATTTTTTAGAAAAGCCCTAATCCTTTTCCCATTACAGAGTTTAGGAAATCCCTAATTCCAATATTGTATCCTCTGATAATCAGCGGATTTACAGATCTAAAAATAAAAACCTAAATATCTATTTGAGAGAAATGAGTACCGGCCTAGGGACGAGATGAAGGGCGTGGGTCGGCACGCACACTGTGATCTGGAGATGATGCAAGTGAGAGAGAGAGAGAGGAGAGAGAGAGAGAGAGAGAGAGAGAGAGAGAGAGAGAGAGAGAACCCAATCACTTTCATTGGGAGAAAATCATTCAAGATATCATTCAATTTAAACCCAATCACTTTCATTGGGAGAAAACCTCATCCTAAAACCCTAATTTCCAGCAGAAGCATGGGAAAAGAGCGTGAATCAGACCAAAAGCCCTAAACCTAGGAGGGAGAGAGAGAGAGGGGGAAGGGAAGGGAATAGAATCCAAAGCCCTAAACCGCGGAGGGGTTTAGATCTGTACCTATTTGCAGTGAGTAAAAGGACCAGATATGGCCGGACCTGGTGCTCGATCGTGCAGGATGGACAAGCAAGACAACAAGCTGCGGTCTTCGGTTTGTCTTTGGAGGATGGAAGATAGAGAGAGAGAGAGAGAGTCACGATGGGTTTGAGAGTGGAGAGAGAGAGAGAGAGAGAGAGGTCGAACGTAGACGAGAGGTGCGAGAGAGAGAGGTCGAGAGAGATCGAACAGAGACAGAGAGGTGCAGAGAGAGACGAAGAGGGAGAGCGCACAAGAGGGTGAGGGAGGGAGAGCGAGAGGGAGAGGCAGAGAGATATCGAGTGGCGGAAATGAGATTAGGGCTGCGGAATTTTGTTTAATAGGGCCCTTTGCTAGCGGCCGTTAGAACTGGCTGCGGGCAAAGGTTAGCCTGATCGGTCGGCTAAGCCTGTTTTTCTTATAGTGACGGTATAATTACATATTTAGATCAAAACATTCTATTAGATGGATCTTATTAAAAGCCTTGCTTGAGATTCACACTCTTAGCTTGAAAATTGCCTAAGTTTCTTCCAAAAAGCCCCAAGTTTACTAAATCACTCTAGTCTAAATAGTATAGCCCATTACTTAGAATTCCCTAAAAAATCACTACCATAAGCTCAACTCGATGGGTGTCATTTTAGACATATGCTCCAACCACAATGAGAACGACTCTGGGAAGGGTTGAGAACGTCTAAACTAAGAGTTTTTATTTATTTATTTATTTATTATTTTATTATTATTATTATTATTATTATTATTATTATTATTTTTAAAGAATATATATAATGAGAATTCACAGGAAAAGGGGTGTCAATGGGCAAGGTGCCGAACTCTGTCCAAACCCAGTACAACATAGACCTCAGCCATGTCCAAGCCCGTGATGAATCAAAACAGCTTAACTGGAGCCTGAGCCTGGCTAAAATGTTTATGCTAGGCCTGAGTCTTAGTTTTTCTTAGATGGATCAAAGGCTACAAAACAAATGTAAGAATGTAACAGAATAAATGAAAACTTTTACATATTGTATATATTATAAAATTGCCCTTTCAAACCTTAATGGTTTGTCCCGAACGGGCCTATGGACTGCTGTACAGCGTCCAATGGGTCGAAATTTATGCCCAGCTCAAAAGCCCAGCCCTCCAGGACCCATACCTTGGAAGGCTTATGTAATGTGGTAGACAAGACCCAAAGGGATGTCTCTAACAGCTCTAAGTGATGAGCCATTGCACATGATCGATCTGGACCATTTGTTTGGTAGGTCCTATTATGGATTGGCAAAATCACGAATTTCTCACCCATCCGACACCGAATAAAGGTTTGGAAAAGAATATTGGCAGTGGTCAGATCAATTTGAAAAGGTCAACCGCTAGGACAGTTATGATTGTTAGATGGATGCCTTTTGGGACAATGGACAACAACAAATTAGAAAATTGGAAGAAATATGATCAGTGGTCTGGACCATGGACTACTTTCCCTCATTTCCATTTTTTTTGCGGGAGGGAGAAGATGATTAAAGTCCTCAGGTTTTATTTTCAGCGATAGTATAAAGCCAATCTCACATTCGTGTGTAACCTAACCCAAACCCAATACCTGCGTTCAAGTATGTAGACGCCCACAGCATTGTGTGTATTCCATCTAATCCACACATCAGAAGAGTCCCACAATAATGATGAAAATCCATACTAAAACTTTCTAATTCGATAAGTATATTACTATATGGCCACACCATGGAAAGTAATGAAAATCCATACTAAAACTTTCTAATTCTAGACAATGATTAGATCGGCATTGCTTCCCAACTTGGTGGGGCTACTGTTTTGGACAGATTAGATTAGATCAGCATTTTCCTTTAAACAGAATGGCATGATTTTTATTTATTTATTTATTATTATTTGTTTTTGCGTTGCCGATGGTCAGCCTAAAGAAACAGACGCTAGTTGGCTCTCCGAAGTTGCTATTGTCAGAAGCTAATGGAGCCCACTGATATGAACAAAAGAATGGGACAGACCCAAAACTCAATTGAACTGGGATGGAATGCCTACCATCAAAACCTTTATAGGATACACAAACTTTGGATCAGGCTAATGTTTTTGTTTTCATTTAATCTCAATTAGAATGACCTATAAACAGTTTGAATGGCATATAAACATCATGGTGGGATCAAAACAATCTCAGCGGTAGGCATTTCCATCCCTTCTGTTTCATGTAGTGTGGCCCACTTGACTTTTGAATTTATCTTAATTTTTGAATTATGTCCTTTCATGAGGAAAAACTGATGGACGGTGAAATTTACAATGACATCACGGTAGGCTGTAAGTAGTAGGGCTATACATCGAGCCGAGTCGAGTCGAGGTGGGCCAAGCTCGGCTTGACTCGTCCATGCTATACTCGAGTTCGAGTTCGAGCTCGAGCTCATTGAAGCTTGGCTTGTTTGCCAAAGATTTCGAGTCGAGTTCGAGTCGAGCTAGTGGTTTGAGTTGAGTTTATCTCGAGTCGAGTCGAGTTTACTCCGGTAGGGTAAGGGGAAAAAAAAGAGGAAATGGAGACGGGTAGGGTCAGGTAGGGTTTTTTAGTAAATACTTTTTTTAAAAAACTTATATATATATATAAATATATATTATTAAAATATATTACTCGAGCTGAGTCGAGCTCGAGCTCGAGCTTCGAGTCAAGTCAAGTTCGAGTCGAGTCGAGTTGAAATACACCATGGTCGAACTTGGCTTGAACTCAACACAAGCTTTAGTAAACACCCTTGACTTGCCTTGAGTCGGCCTTTCAAGCCGAGTCAATCCGAGCTGAGTCAAGCCGAGTTGAGCGAGCTTTTCGAGCTAGCTTGACTCGTGTACAGCCCTAGTAAGTAGCTTCCGGCCAAAGGAACTTCATGTGGGCATGGGACACACCCACGAAACATCCCAAATCGCTGCGAAAAGTGTCAAACGAGCAAGTTTTGATAGCAGAAGCGGATTGAGTCCTACCCTGGCCTGGACAAACTAGGTACGGGCAAGAGATGTGAGGCTCACTGTAATATATGGAGCCTAGACAGACTCGGTCCGGGCAGGACATCTGTGGAGCCCACTCCAACATATGGAGCCTGGACAGACTAGGTTCCGGCAGGAGATGTGTGAGGGCCCACCGTGATATATGGATCTTATCCACGCTATATCATTTTATGATATAACCCAAAAAATGAAGCAGATCCAAGACAAAGCAGGTTTTTTATTTTTTTTACACACCCACCCACCACACGGACGCAGATTGCGTACTACCCCCTCCCCTCCCTAGCTCCAAACGGGCAGGTCTGTGGGCGGTCACACCGTGATGTATCTGTACATCCAAGCCATCAATCCCTTTTCTTAAGTTTTTTTAAGGCATCGAAACAAAAATGAGACAGATCCAACGATCAAGTAGACCACACCACATAATAAGCTTGGTTGCATTAAAATGCACATAACATTAAATGTCAGTTACATTAAATGCAAGAGTTATCTATGGTGTGGTCCAGTTGATCGTTGGATTATTTTTGTACTGATATCTTAAAATAATCTAAGAAAAGAGATAGACGGCTTGGATGTACAGATAAATCATTGTGGACCCGCCGACAGACTTGTCTGTTCGGAGCCAGGGACGGGCGGGGGTAGTACTTAATCCGCGTCCCCACCGCACACCCACGCACGCGGTAGTGGGATTTCACCACCTATGGGTTTCGAACCTAAGACCTCATGTTGAAACTCCTCCGAGTACTACCACTCAAGCTAAGTAAGCTTGAATGAACAAGACTGCATAGCATCCACCGGAGGTCCACTTGGATGGAATATATCCTGAAAAATTATACATTAATCATAAGATCTTAAAATGGACGGCCCTAAGTTACTTAGTTAGTGCTCCAATTAGGTGAGTGCGATTTTTGGCCTATGGCCTGCATCAGAAGAATGGGCTAGTACAAGACACTTCCCAAATTGTGTACCACCCTGATGAGTGGCTACCCTAATTTTGGTCCAAGGCATAATTACGGTGGGCCCCACCAGATAATAGTTCAGAGCATGACAACTTCCCACGTACGCACGGGTGGAGTCATCACCTCTTCATTTTCTCCTGAGTTGCGGCTATGCATAGTATCCTGCATCCTCTGTTTGTAGAAGGCCCAACGGTTGGGTGATCCAGACCGATGATCTGATTCAGCCCCACGGTGCGAGGAGCTTGATGCAAATATCTCCTCATTTGCACAATCCTAATCCTTCAATCGGTAGCCTGCAGCAAGAAGATGAAGAAATACAGTATTGGTTTACTTCAACTTAAAAAAGGCCCAACATGGATATCTAAGATCTACCAAAGTTGGTGGGCTAGGGTCCACCTACGGTCGCCTCATCACATGAATAGTATGTCTCACCGAGCCATGGGCCCCAACATACCCCTGCACATTGTGTTATCAGCTTGAGCAAGTGGTCCGCACCTCCATGATCAAACGGTCACCACATTAAGCTTTGCCAAGCCCATAAGCGTGTACAAGGCAGGTCATGAACATTAGTAGTAGGGTGGCTAACATGTGCAATAGCCAAACCGTCCATCAGATAGGTATGACCTTGTAGATATTTTGGCAAGGGGGTCCACAATGTTAGAAATAGTTCAACGGATAAGGAAACTTCAGACTAGTTTTCTCACCGGCACATGAATAATGAATGGGATTGGATTTCCTAACAATGGGCTCTATAAAAATCAAAATTGTAACTCTCTCTATCCTAGCTGTTTATCTTTGATACCGCCACTTGAATAAGGTCAGCTTAATCTTAGGCATCTAATGAATGGAGTGGGTTTTGCATAAACATTGACGTGGGCCTGTAAAAAAAGGGTAAGCTCCCTGCCCAACTGCTTTCCTCTGATAGAGCCACTTGAATAAGTTCAGCTTAATCTTTTAGTCATAGGACTAACATGAGATTAGGCATCTAATATTGAATGGAGTGGGATTACATAGACATCTAGGTGGGCCTGTTAAAAAAAGGGTAAGCGGCCCTGCCCAACTGTTAAAAAATAGAGATCTGGCTAATCTATTTAAAAGAATGATGGGTATGTTAGATCCATTCGGACCATTAGATGTGTATTTATAGATTAGGCCTTGGTCCAAAACATTAAGCTGAACCTTAACTCAGGCAGACCACACATCAAAGGAAACAATTGGTAGAGAGAAGTTCCGCTTGATTTTTAGATGGCCAGAATTATGTGAAATCCACTCTAACTATTAAATATCACACCAATTTATGCCCGAGGCCCAAAAATCAGGGCAATTTGTAATGCAGGTGAGGCTACACTAAGGGAAATAGTTCAAAAGGTGAGTGTTGCCATGTATACTTTTTCTGGTCCACTTGAATCTTTGAGAGGATTTATTTGTGGATCCTGTGTCTAACTTGAGGTGATTTACCTGGTGGTTGGAGGTGGATTTATTTTTCACACACACCCACGCACACCAGAATGGGTACTCAAACCCGTGGACCTCAGAGTTAAAACCCTTGGGAGACTACCACGCACTAATCCATGAGTAAGGAACCAGCCAAGGTGGATTTAACATAAACATCACTGTAGCCTCAACCAAGCCACTACCCAACGCCGCCCCTTTGCTTGCCCTGCCAACCTTGCTCCAAATATTAGGGAAGGTACTTCAATGGGGTAGCTTATGGAAAACCTTTTTGAAAAGCCTATTTGGAATGCAAATTTCATGGCATATAGGTTCTCAACGTAAAATCCCCTTATTATTTAAGAAATTTAGAAAAATCTTATATTTAATATGAAATTTATAGAAGACTACCTAGTTAATACAAAACTTATCTTTCGTTACCTTTTTAGAAAAGGTTTTCGAAAAGTTATCTCATTCATCAATATAATTATCGTTCCACTATTATCAATGCTGCCTTACCAACAAATAGGTGGGTGGGCCCCTATGATATTTATGTAAAACTCACTTGATCCACAAGGTGCACCACCCCATGTTAGGCCATTTACAAAAAAAAAATTAGCTCCATTCATCCCATGTTAGGACAAGAACCCAAAAATTAGCTCTGTCAGTTAATCAAGTGGACAAAATGATAGGAAACAATGTATAAAACAATGCTTATCCTCCAAACAGTTTCCATTAGTGTAGTCCATATGAATCATGCATGGGTATGATATTTTTGCCATATGCATAAATTTTTGTGTAGAAACTAATGGTTGGAGTGGATTTAAATATTTATCAAGGTGAGCTAATAAAAATCAAGGGCCAACATCTCTAAGATAACTATTTCCTTTGGTGTCACCTACGTCAATCTTATCCTTATGTCTCGAGGCCTAATATTGGACTAAATATCTAATGGTTGGAGTGGATCTTACATAAACATGGCAGTGGCCTGTTAAAACTAAGAGAAAATGACCACTGTAGACAAAACCTTTTACCCAGCAGTTTCTATGAAAGAATACAAACTTTAGTTACCAATCTAGACTATCACATGCGGACAGCGACGTTGAGGACGAAACTACCCCTCCTTTCACGGAAATGGATTGGGTACTCCCCCTGCCACCAGCCAATGGCGGATGGTCGGTGGTCTGTGGGCCCCACCATGATGTATGCTATTCATCCATGCCGTCCATATATTTTTTCCATATCATTTTATGGTATACGACCAAAAATGAGGTATATGCAAATCTCAAGTGTACCACATTACAGGAAACAGTGTTGAATGAGCGTCGACCATTAAAAACTTTTTGAGGTCCCACTGTGATGTTCGTGAGAAATCCTCCCTGACTAAGTTCACTCATAGGTCACAAAGACCTGGATGAAGAAGAAAAACAAATTTCATAATGATCCAAAACTTCTATAACCCCTAAAAGGGTTTCAATGGTAGACGTTCAATTCCCCATTGCCTTTTACAAGCAGTGGTCTACTTGATAGTTAGATCTATCTTATTTTTAGTCTCAAGCCCGAATATGAGCTCGCCAAATAGATGGACGGTTTGGATATAACACATACCTCATAATAGGACCCACAAAAAGTGGTGGGATTACAACAAAGAAAAAAAAAAAAAAAAATATAGCGTCGATATATCGACAACAATCGATATATCGAAAATGGTCCAATCGCTCCAATGAGTTTTCCTCAAAAATCTTACAATTTTCGATATATCGACTGTCTGTCGATATATCGAAAAAGTTGTTTTACCTTTAGCTATGGATTATAACCGTAGCCATAACTGCAGTCTGTGCCAGTTTATGAAATTTTTTATTTTTTTTATTTTTTATTTTTTATTTTTTTACATGGAGAAATTTATTCTACCTACAATTTTCTTTAATACATATTTATATAAATAGGTATATATAAGCATATAAAAAAATTTTCCCTCTTTTTTTTTCATTTATTTTTTAATCATTTAACAAGAATATCTTCTAAACCAAAATTAGTTACTTGACGTACCACATATGATTTTGGGGTAAGAGAAGCTACTTTAGCCAACCAACCTAGTTATTTTCCAAGATTCCATCAGGTCGATGGTTAAAAATACGTTTCATTCACTTCACTGTCAATTTCAGTCACTTCGCGGTCAAACTAGAAATTGAGCGGGACAAATATGAAATTGAGTAGGCAAATTGAAAATTGAGTGAGGCAAGGTAGAAATTGAGCGAGGGAACCTAGAAATTGAGAGAGGCAAGGTAGGAGTTCAGCGAGGGAATCTAGAAATTGAGCGAGGTAAGCTAGAAATTGAGCGAGGCAACGTAGAAAATGAGCGAGGGAACCTACGAGAGAAGCTAGGCAACCTAAGAATTGAGAGAGGGAAGCTCGAAATTGAGCGAGGGAAGCTAGAAATTGAGCGAGGCAACGTAGGAATTGAGCGAGAGAAGCTAGAAATTGAGCGAGGCAACGTAGGAATTGAGCGAGGGAAGCTAGAAATTGTGCGAGGAAGCTATAAATTGAAAGCGAGCAATGTAGGAATCGAGCGAGGAAGCTAGAAATTGAGCGAGGCAACGTAGGAATCGAGCGAGGAAGCTAGAAATTGAGCGAGGCAATGTATGAATTGAAAGCAGGGAAGCTAGAAATTGAGTGAGGCAACGTAGGAATTGAAGCGAGGAAGCCGTAAATCGAAATGCGAGGCAATGTAGGAATTGAAAGCGAGGAAGCTAGAAATCGAGCAAGGCAACGTAGAATTAAGCGAGGAAGCCAAAAATCGAGCGAGGAAGCCAGAAATCGAGCGAGGCAATGTAGAATTGAGCGAGGAACTTAGAAATTGAGCGAGGAACGTAGGAATTGAAAGCAAGGAAGCCAGAAATCGAGCGAGCGGGAAGTTAGAAATTGAGCGAGGCAACGTAGAATTAAGCGAAGGAAGCTAGAAATCGAGCGAGGCAACGTAGAATTGAGCGAAAAAAGCCAGAAATTGTGCGAGGGAAGGTAGAAATCGAGTGAGGGAAGCTAGAAATCGAAAGAGCAGGCAAACGTCGGAATCGAGCGAGGGAAGCTAGAAATTGAGAGAGCAACGTAGGAATTGAGCGAGGAAGCCAGAAATCGAGCGAGGCAACGTAGAATTGAGCGGGGAAGCTAGAAATTGAGCGAGGCAACGTAGAATTGAGCGAGGAAGCCAGAAATTGAGCGAGGCACAACGTAGGAATCGAGCGAGGAAGCCAGAAATTGAGCGAGGGAACGTAGGAATTGAGCGAGGAACGTAGGAATTGAGCGAGGAAGCTAGAAATCGAGCGAGGAAGCTAGAAATTGAGCGAGGCAACGTAGGAATCGAGCGAGGAAGCTAGAAATTGAGCGAGGCAACATAGAATAGAGCGAGGAAGCTAGAAATCGAGCGAGGGAAACTAAAAATTGAGCGAGGAACGTAGGAATTGAGCGAGGAAGCTAGAAATTGAGCAAGGCAACGTAGGAATTGAGCGAGGAAGCGAAATGAGCGAGGAAGCTAGAATCGAGCGAGGCAATGTAGGAATCGAGCGAGGAAGCTAGAAATCGAGTGAGGAGGAACGTAGGAATTGAGCGAGGAAGCAGAAATCGAGCGAGAAAACGTAGGAATTGAGCGAGGGAAGCAGAAATCGAGCGAGGGAAGCTAGGAATTGAGCGAGGGAACGTAGGAATTGAGCGAGGGAAGCTAGAAATTGTGCGAGGCAACGTAGGAATTGAGCAAGGGAAGCTAGAAATTAAGCGAGGCAACGTAGGAATTGAGCGAGGGAAGCTAGAAATTGAGCGAGGCAACGTAGGAATTGAGCGAGGGAAGCTAGAAATTGTGCGAGGGAAGCTAGAAATTGAGCGAGGCAACGTAGGAATTGAGTGAGGGAAGCTAGAAATTGAGCGAGGCAACGTAGGAATTGAGCGAGGGACGCTAGAAATTGAGCGAGGCAACGTAGGAATTGAGCGAGGAAGCTAGAAATTGAGCGAGGAACGTAGAAATTGAGCAAGGAAGCTAGAAATTGAGCGAGGCAACGTAGGAATCGAGCGAGGAAGCTAGAAATTGAGCGAGGCAATGTAGGAATTGAGCGAGGAAGCCAGAAATCGAGCGAGGCAACGTAGGAATTGAGCGAGGAAGCTAGTAAATCGAGCGAGGCAACGTAGGAATCGAGCGAGGAAGATAGAAATTGAGCGAGGGAAGCTAGAAATCGAGCGAGGCAACATAGAATTGAGCGAGGAAGCTAGAAATTGTGCGAGGGAAGCTGAAATTGAGCGAGGCAACGTAAGAATCGAGCGAGGAAGCTAGAAATTGAGCGAGGCAACGTCGAATTGAGCGAGGAAGCTAGAAATCGAGCGAGAGGAAGCTAGAAATTGAGCGAGGCAACGTAGGAATTGAGCGAGGGAAGCTAGAAATTGAGCGAGGGAAGCTAGAAATTGAGTGAGGAAACGTAAGAATTGAGCGAGGGAAGCTAGAAATTGAGCGAGACAACGTAGGAATTGACCGAAGGAAGCTAGAAATTGAGCGAGGCAACGTAGGAATTGAGCGAGGGAAGCTAGAAATTGAGCGTGGCAACGTAGGAATTGAGCGAGGGAAGCTAGAAATTGAGTAAGGGAAGCTAGAAATTGTGCGAGGGAACCTAGAAATTGAGCGAGGCAACCTAGGAATTGAGCGAGGCAACGTAGGAATTGACCACAAAATGCATGGGAATGATCATGGTTTGAAGGGAATTGACTGCGAAATGCGTGCAAATGACCGTGAAGTGAAGGGAATTGACCGTGAAATGCCTCGAAATGACCGTGAATCAACCTGGAATTGTTTGGGATGACCGTGAAATGCATGGGAATGATCATGGTTTGAAGCGAATTGACTGCGAAATGCATGCAAATGACCATGAAATGCCTCGAAATGACCGTGAGTTAACACGAAATTGTTTGGGATGACCGCGAAATGCATGGGAATGATCATGGTTTGAAGCGAATTGACCGCGAAATGCATGGGAATGATCATGGATTGAATGAAATGTATTTTTTACCATCGACCTGATGGAATCTTGGAAAATAGCAAGGTTAGTTGGCTAAAGTAGCTTCTCCTACCCCAAAATCATATATGGTACGTCAAGTAACTAATTTTGGTTTAGAAGATATTCTTGTTAAATGATTAAAGAAATAAATGAAAAAAAAGAGGGAAAAAAATTTTATATGCTTATATATACCTATTTATATAAATATGTATTAAAGAAAATTGTAGGTAGAATAAAGTTCTCCATGTAAAAATAAATAAATAAATAAATAAAAATAAAAAATTTCATAGACTGGCATAGACTACAGTTATGGCTACGGTTATAATCTGTAGCTAAAGGTAAAACACCTTTTTCGATATATCGACAGACCGTCAATATATCGAAAATTGTAAGATTTTTGAGGAAAACTCACTGACAGTTCTGGACCATTTTCGATATATCGACGGGTCACCGTTATATATCGGCGCTTTTTTTTTTTTGTAATCCCACCGCTTTTTGTGGGTCCTATTATGAGGTATGTGTTATATCCAAACCGTTCATATTTTTGGCGAACTCGTATTAAGGTTTGAGACGAAAAATAAGACAAATCTAGCTATCAAGTGGACCACATTATTAAAGGTTGTGGATGATTGAACGTCACCATTGAAAACCTTTTAGGGGTCACGAAGTTTTGGATCATTATGAAACTTGTTTTTCCTCTTCATCCTGGTCTTTGTGACCTTATGAATAGGTTGGATGGAAAATAAATGTTACGGTGGGCCCTACAAAATTTTTAACGGTGAAAATTAATTTTAGCACGTTCTTTGTGGTGTGGTCCAGTTGATCTTTGGATATGATTTTTTATATATATAGATAATGGTCCGAAATGATCTTGAAATATGGATGAACGTTGTGGATATAATAAATACATAACTGTGGGGCCCATGTAACGTTGATCACTTTTGAACCGTTCGTACAACTCGGAGTTCGAGGAGCGTTAGCGAGGAAGCTAGAAATTGAAAGAGGAACCTAGGAATGAGCGAGGCGCACGTCACGAATTGAGCGAGGAAGGCCAGAAATTGAGCGAGTTTAGAAATTGAGCGAGGAACATAGGATTTGAGCGAGGAAGCTACAATTGTGCGGAAGAAATTGAGCGAGGCAACCTAGGATTTGATCGAGGGAACGTAGGAATTGAGCGAGGGAACCTATGTTGCCTCGCTCAATTTCTAGCTTCCCTCGCTCAATTCCTACGTTGCCTCGCTCAATTTCTAGCTTCCCTCGCTCAATTCCTACGTTGCCTCGCTCAATTTCTAGCTTCTCTCGCTCAATTTCTAGCTTCCCTCGCTCAATTCATACGTTGCCTCGCTCAATTTCTAGCTTCCCTCACTCAATTTCTAGCTTCCCTCACTCAATTCCTATGTTGCCTCGCTCAATTTCTAGCTTCTCTCGCTCAATTTCTAGCTTCCCTCGCTCAATTCCTACGTTGCCTCGCTCAATTTCTAGCTTCCTTCACTCAATTTCTAGCTTCCCTCGCTCAATTCCTATGTTGCCTCGCTCAATTTCTAGCTTGCCTCGCTCAATTCCTACGTTGCCTCACTCAATTTCTAGCTTCTCTCGCTCAATTTCTAGCTTCTCTCGCTCAATTCCGACGTTGCCTCGCTCAATTTCTAGCTTCCCTCGCTCAATTCTTACGTTGCCTCGCTCAATTTCTAGCTTCCCTCGCACAATTTCTAGCTTCCCTCGCTCAATTCCTACGTTGCCTCGCTCAATTTGTAGCTTCCCTCGCTCAATTTCTAGCTTCCCTCACTCAATTCCTACGTTGCCTTGCTCAATTTCTAGCTTCCCTCGCTCAATTCCTACGTTGCCTCGCTCAATTTCTAGCTTCCCTCGCTCAATTTCTAGCTTCCCTCGCTCAAATCGTAGGTTCCCTCGCTCATTTTCTACGTTGCCTCGCTCAATTTCTAGCTTACCTCGCTCAATTTCTAGATTCCCTCGCTGAACTCCTATCTCAATTTCTAGATTCCCTCGCTCAATTCCTACTTTGCCTCACTCAATTTTCAATTTGCCTACTCAATTTCATATTTGTCATTCGATTTCTAGTTTGATCACAAGTATTTGAAATTGACAGCGAAGTGAATGAAATGTATTTTCAACCATCAACTTGATGGAATCTTGGAAAATAACTAGGTTGGTTGGCTAAAGTAGCTTCTCTTACCCCAAAATCATATGTGGTACGTCAAGTAACTAATTTTGGTTTAGAAGATATTCTTGTTAAATGATTAAAGAAATAAATGAAAAAAAAAAGAGGGAAAAAAATTTTATATGCTTATATATACCTATTTATATAAATATGTGTTAAAGAAAATTGTAGGTAGAATAAATTTCTCCATGTCAAAAATAAAAAAATAAAAAATTTCATAGACTTGCAAAGACTACAGTTACGGCTACGGTTATAATCCGTAGCATAAGTTAAAACACTTTTTTCGATATATCGACAGACAGTCGATATATCGAAAATTGTTAGATTTTTTAGGAAAACTCACTGGACAGTTCTGGACCATTTTCGATATATCGATGGTTTTTTTTTTTTTTTTTTTTTTGCTGTTGTAATCCCACCGCTTTTTGTGGGTCCTATTATGAGGTATGTGTTATATCCAAACCGTCCATATTTTTGGCAAACTCGTATTAAGGTTTGAGACGAAAAATAAGACAGATCTAGCTATCAAGTGGACCACACTGTTAAAGGCTGTGGATGATTGAACGTCTACCATTGAAACCCTTTTAGGGGTCACAGAAGTTTTGGATCATTATGAAACTTGTTTTTCCTCTTCATCCTGGCCTTTGTGACCTTATGAATAGATTGGATGGAAAATAAATGTTATGGTGGACCCTACAAAATTTTTAACGGTGAAAATCAATTTCCCCGCTGCTCTTTGTGGTGTGGTCCAGTTGATCTTTGGATATGATTTTTTTTTTGGATAATGCTCCGAAATTATCTTGAAATATGGATGAACGTTGTGGATATAATAAATATATAGCTGTGGGGCCATGTAACTTTGATCTCTTTTAAGCCGTTCGTACAACTCTCAGTTGGAGGAGCGTCAGCGCTCGTCTTCGCAGCGAAAAGGAGGGGTAGTTTCGTCCTCAACGTCGCTGTCCGCACGTGACTGTCTAGATTGGTAACTAAAGTTTGTATTCTTTCATAGAAACCGCTGGGTAAAAGGTTTTGTCTACAGTGGTCATTTTCTCTAAAACTAACAGCGACATCTTAAATAATCTATCTGTATTGCAGGGATTTAATTTTTAGAGGGGCTCGTGATGATGTTTACGATAGATCTACTCTAACCATTAGATGTGTAATCCCACTTTAGGTGTAAAGCCAAAACATGATATTGGCTTGTAATTCAGGTGGGCCATGCCAAATAAAACAGTTGGCTGAGAGACATCCACCTTTGATTTTTATAGGGCCCGTTATGGTGAATGTACAAAATCTACTCCATCCATTAGATACCACATAAAATTTTAAGTTCTAGGCATAAAAATCAGCCCATCTGTGATTGATCAGGTGGGCCATACCAACCCTTGATTTTATGACGAATACACTAATCCTTTTTCACATTAGGTAATGCAGCGGAACAAAAATTGTACCATTGTCTTAGAGAAATGGTTCAGTGCTCTGACAGCACTACAAGTCATAGTGCCCCTAGTTGGATTCGGATACTTGAAAAGTCAATGCATTGATCTAGACTGTTCATTAAGTCTAACTCACATTTGATGGGCTATGTACGAATGGTACACCAATCCAGCACACATTTGGCTTGTCAACGGAATGGCTATAGAAAATAAGGCCAAACTAAGGATGGATTGGATCATCCAAAAACTGCAGTTTTTGTATGATAGCTCATGAAATGTGTTCTGAACTAACAGACCGTTTAGATTGATTGATCAGGCTATCCAAGTGAATCGATGCAACTAGCTGCCCTACTATGAGTTAAGAGGTGACAATCGACTGGGTTTGGGACAGGTCAAGGAAAGGCCGGGCCGCCAAACATTTAGACATTGCGTGGAAAAAGAAAGGCCCAACCCAACCTATGACAAAGGCATTTGGATTTTAAGTTACTCAAGATAAGCTACTTATGTATGCGACAACTTATCTTGGTTTTTCCTTATTAAGGAGATAAGTATGGTTGGTAAACAACATACTCATTAGGCAAAAAGTAAAAAAGTTTAGTTTCCAACAATACAAGTATTTATTCCTTAAGTATACTTAGTACCCCTTACATCCATCCACTACCAAACATGTTGGGCCAACCTTTCATGTGGACCGCTCATTGTGTGGGTCCACTTGACACTAATCCTCACAATTTTGGGTGGTACCCTAAAGGGAGCTCGGAAGAAAAGAACAAGAAAGAAAAGGGGATGGCCAGCTTGGTCACACAACACATATAGCAACATGGGCCAGGGGGTTTCAACGGTATGGGTTTAAATCCCCACAGTTTCCTGTTGTGAGGTCCACTCACTAGACACCGGGAGTGTTTCAATGATAGAGATTTTATCCTCATTATTTTCTGCAGGTGGGACCCACTTAATTAGCTCCGATAACAAGCAAATTACAGTGGGTCCCAGCTGTGGGCCCCATTTCAGTAGACACTAAGGAGGCTATGGTGGTGGACGTCAGGTAAGCGGCTGGATGGCATAGATATATAACATGTACAGAGAGGTGGGCCATCAGGGCATGTGCAACAGTGATTATTATCGCTTCCTGTTGTTAGTGGTGTAATTTTATGGATAATGTGGATTCCTCAAAATTATGTTTGGTCCCACTGTCTCACGTAGTTGGACCGGCCCACACTCAAAAGGATCTGACGAAGGGGATGGACAGTGATGATCTAACACATATGGCAGGGTGGTACTCTTACAGCGGTGGGTGCTTGGTCACTACCATTTGCAGATGGTGAGGCCTACATCTGAGATTTAAATCTAGCACAGTTTGGGCCTGAAAATGATGGACCGTGTGAGCATCACATATGCTGTCGGAATTTTGTCGTAGCATTTAAATTGAAAAATGAATGCATTACAATCTTTGCAACCTTGAATGGGTGACTGATTTAGATAATTAAGTAAGTGCCCATCTAGCGGTCTAGCCATCTAGGTATAACCGTATAACATATCGAGAACTTTATTTTATAAATGACTAGTCAAGAAAGCCCAAATACCCCTGGAATAGGTGCATCAGCCACATCTCCTCTAATCGTAGAGGGAGACACAGACACGTCAGTTGCATGCAAAGGGAGGAAGAAAAGATCAGCAGTATGGGATGATTTCGAAGATGTGACAATTAACAGTGTACGGAAGATAAAATGTAATCACTACAAAGGGTTATTCAGTAAGATTCCAGGAGGTTCTACGACACATCTAAATAGTCATTTGAAGACGTGTCCTAAGAGACCAAGACTCCCTCCTCTCGACCAACAGTTGCTGTCATTTATGAAGTCAGAAGGGGACGACTCCCAAGGCGTAGTGTCCACTCATAAGTTTGACAAAGAGAAGCTGAATGAGTGGTATGCTAGATTAATAATTTTGGAAGAAAAATCTTTTAGAATGATAGAAAGTAAAGGGTTTAGGGCTTTCTGTCAATTTCTTAACCCTTGGGTCGAGAATGTCTCCCGCGTCACAATGCGAAGATAGTGCATGAAGATGTACACAAAGGAGAAGATGAAAATGAAAGAAGTTTTGGCTTCAGTGTCCAGAATAGCTTTGACTTCTGATTTATGGACGACGTTCAATCAAAGAAAATGATACATTTTATTAACCACTCACTATGTCGATAAGGATTGGAAACTATGCAAGAGAATTTTGAACTTCCGCAACCTTCTTCCTCCACAGACTCCTTACTCTTGCTCGGGTAGTAGACTCTCAGAGTTACAACACCCACTCAAGAGTTCGAGTACCCATGGTGGTGAAATTCCACTAGCGTGAGTGTGTGGGGTGCATGTGTGTGTGTATATATATAAAATAAAATAAAAAAATATACTGGTTTACTTATTTCAAATTGCATCTACAGTTGTCTAGAAAGTTGGGGCATTGAGAAGAAAATTTCAACAAAACTTTAAACAATGCTTAAGGAAATGATAGTGTCATTTCATGCTTACGTAACTAGTTCAGGGCTACAAGAAATTTATTTTTTGAAATAAAAATATTTCAGGTCAAATGTTGTGCCCATATTGTAAATTTGATTGTACAAGAAAGGCTGAAAGAAATTGACAACACTATAGAGAACATAAGAGAAAGTGTGAAATATATAAGGGGGTCGCCATCGAGACTGAGTGTATGGAATGACATCATCCAACGTTTAAATGTACCATCTAAAAAAACGTTGAAGTTGAATATCTGTACAAGTTGAAACTCGACCTATGAAATGTTAGATACGACAATGGAATTACAGCTTGTATTTCCTGAATACACGGTGCGTGACAGAACGTATTCTTGGTTGCCGAGCACAGATGATTGG
This sequence comes from Magnolia changhungtana, assembly GCA_030180095.1. Lineage (NCBI taxonomy): Eukaryota > Viridiplantae > Streptophyta > Magnoliopsida > Magnoliales > Magnoliaceae > Magnolia > Magnolia changhungtana. The sequence goes on along the minus strand of JASAUF010000070.1, from coordinate 658,681 downwards.
GCTAAAGCAAAATAAGTTCACACATTTCTTAAAGTTTTCTACGATTGCACGAAGATTTTTTCTGGGAATCAGTATCCAATCGCGAATCTGTTTCTTCCGTCTCTTTGGAAGATTAAGGACGCTCTACAGAAAAATGCCAGTGCGGGTCAAGATTTCATACGCCAGATGACAGTTGGTATGAAGACGAAGTTCGATAAATACTGGGACGAATGTCATCTGTTGATGTCCTTGGCAGTTGTTCTTGATCCTTGTTGTAATATGATGTTGGTTAGTTTTATTTTCATAAAGCTTTATCGCACTGAAAGAGCGGCAACAGAGACGTCTAAGGTTCGTCAATCCCTTGAAGATTTGTACAAATCGTATGTTAATACTTTACTTGCAGTGGGTGTTGAAGAAAGTAGAGATGCTGATATTTCTGTACTTGGTAATTCGAATGTGCTAAATGAATACATATCATACTTGGCACAAGCACGAATGGGAGTTGATACTAAGGAATCAGAGCTAGAAATGTACCTTAAGGAGCTAATTGTAGTGCAATGTTGAAATGGTGAAAGATGAGGGTTAGTGAATTAAAATACCCTACATTATCTGTGATGGCACGGTACATATTATCAATACCAATTTCAACAGTGGCATCAGAATTCGCATTCAGCACAGGGAGTAAGGTTGTGAGCAAGTATTGAAGCTCACTTTCGCCAAATATAGTTGAAGCGTTGATTTGTACGGAAGATTGGTTGCGCCCGATATGAGGATGAGATATAAATGATGATGATGAAGAAGAGAAGATTAAGATTCGTGACGAGTCTCTACCTGCAAATCAGTAATTATTTTCAATTTTTCAATTCTTTTTGGTTGAAAGTTGAATGATTGGTAATATTATTTCACTGCAACTACAAACATGAAAGTATTGGTCCTTTGGAATGTGGTTTGGAAGACTTTGAATCTTTGATATTTATTTACATATGTCTGTTCATTTGCTTTTATTTTTGATACATTTATATTACTTTATTTTGTTCCTATATCAAGTTCAAATTATTTATCAATATTCTGATTTTTTATATTAAAAATTGAGTGTAGATATGTCGTCATCTGACCCATCAACAAACATTTGAGATTATACTTCCCTAGTTGAATCATGACCAAGGTCTGGAAAAATAAAGATTAAGTGTGGTTTGTGTGGCACAAAGTTTATGAACAAACTAATCGCTTTCCCTTACACTTGTCATGTCAAGGTGGTGATGCAAAACCATGCCCTAATGCCCCTGAGGATGTCCAAATTCTTTTTCAAGTCTCATTAGATTCGAATAGAAGACCTTCCACTCCATCCAAACTTTCTGCTTCTGGATCTAGTACACGAATGACATCCACAAAAGATGCAGAGGAGAAAGCCAGATTAAAAGCTTTGGAGGAAGAATAATTCCAACTCGCCTTAAAACACAATATGGAAGATGTTTCTAGACTTCAGCGATATTCGAGTCAAAGACAACACGATGTTGAAGTAAGGTTGACTATGACAAACAAAAAGAAGAAAAAGAGTAACAAATTCAAATTCTTGACCCATCTCAGTGAATTTTATAAGGCATTGGGTACTACATATAATTCTTCACATAAAGAAAGTTTGAAAAATCTAGTTCAAAGTGTAAAAGAGCACGAAAGAATATCTCTTCGCCTTCTGATTCAGAGGATGAACTAATATGTATATGAAAAAATAGATAGCAGTTCCGATGGATCAGATGACAATAGAGGAAAGCACTCCTCTTATGGAGGTTATTAGTTATAAATTGTCATTTTGAACAATGTAATGTAAATATGTTAATGTAATTATCGAAGTTTTTTAATCATAAATTATGTGCATTTTATGTATTTTATTACTTCGTTCAACTTCGAATTTCAATTGACAATCGAATTGAAATTCAAATGAATCTCAATTTATAACTTGAACTTAGCTCAAAGCTCGAACTCGTTGCTCGAAAACCCTGCTCGAATTGGGCTCAAATTCAGACTCGGACTCGAACTCGCCTCGAATACTCGGACTCGACTCGACTCAACTCGATTTCTGCTCGTACTCGGCTCGTACTCGGGCGAGTAGAGCACGAGCAGGGATTCCATGCTCTATGGCCGAGCAGAGCCGAGTACGAGTAGGACTCAGGCATTAAGAGCCGAGTATGAGTAGGGTGATACTCGGCTCGGCTCGACTCGTGTACAACTCTAGAAAGATGGCTACTCAATGGCCAGTGGTCATGCTATGTGGACCCGAACATGATGTATTGTCTCGTCCATGCCGTCCATCCATTTATTTCAGGTAGTATAACACATTCAATGCAAAAATTAGGTAGACCAAAATATCAAGTGGGCCACACAGTGTTGATTGAACTGTCACCATTATTCATCCGGGTCTACGTGACCTAATCTACAGGTTGGATGTGAAATAAACATTACATAGGGCTTAGGATGTTTTCAATAGTAGACGTTCAATCACTACTATTTTCCCACGGTGTGGTCCACCTGAGACTTTTTTCTGCTCATTTTTGGCATGGAGTTTTAAATTGATGTTTAAAAATGGATGGACGGTGTGGATAAAACACATAGATCATGATGGGGCCACATGGCACCGACCATTAAAATAATTGGAATAATGATTTTATGTGGTGTGGTCCACTTGAGATTTGTATATGCTTCATTTTTTGTCTGAATCCCTAAAATTATCTTTTGGCCCGTTTGGCCGGTTGGATTGGAAGGGATTAGTTGTTAGTGGAAGGGATTGGATGGTAAATCCAGGGAATGGCCGGGCGTGCCAAACAATGTAGGTGATCTGATCCAAATCCGATGGATCTTTAGACAATCCACTGACAACACCATCATTACTTTTAAATTCCATCCAATCCATCCTAATCCGTTCAAATTAGCCTGCGACGTGTTTGGTCCATGGGATTGGAAGGGATCGGAAGCTTTAATCTCCGGATTGGCAGGGCGTGCCAAACGGACTGGATGTATCAATCCAGGGATATAGCAATCCCATGGATCTCAAGACAATCCGTTGACAACACATCATTACCTAAAAATCCACGCCATCCACCCTAATACCATTCACTCCCTTCCAATCCACCCGGCCAAACGGGCCCTTAAAGTGGGATTGATGGAGTGGATTTATCTAATGTATAAAGGTGGGCTCCACAGAGTTTACTACGCCGTCTATTTCCCTCTCGCCCAAATCCGCTGCTCTCTCTCTCTATTCCTCTCACCCAAATCACTCTCCTCTTTCTCTCTGTCGCCCTAATCCCCTCCCTCTCCTCTCTCTCTTCATATCGATCTCTCACCCAAATCCCTCTCCTCTGTCTCTCTGTCACCCTAATCCCCTCCCTCTCCTCTCTCTTCATCTCTATCTCTCACCCTCCCCTTTTTCTTCCTGCTCGCTCTCTCTTCCTGCTCTCTCACTCTCTCACGGCTGCCTTGGGCTCTCTCCAGCCGCAGCAACTCGATAACCCATCAGGTATCTTGATCTCTAGATTTTATTTTTTTTTTACTGGCTACGGTGGGGATTTTCTAGATCTAGAGCTAGGGTTTGGATTTCAGAAGATTGAAGTGAGAAGAGGCTTTTTCTTTTTCCATTTTTCTTTGCATTCATGTTATACAGTTTCTGCTTCTCTGAAGATTTCAGTATTTGGTACTTGTACTGTTTAGGGCTTGAGATGTGTTGTTTTTGTTCTACGATTCATTGCAGTTTTCTTGATTTTGTATTGTTTTAGGGCTTGAGATCTGTTTCAGTGGTTCCTAAGGGCCTGTTTGGATGCCTGTAAGTTGGGTAAAATGTAAATGAATTATAGGGAAGTCAATTATAGGTGGTGTTTGGGGGAGGAAATTCACCTGTAAGTGACTTACAACCTGTAAGTCACTTACAGGCAAATCTTCCAGGAAACTGCAGGGGGCTGGGGGTGAGAAGTCACTTCCCTGTAAGCGACTTACAGGCTCAACGTTTGGATTTTTGAAAAGAGGGAAAGGGGGAGAAATGCACCAACAGTCTACCTGCAATCAGCTCCAATCTCTCTCTCTCTCTCTCTCTCTCTCTCTCTCTCTCCATCTCTGCAATCAGCTCTCTCTCTCTCTCTACACCTCTCTCCGGTTGCTAGGGTTACAAGCTTCTTTTTTTTCTTGCTTTTGAATCCGCCGGATTCGGTGAGGCCGTGACAGTGGGGCCCACCTTATGTATTGATATATCCACTGTCCATCACTTCTGCAATCTCGTTTTAGGGCTTGGGCCAAAAAATGAGGCAAATCCAAATCTCAGGTGGGTCACATCACAGGAAACAGTGATGATTGAACGTCCACCATTAAAGACTACATAGGGCCCATTATTATGTTTATTTGCCATCCAATCTGTTGATAAGGTCACACATACGTAGATAAGGGAAAACATAAATATAAGCTTGATCCAACTCTTTTGCGGCCCACAAGAAATTCTATTGGTGGGCATTCAATTACCGTTGTTTCTTGTGGTGTGGTTCATCTAAGATTTGGATTTTTTTTTCCAGGCCATGCCTCATAATGAACTGTTGAAACATACATCAAGGCGGGTCCCATGGTCTAGTCCATCATGGTGGACCATTGCTCTTATATTTTTAATTTTTATTATTTAGCCATCGCCCATTAAGATGGACCATTTTTATTTTATTAAACCATCTCGTGTGTGGTCCCATAAATTATACAATGATCAGGCTCTATTAAGGCTTTCAAGAGTGGCGTTGAGTGAGAAAGCCGAGTTGCTTCCAACAATTCGAATCATATACGATCCAACTCTATAAATGAGTTGTTATCAACATTTGCTTATAGAGTTCTGTCTGATCTAATATCTTCAATGGCCTCAATGAATCCATACTCTTTGTGGGATGTTTCTTTAGTGTGTTGCACTATTTTCTTATAGTCATTTTTCTTGTTGTAAATCCAGTAAAGAACCCAATCATCTAGCTACAACAAAAATATTTCTTAATGAGCGCAATTAAAATTTTCCAATTGTTTCCTACCAATTCTTATACTAAGTTATTGCTCTATATTATAAGTATTTTGAATCAGTGGGCCCACTTTTATGGCTAACTTGATGATTGTTTTAGCTTAATAATTGGCTTAAACATTTATCTAGATGGGCCTAACAAAATTGTATATTTGGTGCCAAGTTTTTTTTTAATGTAATCATAACATATTGGAATGATTCCTTACGCTAAACTTGGTTCGATGTGAATATAAAGCTTCTTACCAGTAAGTAACTTATAGGTTACCCAAACATAAAAACCAACTTACCTGTGAGTGACTTATAACCTACATCCAAATAGGATTACCTATAAGTGACTTTCACATGTAAGTGACTTACTTGTAAGTCCAAGGTATTCGTATGTCGTAGCAGTGGCATGTAACGGTCACCACCATTACCGTCTGATGTATCGGGTATGCAGTACGTGGCCGATACGTGGGGGCGTAACGACTATTACAACCACCGTAACGGTTGAAAATTTTCTTTTACCCGAAAAATTCTGAGAAAATATTTAGAAAATCAAGAATAATGTAAATATTCCAAATATGCATTCATTCTTTGTTTTGAACATGTTTATGGTAGTGTAACAGTCCACTCTTTGGTGAGAGTGTTGTATTTAGTGAATTTGTGAACATGATTATATGTATCTAATGTTTACACATTGCAATAAAGCATTAAAACTAGAAATAAGAAAAGTTGCATAAATACTACTTTTTCAATTTTTTGAAAAAAAAAGGGCCATCAGAGCTTCTATTCACTCAAATCATTTCAATCTACGATTTTAATATTAAAAACTATAGTAAGAGTGGTCGAAATCTATTTTAAAATGATCTAGGAGAGTTTTTGGAATGAGAAAAGTTTTTTTTTTTTTTTTTAAAGGGAGAAAATGGGATTTAAATAGAAAAAAAAAAAGTGGTCGTTTTTCGACCGTTACAGGGGTAACAATCGTTTTGCCCTGTAATGGCCTTTATGGCCACCATAACGGCCGATACGGCCCCAAAAAATTAATTACCCCGTTTCAACCCCGTATCACTTAACAGTCATGGCCGTTACCTATACGTATCGGCCTTCACGGGCATATCGTAACGGATATGGAACACCTTGTGTAAGTCACTTACAACTTAAAGAACTTACAGGCATCCAAACTCAAGGCGTTTCAATTCGTTTCTATGGATATTTTTTTCCCTTTTTCATTGAGATTTGCTAGATCTAGAGATAGGGTCTGCATTTCGAAAGATTAAAATGAGACTCGTGTTCAAATCCCTCTCCAAGTTCTCTCACTTCTCCATCCTGATGTTGCTCTTGTTAGAAGGTGGGATTAATCTCTCTCTCTCTCTCTCTCTCTCTCTCTCTCTCTCTTGTGTACACACAAACTGATAACAAAACACACTCATCATTCTTTCTTTGTAGGCTACCTTTTGAATGATAGAGACAGAGCGATGTCTATGGGTTTGAAGTTTTGCTGCTGGAGCTCTTAACTGGGCCGAAACCTTTTGACAGGTCTGTCATCTCACCCTTGAGTTTCGTTTAATACATTCATGTTTATGAATTGGCTTCAGTATATATGTTCCAACCCCATTTATTATCTTTCATTGCATTTGGTGTTTTCTTTCTTTGTTCTTTTTAAGACCATTCCATCTTTCCTTGTTGCTTTCATGAGTTAATAATCATATCTTGAGTGCTTAATCCTTTAATCCTCTTTTTTTTTTTTTGCATGCCATTCCAGCCTTGCTTTTCATTTGTCTCAACATTTAATTCTCTATTGGTTTTCATTTGTCTCAACATTTGATTCTCTATTTTTTTTTTTTTTTTTCTGTGATGCCAGTACCTGCCTGCTCAGTTTATTACTCAAAAAACTCCCTTTCAAATTCAGGTTATTGAAACCAACCAAGATTCCAAACCCCCTCCCTTCTTCAACCTTAGTTGCAGGATCCTTGTAATAGGTGCCGCTCCTGCTTCGAATCATGCTTCAGACTCGTGTTCATGTCCCACTTCCTAGACATTTACACTTGATAACATTTATGGACAGACGCTTCCCTGCTCCTACATCTGAATCTGTTTTCTCGCTTGCCTCACGCTTTGTGCAACCATATTTCCGCCACGCCACCAGTCTATGAAAAGATACTCTTGCTTGGTCTTGCTTAATTATATTCAGAAAGTTCAAAAAATTGTACTGGATGCATTTAGAGAAATCGTAATACTCACAAAGTACAAATGGTTGAAGTTGCCATCATAGAAAGTCTAACCGGTCTTTGATGTGGAGGAATGTTATAAACATTGATGGTCAATGTTATGTTGAATGTAATTTGAGAATGTGTTTCCAAACTGATATTTGATTCCTTTCCTTGCTTGTGCTTGCATTTCTTGCAGTTTTTGGTACATGGGTCACTTGATTTCGCCTAATAGTTGTCTCCTCCTTTTGTTTAAGAGATTCATGTTAAACAGAAGTTGAGTAATTCCTTCATGAATATCCTTGTCTCGGTTCAGGAAGACTACAATGCCGTTTATACACTGTCATGATTTGCATCCATATACATGTTCTCAATTACCAATATCATGACATGTATTACCTTATAGGTGCATGTTGATGGGAAATGGATGATTGATGAGCTTTTAATTTTCCATTTATATATTTTTGATTAATGGTTGCATCCTAATAGTTGTCTCCTCCTCCTTTATTATTATTATTATTATTATTATTATTATAATTTAAGAAAATCAGAAAATCTTACAATTTGTAGTACAGTAGCGATTTTGACAACATTGTGCTATTCATAAGTGATGGACCACAGTGGAAAAAGCTATGAATTTCACATGGCAACTTTAAGAGAGATGGGAGTTCTTAATTTATGGGATTCTCAGGAGTCAAGTGCTCCTATAAGATAAAGAATCAATACTCATTAGGCATGCATACGTTATTATGTAAATTAATGAAAATACATGGGAGTCCAACCAATCAATACTCATCAACTTCAGTGTCATATTGGGTGATTTTGCAGCGAGCTATATATGGTAGTGTTTGATTGACCTTTCAAAAAAAAAAAAAAGGTTGTGTTTGTATGGAAGAAATGTTGTGTTCAACCCTGCAATACAGGTGGGATCCTACTCTTGGTCAAGTCCTCTCTTGGATTATCCAGTCAATCTGATTGTTAAGACTATTTTTCTATGTTAGCCGAGTATGCATGAGGGTGTCAAGTATTACAAGGATCAGTTCGGCAGATCCCCAAAATGCAAAATTCTCAGGAGACGATCACAACAAAGATAGGTAACTACTTGCAAACTTACAAGTATGACCATGTTATAAGTATCTGACTCCATACTCTTTTTTGCTTTTTTAGTCATCCAGTTTCGGTGGTTGTTTTCTTCACCTTAACTATCTATGCGTAAGCCTGTGATTGAAGGGTTAGGAACTTGTAATCTGGAGGAATTCCAGGTCATCCTTCATCCATTGCAGTTCCTATCAGATCAAGGAGTTTGTAATGATAAAAGTCAGTCCTTGATGTTCAGAATCCTGTCTCATCAAAATCTATAATTTGTCCACCGTTGAAAGTTGATTCTTTTACTAGGCCCACATTGAAAGTTGGATTGACCCATCCATACTCTTTTTTGCTTTTTTAGTCATCCAGTTTCGGTCGTTGTTCTCTTCACCTTAACTATCTATGCGTAAGCCTGTGATTGAAGGGTGGACTTGTAATCTGGAGGAATTCCAGGTCATCCTTCATCCATTGCAGTTCCTATCAGATCAAGGAGTTTGTAATGATAAAAATCAGTCCTTGATGTTCAGAATCCTGTCTCATCAAAATCTATAATTCTGAGTCCTTTTCAACTCTTTGAATGTGAACTCACTGTTTTCATGTGCTAGGAAGGAGGAAGGCATGTAGGTCAATCCAACTTTCAATGTGGGCCTAGTAAAAGAATCAACTTTCAACGGTGGACAAATTAAGTCTATTGTTTCCTTTCATGTGGGCCAATTGAGCATTAGATCTTCCTACCTTTTCCGGCTCAGGCCCTAAAATATTCTAATAAAACAGATGGACGATACGGATATATTGTATACATTATGGTGGGGCCCACGGATTTAAGTTAACATTTTTAGACCGGTTTTCTAGGTGGAATTACTCGCTCAGTTTCAAACAAGTGAAAAAGTAATAATTATTTCTTTACGAGGGATTTACCAGGATCATGGAAAATCAAACAGCCCGAAGGAAAAGGAATGGAAGCCTCAAAACCCATTCAAGACACTTGATCCTGAGGATTCCTCTAACCAAGGTACTTTCAAAAAAGAAAAAAATCTTTAACGCGTCAATTAGTGTTTTAACTTTTAAAAATGCATTGCTCAAAGCATGTATTAGTCAGTTTGATTTTGTTTTTGGCAGTGCATTGCTATCATAAATATGAACTGAATGTCTTTTAGATTTGTCTGTTATTTGTCTGTTTAGGGCCAATGCACATACAATGGTGTTTTATGGAAATACAAATTTTATGTTCGGAATTTAGATGATATATTTGATTTTGATTTTTTCCTTTTCTTTTGCGTAGACTCACCGTCTCAAATAGGTTGGTTTAGGGCTTTGGAGAAATGGGTATATCTAGTTTTGAATGTTCGCGTTGATTAGGCAATTAATTTTTTTTTTAATTTATGAGAACTGCAGATGGCTAAAGCTGTCGGTGAATGGTTGCACTTGAATTTCAGAAATGGCCTTAGTTTTTTTAAGTTGCAAGAACTTTCCATCGGAAAGGCCAATGGTTTTAGCAGTCAGACCGGCGAGCAACACCGATGCCCTCTTTCCCGGCGGACCTTCTAACGGCTAAAAGCCATCGGGAAAGGTCATTGCCGACGGTTTTTAGCCGTCGGTGTTTCCCTATTTTTTGGTAGTGAATGGATGCTCTAGAGTAACACCGAGACTATGGATTTGCCAATAGGTTTGGTATTTGTACTCTAGAGGAGGCTCAAGATCATGTTCTTCATCAATAGGAGCTTTAAATGTTCATTGAAGTGAGAAATCATAATGAAGAAAGCATGAATTTCGTGTGGATAAAGTCTAAGATGAGTGGGATAAGCTTGGAATACACTAGATACTCTAAATTTCTTAAATCCACGATTTTCATAAAGTTCTGGGTCCTGTATTTATATAGAAAAGGCCCCAACGGATCTATAACAGCTAGTTTTCGGTACTATCGAGTGAACATTCAGAGTATCGTGGTACCGAATTAGATCCTTAAGTTGTTGGATGGTATTTGTCACTTTCGGTACTGCCTAACTATGTTCTTCGATAGCAGTCGGTGATACCGAAATGTTTTGGGCACTCTTGGTAACACCGAAGGTGTCTTTGGTAGTACCGAGTGGCACTTCGGTGGTACCGAAGGTGCCATTCGGTGGCACCTTTATCAACCGAATTGGAATTGATTTTCCTGTTTGAATTTTTGTCCAGCAATTCATTCAACAACTTTGAACCTTCTAAAGCCATCATTAGAATGATAGAAAATATAAACTTAGAATGACTTGAATAGATGATCTAAGTGGGTTTTCCTATTTGGGTTAGGATCATCTATAGGCAAGATCCATATCCTAAAAGCTTCTTTGTATTCTGAACTAGTAGCATAGGCTTCTGCTCCAGTCACATCATTGGTCTTCATTTGTCAAGGACCCATCCGACTACTTGACACAACTAGTTACGTGATTGACAAACATAGTGTGCACGGTGAGTGCACTAACAATCTTTCCCTTTGTCAATCACATGACAAAAAACCAACCTAACCTAAGACATCGTCATGGCTCATACCAATGACATATCAAAACAATGAAAGATTACATGTCAAAATTTCAATTTACAACTATAAACAATTTGAACGTGTAATACAATAATGTTGCTCCCCTGTAGTTTCTGCCATGATCAACCTGTAACAAGAAGGAACAAACTCTGCAGAACAAAGAATCATTGTTTTGGTGGGTAGGTTTCTTCTCCCCCTTTTTGTCAGTCAATGACAAAGGATGTACCAAGAATAAATAGATGATAAAGTTTAGTGTAGGGAAGAAAAGACATTCAATGCACCATAATGTTTAGAATAGAATATATCGGCCAATTATTGCTTGGTAGGCACATGTTTTAGCATGATAATGTTTTCCTCGACAAGTTCACGTATAAAGTGATGTCGGATATCTATGTGCTTTGTTCGAGAATGTTGAACTGGATTTTTTGAGATATTGATAACAATTGTATTGTCACAAAAAAGTGTCATTGTAGATTGCTTAATGCCATAATCCATCAACATTTGCTTCATCCACAGAAGCTTTGCACAACAACTACCGGATGCAATGTATTCAGCTTCAGCAATAGACAATGAGATTGAGTTTTGCTTTTTGCTGTGCCATGATACAAGACAATTTTCGATATAGAAGCAACCTCCACTAGTGGACTTGTGATCATCAATGTTCTCGACCCAATCAGCATCTGAGTACCCAGCAATGATGGTAGACGTGTCAAATGGATACCACAAGTCAAAGTCAGTAGTCCCAACCACAAATCGTATAATTCTTTTTACCACAGATATATGTGATTCTTTAAGATCGGCCTGAAATCTAGCGCACGCACCAATGCTAAAGGCAATGTCAGGTCGACTCACGGTTAGGTAGAGTAAGCTGCTTATCATACTGCGATACAAGTGCTGATCCACACTCCTTCCATTTGCATCTTTAGAAAGTTTGAGAGTGGTGCTCATGAGAGTATTCTGAGTGCGGTTAGAGTCAAGTCCAAATCTCTTTATCAAATCTCTTGCATATTTGGACTGACACACAAATATACCATTTTTCAATTGTTTCACTTGCAATCCCAGAAAGAAATTCAGCTCACCTACCATGCTCATCTCGAATTCGGATTTCATTGATTCATCGAATTCATGAGCAACATCTTCATATCCACCGTGATGTAAGGGTTTTATCCACGCCATTCATCTACTTTCACAGATAATTTTACGGCAGTATACCAAGAATGAGGTAGGTCGTTGCTCAGGACGCAATCGACTTCCGCTAGTGACGCTGCAACTAGCGCTGGCCAACAATGAAGTATGTGTTTCATGCACAACGTCCATCCATTTTTCCATTTTTAAAGATAATTTTAGTGATTTATCCCTAAAATTGGAAGCGGATTGACTGGTGTACCATGAAATCGGATTGCGTACTGAGTTACTCAGTACGCTTTTATCGTACTGAGTAAACTCTGTTGGCCCCACAGTGAATATATGTGGTTTATCCACGCCATCCATCCGTTTTTTCAGCTCATTTCAAGTGTTGATCCCAAAACTGAAGGATATTAAAAACTCAATTCGACGAGGAAACGTTGGGAATAATGATTTCCACCGTTGAAAATTTTCTTGGACCTACAATGATGTTTATTTGTTATCCAACCTGATCGTAAGATCACACGGACATGGATGAAGGATAAAAAATATAAATATCAGCTTGATACATAACTTCTGAGGGCCCAAGTATTTTTCAATGGTATACATTGAATTCACACTGTTTCCTGTGGTGTGGTCCACTTGAGCTCTGAATATACTTTATTTCTTGTATCAAGCCCTAAACTTATCTCCTAAAATAGATGTACAGAGTGGATAAAATATATAGATTACAATGGGCCCCACAGAGTTTACTCAGTACACTTAGCATGTGTTACTCGGTACGCAATCCGCTTCCATCTACCACACACCACAGATCTAGGGTCTGTTGACGTCACCAAGTTAGGTGAGTCCCATCCTGAGTTATATGTTATATCCAAATTAACCGTCTATTCATTTGGTGAGCCCGTCATAAATCTTTAGCCGAAGAATAGAATAAATCTAAAGATCAAGTGGGCTACACTGCAAAAAAGCAATGGGGGATTGAATGTCTATCATTGAAACCCTTGTGGGATCACAGAAGTTTTGGATCAATATGATATTTGTTTTTCTCTTCATCCATGTCTTTTTTTCTTTTTTTTTTAAACCTTATGAACAGATTGTATAGAAAATAAATGTTATGGTGGGCCCTCCTAACCGTGAAAAACATTATCCCCGTTGCTATTTGTTGCGTGGTCTGGCTGAGCTTTGGATATGTATATTTTTTTAGCTCATACTGTAAAATGATTTCATAAAAAATGAATAAACAGTGTGGATATAATAAATACATCATTTTGGTGCCATGTAACTTTGATCTTCTTTGAATTGAGGGTCAGCCCTCGTCTTTGCAGGACACCTACCCACACCAGCTCCAATTCTCAGGTGGACCACACCAGGAAAATAATAGTGATTGAATGTCCACTATTAAAAACTTCCCAAGGCTAATTGTAATGTTTATTTGACATCTAACCTGTTGATTATGTCATACAGACCAGGATAAATGGAAAACAAAATTATCAACTTGATTGAAAACTTTTATAATTATCAGGAAGTTTTTAACGGGTGAGCATTCAATGAATACTAAAATCTAGCTCATTTATTATTATTTTTTTTTGTCTCATATCATAAAATGATATGAAAAAAATGGCATCATAGTGAAGCCCACATAAGACCGACTACTAGCCTCTGTCACTGGCCAATCCGTTTCCACTTCGGACGGGGCTAGCTTGGTGCTGACACATAAGGCACAATGGATCACTGTTTAGGCTAGACATGGGCTCAAGTCCTTCTAGGCTGACCTGGCCATCGTAACATGTATAGGTGCTTATCCGGCAAAAATGACGCTCTAATCCCTGGATAAGCAACACATGCAAGATCTTGCATATAGATTATTTGTTTTCATTTCTCTAAATGTCTACTTATGTGTACATGTGCATGCCATCTGATCAACCAATGAATTCAAACAACCATGCACAAAAATACGAATTTTTATCAAATCTAGCCTGGGTTTGGCCAGCTGGGCCCTAATAAATTTTCTTTAGTCAGCCCAAGGTCTATTGTGGGAGCCAAAAACGCATTCAGGCAGTCCTAATAATTTTAAGCTCAGCCTATACTGTTCTAGCCTAATCTCAGTCCATTGGCTCACCTAACCAAAACCCATTATTCGCTCAGGAAGGGGGTTCTATGGGCCCTACCATGATATATGGATTTTTCCATGCTGTCCATTCATTTTGTTCAGATAATTTTAAGTATATGAGCCCAAAATTGAGGCAAAATGAAAGCTCAAGTGGATCACACCACAGGAAGGAGATGATAATGGATAGGGATGTCAATGGCCAGGCCTGGAGTAGATCTTGGCCTAGATTTTGAACTATTTTAGGCCGGGTTGGGCTGCCCTATTCAAATTTCTGATTTTTCATGTTGACACCTCTGATAATGACATTTACGGGTGGAATTTTAATGGTGGGTATTCTATCGCCCCTGTATGGTCAACTAAGCCTAGGACCCGCTTTATTTATGAGTTCGTAATAGACTCTTGGGAGTTTTAACACCAGGTCAAGGGCTCAAGTATCTATAGGTGGTGAAATCTCAATACGGTGTGAGTGTGTGGGGTATGTGTACGTGTGAAAAAAAAACATAAAATAATTTGGCAAAATGGAAGGACGGCGTGGATAACATCTATACATCATGGTGGCCCCCGCAGAGCATTGGACCGATTATTATCCGGAGATGACACAATCCGCTTTCGTGTGGTTGACGCTGCTCTGCCTATTAATGCATGTTAGGAGTGAGTAGACCCGGCTTCGGGACTGACTCGGTTCACCGGTTTGCACCAGTCGGTGCTTGACAATCTATGTTGGCCCAGCATGAGATATATATATATATATATATATATATATATATATATATATATATATATATATATATATATATATATATATATCAATCCGGTGTTTGACGCTGCTCTGCCTATTAATGCATGTTAGGAGTGAGTAGACCCGGCTTCGGGACTGACTCGTTCACCGGTTTGCACCAGTCGGTGCTTGACAATCTATGTTGGCCCAGCATGAGATATATATATATATATATATATATATATATATATATATATATATATATATATATATATATATATATATGCATGCGCTCCATCCATTTTCTTAGATCATTTTAGAACACATGCTCCGATCTAAATGTCAGATGGACCACACCATAAGAAACAGTGACGATTAAACACCTAACAATAAAACCAACACCTAAAATGTGGAGTGGGGCCACTCGTGGGACCCACCTTGATGTTTCAGTGACATCCACGCCGTCCATCCTTTCCTTCAGTCCATGGGCCCAAGGTTCAAGTAGATCCAGATCTTAGGTGGGCCGGACCAAGGGAAACGCTTTCCCATGAAATTCGCGTCCCTATGCGGTTACAGGACTCTGTGGGGCCCACCGTGTGTATGTGTTTTATGATTCCGTCCATCTGTTTTATGGCTCATTTTAACATTGCAAAATGGATGTCTGACGCGTGACGCGGATAGAAAACATACATCAGGGTAGGCCCGACAGACCACCACCACGTTGGGGTGCGGATTAGGTGCGGCACAGGCCTAACCCAAGACTCTGCTGTCATTACCATCGTGCCCACATGAAGCAAATCCGAATCTAAGGTAGACTATGCTATATTAAACAGTAAATTTTCCCATTAAAACCTTCTTTTAATACTTAAAACTTTCGGATCATGTAATTAATATTTTATTATTTCCTTCATTCAGGGTTTATGCGACCTTATGAGATGGGAAATATATGTTGTAGAAACATTATGCGAATCCCTAGGATGTTTTTAGTAGTGGGGCATTCAATCACCAATGTTTCCTATGGAATGGTTCACCGTGTGAAGGCATAAAATTCGACTGCGACTCATACTTCTCTACTGACCGCAACTTCATCGTAGGCATCACTTTCACTCACCAAGCACGCCATGCGTGGGATTTGTAGAGCCATGTATTTATATGTGGCTAATTGAAGGATTTGAATTTTTTGTCTTTGACATTTTCCGTCACCGAAGTAGGCCCACAATGTGTCTGAAGTGTGAAGACCATAAAATTCGTATGCAACTGGCACTTTTCTACAGACCGCAACCTCCCTGTAGACATCTCTGTAGCTCACCAAGTGTCACATGTGTGGAACTTTTAGAGCCATCTACTTATAGGCAGCTGATTCAAAGATTAGAATTTTCTGTCTTGGATATTTCTACGAACCGAAGGTGGGCCCATAACTTGATAGAAGAGTGAAGACCGTTAAAGTCATGTGCGACTCATACTTTTCTGCAGACCAAGTGTAATATGTGTAATATTTGAAGATGTGAATATGCAGCTGATGCTCTCTCTCTCTCTCTCTCTCTCTCTCTCTCTCTCTCTCTTCTCTCTCTCTCTTTGTACGAATTTGTACGATTTTGTCTGATTTGTTTTTTTTTTTTTTCCTTTTATTCTTCTATCATTGATAAGAAGGGGTCATTTGGATGATACGCTACTTTACATAAACTTCTCATGCCGCAAGTAGCTCATCTAGACTTTCACAATATGAGCAATGTATATTTGGTAAATATGTTTTTAAAATACCTCATCATAAAAGCACATTGCGTTGTTGAAACGCCTAATCCAGTAATGCCATGATAGTGGGGCACCTTAATGTATATGTTATGCATCCACTTTGTTCATCCATTTTTTGGAGCTCATTTTAGGGCAATGGCCCATAAATGAACCAGATCCAAATCACCACAGGAAATTGTGGTCATTTTTCACGCACCATTAAGAACTTCCTAGGGCCAACAGTAATGTTTATTTTCCACCCAACTGGTTGATAAACTCACATCCCTGAAGGTCGGTGATGTCAAATGTGTCAGAGATACATTCCTAATATGCTTGGACCAAAAGAAGGTGGACCATAAATTGATTATAACTTTTGATTCGGGTATCGTAACGGCACACTAGATCGAGTATCATGAACCGAAGCAGCACGAGATCTCGATGACGAGTTCTTTTGAATTGAAGGGGACTGATGTAGAGTGGGTCGCGGACACTTTCATATCCAATATGGATCAGAGAATGTCCGATCAAAGGAAGAAGTCATCAAGACCGTCAAAATATTAAAACAGGCATATCCCGCAAATAAGAATGAGTTACTCGACGTACCATATATGATTTTGGGGTAGGACGAGCTACTTTAGCCAACCAACCCGGCATAACCGGGTTACCTACACTGAATTTGCAAGATTCCATCATATCGACGGCCGAATTCCATGTTTAATTCCATTTTTACTATTTATAGTAAGTTTTAGTTTGATTACAACTCTTCATCCGTAAGGCTTTAGTTGTGTCCAACATGAAAAGTGGTTAGAATAATTAGGAGAATAACGTGGTTAAGCTACATAGTACACTTACTATAAAGTAAATTTACTATTTATAGTAACGAATTTTAGGGAGTTTTAGTTATAGTTTGCTTCTGATTGTGAACTCATTTATTTCATTCATCAATCAATTTATTCAACAATTTTCTTTCATATATCTTAAAATTATTTCTATTTTTTTGCCTGGATTCGAGAAGTCTCTATGAGGAGTCCAGAGAAGCTCCATGGATTCGGAATAGTTATCTTTGAGGAAGACGGTGCTCGACCTCATCACGTTCATCCCTGCGTTAGTGGGCCAAAAGCTTGTCTGAACTATGGAGACCATAAAATTCATCCATGACTCAATACTTTTCTGAACTAGTAGAGCCATCTATTTAAGCGCAACTGATTGAAGGATTAGAAAATCTATCTTAGATATTTTCCATCACTGAAGGTGGTTCACTGTTGGCACTTGGTTTGTTCTCTGTCATGCGTGGTGTGTGCGGGGCATGATAGAATCAATATAGTGGCTCGATACAAATTAATCAAATTTGACCCCAAGCACTAAAATAGGAAGATACATTAAATCTTGATGGTATATAACCAAATATGAGGAGAGCAGTCGCCTACTTAGCCACTCGTAGAATATCTATAATGATTAGGCGATAATTAGATGATGAGGTTCTTCCTCCCAAGATTGGTTGTGCCTTGCCTTTGATAAGAAATGACTTTTCTGTATACCAACGCAATCAAATAAAAGAAAAAAAACTTACATTTTGTCACTAAGAACAGCTACAATAATGTCTTTTGAAAGAATTTCTTGTATTGGATAAGTAAAGCTTAGCGTATGAGAGTAAAATTGAATTACAACTAAGAAATTAGCGCTACTCGATTATCACTACTCCTAAGATAGATTGAGCTAAGATAAATTGATAGATTTGATTTATTTGTAGGATTCAGTTGTGTTTTGCGTGTATTTGTTCCACTAATCTTCCGACTATGTATAGATCTTTGCCACAGCTATTCCCCTGGATGTTTCACTTCTTTATTAGATGGTTAAGGCAGTAAAAAAAGTCACCATCTAGATTGTTCTCTTGTTACATTTCTCTTTTTAACTATTCCTTTTCTCTCGGCCAAGCTCTATTCCTTTCGTTCATGGCTTGTTCTTTGACCGCATTCTGCACCTGGATGCTCAGCCACACTACTTTGTCGATTACCTGATGACGTGCAGTATTAAATCGATGCCAACCACACCCAGATCCATAGCTCAAGTGGTAGACTGAGTGAACATTTCAACACTGAGGTCTTGGCATCGATTCCCTAGTGGGGGTGCTAACAGTGAAGTGTGATCTAACAGTGGGTGTACTAACTAGCTAACAAGAAAAAAAAAAAAAAAAAAAATCGATGCCAACCATGATTCCGTAAAAGGTGCTCCAAATATCTTAGAAAATCTTTTCATACACCTTCTATCTCTCGTGTAATACCACATGTCACACACATATTGGTTTTTTTGCTGGAACAGTTAGAAAAAGGGTACAACATTGCGCCCCCCCCCCCCTATTTTACCTTTGGGTAAAAGGTGAGAGCGACATTGTTTGGTTGCCTGATGCAATTAATGTGAATGATTGTTCGTCCATGTGTCTATCTCCCCTTGATTCACCTGATCGAGGCTAAACCAAATGACGATCTTTACCTCTAATATGTTGACTGTCCTTGTGACATGTTGCACACAATCATCTTATATTAGGAGTCATGGTTGTCCTTTCATTAATGTGAATGTATCACAACTGATATATATAAGCACTACGCAGGGTTAGTGTTTGATTTATTGCGCCTCTTACTTCTCCATCTCACTCGAACTCTTTTTTCTTCCAATCTTCCTTCGATCGCCATGGTTGCATTTTCCTCCTCCTTCGTTATGGTCTTTCACCAAGAGACCTTCATAAAGGATTTAGATGTTCCTTCCTTAGGAGTCTCCAATAACCTCCTCTTCAATGCTCCTGTTGAACTGAACAAGACACAAGTAACATTCGGTCCATCATTTCATCCTGAAGTCACTCACGATCAACTTCAGGAAATAAAGCATTGTTTCCTAAGGTGCCTTGATGAAGTTTCGCCTATCTAATATGATTGTTTCCTGAATCCTGCCAACATCTTTAAGGCTTCAAGAGCATGGTCAAAATTAATGAATGGTTGGGTGAATTAGTATACTCATGTAGAAGGACAGCATGGTGATACATGGAGACAAGCTGGTATCTATGATTATATCAGTCTTTTTTTGCACGAATTTCCAACCAACGCCTTCCTCCGTGCAACAACTTAAATTTTTTACAATCGATCGACCAATTTCTTCCATTTTAGATGAGACCTCATGAATTCGACAATCATGGATTTTTGTTCCTTTGCTTATCTTCTCCCCTTTGATGAGCCTTCTTATCCCGATTTTGTCTTAAAGGATCAACATACCTTCATCCTTCTAAACAAGACCAGCAAAGCCTACTCCACTTTTATGGTTATTCAATGCAAATCTCATGACGAAGTTAATGATCAAAAGCATAGAGCTTTTCTCTTGATGTGGATCTGTCAATTTTTGCTTTGTGTGAGCGCTCTTCAAATTACGAAGGAGTACATTCATCCAGCCAAGGCACTTGCCCAAAGACGTCAGCTTGCCCTTGCCCCATATGTGCTCGGCCACTTATACCAGAGTTTGTTTGAAGCAACCATCAAAGGTTTTCTCGACTATGGTAAACTTGTTTAGCTCATCCAGATGTGGCTTAATTTATGAATATTTGAGGTGACTTTTATCAAAATTCGTTCACACTACTTTAGATTTTGATTCTTTCAGCCATCGCAATATCCTTTTCCCCCATAATTCACCATTCTTTTGCCGAGTATATGAACTTCTTTCTTTTTTCACCTTAATAAATCCAACCGTTCTTTCTATCATTTCAATAACAAAAAATAAATAAATAAAATAAATATCAACCTGGCCTAGTTCATAGAAGAATATGAATTAACCGATATTGAGATGGCTGGTCTTAAAGATTAAGCTTGGAAATACTATTTGATTACAAAGACCTCTTATATGGTGGCACAATAGATTCAGGTGTCAATGCCAAGGCCAGGATTGAGTAATGCTTTCCCAATCTCCTTGCTCATTAGTTTGGTTTGGCCCAAGGCATTCCCTATCCATTTATCCATCAAACTTGCAATCAACCTCCGAACCATGGGCTAGTACATTCTGTACCCTCAACAATTTTAATGATATAAGATCCACTTTTATGTTTCTTCTCTTCCCTAGCTATCCCCAACCACTATCTTTATTTTACCATTAGTAAAAAAAAAAAAATACTATGGGACCGTAACCAGTGAATCCCATGAGTTAATCACAGCCCGACTCTCCCACTTCATCCAAAGTGGAGAAGCCTATGGTCGAGAAGAGGAAAATAATGAGAAAATATACTAAAAAGTCGACTACACCTTAGTTGATAGTCCCATAGGTCACCCCATTCGAGCCTGATGTGAAATGCTCCTGCATTAATCACCCCCAGCGAAGAGTCTTAAACACGAGACCTCCTGCTCTGATACCAATTTGATGCAGAAAATTAACCACTTTCTCTAAAAGCTCGAACTTATAGAGCATGACAAATCAATCTCATTATCTCATAGTCCAGGCCCCACATCTCATGGGTTAGGACCTTGGCCGAACCCCCTCGCGGACCCGGCGTCACATGGGTACTGCCTCACACAAGTCACTTGCCTCACACGAGCCGCTCACCCCGATTGTGCCCCTGCATTCCACTAGCCACCCCACTCGAGCCCGGTGTGAAAATGCCTCTGCATTACAGACAAGTTCAATTAGAGTTTATGGTGATTGCATATACAAACTCGATGAGTCTGCCCTTCTAACATCTTGGGGTTTCAACCTAGAGAAGCTTTCACTGTCCGTAACGTGGCGAATTTGGTTCCCCCATTTGAGGTATTGCTTATGATACAAATTTTTTTAATCTTATGCCATGTTTGGTATATGCCTAAAAAAGAAGTCTTATTTTAGTTAACACTATGTATTAGAGATAGTGATCTTTTACATCATTATTGTTACCACGAGCTCATTATGCATTGGAGATCAAGATCTCTATTAACACAATTACGGTTAATTAAAATGAGATGAACTCGTATTTAGTCGTCTACCAAATAGGGGCTTAACATTTTATTTAATATGTACTTAAAAATGCCACCAAATTGACAAATTTCCACATAGGCCTTCAAAATTCTTGACTAGCATTAGCTTTCTTTTTTCTTTCTTTTTTTTTTTTTTTTTTTTTTTTGTTTGTTTGTTTGTTTTTTTTTTTTGTTGTTGTTTTTTTTTTTTTTTTTTTTTTTTTTTTTTTTGTTTTTTTTTTTGCTTTGTTTTGTTTTTTGTTTTTTGTTTTTTTGTTTTTTTTTGTTTTTTTGTTTTGTTTTTTTTTTGTTTTGTTTTTTTTTTTTTATCTTTATTTTATTTTTTTTTTTTTTTGCAGAATGGTCCCATGGAAACTAATGCGGCACTTGTGTTTGTTGTAAATCTCTTGAGGTTAGTTCTCTCTCTCTCTCTCTCTCTCTCTCTCTCACACACACACACACACACACACATATGTGCACATGCACATGCTATTGGAATTTACACCAGATTGTAGCCAGACAGGCTAAAGGTGATTGTGTGGAGCCATTTGTTGAACTTCTGCTAAGCTACCATGAGAATAAGCTACCTTAAATAGCTGGTGCAAGGCAATGATGATAATGAAATACACGTGAAGTTTGCTAAGTTTAGATGCATTTCTAAGGAAGCCCCTCTACATGCTTTGACATGTGCCAACATGGTATCGGTTGCTAGACTCGAGTTGTCCCTTAGGTGGGTCACAGATGCATTTCTAAAAAGGTTCACACTAGTTGAAATATCAGGTGGGACACAATTTCAAGTCAAGTGTGTGGCCAAAAAAAATTGGCCAACTTCTCATTGGACATCCATTTTTAAAAAAAAAATTTTTAAAAAAAAAATCTAACATCATAGTTCATCCCATGACTGGAAACGCCTTAATTTTTGGACCAAGAAACTGTTGGTGTCAGATGCCTTCAATTTGACAATTCACTGTTTGATGACATCGAAGTCGGTCAATGTCATCGAAGCCAATTCAATGACATTGAAGCCGGTCAATGCCATCGAGTTTTTTCAGGATTTTGAGCCCCGGTCGTTGGACTGTTTTTGTCATTTTTCGATGACATTGAAGGTAGTTTGAAGGTTTACGCAAATTCGTTTGCGAAAACGCAGATTCTGCGATTTTTATTTCCTATTCCGTTTTGGTTCATTTCTAAAGCTATAAAAAGGGTTGTATATGGGATGGGGATGTATTCTAAGGCATTCTAAGTTTTTTAAAAGGGTTTTAGGGTTTCTAAAATGGGGCTCTAGGGTTTCAAGGGGTGAGAAAGGTGAGGTTTGAGGAATACTCAAGCCAAGTAAGTCCTTTATCTTTGTAATTTGTGCTTTCATAGTAGAATTTCCTATCGCTTTATGCCGTGGTTTTTTCCCACAAGGGTTTTCCACGTTAAATCTCTGTGTTTCTTGTGATTGCTTGGTGCTCTTGGATTGCTATCTTAGATCCATCTCTTTATGATTTCGCAGCACAAATCCCAATAACTAGTATCAGAGCAATCGTTGGGGCACAAATTTGAATCTGTAGGATTAGCATCAATAGGAAACGCCAAGTTTGATATTGAGAAGTACTAAGGCAAAAATAATTTTGAGTTATAGAAGATTAAGATGATTAGTCTATTAACCAAGTAAGGCGAAGTTAAGGCTCTCGAGGAGCGGAAATTGACTATGAAGGATGAAGAATGGGAGACTCTTGATAGTAATGCTTTAGCCTCCATCCGTTTGTGTCTCACGGATGAGGTTCTCTACAATGTCATGATGGAGAAAATTACGGCTAAGTTATAGGTGAAGTTAGAGGATGTCTATGTGAAAAAATTCTCTGAAAATCGTTTACACTTGAAGCTACAGTGGTATAACTTCAAGATGGCAGAGGGTATAGATCTTGAGGCCCACATTAGCAACTTTAATAAATTGGAGTGCAAATTACTGAATATGGAGGAAGTTATCAAAGATGAGAAACAAACATGTATGTTGTTGACTTCTCTTCCGGCATTGTATGAGTCATTCAATAACACGATATGCACCACAAATAAAACCCTGAGTGTCGACGCCGATATCTCAACTCTTCAAGGGAAGGCTATGAGAAAACTTAACGGTGACATGGGGACATCTTCCGATGCACTAATTACGAGGGATAGAAATTCTAAACAAGGTATATGATCTTCAAGTTCTAAATCCAAATCCAAGGGCAAGGGCAAAGGTAAATTAAAGTGTTGGAACTGTGGGATGAAAGGACACATGAAGAAGGATTGTGTAAATCCTCAATCTAAGAGAGAAGAATCCGGGGCTTCTTACAGGGATGTTAACGTTGTCACGTCAAATAGATTGAGTGGATGTGATGGTGATGTCTTGTCTGTCTCTATGATTAGACACTCATACGATGATCGTAGGGGTGAGTGGATTCTAGACACAGGGGCATCCTTTCACATGACTCCTCATCGGAGTTGATTCGCTAGCTACAGGGAGTGCGATGGTGGACAGGTGTTTATGGGCAATGATAGTGCCTGCAATGTTGTGGCTGTTGGTACGGTGCACTTCAAGATGTTTGATGGGACAGAGTATACCCTGATTGAGGTGAGGCACATTCCCGACATAAAGAAGAGTCTGATTTCTCTCGGTGCACTCGAGGCTATAGGGTACAAGTTCACGACTATTGATGGTACCCTTAAAGTATCTAAGGGGGCACATGTAATCATGAATGCACAACAACTCGGTAATCTTTATAGGTTAATAGGGAGCACTTCAACAGGTCGAGCTGTAGCGACTATAGCCGATTCCACCTCTGTACGTGTGTGACATGTTGGGCATGACGATCGACATGAGTGGGCAGGGCATGAAGGCTGAGACGCACCGATAGAGATACAGAGCAAGTGGAGCAGCCATCTATGAGAAGAATCACATAACATAATCGCAGGATATTGACAAGGTACATGTATGACTCGTATATCGCATATGCTCTCATTATAGACGAGGGGGATCATCTACTATTCAGATGGCTCTAGGTGAGCTTGGTGCTGAGAAGTGGAATGTGACTATGGACGATGTGATGAACTCGTTGTACTAGATCGACACATAGGAGTTGGTGGAGCTTCCAATGGGCTGAAAAATAGTTGGATGCAGGTGGATCTATAAGAGGATAAAATATAAATACAGAGCGAGCACTACCAAAAAATTGAGCAAAGGGCGCGGACTTTAAAAGTTTTTGGGTACGGATTAAATCCGCAGCAATTACAGTATGGATTTAATCCGTAGCTAAAACCTACATATTCGCCAGAGCCTTATTACACATTGATGTTGCTTAAGGGCTCCATGGGGCTCATTGGAATATATTTTTTTGATCTAAGCCACCTATTAATTTTGATATAAAATTTCAGTCGATAAGCCCAAAATTTATATAGATTAAGGGTCTAAGTGGACCATACCATAAGAAATAATAAAAATTAAATTTCTATGGTTAATATGTTGTGTGGTCTTCTGGCAGCTTTGATCTGACTCATTTTTTTCATTAATATTTAAAATAATATTTTAAAATTAATCAACGGAGTGGATAAATAAAATACATCACGGTGGGCCCCACTGTCCTAAAACCCAAATGATTTATCGACTGTCCGTCACGCGCCCCTCTTAAAACTAAACGCGCCCTCCCAAATCCAAAATCAGTCCGCCCTCTTCTCCCGCGCGCAGCAAAGCTCCCAAAACCCGTCTCTCCATCTCTCTCTCGCACTCAGCCTCTCCATCTCCCTCGCCCTCTCTCGATCTCCCGCTCTCCTTCACGCGCTCAGCCTCTCCATCTCAGTCCGCCCTTTTCTCCTGCGCGCAGCAGACCTCCCAAAACCCATCTCTCAATCTTCAAAACCCCAGCGAAAGAAGGAGAATAAGAAGGAGAAGGAGAAGAAGATCCCATTTCTCTCTTGTTGTTCCTCTCTCTCTCTTGGATTTTCATCGAACAGGTAAAATCCCATCTCTT
Source organism: Magnolia changhungtana (assembly GCA_030180095.1). Taxonomy (NCBI): domain Eukaryota; kingdom Viridiplantae; phylum Streptophyta; class Magnoliopsida; order Magnoliales; family Magnoliaceae; genus Magnolia; species Magnolia changhungtana. The sequence goes on along the minus strand of JASAUF010000070.1, from coordinate 633,246 downwards.
ACCATTTCCTCTAATAAATCTCTTCAAATCTGTCTTTCTAAATCGCTACGCCCTAGCAATTCGATTCCTCCGTTGCATTTTCAGATTCCTGATTTTTTCCTTTTTTAGTATTTTTATTTAGATTTATTCTTCTGTCGACGTTTTCTGTGAGGAGTTTGTGTTGTTCCTGTTCGGATTGCAGAATGCGAAGGTTTTAGTGTTTAATGTGTTGAAAGTGTCTATTTCTCATAACATTTTTAAAAATAAAAAGGTCTGTTTCTTGTATGTTTTTGGTTTCTGTTCAATGCTCGTCGATCTCATCTTCTTTCGACTGTTTTCGCGAGGAATTTGCGTGTTCTTCGAGTTGCTGCAGAATGCGGGAAGGGTTAATTTTGTAGAAATCTGCTTCGTATGCGATTTTATTTTTGTGTATTTCAATGTCGTTTTGTGATTTTTTACTTGCCGTCTTGCCCTAATTTATTTGCGGGTTGTGTTTTTTTTTTTCCTAATTATATTGCATTGATATCCGTCGGAACGAAGAAGAATCTGATTATATTTGCAAATTTGTAAATATCTATCTTAGGTTTTCCATTTTCTAGGAAGATTTCAACGTCCACAGTGCGCATCAAGAGTCCATGCGCACATTTATCTCCCACCATCAAAAGATGGTTGCTGGGAATCTAGCAAACGTTTCAAAATGTGAATGTTCAAATGCGCCATTGAAATCCACAGTGGACAGATCATCCCGACAGCAAGAAGGGTCATAAATGCCTCCCAGCTGACTTCGAAACCCAGACTTTTGGAGCCTGTCTATTTGGTGGACATACAGGCACCTGAACAAACGCTTGGTGGCATCTATGGTGTCCTGAACCAGAAGCGTGGTCATGTGTTTGAGGACATGCAGAGGCCTGGCACGCCGCTCTACAACATGAAGGCGTACCTACCTGTCATTGAGTCGTTTGGATTCTCAGGGACTTTGAGGGCAGCAACATCTGGACAGGCCTTCCCACAGTGTGTTTGATCACTGGGACATGATGTCGTCTAATCTAATGGAGGCGGGATCGCAGGCGGGGCAATTGGTGGCTGATATCCGAAAGAGGAAGGGTCTGAAGGAGCAGATGACACCTCCTTCTGAATTCGAGGACAAGCTCTGAGGCGTCTGATTGGCAATGGAGAGATTCAAGTAGTAGGTAAGTTGGTGTCCATTTTGTCTTTTTTTTTTTTTTTTTTTTTTTGTTTTTTTTTTTTTTTTTTGTTTTTCTTTGTTCTTGTTTGGTTCAAATGCTGCCAGTCTTTGTTGGCTAAGTGGCTGTTTTTGATCCAGAGTTTCGTCTGTCTACATGTTCTAAGGGGATGAGGATATATACTCTGTTTTACCTAACTTTTTTTAAATTTTTTTTTAATTTGTGATTCTGTTTTGTTTTGAACAAACTTTTTACGGGATTTATGCTTTTTAGGAAGGAATGTTGTTTTTATAAATCCTGCTTATGAAATGTTGCTTTTGTTATTTGCTTTTGAAAATTTCTCCACTTGTTTTAGGCTTACCATAATAGCAGGAAAATACCCTGTGCTTGCGGAAATAAGTCTTCTCATGCTGTGTAGTTGATTTATGCTTGTTTCAAATATAGGTCCTGTCCATCTGGTGGGCCTTGCAGTGAACGTGTGAATTCAAGTTGGTTGTCATTAGCTGAAGGATAACTGGGTTTCTACCTACCCATAATCTGTATCTGGGTAGCTAAAGCTAATGTGGATGTCATTAGCTGAAGGATAACTGGGTTACTATCATGGTAGGCTTTTCCTGGTTTGAACTTTTTGGCTATTGTATCTAGTTTTTCATACATTACATTTAATGGGCATTCTTGTCTATAGTGGGCGACACTCGCTAACATGCTATCTGGACAGTTGCACCTTTTCTTCTGTATTTTGAATCCATGGTTTTTTTTATTTATTATTGTTTGGAATCCGGACTATAGCAATCTGGCTTCTAAATCATATTTATTTCTTGCCCATGACAGATTGCTTCTGAAGGTCTCAAACACTGAGTGTTTTAAGTGTTCCTTGGCTGACCTTCAGGCTGATGAGGATCAGTCCTACAGGAAGATCCATCTTAGAGCAGAGGATATCCAAGGAAGGAATGTCCACACAAACTTTTGGGTAGGAAAAGTTCTTTCCACCATCACTTGTTATGCTCTTTAGAGAAGAAGAGTCTAATCAGACTGGGATTTTTCAGGGAATGGATTTTACAACCGACAAATTAAGATTGTTGGTCCGTAAGTGGCAAACCTTGATTGAGGTGTATGTAGATGTGAAGACGACAGACAACTACACCTTGAGAATGTTTTGCATTAGATTCACCAAGAGGCGCCCTAACCAGGTTAACCGAACCTGTTATGCCCAGTCAAGCCAAATCAGACAGGTGAAGATCTAACAAACTTTTGTTTGTAGTGGATATGTTTTTACTGTGTAGCATTATCACCTAGACAGTTATGCATGGATTTTTGTATACTTGATGTAAGGCAACTTGTCTAAATTTAGTGAGATTTCATAATGTAGTCGTTAATTTGTGAAGGAGGTAAGGTAAGTAGACCATGTAAATGAGGCAATCCCTTCTCCTTAGGTGATTTGCCTACTTTTGGTTCTGTTTGAATGCACTAAGGAATTGGATTGTGATGATTAGTTTGATAGAGTGGAAATGGTGGAATTGTAATTACCTTCTGAATACTTAGAAGGAGGATTTACCCTCAAATCGTAGTTTGTTTCCTCTAGACTCCAACTTGGCAATAATGAAATTACAATTGGGAGTGGAGTCCCCCACAATAAACAGTTGAGGAAATTGCAATTTGGCCACTTCCAATGTATTGACCTAGTTATTGCAATTCAATTCAATGGTGAATCCAAACACAGCCTTAGATTTCCACTAGTGGTGGAATTTGTCTAGTTTTTACTGTGAACAGAAGCATTCTCATTAATGGCACAATGGTTTAAATGATCAACCAGTACGACTCTGTATTTTTTGAGTCAGATCAGTTATTATTTGAATTGTGGACCAAAAGCATCCTGTCCACTCATCTAGTAGGCCACATATGTATACCACACATGTGGACTGTTTGTAATTCTTGTACCATCCACTGTATTGTACATGAGTAGCACAACCGATTTGTTTTAGTGGCCTGATTTATGCACCATGTCATCCACATGGTGGGGGCAGTTCTTCCAGGATTAAAAGCCTGCAGAAAAATTCTGTCAATAGTGTTGTGAATATGAGATTTGCAATTCATTTTTTATTGTCATTTTCAGGAATTGATTGGCAGACTCGTTATTACACAGGAATGTTAGTTTTTTATATGTGAATTGATGGAGACATTTTGTCATTTGGGTAGCTTTGATTGGCAGACTGTTTTAACTATGAGATTTGCAATTCAGTTTCAATTGTCATTTACAGGAATTGATTGGCAGACCTGGTTATTACATGGGAATTTTAGTTATTTTATGTGAGACGATAAAGACATTTTGTCATTTGGTTGGCTTTGTTTTCATATTCGACCTGTCTATGAAGTAGATGCCATCACTAGGTGGTATGCTATTTGCTTGTGTTCAATGGAAAAAATAAGGATACTGAAATTCATGTTCATGATACATGCAAAATGAGTTTCCTTTCACTACAGCTACTAGTGTCATTTGGATGGGCAGGGTATGCGTGTGGACTGCATTGTTGCTGTTCTTATTTGCTATTTTGGGGGCATGCTCCATTAGCAATAGGTTTACCCGCATAGCCGGCGAACCGTTTGGTCTGCTTATCGCGATGCTCTTCATGCAACAGGCTATCAAAGTAAGGATTTTAATGCCTATTTTGCTTCATGTATTATGGTGTATTTCAAGAAGACCCATAAACCAATTCTTTCGAATATATTGATGACTATTTTCTACCGATGACTACCAATGATGGCATTTGGATAACTTTCAAATTCAGCTAAAACAGGATCTTCAAAACGATTAACAGTCCCTTTAGGACTTGGGTGATTCCCTTTAAAATAGTTCTACCCTCATGTTTTGGATGGAATTTTTTATTCCATTTGGCCTATTTCAAATTTACATCTTACTAGTTCCTTTATACGAGCATGTGAATGTGATAGCCTAGGATTACATGCAATTGCTTATTTGATTAATTGTTTGGTTTATGATGAGGTTGCTGAAATTTCATACTTTTGTTGCTTATGTTTAAACTGAAAATCTGATTTCATCCATCATCCTAGGTTAGGAAACCATCCTGCATCAGTACATCACTAAAACAGGCAACAAAATACACACTAGTCGGAGGAAATAAAAACCAAAGCTAACCCAAACTTAAAGGCACTTATCTAGTCTCCTGTCAACAACACACAGATTGGCCTAGCGACTCCTGCTTGGGAAAGCCATTCACCACATCATTTGCATCTCTAGGGGTGAGCGGAAAGTACCGCTTTTTGAGCGCATAGGTCCAGTGCTTCTTCTACCATGTCAGCCACCCTTCATAGACAGATTTTGGAACTGGCTCACGTGATAGCATTGCTAGAATCTCCCTCAAAGATTACTGGAAACAAGTTGAACTGCATGGCAATTTTTATGGCTTGCAACAATGCTTCAGCCACAACATGATTGGCGTCTTTGATAGTGATAGGCCCCGAGAGCTCAATCATCGCGACACCACTACTATCCGTTAAATCGTTTTGTGAAACTAAATATGCTTTTCACATAAAGAAGGGAATCGGCATTTCTGGATCAGATTATATATTTTTGGTTGCAGCAATCTTTCATGTATCCGATGGAAGGAAGCTTTTTTCAAGGATAACTGATCATCTACAGGCACCTCAACCACTATTTGCGGGACAGGGTGCTTTCAGCCACAACATGCAAAAAGCAAAGGTTGCCTATTGGTGCTAAAAGCACCCTGTACTAGCAATAGTGGTACAGGCAATCGACTATTAATTCTAGTTCAACATAAAACTATTAATTCTGTAGTTGCTTCGCAATCGACTGGTGGCCACAGTACATCATATGTTTGATTAAATTCCTTAAAGAATGTTTAGCACATCAATTTTTTTTTTTGTTTGCATTACGTACTTTTTATATACCTAACGCATTTACAAGTTATGACTGACGCTGCTGTTAAACATCAATCTGTTGTTCACATGTTGCCTGGCTATTCACTTGGCCCTTATTACGTGGATATATTGTGGAGAAAGACATCTAACAGATGTTTAACTTCATGGAGTGATGAAGTCTCATGGTTATGTTTGCCTTCTGTGTCCACATTGCCCATTCATGTCAAAATACGCCCTCTTTTGTTGGAGGTAAGCTACTAGCAGGTATGGGGCTTCTGCGATTTAGATTAGTGGATTCTTTGTTATTCTTTTTCATGGTCTTGTTGCATATTTTTCCCTCTGGTATTGATCTATGTTGTGTTGTGTTAAGTCAAATGCATGCTAAGTATCGATTATTTCCTTATAGAACATCATTGAGTTCAAGTTCAATTCGATTTTGATCTGGTTGCCTGACCTGTATTGACTCTTGTGAATGCATGTTGGGTTTGAGCTTTGACTAGTGAACTGTCATGTTCTAAATAAAATGGTATTCTTGTGTTTTTGGTGAACTAACCCATTTCACTGAGGAGTTTCAGTCCCAGCCAAAACCCGTCCTGTTTCAGTGATGAGTTCTGATCCCAACCAATCCGACAGTTTGGTCCATTCCAGGTAAGTAAACACCGGTCATTGCTGAGGCTCATCAAACAACTTGCTTCTTTGATCCCAATTGCCAATGGCACTGTCAGGACGGCACTGGACACTGGTTTTGGGGTATGCTGAATTCTTCTAAATGCCTTTTCAGTTCATTCCATTTCACACACTTACCACCCACTGTTTGAGAAAATCACTCTTATTCTTGTTTTTAGCATGATATAACTTTGTGCTTAGCATCTCCAAACTTTAGTGTCAGGTTGAATTTGTCCAAGAGGTTTATATGGTGCCTGGCTTGTTGTTTGGTTTTTGGTTTAGAAACTTGACACTTGCACATGCTTCATATTAGTCAAAGCTCGAATTGTTTTAATTTTTAAATCTTGTTAATTTTGAAAAGCTTCTCCATATTTATCTTTTTCATCTGAATGCATTTCAGATTGTATTGGATGGTATCATGGTTCTATTGATGTTAAGTTTTACCTACTTGTCTCCTCTTTTATTCAACTATGGAATGTGGGTTTTTTTTTTTTTTTTTTTTGTGTGTGTGTGTGTGTGTGTGATTTCTTTTGCAAGAATATTACTTGATTTATATTTGATTCCAGGCAGATCTCCTTTTGTCATATGGCTATGAAGACGAGTTAAAAGCCCTTATCCCACATGTCCCTTGACGCTGCCAATGCCTTCTCATGTCTGCTACTTCAAGGTATGGTATCTCAATTCTTTGTGTACTGGATTTGAAAGCTCATTCCTTTTCATTCATCACTTACTGCTACCAGCTTTTAAAGTTCATATCTATGTTCTTGTACTACTTAAAAAAAAGTTCTTGGAATACTTTAATGGCTGTCAATGTCAATAGCCTTAAATGGTCATGTAGAAGAAATCAATTATACCTATTCACAAGTGCGGGCATGGTCCGGTGATCCAGCTTGTTGATCTGATGGGCCACACCTTGGATGGAATGTGCTCCAACCAATTCTGGTTAATTTTTAACCAAGTTACTGATTAAAGTCAGCCAAGTTGGATGGAGTCGATCTGATTGGGCCAGTTTTTTAGTTCACGACAGTTTTCAGGATACTGCGTTAGTTGTAGTTTATCAGCTGACTTTGAAACTGTGCACAGGTTGCAAGCTGGGGTGCTTACCTGTTGAAAAGAAATGTATTGGCAATGTCCATTGCACTGAGGGACTCACACGAGGCACAAGTGCAATTTGCTTTGGAAAGAGGTGTGCCTGCAGTTATTGGTGTGCTTGGAACCATACAGCTCCCTTACCCATCTAGAGCCTTTGACATGGCTCACTGTTCACGTTGCTTAATCCCATGGGAAGCAAATGGTGAGTATTACTTAAAATAACATATGACTTAGATTATGTACCAGCTAACAATAGAGCCATTTTCATTAGGAAAAAAAAAAAAAAAACCATACTGCAGGTTCTAAACTTGTCGTTGTCTTCACTCTTTCATCTCCACGTTCTCATCTCTACAACACCCAAATCTCTGCTCATGCTGCTTTCTTACTGCCTAACTTTTTGCCTTATATAGCATGTTGGGTCCTCTCTTCTTCTTCTTCTTCTTCTTGTTTTTTTTTTTTTTTTTTTTTTTTCTGCTTTATAAATTAAAATTTGTATGCTTGTGTATCTTTCAACGTTATAATGTTAACTTTACAATGAATCTTGCATAGAGAATCTTGTTAACCTTTTCCAAGTTGCTCCTAAATTTAGTCCAATCAACTCATAGCAATTGAGTAAGCCCTTTTCTATTGGTGGAGCTATTTTAACAAGTACATGAAATTTTAGTAGATGAACTCTTCTACCAAGGTACCGCTATTACTAAACTTGTGCATGCGATTGGAACTTGGAACCATAGGGAGCAACCTAGATCTAAGTCTCTTCATAACTTTTTATTGATTTTATGCATGTCTTCTATATTCTAGGACTTATCTGGCAGTTGCTGGTTGACCTTCCAGCACTGATACAACCAGATATGGTTATTCATCTGGGATTTCTTTCTGATGGATCTACCTACACTTGTTTACATCAAGAAAATCTTAGCTGCGGAAAACATCTATTAACATCCTTTTGGAACTCAAGAGTGCAAAAGATATTCATAAGACACTGATGTGCGATGCTCTTCACACTGTGATTGGTTGACCTCATTGGTGGAGCCTGTACTTCCCTTCTTATAATTCTTCTAAAAATGTCAACAGTGGCCAGATTTGGTGTTATCTATTAATACCTTTAAAGTATATGGATCTCTAAGAACTTTAACTTGCAAGAAGCATTTAATTTGGCAGGGTGCTATTTGCTTTAAAGTACAGGTATTCATCTCCATATGGTCTGAACAGCTAGTTTCTGAAGACTTTATCCAATTCATATCATCCTCTACTGTTTCAAACTTTCACCAAGCAATCATGAGAGTTCCTGTTTCTGATCTGGGCCTTAGATAGGAATGATTGGTGAAACAGAACTCCTAAAGCCAACAAAAATTGCTGGGACAAGGTGGTGGTTGTGATGATGATGATGACTCTTCACTACTAACTCCCAAAGAACAACAACAGGAGAATTCAAAGGTGATGATGAGGTACATGATATATATATGTTCTTGTTTGGTTCAAATGCTGCCAGTTTCTGTTGGCTAAGTGGCCGTTTTTGATCCAGAGTTTCGTCTGTCTACATGTTCTAAGGGGATGAGGATATATACTCTGTTTTACCTAACTTTTTAAAAATAAAAATAAAAAATTTGTGATTATGTTTTCTTTTGAACAAACTTTTTATGGGATTTATGCTTTTTAGCAAGGAATGTTGTTTTTATAAATCCTGCTTATGAAATGTTGCTTTTGTTATTTGCTTTTGAAAATTTCTCCACTTGTTTTAGGCTTACCATAATAGCAGGAAAATACCCTGTGCTTGCGGAAATAAGTCTTCTCGTGTTGTGTAGTTGATTTATGCTTGTTTCAAATATAGGTCCTGTCCATCAGGTGGGCCTTGTAGTAAACGTGTGAATTCAGGTTGGTTGTCATTAGCTGAAGGATAACTGGGTTTCTACCTGCCCATAATCTGTATCTGGGTAGCTAAAGCTAATGTGGTTGTCATTAGTTGAAGGATAACTGGGTTACTATCATGGTAGGCTTTTTCTGGTTTGAACTTGCTGGCTATTGTATATAGTTTTTCATAGATTACATTTAATGGGCATTCTTGTCTGCAGTGGGCGACACTCGCAAATTCTTTAACTCAGGTTGGTTGCATGAGGTCCAACTTTGCTTAGAACTGAATTGTCAACTTCAGAAAAGATTCAAGTATATAATGCTAGGGCTATAATTAAACAAAATGAAGAGAATGAAACTAATCAGGATAATGAATAAAGGATGGATAGATGAAGATTTTGTAAATTCATTCCTTTCAGAATTTCTGATGAAAAATTTACAAGTTTGAGTGAGAATTTGAGAGTTTGCTGCTCCTGTTACTTGTTTACGAGTTGCAAATGTCTTTTATTCATAGCAGATCTTGACTAGCTTTTATGTGAACAGAATCCTAGGTATGTGGATCCACTCAGTATAACTGCAATGACATGTCCGGCCCGCACTACCGTTATGCCCTCTGGCAATAGCAGAAGCTAAGCGTGGAATTCCTGACATTCTCAAGCGGGTTCGAGCTGCATGTATTTGATAAGGCAAGCCATAAAGCTATATACTCATGCACGTTTTTTTTTTCTTTCTTTTTTTAGTGTGTAATTCAAAATTGAACAAAAAATATGCATCAAACCTGTTTTTCCATGGGGTCACCCAGACACTTGAAAATGGTGTTTTGTTGTTACAGGTTGGCCTCAAGTATAATGAGTCAGTGGTAATAAGGGTAACTGGATGCCCTAATGGTTGTGCCAAACCTTATATGGTTGAGCTTGGATTGGTTAGCGATGGACCCAACATGTACCAGGTGTTTCACATGCTGATTTTGTCGAAACCCTAGAAATAAATGTATCATAGATGAATTATATTCTTTTACAAGGATAGGTACCATGTAGTTTTGCCAGAATGGTGATTTGAGCATGACACGTCTTGTCCGCCCCCAAAAATGGGGAAAAATCCCAAACAAGCAGGAACACTGAAATGTCCTTCTAAAGATCCATTATAGAATGTCTCTTACAAATCTTTAAAATAGAACTTATTTTAGAAGGATGAATGATGGGATACTTTTGCATGTTTTAAACAGGTCTAGCTCGGGGGAATGCCTAACCAAACCTCACTAGCAAAATGTTTCATGAATAAGGTGAAGATTCATGATCTAGAAAAGGTTTTGGAGCCATTGTTCTACAACTGGAGGCGCAATCTCCAACAGGGAGAATCTTTCGACGATTTCACAACCCGCCTGGTGAGTACCCAAGTTTGTATTTGGGTCATGTTATTTACAACATCTGAATTTCTTCCAGCCATACTTGCAACTTGAATTATTTCATGGGTTTTGGGATTTGAAATTTAGTGAATATCTAATCATTTTTAAAAGAACACAACCACAGAAAATTTCTATATCAGCAGTGTCTCAATGTTTGGTTTTGCCCCATTTTCATATAAATATCATTCCTTGGGCAACTAATAGAAAATCCGAATGGTTCTATACCAGCAAAGTAAGCATACATTAATTAGTTTCTTCCTGTCCTATGCAGGGCTTTGACAAACTGAAAGAGACAGTTGAGAAGTGGGAGGGCATAGCAAAGGCACCGGCATGATTTAATCTAAAGTTTTTTGTTGACAAAGACACATATGAAGCCATGGATGTACTTGCAAAGCTGCAGAACAAGACTGCTCACCAGCTGGCCATAGAAGTCATCCGCAACTGAAATGAAAGTGTTTCTCTTGCCTTGCTTCAATCTGAGGCAGCTCATATGAGGCCAGAGAATGGTTCTTGGTTCACCATTGCTGATTGGTCTTGTAACTCTTCACCATTAGTACATGAAGCTTCATCTTCCACTGAAAGATCTTCCCGCTCCAGAAACTAATTGATTACTGCGGGATCTTTCGACTCAAATCCATCAAATGAGACCATGTGATTTCGTTGGACAGTAGTAGCATAGGCATCATCATAGGTATCCCTAACACTAGAATCTTGTATTTCCTTTTCCAGAATCTTTTGACTCAACTCATCAAATGAGACCATGTGATTGTAATTGAATGAATGAATGAATGTAATTGACTGAATGATTGTAATTGAATGAATGAATGATTATGTAGGTGGTAATTGAATGAATGAATGAATGATTATGCAGGTGGTAATTGAATGAATGAATGAATGATTATAATTTTTTGTTTAATGTAGGCAATAGCTACGGATATTAAACTAGCTGTTAATCTGAAAACCGTAGCTATTATAAAATTCAGCATATTGCTACGGATCCAACACTACTTTTAGCTACCAATAATATCCGTAGTTGTAGGTGCTTTTGGCTACAGAAATATTTGCTGCGGATTATATCTGTAGCTATCATAAGCTCTAGCTACGGATTAAATCCGTAGCCATAGGTTGTATACCTATTGGCTCGGCACCTAAGACGACGGTCGTGCTACGGATTTAATCCGTAGCTATAGGTCTATGGCTACAGATTAAATCCGTAGCCTTTGCCCATTTTTCTGGTAGTGGAGGCTGATAGCGAAGGGTTATGCTCAGAGAGAAGGGATCGACTTCTTAGAGATATTCGCGCTGACAGTATAACAGGTGTCTATTAGATTCGTATTGGCGCTGGTTGTCCAATGCGATCTCGAGTTGGAATAGATAGATGAGGAGACTGCACTTTTGCATGGGAAATTGGAAGAGCGGTTCTTCATGAAGCAAACAGAGCAGTTCGAAGTTTAAAGGGGCAGAGAAAAAGTTTACAGGAGGTCGTTGTACGACCTATCGTCTAAGCAGTGGTATAAAATTTGATTCCTTCATGCTAAGTCAGTAATTGTATGTTGATGACATGTAGATCGCCAATAATGACATGTCTGAAATCAACGTACTAAAACTCGGTTAAGTGGGACATTCGAAATGAATGATAAGGGGGCTGTAAAGATGGTTCTCGGTATAGATATTCATGGAGATAGGAAGAGGAGAAGGCTTTGATTATCTCAGACAGAACCTTGAGTAGGTATTGATCAAGTATACGATGGACCAGGCAAAGCCGGTGAGCGTTCTCTTCGCTGCTCACTTCAAGTTTTCCTCAAGACATGTCCCAAAATAGATGAGGAAAAGCAGGATATGTCTCATGAGCCTTATTCGAATGCAGTTGACAGTGCATGCCATGGTCTGTATTAGACCGGTTATTTCACAGGGAATCAGTGTTGTGAACAAATACCCTGGTAAGCAACATTGGGAGGCGGTGAGATGATCACTTCGATACATACGAGGTACAGAAGACTACATCTTCTTTTTTGAGAAGACATGAGCAAAGGTGGTAGGGCATGTGGGTTCATTCCTTCAGAGAAGTTCAAGTTCTATGTAACTTCTCTAGGCTTGGCAATGATGTAAAAGAAGGACGGAGTGTGCACGAGAAGCGTTGATGAAGCTATAATGAATTACAGAGATAAGAGAAGAGAAGGAGTTACGTTTAAAGATTGAAGATATGGTCGAGATTGTTGGTGTCAGATATCTTCAATCTGACAATTCACTGTTCGATGACATCGAACCAGCTTTAATGTCGTCGAAGCTAATTCGATGACATCGAAGTCGGTCAGTGCCATCGAGTTTTTTTCAGGATTTTCAGCCTCGGTCGCTGGACTGTTTTTATCATTTTTCGATGACATCGAAGGTAGTTCGATGTCATCAAAGGTTTATGCAGATTCGTTTGTGGAAACACAGATTCTGCGATTTTTGTTTCTCATTCTGTTTTGGTTCCTTTCTAAAGCTATAAAAAAGATCGTATATGGGACCAGGATGTATTCTAAGGCATTCTAAGTTTTTTAAGAGGATTCTAGGGTTTTTAAAAGGGGGCTCTGGGGTTTCTAGGGGTGAGAAAGGTGAAGCTTGAGGATTTCTCAAGCCGAGTAAGTCCTCTATCTTTGCTCGCGCCTTTACGCACTTCGTAGCTTTTCCGCACTGCGTAAGTTCTTGTGCCATCGAACCTTCCTTCGATGTCATCGAGAAGTCGTTCGATGTCATTGGTCTTTGATCCATTGAGAATGTGCCCAAAACAATCCAGAAAGTTGCTTCACAATTCTTCATAAATTTCGTTGCCATCGAACAGGATTCGATGTCATCAAGTAGATCTTCGAGTCATCGAATAGTTCCTCGAGCCATCAAAAAATGTCTTCAATTTATCCAGTGGCCAACTCGATTTTCATGTAAAAATTTGATGTCATCGACCTGTGTTTGATGTCATCGAACAATGGCTTTGATGTCATCGAATGGTGGTCGATGACATAAAAAGTGAAGTGAGTTTCAGTACTTTATTCTTTCGACTTCTTTCCTTCTCCACTCTTTGCGTTGGCAATTCTTGAGCCTTAAGTCCATGCTTTTAGCATTCTTTTCAATCCAAGCTCTTAAACTCACCTTGCAACAAAAACATGTATAAAATATACCATTAAGCAGTATCATGTTCTTAAAACTAAGATGTAAATGGGGAATATATGTATAATATTTGACACTCAATAGCCTTAGGAAGTTTTTAATGGTAAGTGTTCGATCATCACAGTTTGTTGCGGTGTGGTCCACCTGAGATTTGAGATTTGGATATGCTTAATTTTTTGGACTGTGTCCTAAAATGGGCAGTAAAAATAGATAGACAGGGTGAATATACAACATGTGATCAAGGTGGGCCCAATGGTAATGGTAACTCCCACTGAGCTGTTACCCTGGTAACACCTAATCCGCGCCCATAAAATTGTAAGATAACATCCTTACCAACCCCTACATTGGAGGATGCGGGTTGCCTACTGAGGCTAGCTATTGAATGGTGCTTTGTGGGCCTCATCATGATGTATTTCTTTTGTCCATGCCGTTCATCCATTTTCTAGCTCATTTATTGGCATGAACCCAAATATGAGATAAATCTAAATCTCATGTGGACCACAAATTAGGAAACCAATTTTGATTAAATGCCCAACATTAAAAACTTCTTGGGGGAAACAAATGTTTTGGATGCAATTGATATTTTTGTTTTCCCTTCATCACGGTGGATGGAAAATAACCATTACATTGGGCTTGAAGAAAGTTTTTAATGATGAGAGTTCAATCACCACTGTTTTCTTGTGGTGTGGTCAACTTGAGATTTGGATCTATCTAATTTTTTTGGATCATATCCTAAAATGATCTAGAAAAATAAATGAATAATGGATAAAACAAATATATCATCATGGACACCACAAAGCACGTCTAGTAGCCACCTCCATGCTAGCAGGGTCAGTAGGCAATCCACGTCCTACAGTGTATAGGGCTAGATTCCTATGTTAGTTCAGCACTATTTTTTTAAATAGTGGTTTCTCATACCATACACATGGCGCAGTTGCATGGCAATTCAAACCGTACAAATTGTTGTCCCTTGAGCTTTGGATGCCTCATTCTTTACCTCATGCTCTAAAATGAACTCTCCAAATGGATAGACTGAGTGGACAGAACACATACATCATGGTGGGGTCCACAAAACTTGGTGACATCACCTTAGTAATCAGATAGCCACTGAAGCCGTCAGTAGTCTGATGCAGTGAAGGATGTGAGGTTGAACATGGTCTTACTCAGGGGGGATAATTGTTTTGAATCCACGGAACTTCTTCTTTGTACTCCTCACAGAGAAACCTTGAATCTCCAAGTAAAAGAAAATAGAAATAATTCTAAAATATTTGAAATAATTTTATTAATGATGAAAAACGAATTTACAACTCATTAAATAAGGCTATGAACCTTAGGGAGAAGTTTCAGAATCATACTATAAGTAAAACTCCTAGAAATCGCGACTTACTATAAGTAGTAAACTAGACGGTCGTGATTTCCACTAGACCTCATTGTTTTTGGCAAAAAATAGTAAGCATCTTATTTGGCTCAACCATGCTATTCTCCTAATTATTCTAAGCACGTTTCATGTTGGGCACAACTCCTAAAGCCCAATGGATGAAGAGTTATACTCAAACTAAAACTTACTATAAATAGTAAAAATGAAATTAAAATAGGAATTCAACCATTGATCAGATGGTATTTCACAAATTTGGTGTGGACAACCAGGCATAGCGGAGTTGGGTGGCTAAAGTTGCTCCTCCTACCCCAAAATCATACATGGTACATCCGATAGCTCATTCCGCTTTGTAAAATACGCCCGTTTTAAGTTATGACGGTCCGGATCACTTATGTTGTTGACCGGGCCTTTTCTGATCCATCTTGGCGATGAAAGTGTCCACGACACGCTCTACATCAGGTCAGTAGCTAATCGGTGTCCCATTCCGCACAAATGAAGTTATGGAATGCTACGGGGGCTGCACTGGGATGTCAATTAGAAATCCATCTCGTCCATCAGTTTCTACGTATCATGTTAGGACAAAAACAATAGGCAGATCCAAACTTCAAGATTGATTGGGTCCAGTCCAGTCCAATCCAATCACAATCTGTGGTTAGAGATTGAGCTGGGGCTTGACAAATTTTAAGTGGGTATGGACAGGGCCTGTGTAATGGGTAATGTGTCAGGTTCGAGCTAAAATTCTTCGCTCATTAAGGAAATGGTTAGGCCTTGGGCAGACTCTGAACCGACCATTTCGACCCTGAAATGCGGTCTACGTTGTCTAAAGGCATGAATCGAATTGAGATGTTAGTTTAGGTGAATGAAAAGACGAACCTTCTTTCCATTCAAATTTAGATGGCTGTGATTGAGGGGGAATGAGTTATTTGTGAGACAGTCAAAATAATACCTACATAATAAAACTCTCACTAAGGCAAACCCCAAGCCGTTGTAATAAAATATCTAATGGTCGTTGATCTCATTCACAGTATCATCGGAAAGCTCTTGGAATCCGTTTCTAGTCTTATTTCCCTTCCCATTGATGATGGCATGTGAAAATACCAATTCACTCATCAAATTGCTTCCTTGATATCTAATTCATAATATTTGAAAGTTGTAATTGAGCCCATGATTTAAAGACCTGAAAACCCAAACTACATCTATCTCAACATGTAGGTGTGGGCCATCTAGTGGGTCGACCAGATTGATTTTTAAGAAGGGTGAACTTTACGGTGGGATCTACTGTTTTCATGGGATGGATGCCCTATCTAGGTGTCATGCTAGTGGAGAGGAATGTCACCAAAAGTTCTGCTGATCTATTCCAGTGTGAAAGATGATGAATTGGATGATAAGTTCTATGGTGCGTTTGGATACTTAATGGAATTGATAGTGCACCCACCTAATTAATGGATTGGCTTGTTTGGATACTTTATGAATTGACACTTCACCCATCTAATTAATGGATTGACTTATTCTTTGCTGTTATCCTGCCTAATAATTAGATCTTGCACAAGAATTTAAGCCCCGAATGAGCCTAACACAACAAGCGCCATCCCGAGCCTGAAAAGATTAATTAGTCAGGACCCGGTCCAACCTAGCCTAAAAATGTATCAAATAACTATTTAGTGTCTCAACAGATGAATTGTCTAAATCACTGAAAGATTAGCCTTACTTGTATGCGATGCTACTCTAAGTGAACATTGGCAAATCAATTTGCACACAGATTGTGGAGGTGATTGATAGGACACGCATCTACACGCCATGCATGCCAGATCTGTGTCGCTCATGAACTTTGTCCATTGTTAGTATGTCCTCTCTCAAGAGTTTTGGGCTACTCCACTCATGAAGTGTGTTACATCAAATATAGGTTGCTTGTCATGTTATTATGATAATTTATTTTTCTCATGTCTATAGCCCACCTCATGAGTTAGAGACCTATTTTCGGTCAATGGATCTTCATAGTGGACCTTCTTGATCACGGATATTACATTTTTGTCAAGAATCATCTCTACAACCTCTTACTGTACAAATTGGTTGGCATATCTCATATATATTTTGTTGAATATTTGGGTGTTATTTGAACCCCAAGCTCAATGATGCAAACTTGGATCCATCACTGCTGTGAAGAAAAAAAAAATACAAAATTTAAGCAGAGTGGTAAAGGGTGGGACTAGTTTCGGGTCAATGGCCCGCTACATGATGGCAACTCTTCAAATCCCAACCAAAGCCACAGCCCATGGACCTGTCACCCCGATCCTCATCCATTTACTAATTGGGTTTAGAATTTTAACACATGGTCCCACCCGTTAACAAATTATTAGACCTGAGCACCACTCCTTTGACCCATTTAGTTTTATTTAAAACCTATTAGTAACTTTTATGAGATTTGGAAATTGAAAACTTCTCTTAATACCTACGTGCATCCTTGAAACTATTGGAAACAAGAGTGAATCAGCCATAGCCTAACTCATATGCTTTAATAGCCCTCATTTTCAGGCTGAAATTTGTGGCATGGTCGATATGATTCATTTTTACATAATGCTCTAAAATGATCTTTAAAAATAGATGAACGGTGTAGATATAATAAATACATCACTGTGGGGCCATGTAAATTTGATCT
The DNA here is from genome assembly GCA_030180095.1 of Magnolia changhungtana. Lineage (NCBI taxonomy): Eukaryota > Viridiplantae > Streptophyta > Magnoliopsida > Magnoliales > Magnoliaceae > Magnolia > Magnolia changhungtana. Next base: position 615,991 of record JASAUF010000070.1, on the reverse strand, counting down.
CCTTTGAACCGTTGGTCCAACTCGGAGCTGAAGGAGCGGGTCCTTAATCTTGCTCATGTGGTAGACTCTCCGGAGTTTCAACTCCCGGTCAAGGGTTCGAGTACCCATAGGTGGTGAAATTCCACCAGCGTGAGTGTGTGGGGGTGTGTGTGCGTGTGTTAAAAAAGAAAAGAAAAGAAAAAAAAGAGCCAAAGGAGCGTCAGTGCTCGTCTTCTCAGGACAGGTACCTACAGTAGCTATATAGCTGGTGTGTGGTACACCAGCCAATCCGTTTCCGAAACCAAAGCATAGTCCAGTAATTACACCTAATTAAGATCGAGTTAGAAGCAGGCCTGGCCAGCTGTCTTATGGGCTGACCAAATTCATAAGCCCATTGCCAACCGTAATTGAGTGTTGCCCTTAACCCTGGCTGTGCAAAATAAAAATTTTGTATAGACTTCAGATTGACAAGCCCTATCAAATTAGTAAAAAGTATGCGCCCACATCCAGTCTGAAGCCCGATTCTTTGTAATATGGTAACACCCAAAAGAAAAGAAGACTTAAAAAGTAGAATCTCAGCCCATTCAGTCCTGTGTCCCTCTCGTTGAAATCTCAGTGATTTTAGCGAAAGTGGAGACTTGACAGTAGAATCTTGGCACAAAACCATCCTATCTCAAGCCCCACTCCTTAAAATCTCTCATGTAGGGATGGTTGTATATTGCTTTCAATGTTGTGGCTCTCATAATGAATGCATGAGCCAAACTTATCATATTGCCAGTCCACAACCATTCAAAATCTACCACAAATTCATGTGGTGAACACTACAAAAAAAAAAAAAGAAAAAAAAAAAAGAGATAGACCAGAACCATGCATTTACTTGATGGCTCTTACTAAGTTTTATGTGATTAGGGAATTGAAACCTTCTATTAATACCAACATGCAACCTTAAAGTGCTTTGAAATGAGAGTGATTTAGCCATAGCCAGTCTCATTTTCTTACTCATTTTTTAAAATAAGCCTTGTTTTCAGGTTGAAACTCAAGCACAACCTAATATGGGCTGACCAGAGCCAAGGGCTCATTGCCGGCCATAATTTAGCACTTTGTTACAGCCTACACGGTGCAAAATGAAGATTTTGAATAGATTAAGGCCTGACAAGCCGAAACAAATCAGTAAAAAATTTGGGCTCATATCCCGTCTCAGGTCCCACTCCTTGGATTCCATCAAAACCCGAAAAAAAAGATATACTTCACTCTAAAAGTAGAATATGTTCCCAAATCCATCTAGTCCCATACCCCACTCCTTGAAATCTCGACGTTCTTAATAAAGGAGGAGACGTGACACTAGAATTTAGGATCAAACCCATCTTGTCTCGGGTCCCACTCCTTAAAATCTCCCTCTCATCTATGGATGGTCATACATCATATTCAATGTTGTGGCTCTCGTAATGAATGCATGAGCTTGACTTTCCAGGCATCCACTTATCTTGTTGTTCATCACCTTCAGATGAAATACACATGCCACACCATAGAAAGAGTGGACAACCATTCAAAATCCAACATAAATTCATGTGGTGAACCATGTGAAGGTTGCATCAGCCTATTGGCATCAAATTTTGAATATACGTATGATGGCCTTTTAGACAAGTTTTTGTTGTGTTCACACTTCAGTGGCGTACCTATCACCACACCTTTAATGTATAAGCTTAATGATCTATCAAGAGTAACCAACCTAGAGGAGGATCATATGTGCTTAGACCATTAAACTGCAATCTCACAAACAACTTAAGAGTCATGTCTGGTCCTAATTACCAAGATATAGACTGAAAGCTTGAAAAGGCCGACCTATTAAGTCCTATATGGGGGGGGAGGAATAGGACTATGCCAAATTAAAAATTAGCAGCGGAATTTAAACAAAATAAAAATACTGATAGCACATAAACAATCTCACAATGCTGAAATTAAATACAACCTTAAATGAGCGAGTATTGAGAGATTGATATATATGTTGTTCTAAGGACAACCTTACACCAAAAACCAAAGGTATATGGTAGGACAACCTGATTTCTAGAAAGGTCTATGTATCAAAAACTCAAACTGATACAGAGGAATAAATAAATAAATAGAAAGGAAAGAAATCTAATTTATTACAACATTCCCACACTTGCATAAAAAAAATTACAACATTCTCCACAAATGCAAAAAGGAAATTACTAACATCCACAAAAAGAAATAAACAATCACACCACAAGAATAGAAATTATAGTGGTTCGCTTGAGTGTACACCAACTGTTTAGAAAAACAGCCACACAACTACTCCACTCCTAATATCCTCACACAGTGGATATTAGCGTTCACTATGAAAATATGTTTTTCCAGGTTCACCTAAAACCCTCACAATTGTGTCTTTTAAGTGGGCTTACATAATTCAAGAAACCCCACACTCTGAGTTTTCTGGATCACCTTAGACAAACCAAAACAAAGAGATTTTTCTGGTACAATCTCAATGAAACCAAAATAAATAATTTACAAAAACTATAAAATACCTGGATGTTCTCTTTTTTATGGAGCTCGGAAGAACCAAATTGGAGTAGAAGTTCAACATAGAAGTTCAATGTCCACACTCACTTATGAAATGGAACTAGATACTAAATTGATTTTAAATTAAATCAAGTTGGGCGAGTTCTATTTGATTTTGATTCCAAGAAAAGGGCAAGTCTCAATCCCTTCTTCAAATATGATTGAAATAAAGAACACAAAATCAAATATAACAAAGCTAAATTAAGAGAATATTAAATGAGCACAATATAACTTAAAAAGATGACTAACTTATCTCTCAGAGTGGTGTATTGATTTAGCTTGAATTGAATATAAAACTCTAAAATTCGTGCTCTATTTATAGTTGTAGAAATTGCACTCTTGACTGGTCCTGAGGTCGGCATGACTAGTCGTAGGACCAACACATTTTTAAAATTTTCAGTGTAATATGATAAAGTCGTTCCACGACTAGTCGTAGGTTCTGCTCGACTGGTCGAGTGACCTCCATAACTGGTCAAGTCTTATCCATGACTGGTCATATGTAACCACTTTTAGTTGTTAAACTTTGAGTCGAGGCTGCATAACTGGTCGAGCGCAGGTCGAGCACTGTTCACACGACCGGTCAAGCAGTCTCCAGGACTGGTCGAGGCTTTAACAAAAATTTCTGAAAATCAGTAACAACCTTAGGACTGGTCGATGAATTCTTGGACTGGTCGAACCAGTGCTAGGACTAGTCGAGCAAAGTCCAAGACTAGTTGAGAAACAGTCAATGCACTTATAAAGTGACTCAATTTAAATTATGTATACAAAATGACCTATCCTATGGTCAATCTAGGGTCATTCATACCTTTCCATGATGTATGAACATTGAAACTTCTTTTTCTTCAGTTGATAGATTTTCTTTGAAGTTCTTGACGCTTGAGATCTTGACATTCATAGAAGCTTGAACTCGAGACTTCTGAAGCTTGAATTTGTGACATATTAAGGCTTGAGCTTGAGGATCAAAGTATAGAAACTTTTTCTTAACTTGAATGAAGCCTTGAAAAACTTGAACTCTTGAAGCGTGTAAGCTTGAATTCACACTTGATGTTATACTTGATCATGAACAAGTAATCTTACATTTGAAGATCTTGAAGGAAAGACCATTGAAAAGACCAATCCTTGCACTGTCTTGAATATATTGATGTGCTACACAAGACACAGATTCTAAGAGGTTTTGGCACTATAAAATTTGACAATTTATGGGATCTAGAAACGATAACACTTACAATCTCCCCCTTTGTCAAATTTGTGACAAAACACACTTCATAATGACATAAGCATTATACGCACAAAGAATCATACACCAGTTATCAATATAAATCAGTCAACCTGGTTAAATAATTATACACCAGTTATAAAAAAGCATTAATTAATTCGCATCAATGCCTCTAACAATACTACTCCCCCTCACTTACTCCTCCCCCTTACACAAAGAAGGCTATATGTCTACATGTCCACAATCGACATGCCATATATCATAATCATAAACACCATATATCAAGCATGACAAAATTCTCCCCCTTTTTGTCACAATATGACAAAGGAAGAAATCAATACATAAAATAGGATATAAAACACAAGGAAGAATAAGTCGAGCAATGAGGAATAATGGATCAAGATAGCCAAGATATTAACTTTATAAGCAAGTAATGTTTAGGCATAATCAACCAACATCAACAGAGTTCTACCAAATACAATCCCACAAACCGAAAGAAAGCTAAGTATCATAAGAGTTATTACAAACCAAGATAAGCAAAAACTAATTAGAACCTGATGAAGGAGCAGGTATGGTAGGACCAAGTTTATGAAGTCCCTTGTTAATGTGCTTAAGATACTTGCACATATACTTGAATATATTGCAAATCATGGGACATATTCATATTCTCTACCTTCTCCTCAAGAGAGCGCAACCGCGCATCAAAATTAGATGATTGATGGTCAGGATCATTTGCTGAATCAGACTCGATCTCCTAAAAAATATCGTCCATGTTTATGTCATCTATAGGTAAATCACATTCTTCTTCATTCACTGCAGTAGCTCCTCTAACACCCACATTAACTTGGCCTGCGGCCAACCTCAGATTCATTTGGTTTATATTGGAGTTGTTGAATATTAGGTGTTAAATGAGAGCCTCTTCAACAAGCATAACCACTAATAAGTGGGTGGCTAACACAGTCATCAGAGAAGCAAAAGGGATATCACTGTGTCCAGGATAGAGACAGAATTATATAATGCAATGATAGATTAAAGAAGGAAGACATACTGAAGTACCAGAGATGATGGAATGAAAAATCCGAACCATGAAAATAGTGAGTTCGGTTTTGTTACCAGAATGAGGATAAACATTTGAAATGAATATCCTGTGAAGGACTCTGTATCTGGGTAACAAATACTTTGAAGCAAGCGCATTTCCATTAGTACTCCATTGCCCATCTATCCAGGTATTTTACAGTTTTTGTAAATTCTTTATTTTGGTTTCATTTTCAAATGGAGCTAAATGTTCAACATGAAAAGGTCGTTCAAGTATTACTTTGCGTAACCTTATATCCTGCACATAGGAGGGATCATCTTCGGGTGATCGAAGGTGGCGTCTTGTGATAGGTGTCGATTTAGACGATGAAGGACCATGAGAACTTTTCTTTTTCACTTTACCTTCCATTTGCAACTAGGAAATCAAGGAACCAAGTGGTTGCAAAAGAAGTAGAGTGAGTTTTCTCAAGATCAGATTTTGGAGAAGAAAACCCCAAAAACCACAAAGAAACAAGAAATAAATTACTCCAAAGATGAAAAAGAAGTGATATGAACTTGAATCTACTAGGAAAATGGAAATAAAACACTAACCTTGAAGAACAAGGAGATGGGTTCGACCGGTTGACCTAGGACCCATTGGAGAAGAAGCCCAAAATGAAGAAAAATGGATTTTTTTTCCCCAAATAAAGGTCAACCCCGTGCTACATGACTGGTCGAGTACCTGCTCGACCGGTCATGACACGACTGGTCAAGCATGTACTCGACTAGTCGTGCACAACAAAAAATGAGCAATTTTCATATAATTTAAAATTTTAAACATAAAGTAACAAATATATATACATTATGATACAGGAATGCATGAATAATCAATTTAAATTGCACATACCAAGATCAAATTTCAATTTAGAAAACACATTCTGTCAAGCGGTTTTGTGAATATGTCTGCAAGTTGAGTCTCGGTTGGTATGTATTCCAAGGAAATTGTCTTTTCTTCCACTAATTCATGAATCTAGTGATATCTAAAGTCAATGTGCTTGGTTCATGAATGTTGTATTGGATTTTTAGATATATTAATTGCACTGGAATTATCATATTATAAAACCATAGTATCCTGTGCAATTCCGTAATCGCTTAACATCCTTTTCATCCATACAAGCCGAGTACAAGCACTACCTGCCGCAATGTATTCAGCTTCAGCAGTTGAAAGTGATACGGAACTTTGTTTCTTACTTTGCCAAGAAACTAAACAGTTTCCAACATAGAAACAACCACCACTGGTTGATTTCCTATCATCAATGTTACCAGCCCAATCAGCATCAGTGTAACTAGCTAATTGAACACTAGTATCATGTGGATACCAAAGACCCAGATTTGCAGAGCTTGCAACATATCTCATAATCCGCTTAACAGTTGTTAAATGTGACTCTTTAGGGTCAGATTGTATCTAGCACAAATTCCTATGCTAAATGCAATATCAAGTCTACTTACAGTTAAATAAAGCAAGCTTCCAATCATACTTCGATATAGTTTAGGATCTACACCCTTACCTGTAGAGTCCTTTGAGAGTTTCAAAGTAGTACTCATAGGAGTATCAAAAAATTTTTCATTCTCAAATCCAAATTTTTTTTAAACTAAGTTTAGAGCATATTTGGTTTGAGAAATAAAGAAACCATCAGGTTGCTGTTTAACTTACAGCCCTAGGAAATAATTCAATTCCCCAACCATACTCATTTCGAACTTAGATTTCATGAGATCTGCAAACTCAATAGTCATGTTAGCACAGGTAGATCCATAAATTATATCATCAACATAAATTTGCACTATTAAAATGTGATCATTATATTTCTTAACAAATAAAGTCTTATCAACACTTCCCATTAGAAAATTATGACTTAGCAAAAACATAGTCAACTTTTCATACCATGCCCTAGGAGCTTGTTTCAAACCGTAGAGAGCCTTTTTTAGGCGATAGATATGATCAGCATTTTTAGGATCTTCAAAACCCGTTGGTTGTTCAACATACACTTCTTCATGTAAATCGCCATTTAAGAAATCACTCTTTACATCCATTTGGTATATTTTGAACTTTCTAAAGTATGCAATGGATATAAATAGTCTGATTGATTCAAGACGAGCTACTGGTGCAAAGGTCTCATCATAATCTATGCCCTTAATTTGAGTGTACCCTTGTACAACCAGCCTAGCCTTGTTTCTAATGATATTACCAAGTTCATCAGACTTATTTTTGAAAATCCATTTAGTTCCGATAATGTGTTTATCTTTAGGTCTTGGAACTAAAAACCAAACATCATTTCTAACAAATTGATTAAGCTCTTCTTGCATCACAACTATCCAGTTTTCATCAGTAAGAGCTTCTTTTACATTAGCCGGTTCTATCTGAGATGTAAAGTACACGTAATTACACGTAACTTCTAGTTGTCTACGAGTGCGCACACCGGTGAGAGGGTTTCCAAGAATCTGATTAGGTAGATGATCTTTAACATTCCTCAGTTTAGAGTTATTTTGACTTGATGAAGTATCTGGTTTATCAATTAGAAGTACTTCATCATTCTCTGAACTTGAAACAGGTGTATTCAAGTGATTGTCAATAACCACATTAATAGAATCTTGAATAACACCGGTGCTCTTATTAAGAACCCGATACACTTGACTATTTAGAGCAAACCCTAAAAATATTCCTTCATCACTTTTGGTGTCAAACTTACCCAGATTTTCTCGGTCACGTAAAATGTAGTACTTGTTGCCAAAAACTCGAAAGTATTTGACAGTAGGCTTCTTATCAAAACCACATTTCATAAGCCGTTTTACAATTTAATTTTCTAGTATAAACACAGTTAATTATATAATACGCAGTATTGACGGCTTCGGCCCAAAGATTTTTAGGGAGCTTCATATTGTTTAACATTACATTTGTCATTTCTTGAAGCACTCTTTTTTTCTTTCTACTATACCATTTTGTTGTGGTGTTTTGAGTGCAGAGAATTCATGTGATATTCTCTGATCACTGCGAAGCTTCTCAAAACTGCTATTCTTAAATTCTGATCCATGATCGTTATGAATCTTACAGACTTGAGACTCTTTTTCAGTTTGGATATGTCTAAGTACCCTTTTTACTTCATCGAGAGTTTTTGATTTATCTCTTAGGAAGACTACCCAAGTATATCTGGTAAAGTCATCAACAATTACTAGGATGTACTTCTTGCTACCTCGACTCTCCATTCTAGTAGGTCCAATAAGATCCGATAGAGGAGTTCGAGCGGTTTAGATGTGGCATTGGAGTCCATATTTTTGTGAGTACTCCTAGTTTGTTTGCCAATTTGGCATTCGCCACATATTTTATCTATTTTTTGTATTGTGAGTAAGCCTCTTACTAACTCTCTTTTGCTCAATCTATACAAGTTGCGGTAGTGTACATGTCCGAGGCGTTTATGCCATAACTCAGTCTCATCGGTATGGACCATGTAATACGATAGATTAGATGAGCTAGAATCACTTACTATGTAGCAGTTTTCAGAAGTTCTACGACCAGTTAATATTACAAAACCATGTTTATTTAAAATTTCGCACCCTAGGTTGGTAAATTTTACACTATGATTCTTATCGCATATTTGAGAAATGCTTAATAAGTTATGTTTTAACCCTTCTACATATAAAACATTATCAAATAATGGGAGGTAAAAAGTTGAACCATACCTTGGCCAACAATCCTGCAGTTGCTACCATCACCGAATGTGACTGAACTATCAATCATTCTTTAAGATTAGTAAACAGACCTTTGTCACCTGTCATGTGTCTAGAGCAACCACTGTCTAGGTACCACTTTGAATGACTTGAAACTTTGAAAGCGGTGTGGGCAACCAAGCAGGTAACCTTAGGAACCCATTTCATTACAGTCTTAGGTTTAGGAGTATAGTTGGTCTTTTTATTTTTGTAGTTGATATAAGACCGACCCACTAAGTTAGATTTTAACAGCTCCTTAAGTAAATCAATAATTTTCTCAGCTAAAGGATTACGATTCTGATTTTTATAGTTGATATGGTTGCTTTTAGGTTTTAAGGATTGAAAATTTTTATCATTTTTAGGATAATTTTGATTTAGGCTTTTTCCTTTTGAGTTTGAAGACTTTCCTTTCACAAACTTAGGATAAGTATTCTTATGTTTGGGAAGAATACTTTTGTTGTAGCTCAATCTAGATCGGTTGCCACATTTTCTGGATCTGGATAATAGTTTTTCTAACTTAGGATCACCTTGGGCATACTTTCATGTGTCTTTTAAACTCAAAAGTGAAGAGATTTCAAGTTTTAGCTTTTCGTTTTCAGATTTTAAGTTTTCAACTTGGGAGTTTTTGAAATCTAAGTCACACTTAGTTTTTTCAAAATAATATGAAATGTGAGATTTTTCTAAAACAAGAGAATCAAAATTTTCTCTAAGTTTTGAAAACTTTTCTTTTTGAAGTTTAAGTTTAACAACAATTTTACAACTTTCCTTGTAAAGGGCATTATAAGCATCTTGAAGATCTTCATTTTCATGATCACTATTCAGATTTTCTTCACGAAATATGGTTTTTACCTACGAAACTTTTACCTACGAAAAATTTTTTCGTAGGTAAAGATGACTTTTACCGACAAAAATTATTTTCGTAGGTAAAAGCTTACTTTTACCGACGAAATTTTATTTCGTAGGTAAAAGCCATCTTTACTTACGAAAATTTTCGTAGGTAAAGGGTCTTTTGACTTTTTCAACTTTCAAAAGATCGAAAACTTTACTTTTACCTACGAAATCTAATTTCGTAGGTAAAACCCATATTTACCTATGAAAATATTTGTAGCTAAATGGTGTTTTGAATTTTTCAAAAAAATAAAAAATCCAAAAGTTTACTTTTACCTACGAAATTAAATTTCGTAGGTAAAACCCTTATTTACCTACGAAAATATTCATAGTGAAAGGGTCTTTTGAATTTTTCAACCAAACCAAAAATCGAAAACTTTCCTTTTACCTACGCAATTTAATTTCGTAGGTAAAACCCATCTTTACCTATGACAATATTCGTAGCAAAAGGGTTTTCCAAAAGCCACCTTTACCTACGAAGTTATTCATAGCTAAATGGTCATTTGAATTTTTACTTTTACCTACGAAATAAAATTTTGTAGCTAGAAGCCATTTTTACCTACGAAAATATTCGTAGCTAAAGGGTCATTTGCAATTTTTCACCTAAAAGCCATCTTTACCTACGAATATATTCGTAGCTAAAGGGTGTTTTTAATTTTTCAGAAAAAAATGGAAAACTTTACTTTTACCTACGAAATCTAATTTCGTAGCTAAAAGCCATTTTTACCTATGAATATATTCGTAGCTAAAGGGTCATTTGAAATTTTCACCCATAGCTAAAGGGTCATTTGAATTTTTCACCCATACCAAAAAATCGAAAATGTGTTTTGAATTTACTTTTACCTACGAAATAAAATTTTGTAGCTAAAAGCCATCCTTACCTACGAATATATTCGTAGCTAAAAGGTGTTTTTAATTTTTAAAAAAACAAAAAATGGAAAACTTTACTTTTACCTACGAAATCTAATTTCGTAGCTAAAAGCCATCTTTACCTACGAATATTTTCCTAGTTAAAGGGTGTTTTTATTTTTTAAAAAAACAAAAAATGTAAAACTTTACTCCTACGAAATCTAATTTCGTAGCTAAAAGGGTCATTTGAAATTTTCACCCATACCAAAAAATTGAAAATGTGTTTTGAATTTACTTTTACCTACGAAATCAAATTTCGTAGCTAAAAGCCATCTTTACCTACGAATATATTCGTAGCTAAAGGGTGTTTTTAATTATTTAAAAAAAAAACAAAAAATGGAAAACTTTACTTTTAGCTAAAAAGCCATTTTTACCTACGAAAATATTCGTAGCTAAAGGGTCATTTGAATTTTTCAAAAATGTGTTTTGAATTTGCTTTTACCTACGAAATCAAATTTTGTAGGTAAAACCCAAATTTACCTACGAATATTTTCGTAGCTAAAGGGTCTTTAAATTTTTCAACAAAACAAAAATCGAAAACCTTACTTTTGCCTACGAATTCTAATTTCGTAAGTAAAACCCATCTTTACCTATGCAAATGTTCATAGCTAAAGGATCTTTTGAATATTTAAAAAAACCAAAAATCGAAAACCTTACTATCTTTACCTACGAAACTATTCGTAGCTAAAGGATCTTTTAAATTTTTTTCCAAAAAATCGAAAAGCAAATTTTCGTGGGGTGATGGAAATGGTGGTGGTAAGACTTTTACCAACGAAAATTGTCGTCGGTAAAAGTGTTTTTCCTAAATCTTTTTTCCGATGGCTAAAACCTGTCGGTAATAATGTAAAAATGTTTTAATTTTTAAAATTTTTTTCTATAGCCTATATATATATATATAATATTAAAAGATAATATTTAAATAATTTGTAATATCGCATGAAAAATAATATTAAAAATTTTAGAAATTTTAAATATGTTTAAGAAAAATTTTGAGAACAAAATAATGCTTTTGAAGAGAAAAATTGGCATTTTGAAATTTTTGAGAAAAAAAATTAAAATATGAGAAAAATTTTGAGATTTTGTAAATAAAAATTCAAAATTTGTATTTTAAATATTTTTGAAATATTTTATAATAAAAATGATATTTATTTAAAAGAGTAAAAAAAATATACCTTTTGAAAAAAAATGTTAAATTTATTTGTGAAAAATAAATTTACTAAATTATTAGGCACATCCAGTAATTGAACCTTTAATCATTTTTGGACAATCTAATCAATTTAAATTAAAGAGTAAATAACTTCAGATGTTTAAATCACATTTCACTGAAATTGTTGATCAATCTTGTATGCCGAATATCTTTCTCATATGTAGCCTGATTGAGGCGAGTAACTAGTCAAATTGAGAGTATTGATCAGTAAAATAGAGTGAATGCACCAGACATGTAAAATGGGCCAGATATTCTGGTTAAAATTGTGACCCAACTTACTGACCTCGTGAGGACCTAAGAATTGATGTTAGTAAGTTTTGTGGGCCTCATCATGATGTCTGTCGAACATCAACACCATGGATTTGATGTCTCCCCTTTAGATTATGAGATATCTGAAAAATCATCGGTAAACGAAACTCAAGTAGGCCATACCATTTAAAACTATGTGAAGACATCCTAAAAAATATAAAAGTACTTGGTGGGGCCCACATGAGTTTTGGATGCGGTTGAAACTTGGTTTGACCCCTCATCCAAGTGGGACACACATAATGAGTGGGTTGGATATATGAATCACATTTAGGTAGGCCCAATATATGATTACAAATGTTGTAAGGAAACCTTTCTCCACTACATTTGAGTTACTCGTTACCTTTACTAGAGTAAACTCTGTGGGGTCCACCATTATTTATTTATTTATTTGATCCACTCTATTCATCCATGTTAACAAATAATTTGAAGTCTAGAGAACAAAAAGGAAGCATATCCAAAGCTCAAGTAGACCACACCACAGGAAATAGTGTGATTGAACCTATACCATTTAAAATTTCTTATAGGCCATAGAAGTTTTGGATCAAGCTGATGTTTGTGTTTTCTATTCATTCATATATTTTTGATATTATGAACAACCTTTATCCATTTTTGGACAATCTGATCAGTCCAGATTGAAGAGTAAATAACTTCAGATGTTTAAATCAAAATTCACTCAAATTGTTGATCAATCTTCCCAATATATTTGTTCACTCCCCAAGTGCAGGGTTGTGATGTAGTAATAAACTCGGTAAGACCGAGGTCGAATCCTAAGGGACTGGAACTTGTACGTAATCTGAAAATTAACTAGATGTAGAACTAGAATGAGATGAAATCTAAATTGATTTGTAATTCGAGGAATAATGGTGAAATATTTAATCTAAAACTTAGGAGAAATCCAGAGAAAGGGAACTAGGGATTCAGAGGATCCACTTGTAAAGATCAGGGAGATCTTATGCTTGGAGTAAAAATCAGGGAAATTAGACTGAACTTCCTTTGAGGTAGTTTTGAAAAGATGAAAGGTATATGAATTAGAATGGATTCCATCACCAAACCATGCCCAGGAGACAAAGCAAACAACAGAATTAAACTAATTACCAACCAATCAATGTATGAAGGTTAGGAAGGGTACCGACATCCAACCATGCACAAGAGACGATGGTGAACAACAGGGCTTCCTGACATCATAAACATAAAGAGGAAAAGAACATATTCAAAGCCATTGCAGACCCATTGTAATTTCAGTCACAACAGACCATTAAAGACTGAAAACATTTCCTTAATAAAATTAAATCAAAATCCATTCAGTTTAAACAAAAGGCACAAGCATAGACTCATCCCATCACGCTATAAGCTTCACCTCTTAGCCCTAGCTAAGAGGTTTAGCCACACATGAGGGGACTAGATCTCTTAAACAAAAGAAAATAAATAAAAAATAGAAATAAAAAGAAAAAGAAAAGAAAAATATCACTAAACTCTCCCTGTCTCTCTCCCACGTCCGTGCCTCCACATCCAAGCCCAGCCGTAGATGCCTTCTCATCCCTAAAAGCTCCTCTTTTATAGCTGCTGGAGTTCGCTGGATGGAGGTTTCCCAGAATGAGAAAGTCAATAATATGCGGAAGACATTCGCTTTCTCAGATTTGCTAACCTGGTATTCAGCAATCCACAAAACTGGAAGCTGATCAGTGATCTGATCCGTTTAATCTCTTTAGAGATGGTCGGTTGTAACATAGGAAGGATTTGGATGGTCCAGATGGATGGACCGATCCTTGCTGTGATCGCAGAACGGCTCAGATCGGCCGGGTGTACGCGGATTGCGTAAACAGAGCCCGACAATGTCGGCATTGCTCTCTCGGTGGGGCCCACATACCCCAGGATCTGAGAAATCCACCCCGGCCATTAGTTTCAACTCGAAAATCTCATCAGGAATGGATGATTTTTGATCGATTTTGGTGAGGCCCACTGACTCTTTCACTCTGCCGTCCGACCTGTGTTTGGACGATTGAGAACAGATCCACGCTGCTTCTTAGAAAATTTCCACCTAGGTCATGGTTATCGGACCTGTAGAATCCTGATGGACAGTCCAGATCAAATGAAATCATCATGATGGTGGCCCATAGCAAAAAATTGCAACCTTTTTGCGAAACAGAGTTTCGGTTTTTCGCACTGTGAAGGTCGGTGGGCCCCAGCTTGATATCAATGTATAAATCCACCCCGTCCATTGAAATTCTGGCAAAAAACCGTTCAGGACTGACGAGATCGGATTGATGAAGGTGTGGTCCACGTAACTTTGTATTACACCGTTAATCTTGTGTTTGATCATGATCCGCGTACGTACACGAGCATAGGTCCAAAAGGACACCTAGGAGAGGGTCACACCTACCCCAGGGACGCAATGGACGGTCTGGATCATCCGTTTGGATGATGGATGGGTCCCACTGCATGAAACTGGGCGGACGCTGTCCGTTCGCTGGTTCTAGCTCGAGAAAGCTCGGGTCAGCGTAATGGCTGACCGAGACTCGGTCCGGTGCACATCCAGTGAATGTGTGCACTATGTACACTCAGTGTACATATAGGGTCTTTGATGACGCACTCGAGAAATCCGCTCCGTCCATTCATTATGTCATCTCATCTTAACCGTGGGGACCAAATCTGAAGCGAATCCAAATATCAGGTGGGCCTGAAATCATCAGTTTAAGGACTGATTTGTCCATTGGAATGTTTCCGCAAAGATCCAATGGATGAATTTCGAAGTGTACGGTTTATTTATGTTCTTCAGGCCGTGTATGAAGTTTCGAGCTGAACAGATGGTGGAAACCCTGTGATCTTGCATTCTGGCTGACTTTCAGGCCACTTGAACTTCAGTTTCACGATTTTCTCGGGTCTCTGGCGTGTAATTCCATTGATCTTAGTCCCCTGGGGTCTGTCCCTTGCTCTGGTGAATTCTGAGCGTCAAATCCACACTTTTAGTGCTCTTTTACAATTAAAGCTCCTAATTTCAACCTGCAGCATAAACACGATTAAGTCGGCCTTTAAACAATATTATGTTTGTAAATCCAAGCAGTAACTAGGGTCTGATATGCATTATTTGACCCTCAACACAACCCCCAACCAGCATTTTGCTAGTCCTGAGCAAAATATGCGAAAGATAAGTTGAGAATTACAAGATAATTTCTATGAACTCAAGTGATTTTTTGGAAAATCATCCAAATACTTAGAATTCAACAATTCATGAATATTGGGCCTTACTCTCTCCTAGACTCAGGCACACAGTAAACTTCATAACCAAGTTCAAAGTATTAGTCCCTTAATTAGAATAATCCTAAACATTGAGTTCCACAGGTGTAAAGTGTAATCCCAACTTTCAACATTAGTATTCAATTCTATATTTCAGGATATTATTGGTAACCAACAAGAGAATTCATGATAACCAAAGCCTAAACTAAAATGTGCCTCATGAATCATTTTTTTTTTTTTTTTTTTAAAGTCAAGATGGGAATCAAATTTTCACTTATAGGGAGCAGACCTATGGTGAAACTAGTCGCCCAACTCTTTCTAACTGTTAATCATGAAAAATTGAATCCACACCTATAGGGAGCAAACCCATGGTGCAACTCTTTTTTATACCCTGATGGCCAAATCTTTTAGGCTGGTTTCTTTCATGCTCAGTGATTACCAAGTTAATCATTCAATATCAAACTGAAATCTCAATGTGTAAGTGAGATGTGGTATGTGAAATCATGACTCAATCAATGTTTACAACTTCTAATCATAGATTAACAATTCAAACTTAACTGTGAAATCTAATGAGCAACTGAATCCAAGAGTAGTAAATCACCAATATTCCATATCCCGTAATTCTAAATCAAAGATGGCCATCAAAATCACTTCGAATTCACAAGAATGTTCAGAAAAAATGTTAATTTTTACTCAAGACCAAGAAAAACACTGATTAGGTTTCCTAATCTCCTACCCCCAACCTAAAATCTATATTGTCCTCAATGTAAAAGATATGAGCATGGAATGCACATGGGACAATGAAAGTAAATGCAAAGTGATGGGAAGATAGTACCTGGATGATGAATCGAGAGAGACTTTCCAAGAGATAGAAGCATGGAATCCGGTCAGCACAAGGGAGAAAGTAGAACAAAAATAACAAAAATAAAATCCTACCTATACCACTTTCACAGGTGCTCTCGATTGCATTTAGCGCATGCAACAAGCCTTTAAACCCCTAGGTTACCCCTAGTGGACGAGTTGTAGTCTCGTGAGGGTTTGCAGTAATGTTACCCACAAACATTGAACTAGCTAATTATGAAAAAGAGATGGCATGAAAAGATGGGTTGTCTCCTAGAAGCGCTAAGTTTATCGTCTTCAGCCAGACAAATAAAACAACTACCCTAGTACTAAGAAAGCGATAAACCTACCTATACCTCCATCAGACTAGGAGATCAGTCCTGGTAAACAGGATCAGTCAGAGGCATGGACATGTCCTTTGAATCAAATGTCTTGACAAATGGCTTTAAGCGATGTCCATTTACTTTAAATTCCTTGCCATTGTCAGGGTCTCTTATCTCGATAGCCCCATGAAGATATGCAGTAACAACAATGTAAGGGCCGGTCCAATGAGATCGAAGCTTACCCGGAAAGAGACGTAATTGAGAATTATACAAAAGGACTTTCTGACCTGGCGTGAATGATTTTCATAGAATATGTTGGTCATGAAACGCCTTCATCCTGTCCTTGTAAATTCTCGAGTTCTCGCATGTGTCGTTCCAGATTTCTTCAAGTTCATTTAATTGAAGTTTGCATAGCGAGCCAGCATTGTTCAGATTGAAATTTAGATTTTTGATCGCCCAGTAGGCTCTATGTTCCAACTCCACAGGCAAGTGGCAAGCTTTCCCATAGACAAGTCTAAAGGGAGACATTCCAATAGGAGTTTTAAAAGCAGTACGGTATGCCCATAAGGCATCGGTCAATCGGATTGACCAATCCTTACGGTCAGGGTTAACCGTTTTCTCCAAAATGTGTTTGATCTCCCTATTAGAAATCTCAGCTTGCCCACTTGTCTGTGGGTGGTATGGGGTGCTCACCTTATGAGAGATACCGTATTTCTTCATTAAACTCTCGAATGGCCTATTACAAAAGTGTGAGCCCCCATCACTAATAATGGCTCGAGGCGTTCCAAATCGGGAAAGGATGTTTTCCTTCAGGAATTTAATGACCGTACGATGGTCATTAGTTCGACATGGAATTACTTCGACCCATTTAGTGACATAGTCTACGACAAGCAAAATATATAAATTCTCAAAAGATTGGGGGAATGGCCCCATGAAATCGATGCCCCAGCAATCAAATGCCTCTACGATAAGAATGGGATTCAAGGGCATCATATTTCGACGGAACAATGCTCCCAATTTCTGACAACGCTCACAAGCTTTGCAAAACTCATGAGTGTCCCTGAACATAGTGGGCCAATAGAAGCCACACTGCAGAATCTTGGCTGTGGTCTTTTTTACAGAAAAGTGACCACTACAGGCCTGTGAGTGATAGAAGGAGAAGACACTCTGATGCTCATCGTCTGGCACACATCTCCTCAAGATTTGGTCTGGGCAATATTTAAACAAGTATGGATCATCCCAGAAGAATTTGCGTACCTCGGTGAAAAATTTCTTCTTTTCTTGCGCTGTCCAATGTGACGGTATGGAACCTGTAGCAAGATAATTAGCAATATCAGCGAACCAAGGTGAATGGGAGACTCTGAACAGTTGTTCATCAGGGAACATGTCATTGATATGGGTCGCCTCGAGGGAATCAGAGGTATTAAGGCGAGAAAGGTGATCGGCCACTACGTTCTCTAGTCCCTTTTTATCTTTTATTTCCAAATCAAATTCTTGGAGTAGAAGGATCCATCGTAGCAGGCGGGGCTTAGAATCATTCTTGGAAAGAAGATACTTCAGTGCCACATGATTTGTATAGATAATGATCTTAGATCTGATCAAGTAGGACCTAAATTTATCCAAGGCGAACACCACGGCTAAAAGTTCCTTTTCCGTAGTCGAGTAGTTCACTTGGGCAGGATTTAAAGTTCTACTCGCATAATAGATGACGTAGGGCCTCTTATCTTTTCTCTGGCCTAGAACCGCTCCAAGAGCATAATCAGAAGCGTCGCACATAAGCTCAAAAGGAAGGCTCCAAATGTGGGCCGCATGATGGGTGCAGTGGTTAACATGCCTTTAAGCTTGGTGAAAGCTTCCTGGCATTGCTCAGTCCACTCGTATGGAACATCCTTTTGAAGAAGATTACATAAAGGACGAAAGAGGAGACTAAAGTCCTTTATGAATCGCCGTAAAATCCTACATGTCCTAAGAAGGATCGCACGTCCCTGATGTTCTTGGGTGGAGGCAGGTTAGAGATAAGATCGATTTTTGCCTTATCTACCTCAATTCCCTTGGATGAGATGATATGTCCAAGGACAATTCCCTTATGAACCATGAAATGGCACTTCTCCCAATTAAGTACCAAGTTCTTTTCTTCACATCTTTTCAGCACACATTTAAGACTTTCCAAGCACTTGCTGAAAGATGAGCCATAGACAGAAAAATCGTCCATGAAGACCTCTAGATATTGCCCTACCATATCAGAAAAGATACTCAACATACATCGCTGAAAGGTGGCAGGGGCATTACATAGTCCAAATGGTATCCTTCGGTAAGCAAAGGTGTCGTAGGGACATGTAAATGTGGTCTTTTCCTAGTCCTCAGGGGCGATTTCAATCTGATTATAGCCTGAATACCCGTCAAGGAAACAGTAATAGGAATGACCAGCTAGCCTTTCTAAGATTTGATCGATGAAGGGCAAAGGAAAGTGATCCTTCCTTGTGACGGTATTCAACTTTCTGTAGTCAATGCACATTCTCCAACCAGTAGTGACTCTAGTTGGCACAAGTTCATTATTAGCATTGGCTACGATGGTGATTCCGGACTTCTTAGGAACCACCTGAGTTGGACTCACCCATTGACTATCAGATATAGGGTATATGACACCCACATCCAATAGTTTAAGAACCTCGGCCTTAACCACTTCCTTCATGTTTGGATTTAGTCTACGTTGTGGTTGCCGAGCGGTCTTCGCATTTTCCTCAAGATATATGTGGTGAGTACAAATCGAGGGGTCGATTCCCTTGAGGTCCGCTATCGTCCATCCTAGGGCTCCTTTATGCTCAATGAGAGTAGATATGAGCATACTCTCTCTTTCTTTCTCCGTGTGGGCGAGATCACCACTGGGTATGTCTCATCTTGACCTAAATAGGCATATTTCAAATCAGAAGGCAAAGGTTTTAGGTCAAGCTTCGGTGCCTTGAGGTTAGACGGTAGAGGCACTACATCAGTTTGTGGCAATTCTTCAAATTGTGGCCTCCACCGGTTAACTTCAAGTACCGGTGCAGTATCAAGCAAGGCACACGTCTCCCTAATCATATCATCATCAAACTCATGGGAGTGGGCCAAGCACGTCTCTAGAGGATCAGAGGATAAGGTAAGGGGTGTCCTATCTTCCACGAAAGTATCGATCATGTTAATGTCGTGGACATCGTCATCATCCTCTGCGTTGCTGCCGTTATTGAAAAAGATGTTTGACTCCAATGTCAAATTTCCAAAAGACATAGTCATGACACCATTCCTGCAATTGATGATTGCATTTGACGTGGCAAGGAATGGGCGACTAAGAATGACGGGAATCTGAGTGCTCATGTTGTTGATGGGTTCGGTGTCCAGGATGATAAAATCTACAGGGTAGTAAAATCTATCGACTTGGACTAACACATCCTCAATAATCCCTCTTGGTACATGAGCAGTTTGATCGGCAAGTTGTAGTGTGGTTAGGGTGGGTTTTAACTCACCCAATCCTAACTGTTTATATACCGAGTAGGGGATCAGATTGACGCTCGCTCCCAAGTCAAGAAGTGCGTGATCAATTCGATGGTTCCCGATTACACATGATATGGTTGGGCTACCGGGATATTTGAATTTCTGCGGCACGTCTTGCTTCAGGATGGCACTCATTTTCTCAGTCAAGAAGATCTTCTTTTGAATACTCTGCCGTCTTTTGGTCGTGCATAGGTCTTTCAGAAATTTTGCATATAGAGGAATCTGTTTTACGACATCAAGTAGAGGAATATTGACTTTCACTTGTTTCAACACCTCCAGAATATCCTGAGAGTTAGAAAGACGTTTTGGTGCAACCAACCGTTGGGGGAACGGAGCAACTGGCTTCTCTGGAAGTTTCGGTTCTAAATTTTGTGGGACATCACGAGATCCATCATTATTGTCCTCTTCTAGTTCTTGAGGCTTTTCGGGCCTAATCGGAAGGGTTTTATCAATGATCTTCCCACTCCTAAGAGTGGTGATGGATTTAGTGTGTCCCATTTGATTTGAAGAGTTGGGATCATTTATCTCGTATTGCGGTTTAGGATTGGGGAGCGGTTGTGCAGGAAGCATCCCCTTTTCTATAACCGTCATACGTGAATTTATTTTTTGCATAAAGTCTGTAAGTCCACGCACTGCCTGAGTCAGCTCTTGTATAGAATTTTGAACCGGTTCTTCTTGAGGTTTTCCCTGATTTTGTTTTTGATTGAAGAAACTTTGAGGGGTAGCAGTTTGTCCATTCCTCCAACTAAAATTTGGATGATTTCTCCAACCAGGATTGTATGTATTGGAGGTAGATCCATTGAAAGGTCTTTAATAGTTATTTACGGCATTAGCTTGCTCATTCAACACTCCTCGAAAGCGATATGGTAGGACAATTTTCGGTTGTGTGAATGTTGCAATCACAGATGCCGCAAACAATTTCATTAACCTTATCCTTCTTTCCTTCCATGGCCTCGACTCTTCGCATGAGATTAGTCACTTTAAAATTTACATCATCCTCTTCTTTCAGGAGATATACTCCACCTTTCTCCTTAGATTGAGTTGGCCTAGGCGTGGTGTTTGATTTTGGGTAATGGTCCCATGATTGTGCATTCTTGGCAAGTCTATCGAGGTAATCCCATACCTCGTCGACATCTTTATTCATGAATTCTCCATTACACATTGTCTCGACCAGTTGGCGCATGGAAGATGTCAGTCCATCATAGAAAAAATTTGTAATGTGCCACATTTCAAAACCGTGTTGTGGGCATGAACTGACAAGATCCTTGAACCTTTCCCAACATTGGTAAAATGTTTCATCTTCCTTTTGGGCGAAGTTCATGATTGCTTTTCTGAGGGTAATCGTTTTATGGTGTGGGAAAAATTTCTTTATGAATTCCCTCTGCAAATCATTCCATGTGCCAATGGATCTAGGACGCAGTGAATGTAACCACGTCTTAGCCTTTTCTTTCAAGGAAAAAGGAAAGAGTTTCAGCCTGATTGTATCCTCGGATACATTGGGAAAGTATAAGGTGGCTATAATCTTATCGAACTCTTTCAAATATAAGTATGGACTTTCTGATTCAAGCCCATGGAATTTAGGAAGGAGTCGGATAACTCCTGGCTTGATGTCCATCTCGTCTGTGTTTTCGGAAAAATCATGCATGAGGGCGTACTCACCCCCACCTATTGTAAATAATCTCGTAAGGTACGAGGCGGGTGCTTGAAGCACCTCATTCTCATCATGTACTTCCTCATCCATTTGTTGAGGTAGTGCTTGAGGTTGATTGCAGCCATAACCTCAATTAACTCAGGGGAATTCGAGCGGTGTCTAATCCTACGATGGACAGTCAACCCCTCAACTAATCCTCCTTCAGTCAAGAGACGTCGAGTGTCGTCACGGGCCCACTTGGGCATGAAACACTCGCAGCCCTCAATCAAATTCTAAACCTAATCCTAAGAAAGAAAATGAAAATCTAGAAAGGAAGAGAGGGTTGGAAGGAAGTTACCCAATTGGAGTCCCTAAGCTAAAGACCTGCAAAACAAAACAAAATAAGTTAGTTTCTAAATAGAAGAAATTTCTAAAGCAAACCAAATCTAAAGAGTTAGAAAATCTAGAAAATCAGAAAGAGTTTACCAAATTAGAAGTTCTATCTTAATAACCTACAGAATAGAAAATAAGTTAGTTCTATGAATCAAAATAGAAAACAAAATCAAAAATTAAAATTAGTAAAATCCTAATCTTAAACTAATTCTAAATCCAATTAATTTCAGAAAATTGTAGCCGTCAGTCCCTCGCAATGGCGGCAAAAACTTGTTCACTCCCCAAGTGCAGGGTTGTGATGTAGTAATAAACTCGGTAAGACCGAGGTCGAATCCCAAGGGACTGGAACTTGTACGTAATCTGAAAATTAACTAGATGTAGAACTAGAATGAGATGAAATCTAAATTGATTTGTAATTCGAGGAATAATGGTGAAATATTTAATCTAAAACTTAGGAGAAATCCAGAGAAAGGGAACTAGGGATTCAGAGGATCCACTTGTAGAGATCAGGGAGATCTTATGCTTGGAGTAAAAATCAGGGAAATTACACTGAACCTCCTTTGATGTAGTTTTGAAAAGATGAAAGGTATATGAATTAGAATGGATTCCATCACCAAACCATGCCCAAGAGACAAAGCAAACAACAGAATTAAACTAATTACCAACCAATCAATGTATGAAGGTTAGGAAGGGTACCGACATCCAACCATGCCCAAGAGACGATGGTGAACAACAGGGCTTCCTGACGTCATAAACATAAAGAGGAAAAGAACATGTTCAAAGCCATTACAGACCCATTGTAATTTCGGTTACAACAGACCATTAAAGACTGAAAACATTCCCTTAATAAAATTAAATCAAAATCCATTCAGTTTAAACAAAAGGCACAAGCATAGACTCATCCCATCACGCTATAAGCTTCACCTCTTAGCCCTAGCTAAGAGGTTTAGCCAACATGAGTGGACTAGATCTCTTAAACAAAAGAAAATAAATAAAAAATAGAAATAAAAAGAAAAAGAAAAGAAAAATATCACTAAACTCTCCCTGTCTCTCTCCCACGTCCGTGCCTCCACGTCCAAGCCCAGCCGTAGATGCCTTCTCATCCCTAAAAGCTCCTCTTTTATAGCTGCTGGAGTTCGCTAGATGGAGGTTTCCCAGAATGAGAAGGTCAGTAATATGCGGAAGACATTCGCTTTCTCAGATTTGCTAACCTGGTATTCAGCAATCCACAAAACTGGAAGCTGATCAGTGATCTGATCCGTTTAATCTCTTTAGAGATGGTCGGTTGTAACATAGGAAGGATTTGGATGGTCCAGATGGATGGACCGATCCTTGCTGTGATCGCAGAACGGCTCAGATCGGCCGGGTGTACGCGGATTGCGTAAACAGAGCCCGACAATGTCGGCGTTGCTCTCTCGGTGGGGCCCACATACCCCAGGATCTGAGAAATCCACCCCGGCCATTAGTTTCAGCTCGGAAATCTCATCAGGAATGGATGATTTTTGATCGATTTTGGTGAGGCCCACTGACTCTTTCACTCTGCCGTCCGACCTGTGTTTGGACGATTGAGAACAGATCCACGCTGCTTCTTAGAAAATTTCCACCTAGGTCATGGTTATCGGACCTGTAGAATCCTGATGGACAGTCCAGATCAGATGAAATCATCATGATGGTGGCCCATAGCAAAAAATTGCAACCTTTTTGCAAAACAAAGTTTCAGTTTTTTGCACTATGAAGGTCGGTGGGCCCCAGCTTGATATCAATGTATAAATCCACCCCGTCCATTGAAATTCTGGCAAAAAACCGTTCAGGATTGACGAGATCGGATTGATGAAGGTGTGGTCCACGCAACTTTGTATTACACCGTTAATCTTGTGTTTGATCACGATCCGCGTACGTACACGAGCATAGGTCCAAAAGGACACCTAGGAGAGGGTCACACCTACCCCAGGGACGCAATGGACGGTCTGGATCATCCGTTTGGATGATGGATGGGTCCCACTGCATGAAACCGGGCGGACGCTGTCCGTTCGCTGGTTCCAGCTCGAGAAAGCTCGGGTCAGCGTAATGGCTGACCGAGACTCGGTCCGGTGCACATCCAGTGGATGTGTGCACTATGTACACTCAGTGTACATATAGGGTCTTTCATGATGCACTCGAGAAATCCGCTCCGTCCATTCATTATGTCATCTCATCTTAACCGTGGGGACCAAATCTGAAGCGAATCCAAATATCAGGTGGGCCTGAAATCATCAGTTTAAGGACTGATTTGTCCATTGGGATGTTTTCGCAAAGATCCAACGGATTTCGACGTGTACGGTTTATTTATGTTCTTCAGGCCGTGTATGAAGTTTCGAGCTGAACAGATGGTGGAAACCTTATGATCTTGCATTCTGGCTGACTTTCAGGCCACTTGAACTTCAGTTTCGCGATTTTCTCGGGTCTCTGGTGTGTAATTCCATTGATCTTAGTCCCCTGGGGTCCGTCCCTTGCTCTGGTGAATTCTGAGCGTCAAATCCACACTTTTAGTGCTCTTTTACAATCAAAGCTCCTAATTTCAACCTGCAGCATAAACACGATTAAGTTGGCCTTTAAACAATATTATGTTCGTAAATCCAAGCAGTAACTAGGGTCTGATATGCATTATTTGACCCTCAACAATATTTCTCATATGTAGTATGATCGAGGCGAGTAACTGATCAAATTGAGGGTAATGATTAGTAGAATAAAGTGAATGGACCAGACATGTAAAATGGGCCGATCATGATGTGTGTCGAACATCAACACCGTGCATTTGATGTCTCCCCTTTAGCTTATGAGATATCTAAAAAATCATCCGTTACGAAACTCAGGTGGGCCATACCATCTAAAACTATGTGAAGATATATTTTTTAGATGTCTTCACATAGTTTTAGATGGTATGGCCCACCTGAGTTTCGTAACGGATGATCGTCAATACCATTATCTAGATCATCGATATTATATGATCCAGATCAACTAAACCACCACGGATATTATGATCTAGACCATTCCGACCATCAATACAATTATCCATACCATCTAGATTGTTGATGCTATTACCAAGATCATCTTGACCATGAATATTATGATCCAGAGCACAACTGATATTATGATTCAGGCCATTGAAACCATGAGTATTATGATCCAAACCATCTTGACCATCAATAATGTGATCCAAACCATCTAGACCATTGATTGTATGATCCAGACCATTCAAACCATAAATATTCTGGTCTAGACCATCCGAAAAATTGAAATTACGATCAAGACAATCCAAACCAATGATTTTATGATCTAAACTGTAATCTGTGGATATTATGATCGAGACCATCCAAACTATTGATATTATGATACAGTCCATCCAAAACATTTATATTATGGCCTGTACCATTCATACAGTCTATTTATAATCTAGGCCATTCAGACTGTCAATATTATGGCCTATACCATCCAAAACATCTATATTATGGCCTGTACCATTCATCCAAGCTGATTTTTATTTTTTCCCTTCATCTGGCCCTGTATGACCTAATCAACACATTGGATGTCAAATAAACAATACAGTAAGCCTTAAGAGGATTTTAATAATGGATATCCAATTACTATTGATTTCATATCGTGTGGTGCACCTGAGATTTCTGTGGTGGGGTCCACTACAGATTTTTATCTGCCTCATTCTTTGGCTCATGACGTAAAATGATATCTAAAAATGGATGGATGGTGTGGATATAACAAATACATCATAGTGGGGCCCACAAAACTTGGTGGATGTTGGTCGGTGCTCTATGGGTCCCACCATGATGTACGTGTTTCATCCATGTCATCCATCCATTTTTACAAATCATATTAGGGTTTGACGCAAAAAATGAGAGGGATATAAATCTCAGGTGGACCACACCACATGAAAACCATAGTGATTGGATATCCACCATTAAAACCCTCCCAAGGCCCACTGTACTTTCTATTTGACATCTAATCTGTTGATTAGGTCATACAGGCCCAGATGAAGGGAAAAAAATATCAGATTGATCCAAAACTTTATATGGCCCCCAAAAGGTTTTTTATGGTCGACTCTCATTCAACACTGTTTCCTATAATGTGGTCCAGTTGAGATTGGGATATACCTCATTTTTTGTCTCATACCATAAAATGAAATGGAAAAATAGATGGACGGCAGGGATGAAACACATACATAATGGTGGGGCCCACAGGATTTACTCAGTACTCTTGGGAACAGATTGGCTACTCCCCTTGACACCAACCAATGGCTAGTGGTTGGTGCTATGTGGCCCCCACCATGATGTATGTGTTTCATCCATGCCATTCATATATTTTTATGAATTATAAAATATGAGACCAAAAATGAGATATATCCAAATCTCAAGTGGACCACATTACAGGAAACAGTGTTGAATGAGCGTCGACCATTAAAAACATTTTGGTAGCCATAAAAGTTTTGGATCAAGCTGATTTTTGTTCTTGCCCTTCATCTGGTCTTGTATGACGAAATCAACAGATTGGATGTCAAATAAACAGTACAGTGGGCCTTAGGAGGATTTTAATGGTGGATATCCAATCACTATTATTCTCATGTGGTATGGACTACCTGAGATTTATATCCCTCTAATTTTTAGCATAAAGCTCTAAAATGATCTTTAAAAATGGATGAGCGGAATGGATGAAACACATACATCATGGTAGGGCCCACAGAGCACCGTCCAATTCCCGCCCAAAATTGGGCGCGCGCTCAAAAAGAGTCGTGCCCAATCCCTCTTCCCTCTCTCTCTCTCTCTCTCTCACCCCTACCCTCTGCCCTCTCTCACCGTGCCCAATCCCTCTGCCACCTCTCTCTCTCTCTCTCTCTCTCTCTCTCTCTCTCATCGTCCTGATCCCAGACTCCCCTAGCTGAGAGGCCGTGCATCGCCCTCCTTCCGACGTCTGACCTCTCTCTCTCTCTCTCTCAAATCTGTCGCGCCATCGGATTTCTCTTCTTCGGAGGTCAATTTTCTCTTTGATTTTTAATGATAAGTCTACGATCTTTGATAGTTTCTATTCTCTCCATTGGATGTTGAGATCTCTATTTCAAGTATGAGTTTTCTAGGTATTTTCTTCTTGAATCCGTCTCTCTTCCTGAAATATTTGAGTTTTGAGTTTATTTTTCTTATTTGTATGTGATTTATTTGAAGATATTAAGGGTTCATGCCATTTTCTACTTCTGTTTTCGAGATCTGAAGCTTTTTTCTAGAGAAATTTGAGGTTTGTTTTTTTGCATGATATTAGGGTTTCCATATGGCTCAACGGATGGAAACAACAGCCTGGTCGAAAATACTAGCACATGACTAGTACATTATTTCTCTTTCCAATCTATACCAACAACAGCCATATCAATGACAGTGTCATCTGTAGTTGGATGGGTCCAACTAGATGGACAGTATAAAATTTTCAGCGATCTAAACTATTGAAATGATTGGCTCAATCTGGATGCATGCTGGTAGGTGTAATCCCTAAAGCAGAAGTGGAAGCCCTCCCAGACCTATACTGTAAAGAAATTGCTTCTTATTTCAGTTTTCAACTAACATATTACAGGCAAACAATGCATACTTTTGAAATGAGTCAAACACTTATGAACAATTTCCCCAAATTAAAATGCAGAGTATGTAACGAATATTAGTGCATGGTTCCATATTGAAATATCTCAAACAAAAAGTACGTGAATCCTTGAGTTACAAATACAGATGATCATCCAAACATCTCATCAATTCCACCATTCTTCACTTCATCTAGTCACATAGCACATGTAGATCATTGCAATCCCTGTTGTGAGAAAAATGCCTGGAAAATGAAATTTATGATTAGACCTTAACCTAAACAGTGATCTTCTAATGCATTCAATCCAAGTATAAGAAGTATAGGCTTCCAATGCATTCAGTCCAAGTATCTTAATGCGTGAAACAAGTGGGGCTAGTAGTTCTGAAATCCAAACTTTGTTTTGATACACTCTTCCACAGATGAAAGATGCTCCAAAAATCTTACTCGAAGCTCCTATCTAACCTCTCGATGGGGCCCAAACTTTGTTTTGATACATAAAGTATAGGCTTTTCATCTACGGAAGAGTGAAACAAGTGGGGCTAGTATAGGCTTCTAATGCATTCAGTCCAAGTATCTTAATGCGTAAAAAAAGTGGGGCTAGTAGTTCTGAAATCCAAACTTTATTTTGATACACTCTTCCATAGATGAAAGATGCTCCAAAAATCTTACTCGGAGCTCCTGTCTAACATCATGGACAGTATAGAATCAACAATTTTAGATTGGTGAAAATTTTATACCGTCCATCTGTAGTTGGATGGGCCCCACCATGATGTATATGTTTTACATTCTCATGTCCATCCATTTTAGACAACTCATCCGGTGTGATCCAAAAAATGAAGTAGATCCAAATAGCAATAGTCGCAAAAGGAGAGTGACTTGCACAATAGCAAAAGCATAATTTTGGACAACAAAAAGTTCAGTTCATAGGATTTTACAGAGTTCCGTAGTTTAGAAATGCATGTTCTCAGTTAGAGTTGCAACTGAGTTCAACTTGATCCATAGTCCATCGGAAAATTTAGTTCAATAGCAATGAATTTAGCAATGCATCTTAGTTCACAGAAATTCCAATGGTATGGACTTCAACAAAATGTTCAGTTCAAGCTACAGTCCACATTCCAGTTCAAGTTTAGTTCACAAATGAGTTCCAGTTCACAAATTTGTCAGGAGTTTAGTCTATGAATCAGTTGACAAATTAGATTAAGATCTGCTGCAATCACATGATGCAATCCAGTTCACATGAGTGCATGAATCAGTTTACAAATGAGTGTAAGAAAGAAAAGTAACCATTGATTTGGAAAAAAACCATTAATGTGCATCACTTCACAAAAACCTGCAACCCATCACTGCAATCACAGAATAAGTCAATGAATCACTTCACAACCATCCATTGATCGCATCACTTCACAAGCATGTGCATAACATTAGTTACAAAAAGTCTAGGATCTGTTGCAATAAGGAAAAGTCAATCAATTACGTAAATGAGTTGATGAATCAAGCTACAAATGAGTGCATGAAGCCCAAGTACTACTCCTACGTGTGGTGACAGGTCTGCATTGATGGCTATCAGTTTAGAAATGAGTGCACAAAAGGAAAGTAACCATTGATTTGAAAAAAAAAAAACCATTGATACAAACCACTTCACAAAACCTCATGCAACCAAACTCAAAGAATCACAAAAAGGTTAATCTATGAAACATTTTCCTCCAAAACAAACAAGTGCAAAGGGTTTGGCTGATGTAGTTTACCTCTTGCCTATGTTGCATGTTTGTTTTGCTTTGCTTCCCCATGAGGTCAAGCCGTGTGGGCCCTACCATGATGTGTGTCAAACATCAACACCATGCATTTGATGGGTCCCCTTTAAATTATGGGATATCCCAAAAATCAGCCGTATACAGAACTCAGGTGGGCCATACCATCTAAACTCATGTGAAGACATGCCTAAAATATATAAAAGCACTTGGTGGGCCTAGTTAGAGTTGAACAGTCCTATTAGTGGCTCTCTGGGGCCACCATGATATATCAGCCATCCATCCATTTTGAAAGATTTCTTTAGGGTATGAAATAAAAAAGAAGGTAGAGTGAAGGCTCTAGTTGACCACACCACATGAAGTAATATGGTGACAATGACCCCCCACTGTTGAAACCTTTCTAGGGCCTACTGTTAAGTTTATTTTTCATCCAACCTATTGATATGGTCACATAGAAGTGAATGAAGGGAAAAATATAAATATTAGCTTGATGACGTCAAGCAGTTTTAACCAGTAGGCAATCACTGCTCACTATTTATTATAAATAAATATGTTTCTTTATGGACTGTTTGATAATTCGAAGCCTGCCTCCACTTTTCTTACTTTGTGGAGTCACTGCTTCAAAATCTACATTACATGAGTTAGTAATGACATGGAGCACTTTTGTTCTTTACTATTTTCTTACAAACTCAATGGTGTGGTTTGAGGGTATTTTTATGTCTTTGTGTTACTGTGGAGCTGATAGTGCACTTGGGGCTATAGCCAAAAGCAACTTTTCTTCTGTATATATTACATATGAAAATCCCAAGTTAGGGGGAAAAATAATAAACTAAGAAAATAAGAAAAAGGAAAGAAAGAAATCCTGGCATTGCAAAAGCTGAGGTGCCACCAAGCATCGGAACCATGCTTTGTCATGAGAAATGTAACAACAGCTCTGAGGCGTATAACTCAAAAAGTGGCAATTTTAGTTATTGATTTCTTTTTCTTTTTCTTTTTCTACGTTGGTTTGAATTTACCCCAGTGCTAGAATTATTCAATCCAGAAATATGCCCCCGGCTGAGTTTCATGTCTTATTTGTGGTTCAAATTAACATTTGCCTATATGTGGGTATGTCTAGTTGGTTTAATCAACATTATTGCTCTGGTGTCATTTTTCTCTAAGCACCATGATGTTTCTCAGCTTGTCTTTGTTTTTTTCTGGTGTCCTTTTTTTTAAAAATATAGATAATCAGCTATCAGATCAGTTTTTGTCTTTGCATTGAAGGGACTCTTGAAGCTAAGCTAACAATCGACTATCATCGATTAGTTTTTTGTCTTTGCATTGACCTCACACATAAAGAACAACAAATAATTTTAAATAAAGAAAAAAGAAAAAGAAAAGAACCATTTCACCTCCAATCCAAAAGGAAAATCGAAACATGTTTAGGCTGCATTTGGAAGATACTATTATTTACAAAATAGGGCCTAGAATTTTGCCACAAGAACTGTTAGACCCGACCTGAGTTCTCATGTGTGCATGTGTATGCATAAGTATGCATTTCGTTCATTTTGGTCCCGTGGTCCTACTGGTCGAATCCTGGCGACTCGCGACCCTTGGATTATGTTGCGGTCATCCTTAAGTTTGGTCACATATACCCGAGACCCATGCCATCTTGTTCGTATCGGCGCCGCGATTCTAACGCTGAGTCCCATGCATTAATCCGACGTGTACATCTGAAGTTATGAGCATTTCATCATGTGGCCCACTTTTTATAAAAATGCATGTGGACCACCTCAATGGCACAATTTCCC
Source organism: Magnolia changhungtana (assembly GCA_030180095.1). Taxonomy (NCBI): domain Eukaryota; kingdom Viridiplantae; phylum Streptophyta; class Magnoliopsida; order Magnoliales; family Magnoliaceae; genus Magnolia; species Magnolia changhungtana. The sequence goes on along the minus strand of JASAUF010000070.1, from coordinate 585,034 downwards.
ATGCATACCACACACACTACACAATTTTCATAGAATAGACACTACCCACCCTAAACACTACCAATAGACCTACTAAGCATAGCACTTTGTTATTGTCACCATAGGCCATTATGGTTTCTGTAACCAATGAGAGAGAGGCCATGATTGCCTCCCTACAACTCTCTCTCTCTCTCTCTCTTTCTCTCTCTTCTCACTCCCTCATTTCTCTCCTTCTTTCTCTCTTGAAAAAAAATAAAATCCAGCAACCTTCTCCCCATCTTCCCTCTATTACAGCCCCATTTTCTATCTAATCCTCTCAATCTAATCATCTAAATCCAATCTCACCCATGGATATGGATCCCTTGGTGAACTAGGAGCTAGGAGGTCCAAGTTTAGAGCAATCTAAGGTGGGTGTACTCATAGAACTTAGGATTTCTAATTTCATGCTCTTAGATCTCCTTTTTTTTATGGGAAGTGTAGGACCCACCAATCAATGGTGGAGATCCTACATCATCCCTTAGTTGTGGCCAAATGGCCTAATTGATGCATGCATGCCCATGCATAGGGTTTTCCCTCTATAGGCCCCCATGATGGAGGATTACTTGGATTCCATGGCATGATAGGTCATCTAGACCTTAGAATCATGATTGGGATGACATCCGAACCATTGATCTTGAATCTAGAACATGCATGTGGTGGATCTTTGATGTAACATATGAATAGAAGGAATGTATGGTGTGATTGATGAAGGGGAGGGCCTCAATGTGGCGGAGCCCCTTCGATCTTGTGGCTGATTCTTTATTTTTTTTCTTTATGATAGAATCCTGATCTTGCATGTGTGGCCCACCTTATAGGCCAACAAAAATCCAGACCAACCATGGAGCTTGGACGCCCATAGCGGTCCATCCTTAGACATGTGCCCCAAAATCTACCTAAATGGGACACATGCAAGGGGTATTTGATGATGGGGAAGGTCTGGACATTTGTGGGGCCCACTGGGGTGGTCCACCACACAAATTCTCGGGCTTAAATCCCATGGAAAACAATTTTTATATTTTAATCCTTTCTATTATATGTTGCTGTCCATAATTATCTGGACAGATTTTTGAGCCATCTTGGGGCCCGATTTTTGGACATTTGGTGAGGATATTTATACCATCTAATATATGATTCTGAAAGGTTCATATCCCACCTAAAAGTACCAAATGTCAGCCCCAACTGACCCTTTTTGGACCTCCAAAAGAGTGAGCCAACATGGGTGATCAACCAGATTTCTGCTACATATGTTGTTGTCCAAATCTGCCTAGACAAATTTTTGGGCCATCTTGGGGCCTGATTTCTGGATCTTTGGTGGAAATACTAAAATAAAATAATATGTGATTCTTGTAACCTTATCACCCATCTACAACCATACCAAATTTCAGCCCCATCTGACCTTCATTGGGGTCCCAAAGGTGTGATCCAAGTGAGGTGGATAGTCTTGATTTTCTGCACTGTTCCAACAACATTTCACCCTGGACAGGTTGGAATTCCAAAATTTATTTAAATACTTTTGGGTGTCTAAAAATTATAAAAATTTATAGAGAGGTGTCACACCCATGTTGGGACCCACCTACAAAATTTTGGAGCCAATGGACGCCTATGCGCACCATGGTAGTGGCTGGACCGGCCCACTATAATATGGTTTCCAGATCAGTCCAATTTTTACGATAAATTGTTTTATGTGAATTAATTAAAATATTTATAGGTGTCCAAAAATTCTAAAATTTTGTGTATGTGTGGTACACCCATGGTAGGATTTACCTAACAAATTTTAGGGCCAATGGACCCCTGTGTACACCGTGGAGAGGGCCGGACTTGCCTATCACGTTGGGACATCCAAGCCTGTCCGATTTTCTGGACAGACTATTTTGTTTAAATTAATTAAAATACAGGAATATCCAAAAATTCAGAAATTTTGTGAGGATTTGGACCATCTATGAAAGTGTCATCCTACAAAATTTCAAACCCAACGAACATTTGAGCTGACTGTGGTACGGCTAGGAGTGGCCCACTAGGCAGAGACACCCAGGCTAGGGCGTCCAGCCTGCTTCGTGGGCCCACCTTGATGTGTTGTATATCCCACCACCCATCCATGTGTGGTCCTTAAGGGATTGATCATTGTCCCTTTTCGGTATTCAATTGGGGCCCATTGGGTAGATTTTTGGGCCTGATACCCTGGGCTCATAGGGCTGCCTACACGTGGAACGCCCCTACCTTGGGCTGTTAGGCCTGCATTCTAATGGCATGGCCCACTTGAAGTAAGTGTTACATATTCCCCCCTTATTATCTTGTGGGACCTACTGTAATATGTGTGGGTCACTATGGGTCAGTAACCCATTTAAATTAAATAAATTTCTGGACTCCAGCAGGCCCAGGAAGTGGGTGGGCTGGAATTCCAGCAAGGGGCCCAAATTTGTGCATAGTTGATCTTTTGGAGCCTTAGCGGCCCACCAGATTTAAGGGAGTATTGCACACACTCTTTGCCCTCCTTCGTTAGACATTTTGGGATTAATTAGTGCCCCTTGAGGCCCACCTTTGTGGTGGTTCGTGGGCTAGCCTTAACCAGAATTTTTTTATAGCTTTATAAGCCCAATGGCCTGGAAACCTATCCCTTGAGCCCAAGATTGTGCAAGGGCTGACCTTATTGATTCACGGGCCCAATGGGCCGTCTACAAGCTGATCATGTGTATTTATTAGCCTTGATGTCCTCATAAAATGCTTAATTGTAGGCTGACTTGCAAGGCCCACATAAATGTATATTATGGAGGACCTTACTAAGTCTTTGGGCTGGTGTGGCAAGGCCCACACTATCAGTATAGGCCTTGCCCATGTATATTCTTGGATTTACAGGCTGCCTTCAAGTCCACCATAATGTATGAATTGGATGGCTTTTGTTTGGGCCATTTCTTTTGGGCCCATTATGTGATATATTATATACATGTTTGTATTAGCAAGTAGGCCTTGTGGACTCAGTTCTTTTGGATAGGCCCATTGATCTTGGGCCTATACTCTCTTATCTATTGTGATGGGCTTAGGGGCAATAATACATAAGAAATTGGGCCCTTGGCTGCCCACTAAACTGACCCTGTACTTGGGCCAAAAGTGAGGCCCAACTCACTTGTGTTAAATGTGAAACTTGCCCATGTAAATGAATTACTGGGCTACCCATGAAGCTCACCACAACATGTGGAATTATGACCTTTGTGGTTGGGCCTAAACCTTACTTGAGGGCCCACTATATGGCCTATGAGTTGGGCTTGGTGTATGGTCCATTAGGCCATGCATTGTGGGCTTTAAACCTTACATTATATGAGTAGTGGTGGGCTACCTCTTGAAAACCAATTGAGGTTAGATGTCCTCCTGGGTGATCCTAAGGTAGGCCCATAGGTTTCTCTATGGATGGTTAAAGGCCCACCATAGACCCTAGGCCATTTGTTTAAGGCTCAATGTGTATGTATGTGGAACCTACCTTAATGCATGATTGGTCCAGGCCGTTCAAGCCTTGGATCGCCCGATTATGGAAGCACTCTCTGCCTTGGGTTGCTGCTGGACTCACAACCCAGTAACAGGCCCACTTGATCTTTTCATGATATATACACACTCTCCATCTGGTAGGGTCTCCCAGTGAGTATAGTTGGCCTTCATGAGATTATTCCCACATAGTTAAGTAATTTCTGGACCTTAACAGACCCAGGAAGTCAAACGGTCCAAAATTTTATCAAAGGACCTTAAATGTACATTGTTATAGTTGAGACTTTAGTTGGCTGTGGGGCCCACCATATTGAGAACTTGTGTATGTGTTACATGTTTCTATTTTCTTATAATCTTTGGACTTAATCGGTGCATTCTTTTGGGTCACCTTTAGTGATCAAATGAGGACCCCATCTTAGATCAGATTTTTGGGACATCCCTTAGGGCTAAAGTGGGCTGGGACGTCCTAGCTTGGCCCAACCATACATTGGGCCAACTTCCACCATTTTGATGGACTTGTGGGCTGAGGTAAGGATAGTATTGGGCTCTTGGTTGCTCACTTAAATCGCTAGTTATTGGGCTGATGTAGTGGGGCCCATTTCATTCAAACTTAAACTTATTTAGTCGTATATTGTGTACGCAGGCTGCCCACCAAGTCCAACTCAATGCATGGATTCTATGGCCATTGAGAATTGAGCCTTGGGCCTTAATTCTCCTCTTAGGGCCCATATTGTTAAAATTGGTATTATATCTTTTTATGGCCTATTATGAGGGATATATGTATATGGTTACCTATATTCTTATCTTGAATGTAGGCCTTGGGCCTTGTATCCATATAGCTCGTGGTTGAGATGCCTCTTGGGGAATGGTGGTTAAATGTCCCCATTACGGACCCCTCTAGGCCTGATTGTATCTAAATGTGATTAGATGCTCATCTTAAACTCTTGCTAAACTCACTTCTGTGTTACTTAGACACGTAGTTGTATGCTTAGACTCGTGGGCTACCCCAGGTAAATGGGCCCCCACTAGACGTAGAATTTCTTATGGATATTGTCTAAATACCTAGTCTTGGTCCCTTCTTGGATAGGAGGAGTGTACTACTTTGTATATTGCCGCATAATGCGTCTAGACCCATCTTCATGGCCCATGTGCATCATTGTATGCTTGGATGACACTGTGTGTGTGGTTATGATTGTGCTATTGGGCATTGCATGTTGTATTCCTGAGGGACATAGTATTCTCTCTTGAGCACGTTGGATGCTTGGAATTGATGCATAAGTGATTGTATGATTCATACATCTGGCATTGCATAACATATGAGCATTATCGCCCTTGCTTCATTAGGGTTGTGGCCTCCATAGATATATCATGGATGGCCATGTTTGGACACTGAAAATGTTACTTGAGCATACCGTGTGCATAGGATGCCTATGGGTGAAAATTTCAAAACTTCCATGGTACCAAGGATCTGCTCCAACGGCGTGACCGGGTGGAATATAGGAGCACATGAGGGCCTCATACCGTTAGGTCGTGACTCTCACTGTCGTGTAGTCAGTTGGATAGGGGTGTGGCCTTACTTGCCTGATGTAAGGGGGCATTGCTAGGCTGAGTCTGACTAGATCGTGAATGGGTCCTCTACCTTTAAGCCTTGCTGGTGATTGGTTGTCCACAGGAAGGGTAGTGAGGTCTCTTACGCTCATTTGACTGTACGGGGTCTGTAGAGCGGCAGTCATCCAGTAGTGTAATGGACCCTAGTGATTTCCTTATAATGGAAATGTACTTGATATGTGGATTGGATATGAGTACTGACATTACTTCACATTGCATTTGCGTCGGCTATGTAAGCCTCATATTGCATTACAGTACTCATTGCATTACAGTACTCATTGCATTCAGTACTCATCACATTATAGTACTCACTACATTACAGTACTCATTGCATTATATAGCCTTGGTATGGCTTCCTGCATTATCGTACTACCTTGGTATAACTTCTTTCATTCATGATAGCCTTGGTAGGGCTAGTGGTATTGGTATTGATCACGACTCCCTTCTGCATTCTCTATCTTCTTCTGAGCACCATTGTCACACACTTTCACCACCTTCTAAGCTTTCTATAAGCTTATGCACGATTGATGCGTGTAGGAGATTCTAGGCAGGCGTTGCAGTGGCAGAGTTTGGATTAGAGCTGAGCTTGAGGACCCAGTGTTACAGACTTCCTTTCTTCCTTCTATTATCTTATGTATGTCCTTTTGGACCTTATGGATACTTGTAAAAGTTCAAATTCTTAGTGGATTTTATGATGTGTGCCTTTGTTATTCTAAGATTTACTTGTCGTGATCTTGGGTATGCTCGTATTGGTAATGATTATACTATCATGAAAATCTCCTTGTAGGATCTCAGGATCGGAACCTGCCTCAGGAGCCGAGAATGGGGTACTACGGACGCTGTTGAGGCCAGAACCGGCTATCGAGTTCCTTGTGAGTCCGGTTACCGAGTCTGGAGCGTGACAAGAACACTCTTGTAAGTAGGCTTAAATAGGTTCCTCCTTTTTCTTTGTGGAAGATACTATTATTTGCGAAATAGGGCCCAAAGAATAGGTTTCTCCTTTTCCTTCTAAATCTCTTGTAACTCCTTTGGAATAATTAGATAATTGCTTTGGTGCAAGCAGGACATGGAATTACTCAGGCATGATTTTGGGGTATGTTGATTGTTTTTTTTTTGTGCAGGATTCTTCTGGTATCTTTTGGGATAATGACAGTTTAGCAGCTCTATTGGCTTTGGAATTAAAAGTAGATCTTCTTGTTATGTTGAGTGATGTGGCCGGCCTATATAGTGCTCCTCCTAATGAAGCTCATTCAAAGCTTATATATACATATGTAAAAGAGACACATCAAGGGACGATAACATTTAGAGACAAATCGAGGGTAGGAAGAGGGGGTATGACTGCTAAAGTAAAAGCTGTTGTTTGTGCAGCCAGTTCAGGACCCCTATTGTTATTACCAGGTACTTCTCTACATTTTATTCTTTTCAATATATGACAGTATCCTTTTCGGTACTTTTGACGTGCGCTTAAGCTTTTAGCTTTTAATTATATAGATGTGTTTCAAAGTTTTTAATCAATCAGAAAAAGGAAACTTCCAAGGAACCAACTAATCTGGGACATTTGGTAAAAAATAGCAGAAAGAAAATGTCAAGTTGAAACGTTAGCATCGAATCAATCTCTAGTCAAATGCTTCACTTAACTACATTAGGCAGCAAACTGAAGTTCTCAGCTGCTATTGTATTCTGTCATTTACCTGGCTGAACTCTATTTCATTTTCCATCTCTTTTGAATGGTTTTGGTATTGATAACATCATAAAAGTAATTCAAGGAAAACGTATCAGCACTCTCTTTATTCAGCATGCAATTTTAGGGTGTCCACGTAAACAAGTTTGCTTTGCTCCGGAGATGGCGATTCTGGCAAGAGAATGTTCAAGGCGACTTGAGTAACGTCACATTATTTCCCTTGATAACAAGGGTTGCATTCTTGTGTTTGAAAATTTCCCCTTTCTTTTTCTCGCATTTTTTGGCAGATTTGTTACATGTGTAACTCTTTAAAGTTTAAGCATGTCCCTTCTTTTAACTCCTAAATGTATAAAGCATGCTGTCTTTTTTTGTTCTTGGAGAAAGTGATTCTCATTGTCTGAGTGTGAAATATGCAATTTTTTTTTCATTGCAGGGCCTATCTTCGCAAGACCGAAGAAAATTTTTACTGGACATTGTTGATGCCCAGAATGGTTATAATCTAGATTAGCTCATATCCTTCTTCTTTTTTGCACTAGCCACCGTTCTCTTTAAAATTCTCAAGTATAGCTTTGTATCCAGATTGCAGATGGGCTCGTATTAGATAAGACATCATGTCCCTTGGGCGTTCTCCTGATTGTTTTTGAGTCTCGACCTGATGCACTTGTTCAGGTATGAAGATATGACTTATTTTCAGTAGTTGAGCACTATAAGAATCCTACTCTCCCAAAAATTCTTCCATATGCTCCCAGTTGAGTTTTTTATTGTTTGTCTTTCCTTCTAAAAACATTTATTATTTATCTTTTGGCATGCTCTGTGCTTATTATAACTTGTAGGTTGAATAAGAGTTTAGACATGCACAGTGAATAATTGTGAACCAGGACATTGCTGATGCCCAGAATGGTAATTGAAGGCTTGAAACAGCAAATCCCCAATAAAACTATTTACTATTAGCAAAAAATCAAATTAGATGTGGTTTAGTGAACAGTTTAGGATTAGTGAAAACTCAACATCTATATGTATTTCTCAATTAAATGAAACACATCTATGCTTAAAGGAAAATGACCCAACTAGCTAAACCCCCAAAAGAAAAACTGTTTATTATTAGCCAAAAAAATCTAATTAGAAGAGGTTTATCAAACAATTTAGGATTAGCAAATTTCAAAATCTATATGGATTTGTCAATTAAATGAAAGATATTTGAAAAAAAAAAAAAAAAAACCTTGTATAAGATGAGATAAAACAGCTAAACTCCAATAGAACTTTTTTACCATTAGAACAAACCTAATTAGAGGCAGTTTGTTGAAAGATTTAGGATTAAAGAAAATTCAACATCTATCTAGAATTCTCAATTAAATGAAACATATACATAAAGGAAAAAGACCCACCTTGTATAAGATGAGATAGGAATAGTAATGTAAGGATTTTCAAGCACAAAATCTAGAAAAACCAGGTTCTATGAAAGAAGTAAAATACCCTATTTTCTTTGATTGAAAACAAGTCCAAAGCATCTATCTGTTTAAAAGAGAAAAGCCACACAAAAAAATAAAAATAAAAAATCAAAGTAGTACAACATCCAGTACTTTCATAGCAACACAAAATAAAAGGGGAAAAGGAAAACTCCTTTTACCAGTCTTTCATCTCTTGGAAAATGGAGCTCAAAAACAATCTTTTAAAACAAGAGAAACCACTTTGTAGTAATAAGAATCCAATCTAGAAAACATCACTACAAAACTAGAAAAATCTACCTCTAAACTGCAAAAGCACAAATTACCATCATTACTATTTATAGAAGATTCTAAACATGTTTGTATATTTTCTCAAACAAAAGAATCCATGGTTTCTAACTGTGGATTAAATGCACCAATCAACTATTTATATAATCAAATCAGTATAATTTTTGGTATATGCTTCACCTAAATTATGGCTAAAAATTTGAATGGTTTAATTTTAGTTCTATGGTACATGTGCAATGTCATATTGGTTGTGTATTAACTATTGTGCTATCGAAGCTCTGTGTGTGTGTGTGTGTGTGTGTGTGTGTGTGTATAGTTGTGTTTAACAGAGAGGATGTGGCCCAATTTTCCATGCTCAAATGGACCAACCAATATGCCACAGTTCGGGCTGGGTGGTTTTGAGAGTGGCAAGTAATATGTTTGTTGTTATCTTCCAAAAAAAAAAAAACTGCGATTCAGGTAACTATGGGCATATGGGTGATGCAAGGTTCTATAACTACTATGTTTCCTTATGGGGCAGCTGTTTGAAGGTCGGGGAAAGCTGATTTGTTATATTGTGTCTTTTTGCTATTCTTTCCAGCATTCATAAAGAGAGGAGCCATCCCCATTTCCAAGACAGTCAAAGTCTTCCCATCAATCGAGTGTTTGGTCAAATCATAAGATCCCTTGTAAGTTGGGCTATTGTAGGGAATTAGAGGCATTGAAAATAAGGAGCTTGAACTGCTGGAATATAGTGCCATCTCAGGTGGAGATGGTCTGTTCAAGGAACTGTAATGCAGCAAGCACAATGAGCCTGTAGTCATTGGCTCATTATTAGTTCTATGACTCATATAAGTGCCATTTTTTCTTATTGTAATGAAATTTCATGCATGCTGCTGGTATATTCCTTTCTTTTACTTTGTTTAAGAATAGAAGATGTATTTGTAGTAGATGTTGTACTTGTTTATACATTTATCAGCATATATGTGATTGCAAAAGGTATTATCATCACATCTTCACTTCTACTAATTCTTATTATTTTTACTTGGTTATTTTCATCTGTAGTCAGCATTTTCATCTATAGTTATCAAACACTTGTGGTGAGACAGGGCTTTACTCCAAGGAGGATTCGTCTACAAATTTCTCATACTCCTAGCAAGGGCAGTGAGTTGAGCAGGGACAGAGAATGCTATGAGCCACAAATGGCTTGTACTACCAGCAAGGATAGTGAGTTGAACAGGGACAAAATGCCGTGAGGCTGAAATGGTAATATCTAAGGTGAGATATTGTCCTGATTGACTCCTTAAAAGGAGAATTAAGGTAGTGTTTGAATGTACCTTCAAATCATGGTTGAAGGGGGCTAGTTACATCCTGTGTATATTGAGGAAGGACAAGTTTGCGCTAGTTGAAAAAAAAGGGGGCCAGTTTCGTCATTATTGCATTTGTATTTTGAGGATGGACCTTTTGTCATTTCTTTTTCAATTGCCCTTCTCTTGTTGTAGAAGGGTGGGTCACATATAGGCAGAACAACCATTTTTAGGCAATGACTCGGGTGGGCCAAGAGCTTAAAAATAAACATAGACAGAAAATGCTTGCAATGAATGTTTATGAGTACTTAGTAATTTTAGAGTCCTTGGTTAGGGTTTGGGCTGAAAGTATGAGTGCTGGAGCCGACGCTTTCGAAGTCCGAACTCATTCTTTTGAAAAATAGAAAAATGAGAATATTAGTAAATATGGATTTTCTTGTTAAGAAGAAAATGGAAGATGGATTGAAAAAACATAAAAGAGATTTTTTTTTTCTTCTTCTTGGCTTCAAGAGAGAGAGACGGAGAGGTGACAGTGGGGAAATCGAGGGAGAGAGTGAGGGAATGAAGTGGCCGCGTGAGATTTGAATATATCTCATTTCCCCTTATTTAATTATATAAAGTTTTTACATTTTATTTAATTAGTATCCACATTGTAAATAACATTTCCTTTATTCTCTCTAGTAATAACTAGTTTTTCTAATATTGTTTATATGTTGGCTTATTTGTGCATTGGCTGAGGTGTCTTATTTTTTTTTTTTGGTCTGCTATCAGGAATGGAATGTATGTTTGAGTTCATAGTCAGTTGAAAGGGTTTCAAGGAAAACAACATGTTGTTCCCTTCTCGGTTAGGTATACATTTACCTTTTTGTCAATTTCATGTGCTTCCAAATAGTCACCAATATAGCAATGCATTGTTCTATGTGCATTTTCAAGTCATATTGCAAGTTAGTGGTTGATCCAAGTGAAGTTTCTTTTTTACTATCAACGAAGTGACACTTGCACCTTTTGTTAGTAACCAAGTATGTCTTTAGTCTTGTTAGTAGCCATAACCTTATTTCATATCAATTACCATGTAAGATGTGTAATGTGAGGTTAATGTGTCCAACTAATAGTCGTGTTTATGAATTTGCTCGAAATTAATGGAGCAGACCCGGATGTGCATCGGAGCTATCCGGATGAGTGGGAGTCCCTGAAAGGTGGGAACCGCTATTATGACCATGATGAAGCTGTCAATTTTCTATGGACAGCATTGGAGGGGCCTGGCCATTTGGATAGGCCGTGTTTATGTATTTGGTCAAAATTAATGGAGCAGACCCGGATGTGCGTCGGAGCTATCCGAATGAGCGGGAGTCCCTGGAAGGTGGGAATCGCTGTTATGACCATGATGAAGCTATTCATTTCCTATGGACAATATTGGAGGGGCTTGACCATTTGGACAGGCCGTGTTTATGTATTTGGTCAAAATTAATGGAGCAGACCTGGATGTACGTCGGAGCTATCCGAATGAGCGGGGGTCTCTGGAAGGTGGGAACCGCTGTTATGACCATGATGAAGCTATCCATTTCCTATGGCCAGCATTGGAGGGGCCTGACCATTTGGACAAGTCGTGTTTATGTATTTGCTCAAAATTAATGGAGCAGACCCGGATGTGCGTCAGAGCTATCTGAATGAGCGGGGGTCCGTAGAAGGTGGGAACCGCTGTTATGACCATGATGAAGCTGTCCATTTCCTATGGACAATATTGGAGGGGCCTGACCATTTGGACAGGTCGTCTTTATGTATTTGCTCAAAATTAATGGAGCAGACCTGGATGTGCGTTAGAGCTATCCGGATGAACGGGGGTCCCTGGAAGGTGGGAACTACTGTTATGACCATGATGAAGTTGTCCATTTCCTATGGACAGCATCGAAGGGGCTTGGCCATTTGGACAGGCCGTGTTTATATCTATATTTGCAGGGACCACACCCTTAATCTAAACCACACCCTAAACCTATAACCTATAACCTAAACCTATACTTATAACCTAAACCTATTCTTAAATCCCAAAACCTATAACCTAAACCTAAACCTAAACATATAACCCATAACCTAAGCCTATACCTAAACCTAAACCTATAACTTAAGTCTAAACCTATAACCTATAACTTAAACCTATAACTTAAACTTAAACCTGAACCTAAACCTAAACCTAAACCTATATAACCTAAACCTAAACCCTATAACTTAAACTTAAACCTATAACCAAAACTTAAACCTAAACCTCGAACTTGAACCTAAACCTAAACCCCACCTAAACCTATAACCTATAACCTAAACCTACACTTATAACCTAAACCTAAACCTATAACCTAAACATATAACCTTAACCTAAACATAAAACCTAAACCTAAACCTATTCTCAAATCCCAAAACCTATAACCTATAACCTAAACCTTAACCTAAACCTAAACCTAAAACTCAAATGTAAACCCGATCTCGAACCCGAACACGATTTCCTAAACCTAAACCTTAACCTATTCTCAAATCCCTAACCTAAACCTACACCTAATCCTAATCTAAACTCCCTAACCTAAATATAAACCTATACTTGAAAACCCAAACCTAAACCTAAATGTATTCTCAAATCCCTAAATGTAAACCTACACCTAATCCTAATCTCAACTCCTAAACCTAAACTTGAAAACCTTAACCTAAACTCGATCCTAAACCCGAACCCGTATTTCCTAAACCTAAACCTTAACCTATTCTCAATTCCCTAAATCTATAACCTATAACCTATAACCTAAACCTAAACATAAACCTTAACCAAAACCAATAACCTAAACCTTATACCTATAACCTAAACTTATAACCTTAACCTAAACCTAAAACCTAAACCTAAACCTAAACCTAAACCTAAGCCTAAACCTAAAACCTAAATGTATTCTAAAATTCCTAAACCTAAACCTACACCTAATCCTAATCTCAACTCCTAACCTAAACCTAAACCTAAACTTGAAAACCTAAACCTAAACCCGATCCTGAACTCGAACCCGATTTCCTAAACCTAAACTTATAACCTTAACCTAAACCTATTCTCAAATCCCAAAACTTATAACCTAAACCTAAACCCATATAACCTCAACCTAAACCTAAAACTTAACCTATAACCTAAACTCAATTTCCTAAACCTTAACCTATAACCTAACCTAAACCTAAACCTATAACCCGAACCCGATTTCCTAAACCTAAACCTTAACGTATTCTCAAATCCCTAAACCTAAACCTACACCTAATCCTAATCTCAACTCCCTAACCTAAACCTAAACCTAAACCCGATCCTGAACCCGAACACAATTTCCTAAACCTAAACTTATAACCTTAACCTAAACCTATTCTCAAATCTCAAAACCTATAACCTAAACGTAAACCTATATAACCCTAACCTAAACCTAAAACTTAACCTATAACCTAAACCTTAACCTATAACCTTAACTTATAACCTAAACCTATAACCTAAACTCGATTTCGTAAACCTTAACCTATAACCTAACCTAAACCTAAACCTATAACCCAAAGCCGATTTCCTAAACCTAAACCTTAATGTATTCTCAAATCCCTAAACCTAAACCTACACCTAATCCTAATCTCAACTCCCTAACCTAAACCTAAACCTAAACTTGAAAACCCAAACCTAAACCCGAACCCGAATCCACACCCGATTTCCTAAACCTAAACCTTAACCTATTCTCAATTCCCTACAGCTATAACCTATAACCCAAACCTAAAACCTAAACCTAAACCTAAACCTAAAACCTAAATGTGTTCTTAAATCCCTAAACCTAAACCTACACCTACACCTAATCCTAATCTCAACTCCCTAACCTAAACCTAAACCTAAACTTGAAAAACCCGATCCCGAACCCGAACCCGATTTTTTAAACCTAAACCTTAACCTATTCTCAATTCCCTATACCTGTAACCTATAACCAACAGATAACCTTAACCTAAAACCTAAACCATTTCCTAAACTTAAAACCTAAATGTGTTCTCAAATCCCTAAACCTGCACCTGCACCTAATCCTAATCTCAACTCCCTAACCTAAACCTAAACCTAAACCTAAAATTGAAAACCCAAACCTAAACCCGATCCCGAACCCGAACCCGATTTCCTAAACCTAAACCTTAACCTATCCTCAATTCCCTACGACTATAACCTATAACCTACTTATAACCTAAACCTATAACCTAAACCAAAATGTAAACCTAAAACCTAAATGTGTTCTCCAATCCCTAAACCTAAACCTACACCTAATGCTAATATCAACTCCCTAACCTAAACCTAAACTTGAAAACCCAAAGAAAAACCCGATCGCGAACCCGAACCCGATTTCCTAGACCTAAACCTTAACCTATTCTTAATTCCCTACAACTATAACCTATAACCTACCTATAACCTAAACCTAAATGTAAACCTAAAACCTAAATGTGTTCTCCAATCCTGAATCTTAAACCTACACCTAATGTTAATCTCAACTCCCTAATCTAAACCTAAACCTAAACCTAAACTTGAAAACCCAAACCAAAACCCGATCCCGAACCCGAACCCGATTTCCTAAAGCTAAACCATAACCGATTCTCAATTCCCTACGGCAATAACCTATAACCTACCTATAACTTAAACCTATAACCTAAACCTAAACCTAAAACCTAAATGTGTTGTCAAATCCCTAAACCTAAACCTACACCTAATGTTAATCTCAACTCCCTTACCTAAACCTAAAACTAAGCTTGAAAACCCAAAACAAAACCCGATCCCGAACCCGAACCAGATTTCCTAAACCTAAACCATAACCGATTCTCAATTCCCTATAGCTATAACCTATAACCTATCTATAATCTAAACCTAAAACTTAAACCTAAACCTAAACCTAAAACCTAAATGTGTTCTCAAATCCCTAAACTTAAACCCACACCTAATCCTATTCTCAACTCCCTAACCTAAACCTAAACCTAAACTTGAAAACCCAAACCTAAACCCGAAACCGAACCCGAACCCAATTTCTAAACCGAAACCTTAACCTATTCTCAATTCCCTACAACTATAACCTATAACCCAAACCTAAAACCCAAACCTAAAACCTAAACCTAAACCTAAAACCTAAATGTGTTCTCAAATCCCTAAACCTAAACCTACACCTAATCCTAATCTCAACTCCTAACCTAAACCTAAACCTAAACTTGAAAACCCAAACCTAAACCCGATCCCGAACCCGAACTCGATTTCTGAACCTAAACCTTAACCTATTCTCAATTCCCTATAACTATAACCTATAACCTACCTATAACCTTAACCTAAAACCTAAACCATTTCCTAAACTTAAAACCTAAATGTGTTCTCAAATCCCTAAACCTAAACCTACACCTAATCCTAATCTCAACTCTCTAACCTAAACCTAAACCTAAACTTGAAAACCTAAACCTAAACCCGAACTCGAACCCACACCCGATTTCCTAAACCTAAACCTTAACCTATTCTCAATTCCCTATAGCTATAACCTATAACCCAAATCTAAAACCTAAACCTAAACCTAAACCTAAAACCTAAATGTGTTCTCAAATCCCTAAACCTAAACCTAATCCTAATCTCAACTCCCTAACCTAAACCTAAACCTAAACTTGAAAACCCAAACCTAAACCCGATCCCAAACCCGAACCCATTTTTAAAACCTAAACCTTAACCTATTCTCAATTCCCTATACCTATAACCTATAACCTACCTATAACCTTAACCAAAAACCTAAATGTGTTCTCAAATTCCTAAACCTAAACCTGCACCTAATCCTAATCTCAACTCCCTAACCTAAACCTAAACCTAAACTTGAAAACCCAAACCTAAACTCGATCCCGAACCCGAACCCAATTTCCTAAACCTAAACCTTAACCTATCCTCAATTCCCTACAGCTATAACCTATAACCTACCTATAACCTAAACCAAAACGTAAACCTAAAACCTAAATGTGTTCTCCAATCCCTAAACCTAAACCTGCACCTAATGCTAATCTTAACTCCCTAACCTAAACCTAAACCTAAACTTGAAAACCCAAAGCAAAACCCGATCCCGAACCCGAACCTGATTTCCTAAACCTAGACCTTACCCTATTCTCAATTCCCTACAACTATAACCTATAACCTACCTGTAACCTAAACCTAAATGTAAACCTAAAACCTAAATGTGTTCTCCAATCCCTAATCCTAAACCTACACCTAATGCTAATCTCAACTCCCTAACCTAAACTTAAATCTAATCTTGAAAACCTAAACCAAAACTCGATCCCGAACCCGAACCCGAACCCGATTTCCTAAAGCTAAACCATAACCGATTCTCAATTCCCTACAGCTATAACCTATAACTTACCTATAACCTATAACCTATAACTTAAACCTAAACCTAAACCTAAAACCTAAATGTATTTTATTTTCAGGCGAGGCTGACGAGGCAGAGGGAGGAGCAGGAGAGGATGAGGATAGAGGAGCATGCGAGGCTGAGGGAGGAGCAGGAGAGGAGGATGGAGGAGATGCGGGTGGAGCATGAGCGATGGATAGCGGATATGTTTCAGGCTCTCGCCGCACGCTTACCCATCGATGCCCCACCACCTCCACCTCCATCTTTGTGATTTTTTGTATTTTATTTACGATGTTAAGCTTATATGTATTTATGCATGATGTAGTTTATATTTGGATGGATTTATTTATGTACTTTGGAGTTAAATGGATGTGAATGTGAATGTGAATATGATGAAATATATTACATAACAGGTGTATATCAAGAATTTTGTGTGGAAAAAAAAAAAAAAACTTTTACCTACGAAAATTTTCGTAGGTAAAAGTCTCATCAAAGTTTTTACCTACGAATATTTTCATAGGTAAAAGTCTCATCCAAGCTTTTACCTATGAAAATGTTCATAGTTAAAAGTCCCATCCATGTTTTTACCTACGAAAATATTCGTAGCTAAATGTTTTGTAAGTATTTTTACCTATGGTATCATTCATAGGAAAATGTTTGGTAAATATTTTTACCTACGAAAATTGTGGTAGGTAAAAGTTTTCTAAGTATTGTTACCTACAAATATATTTGTGGGTAAAAGTCTTGTAAATACCTTTTAGCTACGAAACTGTTGGTAGGTAAAAAGTGTTTTCAATATTTTTAGTTACGAAAATATTTGTAGGTAAAAAGTCTTGTAAATATTTTTAGCTACGAAATTGTTAGTAGGTAAAAAGTGTTTAAATATATTTAGCTACGAAATTGTTGGTAGGTAAAAAGTGTTTTGAATATTTTTAGCTAGGAAAATATTCATAGGTAAAAAATCTTTAAATATTTTTAGCTACGAAATTATTGGTAGCTAAAAAGTCTTGTAAATATTTTTACCTACAAAATTATTCGTAGGTAAAAGGTTTTGTCAATATTTTTTCCAACGAAAATTAGCGTTGGTAAAATGTTTTGCCTACGAAATATTTCGTCGGCAAAAGTCTTACCTTTGCCACCGAATTTTTTTTTTCGCGGGTAAAAGGTTTTCCCCTCGGACTTTTAGCAAGGAATTTGCCAACGAAAATTTTCGTGGGTAAAAGTTTTTGCCTACGAAAATCAGACTTTTGCCTACAAAAATTTTTATTGGTAAAAGTGGCTTTTCTTGTAGTATATGATCTGAAAAAGTGAACTTGGCTAGAGTCATAAGGGCTTTGACTTCATTACCCGACTTGGTTTTAGAATCTTCTGATTCAGAAGAGGCCTCAGAGCCAGAAGATTCATCCCAAGTAGCCAACATACCTTTCTTTTTTAGGTTTGTCCTTTTTAGGACACTTATTTACTAGATGCCCATATTCATGGCAGTTGTAACGTTGACAATCTTTTAAAGATTTCCAGGTTTTAGATTTCGATCTTTTCTTTTCATTAGGTTTTTGAAAATTAACCCTCTTTTTACTTTTGAAAATCTTGTAAAACTTTTTACCTAAAAGGGCCATATCATCTTCAGAATTTTCTAAATTAGAATTACTATTTTCTTAAGAAATACATTTAGAAGATTTAAGGGCGATAGATTTACCGTTAGGAGCTTTAAAAGTTAACTCATAGGTTTGTAAAGAGCCAACTAATTCTTCTACCCTCGTATTATCCGTATCATGAAGTTCTTGGATCACGGTCACCTTTGAATTGAACCGTTCAGGGAGTGAGCGTAGTATCTTTGCACAGAATTTACTTTCTAGGATTTATCACCGAGATCCCACATAGAGTTGACAATGTCATTCAATCTAGTATAAAAGTCCATGAAAGTTTCACTTTCCTCCATACATATTTTCTCAAATTTGGTTGTGAGGATTTGGACTTTAGATTTCTTGACAATTGTTGTTCCCTCGTGTGTCATTTCTAAAATATCCCAGGTTTGCTTTGCAGTATCACAGGATATAATTCTCTTGAATTCATCCAGTGATAGTGCGCAAGTTATGGCATTTAAAGCCTTTGCACTGGCACTACTCTCATTTTTCTAAAGAGTGGTCCAAGAAAAATAAGGTGTGACTTTCATATATTTGGATCCATTGATACTAGTTACTTTAGTGGTAGGAGGGGTCCATTCAGTTACTGTCTTGCCACACGCTCTCATCCATGGATTTTAAGAAAATCCTCATTCTGGCTTTCCAATAGGCATAATTGGAGCCATCAAATGGTCGAGGCCTAGTGACTGAAAGGCTATCAAAATTTGACATCTTAAATAGCTTAGATCGATTAGCTCAAGAAATAAATTCAAAAAGAAAAATTAAAAGCGAGCTATTAGGCTTTGATACCACTTGAAAAGGCCGAGCTATTAAGTCTTAGAGGGGGGGGGGGACTATGCCAAATTAAAAATTAACAGCGGAATTTAAACAAAATAAAAATATTAATAACACATAAACAATCTCACAATGCTGAAATTAAATACAACCTCAAATGTACGAGTATTGAGAGATTGATATATATGTTGTTCTAAGGACAACCTTACACCAAAAAACAAAGGTTTATGGTAGGACAACCTAATTCCTAGAAAGGTCTGTGTATCAAAAACTTAAACTAATACAGAGGAATAAAGAAATAAATAGAAAGGAAAGAAATCTAAGTTATTACAACATTCCCACACTTGCATAAAAGAAATTACAACATTCTCCACAAATGCAAAAATAAAATTACTAACATCCACAAAAAGAAATAAACAATCACACCACAAGAACAAAAATTATAGTGGTTCGCTTGTATGTTCACTAACTGTTTAGAAAAATAACCACACAACTACTCCACTCCTAATATCCTCACACAGTGGATATTAACGTTCACTATGAAAATAGGTTTTTCTAGGTTCACCTAAAACCATCACAATTGTGTCTTTCAAGTGGGCTTACACAATTTAAAAAACCCCACACTTTGAGTTTTCTGGATCACGTCAGACAAATCCAAACAAAGAGATTTTTCTGGCACAATTTCAATGAAAGCAAAATAAAGAATTTACAAAAACTATAAAATACCTGGATGTTCTCTTTTTGATGTAGCCCGGAAGAACCAAATCGGAGTAGAAGTTCAATGTCCACACTCAATTATGAAATGGTTCTAGGTTCTAAATTGATTTTAAATTAAATCAAGTTGGGCTAGCTCTATTTGATTTTGATTCCAAGAAAAGGGAAAGTCTCAATCCCTTCTTCAAATATGATTGGAATAAAGAATACAAAATCAAATATAACAAAGATAAATTAAGAGAATATTAAATGAGCACAATATAGCTTAAAAAGATGAATAACTTATCTCTTAGAGTGGCGTATTGATTTAGCTTGAATTGAATATAAAACTCTAAAATTCGTGTTCTATTTATAGTTGTAGAAATCGCACTCTCGACTGGTCCTGAGGTCGGCATGACTGGTCGTAGGACTAATAGATTTTTGAAATTTTGAGCGCGATAGGATAGAGCCGTTCCACGACTAGTCATAGGCTCTACTCGACTGGTTGAGTGACCTCTACGACTGGTCGAGTCCTGTCCATGAACCACTTTTAGTCGCTGGACTTTGAGTCAAGGCTGCAGGACTGGTCGAGCATAAACGAGCACTGTTCACACGACCGGTTGAGCAGTCTCCCGGACTGGTCGAGGCTTTAACAAAAATTCCTAAAAATCAGTAACAACCTTATGACTAGTCGAGGAATTATTGGACTGGTCAAGCCAGTGCTAGGACTAGTCGAGCAAAGTCCAAGACTAGTCGAGAAATAGTCAATGCACTTATAAAGTGACTCAATTTAAATTATGTATACAAAATGACCTACCCTATGGTCAATCTAGGGTCCTTCATACCTTATCCATGATGTATGAACATTGAAACTTCTTTTCCTTCGGTTAATAGATTTTCTTTGAAGTTCATGACGCTTGAGATCTTGACATTCGTAGAAGCTTGAACTCGAGACTTCTAAAGCTTGAATTTATGACATATTAAAGCTTGAGCTTGAGGATCAAAGTATAGAAAATTTTTCTTAACTTGAATGAAGCCTTGAAAAACTTGAACTCTTGAAGCTTGTAAGCTTGAATTCACACTTGATGTTGTACTTGATCATGAACAAGTAATCTTACATTTGAAGATCTTGAAGGAAAGCCCATTGGAAAGACCATTGTCCTTGCACTGTCTTGAATATATTGATGTGCTACACAAGACACAGTTTCCAAGAGGTTTTGGCACTATAAAATTTGACAATTTATAGGAGCTGGTGAATTTATGGGGCCTACTCCAACCTACTCCAGATTCACTACTTATAGCAGAAGCATAAACAATTCCAAGTTCTCCCTGTATCACATCTATCATGCTCAAAGCAGAGGCCTGATCTTCCAGGGGCCTAGCGGCTTGTGGACCCAAACCATGTGAAGTCCTGGGATTCTGAGGATTTACTGATGCAGATGAGGTAATACAGCCTCAGTTATCCACCCTCTCCATCGTATAGGAAATTCTAGCAATTAAAGTAAAAGCATAGAATTTTTTTTTTTAATTAGAACAATTTTTTTTAAAAAAAAAAATTGGTTTTGAAACAAAAACCTAAATCTACTGACAGTAAGAGAAATAGAAATCAGAAATTTCAAGATTAAGCTCAAAAGGAATGATTTTTTCAAGAAAAAAAAAGGCCATAAGGAAACAGAGCTGAAAACAAAGATACGAGATGGAGATCACTTCTTTCTAGCTGCCACAGATCTATGAACGGCCGGATCTGCAAACCCCTATCCAATTTCTGATTCCCATCCCCAATCTGCAAACCCCGTTCTGACAAACCACACAACAGCCTCGACAAACCAAATCGCAGCAGCTTCCTGCTCCATCTCCGGCCCGCCACCATGAACCCAACTAACCCTAGCCCAAACAGACCTCCATCCACCAGTCCTAGATCCAATCATGCACCAAGAACCCCATTGTCGCCACCCCAAACTCTGACAAAATCCCAATCGCGCACCACCAGTCCTGATCGCACACCACCTGACACGATCCTGTCAAAACCCATCATCTTCCCTAGCCACATTCTCTCGAATGAAAGGGGGGAGAGAGAGAGAGAGAGAGAGAGAGAGAGAGAGAGAGAGAGAGAGAGAGAGAGAGAGAGGTGGCAAGAGGGGGTAGCCGAGAGAGAGAGAGGGAAACCTTCCCACATGCAAGAAGGGGTAGCTGAGAGAGGGAAAAGGTTCTGTACGGTCGAGCTCATGGGAACTTCTCGCGAGGTCGAGCTGTGTGGGCCCCATTGTGATACGTGTCGACCATCAACACCGTGCATTTGATGGGCCACCTTTAAATTATGGGATATCCCAAAAATCAGTCATATACAGAACTTAGGTGGGCCATACCATCTAAAATCATGTGAAGAAATGCCTAAAACATATAAAATCACTTGGGGGTGCCCACCTGAAATTTTGATGCATATGAAACTTGGTCTGACTCCTCATCCAAGTGGGACACACATAATGGATGGGCTGGATTTGTGAACCACATCTCGGTGGTCCCAACAATTGATTATGAATATTTTAATGGAGGGTAACCCCTCTCAACTTTTGTATGTGGTGTGGCCCAAAAAAGTAACAGATTGACTTGATTTTTAAGCCCCGGGCCCACCATGGAATGGTGCATCTGACTGATTGGGTAGATGTTCGACACCCATCATGGTGGGGCCCACACAGCTCGACCACATGAGAAGTTCCCATGAGCTCAACTGTATGGAACCTTTTCTCATATATATATATATATTATACATCATTAAAATCCTCCTAAGGCCCATTGTAATGTTTATTTGACATCCAATATGTTGATTAGGTCATACAGGGCCAGGTGAAGGGGAAAAACAAAAATCAGTTTGATCTAAAACTTTTTATGGCCTCAAAATGTTTTTTAATGGTTGACGCTCATTCAACACTGTTTCCTGGAATGTGGTCCACTTAAGATTTGGATATATCTTATTTTTGGTCTCATACCATAAGATGATCTTTAAAAATAGATAGACGACATGAATTAAACACATACATCATGGTAGGGCTCACAGAGCACCAACCACCAGCCATTAGATGGTGTCAGGGCGAGTAGCCAATCCATTCCCCTTATTTGTGGTGTGGTCCATTTAATCTTTGGATATGATTCATTTTTTGGATAATTCTCTACAATTATCTAAAAAATGGATGAACGGTATGGGTTGATCCCAAATTTTTAGTAAATCCAAAACTCAAGTGTACCATGCCATGAGAAACAGTGTGGAATAATGATTTCCACCGTTGATACCTTCCTTGGGCCCACAATAATGTTTATTTGACATCCAACATGTTCATAATATCAAAAAGATATAAATGAAGAGAAAACACAAACATCAGCTTGATCCAAAACTTATATGAATGTTATTTTTATTGGTGGACGTTCAGTCCATACTTTGTAGTCCACTCAAGCTTTGGACCCGCTCCATTTTTTGGTTAATATCTTAAAATGATCCGAGAAAAGCATTGAACGGTATGGAGAAAGTCAATCCATGACTTAGGTGTGCCAAGAGCTTAAAAATAAAGTCAATCCATGACTTAGGTGGGCCACACCACATAATATAATGGAGAGGGGTTTCCTTAAAACATTTATAATCATATATTGGGTCTGCCTAAATGTGATTCACATATCAAACCCACTCATTATGTGTGTCCAACTTGGATGAGGAGTTAGACCAATTTTTGCTCACATCCAAAACTCATGTGGGCCCCACCAAGTGCTTTTATATTTTTTAGGATGTCTTCACATAGTTTTAGATGGTATGACCCACTTGAGTTTTGTATATAGATGGTTCACATGACCCATTTTACATGTCTAGTCCATTCACTCTATTTTACTAATCAATACCCTCAATTTGACTAGTTGCCTCAATCAGGCTACATATGAGAAAAGATATTGGGCATACCAAGATTGATCAACAATTTTAGTGAAATTTGATTTAAACATCTGAAGTTATTTACTCTTCAATTTGAACTGATTAGATTGTCCAAAAATGGTTAAATGTTATTCATAATATCAAAAATATATGAATGAATAAAAAACACAAACATCAGCTTGATCCAAAACTTCTATGGCCTCCAAGAAATTTTAAATGGTAGAGGTTCAATCACACTATTTCCTGTGGTGTGGTCCACTTGAGCTTTGGATATGCTTCCTTTTTGTTCTTTAGACCTCAAGTTATCTGTTAACATGGATGAATGGAGTGGATAAAATAAATAAATAATGGTGGATCCAACAGAGTTTACTCTAGTAAGGGTAACGAGTAACTCACCTAAACGTAGTGGAGAAGGGTTTCCTTAAAACAATCATAATCATATATTGGGCCTACCTAAATGTGACTCACATATCCAACACACTCATTATGTGTGTCCCACTTGGATGAGGGGTCAAACCAAGATTCAACTGCATCCAAAACTCATGTGGCCCCACTAAGTGCTTTTATATTTTTTAGGATGTCTTCACATAGATAAAATGAAATGAAAGAAAAGAGAGATGGTTTATGTTATTTAATGAGATAGAATATTTTAATTTCTTGATCCATCATTTAGTTCTTACTTTTAATCTCAGTCGTCTAATCAATGGTCTGAAAAGATATCGATTGTCTTATGTCTAATTAGTTGCAAGAAAAAAAAAGTATAGTTTTGGGACAATCCTAACCATCTAATTAATGGGTTGAATCTCCATTTTTACTAATATCCATGCCGTCCATTCATTTTTATAGATCACTTTAACGGTTAATCTAAAAAATGAGGCAGATCTAAATCTCGGGTGGACCACACCATGGGAAAATAGTAGTGATTGAATCTTCACCATTAAAACCCTCTTAGGGCCCACTTAATGTTTATTTGATATCCACGCCGTCCATTTATTTTTACAGATCAGTTTAGGAGTTGTTCCTAAAAATGAGACAGATCTAAATATCAGGTGGACCACGCTATGGGAAAATAATAGTGATTGAATCCCCACCATTAAAACCCTCTCAGGGCCCACTGTAATGTTTATTTGACATCCTTCAGTCATACAGACCTGGAAGAAGGCAGATTACCAAAAAAAAAAAAAAAACACAAATATCAGCTTGATTAAAAATTTCGTGGTCCCGATAAGTTTTTAATGATAAGCGTTCAATCAACTCTGTATGTGGTCCACTTGAGATTTAAATCTACCTCATTTTTTGGACAAATATCGTTAATCATATGGAAAAATAGATGGATGGAATGGATGTAATAATAAATCATGGGTAGTGGTGTGGTCACTAGCCAATCCCTTTCCCAATGAAAATTAAATAAAAATAAAAATTCTCACCGTCTAATAAAAATATTTATAACCTGCGATGAGCTTGGGCAGGTAATTGGACGATCCCAACCGTCTAATCAAAGCCCTGAAACAAATCTCACCATCTAATCAATGGTGAAAAAAGATATAAACCGATCATAGAAAAAAAAAAAAAAAGGCATGAAACAAATCTCACAGTCTAATAAGTGGTGAAAAAGATTTGAACCGTTCAAAAAAGAGGATGGAAATAAAAATATAACACTTTTACCGATGAAAATTTCCGTCGGTGAAAAGAAAAAATTGTGGGAAAAATGTTTTTAATATTCTTTTTCATGTGATATTACAAATCATTTAAATATTACCTTTTAATTAAATATGTAAAGAAAATTTCCACTCATATGATATAAAAACTATATATATATATATACACACACACACACACAAATCATTTAAATATTAGCTTAAAAATATAACACTTACCAATGAAACTTTTCGTCGGTAAAAACATTATTCCCGACGGTTTTGGTTCGTCGGTAAAAGTCGGGGTGAAAATTTTCAAGTTAAATAGACCACTTTTACCGATGAAACTTTTCGGGGGTAAAAATATTATTCACGACGATTTTGGTTCGTCGGCAAAAGTCAGCTAAAATTTTCAAAGAAATGTTCGTCGGTAAAAATATTATTCCCGACGGTTTTAGTTTGTCGGTAAGACTCTAACCGCAAAACTTTTCAAGACAGTGGGAAAATTTTCTAAGTTAAAAATTAGATCCTTATTCCCAACGACACTATTTGTCGGTAAAACTCTCAATGGAAAATTTTCTACCTTAAAAATATAACACTTTTACCGACGAATATTTTCGTCGGTAAAAACATTATACCCGACGGTTTTGGTTCGTCAGGAAAAGTCAAGGCAAAAAATTTTGTAAGTTAAATAGACCACTTTTACTAAAAAAAATTTTCATCGGTAAAACTATTATTCTCGATGATTTTGGTTCATTGGCAAAAGTCAAGGCAAAAAATTTCGAAGTTAAATATACAACACTTTTACTGACGAACATTTTTGTCGGTAAAAATATTATTCCCGACGGTTTTGGTTCATCGATAAAACTCTTACCGCGAAACTTTTCAAGACAGCGGGAAATTTTTCTAAGTTAAGAATTAGATCATTACTTCCAACGAAACTATTCGTCGGTAAAACTCTTAACGAAAAATTTTCTATCTTAAAAATATAATACTTTTACCGATGAAACTTTTTGTTGGTAAAAACATTATTCCCAATTATTTTGGTTCGTCGGAAAAAGTCAGGGCAAAAATTTTGCAAGTTAAATAGACTACTTTTACCGACAAAAATTTTCATCGGTAAAACTATTATTCCTGACGATTTTGGTTCGTCTGCAAAAGTCAAGGGGAAAATTTTCAAAGTTAAATAGACCACTTTTACCGACGAACATTTTCGTCAGTAAAAATATTATTACCGACAATTTTGGTTCGTCGGTAAAACTCTTACAGCGAAACTTTTCAAGACAGCGGAGAAATTTTCTAAGTTAAGAATGAGATCATTATTCCCGATGAAACTATTAGTCAGTAAAACTCTCAGTGGAAATTTTTTTATCTTAAAAAAATAAGACTTACCGACGAAAATTTTCGTTGGTAAAAACAATACTCCCAACGGTTTTGGTTTGTCAGTAAAAGTCAGGGCGAAAAGTTTCTAAATTGAATAGATAACACTTTCGCCGATGAAAATTTTCGTCGGTAAAACTATTATTCCCGACAATTTTGGTTCGTCGACAAAAGTCAGGGAGAATTTTTGAAGTTAAATAGACGACACTTTTACCGACGAACATTTTCGTTGGTAAAAATATTATTCCCGATGGTTTTGGTTTGTCGGTAAAACTCAGCGTGAAAATTTTCTCACTGAAAAGTACAACACTTTTACCAACGAAAATTTTCATCAGTAAAAGTGGTTTTCTGCTTTTTACCGATGAAAATATTCGTCTGTAAAACTCTTAGCGGGAAATTTTCCAAAATTGCACAAAAAATTACTATCTTCAAATTTTAACACTTTTACCGACAAAAATTTTCATCGGTAAAAATATTATTACCGATGAAAAAAATTTCATCGGTAAAAGTGTAGTTTTACCGACGAAAAAAATATCGTCGATAAATACGTACTTTTACGGACTAAATTTTTTTCATCGGCAAAAATTTCGTCGGTAAAAGCATTATTTCTTGTAGTGTATGTAGCAATTTTCAGAAGTTTTGCGACCAATTAATATTATAGAACCATTCTTATTCAAAATTTCACTTCCTTGGTAAATTTTACACCATGATTATTATCGCATATTTGAGAAATGCTTAATAGATTATGTTTTAAACCTTCTACATATAAAACATTTCAAATAGAGGGAGGTTAAAGAGTTGAACCATACCTTGGCTAACAATTTTGCAATTGCTACCGTCACTAAATGTGACTGAACCATCAATCATATCTTTGAGATTGGTGAACAAATCTTTGTCACCTATCATATGTCTAGAGCATCCACTATCTAGGTACCAGTTTGATGGATTTGAAGCCTTGAAAGCAGTGTGAGCAACCAAACGAGTAACCTTGGGGACCCATTTCATTACAGTTTTGGGTTTCGGAGCATAGTTGGTCTCTTATGTTTCCAGTTGTTATAAGTCCTACCCACTGATTTAGATTTTAGAAGCTCCTTAAGTAGATCCACAATTTTTTCAGCCAAAGGGTTATGATTCTGATTCCTATAGTTGATATGATTGCTTTTAGGTTTAACAGTCTGAAAAGTTTTAGCATTTTTAGAATTATTTTGATTCAGACTTTGCCCTTTTTAGTTTGAAGACTCCCCTCTAACAAATTTAGGTGGAGTATTCTTATATTTGTGAGGAGTACTTTTATCAGAGCCCAAACCAGATCGATCGCCACATTTTTTGGATCTGGATAAAAGTTTTTCTAATTTAGGATCACCTTAGACATACCTCCATGTGTCCTTCAAACTCAAAAGTGAAGAGACTTCTAGTTTTAGCTTTTCATTTTCAGATTTTAAGTTTTCAACTTAGGATGTTTTGAAATCTAAGTCACACTTAGTTTTTTCAAAGCAATCTGAAAAGTGTGATTTTTCTAAGACTAGATTATCAAAATTCTCTTTTAGTTTAGAAAACTTTTCTTTATGAAGTTTTAGTTTTAACTTTACAGAAAATTTGCAACTTTCCTTGTATAGGGCATCATAAGCTTCTTGAAGGTCTTCTTCATTTTTACAGTCATTACTCAGATTTTCTTCACTGGTTGAATCATCATTATCTGAGAAAGTGAACTTGGTTAGAGTCATTAGAGCTTTAACCTCATTAGCCGACTCAGTTTCAGAATCTTCTAACTCAGAAGAGACTTCAGAGCAGGAAGATTCATCCCATGTAGCCAACATACCTTTCTTTTTAGACTTATCCTTCTTAAGACATTTGTTTGCTAGATGCCCATATTCATGGCAGTTGAAGCATTGGATGTCTTCAAGTTATTTTCAGGTTTTAGATCTATCCTTTTTCTTCTCAGAAGGTTTTTGAAAATCAACTCTCTTTTTTCTTTTAAAAATTTTATAAAACTTCTTTGTTAAAAGAGCCATATTATCCTCTGAGTTTTCGCAATCAGAATTATTAGAATCATGAGAAACATTTTTAGAAGATTTTAGGGCTACGGATTTACCTTTAGGAGCCTTAAAATTTAACTCGTAGGTTTGTAAAGAACCAACAAGTTCTTCAACCTGCATGTTATCCGTATCACGAAGTTCCTAAATGGCAGTGACTTTTGAATTGAACCTTTCAGGCAATGAGCGGGGATGCTATCTCCAAGACCCCACATTGAGTTGACTATGTCATTTAACTTAGTATACAAGTCCATGAATGTTTCACTTTTTTCCATACGTATTTCCTCAAACCTGTGGTGAGGATTTGCAGTTTAGATTTCTGGACAGTAGTCGTACCCTTGTGTGTCATTTCTAAGATATCCCAAGCTTGTTTTGTAGTATCACAAGATCTAATCCTTTTGAATTCATCTGGTGATAGTGCACAAGTAATTACATTTAAAGCCTTGACATTGGCACTGCCCTCATTTTTCTGAAGAGTGGTCCAACTATTATAAGGTGCAACCTTAAGTGTTTTAATACCATCAATGCCTAGAACTTCAATGGTAGGTGGACTCCATCTGGTTACGGTGGATTGCCACAAATTTTCATCGATAGATTTCAAGAAAATTCTCATTCTGGCTTTCCAATGGCATAATTGGAGCCATCAAATGGTGGTGGCCTAGTAATTGAAAGGCTATCAAAATTTGACATGATATAAGCTCAGATCAGTTAGCTCAATAAATAAATCCAAATAAATGAGCTATTAGGATCTGATACCACTTGAAAAGGCCGATCTAAAAGTCCTAGAGGGGGGTTGGGGACTATGCCAAATTAAAATTTAAATGCAGAATAAAGAAGGAACTAGAACAAGATAACACCTATCAATCTCAAATAGGAGAAATAAATAGCAACCTCAAATGCACAAGTATTAAGAGGTTGATACAGATGTTGTTCTAAGGACAACCTTACACCAAAAATCAATGGCTTATGGTAGGACAACCTGATTTCTAGAACAGTCTGTGTATCAAAATCTCAAACTGATACAGAGGAAAAGAAATAATATGACAGAAATAAATTTCCACTGCTATTACAACATTCACCACATGTACAGAAAAAAATTACAATCATTCACCACAAATGCATAAAAATAAACATTCACCACAACTCCAACAATTATAGTGGTTCGCTTGTGTGTACACCAACTGTTAGAAAACAGCCACACAACTACTCCACTCCCAATATCCTCACCCACGGGATATTGGCTTTCATTATGAAATAGGTTTTCCAATGTTCACCCAAAACCTTCACAATTGGGTTTCCAAAGGGCTACCACAATAAAAAACCTCACACACTGAGATTTTCTAGCTATCTCAGTCAAAACCAAATATGAAAGATTTTTTGGCAATCTTATAAACAAAATACGGAAGATTGAAATGTACTTATCTGAAGATTCTCCTTCTGATGAAGCCCTGTAGAACCAATTCAATGTAGATGTTCAATGTCGAATCTCACATATGAAAGGGTTCTTAGGTCTAAATGATTTTTAGATTAAAACAAACTTGGGCTAGCTTGATTTGATTTTGATCTCACGAAGGGTAAAATCAATATTCCCTTTTCAAAAGAAATAAAATTGAATAGAGATCTCAAAATTAAATGCAAAAAGGTTATTAAAAGAATCTTAAATACTAACCAATTAGCTTCTAGAATGTGGGGACAAGTTTCTCAGAGTTGTGACTTGAATAGCTTTTAATGAATTTAAAAAACTCTAAAAATCGTCCTCAATTTATAGGCAAAAATATTGTTCACTCGACTGGCCTAGTGGTCAGCTTGACTGGTCAAAGGACCAACAACTTTTCAAAATTTATGGCGTGATAAGATAAGATCACCACTCGACTGGTCAAGTGGCTTGCTCAACTGGTCGAGTGGCCTGCTCGGCTGGTCAACCCCTGCATTCAACTAGTCAAGCCCTGCATTCGACTGGTTGAGTGGGACCCAGAAATGTTACTGGACTTTGAGTCAAGCCTGCTCAACTAGTCGAGCACTGATCACTCGATTGGTCGAGCAGTCTCTAGGACTGGTCGAGGGTCCAACATAAAATCCTGAAAATTCACAACAAACCTTGGACTGGTCGAGAGAATTCTTGGACTGGTTGAGCCAGTGTCTAGACTACTCAAACCATGACTAGGACTGGTCGAAAAATGACCTATATATTTATCAAATGACTTATAATATTGTATGACCTATCCTAAGGTTAGTCTAAGGTCAAACAAACCTTACTTGTGAGATTTATTCATCACATATTATTCTCTTTAAGTAGTTAAAGCTTAAAGACTTGATCTAGCACTTGAACTTCTTGTTCTTGAACCTCTTGATCTTGAACTTCTTGATGTTGTACTCGAACTTCTTGACCTTGTACTTGCATGACTTGATCTTGAACTTGAATGTAGACAAGATTGGCAAGCATGACATGAAGTTGATCTTACAATAACCACTGAACAAGATACAAATTTTAATAGGTTTTGGCATAACAAAATTTGACAATCCGAGGAGCTAGATAAGATAGCATTTACACTTGCCACCTCAGTTGTCTAGCATCCACAACGTTTTTCATGTTTCTATGTTACGGAAGTGTGGGTCAAACATCTTTCCTATTATAGATTGGCAGCCGTTAGAGGTTTGTGAGGACGCTTCCTACATTGAGCAGTCAGTTTGTATCCTTGATCAGAATGAGCAGGTCCTCCGGACCAAGGTCATTCCCTTCATAAAGGTTCAGTGGGGTCATCACAGCATAGATAAGGCATCTTGGGAGCACGAGGCTGAGATTAGCAAGCGTTATCCCCATCTCTTCGGTGATTGATTGTATTTTGTATGTTGTCTCTGATTATATATGATGCTATGATTTCTTTTCCCTTTCGCTATGAGTTCTGTTTAGTTGCGATGATAGTGTAAATTTCGAGGATGAAAATTTTATTAGAAGGGGAGAGCTGTAAGGCCCATATCCTAGTATTGTACCATTGCACTAACCCCCACGATCCTCCCCGTTGAATTTCAGCAACCCATGACCTGTAAGCAATGTTTGCCCATGACCCTAAGTCGTATCTGGTAGATCAATGTCGACTCGACTTGAAGCTTGTACCCTAATGATCGTGCCGTCGCCGCGGTTCCAACACTGCGTCTCATGCACCAGTGCGATACATAGGCTAAGAATTGTGGGCCTGCATATATCTCGAGGAAACGCCGCACATTGTGAATTTCGAGAAATTTCAGAGAATCTCTACCCACCTTTCACATCAACTAATCAAGTACACATCCCATCACTAGCCCATACTTTCTTTCTCCCCAAGACAAGCAACCTACCCCCAAAGTCGTCGCTCATATCACTCACACCCATCACTCTACCCATCACTCTATCCCATCTCCCTTAAATAACAACAACCCTCTCTCTCATTCTCTACCCATTCCCCATGCAACCTAAAGAGAGATAACGTCCAAGCTCCAAGGAGAAGAAATAACCAAGTGCGTGGCCCACTTCCTATACCAAAACTCTCAATCCAACCCTTTAATCTTCATCTCCCACCCTTAAAGAGGAAGCGTAGGAGCTAAGGAAGCCAAAGAACCAAGAAGAAGATTAAATGGTAGGTGAATCTTAGGTTTAGATGTGGATTTTGTTCATGGGACAAGTGGGGCCTACCGGTTGATGGTAGGGACCCTACTTTAGGCCCTAGGTATGGCCAATGGCCCACCATGATGCATATATGAATTCATGATGGGGCCATTCTCCATGGACACCATCATGATGTTTATTTCATTGTAAGAAGGTCATCTAGATGTTGCAATTTGTTGGTGGAAAAGGGACATCCACCATTGATTTTTAACGATTTGAGGGCCCACATGTGGTGGGACCCATTTGATGTATGTTTTGTATCTTGTAAAGGGAGCTCATAATGGTGGAGCTCCCTTCACCACTCGATTCCCTCTCCCTCTCTCTCTCTCTCTACCTTGTAAGTTGGCCCACCTATT
Organism: Magnolia changhungtana; assembly: GCA_030180095.1. Taxonomy (NCBI): domain Eukaryota; kingdom Viridiplantae; phylum Streptophyta; class Magnoliopsida; order Magnoliales; family Magnoliaceae; genus Magnolia; species Magnolia changhungtana. The sequence goes on along the minus strand of JASAUF010000070.1, from coordinate 552,776 downwards.
GGATACATGTATGGATGATCTAGACTGTCCAACAGGTGGGATGGTCTTGCTGTCCACCCTGCTGGAATGACCGTCTAGCTGGACCGTCTGGATGATGGGAACGTACAAATATCAGCTAGGTCCCGGGACTATGTGGCCCACCCTGGTGGACCCCACCTTGATGTAGGTGATCTATATCCTCACTGTCTAGCGTTGGCCCGTCCAATGCATGGCCAGAAGAGGGCGAGATCAACTGGGCCTGCTGTTATCCAGCAGCAGGCGTTGATGAAAGGCAAACATAAATATCATCTTTGATTCAAAAGCTGGTGGGCCTCACTCACGTGGACCCCACCTTGATGTATTGTATCAACACCGTCCATCTAGTTTTCCAGATCATTTTAAGGCCTGTTCAGATGGGCCAGGGCTAATGAACCGGCTGCTGTCCACTAGTAGGCCTAGTCGCAGGAAGAAAACCCAAATATCAGCCTAATTTCCAGTGCTGGTGGGCCACTCATGTGGACCCCACCTTGTTGCATGTGTGTACCCACACCCTCCATCCATATTTCCAGGGCCATGGGCCCATTTTTTGAAGCAAATCCAACGCCCAGATGGGCCAGGCGCTGCTGGACAGACCATCCAACAGCTATTGGTCCACCATGATATATATGTTTTATCCTTGTTGTCCATCTGTTTTGAGGCCCACCTAGTCAAGGCCCACCCTCTTGGGTGGCTAACATTTAGTTGGACCCACCATGTATGTGTTTCACTCAGGCCGTCCAACCATTTTAGACGCCCAGCTGGGCTAGAATGTTGATGGACTAACCGTCTAGTAGCTGGCCACTTTATTGCATGTGTTGTATACACACGTTGTCCATTTGGTGGGGCCCATCTGTAATGTGTAGGCCCACCAGAGGTATGTGTTTCATTCAAGCCATCCATTAGTAGGACACCCAGTTAGGGGCAGCGAGGTCCACCTTGTATGCATGTGTTTTCCAGACTGTCCAATAGGTCTAAGTGGTCCTGCTGGGCTGACCTCCTCCCATAGGCCCACCATGATGTATGTTGTCGTATATCCATGTCGTCCATTCATTTCGGGAGCATGTGGGCTACCCCATGAGGCCCGCCATGATGTATGTGTTATATACACAACCGTTTGCCCCTTTTTTTGGGCCATGCGTTGCCCCATGAGGCCCACTATGATGTATGTGTTACACACACTATCCACCCATTATCCCTATGTCGTGGCTGTTTTATGAGGCCCGCCATGATGTATGTACTACAAGCATGCTGCCCATCCATTTTCCATATACTATAAGGGTCGAGGGCCCCATTGTGAGTTAGATTTCAAATCCCAAGTGGACTGCACCTTAGGAGCAAGAGTGGTTAAATATCCACGTTGCAAACCTCCCTAGGGCACCACTATAAATCCATTTCCCATCTTTCCTTTGATTTGGGATACCCCAAACCGTTGGGCCCCATTGATGATGGTGTTACCCATCTCCCTTATTAGGCTATCCCAAATCATTGGGCCCCCATTGATGTGGAGGTAACCACCTTCTCTTATTGGGCTAACCCAAACCGTTGGGCTCCCATTGATGTTAGTGCCTTCCACCATACCTTATCCTAACCTTGGAGCCCACCTTGTGTATATATTAGGCCAATAGGAAAGCCCTGTTTGTTGTATGATAAAAAGGGTGAGGAAGCCCACTTGTTGTACATAGCTTCACCCTCTTATCTCACTGTGTTGTATACCCATGTGACGTGCCCTATGGGGCCCATTCTTTATGTAAGTATGCCATCTAGGCCATCCATTGTTGTAGGAGAGCGTATCATCACCCCTTTGTTGTAGATGGAAGCATATGTGGTATCAGATTTTGTATATCCACTGTTGAAGTTTATCTTGGATCCATGGGTTAGATCCACCATCCTTTCAGTGGACCCCACCTTAGGATACACGATACATTAGTACCTTGAATAGGTTATGATAGTCTAACATGGGTCGTACTATATAGACTGCTACATGCCTTGTGGGGCTTATCGTTCCGCTCTTACGCCTTGTATGTGATATACCGGTTATTGTTTGTTACATCTGATAATCATGCTAGTGTACTTAGTCTAGTAGGACACACTAAGAACATACTTAGTATTACATCATGATACATGCCCATACGCATCATTTGTATGCTTGTTATGAGGAATGATTGATCATAGCATATGGCATTGGATTGAGATGTTTATGGGACTCCCTAGGAGACGAAGTGCCCCACATAATCGTGCGGTACGTGCAGGTCTAATGCATGACTGGATGGTATGGTTCATGCATCTCACATTTGTGTGACATGATCACTATACGCCCTAGCGACATCAGGGCTGTGACCTCCACAGGCATATTCCAGATGGTCAAATTTGTATACCGAAAATATTTTATTCTAGCATTGTGGGCACATAGGATGTCCTTGGGTGAAAGTCTTAGAACCTTTTTGGTACCAGGAGATGCTCCAATGTCTGGAACGAGTGGGTACATGATCGCACGAGTGCCGAATACCAGTAGACCGGGTGTCCCACTATGTCGTGGTTGGTTGTAAAGGGGGTGTAGTCGTATCCGCTCGAGGGTAGGGGTAAAGCTAGGCTAAGTTTGACTAGCTCGTAAATGTGTCCGCTATCGACGTGTCGGGTAGATATTGGCTGACTACTGGCCAGGTGGGTAGTCAGGTCTTTTCCACTTGTATGGTTGCGTGTCCAGTTTGAGCGGCAATCTGGTGTAGAGTATACTAGACCTGAGTGATATATAGTGATGAATTGTACTGATATATGTACTTGATGAGGACTGGCATGCTTGCGTTACATCTTACATATGACATTTGGCTATGTAGGCCTTGCATCACATAGCCTTCGTATGGCTGATAGCATTCATGAACTTACCAGTATTTTTGCTTACTCCGATATTGTATGCTTGATACATGTATTACGCACACACACACACACACACCCTCTGAGCTCTTGTAAACTTATGCATGACCGTTGCGTGCAGGTGACGTTAGATCGCAGCAGCGCTAAGGCAGGAGCGTGTGGCAGCTTATCTTGGAGCTTTTTGTTATTCTTGTATTTCCCTTCCCGCATTGTACTCAAATGATTTATTATAGTGGATATGTGGTGATGTTATTTGTGACTTGGTAATGCTCCTATAAAAAAAATCAGACAGAAAATCCTCCTTGTATGATCCCAGGATTGGAATCTGGCATATGGGTGCCGGGAGCCGAGAATGGGGTAGCACGGAGGCTAACGGTGCAGGATTCGGTGATTAGGAATTCTGTGAGCTCGGTTTTTGAGTTTGGGGCAAGACACACATGTTGGCAACTATGGACAACGGCGAATATGGCTACTACTGCCATGGCTGTTGTCTACTTTATGGCCATCAAAAGGGGAAGTGAAAGAGATAGAGAGAGTACCTTTAACTTCGTTTAATTTTCTTCCTTTCTTTTCAACTGTTGGAGAGAGATCGAAAGAGTGAGGGAGAGATCAAGAAGGGAGAGGGAGAAGTAAGAAGTGTGGGAGAGATCAGATCAAGGAAAGGAGAGGGAGAAGCGAGACGAGAGAGAGAGAGAGAGAGAGAGAGAGAGAGAGAGAGAGAAGGAAGGGAGAGGGAGAAGCAAGACGGGAGATAAATCGAGGAAGGGAGAGGGGGAGAGAGAGAGAGAGGGGGGGGGACATGAAAGGGCACCGCGTGCTAGATTTTTTTTAAAGCCTATAAAGAATCTTTACCAGTGCCCACTTTTAAAATTAGGGGCATTTTATGATGGTTGCCATTGATTCCCACTATTATCGGCAGTTGAAGATGGTCGCCAGTAAAAAAATGTGTCGGTAAATGGCCATTTTCTTATAGTATCTCTCTCTTAATCTCTCTTTACTCTTGTTAAAAAATGGTACCAATGAGAGTGAGTTAGGGAGTTTTTGTGGTAGAGATTTTTAGGTAGATAGGGAGTTATAAAAAGAGAGAGGGGTAAAATAGTGAGAAAAAGAGGACAGAATGATGGCCAGTATGGGTAAGGGTATGAGTTGCATGAGAAAGGCATGGACTTGTTCGACTAATTTAGAGAGAGTGACATGAGTGATAGATAGGTTGATTGATGGATTGATGGATTGACTGATTTGGCAACATTTGAATTTGTACAAGTAGGGCCCTCATACGTTACGCGACTGTGAGAACCGTATCCTAGACCGTACCATACCGTAGGCTTGCGCAGTCCTTCCAGTCAAATTCCGACAACCCTCGACCTGTATCCAACGTTTGTGAATGATCCTAAGACGAGTCCAGCATTTCAGGGTCGACTCGACTCGAAACATATACCCCTGCGACAGTGTCGTCATCACAGTTCCAACGCCGTGACTCGTGCGCCAATCCGATACCCAAGCCAAGAGATGTGGGCCCGCGTTCATTCCGAAGAAACGTTGCACATTGCAAATTCTCAGGGAATCTCTACAACATGTCCCATCAATCAATCAATCAAGTTAAGTACACTTCATACCATAGGTATAAGTAACCCATTCCTTTCCCTTTCCCAAAATCAACTCTCTCTCTCCACCCATCCCTCTTTCACCCAAATTTCAACCAAGCCCATACCCTAACCATTCTCTCCTTACAACAGCCACTTCATTCATCCCTTTCATCCATTATTTCTCTCTCTCTCTCTCTCTCTCTCTCTTTCTATCTTTACTCTCCAACCTCCCAAGCAACACCCAACGTCCAAGCTCTCTCCCAAATCCAAGAGTGGCCCACTTTCTCACTCTCTCATCTCCCATCTCAACCATTCATTCATCATCTACCTCCATAAAAATTGAAGATAAGGAGCATATGAGTCTAAGGGATCGAGGAGGAGTGCAATAAGTGGGTGATCTACCGTTGGTTTGATGATTTGAGGGCCCACTTGTAGTGGGACCCATCTTGATGTATGCATTGTATAGCGAGGGGCCCATAGTGGCGGGGCCCCTCCCATATTCGCTCGCCATGTCACGTTCTCTCTCTAACTCTCTCTTCCATATTTTATGGCCCACCACGATTTGTGTGTATCCATGTCATCCGTACATTGGACGTGGACTCACCTGATGGACGTGAGTATCCACACCATCCATCCAATGTAGTAGATTCAAATCCCAGGTAGAAACCACCCTGATGTTAGTGTTTTACCTACACCACCCATCTGACGAGCAGCACCTGGCTACTGTTGTGTAGACGTCAGCAAGTTGGGTGGGTCCACTAACATGATATATATATGGGTTGTCCATCACATGGGACCCCATTGGATGAAAATGTTTCATCTAGGCCGTCCAAACGGTGGGGCCTACCCAACGTGATGTATGTGTTTATATCAACACCGTCCATTCATTTCTTGTGGGTCCTCCACGTGTGGACCCACCTTATGGATGTACTTTACATCCAAGTCATCTGTCCAGCGTTCCTGGACGATGGACGTTGATATTTGTATTCACACACATACATACATACATACATACATACATATATATATATATATGTATATATATGTATATAATATTATAATAAGATAGTATTTATGGTGGCCCCACGTGGGACCCACCTACCTGGAACTAGCTTGGATGGTGCAGCTATTTAGCTGTGTTTTGATGATACAGTTCTGTGAGACCCACCTCGTTGTATTTATGTGGGACCCACCTCATTGTATATCCACACTGTTCATTTGGACGGTGTGCTATGGACCGCACCATGCTCTACAGCCACACCATCCATCTGACGCGTGCTGGGTGGGCCACTATGATGTATGTATTTTATCATCACCGTCTAGATCATGGACGGTGGGAACCCACCAGCACGTTCCGTGGGTTGATCATGAGTGATGTGTTATATCCCAGCCATTCATTTGGGACCCACTGCTGATGTATATGATTCATCCAAATCGTCCATCCATTTGCCGAGCTTGAGAAGAAAAATGAGGCAGATCTATCAGGTGGACCACACTACAGTAAATAGTGGGGAATGAATGCCTACCATTGAAATCCCTTTTAGGAGTACAGAAGTTTTGGATAAGAATGAAATTTGTTTTCCTCTTTATTCAAGTATTTGTGACCTTATAATCAGATTGGATGGAAAATAGCATTATGGTGGGCCCTACCATTGATGCATGTGTTGTATTTCTCCGTTGTTTGTCTCTTGGATGGGTGCGGCCCATTGTGATATACACATTTTATCCATTCCATCCGTCCATTTGTGCGGCCTACCATGATGTGTGTGTTGCATGCACACTGTTCATCCACTTTTCTTGGGTCGTGGGCCCCATTGCTTATGCAGCCCACTTGATGTATATAAGGCCCATTGGTGCGGCCCATTAATGCGACCCACTTGATGTATATGAGGCCCATTGGTGCAGCCCATTGATGCGGCCCACTTGATGTATATGAGGCCCATTGGTGCGGCCCATTGATACAGCCCACTTAATGTATTTGACGCCCATGTGCACGGCCCACTTATTGTGTATATGAGGCCCAGGTATGTGGCCCGTTGTAATGTATTTGTGTCCCATTTGATAAGGCCCATTGTAATGTATTTGTGGCCCGTATGGTGAGGCCCGATGTGGTGTATATGTGGCCCATAAGTGCGGCCTAATGCGATGTATGTGTGTGGCCTATTGACCGGCCCATTGTGATGTATGTGAGGCCTAGATGGAGAGGCCCATTGTGATGTATTTGAGGCCCAATGTGATGTATACAAGGCCTATATGATGGGGCCCACTTGCTTGAATCTGAGGCCTATGGGCAAGGCCAATTGTGATATGTATTATGACCATTAGTGCGACCCATTAATGCAACCCAATCGATGTTTATGAAGCCCATTGGTGAGGCCCATGGACGCTGTCCACTTGATGTATATGAGGCCCACTGGTGTAGTCCATGAGATATGGCCGACTCTATATATATATATGAGGCCCATTGGTGCGGCCTGTGAATGCGATCCACTTGATGTATTTGATGGCCCATGGGTTGAGGCCCAATGTGATGTATATAAGGGCCACGAGTGAGGCCTAATGAGACGCATATGGGGCCTTTGTATTAGGTCGAATGTGATGTATATGAGGTCCATTGCGATGTGTGATTACTACATGATGTATGTAATGATGATTATGGCGGGCCATGCCTTGGGAGCAATGATGGTTTAATATCCACATTGATGGGCGATGATGGCTAAATGTCCACATTGTGACCTTCCCCTAGGCCCTTTGTTAGGCCGATTCTGATTGTCGAGGCCGATTTCGATTGTTGAGGCCAATTTCGATTGTCGAGGCTGAGTCCGATTGTCGAGGCCAAGTCCGATTGTCGAGGCCAACTTCGATTGTCGAAGCTGATTGTTGTGGCTGATTCCGATTGTTGAGGCCGATTCCGATTGTCGAGGCCAATTTCGATTGTCGAGGCCAAGTCCGATTGTCGAGGCCGATTCCGATTGTCGAGGCCGATTGTTGTGGTTGATTCCTATTGTCGATGCTGATTCCAATTACCGAGGCCTATTGTTGTGGCTGATTTAGATTGTCGAGGCCGATTGTTGAGGTTGATTCTGATTGTTGAGGTTGATTTTGATTGTCGAGGCCAAGTCCGATTGTCGAGGCCGATTATTATGGCTAATTCCGATTGTCGAGGTCGATTCCGATTGTCGAGGCCGATTCTGATTGTTAAGGCTGATTGTATAGGCCGATTCCGATTGTCGAGGCCTAATGTGATGTATATGCAGTCCGTATTTGAGGCCCATTGTGATGTGTATTCAGCCCGTATTTAAGGCCCAATGTGATGTGTATGAGGCCTATGTGATAAGGCTCATTGTGGTGCATTTGAGGGCCAGGCGATAGAGCCCATTGTGATGCATATTAGGCTCAAGTGAGAGGCCCATCGTGATGTATATTAAGCTCTTGAGTAAGGCCCATGGTGTTGTATATTAGGCCCTTATGTGAGACCATGGGTCTGCCATATATTAGGTTCTATGCGGGTCATTCCTTGAGGGCAATGTTAGCTAAATGTCCGCATTGTCGAGGTCGACTATTGGTGCCAGTTATTGATACCGATTATGAGTATAAGATAGCATAGTATCATGATACATGACCATACGCATCATCTACATATTTATTATGAGATGTGATTGACTATTCCATATGCCATAGTACAGATGGTTTTTGGGACTCCCTGATAGGTGGAGTTATCTCACATGAGCGCACGGTATGCGTAAGATTGATGCATGATTGGACTACATGACTCATGCATTTTGCATTGTGTGATTGTGATTACTGTACGCCCTATCGACATCAAGGTCGTAGCCTCCACAGACATGTCGTGGATGGCTAAATGGGACACAGAAAATGTTTGGTTCGAGCATCTGGGCACTTTAGATGTCCTTGGGTGAAAGTCCCTAAAAATCTGAGGCCAGGAGACACCCCAACATCGAGACTAAGTGGATATATGAGCACCTGAGTGTCGAATACCAAGAGGTTAGGTTTCTCACTATGTCGTGGTAGGTTGGGAGGGGGTGTGGCCTTACCCGCCCAAGAGTAGGGGGCATAGCTAGGCTAAGTTTGACAAGCTCGTGATTGTGTTTGTCATCTACGTGCCGGGTAGATATTGGCTGACTACTGGCCAGGCAGATGGTGAGATCTCTTCCACTTGCATGGTCACGCGTCAGTGGGCAGCGATTGCATATAGAGTGTACTAGACCCCGGTGATGATCCCATAGATGTACAGTACTGATTTATGGACTGATTGAGTAGGAGTTTTATACTCAGCATTATACTCATTCATTCATTCATTCACTACCACTTGGGCTGGTGGTGCGCAACTATTTTTTATGTGTACCTTCACATTGGCCGAGATTTCGGTTGGGGCACACGACTAACCTGAGATCAGGAGTTTACCACATTGAGTCTGACTATCCAAATTTAGATATGAGACTGGTTTGGATAGAAGTCCATTATGATAGGCCCCATAGCCTGCGAAATCACGTACTATCATCCCGACTTCACACTGCAACTTGGTCATTTTATTCGCACCACATATTGCATATTGCATTACATCCTCGACATATGGCATTTTGGGTTGCTATGTTTCTGCATTAATATGACTTGGATGAGGCTGATGGTATTCGTAGCTCTTCAGAATTGCATATGGTATTGTATCATCGGTATCAGATATTTGACTTATTATGTCTCTGCATTACATAACTGACCTAGATTACTTTCTCAGTATATGACATTGGCTTGTTATGTCTTTTCATCGCATATCCTGGATTAGGTTGATGATATTTTTTTATGGACTTGTCAGTACTTCTGCTTACTCTGATATTGTATGGTTTGTGGACTTACCAGTATTTCCGTTTACTTTGATATTATATTCTGAGTACTCATATATTGCTCACATACCTACACCACCCTCTAAGCTTTTTATAAGCTTATGCACGATAGATGCGCGCAAGTGGGCTAGGTCGTAGTCGTAGCTGAGCAGGAGTAGGAGCGACAGCCGAGCCTTGTGAAAATTTTATTATATGCATGTATTTTTTTTCATTTCAGCATTGTACTTAAATAATTATATTAGTAGATATGTGGTGATGATGTTGTTCTTGTGATTTGGATATACTTGTGGTTATGCTTCTTACGAGACAAATTTATATTGAAAATCCTCCTTGTAGGATCCTAGGATTGGAAACTGATGTATAGGCGCTAGGAGCCAAGAATGGGGTGCTATGGAGGCTATCGGCACCGGATTCAGCGATCGAAAATTTTGTGAGCCCGGTTTCCAAGTTTGGGGCATGACAGCGACCCACCTTGGATTGTGTCAAAATTATAACTTCTAATTAAGGGACCGAAATGGGGCGTGTCGTGTGGCATTGGAATCCTAACAATCGCTAGGGTACAAGTCTTAAATTTTTACGATACAAAAAAGGGGTCGTGATCAAAACTCATCGATCTAGTCCATCTGGAACATGTCGTTGTTGAAGTAGAAGCGTACAACAGGTCTCACGAGGTTACGAGTCTTATAGTAAATCCACTTGCAATTGATTGCTTTTAATCCAATGGGCAGCTTGATCAGCTCCCACGTTTCATTCTTGTACAAAGAGTCCATCCCATCATTCATTGTTGTCATCCACTTCTTTACATATTTATCTTCTAATGTTTCATGAAAGTAAATGGATCCCCCGTATGTAATGAGAGTAAATGTAATGTTTGAGTCATCCATATGTCTCAATGGTTCCCTGCAATTCCTTGCAGGATTTCTCCTAACAGGTGGCTGCTCCACCTCTTACTATAACTTCACCTATGGCTCGGGTTCTTCAAGTGTTTCACCCCTATGTGTTTCAACATTAACAACTGATTTTTTCATTTCCTTATGCTCATTTTCTCGAAACAATGAACCTTCATCAAACTTATAGTCCCAGCTAAATATGATTTTTCATGAAACTTGGTCATAGAATCTATAACCTTTCACCTCATCACCATAGCCAATAAAAGTACACTTCTTAGCCCTTCGGTCTAGCTTATCTCTCTTAACTGACTATTCATAAAAGTAAGCATCATAATGAAATATCCAGAGCCCCAAATAATCAACTATCTAACCACTTTATACTCTCTTTTTTTTTGGAATTTTACAATCTATAGATGTAAAGAGAGATCAATTTAGTAAATAACAAACAGTAAAGATGACATCAACCCATAGCTCCTTGTCCAACCTAAAATTACTCAACATACTTCGGACACTTTTTAAAAGAGGCTGGTTCATATGCTAGCCACACCATTCTACTCTGGTATATGCTTCACTATTCACTCATTCTTATAGTATTGATTAAATTTTCTTTAAGTATATTCACTACCGTTATTTATCCTCAAAATTTTCACTTTTCGCCTTATCTGAATTTCAACAATTACCTTTCAGATTTTGAAAGTAGAGAAAATATCAGATTTCTATCTCAAAAACTAAATGCAAACCTTCAGAAAGAAGTCGTTAATAAATATGACAACCTTCCTCCAAAAACAACAAGCGATGGTCCCGACACATCTTAATGCACATAGTCAAGCTGACGTATTCTAACATGTTTCCTAATTGTAAAGCTTAACCTTGATTATTTCCCATAAATGCAATCCTCACATATGTAAATCAAAACTTTTAAAACTAGGAATCAAATGATGATAAAGAAGTACCTTCATACCACGTTCACTCATATAGCCAAGGTGCGCATGCCATAAATGTGCTAACGTGGACTCCATTATAAACGTTGCAGCTCCACCTAATATAGTATTCACAATCAACTTGTAAAGATTTTCACTCATTTATGCTTTCATAACTATGAGTGCCCCTTTTAAAGCCTTCAGGACACCTTCATAACGGTGAATTTACACCTGAGTGCATCTACAACTCAGAAAGAGATCAAATTCTTCATCATATCCGAAATGTATCTCACATCGATTAGAGTATGCTCCACCCCTTCAAACATTATAATGCGAACCGAACCAATTCTAACCATCTTACAAGTATGATAATTGTCCATAAGAACTAGGGCGCTATCATACTCGATATATGTAGTGAACCAATTCCAATAAGGACACATGCCATGATGCCCTTATATCCAAAATCCACTTGTGATAGAAGTTACCGATCATGGACATTGATTACATCTCACAACCATTTGATCCTTTACCAAATTTCACTTAAATGGCTTCCTTCGACAAATCATCTGATCTCTCATCTTTTTGGGTTTTGAGATATTGACAGCCCTTCTTCATGTCTCATCCTCCACCAATTCCAACACTTCAACTTGTCTTTGCCTATCGACTTGGTTCTATATCACAACTTTTCATTCTCTCGCTAGGGCGGTCTTACCCAACCAAACAATGTATCTGTAAAAGTACCTTTGCCTCCAAGCCGAGTTAACAATCTTGACGTCTAAGGTATTCCAACCATAACAAGGAGTATCAACAAAATACTTGTACGACTCCGAGAGAGATGTCAACAAAATAAGGGTTTTATCTTCATCATCAACCTTCACCTCCACACTTGTTAACTTGTAAACCAGCTTATTGAAAATGTTAGTTTACTAAAAAATATCTGACTCTTTCATCATCTTTAAAGCATAAAACTCTCTTTAGATATATATGATTAATGAGTGACTTCATCATGTAGATGCTCTTCATCTTTGACCATAAGCCCGTGCTAGTAATCTCATTGATGACATTATAGAAGACCTCATTGGCCAAGCACAATTGGATTGTGCTAATCGCCATTTGATTAAGTTCATTCCAATCCTCTTCCTTCATTGAATTTGGATGATGCATTTTTCCAAGGAATGCATGTTGCAGCCCTTGCTTAACTAGAAGGGCTATCATCTTCAACCTCCATATTTCAAAATTGTTTTTACCTATAAACTTATCTGTGTCAAACTTTACATTTGATACCTTTGATTCCATGTCTTCAGATTCAAACTAATACCCCAACCTACACTCTAATACTACTTTTTGGGTGTGAAAGCAACTATAGATTTGAAGTAAATAAGCAATAGAGAAAGAAAAATCCAAGCTAACACAGATAACACATGAATTTTATGTGGAAAACACTTGTGAGAAAAAAATCATAGCATAAAGCGACAAACAGAAGAAGATTACAAGATATGGAACAACTTACAGCAGAAACCCTTTCTCCTTCAAAATGCTTGAATATTTATGCTAGACTCCAAAATCCTCAACTTTTTCAATCCTAATTGCAATTAGGATCAAACTTATATACCCCATTTAAGATTAGAAAATAAAACTTGCACTTACACAAAAGCTACGTGTTTCGTTGATCGGACAATCAATTAAATCTATAGGAATAGACACGATCGAATCGAAAACATCCATACAATAAACAATTTAGAATAAAAAATGGGTCCATCAATCCGATCAATACATCCGTTGAGCGAATCGATAAGTCTTCTCTAGCACTAGGGTTAAACACTAGGGTTAAAGGCACTCAATCAACAACTGTCGTTAGATTATACCTCATGCATCATCATAGATGATATTTAATGTTTTAATCAAGAAAACATGACAATGGACTATCGTGTAAATGGTATAGGTGTTATATTAGACTATGCCCATGATTGGATACTAGCTTTAGGGTACTCAAGTTACAAGACAGGATACAAACAAAAGTTTAAAGCTGCAGCTTAGTGCGTGCAAGCTAAAGGGAGAGGTGAGAAAGATCTAACAGTGAAGTTTTAAATTTTTAAAGGATGCAACAAAGGATACTAGGAAAAAAAAAAAAAAGTCAAGCTAAAAAAGTTCTCACATAAAAAACTATGTGAATCGATACATAGTGATTGGAAGTCCGTATAGCCTAAGATGGATACTTTATGTTCCCTGTTACTTCTATAGCGAAGATAAAGCTCAATTAAGTAAATAGATATGAAAAAATAATCCATTATAGATGGTTGTTAATGTTAAAGAAGAAAAGAAGAAGAGGAGGAGAAGATCCATACTGGGATATGCTTCTTAGCAATCGTAAAATGAGGATGGTGTTGTCATTATCATCCTTCATTTTCACAAACTCATCATCTCCACAATTCCATGCAAATTCTAACAACGACTTCGCGGACTCAAAGCAGTTATGATTTACACACGGGTATAAAATTGGCTCCATGCGACCCGTCGAAACCCAAGTTGTTATTCCCTTTGCATGAACTAGCTCCTTCACCACCTCCACCCAGCCTTTAAGTGCTACTGCATGGAGAGGAGTCCTTCCATCTTTATCACAAACAAGGCACATATCAGGGTCGATCTTCAAGAGCTCTTTTACCATCTATAAATGCCCTTTCACGGCTGCCAAGTGTAAAGAGGATTGTTCAGAGTCTAATATGCTGGCAAGTTCTAGATTTCTACTTAAGATTACCTTTGAAAACTCAACGTGCCCAAATAGAACAGCTACGTGCAAAGGGGTCTGGGAAAAATCAGCGTCTTTATTTAGAATATGAGCATTTCCTGTAAGCAATCTTGTCCAGGAATCAACATCCCCCATTAAAGCTGCTTCGTGAAACCTAGCATCCATTCTCTCTAGAGGTGGGCATCAAGTCGAGTCGGACAGGATTGGCCCCAACTCGACTTGGTCCGAACTTCTTAACGCCTGACCCGAACTCGATTCGATCCGGGACTGAGTCCAGGTCCTCTGACTCGACCCGACCCATTGTATTGCTGGCCTGACCCGAACCGAACCTGACTCTGTTAGGGAAATCGAGTCGGATCGGGTTATGTACGGTTCGGATAGAACCATCTTGATCCTAAAAGAGTTTCAATGGTAGACTTTCAATCCCAACCGCTTTTTGCAGTGTGGTCCACTTGATCTTTAGATCTATCTTATTTTTCAGCTCAAGCCTTAAGACGAGCCCGCTGAGTGGATGGACGGTTTAGATATAATACATACCTCATGATGGGACCCACAGAACTTACTGACTAGTGCGTGGTACATCTGACAATCAGTGTACAGATTTTTTTTAGTATTTTCTACACCACGCAATGGGATGCTATGTGGGCCCACAATGATATTTTTAATAAATCCACACCGTCCATCAGTTGTGAGACGTTATTTTAGGACATGATACCAAAAAATAGATGGATCCAAAGCTCAAGTGTGCCGGACGAGAGGGAAAAAGAAAAAGGTGGTTATTGAATCTACATGGTTTCCTCTCATAAGGGCCACTTGAGTTTTGGATATACTTTGTTTTTAACTGCATGTCCTAAAATAATCTCCCAAAACGGATGGACGGTATGGATTTATCACAAATATCACAGTAGGACCCACCTAACATCCCACGCAGGGAGTTCACGTGAAAGGCTTTCCCTTAAAATCCGCTTGTGTCAGCGAGCTCAGTGCTCGAGGCAGTGGAAGGTAGTTGGTGAGAAGACGGATTGGCTACTCCCCGTGCCACCAGCCAATGATGGTAGTTGGTGTTCTGTGGACCCCACTATGATGTATTTATTTCATCCATGTCATCCATTTATTTTTCTAGATCATTTTATTGTAATAAAAAATGAGTTAAAGGCAAAACAAAGTGTGACCGACGTGATGGACGATGCAGATCACACACACACACACACACACACACACAATCTTTCCATCCACGTCAGAAAAATCCACACCACTATACTCGTACGCCAACACACGTGCAGCTCACAGCCATCTTTATGTTGTTTCTTTAAAAAACAGGTGGACCCATCTCACCTGGCGAAAGGCGCGCAACCACCAGACTCCTACTTTCTCTCAAATCTCACACACGCACTGATGCTCCTCGAGCTCTGAGTTGTATGAACGGTTCAAACGAGATCAAAGTTTTATGGCCCCACAGTGATGTATTTATTATATCTACACCATTCATCTATTTTTAGAGATCATTTTAGAATATTATCCAAAAAATGAATTATGTCCAAAGATCATCTAGACCTCACCATAAATAGTAGCGGAGATAATGATTTTCACCGTTAAACAATTTGTAGGGCCCACCATAACGTTTATTTTCCATCATAATGTCACAAAGACCTGAATGAAGAGGAAAAACAAATTTTATATTGATCCAAAACTTCTGTGAACCCAAAAAGGTTTTCAATGGTAAACGTTCAATCCCCCACTGCTTTCCGTAGTGTGGTCCACTTAATAGTTAGATCTGTCTTATTTTTTGTCTCAAGCCTTAATACGATATTGCCAAATGGATGGACGGTTTGGATATAACACATAACTCAAGATAAGACCCACAGAACTTGTTAACATTACACCAGCCAATCTGCTTCCGTCTAACTTTGGGGTCTGACTGTCAAGACGACGTAAACAGCTTTATGCCAATGCCTGCTACAACTATCTCTCTTTCTCACTTCCGTATACAGTTATATACCATTTCTCGATGTATATCTCTCTCCACCAGAGAAATCCCGTAAAGCTTCAGAACCCAACAACAGAAAGTGAGGAATTTGATCTACCGCAAGACATCTAGCTAGCCTTTTACTTGCCTTCTTCTTCGATAGAGAGAGATAGAGAGATAGAGTTGACGGGCCCAGGTGTACATTGGGCAGGATTTTTTGGCGTCGAATATAAAGCCTAGGCGGTAAAAGTAATACACACACACACACACACACACACACACACACACACACACACACACACAAATATATATGGTCCGAATTGGGTCGGTCCGAATCGGATCCAATCAGATCGAGTTCCGGATCGGGTCGGTTTGGAACAGGGCCTATCCGGATTCGACCAGAAAATAATTCAGATCTGGATTACGCTACCCGATCCTGACCATCAATTCTGTTCGAATTGGGTCTGATCGAGCCGGATCCACCGGTTCGGGTATGAAATGCCCAGCTCTCTCTCTCTCTCTCTCTCTCTCTCTCTCTCTCTCAACAACGGGTGCCAGCTAACAACGTGAAATATTGAAGTCCAAGATTTTTATGTCAAAGTTCAAGGTATAGGAACAATTAGGGGTAGTAATGGGCCGGGTAGGTAATCCCGGCCCAAATTTTGACTGGGCTTTGGGCTTCCATTTGAGCAGGCCTCAGCTTAAGTCATTTTAGCCCAAGTGGCCAACTTCATATGCATCTGTGTTTATCCTTAATATACGCCGTTCCAATCCCTTGTTTTCATTTCTGTACTTCTACTTACTGTACATGCACGAGCCACTGATCAACGGATAGATTAGAAAACTCATGCCAGGAAATAGCAATTTGATCAAATGTAGCCCAGGTTGTCTAAGTAGACGCCAAAAAGAAACAAAAAATCTTAGCTTAGCCTTGGGTCTTTTGTGCAAGGCCCATGGTGCTGGCCAAGCTGAGTACTTGGGCTTAGTAATGTAATCCCATTTAATACAACTTAATACCACTGTCCAAATGGGCCCTAAAAAATTGGTAGTTTTGAATACTCACCATTAAAAGCTTAGCGGAATGATAACTTGTTGATTAGGTCACAAAGACCTGGACAAAAGCACAACACAGATATCGGCTTGATCCAAAACTTCGCAGCCCATGAAAAGTTTTGAATGCCCAATCACCACTGTTTCCAATGGTATGGTCCAGCTAAGATTTGCATCTGTTTCAATAATGGGATCATCTCTAAAATGAGCTGTCAAAGCGGATGGACGGTGTAGATGTAAGGCACACACATCACAGTGGGCTCCACATTCAGGGATTCACCAAAGCTCATTTCTTGACCGTTGCTTGTTCTCGGTGACAGTGGACGCGGATTTCCTCCTAAAGCCTTTCGAAGAAGTTCCTGCGCTGCAAATCTAAATGGGCCCACTGTGATGTTTGCGAGAAAGGTCATTTTAGGAGTTGCGGCTAAAAATGAGAAGGATTCAAGACTTAGACTCGAGTAAACCCTACTGAAGGAAAAGGTGGGCAGGGAAAATCGTACCGTTGAAACCTCACTAGGGTCGACAGTCATATTTACATGACATCCGTACCACTCGTAACTAACTCCTACTGAAATGAACTTATAACACAAATATTAGCCTCATTTAAAACTTCTATAGCCCCCGTGAATATTTCAACTGTGAACATTCAATCCTCACGATTTCGGTCCACTTAGTATTGGATCCAGCTAAATTTTGACCCCATACCTTAAAATGATCTCAAAAGACCGATGAACGGGATGGATTTCTCACAAACATCATGGTGGAGACTTTTGGTGCAAAAATCTCATTTTCGTGTTGACTTTGGACTTTGATTTTAATTCAGACCTTTGGACAACATAATCACCCCAATTTCATCGGCAAACGGACATGACAAAAAAAAAGAAAAAAAGAACCGTATCCAAAGCTCAAGTGAGCCGTACTAGAGGAAAATGTGGTTAGGTAAATTCCTACCGTTAAAATTTACCTGTTCGACAGTGATGTTTACAAGCCATCCATACCGTTAATAACTTCATTCCTACTGGGTTGAACTGAAATCACATGTATTAGCATGACTCCCCACCAATATTTCAACTGTGGATGTTCAATTATTACATTTTTGGCCCACTTGAGCTCTCGAAACGGTTCATTTTTTGGTTTCAATTCCTGAATTGAACTCAAAAAACGGATGGACGGGTCGGATTTCTCACAAATATCATAGTGGGCCTCACCTGGGTTGCCAGTGCAGAAACTTCCTGCGAAAGTCTTTCCCAGGAAATCCGCGGCAAACCAAGATCTTTCGCATTGAGTGTTGCTCATAAGGCTCAACCCAGTGGGCCCCACCTGGGTTGCCAGTGTTAGATGATGTTTCGTTGGCGACATCATCTAACCTCATAGACGGTACGGATTTGGTGCATGGTCCACACATAGTAGAGACTATCAAATCAACAGTTTTGATCATCAGTTCATGAGCCCACATATACCGAAAGACGATCCTAAACGATAAAAAAATTGAACTTGAAAGTGAACCATTGATCATTCTATGATTTTATTCATCAGTAGATCGAATGTTGAGGATCATCCACATCAACTCATGCTTTTCCCATATCATATTCACACTAGGCCCTACCTCTTAAACGGTTCAGATCATCCATATACATGATTCAACTAGTAGATTATGAATTCACTTTAGTAATCCCGCGGACTAGGTATATAATTTTGTGGGTGGGTCAGTTCAGTCTATGGACCCAACAGTCCCAGCCCAAATGAAACTCCTTTGGAACCTTCCTATATTAACTCTCTTTAAAAACAGAGTATTCATCCATACATGATACAACCGTTCAACCAACTCTTATATAGGAAGAGAGAGAGAGAGAGAGAGAGAGAGAGAGAGAGAGAGAGAGAGAGAGAGAGAGAGAGAGAGAGAGAGAGAGAGAGAGAGATGATATTGTATGTGTTGCTGCATGCCTTATGGCTAACAGCAACAGCAACATCTCAGGTGCCGCCGGGCTGCCAAGACCGGTGCGGGAACGTTACCATCACGTATCCGTTCGGTATCGGAAGTTCCGACTGTTACAAAGATGATGAATTCGAGGTGAAATGTAAGGACTCTGTCAGACGTCCGAAACCATTCCTACCCGCAATCGATGATGATGCTGAAGTGCTAGAGATATCACTGTCAGGCTTAGTACACATTAATCGTCATATTGCTTCAGTTTGTTACTCTTCCGATCCAGGCAAATCAGGCATTCAGGTCACTAAATCCACCACTCTGATCGAGTTAGATGAAGACGGTCCATACACGTTCTCCAGCAATCATAGCAGACTCACAGCAATAGGTTGCGGTGCGACGGCTTACATCACGGGTTCACAGGGCGAGACCTACACTTGCGGGTGTATGTCGTTTTGCGGTTCCAACATGAACTCGACGAATGGGTCATGCTCCGGCATCGGTTGCTGCCAGACGATTATTCCAAAGGGGCACAAGAGTTTCATGATCTCGGCGTCTAACATCAATGCAA
Organism: Magnolia changhungtana; assembly: GCA_030180095.1. Taxonomy (NCBI): domain Eukaryota; kingdom Viridiplantae; phylum Streptophyta; class Magnoliopsida; order Magnoliales; family Magnoliaceae; genus Magnolia; species Magnolia changhungtana. The sequence continues at coordinate 533,372 of JASAUF010000070.1, read as the reverse complement.
GCACCTGGGTTTCTGATACATGTAGTCATGCGTTTTTGGTTGATCATGAACGGTTCAATTTCAGCGTGTCGGATCTTTTAGGCCGGAATTTCTTGAATCGAAATAGGCAAGTCCCAGTGGCGTTGGATTGGGCGATTGGGGATGAGACATGTGAAGAAGCTGAAAGCGATTCATCGATTGTATGCGGCGATAATAGCCGCTGTTACGATTCACCGAGTGGCGTTGGATATATTTGCAAATGCTATGACGGTTTCGAGGGAAATCCTTACCTTCCTAGCGGATGCCAAGGTATGATTAATTATATGATTTTCCTTTGTGATGAAAATGAAAATTCTTGATCCTTGTGGCATGCAGTCAGTGGATTTAAGCTGTCCATCTGCTGGGCCTCACGTATGGGCTACAAAGAAATCAGGAAAAGTTCATTAAAACTACTCAAATTGAACTGATTTAATTATGTTTTGATGTATTTATGGAAAACTTTTTAGCTAACTCACAGTATAAAAATTAGATTTGTTGACCAATCCTGACCATTGTTTGGTCACAAAGACCTCAGTTTCTGAAAGACAAGGACAATATACAGATATGAGCATCCCATCCTTGAAAATAATATTCACGTTCAATTATATGGTGTTTCCTGGAAATGTTTGGACTATGGTATGGTTTTCTTAAGCAAGTTAGTGTTTTCCAGTCCTAGCAAGCTCAGTTCAATGTTTATTTATTTATTTATTTTGTACATAAGAGTCTATTTATACCAAAAGCAACTCGTACATGATTAACTCCAGATAAACCTCAGAACAACACAGAATTCACAAGATTACTCGACACAAATCAACCTTGCTTTCCTAAATCTAATCTTCCTAACTGCACCTTTTTCCTTTATAGTATCAAATCATGGAGGTAGCAGCATTTTCTTCTTTAGAATCTGCACCCATGTTAGATAGAGCATATGCAAAACTGTTAATTTCTCTAAAGACATGGCTGATGATCCTCGAGAAAAGGCAGAGCCTGTAAACAATATGCTTCGTTATAAAGGTGGATCCGATATTGTTTTTTGACCGCTTAATTTTCTATCAGATCAAATCTCTCTTAGAATGATTGGGTCATGAACATTCTTTGATTTCTAAAGGCACTGACAATATGGCGGGTAATCTCACTTGAAACAGAGTATCAAGAGGGTCACTCACTATTAGCAATTCTTTAACACTTTTGTATTGTTTCTTTGGTTTCAATAAAATTTGTCACCATTCAAGCGAGAGAGAGAGTGAGAGAGGGAGAGAGTCACCATTTAAGAATTTCCAACTGCTATATGTAACCCTTAAATTTATAGATATATATACACTACGACAAAACAGGGCTTACCCGATGGATGGGGTTACCCTTTGCCGGCAGCCAGTTTTAACGGCCGCAGGCAAAGGGTCCCTATAAAATCAAAAAACAAAACCCCTAATCTCATTTCCCTTCCTGTGCTGACTCTCTCTCTCTCTCTCTCTCTCTCTCTCTCTCTCTCTCTCTCTCTCTCTCTCTCCTCGGCCCTTTACTGCAGTTCGGCCTTCTGCTGCTCGTGAATCTCGGATTCTCAGGTATGATGTAAGGATTTTCTCTTCTTGTTGTTGCTTTATGCAATTTAGAATACTTGATTAGGAATATGCTTTGTGGAATACAAATCCCCAATTAGGGATTTGCGTTATCGAATCCATTTTTAGGGATTTGCATTGTCGATTCCTTATCTTCTTCTTCTTCTTCTTCTTCTTCTTCTTCTTCTTCTTCCCTTTTTGTTCTTCAGCTCATTTATTTCACATATCAATTGCTGATTTCTTATCTTGTGTTGGGCTGATTTTTTGCTGCATTTGTTTTCATATTGTCAAGGGTTAATGTCTTGTGCTGATTGTAGTTGTTTATTGATTCCATATGGCTTTGCCATTTTGATATGTTTATTTCTTGTTTTGCTTCTGTATTTCATTTGGTAATTACTTCTACAATGTTTGTCTTACACTGTCAAGCTCACACACCTGTAGCAGGAAAACAGATGGACAGAGTAGATGTAGAGTATATTCATCAAGGTGGGCCACATGGTAAGGGCTGCACCCTCTTGGGTGAGGCTGTGGTGGCACTTAATCCGCTCCAAATTTTATTGGGCCATGTGGTTGGGACCCTGACTGTGGGGGCCACTTAATCCGCTCTAGATTTTATGTGACTACATCCACGCCTTGTATTGAAAGCTCATTTTAGGACATGATCCAAAAAATGAAGCGGTTCCAAATCCCAAATGGGCCATAGTACAGGAAACAGTGGTGATTGACCATTAAAAACTTCCTGTGGGCTACAAAAGCTTTGGATCAAGATGATATTTCCGTCATCTCTTAATGTAGGTGTTTATGACCTTATCAACAGGTTGGATGGGATTCCAGTGGAAACCATAAAGTTTTTAATGGTGGGGATTCAATCACGAATGTTTCCTTTGTTGTGGTCCACCTAAAATTTGAGTCAACTTCATTTATTTGGACCATTCCATAAAATGAGCTTTCAAAATGGTTGGACGGTGTGGATTTAAGACACATCATTGTGAGACCCAGAGTCAGAGTCAGGGGTCCCACCCACTTTTGGTGGATCCGGGTCTCACCTAACCCGCTCCCAATTCGCTGCTGCATACAAATGTCCAAATTTTGCAGAGTTGCATCCAATCCATACATAGATCTACATGCACTCAAGGAAGTTGCATGATAAAAGAAAATTCCTCTCCAAGTTTTAAAGTGTAGGAGACATCTGATAAAAAAGAAAATAAGGATAGAGACTATTTTGGGTAAAAGAAGAGGCATTTAAAGTTCGAAGCAAATTGCATGCTGCTGCCAAAAAACAAAAGTTGGAACACAGTCCTCTGCCGGGTAGAAATAGACAATGAGCAACAATTGGGTCTTCAGACAGCATAGATGGATACATCAAGAGAAATATTACCTGCTGGAAGTGAAATGATCCCCTAAAAGTACAAGATTATGATTTTTATATAGAATGACAACCGAACAAACAGAGTTACAAATCTATACATCTTCAAAATTTGTAGTTTGCAATTTTTCTCCTTATGGAGACCTCATGCAGACATTTCTTGAGGATTCAGTCTTAGAATAAGTCTTGATTAATGAGAGTAATCCCCATGTGGCTTTAAGAAAGAGACTCTCTCTCTCTGGAGTTTGGCTTGAGAATCATTGCTGCTTATTTGGCAATGTGATCTGATTTTTTTAGAAGGGATCTTATGGGTGCTTCAGATTTTATGACAGGTTATTGGTTGTTTGGTTGCTGCTTTTTAAATGTTTTTAATCAGATTTTAGGAGCCTTTTTTCTGCTAGTTTTTTTTTTTTTTTTTTTTTTTTTTTTTTTTCAGAAATTGGTTTGCATCAGCTAGGCTGGGATTTCCTGTTAAGCCGAGGTTTTTTGGCTTCTTTTCGCTCTAATGTTTCAGCAATCAGGTAGTTAGGTTTTGTTTTTGCTTGAAGATTGTCAAGATTTGTGAATACTATCAAGCTTTTTTAGTGGTAAGATACATTTTTCTTCTTTATTTCTTTCCACAGTGTTTTCTTTTGAGGATTGTCAAAATTATTTTGAAAATTATTAGTGGAATGACCGTGCTTCCACTTCCAATGATCCAAAAAAATACCCTTTTTAAGGTCCCGAGTTTGATAAATGTTTTGCCATGTAGTGGATGTAGGAAGACACATGTATTAGGAATTGGCAACAGTTCTTTTATGTATTTTACTTAACAAGTGATATCCATAGATTGACCTCATCTTGTATGTATGACACAAGACATTGTCTGTGATTGGATCCAATCAAATGGTATGCTATAACTGGATTTTTATTCTAGAGTTTTTTTTTTTGGTCTAGGCGATCGTAATTTCATCGCCGTCGTCGTTGTCATCAACATCACCTTATACCAACTAATTGGGAAAAGTAATAGACTATTACATAGAGCCTGTGGTAATTTTGTGCTCTCATTACCAGGTCTTAATCCAAGAGAAAGGAGGGTTGTGTTAGGTTGGCAGCCGCCATGAAACTTATCCATAAATTTCATCATGAATTCATCAATTTTATCCAAGGTACTCAATGACAGTAACAGTGACCGCAACGTCCACAGTAACAGCGAAGCTCAACCTCACTGGTAATAACTTTGATCCCTCTCCAATCTCTTCTAGGTTTGATCAGCTCACTAGTTTGACCCATCTCAACTTCTCTCGTTTGCGTTTTCATGACCAAATCCCATCTTTCATCTCCAAAGGCTAAATGGTGTTTGATCAGCTCACTGTTTGCTATGGTTGCATCTGATTTTTTTTTTTTTTTTGCGGATTCTGATTTTTCTGTAGCTGATTTGGATTTTTCAGGACATGGATGGATATAATTTGTGCTCGGATTTTGATTATTTTGTAATTATTTGGATTATTTTTTTCTGCTTTTCTGTTGCTTATTTTGAATTTATTAATTTTATTTATTTATTATTATTATTTTTTTTCTGGCTATGCATGCATTACACATCTCATTTTGGACAGTCTGGATTAGCATACAGGCACCCCATTCTTCTATCAGATGATATTATCTTATCTATGTTGTTGAGGAAATTTTCTTCAACTTTAGACTGATGTAATTCAGTATTAGTGAAACCCAAAACTGAATGTGCACCAATAAAGAGGTTAGAAAAATGAAGCGACTTCTAGGAGGCATAATAATCTAACATTATTCCCCATTTTCTTTTTTTGAGACAACTTGGGTTCCCATGAACCAACTAGGTGCAAAACAGAGGAAGTTCCCTGTTTCTCACAAACAGGAATTTTAGCCTTAGTATAAAATTGTGGTTGGAGTTGAAAGTTAGTCTGTTGCATAGTATTAAATAGTAGCGAATAAATAATATATTATGGTTCCTTGTGGGTATTTTTTTATTTTTTTATTTTATTTTATTTTATTTATTTATTTTTTTTTGCTGATTCTGATCTTTCTGTAGCTAATAAATTAACCTGGGCTGTCATCTTACTCCCATATATTTGGCTTTTGGCAGATCCTGTGTTCTTCTTTTTCTCTATTAGTTACTTAGACCATCAAATATTGATTTTCTTTCATTGTTTAGTTTTTGGTCTATGTGATTGTCTGCATTCCTGTAAGTTACCATTTGTTTTACCATTTTTGGAACCCACACAAACAATGTTGTCAAATCGTTGCATATGCTGATCGCATGTGATCAGCATATGTTGTTCGCATATGCAATCGCATATGCTATGGCATATTTTTTTTCAAAAAAAAAAAAAAAAAAAAAAACTAAAAATTCATCTAATTAGAACACATGATTGGATTGGGTTATTTTACTTATTTCATTATAGTTTGAGTGTTTCATGAAGTGATATATTTAATTACTGATATTATATTATATAACTTTTAACAAAACAATCAACAAGCTACATTAAAAGATAACTAATTATTATAAACTTCGAACAAAGAAATTTTGATGATAAATGGATAACTTGAAACAACTTACAAGTTATAACTTTACAACTTAATTTACAAAAAGTAAGCACAACTTATAAAATACAAAAAATAAACATAATTGAAATAATTGTAGAGAGATTAGAGTAAGAAAGAAAGAGGTGTAAGAGAGAAAGAGTAAGAGATTTAGAGCTTTGGAGTAAAGAATAGTGAAAAAGGAGGGGATATGAGTGCCTAATTATAAGCAAAATTTCTCCAATTTGAAAAAATAAAAAATAAAAATAAAAATCTTCCGCTCTTGGCTATTGGAAAATATGCGATCGCATATGCAGTATGCGATTACATACTCGCATATAAGATCACATATTTATCGCGTATAAAAGTATGCCATGACATACTTGCCAGGATCGTGGCATATGCGATTTGATCAACAGTATGCGCATATGTGATCGCATATGCGCATATGTGATTGCATTTGATAACAATGCACACAAATGATCTTGGCTCGCTTAAGTTTGTCACAGAAGACTTGCCACCAGTGCTTGTTACTAAAACTTAAGTTGCTGATGATGTTTGTTTCTATTTAGTTTCCTTCCTGACATAAGCAAGTTTAGTTTCCTTCCCGACGTAAGTAGAAAAGTTTTTTCTACTTATGTCATCATCATCAACCAACCAAAAAGTAGAAAAGTTCATTTAGTTTCCTTCCTGACATAAGCAAGTTTTTTCACTTTGCTACACATGATGTTCTGATATACCATCAAGATGGGAGTTCAATAATCTCATTTCAAATTCAAATCCAAAAACACATGATGTTCTGATATACCATCAAGATGGGAGTTCAATAATCTCATTTCAAATTCAAATCCAAAAACAAATCAAAGTTCATGTATGAGTTAAATTCATGTACGAGTTAAATTTCCTTCCTAACAACACAAGTTTTTTTTTTTTTTTCTTCTTTTTTCTTTTTTTTTTTTTTTTAAATTTATTTTGCTGATACTGATTTTTCTGTAGCTGATAAATTAACCTGGGCTGTCATCTTACTCCCATATATTTGGCTTTTCGTAGATCCCGTGTTCTTCTTTTTCTCTATTTGTTACTTAGTCCATCAAATTCAGCTCGGTGCTATCTAAAAACTGAGTATCATTTCTCTTGATATTTTATTTGTTATCTTCTATGGATCCATCAATTGTTCTGAAAGTCGCATATTCAAATGGGTTTTTGTTGATTTTCAGGTTTTACTTACAAATTTGATTTAGAAAATATTTGTATCTTATTTTATGGATATTTAATTATTACTGTTTTCTTATTTTGTTGTACACCTTAGATTTAGATATGATTCATTTTTCGGATCCATGAGTATATTACTTTGGATCTTATGTAGTTGAATTTCAAACTTTTTGGATTTTTAGTATCCATCTACTTAAACCCAGTTCATATCAACTGCGACTATGGACCTGCAGAAATTTTAGCTATGGACTTGAAGAATTTTTTTCTTTCCTGCTGTCCATTTTAATTTTTAGAGTAAATTCATTTTAAATGATGTTTTTCCAATTGTTTGTTTCTGACACTACGATTTGTTAAATGATTGAATATCATTGTCAAATAGACATTGCAATTTGCAAATGTACATTTAAGGTATTTATCTCCCTGGAATATGGGAGACATTCTCTAAGAAAAATACTGTTTGTATTGTGTTTTGGTACTAGGAAAGCTATTCTAAGGAATTCAAACTATGGTCAAATTCTCATGCACGGAGAGAGAGAGAGAGAGAGAGAGAGAGAGAGAGAGAGAGAGAGAGAGAGAGAGAGAGAGAGAGAGAGATATATATATATATATATATATATATATATATATATATATGGAAAAAGGTACTATGAGGTCGAGCGTAAAGCGGTCCTCCATGAGGTCGAGCTAGGGTGGGCCCCACCGTGCTTCCTTTCAAAGATCCACACCGTCCACCAGATGCACCGCTCCAAGTGGGACCCACACGGCTAGAAATCCACCGTCCACGAACTCAGGTGGGCCATACCTTCAGAAAACATAAGTATACACACGAAAACATGTAAAATCACTTGGTGGGGCCCACCTAAGATGTGGATACCACCTGAAAAGTGGTCTAAAATTAAATTCAAGTGGGACACACATGATGGACAGTTTTGATCATGAAAAAACCTCTCGAAACGCCCCCACAACTGGTTTTGAATGTTTCAATGGTGCACGGCCCCTCTCCACTTCTGTACGTGGTGTGGCCCGCAAAAGTTACGGATTGAGGTGGTTTTCAGCCGTGTGGGCCTCACTTGGGATGGTGCATCTGACTGAAGGGGTAGATGTTTGAACGACATCACGGTGGGCCCCACACCAACTCGACCTCATGGACGACCGTATGCGCTTGACCTCATAGTACCCTTTCCCTATATATATATATATGGGAAAAGGTACTATGCGCTCGACCGTACGATAAGCTCCCATGAGGTTGAGCTGTGTGGGCCCCACCGTGATGCGTTTCGACCATCAACACCGTGCATTTGATGGGTCCCCTTTAAATTATGGGATATCCCAAAAATCAGCCGTATACGGAACTCGAGTGGGCCATACCATCTAAAATTATGTGAAGACACCGTTAAAACATAAAAGCACTTGGTGGGGCCCACTTGAGTTTTGCATGCGCCTGAAACTTGGTCTGAACCTGTCACGCCCCAAACCCGAAAATCGGATTCACAAGAATTTCGATCGCCGAATCTGGTGCCGACAGCCTCCGTAGTACCCCATTTTCGGCTCCTAGCGTCATACACCAGATTTCCGATCCTGGGATCCTACAAGGAGGATTTATTTATTTATTTTTTTTTATATTTTTTATGTACATTTAACTCGTAATAAGTATAACCACAAGATTACCCAATTCACAAAGGTAACAACATCATCACATATCCATTAATATAATCATTTGAGTACAGTGCTGAAAGGGAAATACATATATTAAAAATCAAAGCTAGAGACACAATTGTATACTCGAAGCTCGATGCTTTGTCAGCTTGAACTTAATATTACCTGCACGCATCTATCGTGCATAAGCTTATAGAAAGCTTAGAGGGTGGTGTAAGTGTGTGCACAAGGTAAGTGCCAAGTATTAAATACAATGTCATCATCATACGGTACCGAAAATACTGGTAATCCATAATTCGTACAATATCGAAATAAACAGAATTACTAACAAGATCATGAATTACCAGAGTAAGCAGAAATACTGACAAAAATAGGAATTATCAGAGTAAACAGAAATATTGGCAAGATCATAAATTATACGATAACAGAGTAAGCGGAAATACGAATAAGCTCATGAATAAATCAATATCAGAATACATAATATAAAACAAATATGCAAATGAGGAGTCATAAAGAGCCAAATATCAAATGCCGAGGATGCGATGCAATATGTAATTCCTGATGAGTCCACGGATAGTGTCAATCATATCTAGACCATATAGATGCAGAAACACAGTAATCCAAAATACTATATGTCGTGGATGTAATGCAATATGCGTTGCGAATGGAATGATCATGCTGGAGTGTGAAGTCGGGATGATAGTACGTAGTATCGCAGGCTATGGGGTACATCACAAGAGACTTCTATCCAAACCAGTCCCATACCTAAATTTGGATAGTCAAACTCCATGTGGTAAACTCCTGATCTCAGGTTAGTCGCGCGCCCTAACCGAAATCCTAGCCATTGCGAAGGTATACGTAACAAATAGTTCTGCACTACCAGCCCGAGTGGATAGTGAATGAATGAATGAATGAGTATGCAACTCCTGCTCAATAAGTCCACATATCGATGCGGCCTCTCTCTCGGGATCATCACCGGGTTTAAGACACTCCAAATGGCACTGTCACTCTCCAAGCAGCACAGTCCAAGTGAGCGTAAGAAACCTCACTATCCGCCTGGCCAATAGTTTGCCAATACCTATCCGGCACGTCGATAGCGGACCCATTCCTCGAGCTGGTCAGACTCAGCTTAGCAATGCCCCCTACGCTCGGGTGGGTAAGGCCACACCCCTTCCCAACCGACCACGACACGGTAGGAGACGCGGCCTCCTGGTATTCGGCACTCGGGCGCTCATGTATCCACTCGGTCTTGACGTTGGGGCATCTTCTGGCCACGGAGGTTTAGAGATTTTCACCCAGGGACATCTATGGCGCCCGTATGCTAAAACCAAATATTTCCGGTATCCCCTCTGACCATCCATGATATGCCTGTGGAGGCTACGACCCTGATGTCGCTAGGGCGTATAGTAATCACAGCACACAATGCAAGATGCATGAGTCATACAATCCAGTCATGCATCAATCCTGCGCATACCATGCACTCATGTGAGATGACCTCCACCTATCAGGGGGTCTCATAACAACACACTCAATGACATATGCAATGATCAACCACATCTCATAACAAACATGCAGATGATGCGTATGGGCATGTATCATGATGCTATGCTGTCACATACTCATAATCGGCATCGACAATGTGGTCATTTAACCAACATTGCCCTCAAGGAATGGCCCACATAGAGCCAAACATATAATGGACCCATGACCGCACACAAGGGCCAAAAATACAACACCATGGGCCTCTCTCAAGAGCTTATTACACATCATGATGGGCCCCTCATATGGGCCTAATATACATCATGCTGGGCCTTACACATGGGCTGAATATACATCACAATGGGCCTCAAATACGGGCCATATATACATCACACAGGCCGAATACACACTACAATGGGCCTCAACTACGGGTTGCATATATATCATATAGGTCTTGACAATCGACCTTGACCATTCGGAAATCGGCCTCGACAAATCGAAATCGGCAATCAGCCACGATTGGTAATCGGTCACGATAATCGGCCTCGATCGGTAATCGGCCTCGATCGGTAATCGGTCAATTGGCCACGACAAGCAGAATCGGCATTCGGCCACGATCGGTAATCAGTCACGATAATCGGGATCGATCGATAATCGGAGTCGACAAATCGGTCACGTCAATCGGAGTTGGTAATCGGGGTCGATCGATAATCAGTGTTGGAACATCGATCACGTCAATCGGAATCGGCCTAACAAAGGGCCTAAGGGAAGGTCACAATGTGGACATTTAACCATCCTCACACATCAATGGGGACATTTAACCATCATTGCTCCCAAGGAGTGGTCCACCTAGGGTCAAACATACAGTGAGCCTGTGGCCTCATACAAGGGTTTAATATTCATCGCAATGAGCCGAATACACAGGCCTAATATACATTACCATGAGCCACGACCCATGGTCCTCAGGTACATCATAATGGGCTACGACCTATGGACCTCAATATACCTTAAGTGGACCGCATTGATGGGTCTTATATACATAACAGGTGGGCCCTGCACATGCACCTCAAATATATAGTATACGGGCCCAATACATGGGTCTCATATACATCTAATGGGCCAAGTACACATCAAGTGGGTTACATCAGTGGGCCGCACTAATGGGCCTCGTACACATCACAGTCGACCCACACAAAGGCCTCGCATACATCTCATTGGGCCTCATATATGTCAAATGGGCCACGTCAAGTAGGCCGCCCCAATTGGCCAAGCATGCATCAAATGGGCTAACATTAAAGGGGCTGAATCCAATGGGCCGAATTAATGGGCTGAGTCAAATGAGCCAAGAATATCATAATGGGCCTTACCTATGGGCCTCGCCCATGGGCCTTGTACATATCAAGTGGGCCGCATCAATGGACCGCACCAGTGGGCTATAAATACGCAACAGGTGGGCCTACTCACTACAAGAATGGGCCTATCAGTGGACATTAGGGAGAGTGATAATGTGGACATTTAACCAACATTATCCTTACAATGTGGACGTCAAACCAACATTGCTCCCAAGGTGTAGCACGCTATAAAGATCACCCATATACCATGGTGGAATCACACTAAATGGTCCTTATGTACGTCTTATTGGGCCTCAACCCATGGGCCTTCAATACATCATAATGGGCCTCATAACATGAGTTTCATATATATCAAGGTGGGCCTCAACAACGGCTACAAATACATTAAGACGGGCCTAGTCACATGGGCCTCATAAGTACATCAAGTGGGCTACACCAATGGGCCCCTAAGTATATGAAATGGGCCACACCCAATTATAAGTGATGATAATGATTCCCACCATCAAAATTCCTACCCCATAACATATATTCCCCATCCAATCTGCTTATAAGGTCACACGGACCTGGATCTAAAGGAAAAACACATATCATTTTGGTCCAAATCTGTTGGCCCTAAGAATTTTTAATAGTAGACATTCAAACCCACTGGTTCTTATAATGTGGTCCACCTGATCTTAGATCTAACTTATTTTTAGTCTCAAGCCTTAAAAATATCTTCAAAATTGGTTGGGGCAAATTGGATGTACTACGTGCATCATGGTGGGTCCCATAGATGGGCGGCGAGGGTGAAACCGGTGCCCATATATCTTGGTGACGTCACATACACCGGCTACATAGCTGGCGTGTGGCACGCCAACCAATCTGCTTCATAAGGTGGGTCCACACGTGTGGCCCACCATAACATTTATTTTCCATCCAACGTTGATAAGGTCGCACAACCTGAGGAAAAACAAATTACATAATGATCCAAACTTCCGTAAAAAAAAACCCCAAATGGGTTTCAATGGCTGACATTCAATCCACGCTGCTTTTGTGGGGTGGCCCACCTGACTGACGGCTGGATGGCAAGGATAGAACACGTACATCATCAGATGGGTCCCACCGTCCAGTGTTGTGGACGGTGAGGCGAGAACACATACATCATCAGGTAGGTCCCACCGTCCGGTGCAATGGACGGTGCGGACACAGCACATGCAGGTGGTTTAGAACACATACATCAATGGTGGGTTCCACGTGGGGCCCACCATAACGTTTATGTGCAATCCAACCCCTTAAAAAGGTCACACGGGCTTAGATGAAAAGGTAAATCAAATTTCATGGTGATCCAAAACCTCTGTCAACCCAAAAAGTGTTTCAATGGCAGACGTTCAGTCACGGTATCTCCAGCCGTGTGGGCCACCAGGGTCCCAGATAGGGCTGATTTTTGGAGGACCCACTGCCCTAAGGGTCCCCATCAAAATGCACGGTGCTGATGTCGACACCGAACACGGTGGGGTCCACGGTTGGACCCACTATCCACGTCCTAGCGCAGCAGGACGTGCTGCACGTCGCCTCTGCTGCTCTCTCCCTCTCTTTTTTATTTTATTTTATTATTATTATTATTTTTTTTGGATTTTGGGTTTCTCTGGGGTTTTTCCTAGGTGGAACTCGCATCCAAAAAATCCAACCCATCCATTAGATTCCATCGCTCAAGATCGTCTAAAAGAGCCTAATATCCGGTATGTTTTGGCACGTCGAAACATTAATGTGAATTTTAACGGTAAGGACCACTGTTTTCTATGCCATGGCCTGCTAGATAATTAGATTGGCCTCATTTCTCGGCTCAATGCCTAAAAAAGTCTGAGAAATGGAATGGACGGTGTGGATTGAATACACACATCAAGGTGGGGCCTACATGAACAGCCCTCTCCAAAGTTTGAGACTCAAGCTAATATTTTTTTTTTTTTTTGTTTTTGACAAAGCACGTCCAGACTTGCTGGACCTCCCACGGCTGTTTAGATTTCACTGGGCATCGTCCAGCGTCCCTAGCTGCATATGTTTATTCAAGGTGGGTTCTACAGGACGTGGCCCACATCTCATCAAGGTGGGTCCCACATGAACGTGGCCCACCTAATTTGAATCCATCAAATACTTGTGTTTTTTTTCCCACCACCATAAGGTAGGGTCCACATGAGTTGGACGGTTTGGATAAGACATATATCAAGGTGGCGTCCATTTGAGTGAGCCACACATTACACAAAAACGAGAGAGAGAGAGAGAAGCACCCACCTTAGGATCTTCTTCTTCATTCTTCTACCAACGCGTTGTAGAGCTTCAAGGGAACAAGATTCAATGGTTGAGATTGATTTTTGAGGTTGGGATTGGGTGATAGGAAGGTGGGCCACACATGGCTTCTCCATGGAAGCTATGGACGATTCTTCTCTTGGGGTTGCATGGAAGAATGAGAGGGAGAATGGGAGAGAGAGAATAGAATAATATGGATGGGTTGATTTGGGTGGTTGTATTTAATGAGGTAAGGTTTGGTTTAAAAATGGGTGAAAGAGGGGATGGTGAGAGGAGAGAGAGAGTTGACTTTTAAAAAGGGAGGGATGGGCTGCATGTACACATGGCATGGTTTGTACTTGACATGATTTGATGAGACATCTCATAGAGATTCCCTCGATATTTGCAACATGCGGCGTTTCTTCGGACTGAACGCAGGTTCACAACTTCTAGCCTGGGTATCGGTTTGGTGCGCGAGTCGCGGCGTTAGAACCGCGGCGACGGCGCGATCACTAAGGTATAAGTTTCGGGTCGAGCCGACTCAGATTGCCAGGATCTGTCTCAAGATCGCATGCAGACGCCGGTTACAGATCGCGAGTTTTCGAAATTCGACCGAAATGACCTCGGAAGCCTATGGAACGGTACGGGCTAGGATGCGGGTCTTACAGAACCCTCATTCAAGTGGGACACACATAATGGATGGATTGGATTTGCAAACTACATCTCGGTGGGCCCAAAAAAATGGTTATAAATGTTTTAATGGTGCACAGCCCCTCTCCACTTCTGTATGTGGTGTGGCCCACACAAGTAACGGATTGACTTGATTTTTGAGACCTAGGCCCACAATGGAATGGTGCATCTGACTGATGGGGTAGATGTTCGAAACGCATCACGGTGGGGCCCACACAGCTCGACCTCATGGGACAGACTCGTGAGGTCGAGCACATAGTACCTTTTCCATATATATATATATATATATATATATATATATATATATATATAGGATAACCTGAAGGCTTTCCTTACCATCTAAGATATGTTGTAGCCTTTAGAAGCATAGCTTTATTTGAAAAGAGGACTTGATCACAAACTCCATGGTCCATGTAGTAATAAAACCCTAAGGTACAACAAAGAAAAGCAATACGCATTAATATAAATACACATATGCATCCGCATGTACATTAGTCGTCGTGTTTAATCCCCATCTCAACATCATCGTGCCCAACATTAACATTGGTCACATTCATTAAAAGTGGCTTGTTTCTGTATATACACATATATATGAGGGATATAAGATTCCTCAAAAACCTTATAATGGAGTGAAAGGAATGTGCAGCAAAGAGTAGACCATTCAATAAGAGCCACCCAAGTAATGAACCGAGAATGATGTAGCCAAAAGGAAAGGGTTCTCCAGTGGTGATGGTAAAAATGGCTAGCCCATAAGCAACGATCATTGAAGACATGCTCAACCATGTGATCATCACCAAGGCACGTAGCTTGAGAGGGAATCCACTTGCCAGCAATAAGATTACTATCAATGATGCAATGAACGCTACCACAATGAAAATTGTGAATAATATGTATAGGCCTAAATATTTATGGGCCATGATCGACCCCCCTGCACTGTGGATTTTAGAACTGTCCTTCGAATCCTCATTATCATCCTGCCAAAACCCACAGGGAGGGTTGATTCCAGCTTGGAATGTGATAATAGAGATCAATGTTGCAACCACCATTAATTCACCGTTCTTCCACCTATTCTTGGTAGGAGGCAATCGTTCAATTGGCCAATTGTCTCCCGTGAAATGTAACATTCCTCCTCTTATAGCTCTAGCGCCTTGTAGTATCCCTTCAAGTTTCATATCCATCGAGTCACTACGGTTATCCAGTAAAATATCCAAGGCTGTGAGACCGTCCACGTTCAAGGCATTCACATCCTCCCTCATCTTAGTTTTTGTGAGCTGCAAAGTTCTTATGGTTATTTCTTCTATAATAATAATAATAAAAAAGAGGTGATATGCCCCAGTGCTCTCAAAGATTGCATTGAGACACTTCAACAATCCAACGCTTGATCTAGACTGTAAAGTAAGTTCTATAGATTTTTAGGCTACCATGTAAATATCTCACTAATCCAACAATCCTAACTGTATAATCACTAGCCTTCAATTGGTATAGCCCATATCATTTACGAAAAATGCATCCAAATAACAATTTCAAAATCTATTTTTGGATCTAATCATGTATTGCTTATGAAGAGTCACCTTTTTCAGGAAATCATAACCATCCCATCAATTGCTTGGAAAAAGAGTGGCTACAAAAAAAAAAGTTCAAGTCAAGGATGGATTGTGGTAATAAGAGTGTCTTTAATTTGGTGCAAATTTCTTTCTTGGTTCAACCAAGGTGTATGACATGACATCAAAGGGATCGAATGTGAAGTTCGAGATAGAGAAGTTCACACTTGAAAATAATTTTGAATTATAGAGGTTGAACATGAAAGCTCTCCTAATTCTACAAGGGTTGTAGCAGGCACTCTGAAAAGTACATCGTTCTAAAACTATAAGGAAGATGATTGGGATAAACTTAATTCGATAGAAATTAATGCAGTTCAATTGTGCTTGGCTGACGAAGTTCTTTATAATGTTATCGACAAGATGACCATTGAAGGATTATGATCAAAGATGAAGAGCATCTACATGACGAAGGTACTCTCTAATACTTTATCTCCGAAGAGACAACTTTACACTCTAAAGATGGCAGAAGGGTCGGATCTTTCTAAGCATATTAACGTCTTTCATAAATTGCTTTACAAGTTGACAAGCATGGAGGTGAAGATTGATGACAAAGACAAAGCCCTAATTTTATTGATATATCTCCTGGAGTCTTACGTGTATTTGGTTAATAGTGCTCTATATTATGCAAATGGTATAGGTGTTATAATAGACTATGCCCACGATTGGATATTAACTTTAGGGTGCTCAAATTACAAGACTGGATACAAACAAGAGTTTACAGCTGCAGCTTCAGCGCGTGCAAGCTAAAGGGAGAGGTGAGAATAATCTGAGAGTGAAGTTTTAAAGTTTTAAAGGATGCAACAGGGGATACTAGAAAAAAAGTCAAGGTAAACAAGTTCTCACTTCTATAAAACTATGTGAGTCGATTGGAAGTCCGTATAACCTATGATGGATACTTTCAGTTCCCTATTAGTACTTCTATAGGAAAGATAAAGCTCAATTAAGTAAATAGATATGAAAAAATAATCCAATATAGATGGCAGTTAATGTTGAAGAAGACAAAAAGAAGAAAAGGATAAGATCCATACTGGGAAATGCTTCTTAGCAACCACGAGATGGAGGATGGTGTTGTCATCATCATCCTTCATTTTCACAAACTTATCATCTCCACATGATTCCATGCATACTCTACCAGCGACTTGGCGGACTCAAAGCGGTTATGATTCATAGGTGCAAAATTGGCTCCCTGCGACCTGTCAAAACCCGAGTTGCTATTCCCTTTGCATGAACTAGCTCCTTCACCACCTCGACCTGGCCTTTGAGTGCTGCTGCATGGAGAGGAGTCATTCCATCTTTATCACAAACAAGGCACATATCAGGGCCTATCTTCAAGAGCTCTTTTATCATCTCTAAATGCCCTTTCACTGCTTCCAAGTGCAAAGGCGAGGATTGTTCAGAGTCTAATACCCGGCCCCTAAAAAGTCTGTGTTTTGTGGTGTGCTCTACCTAAGATTTAGATCGGCTTCAATTTTGGAATCACGTCCTAAAAGGAGCTGCAAAACAGATGGACAACATGGATGTAAGGCACATACATGATAGTAGGCTCCGCAATCACGGATCCACCAAAGCCACGTCTCCTTCAATGAGGGCGTAAAATTACATGGTTAGGAAATATATATATATATATATATATATATATATATATATATATATATATATATATATATATATATATGCCAAATATGGCCCATTGGATTCATAAAATAGGGAAGGAAATAAAAATATCAAGCCCGTTGCTTCAGATGGAAAATATGCACCATCAGATCTCTAAATGTACATAAATTCATCCATCATATAACTGTTAAGAGTACAATTATGGCCTCATTTTCTGTTACTTGACTAGGTCGTCAAGTCTTGTCTATCTATTTACGGTTCAAAGATGTGGATGATTTTTCATACGTGCATGTTTAGCATTTATTAAACATTTTGAGACATATTGGGAACCCACCCCTCTATCAAGAGTGCTTTGGCTAACTTAGTTAAGTGCTAGGTTTTTATTAATAAAGGAAAACTAAATATTAATTTGTTTTAGTCAATGTGTCAAGTGGTTCACAAAAATTAAGGCTGTTACAGAAAAACTATTTCTCATTAAATTAATTTTTCTTTACTTCTAAAGTTCTTTTTTTTAGTAAAAACTTGTGAGATACATAATTACTTATTTTTTATTAATATTATTGCCGCCTCTACCCTTAAAAAATGTATTTTCCCACAATGGAAGAAAATTAAAATTTTACTAGTTAAATTCAAATATGACATCATCCACTTTCGATAGTCTCACATTACCCCGATATGATTTGGACAATGCCATTACAATGTCACATGCATCAATGTGCCATTTGGTCCTATTAACCCCTACATTTGACAGTCATTATAATGGCACGTGGCTAGACATTGCCATTATTACTTGTGATTTTAATAGTGCCAATAAAATATCATATGCACCAAAGTACCATTTGGTCCTTACAAGCATTTGGCGGTCTTTGAAACAGCACAAAGATGGACATTGCCATTACAAGTTATGGGATTTGGACAATACCATTGCAACGTTACAGACATTGATTGCCTATAAAAGCCTTTTGCAAGAACTTCGGTCCGGGCTTATATGGTGTTTGTCATAAATCCATCATGTCTATTTGTTTTGCGGAATCATGTCAGGACATGGGCCCAAAATAGACCCAAAACTTAAGTGGACCATAAGATAGGAAAAAGCGGGCAGGGAAATGTCTACTCTTGAAACCTTTCTTGGGTCCACCATAATATTTATATGCCATCCATATTGTTCGTGAGGTCATTTCTACTAGGATGAACTAAAATATTTTCAATACAATCCTCACTTTTTCCTATTTTGCAGCCCACTTGAGTTTTGGATCTGCCTCTTTTTTGGGGGCCATGTCTTAATATGATTTAACAAAATGAATGGATTGGGTGGATTTTTCATAAACATCACTGTGGCCCCACCTAGCTTTTGTTACAGAAAGTTCCTGTGAAAGGCTTTCAGAGGCAACTAATGTCCCAACGCCACATGCACCAACATACCATTTGGTCCATGTAACTCATGGCACAAAGATGGTTAATGTTATTACAAGTTATGTGATTTGGACAATGCCATTATAATGTTACATGTGACAATGTGCCATTTGTTCCCGGTAACACCTCAATTTTGCAATCCTTGTAATGACACGAAGATGGACATTACCATTACAAGTTACATCACTTGGACAATACCATTACGATGTCATATGCACCAATGTAAATGGCCCCTGTAACACTCGCATTTGGTAATTCTTATAATGGCGTGAAGATGGACATTGCTATTATAAGTAATATGATTTGGACAACGCTATTATAACATCACTAATACCAATGTACCATTTGGTTCCCATAACTCGAGCATTTGGTAGTCCTTATAATGGCAAGAAACTGGGCATTGCCGTAACAAATTACATGATTTGTACAATGCCATTACAATGTCACATGCACCAATGTGCCATTGGGTCCTTATAACCCCCACATTTGGCAATCATTGCAATAGCTCGAAGATGGATAATGACAATGTCATTGCAGCATTGCGTGCTAATGTGCCATTTAGTCCCTTTTTATGCATTTGACAAAACTTATAATGGTAGGAAGATGGATATTTCCATTATAAGTTATGTGATTTAGGCAATATCATTATCATTATAATGTCATCTACATGAATCAAATGTGAGCCCCATATATAAATGGCAACATCTTCATCTAATATAGGAAAATATTTGCTTTTCATTACAGGCCCTACATTAAATACATATGCATGGTGC
Organism: Magnolia changhungtana; assembly: GCA_030180095.1. Taxonomy (NCBI): domain Eukaryota; kingdom Viridiplantae; phylum Streptophyta; class Magnoliopsida; order Magnoliales; family Magnoliaceae; genus Magnolia; species Magnolia changhungtana. The sequence goes on along the minus strand of JASAUF010000070.1, from coordinate 513,845 downwards.
CTTTTCAGTGGCAAGGATTACAAGGGGCCCCTTTAATAGGGTTGGTAGACAATTCGAGTCCCTTGCACCCACATGCCATTGTAACACATATGCCCTTGTCCATCTGTCCATCTTCATTTGCGCTCTCTCTCTCTCTCTCTGTATATATATATATATATAGGGAAAAGGTACTATGCGTTCGAGCGTAAAGCTGGCGTCCGTGAGGTCGAGCTGGGTGGGCCCCACCGTGATGCCTTTCGAACATCAACACCATCCACCAGATGTACCATTCCATGGTGGGACTGGACGGCCCAAAATCAAGTCAATCCGTGACTTTAGTGGGGCCACACCACATACAGAAGTGCAGATGGACCGTGCACCATTAAAACATTCATAACCATTTTTGAGGGCTCACCGAGATGTTTTTTGCAAATCTAGTCCATCCATTATGTGTGTCCCACTTGAATGAGGGTTCAGACCAAGTTTCAGGTGCATGGAAAACTCAGGTGGGTCCCACCAGTGCTTTTATATGTTTTTGACATATATACTTATGGTTTTAAATGGTGTGGCCCACCTGAGTCACGGATTGACCTGATTTTGAGCCGTCCAGGCCCACTATGGAATGGTGCATCTGGTGGACGGTGTTAATGTTTGAAAGGCATCATGGTGGGGCCCACCCAGCTCGACCTCATGGACGACCGCTTTACGCTCAGCGCATAGTACCTTTTCCCATATATATATATATATATATATATATTTATATATATATATATATATATATATATATATATATATATATATATATATAGGAAATGGTACTATGAGGTCCACCTCCTGGGGAACTTCCCATGAGGTTGAGCTGTGTGGGCCTCACCATGATGTGTGTCGAACATCAAAACTGTGCATTTGCATTCATTGGGTCCCCTTCAGTTCATGAGATATCCCAAAAATCAAAATTATTCGGAACTCAGGTGGGTCATATCATCTATAACCATTTGAAGACATGCTTAAAACATATAAAAGCACTTGGTGTGGCTCACCTGGGTTTTGGATGCGGCTGAAACTTGGTCTGACCCCTCATACAAGTGGGACACACAATGGATGACCTGATTTGTGAACCACATCTCGGTGGGCCCAATAAATGATTTTGAATGTTTTAATGGTTGGGTAACCCTGTCAACTATTGTATGTGGTGTGGCCCACCCAAGTCTTGGATTGACTTGATTTTTAAGCATGTGGCCCACTATGGAATGATGCATCTGGCTGGGGTTGATGTTCAACCCACATCACAGTGGGGGCCACACAGCTCGACCTCATGGGAAGATATATATATATATATATATATATATATATATATATATATATAAACGCTCACCTGCGAACCAGTTCGTACCTACTGTGTACGAACTTTTTTGAGATCCAAAATCTGAACCGTTCATGTGAAGCAGCACCTCGCGAAACCCCCTAGGCCAAAGTTTTACTTTGATCTAAAACTTTGATGTGTATATATATATATATATATATATATATATATATATATATATAGAGAGAGAGAGAGAGAGAGAGAGAGAGAGAGAGAGAGAGAGAGAGAGAGAGAGAGAGAGAGAGAGTCATGCTCCCTACGCACGTGCGCACCTTTGCTCCCCTACGCACGTGCGTACCTTTGCACACGTGCCATGGGTGTATAATCTGAACGGTCCATGTGATGCGGAATCCCATGAAATCTCACGTGACAAATTTTCACTCCGATTTAAAACTCTGGTGGGCCATAGAAAAGAGAAATTCAAATCAAGGGAGGAAACTGTTTTCATTTTGTATGGCCCATCAAAGTTTTAGATCAAAGTAAAACTTTGGCCTGGGGGGTTTCACGAGGTGCTGCTTCACATGAATGGTTTAGATTTTGGATCCACATCACATATGATGTGTTCTCAAACCAGTTCATACGTAGTACGTACGAACTGGTTCATAGGTGAGTGTTTCCGTGCGCACCGGTTCATAGGTGAGTGTTTCCGCGCGCACGTGTGTGTGTGTGTGTGTGTGTGTGTGTGTGTGTGTGTGTGTGTGTGTGTGTGTGTGTGTGTGTGTGTGTGTGTATATATATATATATATATATATATATATATATATGCCTTGGGTACCAATGTGCCAACTACCCTTTAGCTTTCAATGTCCTACGTCAAATATGCCAACATGTCTCCCTTGATACATGTGCTAAGTATACAACTTCAAACACCTCACATGTGTCACATGTGGTACAACTCAACTTCAAGTGCCCCCACATATATTGTGCATATCACGTATTAAGTTGTTCAGTTTTTAGTGTCTTATACATGCCAAATGCCGTAATATGACATATTGCTACAACTATGGGGATTTGTTTATTTTACTTTCCATGCACTAAAAAGCTCCCTCCCCTTTTAGTGTTGTTATATGAACCCTCCTCAAATTAAACGTTCCAAATCATTACCCCTACTATAGATGGATCCTAACCTGCAAATCCACTAAACATACAAACCGTAAGTGGCTGATCGAGGACCTACAATGGACGGTTGAAACAGAAAATAAGTACCGGTCCAAATTGAATTAAAAGATATCCGCTAATCTAACAGTCGGTCCGACTATTTTTTTTTTCTGTCTGATTTGAGATATATACATGAATACCATACCTACAACGTTAGGTCTGATGCTTATATCTAATCAATATCTATGCATAGTTAGTGGTTATGATTGAGTGGGTCATTATGACATGGACAGATATCGATGAATGTGCGGACCCCACGAAGAATCCTTGCATATCAGAGTTAGCCTGCAAAAACTCGGCGGGGAGTTATTGTTGTGAATGCCCATTAGGCCTAACAGGTGACGGTAGAAAAGATGGCATTGGCTGCATTCCTCCTTCCATGGTGTCATCCGGTGCAGATTTTCCAGTAATCAAGCTTACACTAGGTAAGCATTTCGCAAGCCCTTTGAATTTCAATCATCCAGACTGTTGATTTGATGGATGCTGCAGAAGATGGATCACGCCCCAAAAATCTCCGAAATTAGAGGATCCTACACATCCAAATTTTGTTTTCTTGGATCAACGGTCTTGGTCACCAGATCTTGGCCCCCATTTACACAAACTAAGAAATGAGGCTGAGGATCATATGTAGTCCTCACCGTTTCTTATATCATAGTCATTCCACCGTTCAATGATGAGCCTTGTGGCAACGGGCCACATGGTGGAACAATAAAGTGATCTGGACCGTTCGTGAAATGGGCCCTATTGTGGATGGATCAGAGTCACACATGATGAAGTAGACATTTTTTATTGTTCGATCATTGAATTTTGAGCCGCGTGAGGTCCATTCACCACTCGGTGCAATCACTGATTCTAGGTTAGCTTTGGCCTGGATTTAAAGCTGTAGGTCCGACCCTATTCAGAATGCTGATTTTGCTTAGCCTGTCAATGGTTTAAAAACTCTGCAACTCGGACGGACTAGTTTAGTCCTGAGTCGAGTTTCAACTTAACTGCATTTGGCCTACGTATTGACTCAGACTCACTGAGTTTGGATTTTCCATGACGATGAGTTTGATAAACATTTTGGATTTTTGAACACACGCATGCACATATGAATGCATGTGTGGGAGACTGGCAACATACATCTCTAGCCTCATTAAAAAAAAAAAAAAAAAAGAAAAAAAAAAAGAAAAGAAGAAGAAAAAGAAAGAGCAACATCTTTCCCAACAAATGCCCAGTATCTACTATAGTTTTAAAACAAATGTTGACTCAATTCAAAACTCGGTCCAGCCAAAACTGTTATTTCTTTAGATTTTTATTTAATTTATTTTTTTCATTTAAAATTTTACCTAAACTAAATATTTTAAATTAGTTATTAAAATACCGAATCGAGTCAAACGAGAACCCACCCGATCAAGTCTTCGAGTTGACTCGACCTAGCTAGGAGTCTAGTTTTCGAGTTTTTGAACTATGGTCTCTGCTTATTTAATGAGAAATAAAAAATGAACTGCATCCAGAGACATCCTAATGCTTGGGCCCACCAACACTCATCTCATTCACAAAAACAGTTAGGTCTTTCTGATGATTGGATCCAATTATCATGAACTGTAGATCATTGAACAGAACCCAAATTAATGCTGGTGGAGTAACTTGTGCAGGTTATGGATCAGGACTCATACTTCTACTTCTTGGAACTTCTTGGTTGTACTGGGGACTTACGAAGCGAGCGATCATTAAAATCAGAGAGAAATTCTTTCAACAAAATGGAGGTTACCTACTACAACAACAACTCTCTTCCCGTGAAGGCACGGTCGAGGTAGCTAAGATTTTCACTGCAGAAGAGCTCAAAAGAGCGACAAACAACTACAATGAAAATCGAATCCTCGGAAAGGGTGGCTACGGCACCGTTTACGAAGGAAATTTGGCTGACAATAGGATCGTCGCCATTAAAAATGTCTAAGCTAGTAGATGATAGCCAAATTGAGTAGTTCATAAATGAGGTTGTTATTCTTTCTCAACTCAACCATATGAATGTTGTGAAGCTATTGGGGTGTCGTTTAGAGACTGGGTCCCAATGCTGGTCTATGAATTCGTCACCAACGGGACCCTCTTCAATCATATCCACGGTGAATGGGGGCCCCACATCCTTCTTCTCATGGGATAACCGGTTGAGGATCGCTGCGGAAACGGCCAGGGTGCTTGCCTATCTCCACTCCGCGGCATCTGTGCCGATCATCCATCAAGACATCAAGTCCACAAACATACTCTTGGATGATAATTACAATGCTAAAGTGGCTGATTTTGGAGCTTCGAGGTTGTTTCCTTTGGATCATACTCAACTGACTACGTTGGTGCAAGGGACCTTAGGGTACTTGTGTTGGGTTTAAAACCCCACTTCTTGCTGACGTGTAGCTGCAGCTCTCATAGAACACAACACAAAACTGAAAAAAGAAAAGTATTGAACTGCTGAATTTTGAATTGCTATGGAAACGATTGCACTGGTGCCATTTATAGGCTTTTCTCCTTATGTGAAAAGACAAAAAAAAATCCCCATCCAGATGCTTCCTAGGGGCAACTAAAGATAGAAAAAATCCAGAAAAATATCTACCGTTATCTTAACCTAGCTAATACTCTAAACTTAGAAAAAATCTAACAGCACAGCTAGCTCACACGGTTCTTACACGTTATGCACAACTGGTTCATAAGATCCTTACACGGTTTTGGATTTGCACAAATCCACCACCGTGTCCAACATTCCCCTTGAAATCAAAACCGGCTTCATTCTGAGCATTGATCTAAGTCTCCTAAATGTGTTAGTCGGAAATGCTTTGGTGAAGATATCTGCCACTTGTTTAGTGGTGTGACAGTATTCCAGTTTGATCTCTAAAAAAGTGATATCTTGTGTCGATGTGCTTGCTGCTTCCATGCTGAACTGGATGTTTGGCAAGTTCGATTGCCGACTTATTGTCTACGTATATAATAATAGATTCCTCCTGTGGATGCTTTAGCTCCTTTAGCAAATTCCTTAGCCAGATCGCCTCACATACAGTAGATGAAGCTGATACGTACTCAGCTTCACATGTAGACAGTGCAACCACACTATGCTTCTTTGAATTCCATGTGAATGTCGTTGACCCAAGATAGAAAGCATAGCCTGTGGTGCTTTTTCTTTCATCTTGATCACCACCCCAATCACTGTCAGAGTATCCATACAACATTGCCTCATCATCGTACGGATAAAAGAGATCGAATTCAATAGTCCATTTGATATACCTAAGTACTCGTTTTGTAGCTAGCCAGTGTGACTTTTTTTGGGTTTCCATATACCGGCTTAGAAGCCTAACACTGTAGACTATATCTGGCCTAGTGATTGTGAGGTACCTTAAGCTTCCAATTATGCTCTTGAATAAGATTGAGTCGACATTTTTTCTTTCTCCATCTTTTGTGAGCTTCAGGCCTGTTGTAACCGATGTATTCAGCTTTACAGTCGACCATCTGAAACTTCTCAAGAAGTTCCTTTGTGTACTTCTTCTGGGATATGTAAATGCCGCTGACTCGTTATTTCACTTTAATGCCCAACAAGAAAGACATCAATCCACCATCAGTCATCTCGAACTCTTTAAACATAGCATGCTTGAATTCTTCAAACATCGTCTGGCTGTTCCCAGTGAATAGCAGATCATCAACATATAAACAAGCTATAAGCATATCACTATAGGCATTTTTCTTTGTGTAGACGGCATGCTCATGTGTTGAGGGTCAAATATTGCATACCAGACCCCAGTTATTGCTTGGATTTACGAGCATGATACCGGTGACCGCCATGCTTTAATCGTGTTTTTGATGCAAGGTGTATTTAGGAGCTTGGATTGCAAAAGGGTGCTAAAAGCATAGATTTAACACTCTGAAGACACCGAGGTAAGGGACGGACCCCAGGGGACTGAGATTGACGAATTTACACACTAGAGACCTAAGAAAATCGAGAAACTAAAGCTCAAGTGGCCCCAAATTGGTCTAGAATGCAAGATCATAGGTTCCCACCATCTGCTCAGCTCGAAACTTTATACAGGACCTGAAGATCATATATTAACCGTACACATCGAAATTCAGCCGTTGGATCCTTGTGAAAGCAGTCCAACGGTCAAATCAGCCCTCAAACTGAGGATTTCAGGCCCACTTGATATCTGGATATGTTTCAATTTTGGTCTCAACCCCTTAAATGGGGAGAAAAAATGAATGGATGGATTAAATGGCTCGTAAACATCACATTGAACCCCACCTGGGTTGTGCGTGCATAGTGCACAAATGCACTCACAGTGCACCGGTCTTGAATGCTTGGTCCAAGTCGGTTTGACCGACTATCCATTTAAAAACGGAAATTTCCGTTTGCAGCGTTCGCACAGAGGCCGTGAACAAACTGTTGTGGGCCACCATCATGACGCTATGGTTTGATCCGGACCGTTCATTAGAATTATATGGTCCGTAATAACACTGCCTAGGTGGCAGAATTCCAAAAGATCGCGAGGAGAGAAATCCAGCCATTCAAGCAGAGAATCGACGGCGGAAGCAAGGATTCAGTGGGCCGCATCAGGGCGATCCAAAAACATGCATTTCTGACCAAAATTTTCAGAGGAATTCAGTGGTCAGTGTGGATTTCTCTACCGACTTCAATCACGGGTCCTCCCACGCATAAGCGCAACTGTTGTGCGTAAGATTACACACGACTGAAAAGTCCGGATTTTCCGGGCGGTTGTGGCGCATCACCGGTGATCGGACGGTTGATCTGAACCGTCCATCGTGTACTTCGTCCAAAAATGCACCAAGGGACATTGATTTTTCGGAAAGAAGCAAGGGGAAGTGGGCTGTGTTCGGCTCATCTTCTTGGCTGCGTAAGGAGAGTGCGTAGAAGACTCCGCTGTGGACGATACTTGCTGCGTATCTTGCACACGCATTCTCCAGCCACCACCTCCTTAGCATGTTATAAAAAGAGAGAGAAAGCAGTTGCTGAGGGGATCTAATTCGGAGGAGACGTTAGGAGCAGAGAGAGAGAGAGTTTGTAGTTTTTATTTATTTATTTTTATTTTTGTTTTAAGGGAACTAGCCACATCATGCCTATGCATGGCTGAACCTCTTAGCTAGGGTTAAGAGGTGAAGCTTGTAGCATGATGGGAGAATTATTTGCTTGTGCCTTTTATTTAGATTGAACTGATGTTGATTTTAGTTTAATTAAGGGAATGTTTTTAGTTTTTAATGGTCTGTTGTGACTAAAATTACAATGGGTCTATAATAGATTTGAGCATGCTCCTTTCCTTTTATGTTTATGACGTCAGGAAGCCCTGTTGTTCACCATCTTCTCCTGGGCATGGTCGGATAATGGTACCCTTCCTAACCTTCATACATTGATTGGTTGGAAATTAGTTTAATTCTATTATTTACTTTGTCTCCTGGGCATGGTTTGGTAATGGAATCCATTCTAATTCATACACCTTTCATCTCTTGAAAACTAGATCAACGTAAGTTCAGTTTGATTTTCATGGTTACACTATTCAACTGGATGAAGATGGACTTTAAGTCCAGTTGAGTTTTTATGCAGGCATAAGATCTCCCTAATCTCTACAAGTGGATCCTCTGAATCCCTAGTTTCCTATTTCTGAATTCCTTAAGTTTTAGATTAATATTTCACAATTATTTCTCAAATTACAACTCAATTTAGATTTCATCTTATTCTAGTTTTAGTTCTAGTTAGTTTCAGAGAGCGTAAAAGTATCAGTCCCTTAGGATTCGACCTCGGTCTCACCGAATTTATTACTACATCACAACCCTGCATTCTTTTGAAGATAGTCGTCGATCCGTACATTCCAAGCACAGGGAGCTTGCTTCAACCCATATAGGGCTTTCTTTAGCCGATACACCTTGTGTTCCTCCTCTTGCATGACAAAGCCTTCAAGCTGGTCAACGTAAACTTCTTCTTTGAGTACTGCATTTGGGAATGCGAATTTCACATCCAGTTAGTAGATCATCCAACCGTGATGAGTGCAAGGGAGATAATCATTCTTATAGTGTCAAGGCGAGCAACTGGGGCGAAAACTTCTTTATAGTCTACCCCATATTTCTGTTTGTAACCTTTTGCTACAAGCCTTGCCTTATATCGTTCGATCTTACCATCGGTATTCCGCTTGATTTTATACACCCATTTGAGACCAATAATCTTCTGATCTTTAGGGAGTGAGGTCAGCTCCCATGTTCGATTCTTCTCGATAGCTTGAATCTCTTCTTCCATAGCTTTCTCAAACATTCTTCATTCACAGCCTCTTCGAATGTGAGAGGCTTATGGTCCGCTACAGGCAGAACAAATTCACTTCTTCAGTTTTTACATAGATGTCGTTGAGGCTTCTCAATTTAATAGGAGCTAAGGGTAAAGGAGAACTGGATGAAGATGTGCTAGCTGAATTCTGATTTGATGAAGTACTTCCAGGGGAGATGGAACGTACTTCTGGTCTTCTGCGATCCGAAGGAGGTGATGTGGGTGTCTACTCTTGATTCTCATGTCTCTCTTCTTCGTATTCTTCGACCTCGACCTGCTTTTCTTTGGCCGAGTTTCCCACGTTCCATTTCCATGCTTCTTCCTCACAAAACACCACATCTCTACTCACCACCAGCTTATTGATTAGTGGGTTATAGAGCATGTATGCATTTGATTCCTCGCTGTAGCCGATGAAGATGCACTTCTCGCCATGATTATCAAGTTTTTTTCTTCTCGCTTCTAGAACTTAAGCATAAGCGACACACCCAAAGATCTTATGGTACGCCATGCTCGGCTTGTATTCACTCCATGCTTCTTTCGGTGTCTTGAATCTGACACTTGTGGTCGAACACCTATTGAACAGATAGGCAGTATATGCAACTGCCTCTGCCCAGAAATTCTTTGACAGACTTTTCTCCTTTAGCGTGGTCCGAACAACGCCTTTATTTAGATGCATCATTTTTCATAGTTTTCCTTTGACAACTTAGAAACCTGCAACTGGATTGTGTTGGCCATCTTTTTCTATTTTTTTAAAAGAAGGAATGACTGATTTTATTATTATTATTATTATTATTATTATTATTATTTTATTTTTAAAAATGAAGGGAGGGATGAAATAGAAATCTGATTATTTTTATTTCTGGTTGGGAAAATAAAAACTGCTGAAATCTGGTTTTTTTTTGGCTGAAACGGTGGATTCTTGGACAAATTCTTGGCTGAAACGGTAGATTCTTGGCTGAAATCTGATTTTTTTTTTTTTTTTTTTTTAAAACAGATTTTTCTTTTCTTGGCTGGGAAAAAAAAACTACTGGCATGCAACTTCAACCAGGGAATTAAAAAAAAAAAACTTGGCTTTGCAATCTGATATTTTTTTTTTTTTTTTTTTTTTTTAACAGATTTTTCTTGAAATCTGATTTTTTCTTGGACAGATTTTTCTGAAAAAAAAATTCTGTTTTTGGCTGAAAATTGTTGGAAACTTCTTCTAGAAAAAGAACCTGGGACCTGTGGGTTATGGGCCCACCACACCTGGTGGTTCTGCTACTAGTTTGTTGGGTTTAAAGCCCCACTTAACGTGTGGCTGCAGCCACTATAGAACAAAGAACACAAAACTGAAAAAAGGAGAGAATTGAACTGCTGAATTTTGAATTGCTATGGAAATGATTACACTGGTGCCATTTATAGGCTTTTCTCCCTATGTGAAAAGACAAAAAAATCCCCATCTTGATGCTTCCTAGGGGCAGCTAAAGATAGAAAAAATCCAGAAAAACATCTACCGTTATCTTAACCCAGCTAATACTCTAAAGTTAGAAAAAATCTAACGGCACAGCTAGCTCACACAGTTCTTACACGTGCACAGCTGGCTCATAAGATCCTTACACGGTTTTGGATTTGCACAAATCCACCACCGTATCCAACAACTTGGACCGAGGATACTTCCATACGAGTCAGCTATCTGAGAAGAGCAACGTTTATAGCTTTGGAGTGGTTATGGTGGAGCTCTTAACAGGGAAAATGCCATTATCTTTGGAGAGACCCGAAAGGGAGAGGAACCTAGCAATGTATTTTGTTTCCTACATGAAAGAGTATAGGCTAGTCGAGGTTTTAGAGGATCGAGTAGTGAGTGAAGGAAGGATCAAACAGGTAGATGCAGCTGCCCAGCTTGCAAAGAGATGCTTGAAAGTAAGGGGGGAAGATAGGCCCTTGATGAAAGAAGTGACCATGGAGCTCGAAGGGCTGAGATTGCCCGAGAATCATCCGTGGGTTCAAGATGAGCACGAAGAGAGCGAGCTCTTGCTAGGTGAAGTTCCGGGCTTCGACATGGACGATTCCAATGCATTCAACAGTTTAAGAAACCACATGATGATGCCATTAGATACAAGATGATGATGATTTAGCAGAACAAATACGCTATCAGGAAGTGGATTTTGTAAGAAAATCAATCATATAAATTCTTATGTATGGTTTATATATGTGAACTTTGTAAAATTTACCTGATCTCATAGAAGGTTAGTTTTGTATATGAAGACTTTAACAGATCTAAAAATTGTAGCATCTCCTACTAATGATTGTTATATGTGATCTTTCGCCATTGAACTTTATCATGTGGTTATGATTTAAGATCTTCCTATCCACAAAATTGGGAAATGTATTTGACGGGAGAATATGTGACAAAGGGAAGAAGAAGAAAGGAGAGCTGACTTTGTCAGAAGTTCCTTGTACTGCTTTTCTTTGTGAACACCACAACCAAACTTCTAAGCTCTGTTCCAAATCAGTGATTGGATTGAGAGAATACTTGGAAATGAATTTGATATCTATGGCAATTGTGTTTGCTGCTGTTTTTTTGTAAAAGTGGAATTTGATTCACGTTTCCAAGATTTTGTTTTAAAAATATGGATATTGATTTCGATGAAAAAAGAGAAACATATAAAATGTTGATTTCTGAGGTTGTGAGAGGCAGCTCTTGCCTTTTGATCAATGTCCTTTTAGTACTTTTAAGGAAAAATGCACTCCAAACCAAACAATATAATTATAGTTAGATGAAATTCTTGAGAGAGAAGCATCATTGGCAGAAGATCTCCAAGGTTCCATTATGACCCAAAAAACAAACTGTGTATCACAAGTCATATGATGCCATGTTTATAAAACCAAGAATCGAAAGAAGTTCTTGAAGAACTACAAATGAAGATTGTGGGGCATATCAACCAGGACCGAAATCACAAGACCGAATCAGAAGATTGGGTTATTATTGGCCAACGATGGTGAAGGATGCTATATAGAGTACGCACAACAATGAAACGATTCTCAGTTTCATGCTGATTTTATTCATCAACCACCAGAACCGCTTCACCCCATAGTGGCTTCATGGCCGTTTAAAGCTTGGAGAATGGATATGGTTGGTTCTATCAATCCTCAACCAGCTAATGGTCACTATTTCATTCTCTAATTGTAACAGATTACTTCTCAAAGTGGGTAGAAACAGCTTCCTTCACCAAAATCAAAACTTCAACAGACCTTCATTTCCTTAAGCCTATTGTCATCTGCAGATTCAGAATTCCCAATATGTTTATACATGGTACTTGATCTCTATTCAGGGATCATTGGTTCTATATATATATATATATATATATATATATATATATATATATATATATATATATATATATATATAACGCGGAGAGTGTGTTCTCTATTGCATATTATGCTCCGGCAAATGGTCTGGTAGAAGAATTCAAATTCTCAAGAAGATGATATCCATAAACAAAAGAGATTGGCATGAATATAATTGCTGGCCTACAGCACTCTGGGAATATATATAGAACAACAATGTGAGGAACCGCAAAGGCACAATTGCCAGAGAATGAACATATGTTAATATAAAAAAAACAATAATAACGAACTATAGATAAACTGTTCATACTGGTTTTTTAGTACAAACACATTTGAGGCATCTGCTGTCTGAACAATACATTATTTCAAGAAGTGAACATTAGCAGATATATATAGGATAAGCTGCTCATACAGATGTATTACCCAATGACCAGTTACAATCCGACATAGCATGAGAGGAAGAGAGATGACATATAGGATAACCGGAAGGCTTTCCTTACATGTAGGCTTTGGATTGCATTGCTTTATTTGAAAAGACTTGATGACAAACTCCACGTTACATGTGGTACTAAAACCATGAGGTATAGCAAAGGAAAGCAATATGCATGATTACAAATACACATATGCATACCTACTTATATTAGCTCCTATTCAATGTAGGACTCATCATCAACGTATCCAACATTAACGTTGGTCGCAGCCATTGAAGGTGACTAGTTTCTATATATACATGCATATACGAGGGTTGTAACTTTCCTAGCCGACCATATAATGAAACATATAATGTAATGAAAGAAATATGCTGTAAAGAGTACAACATTCAATCCGAACCACACCAGGAATGAAATGGCACTAACGTAGCCAGGAAGCGATGGGTTTTCTCTAGGGGAGATTGTAAGATAGGCTAACCTATAAGTAACGATCATTGAATTCATGCCCACCCCTGTGATGATCATCAAGACACACATAAAAATCCGACGCTTGATGGGGAATCCACTTATCAGCAATAAGATTATGATCAAAGATGCAACTAATGCTATGGCATTGAAAAATGTGAATGACGCGTACACCATTGGATGGCGTTGAGCCATGATCGACGTCCCTGCAGTGTGGTTTCCGTAGACATCCGCCTTGTCATCGTGCCAAAATCCTCCAGGAGGATTGATTCCTGCTTGGAATGTGACGGTAGAGATCAATACTGCCACCACCATTACTCCGCTCCTTGTCTCGTTTAACCGATCAAGGTGCTTCTGCCACTTATTCTTCCGGGGAGACAATTGTCGAATTGTCCAGTTTTCTTTGGTGCGATGCATGGCATCGGCTCTTTTAGCTCCAGCACCTCGGAGGATCCCTTCAAGTTTCATATCCTTCGATTTTCTACGGTTTTGCAGTAAAACATCGAAGGCTGTGAAACCGTGTGCGTTCAAGGCATTCACCTCCGTCCTCATATTGGTCTTTCGGAGCAAAAACTTCGTGAGCTGCACACTTCTCATTGTTATTTCTTCGTGAAAAGAAAACAAAAGGAGTGCGGATCGTCCGTATCGAACGCACACGGAAATTCTGGGCCATATTGTCTCATTGTTACATGTCATCACCTCTTACACCAGCTCATAAAACACACCTATTTTCTCTCTTAATAGATTTCATGTCACATCGCACAGTAATTGATGTGTTAGATCCACATCCTCCACCAATTTTTCCATATCACTCCAGAGCGATGCACATCCAAAGCTCAAGTGGACCACATGACCAAAAACAGCAGGATTGAATGGCTACCGTTGAAGCTATTTTAGGGATCACTGTGAGGTTTATTTGTCACCTAGCTTGTTCATAAGGTGACAAAGATCTGGATAAAGGGAAAATACAAAGGGATTATGACCGTAATAGAATCGAGGTATGGTAAAAAACATCTCAATGGATGGAAAATCTCAAATAATACGAGGGTATTCATTTGACAGGTTTTTGAAAAGAAAAAAAAAAAAGAAAAGAAAAAAAGAGACTAAATTGCTCCTGTCCTTGGAACTTAGTCCATACTTAGCTTTTCTTCTTCTTACTTAGCTTTTCTTCTTCTTTCTTTTTAGTTTTTACAGGGCTTCTTCTTATTTTTTAAAAATATTTTCCAACCCACCACTACTCCTTTTCGATTGCTTTTCCGGCGTACGTTCACCACCATCAACTTCTCCAGCATATGGGCAAGCCACTGATAGGTGGAAGATATTTTAAATGAATTCTTTTTTTTTTTTTTTTTTTTTGAATACCGTTTTCTTACTGATGGAAGCCACTTTTGGTTGTGGATAAAGATGGATGGTTATAGTTATCATGTGGAAGATAATGAATGAGATAAAATTTAGATTTTGTAATGCATTACTTTGGAAGACGATGAACATATATCATTTTTAAGGGGTTGAGGTTGTGTGTTAAGGGTTTGGGTCGTGGTTCTCATGTTTTTAAGGGTTGAGATTATCATGTGTTAAGGTTTTGAGTCGTGGTTGTCATGTGTTAAGGGTTTGGGTCATGGTTGTAATGTGGTAAGGGTTGATTTCATATTCTTATATGTTAAGGGCCGAGGTTGTCATGTTATAAGGGTCGTGGGTCATGGTTGTAACATGGTAAGGGTCGAAGTTGTAACGTGGTGAGGGTTGAGGTTATCATGTGAAAGGTAAATATTTTGATGTGCTAAGGGTCGAGGTTATCATGTTATAAAGGTCGAGCTCATCGTTGTAATGTGGTAAGGGTAAGGGTCGAGGTCGTGGTTGGAATGTGTTAAGGGTTGAGGTTGTTACGTTATAAGGGTCGGGGTTGTGGTTGTAATGTGATAAGGGTCGAGGTTGTAATGTAGTAAGGGTCGAGATTGCGATGTGTTAAGGGTTGTGAGTCCTACTGTGGGTTATGTATCGAATCCACTCCGTCCATTAGATTTAGAATTTAATTTAATGTCATGTGCAAAAAAAAGAGTTACATCCAAAATTCTACGTCCCCTAAAATGTTTTCAATAATAGGTTTTCAATCTCACAGCTTTCAATGGTGTGGTCCACATGAGCCTTTGATATCCCTCATTTTTAGGCTCATGCCCTAAAATGATCTTTCAAAAATGGATGGATGGAGTGGATAAAATATATACATTACCGTGGGCTTCATAGAACCATCCATCTCTAGATAGGTCCACTTACCCGATCCGTGGCACGTCATGTGAATTTTCGAGAGAATTTTTTTTTTTAGAGGTAGTTTCTATTGCCGTAAGTTATGTTGGGCCCACTATGATGTTTGTGGGAAATCCACTCCATCCATTCATTTTGAAAGATCATGTCATGACAGGAGAACAAAAGTTGGATAGATTTGAAACTTAGGTGGATCACACAACTGAAAAATAGTGGAAAGAAATCGCTTATCATTCAAACTTTTTTAAGCTTTATTGTAATGTTTATATGCATTCCAAACTGTTCATAAAGTGGCTTAAATGCTCATAAACTCATTGCCATGGGGATGGACTAAAAGAATAAAAATATTAGCTAATCCAAAGCTTTTATAGCCCCATGAATGTTTCTACCGTGGGCATATGATCGCTACTATTTTCTATTGTGTGGCCCACTTGAGATTTGGATTTACTTCATTTTTGGGATCATGTCATAAAATGCGTTGATAAAATATGTGAATGGTGTAGATTCCTCACAAACACCATATATAGTGGCCTCACAATGTTTACCCGATCTGAACCCCTTCTACCGCTTTGTGATGCTGGCTCAACACAAAAGGCAGCATGAGTAATTTGGTCCTAGCCTTTTTTTAAAAGGTTTCAGGTGACTAGGTTGGATATTTGTTTAATCCTTCTAAAATTTTTGGCATATAGGCATATCATGATGCTTTTTTGGTCAAAATTCTAAAGGTTATTTTATTTTTTTTTTTTTTTTTGTGTGTGTGTGTGTTCTACACACCCGTGTACTCACACCACAATGGGTACTTGAAACCATTGCCTCCTGTTGAAACTCCCATGAGTCTACCACTGAGGTATGAATTGGGACCCAAAAGGTTTTCAATGATAGTTGTCCAATTCCAACTTTCATGTGGTATGGCCGACTTGAGCATTGGATTTGCCTTGGTTTGTTGTCTCATGTCCTCAGATGATATGAAAAAAATGGTTGAACAGTGTAGATCTAACACAAAAACGATGATGGCCTATGGAAATTTCATATGTCAACACTTCTGGTGTTCTTCTCTGCCCGTGAATGTGCTGCACCCACAACGCAAGCAATAGAATTTCTTCATTGGTGAAATTTAGGTCGGCCCCAAGATGTATTTCTTAGACTTAGAGTGTCCATCCATATTTTTGATCATTCTAGGATATGAGTCCAAAAATAAGGCAGATTTAGAGCACAGGAAGACTACATAGGAAACAGACTCTTGAAAATTAACTTTTTATGGCCACCAAAGACTCTGGCTAGCTGATATTTGTGTTTTGCTTTATCCAGGTTCTGCGTGGCCTCATGAATAGGTTAGATGGCAAATAATCCTCACGGTTGGTCATAGGAAGTTTTCAACAGTAGTTTGTTTAATCCTGTTATTTTCTTTAATGTGGTCCACTTAAACTGTAGATGTGCTTCATTTTTGGACTCGTGCTTTAGAATGATCTAGAGAAACTGATATGTGAATCTAACATATAAATCATGTGGGCTCAGAGAAGTTCCACACAGTAAAAGTTATAGTATGCAATCTATTTAGTAGAGAGAAAATGTGCAGATTTTGTGAGCTAGTATGACACGCAATGACATATAACAATGAGAGGCTTCAACACAGGAATTGCTTGTACCTTCAACACAGACGATCCACACCGAAAAGGAAATAAAATAAAGAGATCACCGTTGAGATGCTTATGTATTTGTTGAAAAAAAAAAAACAAAAAAAAACTACATTTAAACTCTATGAATGCTAGGAGATTGGCGTCCACGCTTTAGGGGATCAGAATTTGGTTATGGGGGTTGGGGGATGACTTTGATTGTAAGTTTGAAGTTGCCACTAGCCACTTAATCTCAAAATCCCGCAGTTCTGCAGAATATGCAAGGTTAGAGAAATCCGAAGATTCTCTTGCCTTAAGTTGACTCTTGGTCTTCGATCCGGGATTCCGAGTAAGGGACTTCGGTTACAAAGAGGGAAGGTGTTAGGCACCCTCTTTGCCCGTATAAATCTACGATCTCTTCTTAGTGTGGTAAGAAATTTCAAGGGATGGATGATACGGTCGGAATAGGACTAGACACACATGGATTTCTAATGTGGCAAGATCCGAGATTCCGGCAAGCTACGGAGCATACGTCCGAAGATGTGTCTAGAAAGGTTGATGTAATGATGCGTATGTAAAATAAAGAAAAGTATACTAAATTACTAAGAGTTTTTGGTGTGACATGATCTAATGTACGGCAAGTCACAGAGCATACATTCGCTAGCGATCTAGAGTAACAAGGGATTGAGAAGAGAGAAGATGATATGATGAATGCTTAAATAAGAAAATGAGATGATCTTTGGCTTGCTCTTGAGATGACTAGAACATGGAATACACTATGACCAATCCGGGCTAGAATGTGGGATCGAGGATGGCTTAGAGGAGGCTAAGGGGCGGCTAAAAGATCGGATCTTGGAGGCTTGGAGCTCCCTTTCACTCTCACTCTCTTCCCCTTTCTTTCACTCTCTCCCTTGAAAAATTTGAGAATGGGATAGTTGTTCTTTAAAATGTGAAGAGGGAAAAGCTATTTATAGCCTTTTGTGATGGCATTTTGGTAATGATTGGGTTTGTAAAGGGTAAAAGCTGACATGACAGCTTAGGATTAGTTGAGGACAGAGGAATGCCATGTGGCATGCTCTTATAGGCTCTTGGGGTTCGGTAAAAGGGTAAATAGGGTGAACTTCAGGGGTAATTCCATATGAAAGTTATTGAGGGTCGAATATTATATATTAGACCCCAGTTATTACCTACTGTTACGAACATGATACTGTTTAATGCCCTATTTTAATTGTGTTTGTGATGCAAGGTGTATTTATGAGCGTAGGCTGAAAAAGGGTACTAAAAGCATGGATTTGATGCTCTGAAGGCACCAAGGCGAGGGACGAACCCTAGGGGACCAAGATCGACGGAATTACACGCCAAAAATTCAAAAAAATCGAGAAACTAAAGCTCAAGAGGCCTAAAATTCGTCCATAATACAAGATCACAGGGTTTCCACCATCTGTTCAGCTCGAAACTTCATACATGATCAGATGACCATAAATGAACCGTACAAGTAACATTTCAACCATTGGATCCTCATATAAGTGGCATAACTGACAAATTAGCCACTAAATCTGTGATCTGGGGCCCACTTGATATCTGGATATGCTCCAATTGTGGTCTCAACGCGTTAAATGATCTGAAAAAATGGTTGAACTGATCAGATCTCTGGAATACATCACCATGGGACCCACACAAGCAATGCGTGTGCATAGTTGGTACAGGACTCGCCATGCACCACAAGAATCCAAGTCGGTCAGCGTTGCGCTGACCGACGAATTCTCAAAAATCTAAAGACGCAACAGCGTCTTCAATGCAATTGGCCAAACGACGCTTGTGGGCCCCACCCATCAGCCATATCGATGATCCGGACCGTTCATGGTGTCTGGAGGGGGGTTGTGACCCTCTTCAAAGTCGCCTTTTGGCTCTATATGCATGTAAACACATCTTCAACTGTCCAACTCAGGACAGACGGTGGAGTGAAAGATCTCGTGGGACTCATCAACGACGGGTTAAAACCATAAATTTCTGATCATAATCTCGAGCTTCATACAATAGATGGAGTGGATTAATCCTTCGACCTTGATCATGGGTCCCACCAATTAAATAGCGTAGAGGCCGTGAGAGCTCTGTTTCGTAACAGAGCCTACAGATGGTCCTTGTGGGCCACCATCATAGCCCACATGAATGATCCAACCCGTCCATCATGCAGAGTGGCGAAAAAAGGTCAAATCCATGTTGACTTTGCGTAACCTTGTACGGGCACATGCCCGCTACAGAGGTCACAAAAGGACTATTTTGCAGTGTTCAGAACAGTGCAGCATGATTGATTCCGTGGACCAACACCAAATCCGATCTAAAACCATCCATTTCTGACCAATTTTTCGAGGAGAGGTCAATGGATGGATTGGATTTCTCTGACATCATCAATTCTGGGTCCCACAGTTAACGCAAATCAGACTTTTCGCAAGAATTATGCAGACATGCGTCCGAAGGAAACCCGTACCTTCCGGGCTGTTGTACATTCGTAGGTAGGATCGGATCAATGATCCTGGCCGTCAAAAACGATCCCAGGTTTGTCCGAGGCTGAGGACATTGAATGAGATGGATCTTGCGTCTGATTGCTCGGTACACTCAAAATTGATTGCGCGGCCAAGAAGCCTAGTTCGCTGATGGTTGCGTAAAGAAAACGCATGTTGCCAGCCCCCATCGACTCCCCTCCTTATGCTTATAAAAGGTGGAGAGAGGGAGGGAGAGAGGAGGCAGCCAGGGATGTCAGCGTGGATTGCTGGAACGTGCACAAGAGAGTAAGTTTTTCGTTACTTTTTATTTTTTTTCCCTTTTATTTTGAGTATTAGCTTAATCATGCTTGTGTTTAGCTAACCTCTTAGCTAGGGCTAAAGCTTGTGGTGTGATGGGACAGATTCTACGACTTTGATTTATATCCTGAATAGATTTTGATATGGTTGATTATAAGGAATGTCTCTAGTTTTTAATGGTTTGTTGTGACTGAAATTACAATAGATCTGCGATGAGTTTGTGTATTTCCTTTTCATTATTTCTTATTGAGAAGTTAGGAAGCCCATGTTGTTCACCATCGCCCCTTGGACATGGTTGAATGATGGAACTCTTCCTAACATTCATACATCACAGAGATTGGCTGTGGATTGGTTTAATTCTGTTGTTTGCCTTGTCTCATGGGCATGGTTTTGTGAAGGAATCTATTCTAATTTATATCCTTCTTATCTCTTGAAAACTAGATCAAAAGAAGTTCAGAGGTTATTTTCATGTTTATATCTTCCAACTGGATGAAGATGGGACTCGAAGTCCAGTTGAGTTCATGAATCGACTGTATATCTCCCTAATATCTACAAGTGGATCCTCTGAATCCCTAGTTTCCTACCTTTAAATTTCACCAATTTTAGATTAATATTTTCACCATTATTCCTTCATATTCATCTGATTAGATTTCATCTTGTCCTAGTTCTAACTCTAGTTACTTTTAGATTACGTACAAGTTTCAATCCCTATGAATTCGACCTCGGTCTTACCGAGTTTATTACTACATCACAACCCTATACTTGGGGTGTGAACAAGTTTTTGGCACCGTTGCCAGAGATTGACGGTTACTTTTTCTGTAATTAACTAGTTTTAGGATTAGTTTAAGATTAAAATTTTTCTAATTTTAGGTTAGAATTTTTTTTTTTAAAACTAACCTGTTTTACTGTTTTGTAGGATCCTGACATAAACTTCTACTTTGGTAATCCCTTTCTAATTTCTCTACTTTTTCTATTTTTAGATTAGGTTTTATTTTTTATTTTTAGTAACTTTCTAATTCTAAGATTTTTTCCCTTTTTAGAAACTAGCTTAGCTTTTTATTTCTAAGATTGGAAACTTTCCTTTTTAGTAACTAACTTTCTATTTTTATTTTTAGAAACTTTCTGACTTTCAGATTTCTATTTTTAGAAACTAATTTCTTTTGTTTTCTTTTGTAGGATTCTAACATAGGAACTTCCAACCTGTTAACTCCTTTCTAATTCTTTCTCTTTTTATTTCTAGATCTCGTATTGTTGTAGGATTTTTTTATTTATTTTTATTTATTTTTTTATTTTTAAATTCTTAGAATTAGATTCAGAATTAGGGTTTTGATATGCAAGAGTTGGAACGTATGTATGCTAAGATAACTAAGAAATCTTGGGAAAGTTTTTTGATGTATGATGATAATGATGGAAAACAGCCTATGCCTCAAATATTTTCTGAAAATTTCTTCAACCAATCGAAACATGATGCTCCACCGATTAAGAAGTCCTTCGGTAATTATTTGCGGGAAAATAATTGCATTCCATGAGTTAAGAAAACAGTACGTGATTATTGGAATGATGACGCGTATCAACTCCCGACCTATGACCCGTATGACTATGATCAGTGGAAACATCAACATTAGAGAGATAAACCGTCAATTGATTTTAATGATTATTCTCTTGGATACCCTACCTTTGAGACCTAACTAGAAACAATCCAAGAGGATTCAATTCAGCATACCATAAAGTGTTTTACGAAAATGAGAAAAACATTGGAAGCACTTAATTCGTGCCTCAATAAGGTAGAGGAAGCTCGTTCATCTCAACCACAACCCAATCCAGAAATAGAATGCGAGGAAAGTGATCCGCACTCGCTTTTGAAGAAATCTGGAATTTGGAATAAAGAGTTGGATTGTATTGATGAGCACATGGTTCAATTTCCCGATGAGTCAATATCGATGACTGTCCAAAGGAATGATGAAGAGATGTGGGTGCCTTTCAAATACAATAATAATGACACACTTCATTCACATGACACACTTGATTTCAATGATGAGGGAGAGGTTAGTTTATTCGAACCTCAACCCAATTTAGGAGTCGAATGTGAGGAAATCGATCCCATTCCAAGCATGTATTGCACTAAATTGGACGATGATGAGTATTGGGATTCAATCTCAAGTTTGGCCCACATCAATGATCAAGAGGTTCAGGAGGTTGTCAACGAAAGTGATCTACTCCACCTATCTGATATGGAGGATGAACCACTTTCACTTAAACCTTCCAACCTTTGTGATGTATGTTTAGACCACTCCCCTGAATTGAATGATGATATGATGTGGGAGATGGACGAGCCACTTGATATGACTCTTGAAGTCGAAACCATCTAGTTGAGGCCACTATCTGAACTGTCAAATTTTTACGATTCAATGCCTCTTCTGAGTAGTATCAATGAACAGAGTCCTCACATCAATACTTCGTCTACTGACCCTCAATCTGTCGGTGCAAGGCTGGAGCAAGAGAGCATACCTCCATCTACTTTTAAAGATGATGAAGTCTTTGAGCATCTCATTACAGACTCCAATGTGGAAAATAAGTCACACTCAACTGAACTTTCCAACTCTTTGTATGATTGCCGGGCACACTTTGAAAATTCAAACGATCCTGTGTCAAAAGACAAAGTGGATGCTTTGCAAGGCAACATCTCGGTAGTCATCACTGAACGAGAGAACCCTTATTCTGAAGCCTCTTCGTCCCCTGATCTTAAATGTCTACCATTAAAGGAGGAGGAGCCGACAATGGAACCGAAGTCTGATACTTCGGAATGTGTTGAGACTACATCACTTTTTGTGAAGTTTTCTGAACTTTTTTTACTTGTAGTCTCTGATTTACCATGAGATACTAACGTTGAAACTTCTTCTGTCACAGGTGAATTGTATATACTCTGGATACCTCAAGAAATTCAATGAAAAATTTCGTATGAGGTACATAAGTTTCTCTGGAAAGTCATGCTCTAGGGCGTCCAACTCTATTGCAAAAAGGGCTTTTGAATGATCCTGTTAAGGAACTTATTGAGAAACTTATCAAGATATTAGCCGGAAGAGGAACCTTGCGGCATGCTGAAGTAATTTTTTCCTGTTTTCTTAGGACTAGGGTAGTTTGCTTTATGCTGTTCTAGAATTGAAGGTTTTATGCTATTAGGTTAGTTTGCTTCCTGCATTGTTTTAGGATAATTTGCTTTTGTGTCTTCACTCTTATGTTGACCGGCTTTTATGTCGTGATCTCTATGAAAAAGTCTCTCTCAATTCGTCATCCAGGTACTATCTTCCCATCACTTCTCATTTACTTTCGATGTCCTATGTGCATTGCATGCTCATATCTTTTACATTGAGGATAATGTAGATTTCAGGTTGGGGGTGGGAGATTAAGTTACCTAATCAGTGTTTTCTTGGTCTTGAGCAAAAAAAAAAATGTAAAAATTTTTAATTTTTCTGAAATTTCGTGTGAATACGAAGTGATTTTGACGGCCATCTAGGGCACTTAGAATTTCAAGATACGTGATGTTGGTAACTTATGACTCTTGGATTCAGTATCTGTCAAATTTCACAATTAAGTTTGAATTGTTAATCCAGAATTAGAAGTTGTAAACATTGATTGAGTCATGATTTCATAAGACACATCTCGCTTGCACAATAAGGCTTCAGTTCGATAATGAATTATAACTTGGTGATTATTAAGCATGGAAGGAACCAACCTGGGGAATTTGTCTATCATGTTCCATAAGAAGAATAAAAGAAAAAAAATACCCAGCTACAAGATAGCTGCCTGCGGAAAGGGTTGGGCGATCGAACTTCACCATAGGTTTGGTCCCTATAGGTATAGATTCGATTCCTCATAGTTGACATTTGAAAAGAGTTAGGCGACTAGTTTTCACCATAGGTTTGCTCCCTATAGGTGAAGAATTGTTTCCCCTCGACATTACTGTTTATGGAAAAATCAAAGGCTGTTAGAATGAAAAGTTGATCTGTGAGGCAAGTTTTTGTTTAGGTTGGTTGTCCTGAGTGCTCTTGTTGGTTACCAATGATATCATGAAATAACGAATTGAATCATAATGTTGATAAATCGAGATTACACTATACACCCATGAAATTCAATGTTTAGAATTTGTCTGATTGATGGATTAATACTTTAAACTTGACTATGAAATTTACCATGCGCTTGAGGCTAGGAGAAAATAATGCCCAACATTCATGAATCTTAGAATTCTCGTATCTGAATTAATTTGTAAAAATCACTCGAGTTCATAGGAATTGTCCTGTAATTTTCAACTTATTTTTCGCATAATTTGCTCAGGACTAGAAAATGCTAATTGGGGGTTGTGTTGAGGGTCGAATATTGCATATTAGACCCTAGTTATTACCTACTGTTACGAACATGATACTGTTTAATGCCCTATTTTAATCGTGTTTGTGATGTATTTATGAGCGTGGGCTGAAAAAGGGCACTAAAAGCGTGGATTTGATGTTCTGAAGGCACCAAGTCGAGGGACGGACCCCAGGGGACCAAGATTGATGGAATTACACGCCAAAGATTTGAGAAAATCGAGAAACTGAAGCTCAAGAGGCCTAAAATTCGTCCATAATACAAGATCACAGGGTTTCCACTATCTGTTTGGTTCGAAACTTCATACATGACCTAAGCACCATAAATGAACCGTACAAGTAAAATTTCAACCATTGGATCCTCATAAAAGTGGCCCAACTGACAAATCATCCACTAAATATGTGATCTGGGGCCCACTTGATATCTGGATATGCTCCAATTTTGGTCTCAACGCGTTAAATGATCTGAAAAAAATGGTTGGACGGATCAGATCTCTGGAATACATCACCTTGGGACCCACACAAGCGATATGTGTGCATAGTTGGTACAGGACTCACCGTGCACCACAAGAATCCAAGTCGGTCAGCGTTGCGCTGACCAACGAATTATAAAAAATCTAAAGATGCAACAACGTTTGGTCGGACGACGCTGGTGGGCCCCACCCATCAGCCATATCGATGATCTGGACTGTTCATGGTGTCTGGATGGGGGCTGTGACCCTCGCCAAGGTCGCCTTTCGGCTCCATATGCACGTAAAAACATCTTCAACTGTCCAACGCAGGACAGACGGTGGAGTGAAAGATCTCGTGGGACTCATCAACGGTAGGTTAAAACCATATATTTCTGATCATAATCTCGAGCTGCATCCAATAGACTGAGTGGATTAATCCTTCAACCTTGATCATGGGTCCCACCAATCAAACAACGTAGAGGCCGTGAGGGCTTTCTCAACAGAGCCTACAGACGGTCCTTGTCGGCCACCATCATAGCCCACGCGAATGATCCAATCCGTCCATCATGCAGAGTGGCGAAAACCAGTCAAATCCATGTTGAATTTGCGTAACCTCGCACACGCACATGCCCGCTACAGAGGTCACAAAAGGACTGTTTTGCAGCGTTCAGAATAGTGCGGCATGATTGATTCCATTGACCAACACCAAATCTGATCCAAAACTGTCCATTTCCTACCAATTTTTCGAGGAGAGGTCAATGGACGGATTGGATTTCGTTACGACATCAATTCTGGGTCCCACAGTTAATGCAAATCAGACTTTTCGCATGAATTACGCAGATGTGCGTCTGAAGGAAACCCGTACCTTCCGGGCTGTTGTACATTCGTAGGTAGGATCGGATTAATGATCCTGGCTGTAAAAAATGATCCCAGGTTTGTCTGATCAGGTCTGAGGACATTGAATGAGATGGATCTTGCGTCTGATTGCTCGGTACACTCAAAACTGATTGCGCAGCCAAGAAGCCTAGTTCGCTGATGGTTGTGTAAAGAAAATGCTTGTTGCAAGCCCCCATCAACTCCCCTCCTTATGCTTATAAAAGGTGGAGAAAGAGAGGGAGAGAGGAGGTAGCCAGGGATCTCAGTGTGGACTGCTGGAACATGCACAAGAGAGTTGGTTTTTCATTTCTTTTTATTTTGTTTTCCATTTATTTTGAGTATTAGCTTAATCATGCTTGTGTTTAGCTAACCTCTTAGCTAGGGCTAAGAGAAGAAAGCTTGTGGCGTAATGGGAAAGATTCTACTGCTTTGATTTATATCCTGAATAGATTTTGATATAGTTGATTATAAGGAATGCCTCTAGTTTTTAATAGTTTGTTGTGACTGAAATTTCAATAGATCTGCGATGAGTTTGCATATTTCCTTTTCATTATTTCTTATTGAGAAGTTAGGAAGCCCTGTTGTTCACTATCGCCCCTTGGACATGGTTAGATGATGGAACTCTTCCTAACATTCATACATCACCGAGATTGGCTGTGGATTGGTTTAATTCTGTTGTTTGCCTTGTCTCATGGGCATGGTTTTGTGATGGAATCCATTCTAATTTATATCCTTCTTATCTCTAGAAAACTAGATCAAAATAAGTTCAGAGTTGATTTTCATGTTTATATCTTCCAACTGGATGAAGATGGGACTCGAAGTCCAGTTGAGTTCATGAATCGACTGTAGATCTCCCTGATATCTACAAGTGGATCCTTTGAATCCCTAGTTTCCTACCTTTAAATTTTACCAGTTTTAGATTGATATTTTCACCATTATTCCTTCATATTCACATGATTAAGTTTCATCTTGTCCTAGTTCTAGCTATAGTTACTTTTAGATTACGTACAAGTTTCAGTCCCTATGGATTCGACCTCGGTCTTACCGAGCTTATTACTACATCACAACCTTATACTTGGGGTGTGAACAAAAGTTGACTTTGGGACGGGGGACAGTTGTGTGCTTAGAGGGGACACCTGTTGGGCTCGGGGCGGTATCTCTTTGAGCTTTGTCCCTTGGGCTTGTTTTGATGTTTGAATTGGCCAAAAGTCCTGTCTCAGAATTTTGGCTCAAAATGGTTGGGTCTGTTTTCGGGAATTGTACTGATTTGCATGTAAACACTGGCTTGGGTTATTGTCGGGGTCAGGATTTAGGCTGGGGTTCTGAAAATCGAGTTTGGTCGCTGGACAAGTTGGATGCATTTTTTAATTACATCGAAGGTCGTTCGATGACATCAAGATTTTTAGAGAATTCTGTAGCAACTCGTTGGAACAATCTCGACACCTTTTTGATCACTCGAACACCCTCCGATGACATCAAAGGATTGTTAGATGACACGAAGAGTTAGGTAGTGCGAAAGGCTTTAAGCAGTGCGAAAAAGGCACGACTTTCGGTTTTAACTTTCGTTCAATGACATCGAAGGTGTTGCGCAGAGTGTGTAAATTTGAGGCGGTTTCTAAAGACTGTCAAACAAAGTTATAAATATGGGTTCTCCAAAGAGTTTTAGGCATGAATTAGGTTACAAGGAGCAGAGCCAAAAGGTGGAAAAGCCTCTCAAGAGTGTTTCTTCTTTCCTTATTTATTTTTAATGTTTTTTTAAGGGTTTTAGTTTTAATCATGTCTATGGTTAACTAAACTTCTTAGCTAGGGCTAAGAGGTGAAGCTTGTAGCGTGTTAGGATGTTTATCTTGATTTGATTCTTGTTTATGTTGAACTTCATTAATTTCTAGTTTGATTATTAAGGAATATTTTCAGTTTTATATGATTTATTGTGAGTTAAATTACAATAGATGTTGTGATAGATTTGAATATCTTCTTTCCTATTTTGATATTTGGGATTGGTAAAACTCGTAATTCACCATCGTCTCCTAGGCATGGTGGATGCATGAATTCCCTTCCAATCATCACAATATTCCTTCGTGTGTGGACTAGATCAATGAAAAGTTCATAGATTTGATTTAATTGCTTCATCTTCCAATTAGATAGGATAGGACTCCAATTACAATTGTGTTTCTTGAATCAAGTAAGGTAACATCTGGATAACTACATGTGGATCCTTGGCGCTCTAGTTTTCTTTTGATTATTAATATTTCATTCACAATTACTCTCTTTTATTTCATATTTAGGTTTAGATCTTATTCTAGTTCTAGTTGTAGTTATTTTCAGAATATGTACAAGTTTAGTCCCTGTGGATTCTACATCGGTCTCACCGAGTTATTACTACATTGCAACCCTACACTTGGTGTTGTGAACAACGGTTTAGTTGGTCCAATCTCAAATATGAATGGTCTAGTGTGATCGTAATTGAAGATAAATAGTATGAGTAGTCGGATATTAAATATCAACAGTTGATTAGGACAGTGCTAAAGATAAAATCGTATGATTAGACCATGATATTAGAGGTTTAACTTGCCCAAAATTGGTGATGAAAGATGCAATTGGTTGGATATTGAAGATTAATAGTTTAATTGGGTTGATAATGAAGATCAACAATATGACTGGACCAACATGAAAGATGAATTGCTTGATTGGGACATAACTAGAGATGAATAGTTTGGGTAGTTAGATATTGAAGAGAAATCTAAGATACTATACCTTATGCTATAAATTTGGACCTCATGCATCGTCGTGGATGATAGAATTTTTTTCGATCAAGCAAACATGACATTGAATCATTACGCAAGTGGCATAGGTGTTATCATAGACCGTATCTACAATTGGATCATTACTTGGGTGGTTTAAATTACAAGACTCTTGACAAACAAGAGTTTGTCAACTTTAGCCTTATGATGGAAAATAGGTTGGTTGTGATGCATGGTATGAATCCTGTGGAAGAAGTCGAAAGGGATTTTGACCGTACTAACATTATTTTTTGGTTAAATTCTTAAAATTGAAGGAAAGTTTCAAATATTCAGAGTGTAGTCATTTGACAAGTTTTGAAAAAAAAAAATTAAACTAAATTGCTCTTGTCCTTGTATCAGTACTTGTACGATTTTTTAGTGAAGAAGAAGTTACATCATATTCAATTCTAAAAAAGTGACGTGGACAGAAATTGTTATTGGACATATGAAATATAGATCCAATCCATTCATTTTCTTTGTAGCTTTTTATTTATATGGAAAGATGCTAACTTCTTGTTAACATGTTCTCTTTATAGCCCACAAAACTTGATAAATTATAACAGTGTTGGTTTGATACAAATTATTTTCTTGTGATGTAGTCAATGTGGTTGACAAATGTTGATCATGCTTCCAATCATGGACTTTTATGAAATTCCGAAGTTAATGGATGGAGTGGATTTTACACTATAACGTCCCGAAAAAATCCGTACAAAGACCCGAGTACCACCTCAGGCAGAAATCACTCAGGACTAAATTCTTTAGAAATTAGACGAGAATTAATTAGGTGCTAAAATGAATCACCTATGGAATTAACATGAACCACTTTAAATACAAACCGCAAGACCCAAAATGAGTAGAACCATTAACGCTACATTACCTAAAAACCTAGGATCAAACTCCAAACCCAGTTGCTCTCGGGAGCGCATTGAAACCCTATATCGGACCTGGACTACACGTCAGAAGTCCGATAATCGCGAGACTATACGGTTATGACCACCTTGCTGGGCTTGACAACCATCTCAGAAATCAAATCTAGATAGTATTCAGAAACGCACAGCTTGAGCCCATAGCGAAGTGTGTGAGAAACACGAATATCTTTAGAAAGTGAACTTAGATTTAAGTGATTTGGGCCGTTCGCTTGCGGGCCATATCTAAGGTTTCAGACCATCAGAATCTGACCCAATTACGCCCTAGGATCAGGAAATTTTTTGTTAATGTACTTGTGGCCCTGATCGAGTGGCGATGGCTGTTGAACTGAAACTGGTCTGCCACGGCCGATCCACAAATTCGATCGGATTGAAAACTTAGCCTGACCTAGATTTAATGTCAGAGAACTTTTCCTTGACCGTAGGCAGAAAAGGGGCCTCCAGATGTACTCCGTTGGATCGAAACAGCCGCTATTTGGCTATAACCTAAGTATACCATGGTCCTGAGGTCAGTTCTGGGCCTATATAAGGACCTTAAACCCTCTCTTTCTCTCATTCCATACGAATTTGGAAAACTCTAAGAGAGAGAAGAGAGAAAAGATAAGAAGAAAGTGAGGAAGAGAGAGAGAGTGTGTGAGATAGTTGTCGAGATTCTTCCCTGACGCTCCACATGCTTAACCACCACTTCTGTATCGCTATTCCGGCGATTCCAATTCCGTTCTTAGGTAAGAAATCCTAACCCTAATCTGTTTTAGGGATTCAAATAGAGTAAGTAATGAAATAACTAACCTATTTCATGCTATAGGTTGCCGGTGTGCCGTAGACGAGGACTTAGTGTTTAAGTTGAGTTCGTTACGTGTCTATCGGCGAAAGGTGCGGACTATAAACATTTAAGTTATAATTTTCAAGGATTTCAATATCAGTTAATGATTTATGACTGACTTGATTGCTATCACACATGCCTAAATATGATGTTTCCGCGTATTACATATATATATATATATATATGAACTATGTTGAAAATAATGCATTCTATGTGTTTGTTGAAATATATAAATGAATATGAAATTATGATCAGTGCTTGTTATGATTGATGGTTGAGAATACATGATTGTTGTACGTGTGACATCTCCTATGTAGAAGCATTTTCTATAATATGTGTCTTAACTAATTTATTACATATATATGATATGTGCAGTCTAAGTGTTTGATAAAATGTCTGAATGAGAAGTTACTTGTTGAAACGTACTTAATAGGGACGTTGAGATAGGATTCTCAATTTTCGTATCTATAGTTATAGTCTCCTTCTCGTAACCTATCTCGCTACTACGTGATTTATGTATAAAACTCATATGTATAATGATATGTTCTATATGTTTGATAAAATGTCTGAACGAGTAATTGTTTAATGAATGTCATTTAATAAGGGCGTTGAGGTGAGATTCTCAACTAACTTATCTACATGTATAGTTCCCCTCATGTAATCTATATTACTACTACGTGAATTATGGGTGAAATGCATATGTATGATAACATGCTCAACATGTTTGTTGAAATACTCAAATAAGAATTATGTTTGAATCGACTGTTAAATAACTATATGATTATCATGTGTATTCACATGCTGCGTTTGAGTATGATTGAGACTACTACGTAGTTCATGCAATCGGTAACAATTCCTGTTTAGTAATTAGTCTCGTCACATGTGATGCGTTCGATGAATCCGAGTCGTACGATGATTGTCGACAGTGGTACCATGTTGAATAATTCAGCGTACGCTCATACCAGTCGAACTTGTCTAATAAATCGATTGACCTATTGTGTGTTTACCATGTATGGATGCTACTGCTTGAATCTAAGGTACCACTTACCAGTGTAAAGCCCGTTTAACCTTGGTACCACTATCCGCTAAGACTCATGAGCCGGGCATAGTGGCATGGGACACCGTGGTTGAGCTGTCGGCCTACGCTGTGGCGACGAGCCTCCCCATAGTGACCAGTGAGCAACAAAACTCGTGAGCTGAATACGGTGGTATGGGACACTGTATTCGAGCTGTCAGCCTACACTGGCGCAGCCTGGCTGTGGTTTCTAGTTGGGTTGATGACGAGCCTTCGAAAATAGACTGCCAGTTGGTAGGACGTTGGTGGAGTGACCTCTAGTATGAAATAGGCCTACCACAGCGCAGTGTGGCTGTGGTCCCCAGTCGAGTTGGTGACGAGCCTTCGAAAATAGACTGCCAGTTGGTAGGACATTGGTGGGGTGACCTCGAGTGTGAATTAAGCCTACGCTGACGGTGACGAGCCTCTCGTAGCAACCTATGTATAAACTCGTGAACTTACCTATCGTATATGATGAACTAGGATTGACGACCCTAGATGGATCATTGTTTGGGTCAATGATATAAAGGGAGGTACCTTAGCTTCCCAAACCTGCTGTATGACTGAGTCTAATTAAGAACTTGGCTAATCACGCACATGCACTGCATTTGCATGTGCCTTTGGCGTTAGAGTTGAGCACGGCGGGAGTGTTGCATGCCACGATCGTGAGATGATGTCGCAGAGGGAGTGCAAGCGAGGATATACATCATTATTATATATCATCATTGCATTAACAAGAGTTCTTAGGATATGAGTGTTGTACTGCTTTATCATTACTGCTTGACTGAATTGATAACATGTTAACCCTTGCTTTATAGCTCCACTGAGTTGATCACTCACTCCCACGTTCTGGGACGATGCTTTAAACACCAACCAGACCCTGTTGTAGTTGTAGATGATGACAATGCTTATGAAGCAGAGCCGAACTTTGATGATGATGAGGAGGTGTTCTCCTACATGCACTTATCAGGTGGGTCTATGTAGACCATGTTCTGATTGACGGGGATTACAGGGATGCTGTCTAGATGACTCTACACATTTTGTATATTTTGAAATTTTACATGTAATTAATTGACCTGGTAACATGATCATACTCAGGAGACTTATAATTACTTATGTGCTTCATATACTTTCCACAATCTTCCGCTTGCAAAATTCAATGTCTCTGGAGTATGATATGTTGTTTTGGCTTAATCTCATTCGTGTTTAAGATGCTAATATAGACAACATTAAATCATCACTATTTATGTTTCATAAGTGATGCGTTGGAACTCGGGAGTTGAGCTCCTGCTCGACCCCCGATTTTCAAGGCGTTACATACACATATGTGATGGTGGACCTCATAGACGGTATACTTATGGTGTTAAGGGTTAGGGTTGTGGTTGTCATGTTATATGGGTCGAGATTGTCATTTGTTCACTGCCTTCACTACAAAAAATGGATCAAAGGATATGTTTAAATCCTTAGGGAAAGAATGTTTTAGTTATTAGTACCATGGTTGTAATGTGGTAAGGGTCGAGGTTATCATGTTATAAGGGTCGTGGTTGTCATGTTATATGGGTCGCGGTTGTCATGGGTCATAGTTGTCATGTTCTATGGGTCATGGTTGTCATGGGTCGAGGTTGTCATGTTATATGGGTCGTGGTTGTAATGTAGTAAGGGTCGAGGTGGTAATGTTATATGGGTCGTGGTTGTGATGGGTCATGGTTGTCAATTTATATGGGTCGTGGTTGTCATGGGTCGAGGTTGTCACGTTATATGGGTCGTGGTTATAATGTTATATAAGTCCTGGTTGTCGAGGTTGTCATGTTATATGGGTCATGGTTGTGATGGGTCGTGATTGTCATGTTATATAGGTTGTGGTTGTCATGGGTCATGATTGTTATGTTATATGGGCCGTGGTTGTCATGGGTTGTGGTTGTCATGTTATGTGGGTTGTGGTTGTTATATTATATGGGTCGAGATCGTAGTTGTAATGTAGTAAGGGTTGAGGTTGTCATGTTATAAGGTTTGTGGGTCTTGTCATGGTTTATGTGCCGAATCCAATCTGTCCATTGGATTTAGAATTTAATTTAACTTCATGAGCTAAAAAATGAGTTACATCCAAAAATTTTATGGCCCCGAAAAGGTTATCAATAGTAGGTTTTCAATTTCACTGCTTTCTATGGTGTGATCCACATGAGCCTTTGATATGCCTCATTTTTGGGCTCATTCCATAAAATGATCTTTCAAAATGAATGGATGACATGGATAAAAATATATGCATCACTGTGGGCACAACAAGACCATCCATCTCTACATATGTCTGGTTACCATACCTACGTCACGTCGCGTTACATTAATGATGATTTAGAGGGGAAAGCTTTTTACAAGTTGTTTATACCACTATAAGCTAAGTTGGGCCCACCATGATATTCGTGGAAAATCCATTCAATCTATTTATTTTGGAAGATAATTTTCAGACATGAGACAAAAAAATTGGACATATTTGAAACTTAGGTTGACCACATGACTAGAAATAGTGGAAAGGAATTGCCTACCATTTAAACTTTTCCAGGCTCCACTGTGATGTTTATATGCAATCCAAACTATTCATAAAGTGGCCCGAATGCTTATAAACTCTTTACCATGATAATGAACTGAAAGAATAAAAATATTAGCCTAATCCAAAGCCCCTACAGTTCCATGCATGTTTCAACTGTGGGCGTATAATCTCCATTGTTTTCTGTTGTGTGGCCCACTTGAGCTTTGGATCTACCTCATTTTGGGCTCATGTCATAAAATCATTTGACAAAACATGTGAGCGGTATGGATTTCTCACAAATACCATAGTAGGACCCACAATATTTACCGATCAGAATTCCTCTCGCAGCTATCACATGCTCAACGCAAAAGGCTGCTAAAGGTAATTTCGTCCCAACATTTTTTTTTTTAAAAAAAGGTGTTAGGCGACTATATAGTACATTTGTTTAATCCATCTAATATTCGGGGCATTTGGGAATACAACTGTTCTTATTTGGCCAAAATCCCAAGTAGAAATCACTACGAGGTTTGGGAATGACCTAGTTCTTCATAAAGTACTTCATGTCTTTTTTTTTTTTTGGCTTAGCTTTTAGGCTTAGTGTATGTTTTTCTTTGCTTTACTTTGTTCTTTTAGTCCAACATTGGATTAGGAACAGTAGTGTTAGTTGTTACTCCATCATGTAAAAGAGGTTTGCTTCGTGTAGGAACTGGTAGTGTTAGTTGTTACTCCATCATGTAAAAGAGGTTTGCTTAGTGTAGGAACTGCAGTTGTGAGAGATTTTCTTTCAACAAAGAGTCTGGTTTCTCTCTTGCTACTATTCACTTGTGGGTTGCACGTGTGTATGTTGTAACATGTGTGTGAGATCCATGGAGTATTTATCTGCTATATGCGGTGGCATCTATAAAACGTGTCATGGTTACTTAACATGTGTAATCCATCCAATCTGTAAACATTATATAGATAATTGTCGACACACCACCCTGGAAATTTTTTAAAAAAAAACTTAGCTTGGGACTTCAACAACTTCGATAAAATGCACCAGACCAACCTTGAGAAACACTGAAAACCTAAGTGGGACGGTAAAGAGGGGGCCTCCGCGTGTCTCGTAAACAACTGTCGGACCATATTAACAGATCCGGAACTAGACAAATCTTACCCCGCCGAATTGTCTGAATTCTTCAGGAACCCTGATCGTATCAGCTATTTCACTAAAATGTACCTAGCCGATCTAGAAATATGTTGAAAACCCAAACGGGTCGGACGCAAGGTCTACATCCTCTCAGAAAAAACTATCAGACCAGAATGACAGATCCGGAACCTGACAAATTGAATCCTCCCCAAACATCTAGGTCTTTTGCAAATCCTAAACATGCCTCATTTTGATAAAATTATCTCTGTCTAATGCCAAAACATCATAATTCCAAATGGATCAAATGCAAAGGGTCCTTAATTCCTTACAAAAATGGCCAATAGACTCGATAGATGGTATAAACTAAGTAGATCAGATCTCAGTGATTTATTAGCTACGATAGCCTCCGTGGGTTCTACATAGTACGACCAGATGTAACAATGCCAAAATTCTACTGGATACTAAAAATCCCTTCAAATGCTGTAAAGTATAGACTGCACATTTGTATAAGCGGAAAAAAGTGCGTAACCACTTTATTTTTTTTTTGTCAACGAGTCTCTTACTTTGAATCTATGGTGGTAGACTAATTGTGAGAGTTATTCAAATTAGAAAATCTTGGGATTCTCTAACCTTGTAAGTGATTCTATGGTTTTTAGCTCAAATATATATATGGGAAATGGTTGTATGCTGTCAAACTCATGGGAACTTCTCATGAGGTCGAGATGTGTGGGCCCCACCGTGATGCGTGCCCAACATCTACCCCATCAGTCAGATACAAAATTCCATGGTGGGTCTCGTGCTTAAAAAAATCAAGTCAATTCATGACTTGCGTGGGCCACACCACATACAAAAGTTGAGAGGGGTTATCCTCCCATTAAAACATTCATAATCATTTATTTAGCCCACCTAGGTGTGGTTCACAAATTCAGCTCATCCATTATGTGTGTCCTACTTGGATGAGGGGTTAGACTAACTTTCAGACGCATACAAATTTAAGGTGGGCCCCACCAAGTGCTTTTATATGTTTTAGGCATATCTTCACATTATTTTAGATGGTATGGAACGGCTGATTTTTGGGATATCCTATCATTTAAAGGAGACTCATCAAATGCACGGTGTTGATGTTTGACACACATCATGGTGCGGCCCACACAGCTTGACCTCATGGGAAGTTCCCATGAGCTCAACGGCATAGAACCATTTCCCTATATACAGAGAGTCATGCTCACCTGTGCACCTAGGCATATGTATACCTTTACACACGTGTAATTGGTGTTTATTCTGAACGGTCCAGGTGACGCGGAATCCCATAAAACCCCAAGGGATAAATTTTCACCCTGATATAAAATTCTAGTGAGCTATAGCAAAGAGAAATGCAAATCAAGGGAGGAAACTGTTTCATTTTTCATGGCCCACCAAAGTTTTGGATCAAAGTAAAAATTGGGACCAGAGGGCTTCATGAGGTGCTGCTTCACGTGGACCATCCAGAGTTTGGAGTAACATCACCTATGATGAGTTCTAAAAAATGTTGGCTCATTTCGAGCGAACTGATGTGCAGCTGAGCATTCATATATATATATATATATATATATATATATATATATATATATATATATATATATATATATATATATATATATATATATATATATATAGTGAAAAAGGTTCTATGCCGTCAAGCTCATGTGAACTTCCATGAGGTCAAGTTGTGTGGGCCTCACCGTAATGTATGTTGACCATCTACCCCATCACTCATATGCACCATTCCATGGTGGGCCTGAGGCTTAAAAATCAAGTCAATCCTTGACTTGTGTGGGCACATAAAGAGGGGTTATCCTCCATTACAACATTCATAATCTTTTGTTGGGCTCCCCGAGATGTGGTTTACAAATCCAGCCCATCCATTATGTGTGTCCCACTTGGATGAGCTGTCAGACCAAGTTTCAGATGCATCCAAATTTCAGGTGGGCCCCACCAAGTACTTTTATATATTTTAGGCATGTCTTCAATGGTTTTAGATTGTATGGCCCACTTGAGTTCCGTATACGGCTGATTTTTGGGATATCGCATAATTTAAAGGAGACCCATCAAATGCACGGTGTTGATGGTTGACACGCATCACGGTGGGCCCACACAGCTCGACCTCATCGGAAGTCCCCATGAGCTCAATTATATGCCGTCGAGCTCATGGCAACTTCCCATGAGGTCTAGTTGTGTGGGCCCATCGTGATGCGTTTCAAACATCTACCCCATTAGTCAAATGCACCATTTCATCGTGGGCATGGGGCTTAAAAATCAAGTCAATCTGTGACTTTTGTGGGCCACACCACGTACAAAAGTTGAGAGGGATTACCCTCATTAAAACATTCATAATCATTTGTTGGGCCCACCGATATGTTGTTCACAAATCCAGACCATCCATTATGTGTGTCCCACTTGGATTAGGGGTCAAACCAAGTTTCAAATGCATACAAATTTCAGGTGGGCCCCACCAAGTGCTTTTATATGTTTTAGGCATATATTCACATGATTTGAATGGTATGGCCCACCTGAGTTCCGTATACGGCTGATTTTTGGGATATCCCATAAATTAAAGGGGACCCATCAAATGCACGGTATGGATGGTCGACACGCATTACAGTGGGGCCCATACAGCTCAACCTCATGGAAGTTCCCATGAGCTCGACGGCTTAGAACCTTTTATATATATATATATATATATACACACATACGTGTGTGTGTGTGAGAAAAAAATAATGTTGTTGATGTTGAAGAAGATGAAAAAGAGGAGAAGAGCGGAAGAGGGATCCATACCGGGATATGCTTTTTAGCAACCGCAAGATGGAGAATGCTGTTGTCATCATCATCCTTCATTTTCAAAAACTCATCATCTTCACCATTCTTTACATACTCTAACAGTGTCCTCACAATCTCGAATTGGTCATGATTCACACATAGGTGCAAAATTGGCTCCCTGCGACCCGTCAACACCCGAGTTGCTATCCACTTTGCACCAACTAGCTCCTTCAACACCTCCACCCGACCTTTGAGTACTGCTACATGGAGAGGGGTCCTTCCATCTTTATCACGAACAAGGCACATATCAGTGTCGATCTGCAAGAGCTCTTTTACCATCTCTACATGCCCTTTTGCTGATGCCAAGTGCAAAGGCGAGGATCGTTCAGAGTCTAATACACGGGCAAGTTCTGGCTTTCTACTTAGGACTGCCTTTGCAAACTCTATGTGCCCAAATAGAGCTGCTATATGCAAAGGGGTCTCGGCAAAATCAGCTGCTCCATCGAGAATGTAAGCATTTTCTTCAACCAATATAGTCAAGTAATCAACATGCCCCATTAGAGCTGCTTCGTGAAGCCTAGCATCCATTCTCTCTTTTTTCCCTCAGCTACAGGTGGATCCTAACCCACATATATACTAAACATAAAAAAGGTTAAAGTGTGAGCGTATCGTTTTCCCTTCTAAACCATATATTTACGGGCTGCTGATTGAGGAAGCAGCTTACGTGCTGAGCCACACACCACCGATGTTAGTGGTGTCTTGACGTCACCAAGTTCTGTGGGGCTATCATGATATATGTTTTACATCCCCACATCCATCCATTTGGTGAGATCATTTACGGCATGAGCTTAAAAATGAGACAGATTCAATAGCACACCATAGAGCAGGGGACAGTGGCACCCACTGTTGAAACCTTTCCAGACCCACCATGATATTTATTTGCCATCCAACCGTGTGTGACCTAGATGAGAGGGAAAGTACAAACATCAGCTTGGTCCAAAAATTCAGTGGCGCAAAAGACGTTTTCAACCTGAGGCATCCAATTCCCACTGCTTTCTGTGGTGTAGTCTCCTTGGGCATTTGAATCCACCTCATTTTTACGTTCATGCCCTATAACGGTCTCGCCAAATGGATGGACGGTGTGGCAATGACACATACATTATAGTGGGGCCCACGGAACTTAATGGAGTGCGGATCATCTGTTTGCATAGCACAGAAATTTTTTTTGCTCTCAATTTTAATTGGTCCACGTCATCTGCACTGATGCCAGCACTCATTTAATGAAATAAAGAATTATTTGCAAAATACTGCTTAATTAACCAGAAAATTACTCTGCAGCACCTTATCCTAATGACGCGTGTTAGCTACGACCCAGGATCCAGCGATATTGCCGGGGCCACTTCCACCACCTCATTCAAGGATCCGCCTTAGCTGTGACTAAGATGGCGTGATATCGGTCGGACCCTGACCGTGGGCCCACCTCAATGTATGCGTTGAATGGCTCTGCCGTCCATCCGTTTTGTCGTGAGATTTAGCTCATTGATAAAAAGAAGGATACACAAATCTTAGGTGTACCACACCACAAGAGAGTGGTCATTGAATGGCCAAAATTGAAAGCTTCCTAGTATCAATGTTTAGTGACCATTGAATGGCCGCAATTGAAAGCTTCCTGGCATCAATGTTTATCTGTCTATCATGAAGTTTTTGAGAAATCCACCCCACCCATTTGCTTGCCAGATCATGGATGGATGAGATGAATTTCTTTAAAGTCGCAGGCAATTCGTGTGCATATAAAATTTGCTCTAAAATGTTTAACAACCCTTTTACTCTGTTGGGCTTTGTCCAGCGAAATCTAGTCACTTTAATGTAATCGCGTTATTTTGTTTGGTGGAACTAACTCACCTTGTTTGATAACCCCGTCACTTTGTCTAGTAGGACTCTATTACTTTGTCACGCAACTCTATCAGTTTGTCTTGTGGAGCCATATCACTTTGTTTGATAACACCATCATTTTACCCAATATAACACCGTCAGATTAATTGGTGAAACCCTATTACTTTATCTATTAGAACACCGACACTTGGGCTAGTGTAACCGCATCACTTTGTTTGGCAATTCCGTCATTTTATTTAGTGGAACCCCGTCACTTTGTCTAGTAATTTTGTCACTTTGTCTAGTAAAATCCCATCACTTTGTTTGGCAACCTTATCACTTTAGCTTATGAAATCTCCTCACTTTTTTCGGCAACCCCATCTCTTTACGTAGTAGAGCCCCGTCAGTTTGTCTAATAGAACTCCGTCACTTTGTTTTGTGTAACCATGTCACTTTATCCCGAAATCCCGTCACTTTGTCCCATCTCATTGTCTAGCAACTCTGTCACTTTGTCTAGTGAATCCCATTACTTTATTCGATAATCATGTCACTTTGTCAATTAAGACCTCATCACTTTATCTAGTGGAACCAAGTTACATTGTTTTGAAACCTCGTCACTTTGTCTAGTAGAATTCCATCACTTCGTCACACAACCCTGTCACTTTGTCTAGTAGGACCTCATCACTTTGTCTATTAGAACTCCATCACTTTGTCGCACGACCCTGTCACTTTGTCCAGTGAAACCCCATCATTTTGTCATAGAATCCGTCACTTTGTCTTACAGAACTCTGTCGCTTTGTCTAGTGGAACCCCATTGTATCGACCCTGATTTTCGTAGCCTACTTGAGACCCTGACTAAAACAAATTAATATTTGATTTTCCTTTATTAATAAAACCAAGTACTTAGTCCAGTTAGTAAAAGAACTTTTGGTAGATGGATATGTCAACAGAACCATTCCATACATTGTAGGAATTATATTTTTGCCAAAATCTACCAAAACCCTAGTGGAATCTTTTAGAATCAAGACTCTCACTCTATTTAAATGGAATGTCTGAAGGAAATTCTTGCAGAAAACCCTAAACCCAAAAGAGCAACATAGAGAGAGAGAGAGAGAGAGAGAGAGAGAGAGAGAGAGAGAGAGAGAGAGAGAGAGAGAGAGAGAGAGAAAATCATGCGGAAGGAGAGCCTTCACCGGTAAGATTTCATCTTCCTATTCTTTTGTTTTTTGTTTTTTCTTTTTTAACCATTATTCATTTCATATCAGCAAAAAACTTACAGAGCAGGTAAACAATTTCGAGTTCCCCAAAATAAAAAACCTGGACGGAACCTATTGTAAGGAGAAAGAAAAGATTAAAAAAACATAAGATCCAAGGATCCTAGACAGGACAGCTCTGGCCTCCTATCCCTTAGCTCCTTACTGCACTCAAGCCCACTCTATCGAGGAAGAGCTGCCCCCTGACAACACTAGGGAGATCGGCCAGGACATTTATTTGGGCCGAATTTTAACTGTCGCTGCACACTCTGGCCATCCGTCGACCCATTTTCTTCTCCAAGGATATGCTCAAGCTTTACATAACCTTTGAGATGGATCTTGTTAATCCTATCCAACCAATACTTCCACTTCCGACCCGGACTCATCGACCTTGAAAGAAAATTAACCACCAACTGGGAATCAGATTCAACAACTATGTTGATTAAGCCTATATTGAGACATAGTGCCAGACTGTCGTGGACCGCCCGGATTTTCGCCCTCGTGTTGGACGCCATCCCATAACCTGCGAAGAAACCGAAGATGAACGCCCCCTTGTCACCTCTGCATATACCCCCACCCCCTACCATGCCTGGGTTGCCCCTCGAAGACCCATCTACGTTCAACTTTACCCAACCCGAGGCTGGCTTAAACCACTTAACCACCTGGAGATTTCTCCCCGGATGGGGATGAACTGCAATCCCCAAGGCCGCGAGAGCCCGACTGCTATCCCCTGAATGGGGCCAAGATGGATCCCATCTATTAGAAATAGAAAAGACCCAACCTCTAATATGAGAAATCGGGACCCCGACATGCACTGTCTTCCCATTAAACTTTGCTTCCTTCCGACCTTTCTAAATCTCCCATAGTATGATACAAGGGATCAGATTTTTTGAAAAGCGTCATCGAACCACCTGAAGAAGGAGTGCGCCACCAACGAACCAACCTATCCTCTACTAAATGGGCCCCCACTAAGTGTCAAACACTGCAGCGAAATGGGTCCATATATGATCCTTACTCTTGCTCTGGTGGTAGACTCTCAGGAGTTTTAATACCCTGACAAGGGTTTGAGTATCCATAGGTGGTGAAATCCCACTACGGCGTGAATGTGTGGGGGCGTGTGTGCATGTGTTGGAAAAAATGGGTCCATATGGCTACCGCTCAGGCGCGGAGAAGGAAAAGGTGGTCTATAGACTCCACTGTAGGCCCCTGCCGCTGGTTCCCTTCCCAGAAGATGCACCAAGAGGCAAGATGGATGTCGCGGGACTAGAGAACGACATCTACCGGCACAATTCCCTTGAGTATCTTCCACACTAGGACATAAATTTTTGGCGGTAGGTGAGAGTTCCAAACTTTTGAACCCCAGTTGTTCCGCGGCCTGGGATCTCTACACGTCTCCCACGCCAATTTGACCGAGAAAGAACTAGAAGGATCCGGAGGCCAGAAAGGATAGTTAGGACCCTCCTTGAGTATCTTCCAAAGTTTTATCTTCCTATTCTTATTTTCTTGTAAACTCCTATCTACAAACTCTCGATATAACCAATGGACATGGCAGCTAAAACCTACGTCTATCGTTTTGATCTACAAAGGAGTTTTTGAATAAGGAAAACAATTTCTGTGTTATTTCTGCATAGTGGGAAGATCAACTTTGAGAAATCCGGCTGTATTAGTATAGGAAATTCGAATTAAAGGATCCTAAAGCTGAATCGTGTTAAGACCTCAAATTTTAGAGTGATCCAACTAAGGAATTCCCACAACGATATGTGAAGTTGTATAATTTATAATACTTTTGTCAAAAACAATTAAAAACTATCAATTGTAGATGTCATATATTTGGAACTAAGTAATCTTTTGGTTTCTCTGAATTTGACTATGAGAGAAGGCCATTGGATAGGTCGAACCCAATTTCATGATCAATGAAATCTATCAAAACTAAGGAGCAATAAGAGAAATCCTAAAATTTTCAGAAAAACCAAATTGTGTAGCTGAACTTATCTGACTTTTGTCGATCAATTGAAGTCAGTGTTCGGTCGATCGATCGAAGTCAGTGTTCGATCAATCGAAGTAGGTCAATTTTTGTCAAATGACTAAATTTTAAAATTCATGATTTGATTTGATTAATCGAATCCATGGTTCGATGAATCAAACTCATTCACTCGAGAACGACCAAAGTAGTCCAGCGAGCAAACTGATTTAATCCGACTATGCTTGATTGATCGACGAGTAAGGTTCGATCAATTGAAGGTGGCCAAAAGTATCCAGAGATTTAAAGAGTTAATTCAAAATTTCACCAATCAATGGTCGATTGATTGGGGGCTCTCAAGCTGGTTCGATCGATTGACTGTATTGATCCATAGTCCCTGTATTTTTTTAAAATCTAAATTTAAAAAACTATGATGGGTCATCTTGCTTGAGTCAATGGTGGACCCCACTTATTGGAATAATATGATTTAATTAGAATATGCCAAATTATCTTAATAGGGATTTGAAGTATAATTGTAGAAAGTATTCAATTTATTGAAGGATTCGACCTTACCACGAATAGGTGAGTGAAACCCAACATGTCTCATATCTACATAGTTTATTTAGATGAATTGTACGTTGAGATTGTTCTGATTAATGTGGTTGTTGTATGATTATTGAGATATTGTTTAACTATGATCGTTGCTTATGATATATGTCTTCGAAGATTTTGATGAATGCTAACATGCATATAAGTAAATGATTGATATTATGAAATCGTGTTTCCTCTCAGAGAGACATG
This sequence comes from Magnolia changhungtana, assembly GCA_030180095.1. Lineage (NCBI taxonomy): Eukaryota > Viridiplantae > Streptophyta > Magnoliopsida > Magnoliales > Magnoliaceae > Magnolia > Magnolia changhungtana. The sequence goes on along the minus strand of JASAUF010000070.1, from coordinate 470,556 downwards.
TATATGGTTGACTGTACATGTTGATACATAGACATTGATCCTACATTACATGCATCCATTGAGAGTTCATACACACCTTGTGCTTTGAGTTCTTGAGGGATCTCCCTGGATGGTTATGCCTGACAAATTCGTTATTAGAAGCCACGATATTAGAAGCCTACTCATAGAGTAGATGTACTAATTGCCCATGCCTACCTAGGTGGATGTCTATAGGGTACAAGTTACTCATGTCTACCTAGGTGGATGTCTGACAAGTACGATTTTGGGTTGACGGATATCCAACCTAAGAAAGTGGACGATCATCCCACTTGACATGCATCTCATGACATCCTTGCATTCATGCTCATGATGTGTACACATAATATAGTTTGGTTGTGCTATTTTTTTTTATTATGTTATGTATAAATCATGTTGGATTCATTCACTAGCATGGTGAGCTAACGTTGTTGATTAACAATTGTACAAAGATGAACGATGTTGACCGATCTAATATACTAACAGAAAATGAAGCCGAGTTGGTGAATGAAACTTAAAACCAATGGTCGCATTTGACGAAAGATGAACTCGCTACATTAGACGACTGAATTTATTATACAATCGATCCTAAGAGTTTTAGTTCCATTCATTATATACATTGTTATATAGATTAAATAAAAATTATTCATAATACGTTATTATTAAGATATGATTGATTATTCTAGTTAAATAAAGCCCCAGATCGGTGGGGCTTATATTGATTTTAATAATTTATCTTATGAATGTGAATGTTATAGATGACGTATTGATAGATGGAGTGGAACAGTTAAGTGTGAGAATGTTGATGTGATGATAACTTAGAATACATATAATGGTGCTGTAACGCTCCAGATTTTTGCCAACAGGGAATTGAAAGTCCTTGGGCAGTACCTTTGATTTTTGTCCATGTGTGTATTCGCATGTGTTTGGAACTAAAAGGAGTGACCTTGGATCCACCAAAACTGACCGACTGAGTGATTTGTTCTATATGTCTTCGAAACCTGTGTCATGTGGACTGCATTGTCATTGCGGTCACCATGGCGAAAATCGTGCGTCAATCCGACGCTCTGTAAGTAAGATACGACGCATCAAACCCATGGCCAAAATTACGTATCCTGTAACATGAGCAATATTATTGTACTAGGTCCATTGGACTTGGGCCCATGTGGACTTAAAGCCCAATTTCTAGAATATATAAATTATCACAAAATAGGACAATTACTACATGATAAAAAAATGAGCTAGCACATATAAGACTGTACATGAGACAAAAAATGACGTCTACCCCAAAATCCATCATTAACCCTCTCCCTATGCCTTAGAAACTAATCATGACCCATGTCCACCTCATCTTACACATGCATCCAATGCATGCTTTGTTTTGTGCCATATCACTTCAAACAATCAATTGTAACACTCCACTTCATCATCCACCATGCATCATGTACATGATTATCTTTGCAAACTCTATGTGATCAAATAGAGCTGCTATGTGCAAAGGGTTCTCCGCCAAATCAGCTGCCCCATCGAGAATGTTAGCATTTCCTTTAAGCAGTGCGGATAAGGAATCAACACCGCCTACTGTGGGGTCCACTGTGATGTAAGGGTTTTATCCACGCCGTTTATCTACTTTCTCAGATTGAGTGGAGATACCTCGTTTCAACACTTGAGGTCTTGGTATCGATCCCTAGTGGGGGTGGCTAACATGGAGTGTGTGTACTGACATGGGTGTGCACGAACAAACTAACCCAAAAAAAAGAAGATAATTTTATGGCAGTATACCAAAAATGAGGTAAGTCGTTGCTCAGGACGCAATCGGCTTCCTCTAGTGACGCTGCAACTAGCACTAGCTAGTGGTCGGTGCACTGTGTGGCCAACAATGATGTATGTGTTTTATCATTTATGCACATTGTCCATCCATTTTTCCATTTATAAAGATAATTTTAGTGATTTATCCTAAAATTGGAAGCGGATTGACTGGTGTACCATGAAATCGGATTGCCTACTTAGTTACTCAGTACGATTTTATCGTACCGAGTAAACTCTGTTGGGCCCATAGTGAATGTATGTGGTTTATCCATGCCGTCCATCCATTTTTTCAGCTCATTTCAAGTGTTCATCCTAAAATTGAAGCATATTGAAAACTCAATTGAACCACGAAACATTGGGAATAATGATTTCCACCGTTGAAACTTTTCTTGAGCCTACAATGATGTTTATTTGTTATCCAACCTGTTCATAAGATCACACAGATATGGATGAAGGGAAAAAGTAATATAAATATCAACTTGATACATAACTTCTGTGGCCCCAAGTATTTTTCAATGGTATACATTGAATTCACATAGTTTCTTGTGGTGTGGTGCACTTGAGCTTTGAATATACTTTATTTCTTGTCTCAAGTCCTAAACTATACTGCTAAAATAGATGTATGGAGTAGATAAAATATATAGATTACAGTGGGCTCCATAGAGTTTACTCAGTACGCTTAGCATACTGTGTTACTCAATACGCAATCCGCTTCCTTCTAACACACACCACCGATCTAACGGGTGTGTTGACGTCACCAAGTTATGTGAATCCGATCATGAGTTATATGTTATATCCAAACCGTCTATCCATTTGGTGAGCTCGTCGTGAATCTTTAGTCGAAAAATAGAATAGATCTAAAGATCGAGTAGGCCACACTGCAGAAAGCAATGGGAGATTGAATGTCTACCATTGAAACCCTTGTGGGGTCACAGAAGTTTTGGATCAAATATGATATTTGCTTTTTCTCTTCATCCATGTCTTTTTTTTTAAAAAAAAAAAAACCTTATGAACAGATTGTATGGAAAATAAACGTTATGGTGGGCCCTCCTAATAGTGAAAATCATTATCCCGCTGCTATTTGTTGTGTGGTCCAGTTGAGCTTTGGATATGAATATTTTTTAGTTCATGTTGTAAAATGATTTTAAAAAAAAATGAATGAATGGTGTGGATATAATAAATACATCATTTTGGTGCTGTTGCTGACAAAATCTGGACTACCGTCCGCTCGGATACTTGAACTCCGAGCCGCTTCAGAGACCTAAACCTGCACAACAGTTATGAGCAAAGGAGACCCTAACTGAAAAGGGGACCCTCCAATGCCTAAGTTAGGTCAAGGGAATCTGGGTCCGCAAGATATTGCGTACCTGTTTCCTCCCCGCAAGACACTATTTATACCCCCTCGCCTAAGATGGACATGTCCGCATAACTCGGCGCATCTTAGGGCATTTGCCACATCCCGCGGGAGATTCTGCTACCCATTCGTTATGTGGTCGTGTGGACATGGGCGGTTGAGTAACCATCACCAATCGTGCAGTAATGGGACACCTCATAGTCCCCCTCATAAGTGGATTTCGATCCGAGTCCCAAACCGATCACCTCGACGCCAGATCGTTCCGAGGTGACAACTTCGGCCTCGGATCATTCTAGGATTCCTCTCTAAATTCTAAGCGGAACGACTCAGCCTCAGATCATTCCGTCTGGGCCCTCGGAGTGAAAGCATAACAGTCGTTGAATTGGAGGTCCGTCCCTCACCTATACTCATGACTCCAAGCTTAGTCCTACGCCTCGACTCGGCTCTGGATATCCTTAGACCTCGGAGCTGAGACGTCTTTGATCTTCCCATAACAGAAGCCCCCTACTCTCCGAGTTCCAACACAGACTCAGAGAGTAAGCACATGCAGAAGATCGGTAGCTTCCACTGTTGTGCCCCCAATACATGCAGTCACAATCATGGTTTCCATATCTGAAAGATACGCACTCGGGGTTTTTCATCCACGGGTTAACCTCAAGTGGACGCGTTGAGATGGTTAGGATCTCGAATTGTCAGAGACATTATGAGGGATCACCACGTAAGCCACGAGGGGCGGCTAGGTGATGCTTCCACTACTCAGAGCTCATCGCCCGATGTTAGGGGCACATGACTTGGCAGTGCCCAGGCCAGTGGCATTCAGCCACGTGTCCTCCAAAGTCAGCTCGTGACGGTTCGACTGCAGTCATCATGTCTCACCGTTAATGTGAGAGTCCCTTGTGAGTTATAAAAACCCTAGTGCTCGGAGATGCCTACATTTCTGCTTTCTAAATTCTTGTTGCTGTGGGCTACCTGAAGAGGCAATTTCTGGCACTTACGACTTGCGGGAGAGGCGATTCCGACCGATTGGCAATTTCCGGCAGAAGAGATTTTCGGTGACCGTTCCGGACAACCTCTGGTGAGTTCTCCCTCTTGTTTCCGGGTTACCCTTATTTCCTTCATTTCTGTGGGATGTCGAACGACTCAGAGATGGTCTGAGGCAATTATGCTACGAGGATGATTCCGGGCCAGAGAGCTCGGATGACAGACGAGAAGCCTCTGAAGGCCCTCTTAATGTTGTACCTCTCTACCCTCCGCCCAGGAGGAGTAAAGAGGCTGGGGCTCAGACGAGCAGTAAGGGCAGTAAGAAGGCCTCTCGAGCCCCCCGAGATTCGACGAGGGGAGCTACGGAGATGCTCGCGAGTGGCCGAATTATGGAGACCATCCCAGGAGGCTCTATACTGGTCGAGTCCCAGATGGAATGGGTCCGAATGGAATTCGAGATCCTAGACTCCGTACGGATATGAGCACCAGAGCCCCTTGACACTGCCAGAGCTCTTGCTGAAGGGGAAGTATCGATCTTCCTATGCGCCCTATAATGTGGACTCCGCCTTCCGATGCATCCCTTCATCTGAGCCCTGACAGCTTATTTGGGACTGGCCACAGGACAATTCACTCCCAATGCTAGGAGGGTTTTAATATCTTCATACATCATATGGCGTAAAGTTAAGAACCTGGAATTGACATCAGAAAGGCTGATAAGTTTATACTTGATCAAGCACGATGTCAGGAGTCGTGGTACTATTTTGCAACTTGCGGCAGCAAGGGCTCGGGGTTGGTTCTACAACTTCCATCTTCTAATAAGGATTGGAAGAACGAGTGATTTTGGGCTTCGGGTGAGTGGGAAGCACCAGCGGTGGAGGTCAGCAATCTGAGGACTCGGGTTCCTACCCGATTTACTCTTCTAAGTTGAATCCCGAATAATCATTTTGCAATGCTCCTCTGTTTGTTGTAGTCTGATCATTGTCTTTATTCCATTTTTGCAGACTTCCCGAGGGGCCCGCCTCTTGTCACCTAGGATCAGAAGAATCAGATGGCCAAGGCCAGGGCGTGTTCGGAAGACGTACGCTCCTGGTCAGTCCTGATTACCACAGACAACCTCCATCGGTCCGAGCTCTGCAAGTCTAAGCTGCTCCCCACTTCATTCAGTAAGTGCCCCTTCACCTTTTACTTTGATGAAACTGAGGATTTCATTGCTCGGACATTGATTTGATTTATTGTCCAGTGCACAGACATGGACGAAGCCTCCGGATCTCGGAAGAGGAAGGTTCCCCTGTCCGTCGAGGAGATGTTAAGGTCTGAACCATGGACGAAGACAACGAGTGGGAAAAGGCAAGCGACTCCTCGCGACGGAGGCCCATCGGCCCCAATTTCTGTTGTTGCAACTCCGGCCCCAGCTTCAATTTTTGTCGCTGCGGCTCTGGTTCTAGCTTCAATTTCTGTTGCTACAAATCCAGAACACACCTCGGTTGGGGCCATGGTCGATAATGCTCCAGCTCCAACTCCCCCTCCAGTCGTCGCCCCTCGTGTCTCCAAAGTGCCTCCACCTGCCCCCAAACCCTGCATAGTCATCTCCTCTTCTTTCAAAAAGGAAGAGGTCATTCGAATGGCCGACGCGATGCTCTCTCCTCCCGAAGTCGTAGATGACCCCAGATGTGAGGCCCAAGCTTTAGCAGGCAGCGGGACGGGGGCAGGGGGAGCGATGGGGTTAGCTCGGGTTGGGACCAGTGGGGACAGACTTCAGCCGGGCTATCATATGTCGGGCTTAGTTCACTAGATTGCGAAGCATACTCCAGAGGAGGAGATTGTAGCCCTTCTCAGCAAGTCGGATGAGTCCTTCATAAATGACATGGCCTCTGTCTTCTACTAGGTATTTTTACTAACCTTTCCTGTCTTGATCCCTTTTTTTTATCACATTTATATGCTCATTTTCTTATTTTGATTCAGTCTGTCCCGAGGATCCTTTTGACTGGGGAGAGGTTGAGAGAGATCACGTAGAAAGATGAGGAGATAGCAGCTCTCAAGGGCGAGGTCGAGACTCTTCGAGATGAGGCTGTGTTCCTCCGAATAGAGCAGGTGGAACAGCGCCAGCAGCTCGATGATGGAAAGGCGCTAGAGCTACAACTCCAGGGAGTCGTTAATGACCTTCGGGCACGATGCGCCGCTGTAGGAACCAAGTGGACAGGAGCCAGAGCCCATGCTCACTTGCTCGCGAAGGATAATGCCCGATTGGGGGATATGCTGGAGCGAACCAAGGTCGAGGCGGCGGAAAAGCTGAGCCAAGTGGTATCGCAGGCAAAGGAAGCTCAACTAGCTGAAGATGAGGCCTCCCTGGCGTTGGCAGTGGCCACTGTAGTGGACGTGTTGAAGTCCACGGATGAGAGGACTGCCGAAGCTACTAAGTTCTATAACTGTGGCTATGACGCTTGCCTAGATGCGGTCCAGGAGCACTATCCGGATCTCAACCTTGAGCCCCTCATCCCCGAGGATGCAGGGGAGAAACTGGCTGAAGATGTCTCCCCGGACCCAGCTCTCGCCTCTCAGCCTCCTCCGACCGAATAGTTTCTGACATTCCCTCTTCTTTAACTCTTTTAAACAATAGTTTTGTTAATAGTTTTGATGGATAATTTGGTGGATGATTTTTTGACCCTCTGGAGAGGGCGTGATATACATAGTTGATTTTTTGGATGATGATTGCACTGATGATTGCTAGATGTTAAGTTGTTGATTGATGAGCCGGCTCCTTAGCAAGTTGGATCATCTAGGGTTGTCTTCCTGTATTTAGGGCAGACCCCTTTGTTATTTCGTAGAATCATATAATGTTTAAAATTACAAGGACTGACCCCCTGAGGGGTCAACCCCCCTGAATGGCGAGCGAATTTTTGTAGATCCGTTGGTTGCACGACGAGCCTACTCCTTTGTCAAGGAATCGGGTCGTCCATGGGCTTTGTCCCTAAATATGAGGGGATCCCTTGACGAGTTTTCATGGGTTAACGTACTAACCCCTTCTCTGAGGGATTAGTCTGTTGAGTCGGCCCCTGCTTGTGAGAGACAACTTTTTTTCGTTCAAGTAGATATGAAGAAACATAGATTTTATTAAAAGCCTTAAGATGCTAACTGCTCTGAGGTGTACACTTATTGAGGGCCTTCAGCAGCCAGTACATCAGGAGTAGTAGATTTTCAGGTGTTCGGTGTTCCAGGGGTGGGGGAGTTGACGCCCTTAGAGATCCTCTAAGCAGTAGGAGCCAGGCTAGGTCGATCGGACCACGCGGTAGGGCCCCTCCTAATTGGGTCCGAGTACCCCAACCCCCGGCACTGCAGTGTTCTGGAAAACTAGGCGAAGGGCCAAGTCTCCTGGGTGGAATCGCTGAGTCTTAACCTTGGAGTTGTAGAATCGTGCCACCTACTAATGCCGAGCAAAGACTCAGAGTCTGAAGACATCTCTAGCTTCCTCGAGTAGGTCCAGATTAGGTGCAATCTGCTCGACGTTTTGACCTTCCTGATAGTTTCTGACCTGATCTGTAGGGAGGCCAATCTCGACTGGCACCATCGCCTCCAAACCGTAGGAAAGTGAAAATGGGGTTTCCCCAATAGAAAACTGAGCCGTAGTCCTGTAAGCCCAGAGGACGAATGGGAGCTCCTCGGCCCAGTTGCCTTTCGCTTTCTCTAATTCTGTTTTGAGATGGTGCTTGATGACTTTGTTGACTGCCTTTACTTATCCATTGGATTGCAGGTGTCAAGGCGAGGAATACGCATTTGAGATGTCAATCTCCTGACACAAGCCTCGGAACTTATCGTTGTCGAACTGTTTACCGTTATCAGAAATGATAGTACGCGGGATTCCAAACCAGCAGATGATGTTCTTCCAAACAAAGTCAACCACTTTCTGCTCCGTGATTTTTGTGACAGGCTCGGCCTCGGCCCACTTGGTGAAGTAGTCGACTGCAACAATAGCGAACTTGACCTGTCCTTTCCTAATGGGTAGAGGTCCGATGATGTCGATCCCCCATTGAGCAAATGGCCATGACCCACTCATGGGGGTCATTTCTTCCGTAGGTCACCTCGGCATGGTCGCATATCATTGACACTTATCACACCTCTGGACGTAGTTCTTCGAGTCCTCCCTGATGGTCGGGCATAAATATCCTTGTTGGAGTATTTTTAGAGCTAGGACCCGACCACCAGAGTGATTTTTGGAGATGCCTTCGTGAATCTCCCGAATCACGTAGTCTGCTTCATCGGGTCAGAGACACCTAAGGTAGGGCTGTGAATGCCTTTTCTTGTATAAGATCCCGTCCAAGACTATGTACCGTGTAACTCTGACCCTCAGACGCTTTGCCTCTAACCTGTCCAATAGGACCTTACCAGATGTGAGGTAATTGTAAATTGGGTCCATCCAGTTCGGTATGACATTCACTGGGTTGACTGCCTCTTGATCCGTTCGGTTAATGCATGGATGCTCTATAAACTCTACAAGGATGACCCGAGGAATCTTTCCCTCTGTGGTTGAGGCTAGCTTTGCGAGGGCATCGGCCCAGGAATTTTCTGTTTTCGAAATTTGATTGATAGTGCAGCTCCAAAACTTCTCTATTAACTTTTTGGCCTCGGCCAGATAAGCTACCATCCTGGTCCCCTTGGCCACATATTCGGTGGAGATGTGATTCACCACCAACTGAGAGTCGCATTGCACCTTAAAGGATTGGACCCCCAAACTGGCCGCCAGTCTGAGCCCATCTAATAGGGCTTCATATTCTGCCTTATTGTTAGAGGCCTTGAACCCTAATCTGATTGCGTACTGGATAGGTGTAGAGTCAGGCACGACTAGGACTACCCCTGCTCCAGCACGCTTGGCGTTGGATGACCCATCCATGAATATGGTCCACCTTGGTTTTGACTCTGTATCTTGTTTAGTTGGAGGAGCGGGCGAAGGAGCTGCTTCTGCTTCGGCGCCCGTCCCCTCTACATTTAGGGCAGTGAACTCGGCAATGAAATCGGCCACTGCTTGGCCCTTAATCGAGGTCCTTGGTCAGAACTGAATATCGAACTCTCCGAGTTAGATCGTCCACTTAGTTAGTTGACCTGACACCTCAGGCCTCTGAAGCACTTGCCTGAGGGGAGAGTCGGTCTAGACAATGATAGAGTGAGCCTAGAAGTACGGGCGTAACCTTCAAGTCAAAACAACCAGGCAGAGCGCTAGCTGCTCCAGAGGTGGTACCTCATCTCAGCAGGTACCATTGCTTTGTTCACATAATACAAAGGGTGTTGCTTGCCCCCCACCTCTATGATCAGCGTAGAGCTGACGGCTGAATCTGAAACTGCCAGGTACAGGAGCAAAGACTCGTCTTCTTCAGGCTTGGATAGTAGGGGTGGCGAGCTCAAATACTGCCTCAACTGATGGAAGGCTTGCTCACATTCTGATGTCCACTCGGCCTTCTTATGACCCTTTAATTATAGAAAGAAGGGGAGGCATTTATCAGTGGCTCTGGTTATGAACCGCCCGAGTGCTGCTACTCGTCCGGTGAGGCATTGTAACTCTTTTGTAGTCCGAGGCGAGCTCATGTTGAGGAGTGCCTTGATCTTATCAAGATTTGCTTCAATGCCCCTTTGGCTAACCTGAAACCCGAGGAATTTGCCTGAGCCGACTCTGAAGGCACACTTTGAGGGATTTAGCTTCATATGGTATTCTCAGAGGATGGAGAAGGTCTCTTCGAGATCTGTTAGGTGATCGGATGCCTTGATGCTCTTGACGAGCATGTTGTCGACATAAACCTCCATGGTACATCTAATCTGCTTGGCGAACATTTGATTCACCAATCTCTGATATGTGGCCCCAGCTTTTTTCAGGCCGAATGACATAACCTGGTAACAGTAGAGTCCCTTGTCAGTGACAAAGGTAGTCTTCTTCCTATCTGGGGGATACATCGCGATCTGGTTATAGCTAGAATAGGCATCCAGGAAGGAGAGAAGTTCATGTCCAGCTGTACTGTCTACCAATTGGTTGATCCGAGGTAATGAGAAATTATCCTTGGGGCAGACCTTGTTCAGGTCTGAGTAATCCACACATACCTGCCACTTCCCGTTCGCTTTCTTGACGAGGACCATATTTGCGATCCAATCTGGATAGTGCACCTCCTCGATGAAGCCAACGCTGAGGAGTTTGGAGTCCTCGACGGCTATGGCGGCATATCGCTCGCCGTCGAACGGTCTCCTCTTTTGTTTCACTGGTTTCTGATCTGGATCCACATTTAGCATGTGAACCATGACATCGGGAGAGATACCCGGCTTGTCCTCATGAGACCATGCGAAAACGTCTCTGTGCCGCTGAAGGAAGGCCAACAACTCAGATCGTTACTCGGAATTTAATGACATTCCGACCTGAATGGTTTGCTCGGATTTGTTTTGTCAAGCGACATGACCTCCAAGTCTTCCACGGATGAATCCTCTATAGGTCCCCTTGGATCGAGGACGTTGATGGTGAGAGCTTGCTTCACCGACCCTTTCTTCATAGCTATCGCACAACACTTCCGAGCCTCGCGTTGATCGCCTTGGAGGTAGCCTATTCCGCGCTCGCCAGGAAACTTCATCAATAGATGGTATGTGGACATGATCGCTCTCATTGCATTAAGGGAAGGTCTGCCCAGGATGACGTTGTGCACTGAAGGCACAATAACGACAAGGAAGTCCACCAGGAGGGTGACTTGATGCCGTCCTTCTCCCGCGGTCACAGGGAGAGAGATGGCTCCTTCGGAGATCACCATTTCTCCAGCAAAGCCATGTAAAGGGGTCTTCACAGGTTTGAGGCATGACCTTGAAATCTCCATTCTTTTGAAAGCCTCCGAGTAGATAACATCAGTCGAGCTCTCGATGTCGACTAGGATGCGATACACCTTGGGTTGGCTATGGTCATAGTCACCACTAAGGCGTCATCATGCGGATGCTGAATTCCGCGCACATCATCTTCCTTGAAGGTCAGACTGCAAGGGCTGACGCGGAGCTCTTTCCTCAGCTTTTCGGTCATGTGGACGTAGTACTCCGGGTCAAACTTCCAAGAATGGGCTTTACGGGCCCTGTTCGAGTCTCCTCCACCATATGAACCACCAAAGATGGTACGGATTTCAACCAGTTCTTCTGCAGCCTTGCTCGGCTGCTCTTCTCTCTGAGTTGTTTTCTCCTCGGTGTATCGGCGCAGACAACCCTTACGGATGAGGGTCTCGATCTTATCCTTGAGACCCACGCAGTCACTCGTGTTGTGGTCGTGATCACGAGGGAACTGAAAATACTTGCGCTTGTCTCGATGATATGGGTCGGCCTTCATGCAAACCGGCCAATTTAGGAGCTTCTGGCCTCTGATGTCCAGCAATATTTGTTCTGTAGATATGTTAAGAGGAGTATAGGAACAAAACTTGCCCTCAGGCTTTCTGCTCAGGCGACGATCACGAGGGATATGGTCGTCCTATTTCTTATTGGATGGCTGGGGTTTTCAATTCCTCAGCCTTTTCCCTTTGGTAGGCAGCTCTGCCGCTTAAACATTTTTACGGGAGTTAGAGAATTCCTCAGCGTTAGTGTATTTTTGAGCTCTGGTGACGAGATCGGCCAACGTCTTCGGCGGATTCTTTCCAATGGAGAAGGTAAACTTCCCCTCTTTCAAACCACTGAACATGGCAGAGAGTGTCATTTTGTCATCGTAGTCCTCCACCTAGCCTACTCGTTGAAGCGGGCGATGAAGTCCTTCAACGACTCTTTAGGCCCCTGCTTGATGGTGAACAAATGAGTAGTAGGCTTCCGACTCTTCTTACCACTTATAAACTAGGTAAGGAACAATCTGCTGAGCTTTGCGAAGGAACCAACTGAATTGGGTTTGAGTTGCATGTACCAACTCCGAGTGGATCCGGTAAGGGTGATCGGGAATCCCCTACACATCATCGCGTCCATGGCCGTTTGGATTTGCATCCACGAGCGATAGGCCTCTATGTGTTTAGACGGGTCTCCAGACCCAGAGTACTGGATGACTGGAGGTATCCGAAACTTCTGTGGCATCACCTCATTCATGATTGCAGAGGTGAAGGGAGGTTCAGTCTCTTCCATCATTGCTTGAACGACGGGGGGAACAGACGAAGGCTGCTGATTCTGCTGTAGTATCAGAACCCGATTATTAAGTTTTGCAAACTGCGCCTCCCATGGATCTCTGTTTCGGCCACTATCTCTCATGGAGCCTCTACCTCAAGAGTCCTCCCTCCCCTCCTCCTCTCTAGCTCATGACGGAGATTCGTCAGTGCTAGAGCCGAGGTGACCGAAGCATTCGTCGGAGCTTAGGTCATTGTGTTCCGAGCCGGAAGTTGGTTTTGGGTCGGGGGAGGATTCTGAACTGAAGCTGGAACCCAAGTGGATTGATGTTGTGACCCTTCGGGTCTCATACTCCGCGGCGCGGATTGGACTTTCCACCACCGGTACGACTGTTTCCTGGACAGGAGGCGGCTGTTGCTCTTGTCGTTGTTTCATCTGATTGATTTCATCGTGTAAGGCTTAGATCTCGCTCTGCATGGCTCAATATTTACTCGCCCGATTATGAGAGCACTGGGATGGCCCTGGAGCTGACTTGGCGTGAAGTAACGAGGAAGACCAAGTCTGGTCGTTCAGATTCGTCTCCACAACTGCGGATTTCTTCTTTCCTCTTGCCATTGTAATGGAAGATAGGAAACTGACTTTTCGTATCAATTTTTCACAGACGGCACAAAAAATGTTGCTGACAAAATATGGATTACCCTCCGCTCAGATACTTGAACTCCGAGCCGCTTTAGAGACCTAAACCTGCACAACAGTTATGAGCAAAGGAGACCCTGGCTGAAACAACAGACCCTCCGATGCCTAAGTCAGGTCAAGGGAATCTGAGTCTAAGTTGAGTTATAGAGGAAGAGTGCAAGATATTGCGTACCTGTTTCCTCCTCGCAAGATGCTATTTATACCCCCTCGCCTAAGATGGACATATCCGCATAACTCGGCGCATCTTGGGGCATTTGCCACTTCCCGCAGGAGATTCTGCTACCCAGTCATTGTGTGGTCGTGCGGACGTGTGCGGTTGAGTAACCGTCGCCAATCATACGGTAATGGGATACCTCAAGATCCCCCTCATAAGTGGATTCCAATCCGAGTCCCAAACCGATCACCTCGGCGCCAGATTGTTCCGAGCTGACAGCTTCGGCTTCGGATCATTCCAGGATTCCACTCTGAATTCTGGGCAGAACGACTCAGCCTTTGATCATTCCGTCTGGGGCCTCGGAATGAAAGCATAATAGTCGTCAAATTGGAGGTCCGTCCCTCGCCTATACTCATGACTCCGAGCTTAGTCCTACGCCTCGAGTTGGCTCTGGATATCCTTAGTCCTCGGAGCTGAGACGTCTCTGATCTTCCCATAACAAGTGCCATGTAACTTTGATCTCCTTTGAACCGTTCATACAACTCGAGGAATTGTCATCCCTCATCTTTGCGGGACACCTACCCACACTAGCTCCAATTCTCAGGTGGACCACACCGGGAAAATAATAGTGATTGAATGTCCTTAATTAAAAACCTCATAAGGCCAACTGTAATGTTTATTTGACATCTAACATGTTGATTATGTCTTACGGAGCTCGATAAAGCGAAAACAAATGAGAAATTTACAACTGTACGACCCATTTATGGCCCATTTACATTTGTAAGCCCACTTCTTTTTACCTTTCAAGAATAAGTCCCATACGTACGAACGGCTTCCCAAAAGTAAAAAATGCCCTTTCTTTTCCTTCCGCAAGAGGATTGACTGGTGCTCGAAGACGAGCGCTGACGCTCCTCGAACTCCGAGTTGTACGAACGGTTCAAAAGATATCAAAGTTACATGGGCTCCACAGTTATGTATTTATTATATCCACAACATTCATCCATATTTCAAGATCATTTCAGAGCATTATAAAAAAAACATCATACCCAAAGATCAACTGGACCACGCCACAGAGCAGCGGGAAAATTGATTTTCACCATTAAAAATTTTGTAGGTCCCACCATAACATTTATTTTCCATCCAATCTATTCATAAGGTCATAAAGACTTGGATGAAGAGGAAAAAAAATTCATAATGATCCAAAACTTCTGCGACCCCTAAAAGGGTTTCAATGGTAGACGTTCAATCCTCCACTGCCTTTTACAGTGTGGTCCACTTGATAGTTAAATCTGTCTTATTTTTCGTCTCAAGACTTAATACGAGTTTGCCAAATAGATGGACGGTTTGGATAAACACATACCTTATAAAAGGACCCACAAAGGTGGTGGGGATTACAACATAAAAAAAAGCCTAGAACCTATGGCTATGGATTATACCCGTAGCCATAACCGTAGCCCATACTTTTTCGATATGTCCTTTGCTATGTATCGATGGTCTTTCGATATGTACTTCAATATGTATCGAATGTCTTTCGATTGATCGAAAAAGGTCCAGAACTGTCCAACGAGTGTGCCTAAAAAATCCTGCAATTTTCGATACATATCGAAGTGTATTCGATATGTATCGAAGCTATAGCTACGGATTATAGTCGTAGCCATAACTGTAGTCCGTAAAAGTCTATGCAATTTTTTTATTTTAATTTTTTTTTACATGGAGAACTTTATTCTACCTACAATTTTCTCTAATACATATTTATATAAATATGTATATATAAGCATATAAAAAAAATTTCTCTCTTTTTTTTCATTTCTTTCTTTATTAATTTAACAAGAATATCTTCTAAACTAAAATTAGTTACATGACATACCATCTATGATATTGGGGTAGGAGAAGCTACTTTAGCCAACTAACCTTGTTATTTTTCAAGATTCCATTAGGTTGATGGTCAAAAATCCATTTCATTTACTTCGCGAAAAATTTCAATCAGTTTGCAATCAATTTCATTATTTTATTTACTTTGCGATCAATTCCATGCATTTCATGGTCAATCCCGGCGATTCCCCTTCACTTCACGGTCAATTCCATGCATTTAGCGATAATTTTCGGCAATTTTGTTTAGATTCACTGTCATTTTCAAGCACTTCACGGTCATTTCCACGCATTTCACGGTCAATTCTCTTCACTTCACGGTCAATTCCATGCATTTCACGATCATTTCTGGCAATTCAGTTTAGATTCACGGTCATTTCCATGCATTTCACGGTCAAGTCGCCTCACTTCAGTGTCATTTCTATGCATTTCACGGTGATTTTCGGCGATTTCTTTTAGATTCACGGTCATTTTCAAGCACTTCACGGTCAATTCGCTTCACTTCACGGTCATTTCCACACATTTCACGGTCAATTCGCTTCACTACATGGTCATTTCCATGCATTTCAGGATCATTTTCGGCGATTCCATTTAGATTCATGGTCATTTTCATGCACTTCACGGTCAATCGCCTTCACTTCAGGTCATTTCCACGCATTTCACGGTCAATTCTCTTCATTTCACGGTCATTTCCATGCATTTCACGGTCATTTGCGGCTATTCCATTTAGATTCAGGGTCATTTCCATGCGCTTCACGGTCAATTCCCATCACTTCACGGTCATTTCCATGAATTCACGGTCAATTCGCTTCACTTCACGGTCATTTCCATGCATTCACGGTCATTTTCGGTGATTCCGTTTAGATTCACGGTCATTTCCAAGCACTTCACTATCAATTCGCTTCACTTCACGGTCATTTCCATGCATTTCACGGTCAATTCGCTTCACTTCACAGTCATTTCCATGCATTTCATGGTCATTTCCGGCGATTCCGTTTAGATTCATGGTCATTTCCATACACTTCACGACCAATTCCCTTCACTTCACGGTCATTTCCATGCATTTCACGATCATTTTGCTTCACTTCATGGTCATTTCCATGCATTTCACGGTCATTTCCGCCGATTCCGTTTAGATTCACAGCGATTTCCACGCACTTCACGGTCAATTGCCTTCACTTCGCGGTCATTTCCACGTATTTCACGGTCAATTTGCTTTACTTCACGGTCATTTCCATGCATTTCATGGTCATTTCCGGTGATTCGGTTTAGATTCACGGTCATTTCCATGCACTTCACGGTCAATTCCCTTCACTTCATGGTCATTTCCATGCATTTCACGGTCAATTCGCTTCACTTTAGTGTCATTTCGATGCATTTCATGATCATTTCCGGCGATTACGTTTAGATTCACGGTCATTTCAAAGCACTTCACGGTCAATTCGCTTAACTTCACGGTCATTTCCACGCATTTCACGATCAATTCGCTTCACTACACGGTCATTTTCATGCATTTCACGGTGATTTTCGGCAATTCCGTTTAGATTCACAGTCATTTCCATGCACTTCACGGTCAATTGCCTTCACTTCACGGTCATTTCCACGTATTTCACGGTCAATTCGCTTCACTTAACGGTCATTTCCATGCATTTCACGGTCATTTCTGGTGATTCCGTTTAGATTCACAATCATTTCCATGCACTTCACAGTCAATTCCCTTCACTTCACGTCATTTCCATGCATTTCACGGTCAATTCGCTTCACTTCACGGTCATTTTCTTGCATTTCACGGTGATTTTCGGTGATTCCGTTTAGATTCACGGTCATTTCCATGCACTTCACGGTCAATTCCCTTCACTTCAAGGTCATTTCCATGCATTGCACGGTCAATTCGCTTGACTTCATGGTCACTTCCAAGCATTTCACGGTCATTCCGGCGATTCTGTTTAGATTCACGGTCATTTCCATGCAGTTCATCGTCAATTCCCTTCACTTCACGGTCATTTCCATGCATTTAACGGTCAATTCGCTTCACTTCAGTGTCATTTCTATGCATTTCATGGTCATTTCCGGATATCGCCGGAAATGACCATGAAATGCATGGAAATCACCATGTAGTGAAGCGAATTGGCCATGAAATGCTTAAAAATGACTGTGAAGTGAAGGGAATTGACCGTGAAGTGCTTTGAAATGACCCTGAATCTAAACGGAATCGCCGAAAATGACTGTGAAGTTAAGCGAATTGATCGTGAAATGCGTGGAAATGACTGTGAAGTGAAGCGAATTGACCGTGAAGTGCTTGGAAATGACCGTGAATTTAAACGAAATTGCCGAAAATGACCGTGAAATGCATGGAAATGACCGTGAAGTGAAATGACCGTGAAGTGAAGGGAATTGACTGTGAAGTGCATGGAAATGATCGTGAATCTAAACGGAATCGATGGGAATGACCGTGAAATGCATGGAAATAACCGTGAAGTGAAGCGAAATGACCGTGAAATGCGTGGAAATGACCGTGAAGTGAATGGAATTGACCGTGAAGTGCATGGAAATGACCGTGAATCTAAACAGAATTGACGGAAATGACCTAAAATGCATGGAAATGACCGTGAAGTGAAGCGAATTGACCGTGAAATGCATGGAAATGACCGTGAAGTGAAGCGAATTGACCGTGAAGTTCTTGTAAATGATCGTGAATCTAAATGAAATCGCCGAAAATGACCGTGAATGCATGAAAATGACCGTGAAGTGAAGCGAATTGACCGTGAAATGCATGGAAATGACCGTGAAGTGAAGGGAATTGACCATGAAGTGCTGGGAAATGACCGTGAATCTAAAGGGAATCAGCGGAAATGACTGTGAAATGCATGGAAATGACCATGAAATGAAGCAAACTGACCGTGAAATGCGTCGAAATGACCGTGAAGTGAAGGCAATTGACCGTGAAGTGCATGGAAATGACCATGAATCTAAATGGAATCGCCGGAAATGACCCTGAAATGCATGGAAATGACCATGTAGTGAAGTGAATTGACCGTGAAATGCGTGCAAATGACTGGGAAGTGAAGCGAATTGACCGTGAAGTGCTTGGAAATGACCGTGAATCTAAACTGAATCACCAGAAATGACCGTGAAATGCAAGGAAATGACCGTGAAGTGAAGCGAATTGACCATGAAATGCGTGGAAATGATCGTGAAGTGAAGGCAATTGATCGTGTAGTGCATGGAAATGACCGTGAATCTAAATGTAATCGACGGAAATGACCGTGAAATACATGGAAATGACCGTTAGTGAAGCGAATTGACCATGAAATGCATGGAAATGACCGTGAAGTGAAGTGAATTGACCCTGACGTGCTTGGAAATGACCGTAAATCTAAACGGAATCACCGAAAATGACCGTGAAATGCATGGAAATGACCATGAAGTGAAGCGAAATGACTGTTAAATGCATGGAAATGACCATGAAGTGAAACGAATTGACCGTGAAGTGCTTGGAAATGATCGTGAATATAAACGAAATCGCCGAAAATGACCGTGAAATGCATGGAAATGACCGTGTAGTGAAGCGAATTGACCGTGAAATGTGTGGAAATGACCGTGAAGTGAAGCGAATTGACCGTGAAGTGCTTGGAAATGACCGTGAATCTAAACGGAATCGCCGGAAATGACCATGAAATGCATAGCAATGACCGTGAAGTGAAGCGAATTGACCGTGAAATGCGTGGAAATGACCGTGAAGTGAAGACAATTGACCGTGAAGTGCATGGAAATGACTGTGAATCTAAACGGAATCGCAGGAAATGATCATGAAATGCATGGAAATGACCGGTAGTGAAGCGAATTGATCGTGAAATGCGTGGAAATGACCATGAAGTGAAGCGAATTAACCGTGAAGTGCTTGGAAATGACCGTGAATCTAAACAGAATCACCGTAAATGACCGTGAAATGCATAGAAATAGCACTGAAGTGAAGCGAATTGACCGTGAAATGCATAGAAATGACCATGAAGTGAAGGGAATTGACCATGAAGTGCATAGAAATGACCGTGAATCTAAAGGGAATCGCCGGAAATGACCATGAAATGCATGGAATTGACCGTGAAGTGAAGGGGAATCGCCAGGATTGGCCGTGTGAAATAGCGGTGAAAACCACTTTAGTTGAAGTAGGAATATGCCAATATGTCCTAGAGGGGGGTGAATAGGAGTTTTAATAATTTTATAATAATTCAAAATTCTATCACTCTAATCCCAAAAAGCATATCCTAGGATTACTCAAAAGAAACTCTACTGGCTTCCAAGCCCGGTAGAGGATCCAATCACAAACTATTTGAAGGATGAACACTATGCAAACTAGTTCATGATGGATATGACTGTGCGTGTGTGTGAGATGTGATCTCAGATAATTAGATATGAAAGCATTCATGTAAATCACATAACTAGATGAACGACAATAGCAATCTCAAAAACAGTCATTTTTATAGTGGTTCGACTACTTGTCTACTCTACTCCCGGTAACCACACTCAACCCTTGAGTGTACCAGATTTCACTTAGGAGGTTTCACAGCAGTTCACCTCAAACCTAAGGTTTTAAATCAGGTTCACCTTCAACCTTTACAACCTACACTGAGGCTGACTGTTTATGCTCCCTGAGCAAGGGTCAACACATAGCACCCGATTTAGGCACACTGGCCAAGGATCCACACATGGAACCTCACTATTTACGCTCTTACGAGCAAGGTTCAACACATTGCACCCACTTTTAGGTACACTGGCCCAAGATCTTCCACAAGACCCTAACTGTTTATGCTCTCCACAGAGCAAGGGTCAACACAACGCACCCACTACGTACACTCCCGTCGGAGGCCTCCTAGAGGACTTAAAGGGGTGAGAAACACCTTAGACCCAATCCTAAGAAGGAATGATCACAAGTGTCCTCTGGACTCTAATAACTTACAGATAAGCAGATGAGTCCCATTTAGCACGTTGACGAAGATCTCCTCCTTTGTTGATGAAGAATCTTCTCCTTCCTTGATCCGCAACTCAGATGATGTACCAATACATGGCGACGGGTTGGGTCAAGGGTATGATGAAATCCTACTCTTCAAAAGGTTTTCTTATAAGGAAGATAGAGCGATTTCAATCATCTATACATTCAAGGCATCCCAGCTTAATGATTTGCCATTAAGGTGATAGCTAGAGGACCTTGAATGCAGAATTTCATTCCCCAATCCACTCTATTGAATATCAATGATGAGGATGAATTGGAGGATGAACTTTCCTGAGAGAAAGGGATTTGGGTATATGATCTAAGGTAAAACACTCAAAAGCACTCTCTTCTTTCTCTACCAGCAACAATAGACAAGTCCTCTTTATATAGGCAAAAGTTCCAATAGATATAAAACGGTCACATTTATGACAGAGTTCGATATCATCGAGCAGGGTCGATATCATTGAGCGTATACTCTCGATAGCATCGACTGGTTGCTCGATGATGCAAACTCAATGTCATACGCTTTTGAAACTTTTCACTAGCTAGTTGATGGAATCGAAGAAGGTGTCGATGACATCTGATTTTGAACTCCGATATTATTGATACTAGTTTCGATTAATCGACATTTGAACAATGAGAGAGACTTGACTTGAAATATTTCAGGTTTACATGAATGATCGCTGGACCTTCGAGATCATTGAAATTTGAATGTTGATGATATCGATACCCGTGTCGATGTATCGATAAATCCAATGGATTTTTCTTTAAGCTTGCTGGACAGTTTATGTCCATGTTCGTTGCAATCGAGACCGTACCGATATCATCGATATTTGAATATCAATTCTATCGAGTGACCCTCGATCATAGATAAACAATCCTGAAATAATTACTGAAAAACTAGGCGCCTATGATAGATAACATCGAGAGCCTTCCGATATCATCGAGAATCAAACTTCGATGGTATCGAGAAGGGTTTCGATATATCGATCCACAAGTGATTTTCTTAAGTAAAAATAGGGGCACCGGAGATCTGCCTGTCGACATTATCGAGTCACCTTCGATGGACTCGAGATTCGAATATCGATGATATCGATAGGTATATTGATACATCGATAAATCCGTCTAGATATATATGTGGTTGCTAGACACTTTTGTCCTCATTCTGATGGAATCATTTTGTCATCGAGGACATCGACAGCGCAGGTCGATCATATCGATATGTGTATCAATAAAATCGACAAAGCAAGAAAACTTAGAGATTTTCTGATTTTGACAAAGTTTTCTTAATTTAAAAACCCTATGATATTCTAACATGTTTTAAGGGTTTTAAATACCTGGTGTTTTGAGACATGGGATGTGAAGCTTTAGATTTACCTGTGGCGAGCTTGCACACATCTAGTTAAGGCAGACGTTTTGAATTGATCTTCCTATGAGGCTCTGCAGACTAGCTGACTCAACACTCATGCTAATTGACAAACCATGACACTTTCAATCTCCCCCTTTGTCAATTACGTGACAAAATACCAAAACACCCTAGATCAGTATCTAAACAAATACATCCTAAGTTGTGTGTACATGCATTT
The DNA here is from genome assembly GCA_030180095.1 of Magnolia changhungtana. NCBI lineage: Eukaryota > Viridiplantae > Streptophyta > Magnoliopsida > Magnoliales > Magnoliaceae > Magnolia > Magnolia changhungtana. The sequence goes on along the minus strand of JASAUF010000070.1, from coordinate 449,023 downwards.
TACACAATTTTACAATTTCTAGTGAACCATGGACACAACGTAGTATCTACTCCCCCTAACTGCAAACTCCCCTTATCTTGATGCAGATGCTCCCCCTAACACCTGCAACACCAATAAAGCAGATATACAATTTTTCGTTCGGGGTGTTTGCGTTTGAACTGTTCTCCCCCTTTTTGTCAGTCATTGGCAAAGGTATAGCAATTAATATTGACTAAAGTTAAAGCAGCATGGGAGACCCAACACCTAGAGAGCATACATAGATAGATGTATAATGATTAATTCAGTTTGAGCAGACATCATTTTTAGAAAATATGGATGCATATCAGATTAAATAAAGTAGTGATAAAAGCAGATAAAATAATCATCAAAATCATCACATGCATTCCATATCAGAAACTAGATAAACAAGAGGATCTTAAAATATAATCATGTCAGTAAAAATATGAATTATACACGGCCATAACCATAAGCATCCAAAAAGATATCTATAATGCCCAAGATTGGCAATAAGTTAACAGTTATCCCAACAAAATTAACAAGCCCATTCATGGGCACCCAAAATCAAACATCAGTTTTTAGCCCATCCATTGGCAATACAAAAAAAAAAAAATGTTTAGACTGTGCAGGTTAGTGAGCTATCACATACACTTATGAGAGCGTAGAACATCCAAAAAGATATTAATGTTCATACACAGTAATGAGAGTGAAGTGTATGTGATAGCATCCAGAGACCAGTACTTATAGAGCCGAGGAAGATGGGGCCGTATCGTCTTGACGACAGGTGAATAGCTCGACCAACTATTGTACTGTCTGCTGCACTCCTTGGACCATCCGTTCCAAAATGGTAAGCCTCTCGTGCATCGAGTGGACATCCCTCTGAATTGCCTCAATCTCTAGCTTGAATCGTTTGGCATACCCGGGCATTGATGTTGATGGTGTTGGATCGGGTGCAGGAGGTTCATCTCTGGCCATTTCAGTCCATTCAGTGGGAGCGACGCCTGCATCTCCTTCTTCTTCTCCTTGAATACCTTCCTCTGGGTCCTCAGGGTACTTGTGGAACTTTAAGTCCATTTTGCGAATGTTGTTTTTGTTGAAGATTTGGAGAGGAAGAACCGGATCGGTGGTCATTGGGAAGCCGGTTACATTGCATACCATGTTTATGATCCAGGGATAGGGTAAATGAAGGTCCCTGGATGTATGAACGGCGTTTACCATCTGATGGACAAGTAGAGTTGGAAGACAAATCTTTATCCCTTTGGCGATTGAGTACACTAGCATGGTCATAAAACCGGTGAGATCAGACCAGTTGGTACTTTTGGGATATATATTTGTAGTGAAGATACCGTGCATGACTCGAAATCTTGGTTCCATGTACCTAGATTTCAATGCATTCCCTTGATACCAAGGGATGTCCCTATCATGACAGAGGTACTTAGTTACCATGGACCGAATTTCAACATTTTTGAGGTCCATTTCAGGGAGACCCTCCGGTGCCATTGTCAGTCCAAGGATATTTGCCATTGTAGCAGGCATGATCATCACATCATCACCATCCAGAGAGACCATGACAGAAGGAGGATCAGACATGGGTGAGTGACACGTGGCAAGGAAGTTGCATGTTCGTTCGAGTTTGCATGGCCCACCGAAATGTAGAACAGGTAACCAATCAATTGCGGTAAATAGGGATTCGAGATTGTATGGTTTTAAACAATCTCTGTCTACCTTTCTCGTGAATGAGCTTCCTCCCCATATATTTTGCTGGACGTGGATTTAAGCTAGCCAGAGAAGGTGTCGGAGTTTTGGACTGAGACCCACCACCTAAAGTTTGTCGAGATCTCTGACGAGTGGGGATCCCACGTTTGAGAGCTCTTGCCTTTTCCTTTGAGGCAAGGGTCTTTCGTTGAGAGGCTCTGGATGACTCCCCAGGACCCGACATCGTTTCTTTGTCCTTGCCCATAAAGACAGATGTGGGCAGAACGGACAAAATTCCTTTTTTTTTTTTTTTTAAAGAAACTAAAAATACCTAACCAAAAAGCAAGATAGACTCTGGAATAAAAGGAATGGAAGGATAATACCAGTTTTTGAGGAGCTTCTAGGACCCACCGATGAACTTCCGGCCGAGGGTTTTAGCAAAAAAATGGAAAGTTTCTTTCCAGGAAAATAAAATAAAATTTTTCTGCTCGACTGCCTTTTATCGGGCGGCAGTTTTCGATTTTATCGAACTTACTTTCGATTATATCGATGATCCTCATTCGATGTTATTGATAATAACTTCGATAATAGTCTCGATCATGTGACTTTTCATATTCTGAAGAGATGTCGATGATATCGACAGTTGATTGATTTGATCGATGAATGAATTATCGACAGACATATTAAAGTTGAATGTTTTCAATTTTCAGCTTTCAGATAATCTTTCATGTATACTTGTAGTATGTAAATTTATCAATAGTATACACAGCACAATTTTGTACAAGCATTGTATAGATCAAAATTATAAACACTAGACTGTTTATATACAAAAAAGATTGAGGAGAGGAACCTCGGATATATCATTTAGAACTTTTAGCAAAATCGCATCTTTTCAGCAACTATCCAGATCTAGATGCAAGACCTGGACAGGTTTTTCCAAGCTTCAATGGTTCTGAGCATATGGATCTGTCTTTCCTTTCCCTGTAATGACATAGCAGTGGTTATTTGTGCGAGAACCCTTCATCACTGATTTTCCTGAGAGGTATAAGATCTTGCATTGTTCTTTGTTAAATGTAACCACATGCTCATTGTCACATATTTAAGAGATGCTTAGAAGATTGTAGGTTAATCCTTTTATGCAAAAAGCATTCTCCTTCTTGAGAGAATTTATTCCTTTAATAATTCCTTGTCCAATTACCCTAGCAGTGCTACCATCTCCGTAAGTGACTATCCCATCGTTAAGATCTGAATAGTTAGAAAGAAGGGATTTGTCACCAGTTACATGTCTTGTGCAACCGCTATCCAGGTTCCACTTAGTATCATTGCCTGTTATATGATTTGAATGAGTAATAAGACAATTTTAGTTTTCTTTTACTATCCATTTTATGACAAGGTCTTTGGCTGTGGTAGATTTAGTTTTCTTGTTCAACTCAGCCACTTGATTCAATAACTCCTTCATTCTGACATTCATTCTAGGTGGTGATGGATGTGTTTTTCTTCTATCCCTAGGTGGACTCCTGTCATTTTGTATTTCTCTGGTTGGTTTGAATTTTCCAGTATGCTTTTTACCAGAGTTATATTGAGTCCCCCTAGACGATATACATTCAAACTTGTAATGTCCAAAATCACCACATATATGACAAACAGGAGTGTTTCTTGTGTTGCTTCCTGAAGCAGCAGATTTTTCAGTTGTTGAGGCTGCATTTCCAGTTTTCCCTTTAGTTTTATCATACCCTAGGCCACTCTTGTCTTTTCCTCGTCTTCCCATTCCTAATAACTTTTCTGGCTTTTCACCACTCTAAGAAAATTTATAGTTTATTTCAGCAAATTTTCTGGATTTCTCTAAGTCAAAACGGAGTGTGTGATTCTCATTCTTGAGTTGCTCATTTTCATCTTTTAATAATTCAACTTGTTTAGTAAGCTTTGATGATTCCGTTTTTAGGAACAGATTGACTCTTTCCAATTATCATTGTTTGAATGATATTGTTGGAGATCATTGATTAGATGTGTATTAATTTCCAAGGTTTTGTCCAAATCTTTTTGTAGCAATTCCTTTTTATTTTCAGACATTCCAAGTCTCTTCAGGATGTGGATGCTATGAATATAGAGTTGATTGTAAGCATCCTGCAGTTTATCCTGTTTCTCTTCCTCTTCATCTGTTTCCTCATTATTAGACGGAAAAGATTTAGTGGCTTGCAGCTCCTCATTCTCAGTCTCAATGGTAATGTTTTGGAGCAGTGGTGACCATAAGAATTTTCAAGGATTTTTGGTCACCATCGCTCTCAGAGTCACTAGATTTTGAGTTTGACTCTTCTGTATCATCCCATGTGGCAGCCATTGCCTTGCCCTTAGTTTTTCTATTCGGGAAATCAGTAGACAGATGTTCATACTTCTGACAGGCATAACATTGTGGTTCTTTGCACTACAAAAAAGAGAGTTTTTAATGACAAAACTTTTAGCGACGAAACTCATTTTCGTCTCCAAAAGTCACTTTTAGCTATGAAATCTATTTTCGTCCCTAAAAGTGAGATTTTAGCGACGAAACTTTTCGTCGCTAAACATAGTGCATTAGACTTTTAGCGACGAAAATTTTCGCCGTTAAATGCTCCACACATTTTACATCGATGTTGAATAAATTTCTTTTAGCTGCGAAAACTTTCGCTGCTAAAAATACTGTATGAGACTTTTGGCGACGAAAACTTTCGTCGCAAAATATTCCTTAAACTTTTAGCGGCGAAAATTTTCGCGGCTAAAAGTCTTGTACTGTATAAGACTTTTAGCAGCGAAAATTTTCGCTGCTAAAACTCTTGTAGTGTATAAGACTTTTCGCAGCGACAATTTTCGCTGCTAAAACTAAACTAACATATCTTTTAGCGACGAAAATTTTCGTCGCCAAAACTTTCTTTAAAAAAAAATTATTCCAGTTCAAAATACGTACAATATTCCGGATATACTCCTGTTAACAATATATTCCATCATATTCATCCTGATATACATATTTCATCACATTCACATTCATATTAATTTAAATCCAAACAATATAAACATTTAGCGGCGAAAATGTTCGCGGTAAAATAAAATTTTCAAGACTATTAGCTGCGAAACTGTTCGCCTCTAAAAAATTCTATACAAGACTTTTAGCAGCGAAATGTTTCGCTGCTAAAAATAGTTTCCAAAAGATTTTAGCAACAAAAATATTTGCGGAAAAATAAATTTTCCAAGACTATTAGCTGCGAAACTGTTCACCGCTAAAAAATACTATACAAGACTTTGAGCAGCGAAATTTTTCATCGCTAAAAATATTTTCCAAAAGATTTTAGCAGTGAAAATATTTGCGGCAAAATAAATTTTCCAAGACTATTAGCTGCGAAACTGTTCGCCGCCAAAAAATTTCAAAGACTTTAGCAGCGAAAATTTTCGCTGCAAAAAAACATTTCCAAGATTTTAGTAGCGAAAATTATCGCTACAAAAAAATCTAGGACTTTTAGCAGCAAAAATTTTTGCCGCCAAAAAAATTTTCAGGAATTTTTAGCAGCGAAAACTTTTGCTACTAAAAATCGTTCCACTTTTAGCGACGAAAATTTTCGTCGCTAAAAGTTTTTTTTTTAAAAATATACAGCTCAAAATTCTGCACAAAATTCCTAATATACACCTGTTAACAATATATTTCATCATATTCATCCTAATATACACCTGTTATATAATATATTTCATCATATTGACATTCACATCTAGCTAAACCCAAACTCAAACATAAACTACATTCATCCAAACACAAACAATCTTATCTGCATCACATTCATTCACGTATAAATACATATAAATTTAACATTAACAAATAAACAAAAAATCACAAAGATGAAGGCAGAAGTGGTGGGGCATCGGTGGGTAAGCGTGCAGCGAAAGCCTAAAACATCTTCGTCACCAGTCGCTCATGCTCCACCCGCATCTCCTACATCCTCCTCTCATGCTCCTCCCTCTGCCTCACCAACTCCTCCATCCTCCTCTGCCTCGCGAGCTGATCCTCTATCCTCCTCTCTCTCTGCTCTCTCCCTCTCGCCTACTTGACTCTCCAGTTTAGGTTTAGGTTCGGGTTATAAGTATAGGTTTTCAGATTTGAGAATAGGTTTAGGGTTTAGGGTTTAGGAAATCGGGTTTAGGTTTGGGTTTCAAGTTTAAGCTTAGGATTAGGTGTAGGTTTAGATTTAAGGATTTGAGAATACATTTAGGTTTTAGGTTTAGGTTTAGTTTATAGGTTATAGGTTTAGGTTACTGTTAGGTTATAGGTTATAAGTTTAGGTTATAGGTTATAGGTTTAGGTTATAGGTTATAAGTTTAGGTTATAGGTTTAGGTTTTGGTTAGGGTTATAGGTTTAGGAAACCGGGGTTCGGGTTCGAGATCGGGTTTGAGTTTTCAAGTTTAGGTTTAGGTTTAGGTTAGGGAGTTGGGATTAGGATTTGATGTAGGTTTAGGTTGAGGGATTTGAGAATACATTTAGGTTATAGGTTTTAAGTTTAGGTTTTAGCTTATAGGTTTAGGTTATAGGTTTTGGTTCTGGTTTTGGTTTTAGGTTTAGGTTATAGGTTAAGGTTAGGTATAGGTTTAGGTTATAGGTTATAGCTTTGGGAATTGAGAATAGGTTATGGTTTAGGTTTAGAAACCGAGTTCGGGTTCGGGATCGGGTTTAGGTTTGGGTTTTCAAGTTTAGGTTTAGGTTTAGGTTAGGGAGTTGAGATTAGGATTTGGTGTAGGTTTAGGTTTAGGGATTTGAAAATAGGTAAAGGTTTAAGTTTAGAAATGGGTTCGGGTTCGGATCGGGTTTAGGCTTGGGTTTTCATGTTTAGGTTTAGGTTTAGGTTAGGGAGTTGAGATTGAGATTTGGTGTAGGTTTAGGTTTAGGGATTTGAGAATATGTTAAGGTTAAGGTTTAGGTTTAGGAAATCGGGTTCGGGTTCGGGATTGGGTTTAGGCTTGGGTTTTCAAGTTTAGGTTTAGGTTTAGGTTAGGGAGTTGAGATTGGGATTAGGTGTAGGTTTAGGTGTAGGTTTAGGTTTAGGGATTTGAGAATAGGTTAAGGTTTAGGTATAGGTTTAGGTTTAGGTTTTAGCATATAGGTTTAGGTTTTGGTTTTAGGTTTAGGTTATAGGTTATAGGTTATAGGTTAAGGTTTAGGTTATAGGTTTTGCTTAGGTTGAGGTTATAGGTTTTGGTTTAGGTTTAGGTTTTGGTTTATAGGTTTTTGTTTAGGTTGAGGTTATAGGTTTTGGTTTACGTTATAGGTTTGGTTTAGGTTTTAGTTTATAGGTTTAGGTTATAAGTTATAGGTTTAGGTTCTCAGTTTTTAGGTTTAGGTTAAGGTTATAAGCTTAGGTTAAGGTTTAGGTTATAGTTTTTGGTTTAAGTTAAGGTTATAGGCTTTGGTTTAGGTTAAGGTTTAGGTTTTGGGTTTAGGTTAAGGTTATAGGTTTAGGTTAGGTTTAGGTTTAGGTTATAGGTTATGGGTTATAGCTTTGGGAATTGAGAATAGGTTAAGGTTGAGGTTTAGGAACCGGGTTCGGTTCTGGATCTTTAGGTTTGGGTTTTCCAGATTAGGTTTAGGTTAGGGAGTTGTGATTAGGATTTGGTGTAGGTTTAGGTTTAGGGATTTGAGAATACATTTAGGTTTTAAGTTTTAGGTTTAGGTTTTAGGTTATAGGTTTAAGTTATAGGTTTTGGTTTTGGTTTTAGGTTTAGGTTATAGGTTAAGGTTATAGGTTATAGCTTTGGGAATTGAGAATAGGTTAAGGTTTAGGTTTAGGAAGCCGAGTTCGGGTTCGGGATCGGGTTTAGGTTTGGGTTTTCAAGTTCAAGTTTAGGTTTAGGTTAGGGAGTTGAGATTAGGATTTCGTGTAGGTTTAGGTTGAGGGATTTGAAAATAGGTAAGGTTTAGGTTTAGGAAATCGGGTTCGGGTTCTGGATCGGGTTTAGGCTTGGGTTTTCATGTTTAGGTTTAGGTTTAGGTTAGGGAGTTGAGATTGGGATTTGGTGTAGGTTTAGGGATTTGAGAATAGGTTAAGATTAAGGTTTAGGTTTAGGAAATTGGGTTCGGTTCGGGATCGGGTTTAGGCTTGGGTTTTCATGTTTAAGTTTAGGTTTAGGTTAGGGAGTTGAGATTGGGATTAGGTGTAGGTTTAGGTTTAGGTTTTAGCATATAAGTTTAGGTTTTGGTTTTAGGTTTAGGTTAAGGTTATAAGTTTAGGTTATAGGTTATAGGTTAAGGTTTAGGTTATAGGTTTTTGTTTAGGTTAAGGTTATAGGTTTTGGTTTAGGTTATAAGTTTAGGTTTAGGTTTAGGTTTATAGGTTTAGGTTATAGGTTTAGGTTCTGGTTTTAGGTTTAGGTTAAGGTTATAAGTTTAGGTTAAGGTTTAGGTTACTGAGTTTTGGTTTAGGTTAAGGTTATAGGTTTTGGTTTAGGTTAAGGTTTAGGTTTTGGGTTTATGTTAAGGTTATAGGTAAAGGTTATAGGTTTAGGTTAGGTTTAGGTTAAGGTTTAGGTTATAGCTTCGGGAATTGAGAATAGGTTAAGGTTTAGGTTTAGAAATCGAGTTTGGGTTCTGGGATCGGGTTTAGGCTTGGGTTTTCATGTTTAGGTTTAGGTTTAGGTTAGGGTGTTGAGATAGAGATTTGGTGTAGGTTTAGGTTTAGTGATTTGAGAATAGGTTAAGGTTTAGGTTTAGGAAATCGTGTTCGGGATCGGGTTTTGAAGTTTAGGTTAAGGTTTAGGTTTAGGTTTTAGGTTTAGGTTAATGTTAGGTAATAGGTTATAAGTTTAAGTTATAGGTAATAGGTCAAGGTTTTAGGTCATTGGTTTTGGTTGAGGTTAAGGTTAAGGTTATAGGTTTAGGTTAAGGTTTAGGTTTAGTTTTAGGTTCGTGTTTAGGTTTAGGTTATAAGGTATAGGTTTAGGGAATTGAGAATTGGTTTGGGATTAGGTTTAGGAATCGGGTTTAGGTTTCGGTTTTCAAGTTTAAGCTTAGGTTTAGGTTAGGGAGTTGAGATTAGGATTAGGTGTAGGTTTAGGTTTATGGATTTAAGAATACATTTAGGTTTTAGGTTTAGGTCTTAGGTTATAGGTTAAGGTTTAGGATTTAGGTTTAGGTGAATGGTAGGTAATAGGTTATAAGTTTAGGTTATAGGTAATAGGTTAAGGTTTTAGGTCATAGGTTTTGGTTTAGGTTAAGGTTAAGATTTAGGTTCGGTTTAGGTTTAGGTTATAAGGTTTAGGTTTAGGGTATAATGTATAGGTTTAGGAATTGAGAATTGGTTTGGGTTTAGGTTTAGGAATCGGGTTTGGGTTCGGGATCGGGTTTAGATTTGGGTTTTCAAGGTTAAGCTTAGGTTTAGGTTAGGGAGTTGCGATTAGGATTAGGTGTAGGTTTAGGTTTAGGGATCCGAGAATACATTTAGGTTTTAGGTTTAGGTCTTAGGTTATAGGTTAAGGTTTAGGATTTAGGTTTAAGTGAATGGTAGGTAATAGTTTATAAGTTTAGGTTATAGGTAATAGGTTAAGGTTTTAGGTCATAGGTTTTGGTTTAGGTTAAGGTTATAGGTTTAGGTTTAGTTTAAGGTTCGAGTTTAGGTTTAAGTTATAAGGTATATGTTTAGGTAATTGAGAATTGGTTTGGTTTAGGTTTAGAGAATTGGGTTTAGTTTTAGGTTATAAGGTATAGGTTTAGGGAATTGAGAATTGATTTAGGTTTAGGTTTAGGGAATCGGGTTCGGAGTTCGGGATCGGGTTTAGGTTTGGGTTTTCAAGTTTAAGCTTAGGTTAAGGTTAGGGAGTTGAGATTAGGATTAGGTGTAGGTTTAGGTTTAGGGATTTGAGAATACATTTAGGTTTTAGGTTTAGGTAATAGGTTAAGGTTTTAGGTCATAGGTTTTGGTTTAGGTTAAGGTTAAGATTTAGGTTCAGATTTAGGTTTAGGTTATAAGGTTTAGGTTTAGGGTATAATGTATAGGTTTAGGGAATTGAGAATTGGTTTGGGTTTAGGTTTAGGGAATCGGGTTTGGGTTCGGGATCGGGTTTAGATTTGGGTTTTCAAGGTTAAGCTTAGGTTTAAGTTAGGGAGTTGCGATTAGGATTAGGTGTAGGTTTAGGTTTAGGGATCCGAGAATACATTTAGGTTTTAGGTTTAGGTCTTAGGTTATAGGTTAAGGTTTAGGATTTAGGTTTAAGTGAATGGTAGGTAATAGGTTATAAGTTTAGGTTATAGGTAATAAGTTAAGGTTTTAGGTCATAGGTTTTGGTTTAGGTTAAGGTTATAGGTTTAGGTTTAGTTTAAGGTTCGGTTTAGGTTTAAGTTATAAGGTATAGGTTTAGGTAATTGAGAATTGGTTTGGTTTAGGTTTAGAGAATTGGGTTTAGTTTTAGGTTCAGTTTAGGTTTAGGTTATAAGGTATAGGTTTAGGAATTGCGAATTGATTTAGGTTTAGGTTTAGGGAATCGGGTTCGGGTTCGGATCGGGTTTAGGTTTGGGTTTTCAAGTTTAAGCTTAGGTTAAGGTTAGGGAGTTGAGATTAGGATTAGGTGTAGGTTTAGGTTTAAGGATTTGAGAATACATTTAGGTTTTAGGTTTAGGTAATAGGTTAAGGTTTTAGGTCATAGGTCTTGGTTTAGGTTAAGGTTAAGGTTTATGTTAAGGTTTAGGTTCGAGTTTAGGTTTATGTTATAAGGTATAGGTTCAGAGGGAATTGAGAATTGGTTTGGGTTTAGGTTTAGGAATCGGGTTCGGGTTCGGGTTCGGGTTTAGGTTTGGGTTTTCAAGTTTAAGCTTAGGTTTTGGTTAGGGAGTTGAGATTAGGATTAGGTGTAGGTTTAGGTTTAGGATTTGAGAATACATTTAGGTTTTAGGTTTAGGTCTTAGGCTATAGGTTAAGGTTTAGGATTTAGGTTTAGGTGAATGGTAGGTAATAGGTTATAGGTAATAGGTTAAGGTTTCGTGTAATAGGTTTTAGTTTAGGTTAAGGTTATAGGTTTAGGTTAAGGTTTAGGTTTAGTTTTAAGTTCGAGTTTAGGTTTAGGTTATAAGGTATATGTTTAGGGAATTGAGAATTGGTTTGGGATTAGGTTTAGGGAATTGGGTTCGGGTTCGGGTTCGGGATCGGATTTAGGTTTGGGTTTTAAGTTTAAGCTTAGGTTTAGGTTAGGGAGTTGAGATTAGGATTAGGTATAGGTTTAGGTTTATGGATTTGAGAATACATTTAGGTTTTAGGTTTAGGTCTTAGGTTATAGGTTAAGGTTTAGGATTTAGGTTTAGGTGAATGGTAGGTAATAGGTTATAAGTTTAGGTTATAGGTAATAGGTTAAGGTTTTAGGTCATAGGTTTTGGTTTAGGTTAAGGTTATAGGTTTAGGTTAAGGTTTAGGTTTAGTTTAAGGTTCGAGTTTAGGTTTAAGTTATAAGGTATAGGTTTAGGTAATTGAGAATTGGTTTGGGTTTAGGTTTAGAGAATTGGGTTTAGTTTTAGGTTCGAGTTTAGGTTTAGGTTATAAGGTATAGGTTTAGGGAATTGAGAATTGGTTTAGGTTTAGGTTTAGGAATCGGGTTCGGGTTGGGATCGAGTTTAGGTTTGGGTTTTCAAGTTTAAGCTTAGGTTAAGGTTAGGGAGTTGAGATTAGGATTAAGTGTAGGTTTAGGTTTAGGGATATGAGAATACATTTAGGTTTTAGGTGTAGGTTTAGGTTTAGGTTTTAGGTTATAGGTTAAGGTTTAGGTTCTTGTTAAGTTATAAGTTATAAGTTTAGGTTATAGGTAATAGGTTTTGGTTTAGGTTAAGGTTATAGGTTTAGGTTAAGGTTTAGGTTTAGGTTAAGGTTAAGGTTTACGTTTAGGTTATAAGCTATAGGTTTAGGGAATTGAGAATTAGTTAAGGTTTAGGTTTAGGAATTGGGTTCTGGTTCGAATCCGGTTTAGGCTTGGGTTTTCATGTTTACGTTTAGGTTTAGGTTAGGAGTTGAGATTGGGATTAGGTGTAGGTTTAGGTTTAGGATTTGAGAATAGGTTAATGTTTAGGTATAGGTTTAGGTTTATGTTATAGATTTAGGTTTTGGTTTTAGGTTTAGGTTAAGGTTATAAGTTTAGGTTATAACTTATTTGTTAAGGTTTAGGTTATAGGTTTTGTTTAGGTTGAGGTTATAGGTTTTGGTTTAGGTTATAGGTTTAGGTTTAGGTTTTGTTTAGGTTGAGGTTATAGGTTTTGGTTTAGGTTTAGGTTTTAGTTTATAGGTTTAGGTTATAAGTTATGGGTTTAGGTTTTGGTTTTAGGTTTAGGTTAAGGTTATAAGTTTAGGTTAAGGTTCGTGTTATAGGTTTTGGTTTAGGTTAAGGTTATAGGCTTTGGTTTAGGTTAAGGTTTAGGTTTTGGGTTTAGGTTAAGGTTATAGGTTTAGGTTAGGTTTAGGTTATAGGTTTAGGTTATAGGTTATATGTTTTGGTTTAGGTTATAGGGTATAGGCTTGGGCTTTCAAGTTTAGGTTTAGGTTTAGGTTAGGAGTTAAGATTGGGATTAGGTGTAGGTTTAGGTTTAGGGATTTGAGAATACATTTAGGTTTTAGGTTTAGGTTTAGGTTTAGGTTTCTGTTATGGATTATAAGTTAAGTTTAGGTTAAGGTTTTAGGTTTAGGTTTAGGTTATAAGTGTTGGTTATAGGTTTAGGTTTAAGTTAGGTTATAGGTTATAGCTTTAGTGAATTGAGAATAGGTTAAGGTCTAGGTTTAGAAATCGGGTTCGGGTTCTGGGATCAAGTTTAGGTTTGGGTTTTCAAGTTTAGGTTTAGGTTTAGGTTAGGGAGTTGAGATTAGGATTAGGTGTAGGTTTAGGTTTAGGGATTTGAGAATACATTTAGGTTTTAGGTTTAGAAATCGGGTTCGGAATCGTGGATCGGGTTTAGGCTTGGGTTTTCATGTTTAGGTTTAGGTTTAGGTTAGGGAGTTGAGATTGGGGTTTGGTGTAGGTTTAGGTTTAGGGATTTGAGAATATATTTAGGGCCCATTTGGCCGGACTAATTAGAAGGGATTGGATGGTATTGGAAGGGATTGGAAGTTAAATCCCGGGATTGGCCGGGCGTGCCAAACAGACTGGGTGATCTTATCTCGGGATATAGCAATCTCATGAATCTTAAGACAATCCACTGACAACACCATCACTACCTTTAAATCCCATCCAGCTCCACCCTCATCCGTTCAAATTTGCCTGGGACATGTTTGGGTCGAGGGATTGGAAGGGATGGGAAGGTTTAATCCTGAGATTGGCCGGGCGTGCTAAACAGACTCCATATAGCAATCCTGGGATATAACAATCCCATGGATCTTAAGACAATGCACTGAAAACACCATCATGGCCTTGAAATCCATGCCATCCACCTTAATACCATCCAATCCCTTCCAATCCACCCGTCCAAACAGGCCCTTAGGTTTTAGGTTTAGGTTATAGTTTATAGGTTTAGGTTATAGGTTTTGGTTTTGGTTTTAGGTTTAGGTTAAGGTTATAAGTTTAGGTTATAGGTTTAGGTTTGAATTAAAGTTATAGGTTCAGGTTTGATTTAAAGTTTAGGGATTCAGGTTCGGGTTCGGGTTTGGGTTCGGGTTTAGGTTATAGGTTTTGGTTTTGGTTATGGTTATAAGTTTAGAATAACGTTTAGGTTTAGGTTATGGGTTTTGGGATTAGAGAATAGGTTTAGGTTATAAGTATAGGTTTAGGTTGGGTTATAGGTTAAGGTTTAGGTTTAGGTTATAAGTATAGGTTTTGGGATTTAAGAAAAGGTTTAGGTTTAGGTTATAAGTATAGGTTATAGGTTAATGTTTTTGTTTAGGTTTAGGTTATAAGTATAAGTTTAGGGATTTGAGAATAGGTTTAGGTTAAGGTTATAAGTTTGGGTTAAGGTTATAAGTATATGTTCAGGTTATAGGTATAGGTATAGGTTTAGGTTATAGGTATAGGTTTAGGTTTAGATTTATGTTTAGGTTAAGGTTTAGGTTAAGGTTTAGGTTAAAGGTTTTGTTTTAGGGTTAGGGGTGTGGTACCTGTAAATACAGATATTAACACGGCCTGTCCAAATGGCCAGGCCCTTCCAATGCTGTCCATAGGAAATGGACAGCTTCATCATGGTCATAACAGGGGTTCCCACCTTCCAGGGACCCCCGCTCATCCGGATAGCTCCAATGCACATACGGGTCTGCTCCATTAATCTCGAGCAAATACATAAATACGGCCTGTCCAAATGGTCAGGCCCTTCCAATGTTGTCCATAGGAAATGGACAGCTTCATCATGGTCATAACAGCGGTTCCTACCTTACAGGGACCCCCGTTCATTCGGATAGCTTCGACGCACATCCGGGTCTGCTCCATTAATCTCGAGCAAATACATAAATATGGCCTGTCCAAATGGCCAGGCCCTTCCAATGTTGTCCATAGGAAATGGACAGCTTCATCATGGTCATAACAGCGGTTCCCACCTTCCAGGGACCCCCGCTCATCTGGATAACTCCGACGCACATCCGGGTCTGCACCATCAATATCGAGAAAATACATTTACAAACACGAACGACATCTATTTTTTTTTATAAATGAAAACCAATCTTGAAGACTATTCATCAGGCAGTCCCTACAATGGATAGTAGTTGGATATTGAATAATTAAAAGCATTAACCACTTTTGTTGCTTTTTTGCATATACACAAGATTCATAGGCTGAAAATTTGCCATTGAGATCGTGTTTTATGTTCGGTTGGTAGAGAAGGACAAGCGCTTTATACCATATGACCTACAGCTGATGAAAATTTCAAGTAAATTGTATGAAGTTTATAATAATCTTAGAGATTAGAAAATTCTCAAGTATGTGCATTTCAGTTTGAGTTATTTTTCTAATCACGATAGCCTTGGGAGGGTTAATACGAGGGATGAGTTGATTGCAAGAGGCCTGATTAAAACTGTATTGGGTTTTCTTGCTGGACATAATCATTTCAGGACCAGCAAGATAACCCAATATAGTTTTAATCGGCCTCTTGCAATCAACCCATCCCTCGTATCAACCCTCCCAAGGCTATCATCATTAGAGAAATAACTCAGACTGAAGTGCACATACTTAGAAATTTTATAATCTCCAAGACTATTGTAAACCTCGTATAATTTACTTAAAAATTTTATAACGTGAAATAGTACATGAGTGAGAGAAGACAACGTAACCTTTTATATAGAAGCAGAAATTGATAGGTTGGGATTGTCTTATCGAGGAGATTGTTGGGCGTAGTCCATCTTTTGTTGGGACAAACATGCATGGGTTTGGATTATTGGACCATGGACCCCATCTGTCATTAAAAATTAAGGATTAAAATTGTGTGACAATCTATAAGTAGTAATATATATATATATATATATATATATATATATATATATATATATATATATATATAAATCCAGGTGATCATCAAAGAAATTTCATGTCACTGTCTAATGTTGTACTTCATAATCATGGAGAATTATCTACAGATTTTATGTAAATGCAATCAACTAAGTGAAATTGCAGCCAGATACTATGACATAAATCATTTTTTGTAGTTTTTAAAAAGATACAAAAATAAACAAAGCTTGATGACTGACAAAATCCTAAAAATATCATATTACATGGTTGGTTTTCGGCATTATTTGGTGTAGTGGGTTTAGGGTTTAGATACCCATAATTAGATGTATTGCAACTTTTGTCCAGATATGCATAACTAGGAAAAAAAAAAGTATACAAATCAGTCTGTATACTAGGAAAAAAAAAGAGTATACAAACCTAAACCTTAGGTGTAAGTTTAGGTTTAGGGATTTGAGAATACATTTAGGTTTTAGGTTTAGGTCTTAAGTTATAGGTTAAGGTTTAGGATTTAGGTTTAGGTGAATGGTAGGTAATAGGTTATAAGTTTAGGTTATAGGTAATAGGTTAAGGTTTTAGGTCATAGGTTTTGATTTAGGTTAAGGTTATAGGTTTATGTTAAGGTTTAGGTTTAGTTTTAGGTTCAGGTTTAGGTTTAGGTTATAAGGTATAGGTTTAGGGAATTGAGAATTGGTTTGGGTTTAGGTTTAGGGTATAAGGTTCGGGTTCGGGTTCGGGATCGGGTTTAGGTTTGGGTTTTCAAGTTTAATCTTAGGATTAGGTTAGGGAGTTGAGATTAGGATTAGGTGTAGGTTTAGGTTTATGGATTTGAGAATACATTTAAGTTTTAGGTTTAGGTCTTAGGTTATAGGTTAAGGTTTAGGATTTAGGTTTAGGTGAATGGTAGGTAATAGGTTATAAGTTTAGGTCAATGGGAGACATGCCAAAATGTACACTTCAGATTCAAGCCCATAGCTCAATGGGAGACAAGACATGTTTCAAGACTGAGGCCTTAGGTTTGAGCCAATCATCATTGTTTGCTAGAGTACAAAACAACTCCAATTTGCAGGTATTTAGTCTATGAAAATGAAAACTACATGCCTAGTTAATGATGCATACAATGCCGTTTTCTATCTCTTTGTATTATTTCATTTCCAAATGTGGAAAAAAGAGGTGTGTGCCTTAAAAACTTGGGATAAAAATTGCATTTTTCCTTCCTTTATCTTTGTTTGGAAAGGTAGGAAAATTATAGATGAATGATGAATCCTATTGTCAAGAGAACCCTCGAAATAAATTCAAGTTATTTTATCTTGTTTGTTCAGCATAGTTGTTTTCTATGAAAATGTTAGAAGGTCAATAGTAAAATGATATGAATTCTCTTATAACTGTGAAAATCGACAACTAACATATTCTTGAAAGAAATTAATAGCCATGTTTTTTTCTTTCAAGCCAAACTTTAAAATGGAAAATGATTCCCATAGCTACTTATATATATATATATATATATATATATATATATATATATATCAAACATATATAGAAAGTAGATTTCTATGGAAACCAATTTCTTGTCTATGGTTTTCAATGTTCCCAAAGGATTTTGATGAATTGACTTTATTGGACTGAAATAAATGCTACGTACATCAATGGGCAACTACCTTTGTTGGTTAATCGTATTCCATTTTTTATGATTTCCTTCACGACCTTACCCTATGAAGTGGCAATTCATACACAGTCCAGAAACCGTAAAATCAGACGTATGTGCTGAAGGAGATAGAGAAGGGTACTATAATTGATTCCTTCATTTCAAAAATCACTAAATGACAAAAACAACTTGATATGAAGGATAATTCTAAGTCAAACAATGCAGTTGATGTAGTTGATGCAATAGAACCTAAATATAGTAGAGACAGCCTTCCCTCTAAGGTACACCTAGCAGAGATTATTCAACTATCAGGCCTAACACATATGGGAAGCGAATTGAAAAACACATGGAGGGAATGATCCTAGCCATCCAGTTTGTGGTCTTTAACCGCCAACATTCAGTGCAACAAAGTCACCCAAAAAAAAAAAATCTCTTTTATATTTTTTTCAATCCATCTTCCATTTTCTTCTTAACAAGAAAATCCATATTTATTAATATTCCCATTTTTCTATTTTTCAAAAGAATGAGTTCGGACTCCGAAAGCGTCAGCTCCAGCACTCGTACTGGAGGCCCAAACCCTAACCAAGGACTCCAAAATTACCAAGTACTCATAAACATTCATTGCAAGCATTTTCTGTCTATGTGCATGACAACACCATCATTACCTTTAAATCTCATCCAATCCACCCTAATCCGTTCAAATTTGCCGGGACGTGTTTGGTTCGAGGGATTGGAAGGGATGGGAAGGTTTAATCCTGGAATTGGCTGGGCGTGCCAAACAAACTGGATATAGCAATCCAGGGATAGAGCAAAATTAGTATTTATTCTAGTTCTAATGCTTGATTGTAATGTGTAATTATTAGAAACATAACCATGTTTATAAAGTCATTGGACAGCCAATTACAATGCTCTCCTAAAAACGACCATTAGACATCTTTTCTATGCCTAATTTAGATTTAAAGTGTTAAGTTGATGGAGTTTTTTCCATATTAGAATATACATGAGTTTTTATAAGCCCACATGCCTGTGGAGCCTTTCCCATCCACATGCAAGCTCACCTGCCAGTATTACCACTCATGTGAGAGATCTGAGCTTCCCCACTTGGTGGGCCAGATCTTTTGGCCCTATAATGAGGCCCTCTCTTTTCAGGTTGGTCAAGTGAATAGACATTGATCATCCTTCTCAATTGCATAGTTTAAATACTCAAAAACTCCACTCGACTCGATACTCAGCTGGGTTGGGTAGACTCAACTAAATCTTTATTTGACTGGACTCAATATTTAATAAATTAATTAAGTGATATTTAAGATGAGATAAGTATTGAAAATGATGAAACAAAATCAGTTAAGGATTCCAAATGTATTCCTTGCAACTCTGTTTTTCACTAAAAATATATCCTGGCTGGCGAGTGACTCAGTTGAGTTGGCCGGGTTTTCAAACCAACTCACAAGTCTTGTCATGAGTCGATTTGAGTTATGCCAGTCACTGAATTTCATGAAACTCGGATCTAAATCTAGCTGAGTTGACCCCATTGAGTTTTGAGTTAACCCGCTTATACGTCATGAAGGGCTATCCAGACCATCCCATATTGTGAGACGTTGGAGCATATCTTTGGAATCATAGCCATCCAATTATTGGCCATGGAATGGAAGGATGGTTGAAAGTACACTTGTAAGTGGCCTATTAGCTTTATTTTTGCTCAGGGCCCAACATGGAAATTACACATCTAATGATCAGAAACATATCACGGTGGGACCCTTCAAAAAATAAGAGTGGGTGTCTGTGCCATGACTAGAAGTGTATCAGGTGTTACTCATGTAACACTGTAGCGAGTGTTCCCTTAACTGTCGAGCCCATCTTGATGTATGTATTGTACATCCACGCCGTCCGATTCTACGTCTCATTTAGTACATGATTTTTTTATGTAAATGAAGCAGATCCAAATCTCAAATGTACCACAGCACAAGAAATGGTGGACATTGAATACTCACTGTTGCAAATTTCTGATGGCCCACCATAATGTTTATTTACCATCCAACTTTTTGATAAGGTCACATGGATGAAGGTAGGGCGGGTTGGGTCAGGTTGGTGCTCAACCCTAGCCCAGCCCAAGGTTCATGTACCTCCACCCTAACCCAACCCAACCCAATTTTAAGTTGGGAATTCTCAACCCAAGCCTAACCCAAGCAGGCTTATAATATTTTTGTTGTAATGTTAGTTTATTATATTTTAATACACGTCTTATTTTTTGTACTTATAATTTTATTAATTATATGTAGTTATTTATAGTAAATAACTTTGTTTTTTTTTTAACAAATAAGCTAAAATATAGGACAATTAATCCTTTAAAAGTGTAGCACGCAATCAAATCCAGGGATATAGTAAAATGAATGTGTTAGAGTCAGCAAAGTGATTTGACTCAAAATTCAACCGAGTCAAGTTGGCTTGGCCAATTTCAGGTCAATTTGAGAAGTTGTAGAACTATGAAAACAAAATTTTCATTAATAAAACTTTTATTATTGGCACACTTAAGTATGGTTGAAGGCACAAGAACCATACCATGAATAGAGTTAAGGGCAGCTTTTAAAACCAAAACAGCAACTCTCAACTTCTCCTGCAAGACAGATACAAGAACATCACCACATACAATTCAGATGTATTCTACCTTACTTCTCTTTGATATTTGACCAAAATTGTTCTCTAAAATCAAGCAAAACCACAAACAGATGTTACCATGAAATGGAACTCAGATTTGATGTAGAAAAGATTGAAAATACCTCAACTGATTAGCTTTAACAAATTAATTAGGAATTCATAAGATCATTAAGTAATAAAAGTATCATATCTATAAAAATGGTCATGTTCTATCACCCATGATGATTTTGATAAATCTACTCCGTCCATCCATTTTGTGAGCTCATTTTAGAACTTAAGACCAAAAATGAGAAGGATGCAGCATATAGACCTACACAAGGGCTTAATACCGAAGCACAACAATTTTTTAAATTAGTAGAGTGTCTGTCAAACATGCGTTCACATCTTTCAATCTTTCTAATTCCACATTCCAGCATAAAAATGAAAAAAAAAAACATCTGTCAAACATGCGTTCACATTTAGCGTTCTTCTAAACATCTAACCAAAAAGATCCACTTCCAAATTCATCATTTCTACAAGAAGAAGATTATAAAAAACAAAAATTTACTTCGGCTTTTGTCTCCTTCAAACATCAAGGCACAAAAACCTAAATCCAATTCAAAGAAAGGAACCTCATGCATCCAAAAGAAACACTCTATCCAAACTCATCATTTCTTATCAAAGTAAGCAAAATTTTCAGTCTTGGAGCCTTCAAACATCAACGTGCATGTGGGTCCACACACACAAACAAAACATCCAAATTCATCATATTTCTTATCAAAAAATAAAAAGAGAGAGCATTCTCATTTTGCCTTCTTTATGAAAATTCCACATTTAAATTCACCATTGCTTAAGCATCTTTTTCATTTTGATCTCCTCTAAACATCAAAACCCACATCCAAATTCTTCATTTTATAGTTAAAAAGACAAAAAAAAAAGCACTTGCTTCATCTTTATCTCCTTCTGTCATCAAAATACAAAGACCTGAGACCAAATTCATCATTTCTTACTAATAAAAAGCACCTTTTTCACTTGCATTCAAACATCAAAACCCTAAATCAGAAAAAGCACCTTACCATTTTCTCACATTCTAGAATCCCTAAATCCTCAATTTGTAAAATCAGAAAAACCCATTTTGGGGTTCAAAAACCTAAATTGAGAATCTACAAGTTACTAACTCCCAAATTCCTAAATCGGCATTAATATTGAGAGAGATTGAGAGAGAGAGAGAGATACCTCACTGTAAAGTTTTGAACTTCAAACGATCTGACGAAGAGAGAGAGAGAGAGAGAGAGAGAGAGAGAGAGAGAGAGAGAGAGAGGGTGTGCGTGGGTAGGGCGTTCGGCAACGGTCCGCAAGAGAGATCGAGAGAGAGGAAGAGAGAGACAGAGAGAGAGAGGAGGCAAGAGAGACGGATAGAGGAGAGGGTGGAGAGATCAGAGAGAGAGGAAGAGAGAGATAGAGAGTGAGAGGAGGGAGAGGGAGCGAGAGAGAGAGAAAGAGAGACGGGAGACTACCGTGGGTTGGGCCTTAGGTTGAGTAGCGAGTTGGCTACTGAAGTGACGTCACCAGGTTCTGTGGGCCCCACTATGATGTATGTGTTGTATCCACACTGTCCATCTATTTTAAGATATTATTTTAAGACATGAGCCAAAGAATGAGACAGATAAAAAGATGTAGTGGACCTCACCACAGAAAACAGTGGGGAGAATGATTCCCACTGTTGAAACTATCTAAGGCCCATCATAATTTTTATTTGAAATCCAGCTGGTTTAAAAGCTAAAAAAGACATGAAATAAGGTAAAACACGAATATTATAATAAGCCTATGGCTTATCCTTTCAGCTATTATAAGCCTAATAGCTGATTGAGATGGACGACTACCAAAATCGACTAAAAACAAATTATTCTGAAAAATAAATATTATAATAAGCCTATGGCTTATCCTTTCACAACCATACATTTGTTCAGTGATCATGAGGCGAACCCAGATGATTTTTGCAACAAAACAGTAGATATAAGGGTTGACCTCTACCATATCGGTGGCTTAGTAAGAACTGTCTTTGTGTTGCTTTTTGGATACTAGATATTTTATCAGACCAATTCCTAGAGATCTATCTAATTGGCATCTACACAAGAAAAGAAAAATATAAGGGATCAAATTAAAGGCCTCCCATTTTTATATTGTTTCTAGTTTTTTATAGGAATAGTGGGGCCCAAAAATGATAGGTATATAAATATTAAGTGGACCACACCATATGAAAACCTTAATCTTGGATATCCATCATTAATAATTCATAGATACTTTCAAAATCCTATTCATTTAATGGCCCACAGTCTTATCAAAGAAGAGCGGATTCCGTTAGGTATATGTGAGTTCTGACACTGATTGTGGGGCCCACCTTGATGTATGTACATGTTGTTTATACGTTTTGCCAGCTTATTTTAAGTGTATGAGCTTAAAAATAAAGCATATTCAAATCTTAAGTAGACCATACCATATGAAACTCTCACTATTAAAAAATTTCTACGGTTCACTGGAATGTTTATTTGCCACTTAACATATTGACAAGGTTATACGAGCTTAGATAAAGAAAAGAGAAAAAAAAAACAGCTTAATGCAAAACTTTCGTGGTACACAAGAAATAATTTTTAATGGTCAATCATCATTGTTCATGTAATGCAGGTCACTTCAGATTTTTGGATCTATTTAATTCATTCATGGACCGATAACTTAATATAAGCTGGCAAAATAGATCAACAGGCTTTGGAGACTTTCATATTATGGGTGATTCCAATTTTCATGGGTTTCAATGCATATCAAGTACACATTCCCAAATGACCCTATTATGGGTGTTTGCATTCTCCTTTCATATCTTTACTACGTAAAGGCCCTCACATTGCATTCTCTTTTTGTTTTTTTCTTGCATTCCTTTCTCGTTCCCCGATTCTTCAGAATTTACAAATGGTAATTCACTTAAGGTTTTACTTTACAGGGGCTCTTCTAAATGCCTCCAGAGCTTTTATTTTGGGTGCACCTATTCGGATTGAGTAGAGTTTGTAAATCTAATAGAGATGCTTAATAATTAAGGAAGTCCATTGTCTGGAGAGGATAAATGGGTTTGGAACCAAGCAAATCTGAGATTTTTATAGTGAAATCTTTCTATTGTGTGCTTCAAGATCCCGATATCCTCTACCATAAGTACCCCGTTTGCTACATTTGGAAATACCTTATGCCAAATTTCCAATATCTCATGATGAGATGACTACGTACATTTTTACCAATTGGCATGGTCCACTAGATGGACAGACTGGATCACCATATGCACATTTAGCACCGGAACAAGGACCTTGCATTTAGGAACAAGCCATGGTGTAATAATCACACCGGTCGGATGTTCATAACCCTTTGAATGGAGCCAATTTGCTAACAACCATCCATTGTTTGCGAGCCATAATTCACATTGTGCCCCTATCCATAATTGGCAATGGACCTGGATGGCTTCAAGCATGACCATCAATTAGGGCTGTCCAAGGGCCCTAGCTCAGTCAATTTGTTCTCGGGTTTTGAACTACAGGTGACAATGTATTGGGTCAGCTAGCAGGTTAACAGACCCGAGTTGATCCTAATGAAGGTTGGAGTAAGTCAAATGAGTATGGGTCTGAGTAGGGTTGAACCATATCCAACCTTAACATGTATGCCTTCCTACACATTATGCACATGTTCAAAATGGAAAATTTCTCTTTTTGATATTATCTATGGTGAGGATTTTGTTTGCCATGATGAGCTATGGTCATACTGAGAGGGCACCACATTTGTACAATATGATATCCATGATGAGCTAGACATACCGAGAGGGCACCACAAACCCTAGGAGGAACAAGGGCACCATATGACCAACTGAGATTTGAATCCAACCTGATTTAAAATAATGGTGAAATTTTAATTTTTATTTCACTTTGAAATCCAACTTGATTCAAAATAAACATCACTAGGGGGGCTTAGAAAGTTTTCAACGGTGGAAATCAATACTTCCACTTTTTCTTGTGGTATGATCCACTTGATCTTTGTATATGCATTAATTTTGGGTTGAACCCCTAAACTGATCTGAAATAACGAATGGACGGCGTGGGTAAACCACATGCATTCTCGGTGCTCCTAGCAAAGTTTACTCAGTATGATAAAAGCTTACTGAGTAACTCAGTAAACAGTCCAATTTCCACTTATGGACGCGGGTTAGGTTACAGGTTGAGTAGCGAGTTGGCTAATGAAGTGACGTCACCAAGTTCTGTGAGCCCCACTATGATGTATGTGTTGTATCCACACTGAAACATCCACTTTAAGATATTATTTTAGGACATGAGCTAAAGAATAAAGCAGGTAAAAAGATGTAGCGGACCTCACCACAGAAAACAGTGGGCAGAGTGATTCCCACCGTTGAAAACTATTCTAAGGCCCACCATAATTTTTATTTGAAATCCAGCTTGTTCAAAAACTAAAAAAGACATGAAATTAGGTAAAACACGAATATCAGCTTGATCTAAAACTTCCGTGGCCTTTAGAAGTTTTTAATGGTGGGTGTCACTATTCCCATATATTGTTTTCTGTGCTGGGGTCCACTGGAGCTTTGGATTTATCTCGCGATACTGCCCTAAAATGATCTCTCCAAATGGACGAAAGGTGTGGATATAAAACATACATCATGGTGGGGCCTAAACAAGGGCATGTTTGAGTTGATGAGTATAGGGTTTGTGCACGTGTTATACTGTGGTTATCGGGAGAATGGTGACCTCTAATCAGCTCTTAGGTGTCCCTTGGACTATCATGATCTTGAATCACATTTTCGGTTCTCATCACAAGAGCTTGTGGTTAACATCCTACACTTTATCTTAGAAGGTTTAGCATATGCAATTCTGTCTATGTCATGTTCTTATTACTTTTTCTTATTTAAATGGTTATCTTTAACTTTTACAATCAGTTTTTTTTTGTTTCTTTCGTTAGTATAAATCTTATTATATTGCTGCAACCTAGGTGATTGACTAGATGGCCATATTCAGTGATGCATATTGAACACCAACGCCTATGGCTTAAATGATCCATGCCGTCCATTCATTTTCTAGCTCATTTTAAGGCATGATTCCAAAAATGAGATAGATCCAAATATCAGGTGGACCACACTACAAGAAACAGTGGTGAGTGAACACCCACAAAAAGAAAAACTTTTCGGGGGCAGTAAATGTTTTGGATGAAGCTGATATTTTTGTTTTTCATTCATACATTTCTTTGTGACATAATCAACGGATTGGATGGAAAATAAACGTTACAGTGGGCGTAAGGAATTTTTTAATTGTGGGCATTCAATCATCACTGTTTTCATATGATGTTGTCTCAGAGATATGGATCTACCCTAATTTTGAGCTCATGCACTAAAATGATCTAAAAAATTATGATGCACTGAAATGATCTATAAAATATTGAATGGCATGGATAAAATACATGTCTTCACTGAAATCAACACCATGCATTTGATGGGTCCCCTTTAAATTATGGGATATCCCAAAAATCAGCTGTATACGGAACTCCCGTGGGCCATACCATCTAAAATCACATGAAGACATGCCTAAAAATGAGGTATATCCCAGTCTCAAGTGGACCACATTACAGGAAACAATGTTTAATGAACTTCGATCGTTAAAAACTTTTTGGGGGCCATAAAAGTATTGGATCAAGTTGATCTTTGTTCTATCCCTTCATTTGGGTTTTTATAACCTAATTAATGGATTGGAAGGTGATAAACAGTAGATCGGGCCTTAGGAGGATTTAAATGATGGATATCTGATCACTATTTTTTTTCCTGTGGTGTGATCCACTTGAGATTTATATCCCTCCCATTTTTTGGATAAAGACATAAAATGATATTTAAAAATGGATGAACGAAATGGATGAAACAAATACATCATGGTGGGCCCACAGAGCACCGACCACCAGCAACACAGGGGGAGTAGCCAACCCATTTCCCTCGTCGCCCGCCCCCAAACAATTCCCAAAACCTAAACCTCCCATGCGTGCCCATCTCCCCAAAACCCAAAACCTAAAACACTCTCTCTCTGCCTCTCTCACACCCTCTTCTCTGTCTCCCACTCTCTCTGCCTCTCTCGCACCCTCTCTCTCTGTCTCCCTCTCTCTCTCGCACCCTCTCCCTCCTCTCTCTCTGTCTCTCTCTTCCTCTCTCTCTGATCTCTCCACCCTACCGTCACCGAACGCCCTACCCACGCACGCCTTCTCTCTCTCTCTGAAGCTCGGTTGAAGGCTAGTTCATTGACGTCTGTGAGGTATCTCTCTCTCTCTCTCTCAATCTCTCTCAATCTCAATACCGATTTAGGGATTTGGGGATTTGGGGATTTTAGGGATTTGGGTGCGGTCTAAGATGATGATTTGGGTATTTCATTTAGGGGTTTATGCGACGTAGGTTATGTATCTTTCAAATCTATCAATGAGAATTCACCATGGTTCAAATACATGATGTGTAAGGTTGAATTTGGATGGCTCGAGAATTGTAGGCGGGCAGAACACTTTTCTGCTAATTGATATTCCACTCATTTTGAAATGAGTTAAATTCATTTTCGACAGTGTTAAAATGGCAAAATGATAGCATGCACAGTGGGGTTTTTGTTTTCACGCTGCCCCAAACATTAGCAAAGTTCAAAATGCAGTGATCCCACCAACAAATTCAACCAAATGCCAATTCCGAGGCACTTGCAAATGCAGCACGAACATCGAAAGGTAATTCAGCAAAATCTAAAATATACCGTGAGAAGATTCCCCGTAGTTGACTATAACCGATGACGATTTGCAAACTCGATGCGACGATAACCAAACTTTCTAGATTTGGACTAATTGAGAATCAATTTCCAAAGACTAACCAAATTTGCATACTTTGCAGCTCCAACCAGATGGTGTTGACAGAAAAAGAAAAACCAAAAATAAAGAAAACATGCTGAGTAAGAGCAATAACAAACCATAGCAATCGGTGAGGAGAAAACTAATCTAAGTTTCCAGTAATTATACGTCTGCAGGGATTTCAAATTCCCAAGGAGTCGTTAAAAAAGGTCAGAAAATGTCTGTTTGCTGATCAAGCAAATTATCCAACACAAACAGTAGCTGTCAGTCAATGTAATCAGAACTTGCTAAAAGATCTCTTCCAACTTAAAAAAGAACGATTCCGATATGAGAAGATTGCAATTTGTAGGACACTTCATGACATTAAATTAGGGACAAACGACAATGAGAAGCACCAAATGTAATGCAACTGTCTGCGAAATCAAGAGGATTAACAACTTATGACTATTTGTGCTACACCTTATCTAAAGTTTCAACAACTTATGAACAGTTTGTATGGCATACAAGTACCATGATCAACTCTAGAAAGGTTTTAATGGTGGATATGTCCATTTACTTTGTTTCCCATCGTGTGGCCTACTCGAGTCTTGAATCTGCCTACCATTTTACTATTGCTCTGAGATGGAGAAACTGATGAACAAAGTAGATTTCTCAAAGTCATCTATTTAGGCTCATTATAGCCTCCCACCACAAGAACTCTCTATGGCTGGGAAAGGGTAATCGGTGCAGCTTGTACATGTGTTTTAATGGCTTATTTTAGTACATGATCAAAAAATGAATAAAATCTAAATCTTAGGTGGACCACACCATTAGAAATAGTGGTAATTGAATACCCACCATTAAAAACTTATTGGGCCATTGGAATGTTTATTTGAAATCCAACTTGTTGATAAGGTCACAAAGACCTAGCTAAAGGGACCACATAAATTTCAGCTTGATCAAAAACTTTTGTGGCCGGCAAGAAGTTTTGAATGGTCAATCACCATTGTTTCTTGTGTTATGTTTAGATTTATATTTTTTCAATTTTGGAATCATCCCCTAAAATGAGCTATCAAAATGGATGGACAGATGTAAGCTAGGCGCATAAACCACGGTGGGTCTCATAGGTTGGGATCCACCCACGAAAATGGATCTAAGGATCCACAAAAGTGGCGCCTGCAGCTAACCTAGGTGCGGATTGGGGAATGTGATGCATCATGAATGCCATGAAGTTGAAAGTTACTATTGCTTGTACATTCTGGATTTATTTTTTAAAATGAATTAGCAATATATGATAACTAACACTAAATTCTGAGCTAAATATTACATGAGTCAGTTCTTAGAGCTGTCAAGCATTTTAAGATATTTCAGGTAATTACGTTAATACCAGACTGTGTTACATGAACTGCATATGCTTTCTTATTACAAGTCTCTACTTGGGGTTTATATCTCTTGCTCATATTCTCCATGTTCTTTCATGATCCTTTGTTATGGAGCTTCATAAAAAATGTTGGTGAGACCAATTAGTGGTGACTTCAACTTGCCTGAATGTCAAGCTTTTATCCAAAAATAATAATAATTTACATAGCACAAAAGTAGTTAAAAACTTCTCAGGTTGGAAGCGATATTTGCAATTTTCTTTTAGCTTTTAGCATTTATCAAGTTAGCATGCACCAACATTTACTCCATGCTTTCAATAGGTATATCGTAGTTCACCAATCTGTTTCTCGATAATTGAGCGTCTTGACTTGGATTGATATTTAATTTTCATGGAGCCTCCCATGTATATTAGGAAGTTAAGCATGTTCATGCTTTTAAAGACATCATGTAATAGAAACTCCCATGTATATTCATATTTTTTTCTTGGAAAGGCCATAGTTCACAAAATTCACAAAATACATGGATAGTGGTAATGATGCTAAGATATTTCGCAACAACATGTGTTTATGATGCTTAAATAAATCGACCTGGATGTGTGGTAATGATGCTAAGATCAGCACCCGAGAACATTTGCTTATGATGCTTAAACTTGGTTCACTTGAACATGTGTGAATAATGCTTGACTTGGTTCACTTGAGCATGGGTGTGTGGTGCCTATGTTGTAATTTATAGATTTGTAAGTTAGATAATTAGTTACTCGTTTGAGGATTTCTATGGGGCTATACATAGACATGGTGTGTTTTTGGTGGCATAGAAATCGCTCAAATTGTCCCATTTTGGACAGTTCAAGGTTAGATGGAAAGTATGCTTTCATATAATCTATTTAAATGTTCATGCCTGATCCGCGGTCCATCTCCTCGTTTCTCTCTGGACATGTTTCTTTTGTTCCGTATCCAATGTCAAATATCTTTACATTGATTTAGATATTTGGCATCGGAATGTAACGTAAGATCAACTTATCTGGAGAGGCATGAGGAGATGCTGCCGGATTTTCGACGTGGACATTTAAATGAGAATATGAGAGTATTACAATCTATCCAACCTTAGATGAGTAACTAATTTAGGATTTAATTATATTAGCTTAGAATTGATGAAGCAGACCTGGATGTGCGTCGGAGCTATCCGGATAGCGGGGGTCCCTGGAAGGTGGGAACCAATGTTATGACCATGATGAAGCTGTCCATTTCCTATGGACATCATTGGAAGGGCCTGACTATTTGGACAGACCGTGTTTATGTTTGTATTTGCTCGAGATTAATGGAGCAGACCCGGATGTGCGTCGGAGCTATCCGGATGAGCGGGAGTCCCTAGAAGGTGGGAACTACTGTTATGACGATGATGAAGCTGTCCATTTCCTATGGACAGCATTGGAAGGGCCTGACCATTTGGACAGGCCATGTTTATGTATTTGCTCGAGATTAATGGAGCAGACCCAGATGTGCGTCGGAGCTATCCGGATGAGCGGGGGTCCCTGGAAGGTGGAAACCGCTGTTATGACCATAATGAAGCTGTTCATTTCCTATGGACTGCATTGGAAGGGCCTGGCCATTTGGACAGGCCATGTTTATGTCTGTATTTGCAGGTACCACACCCTTAACCTAAACCTATACTTATAACCTAATCCTATTCTCAAATCCCTAAACCTAACCTACACATAGACCTTAATCTTAATCTATAACCGATTCACTAAACCAACACCTATGACCTAAAACCTTAACCTATAACTTATAACCTAAAGCTATAACCTATAACCTAACACCTAACCCTAAACCTAAACCTAAACCTAAACATATTCTCAAATCCTAACCTATAACCCAACCTAAACCTATATTTAAAACCTAAACCTATTAGAAATCCCAAAACCCAATTTCCTAAACCTATACCTAAACCTTAACCTATTCTCAAATCCCTTAACCTAAACCTACACCAAATCCCAATCTCAACTCCCTAACCTAAGCCTAAACCCGATCCCAAACCCTTACGCAATCTCTTAAACCTAAACCTTAATCTATTCTCATTTCCCAAAGCTATAACCTATAACCTACAACCTAAACCTAACCTAAACCTATAACCTTAACCTATAACCTTAACATAAACCTATAACCTTAGCCTATAACCTTAACATAAACCCAAAACCTAAACCTTAACCAAAACCTATAACCTTAACCTAAATAAAAACCTTAACTTACAACCTTAACCTAAACCTAAAACCAAAACCTAAACCTATAACCTAAACCTATAAACTAAAACCTAAACCTAAACGTAAACCTTAACCTATAACCTCAACTTATAACCTTAGCCAAAACTTATACCTATTACCTAAACCTAAACCTAAACCTAAACCTTAACCTATTCTCAAATCCTAAACCTAAACCTACACCAAATCCCAACCTCAACTCCCTAACCTAAACCTAAACCTAAACTTGAAAACCCAATCCTAAACCCGATCCCAAACCCGAACCCAATCTCCTAAACCTATACCCTAAACCTAAACCTATAACCTAATCCCAATCTCTAACCTAAACCAATAACCTTAACCTATAACCAAAACTTATAACCATAACCTTATCCTAAAACCAAAACCTATAACCTATTACATAAACCTTAACCTATTCTCAAATCCCTAAACCAAAACCTACACCTAATCCCAATCTCAACTCCCTACCATAAACCTAAGCTAAACATGAAAACCCAAGCCCAAACCCGATCCCGAACCCCAACCCGATTTCCTATGCCTAAACCTTAACCTATTCTCAATTCCCAAAGCTATAACCTATAACCTAAACCTAAACCTAACCTAAACCTATAACCTAAACTTATAACCTTAACCTATAACCAAAACTTATAACCTTAACCTTATCCTAAAACCAAAACCGAAACCTATTACTTAAACCTTAACCTATTCTCAAATCCCTAAACCCAAACCTACACCTAATCCCAATCTCAACTCCCTACCCTAAACCTAAGCCTAAACATGAAAACCCAAGCCTAAACCCGATCCCGAACCCCAACCCGATTTCTATGCCTAAACCTTAACCTATTCTCAATTCCCAAAGCTATAACCTATAACCTAAACCAAAACCTAACCTAAACTTATAACCTAAACCTATAACCTTAACCTATAACTTAACTTATAACCTTAACCTTATCCTAAAACCAAAACCTAAACCTATTACCTAAACCTTAACCTATTCTCAAACCCTAAACCTAAACCCACACCTAATCCCAATCTCAACTTCCTACCCTAAACCTAAGCCTAAACATGAAAACCCAAGCCTAAACCCGATCCCAAACCCCAACCCGATTTCCTATGCCTAAACCTTAACCTATTCTCAATTCCCAAAGCAATAACCTATAACCTAAACCTAAACCTAACCTAAACAAATAACTTAAACCTATAACTTTGAACCTATAACCATCACTTATAACCTTAACCTTATCCTAAAATCAAAACCTAAACCTATTACCTTAACCTTAACCTATTCTCAAATCCCTCAACCTAAACCTACACCTAATCCCAATCTCAACTCCATACCTTAAACCTAAGCCTAAACATGAAAATTCAAGCCTAAACCCGATCCCGAACCCC
This sequence comes from Magnolia changhungtana, assembly GCA_030180095.1. NCBI lineage: Eukaryota > Viridiplantae > Streptophyta > Magnoliopsida > Magnoliales > Magnoliaceae > Magnolia > Magnolia changhungtana. The sequence continues at coordinate 417,748 of JASAUF010000070.1, read as the reverse complement.
AACCCGATTTCCTATGCCTAAACCTTAACCTATTATCAATTCCCAAACCTATAACCTATAACCTAAACCTAAACCTAACCTACACCTATAACCTAAACCTATAACATTAACTTATAACCTTAACCTTATCCTAAAACCAAAACCTAAACCGATTACCTAAACCTTAACCTATTCTCAAATCCCTAAACCTAAACCTACACCTAATCCCAATCTCACCTCCCTACCTAAACCTAAGCCTAAACATAAAACCCAATCCTAAACCCGATCCCAAACCCCAACCCGATTTCCATGCCTAAACCTTAACCTATTCTCAATTCCCAAAGCTATAACCTATAACTTAAACCTAAACGTATAACCTAAACCTATAACCTTAAACTATAACCTTAACTTATTAACTTAACCTTATCCTAAAACCAAAACCTAAACCTATTACCTAAACCTTAACCTATTCTCAAATCCCTAAACCCAAAATTACACCTAATCCCAATCTCAACTCCCTACCCTAAACCTAAGCCTAAACATGAAAATCCAAGCCTAAACCCAATCCCGAACCCCAACCCGATTTTCTATGCCTAAACCTTAACCTATTCTCAATTCCCAAAGCTATAACCTATAACATAAACCCAAACCTAACCTATAACCTATAACCTTAACCTATAACCTTAACTTATAACCTTAACCTTATCCTAAAACCAAAACCTAAACTTATTACCTAAACCTTAACCTATTCTCAAATCTCTAAACCTAAACCTATACCTAATCCCAATCTCAACTCCCTACCCTAAACCTAAGCCTAAACATGAAAACCCAAGCCCAAACCCGATCCCAAACCCCAACCCGATTTCCTATGCCTAAACCTTAACCTATTCTCAATTCCCAAAGCTATAACCTATAACCTAAACCTAAACCTAACCTAAACCTATAAACTAAACCTATAACCTTAACCTATAACCTTAACTTATAACCTTAACCTTATCTTAAAACCAAAACCTAAACCTATTACATAAACCTTAACCTATTCTCAAATCCCTAAACCTAAACCTAAACCTAATCCCAATCTTAACTCCCTACCCTAAACCTAAGCTAAACATGAAAACCCAAGCCTAAACCCGATCCAGAACCCTAACCCGATTTCCTATGCCTAAACCTTAACTTATTCTCAATTCCCAAAGCTATAACCTATAACCTAAACCTAAACCTAACCAAAACACAGAATCTAAACCTATAACCTTAACCTATAACCTTAACTTATAACCTTAACCTTATCCTAAAACCAAAACCTAAACCTATTACCTAAACCTTAACCTATTCTCAAATTCCTCAACCCAAACCTACACCTAATCCCAATCTCAACTCCCTACCCTAAACCTAAGCCTAAATATGAAAACCCAAGCCTAAACCCGATCCCGAACCCCAACCCAATTTCCTATGCCTAAACCTCAACCTATTCTTAATTCCCAAAGCTATAACCTATAACCTAAACCTAAACCTAACCTAAACCTATAACCTTAACCTATAACCTTAACTTATAACCTTAACCTTATCCTAAAACCAAAACCTAAACCTATTACCTAAACCTTAACCTATTCTCAAATCCCAAAACCTAAACCTACACCTAATCCCAATCTCAACTCCCTACCCTAAACCTAAGCCTAAACATGAAAACCCAAGCTTAAACTCGATCCCGAACCCCAACCCGATTTCTATGCCTAAACATTAACCTATTCTCAATTCCCAAAGCTATAACCTATAACCTAAACCTAAACCTAACCTAAACTTATAACCTAAACCTATAACCTTAACCTATAACCTTAACTTATTACCTTAACCTTATCCTAAAACCAAAACCTAAACCTATTTCCTAAACCTTAACCTATTCTCAAATCTCTTAAACCAAACATACACCTAATCCCAATCTCAACTCCCTACTCTAAACCTAAGCCTAAACATGAAAACCCAAGTCTAAACCCGATCCCGAACCCCAACCCGATTTCCTATGCCTAAACCTTAACCTATTCTCAATTCCCAAAGCTATAACCTATAACCTAATCCTAAACCTAACCTAAACCTATAACCTAAACCTATAACCTTAATCTATAACCTCAACCTTATCCTAAAACCAAAACCTAAACCTATTACCTAAACCTTAACCTATTCTCAAATCCCTAAACCTAAACCTACACCTAATCCCAATCTCAACTCCCTACCCTAAACCTAAGCCTAAACATGAAAACCCAAGCCTAAACCCGATCCCGAATCCCAACCCGATTTCTTATGCCTAAACCTTAACCTATTCTCAATTCCCAAAGCTAAAACCTATAACCTAAACCTAAACCTAACCTAAACCTATAACCTAAACCTATAACCTTAACCTATAACCTTAACTTATAACCTTAACCTTATCCTAAAACCAAAACCTAAACCTATTACCTAAACCTTAACCTATTCTCAAATCCCTCAACCCAAACCTACACCTAATCCCAATCTTAACTCCCTACCCTAAACCTAAGCCTAAACATGAAAACCCAAGCTAAACCCGATCTCGAACCCCAACCCGATTTCCTATGCCTAAACCTTAACCTATTCTTAATTCCCAAAGCTATAACCTAAACCTAAACCTAAACCTAAACCTATAACCTTAACTTATAACCTTTACCTTATCCTAAAACCAAAACCTAAACCTATTACCTAAACCTTAACCTATTTTCAAATCCCTAAACCCAAACCTACACCTAATCCCAATCTCAACTCCCTACCCTAAACCTAAGCCTAAACATGAAAATCCAAGCCTAAACCCGATCCCGAACCCCAACCCGATTTCCTATGCCTAAACCTTAACCTATTCTTAATTCCCAAAGCTATAACCTATAACCTAAACCTAAACCTATAACTTAAAGCTATAACCTTAACATTGTCCTAAAACCAAAACCTAAACCTATTACCTAAACCTTAACCTATTCTCAAATCCCTAAACCTAAACTGCTACACCTAATCCCAATATCAACTCTCTACCCTAAACCTAAGCTAAACATGAAAACCCAAGCCTAAACCCGATCCCGAACCCCAACCCGATTTCCAATGCCTAAACCTTAACCTATTCTCAATTCCCAAAGCTATAACCTATAACCTAAACCTAAACCTAACCTAAACCTATAACCTAAACCTATAACCTTAGCCTATAAACTTAACTTATAACCTTAACCTTATCCTAAAACTAAAACCTAGACCTATTACCTAAACCTTAACCTATTCTCAAATCCCTCAACCCAAACCTACACCTAATCCCAATCACAACTCCTTACCATAAACCTAAGCCTAAACATGAATACCTAAGCCTAAACCCGATCCAGAGCCCCAACTCGATTTCCTATGCCTAAACCTTAACCTATTCTCAATTCCCAAAGCTATAACCTATTACCTAAACCTAAACCTAACCTAAACCTATAACCTAAACCTATAACCTTAACCTATAACCTTAACTTATAACCTTAACCTTATCCTAAAACTAAAACCTAAACCTATTACCTAAACCTTAACCTATTCTCAAATCCCTAAACCCAAACCGACACCTAATCCCAATCTCAACTCCCTACCATAAACCTAAGCCTAAACATGAATACTAAGCTTCAAACCCGACCCCGAACCCCAACTCGATTTCCTATGCACTAAACCTTAACCTATTCTCAATTCCCAAAGCTATATCCTATAACCTAAACCTAAACCTATAACCTAAACCTATAACCTTAACCTATAACCTTAACCTTATCCTAAAACCAAAACCAAAACCTATTACCTAAACCTTAACCTATTCTCAAATCCCTAAACCCAAACCTACACCTAATCCCAATCTCAACTCCCTACCCTAAACCTAAGCCTAAACATGAAAACCCAAGTCTAAACCCGATCCCAAGCCCGAGCCCAATTTCTTATGCCTAAACCTTAACCTATTCTCAATTCCCAAAGCTATAACCTATAACCTAAACCTAAACCTAACCTAAACCTATAACCTAAACCTATAACCTTAACCTTATCCTAAAACCAAAACATAAACCTATTACCTAAACCTTAACCTATTCTCAAATCCCTAAACCCAAACCTACACCTAATCCCAATCTCAACTCCCTACCCTAAACCTAAGCCTAAACATGAAAACCCAAGCCTAAACCCGATCCTGAACCCGAGCCCGATTTCCTATGCCTAAACCTTTACCTATTCTCAATTCCTAAAGCTATAACCTATAACCTAAACCTAAACCTAACCTAAACCTATAACCTAAACCTATGACCTTAACCTATAACCTAAACTTATAACCTTAACCTTATCCTAAAACCAAAACTCAAACCTATTACCTAAACCTAAACCTATACCTAAACATTAACCTATTCTCAAATACCTAAACCTCAACCTACACCTAATCCTAATCTCAAATCCCTAATATTAACCTAAGCTTAAACTTGAAAACCAAAATCTAAACCCGATCTCGAACCCGAACTCGATTCCCTAAACCTAAACCTAAACCAATTCTCAATTACCTAAACCTATACCTTATAACCTAAACCTAAACTTGAACCCTAAACTAAACCTAAACCCGATCCCCAAACTCAACCCGAACCTAAATCTCTAAACCTAAACCTATAACCTAAACCTAAAACGATTCTCCGAAACCTAAACCTATTTCTTTTAAACCCTAACCTAACCCTATAACCCATAACCTATAACCTAAACACAAATCCCTAAACCTTAACCTATAATCCAACCTAAACCTATACTTAAAACCTAAAACTATTCTCAAATCCCAAAACCTATAACTTTGAACCTAACCTTTCCTTAACATATAACGAAAGAGAACCTAACCTTTCCCTAAACCTATAACCTACACTTATAACCTAAACCTATACCTTAACCTTAACCTATAACCCATACTTACAACCTTAACCTAAACTTGTAACCTTAACCTAAACTTAATTCTCTAAAACTAAACCTATAACATAAAGTTATAACCTAAATTATACCTATTATCAAATCCTAAACATATAATATAACCTAAACCTATAACTTAGCATAATCTTAAAGCTATTTCCATAAACTGACTTTAGTCTTTTCATTGTAGACATGGATAAGAGTTGGATGTGAGCTAAGAACTGGTTTAGCCCAGAGTATAAACAAGGGGTTGAAGAGTTCATGGAATTTGTGCGAAATTGGGCAGATTCAAGGAATAAGATTAGGTGTCCATGTCGAAAATGCAAGACCATGATATTTAAGACTTTAGACGAAGTAGAGGACGATTTGTTCATAGTTGGGATTGACCAGGGTTACACTTGGTGGATCTATCATGGTGAAGATATGACCCATAGAGTTGAGCCCATTGAAGTCATTGCTGATCCAATTGTGCCGGATGACAAGGATGAAGACGTTGACGAAATGCAAGATATCATAGGGGATGTGTTTAGGGGAACAGCTGCGGATACTGATTTTGCAGCGACAAGCAGTAGCCAAGATATTCCTCCAATGGGTGATGTCGAATCAGAAAAGTTTAGTAGGTTGTTGAGGGATGTGCAACGTCCACTTTATCTGGGGTGTAAAAACTTCTCCAAGTTGAATTTTCTTACAAAGTTACTTCATTTGAAGACAATAAATAGTTGGAGTAACAAATCGTTCAACATGTTGCTAGAGTTGTTGAAAGAAGCATTGTCGGACGGTGAGACATTGCTTAAGTCCCATTACGAGGTAAAATCCTTGATGCGAGACTTGGACCTTGGATATGAACTCATACATGCATGTATAAATGATTGTTTATTATATCGGAAAGAGCATAAGGATGCTGGAGAGTGTCAAGAATGTGGAGAGTCTAGGTGGAAGTATGACAAATCCAGGGATAAGAACATCCCGCGAAAGGTGTTAAGGTACTTCCCATTGAAATCAAGATTGCAAAGATTGTTTGTCTCGTAAGACGGTTGAAGATATGAGGTGGCATAAGGAGAAACGCGTTCATGATGATAGTACACTGAGGCACCCTGTGGACTCTGAAGCCTGGCAAAATTTTGACAAGCAACATGACTGGTTTACAGAGGATTATAGCAATGTTCGACTAGGTCTTGCAAGTGATGGTTTTAATCCATTTAGTAATATGAGTAGCTCGTACAGTATGTGGCCAGTGGTACTTATGCCCTACAATTTACCTCCTTGGTTGTGTATGAAGGAGTCATTTTTCATGATGTCATTGCTTATTCCTGGACCCAGGTCACCTGGGAATGACATTGATGTGTACTTACGACCGTTAGTAGATGAGTTAAACGAGTTGTGGAGTCAAGGTGTACACACGTATGACACATTTGCAGGACAGACATTTCGATTGCATGCAGCGGTCTTGTGGACAATAAATGACTTTCTCGCATATGAAAATTTGTCTGGGTGGAGCACGAAGGGCAAGTTGGCTTGTCCTACATGTGGTATTGACACTTGTTCATTGTCATTGAAGCATGGTAGAAAAACGTGTTATATGGGTCATCGTCGCTTCCTTCCGAGCGATCATAGTTGGTGCAGGAAGACGATGATCTTTAATGGCAAACAAGATCATAAGCTACCCCCGAAAGAGCTATCTGGGGAAGATGTGATGCAACAACTGAGTAACATTGGAGAAGTTAGATTTGGTAAGGCATCACACTTGAAGAAGAGGAAACGTACAGTATTGGACTATAACTGGAGGAAGAAGAGCATCTTTTTTGAGTTGCCTTATTGGAGTGATCTGAAATTGCGACACAACTTGGATGTCATGCATATTGAGAAAAATATATGTGACAATGTCTTCGGAACAGTGATGAACATAGAGAAGAAAATAAAAGACAATTTCAAGGCTCGATTAGATCCACAAGAAATGGGTTTAAGGAAAGAGTTGCACTTGTAACCACATGAAAATTTGTATAATATACCAGCAGCCTGCTGCACGTTGACCAAACTAGAGAGAAAGCGTTTATGTGAATGGTTGAGATCGGTGAAGTTTTCTGATGGGTATGCGTCAAACATATCTCGACGTATAAACGTTACGGATTGTAAGGTAACAGGAATGAAAAGTCATGATTGTCACGTCCTTCTGCAACACCTACTGCCAGTTGCAATTCGTGGATTCCTGAGCAAGGATATCAATGCGACACTGATTGAGCTGGAGATATTCTTTAAGGATTTGTGTTCAAAATCTTTGAATGTGGATGTCATTAAAAGACTGGAGAGGGACATTGCCATAATCCTTTGTAAACTTTAAAAAATATTTCCACCTGCATTTTTCGATGTCTGGTACACCTAGCGATTCATTTACCGTACGAGGCGAAGCTTGCAGGCCCAGTACAATATCGTTGGATATATCTGATCGAAAGGTGGTAGAACCTGTTGAATTTTTTATTCATTCCATAAACTGCATATATTCATGTTTTCATACGTATAATATAATGGTTTTGTGTACAGATACCTTCACACACTCAAACAATTTGTGAGGAATAAGGCACGACCAGAGGGGTCGATAGATGAAGCGTACATTGATAATGAGTGCCTTACATTTTGCTCCATGTATCTTCGTGGCATAAGACTAGATTCAACCGAGAAGATCGGAATGCCGATGAAGGGCAGGAGGATGAACAAGGACTCATATCTATATTTGCACAAAACGTTCGTCCTTTAGGATCCTTGACGTTTCAGGATATGGACCTTGGGGATCTAGCAAAGGCGTGATGGTATGTGTTGCACAATTGTGAAAAAATAGAGTCATACTTGGAGTAAGTCTTTCCTCGATTATTATAATTCCTACATACGATGATCTTAATGTTTCTTACTGATGACGTGCCATTTATATGTAATGAACACATAGACGAGATGAAGTCCAAATTTTCCACAAATTATGATCGGATCATCAGGATTAGTTTCCAGAATGGTTTGCCGAACGTGTAAGATTTCACATTGTATCCCACCACACTTAGAATTTCCGTTGTATTGTACATTATTTCAACCTAAGAAAATCACTAAACAATTATATTTTGTACATGATAATAGATAAAGACGTTGCGCACAAGCAACTCTGCAGATGTGTCTGATGCACTATATTCACTGGCGTGTGGCCCTGATAGACGTGTATCTAGATATACAGGTTGTTTTGTAAATGGGATTCGGTTCCACACTGAAGAACGTGAGAAGTATAGGACCACGCAAAATAGTGGGGTAGTTGTAAAATGAACAAATGAGGAGGATGAAATTGACTTTTATGGCATTTTGACTGATATTATTGAGCTAAGTTATTATACGAGAAAGTGGGTGTACTTATTTAGATGTGATTGGTGGGACATTGGAAATAAGAAGTTGGGAATACAGACTGACAACTACTTTATGAGCGTAAATTTATCTCAAAAGTGGTTTAAGGATGACCCATTTGTCCTCGCCAGTCAGGCTGAACAAGTATTTTACCTCGCTGACACTAAGTTAGGCGACTCTTGGCACGTGGTGCATAAAATAAAGCCCAGGAACGTATTTGAAGTTCCCGTACCAGAAGTTGAAGATAGCGAGGACGGGGGAAATGACACGTCTAGGGTTGAACAAGCATATCAAGAAAACATGCTATCTAGGGATACAGGGATTGATTCAAGTATTGATATTGATGTGGTGCAATTAGACAGAGATGATGTGCCACCTGATTGTGTTGATGCCTCATTAATACAAGACATTGTTAGAGATGATACAGGTTTCATTAATGACAATGTCAGAGACTATGAGGAGGAAATACTAATCAGTGATAGTGATGGTGAAGAAGAAATAGCCCTAAGCGATAGTGATATAGACGACGATTATTAAATGTACACATGATTTACATATCATTTTTCAATTCAAATAATTTATGTATTCCATGTATACGTGAAAATTATAAGTCATGATTAATTCCTTTTATTGACTTGTTTATAATTCACATTTACAGTTGAGACAAGTTCTGATCATATCATCCTCAAACCAGAGCATAGCAGAAGCACGCAACGTACTTCATCAGCTATTACAGATGGACGTTTCGATCCTGTCTTCTTTTGGTAGGGCCATAAAGATACCCAGTCTGGTCGATGAGTGTAGAGTAGAACATATCGACGACGACTCACATGAAAGATTATACGATCTCAAAAAAATTCCAGAGCTGATGGAGATATATAACCGTGGGAAACGAGATATGGAAGATGCGACTCTGTCACTTGCACATCTGAACGGAGTCCCGATAGATCAGATTTCTTCTATTGTGACTGTCATGTTGGCTATAAAAATGTCCAATGCTTCACACAGGATGACATAAACTTTTGAAGCATACGATGACTTACGCAGGGAGTACTTCGGATAGTTTACCTCATAGTTGTTTCGTATTACAACAAATATGTATATTTAATATACAATGACAATGTGTAATGAAATTTTCAATGGTTATCGATTAAAGTTTACAGTTTTATTATATTATGCTTGCATTATAGTGTAATGGTCTAATCATATTTTATTCATCTCTCTGAGCATAAGCACAAATGCATTATACCATCAACACTACTTGTATAATGTTTTAGTATATTCCACTTGTATTGACATTGTTTAAATTTCGTAGTTCGCACATATTTAGTGATGGCACCAGGTGGGAGAGTACGTCGTTCGCGCTCTGGATCTACCCCTTCTACCCGTGGTGTGACGGAGCCAGCATCGCTGTCGCATATTGCATCGCAGGCGTCTGATCCCTTAGTCGCGCATACACCAGGCACTGCATGTAAGTTTAGACATATATTTCTTTTAATGATTTCTGTTTATGTTTAGACTTACATAATTCTGTTGCAACAGCGTCGTCGACCAGCCGGTGAGGACGTGGACCCACGCATGGGTTACTTTTAGAGCGACTTACGCGTGAGGGTAGGGTGACGGTAGAGTTCCCACAGGACTGCATTAGACCTGTTGAGAACAATGTCATGTTGTTTACGTCAGAGGTCGGTGTCTTATGCCGATCTCTGATTCCCCCCACCACCCCTCGTTGGAGAGACGTGACAGATGATGTTCGATAGCTCATCCGTCAACGCCTTCAAGTAAATTTTAGTCAAATAAAATTTATTTTATAAATGTTCATTTACAGTTAAGTTATTTTCTTAATAAATTTATTGTCTTAATCTATTATTTACGAAACTGCAGGATAAATTTGACTTTGATTTGAGTGTTCCGCACATCTCCCATGCCGTCGACGACATGATGAAGGAGCGGTTCAAGGATTATCATACTAGGTTACACCGGCAGTACAAGCGGTGCGTGAGCCACGAGGAGGCCGTCTGATCCGCACTTTCCGCACGTGACCGATGGGGCGCGGATACTCACGTGATAGGTTTTCGTCTGATTCTTTTTAGGTAATATTTACATATTTATGATATCTTAGCGTAATAATTAATTTCGCAATTAATAACAATGTATTATGAATAATGTGTTCAGAAAAGGAGCAAAATAAATTCTGACAATAGAGGAAAGTTAGAAGTGAACCATGTAGTTGGTTCAATGTCATTCATACGACTTCGTCACGACATGGTAAGAAAGTACTGGTAATTATTACGTTTATATATTCTTTCCATGCATTTAGATTAACTCTATCGTCCTTTCGATTGCGCAGCGAGATTCACGCCATCGCTTGCCAGAGCCGAGCACATGAGACTTCTAAAAAGGGACTCACTGTCGGCAGACGACGGGATCTTCGGTACATCCCAGAGCCAACGAGATTTGGGTAAAAATTCTTACATTGTATAATTTAATTGTATTAAATTATAATCATGTCATTTATTATGAAAATTCATATGTTTTTATTACAGGAGGAGATGAACACCTTACGCAGTCAGCCCACTCCCGATGGTACTCAGCGGAGTGAGCCAGAGATCCTGAGTCAGGTGCTTGGCACCCGTTCTAGATATGTGCGTGGGTTTGGCCATGGTGCCAAGCTCATGGCACCCGCTAGAGCTGCCTCCAGCCGATCCATCGTCGTTGGCGAGAGTGCCATACGTCGAACGTCTGCAGAGAGAGGGTTCAAGAACCTACGGGTCAAGTCGTCGTCGATGACATCAAAGATCAGCTGGACAAGCAGAGGGAGGAGCTGGCGAGGCAGAGGGAGGAGCAAAAGAGGAAGATGGAGGATCAGCTAACGAGGCAGAGGAAGGAGCAGGAGAGGAGGATGGAGGATCATCTGACAAGGCAGAGGGAGGAGCAGAAGAGGATGATGGAGGAGATGCGGGTGGACCATGAGCGACGGATGATGCAGATGTTAGAGGCTTTCGCTGTACGCTTACTCACCGATGCTCCACCACCTCCGCCTTCATCTTTGTGATTTTTTTTTATATTTGTTTATTATGTTAAGTTTATATGTATTAATGCGTGAATGAATGTGTTTGAATGAATGCAGTTTATGTTTAGGTTTGGGTTTAAATTTGGATGTGAATGTGAATATGATGAAATATATTATATAATAGGTGTATATTATGATGAATATGATGATATATTGTTAACAGGTGTCTATCAGGAATTTTGTGCGGAATTTTGGGCTGTATATTGAAAAAAAAAAGACTTTTAGCAACGAAAATTTTCGTCACTAAAAGTTTGGAACGATTTTTTCGCAGCGAAAGTTTTCGCTGTTAAAAAATCTTGGAAATTTTTTTGGTGGTAAAAATTTTCGCTGCTAAAACTCTTAGAGCTTTTGAGCAGCGAAAGTTTTCGGTGCTAAAAATTCTTAGAATTTGTTTTGGCGACGAAAATTTTCGCTGCTAAAAGTCTTGGAAATTTTTTTACAGCGAAACTTTTCAATGCTAAAAATTCTTGGAAATTTTTTTCGTGGCAAAAATTTTCGCTGCTAAAAACTTAACTTTTGCTGCTAAAGATTCTTGCATATTTTGGAAAATAGTTTTTATGTGAAACTTTTCGCTGCTAAAAGTTTCTGGATATTTTTAGTGCAAAAATTTTATTGCTAAAAGTTTTGGCGGTTTTTTTGGCGGTGAAAATTTTTGCTACTAAGTCTTGGATATTTTTTGGCGTCGAAAATTTTTGCTACTAAACGTCTTGGCGGTTTTTTTGGCTATGAAAATTTTCGCTGCTAAAAGTCCTGGATATTTTTTAACGGCGAAAATTTTTGCTGCTAAACAAACGTCTTGGCGGTTTTTTTGGCAGCGAAAATTTTCGCTGCTAAAAGTCTTGGCAATTTTTTGGCGGCGAAAGTTTTCCTGGATATTTTCTGGCGGCGAAAATTTTCGCTGCTAAAAGTGTTGGCGATTTTTTAGCGTGAAAATTTTACTTAAAAAATCTTGAAGTTTTTGGCAAATAACGTTTTTTCTTGCTAAAGGTCTAGGAAAATTTTTTTTAGCGATGAAAATTTTTGTCACTAAAAATCTTTCATTTCACGACGATTTGAATTTTTCGCTGATAAAGCCTTGTACATCTGTCTTTTAGCGACGAAAATTTTCGTCGCTAAATGCTTTTAGGTGCGAAATGTTGACTTTCAGCGACGAAAATGTTCGTTGCTAAAAGTGGTGTTTCTTATAGTGTTGATCTTTTTACCAAATTTGCCTGTAGAAGGTCTGTTGTCCATCTTTCTTCCTCTGGTAGGACGACCACGATTCTTCTGAAAGAATTTCCTGAATCTTTGTGCCAGCAAAGCCACTTCCTCATCTTCATCATCCTTTTCACTTCCACTATCCTCATTCGTTGTTTTCTATGAAGTTTTTAGGACAGTTGTTTTGGATTTTTGGGTTTGTTTAAAGTGTAGTTCAAAAGTTTGTAGGGAACCTACCAGTTCTTCTACTTTCATTTCATCAATATTCCTACATTCTTCAATAGTTGTTACTTTGGGATTAAACCGTTTCGGCAGTGATCTAAGTATTTTCCTACAAATTTTTGGAACCGAAACTTTTTCTCCCAATCCATGCATGGAGTTGCAAATGATATTCAACTTTGTGAAGAACTCCATGAAGGTCTCTTGCTCTTCTATTCTGAGACTTTTGAACTGTTAGGTTAGTAGTTGCAGTTTGGACCTTTTCACAGTACTTGTGCCTTCATGGGTTGTTTCCAATAGATCCCATGCTTCTTCGAATGTCCCACACATACTTATTTGATTGAATATATCTTCGGACACGGCACAGTAGATAGCATTCATAGCTTTTGCTTCAGTAGTCTGTTTTTCTTTATCGAACGTCGTCCACTTTTATTTGGGTTTGGGTTTTGTGATAGTTGTGCCACTATCAAGTACAATTTGTTCAGATGGTGGCACGTATCCACTTTCAACTATATCCCAAACATCATGATCCAAAGATCTCAGAAAGTAGTGCATTCTAGCCTTCCAGTATACATAATTTGAGCCATCAAATATTGGAGGCCTAGTGATCGATGAGCCCTCTCCTTTGGCCATATTCCCAACTTTAGTCAAGATCACTCTCTAGGCGGTGAAGCCCTTAAAGGGAGACTCGCTCTGATACCAATTGAAAGAGTGGTGAAGACCTCTTTAGTTGAAGTAGGAATATGTCAATATGTCCTAGAGGGGGGTGAATAGGACTTTTTAATAATTTTATAATAATTCAAAATCCTATCACTCTAATCCCAAAAAGCATATACTAGGATTACTCAAAAGTAACTCTACTGGCTTCCAAGCCCGATAGAGGATCCAATCACAAACTATTTGAAGGATGAACACTATAAAAACTAGTTCATGATGGATATGAATGTGCGTGTGTGTGAGGTGTGATCTCAGATAATTAGATATGAAAGCATTCATGTAAATCACATAACTGGATGAAAGACAATAACAATCTCAAACATAGTCATTTTTATAGTGGTTCGACTACTTGTCCGCTCCACTCCCGGTAACCATACTCAACCCTTGAGTGTACTGGATTTCACTAAGGAGGTTTCACAACAGTTCACCTCAAACCTAAGGTTTTAAATTAGGTTCACCTTCAACCTTTACAACCTACACTGAGGCTGACTGTTTATGCTCCCTGAGCAAGGGTCAACACATAGCACCCATTTTTAGGCACACTAGCCAAGGATCCACACATAGAACCTCACTGTTTATGTGCTTACGAGCAAGGGTCAACACATCGCACCCACTTTTAGATCCACTGGCCAAGGATCTTCCACAAGACCCTAACTGTTTATGCTCTCCACAGAGAAAGGGTCAACACAACCCACCCACTATGTACACTCCCGCCGGAGGACTCCTAGAGGACTTGAAGGGGTGAAAAACACCTTAGACCCAATCCTAAGAAGGAATGATCACAAGTGTGCTCTGGACTCTAATAACTTACAGATAAGAAGATGAGTCTCATTTAGCACATTGATGAAGATCTCCTCCTTTGTTGACAAAGAATCTTCTCCTTCCTTGATCCGCAACTCAGATGATGTACCAATACATGGCGACGGATGGGGTCAAGGGTATGATGAAATCCTACTCTTCAAAAGGTTTTCCTATAAGGAAGATAGAGTGATTTCAATCATCTATGCATTTAAGGCATCCCAACTTAATGATTTGCCATTAAGGTGATAGTTGGAGGATCCTTGAATGTGGAAGTTCATTCCCCAATCCACTCTATTGAATATCAATAATGAGGATGGATTGGAGGATGAACTCCTCTAAGAGAAAGGGCTTTGGGTATATGATCTAAGGTAAAACACTCAAAAGCACTCTCTTCTTCCTTTACCAGCAATAATAGACAAGTCCTCTTTATATAGGTAAAAAGTTCCAACGGATATAAAAAAGTAACATTTATCACAGAGTTCGATATCATCGAGCATATACTCTCGATAGCATCGACTGGTCGTTCGATGACACAAACTCAATGTCATACGTTTTTAAAACTTTTCGCCAGCTGGTCGATGGAATCGAAGAAGGTGTCGTGACATCGGATTTCGAACTCCGATATTATCGATACTAGTTTCGATTCATCGACATTTGAGCAATGAGAGAGACTTGACTTAAAATATTTCAGGTTTACAAGAATGATCAAGGGACCTTCGAGATCATCGGAATTTGAATGTCGATAATATCGATACCCATGTCGATGCATAGATAAATCCAACGAATTTTTCTTTAAGCTTGCTGGACAGTTTATGTCCATGTTCGATGCAATCGAGACCGTACCGATATCATCGATATTTGAATATCGATTCTATCGAGTGACCCTCGATCATAGATAAACAATCCTAAAATAATTGCTGGAAAACAAGGCACCTATGACTGATAACATCGAGATTTGAACTTCGATGGTATCGAGAAGGGTTTCGATATATTGATGCACATGTGATTTTCTTAAGTAAAAAATAGGGGTGCCAGAGATCTGTCTGTCGATATTATAGAGTCACTTTCGATGGACTCAAGATTCAAATATCGATGGTATCGATAGGTCTAGCGATACATCGATAAATCCGTTCAGATATATATGCGGTTGCTGGACACTTTTGTCCTCATTCCGAGAATCGTTTTGTCATCGAGGACATCGACAGCGCAGGTCGATCGTATCGATATGTGTATCGATAAAATCGACAAAGTAAGAAAACTTAGAGATTTTCTGATTTTGACAAAGTTTTCTTAATTTAAAAACCCTATGATATTCTAACATATTTTAAGGGTTTTAAATACCTGGTGTTTTGGGACATGAGATGTGAGGCTTTAGATTTACCTGTGGCGAGCTTGCACACATCCAGTTGAGGCAGACATTTTGAATTGATCTTCGTATGAGGCTCTGCAGACTAGCTGACTCAACACTCACGCTAATTGACAAACCAGGGCACTTTCTCCATGAAATGCATGGAATTGATCGCGAAGTAAATGAAATTGACCACAAACTGATTGAAATTGTTCGCAAAGTGAATGAAATGGATTTTCGACCGTCGACCTGATGGAATCTTGGAAAATAACAAGGTTAGTTGGCTGTAGTAGCTTTTCCTACCCTAAAATCATATATGGTACATCAAGTAACTAATTTTGGTTTAGAAGATATTCTTGTTAAATGAATAAAGAAAGAAATGAAAAAAAGAAAAGAGATTTTTTTTATATGCTTATATATACATATTTAGATAAATATTTATTAGAGAAAATTGTACGTAGAATAAAGTTCTCCATGTTAAAAAAAAATTGCATAGACTTTTACGTACTACAGTTATGGCTACGGCTATAATCCGTAGCTATAGCTTTGATACATATCGAAGTGTCGAATACACTTCGATATGTATCGAAAATTGCAAAAATTTTTTAGGCAAACTCGTTGGACAGTTCTGGACCTTTTTCGATCAATCAAAAGACATTCGATACATATCGAAGTACATATCGAAAGACCTTCGATACATAGCAAAGGACATATCGAAAAAGCATGGGCTCAGTTATGGCTACGGTTATAATCCGTAGCCATACGTTCCAGGCTTCTTTTTTTTCTATTTTAATCCCCACCGCCTTTGTGGGTCCTTTTATGAGGTATGTGTTATATCCAAACCGTCCATTTATTTGGCGAACTCGTATTAAGTCTTGAGACGAAAATTAAGATAGATTTAGCTATCAAGTGGACCACACTGTAAAAGGCAGCGGAGGATTGAACGTCTACCATTGAAACCCATTTAAGGGCGGCAGAAGTTTTGGATCATTATGAAATTTGTTTTTCCTCTTCATCCAGGTCTTTGTGACCTTATGAATAGATTGGATGGAAAATAAATGTTATGGTGGGCCCTACAAAAATTTTAACGGTGAAAATCAATTTTCCCGCTGCTCTTTGTGGCTTGTTCCAGTTGATCTTTGAGTATGATTTATATATATATATATATATATATATATATATATATATATTGCTCCGAAATGATCTCGAAATATGGATGAACATTGTGGATATAATAAATACATAACTGTGGGGCTATGTAACTTTGATATCTTTTGAACCGTTTGTACAACTCGGAGTTCGAGGAGCGTTAGCGCTTGTCTTCGAGCACCAGCCGATCCTCTTGCGGAAGGAAAAGCAAGGGCATTTTCAACTTTTGGGAAGTCGTCCGTACATATGGGGCTTATTCTTGAAAGGTAAAAAGAAGTGGGCTTACAAATGTAAATGGGCCATAAATGGGTCGTACAGTTGTAAATTTCTCAAAACAAATTATCATCTTGATTGAAAACTTTTATAGTCATCAGGAAGTTTTTCACTGCTGAGCGTTCAATCAACACTATATGATCTAACTTGAGTTTTGAATCTGGCTCTTTTTTTTTTTTTTTTACTCATATCATAAAATGATATGAAAAAAAAATGGATGGACAACATGGACGAAACAAATACATCATGGTGAGGCCCACGGAACACCGACTACTAGAATCTGTCACTAGCCAATCTGTTTCCACTTCGGACAGGGCTTGGAGCTGACACATAAGGCACGATCGATCATTGTTTAGGCTAGACATGGGCTCAAGTCCTTGTAGCCAGACCTGGCCATCGTTACATGTATAGGTGCTTATCCGGCAAAATTGCTGCTCTAATCTCTAGATTAGTAACACATGCAAGATCTTGGATATAGATTATTTGTTTTCATTTCTCTAAATGTGTACATGTGCATGCCATTTGATCAAGCAATGAATTCAAACAATCATGCACAATGTTATGGGAAGATGCGAGCCCCTTATAGTTCCAAGGATTAACATCTCTCCTTAGTCAGACCAGAAGCAAGAATATCCAATATGATGACCATTACCGAAGAGAGCGACGCCTGAGCTGAACTCTGAGGTTGAGTATGGCAGGCTTCAACCGATGAACGACGACCCAAACCAAAGTCTCATCCTCGTCCTCATCCTCATCTTCCTCTGAAGAGGTATGTCCGAGCCGAGGGCTCGTCCTCATCCTTATCTTCATCTGAAGAAGGTTGGTCAAGCCGAGCTCCCGCCCTTGTCCTCATCCTCATCTTTATCTTCGCCCGAAGAAAGATGTCCCGAGCCGAAGCCTGGGCGGAATGTGAGTATATCATGCGCCAAAATAGGAAACTACCCTAAAAGGATATAACCGACTGCCTCGCCTGCAGATACGCACGATATGTTACACAATCTCCGGATTACGGGCCATATCTCCACGATCACAGAATCCCACTGATTGAATGAATTGTGCAGAGATTAACGGATCCAGACTGTCCGATAGTCATGTATAAATACAATGAGACCCCATTACTATAGGTACACAATATCTTGCACTCTCCATCTACCTTTCAACTTAGACTCAGATTCCTGTGACCTGACTTAAGCATCGGAGGGTCCCCTGGCTTAGCCAGGGTCTCCTTTGCTAACCCTTTGTGCAGGACCAGGGTCCCTTGGAGGCACGTTGCACGGAGAGGAGGGTGATCTAGATTTTGTCATCACCATTTTTAGTGCCATCTGTGGGAATCTGATACAAAAGGTCAGGTTCCTATTCTCGAGCATAATGGCTAGAGGAAAGAAGAAAGTAGTAGCTGCGAAACCAGAGCCAAATGAGCAGACTCATTCCTCCTCACTACTTCATGCAAAATCAGCCCCGGGACCTTCCCAACATTCTCGCAATCGGACGAATAAGTATCGAGCCATGCAGAATGAGATACAGGCCCTGTGTGACGAAGTGCACAAGATGAAGGAGTAATAGGAGCCACAATCATGCCCGACTTAGGAAAATCCTGTTCCCGAGCCAATCAGTCTTGTCGTGGAAGCTCACTCCACGTCGAGGAGTATGAAGCCCGAAGTACCTCAATACCTCCCAGATGCTGGTCTCGGGTTAGAATCCTCCTCCGACCCAAATTCGAGTCTCGGCTCGGAACACAGCCGCTCGAGCTCCGACCAATGCTTCGGTCACTTCAGCCCTGGCACCAACGGATCTCTGTCATCGGCTAGAACGGAGGAGGGGAAGGAGGACTCCAGAAATAGAAAACACCCAAGAAATCATAGCAGAAAACAAGGACCCTTTGGAGAAACGGTTCGGGAAGCTCAACGACAAATTCCTAGCTCTGGAATAGAAATAATAGCCGACGTCAGTTCCCGTCGCTGTTTAGGCAATGATGAAAGAGACCGAGCCTCTCTTCACCTCGAAAATCATGAACGAGGTGATGCCTCAGAGGTTTCAGATACCTCCGGTCATCCAATACTCTAGGCCCAGAGACCCATCCGAGCACGTGGAAGCCTATCGCTCATGGATGCAGATACAAACAACAATGGATGCCATGATGTGCCGAGGGTTCTCAATCACGCTCACAGGTTCGGCTCGGAGTTGGTACCGACAACTCAAACTAAATTCCATTAGTTCTTTCGCAGAGTTGAGTCGACTATTCCTCATCCAATTTGTAAGTGGTAAGAAAAGTCGAAAGCCCAACACTCACGTATTTGCTATCAAGCAAGAGTCGAAGGAGTCGTTGAAAGATTACATCGCATGCTTCAATGAGGAAGCACTATTAATAGAAGATTACGATGACAAGATGGCGCTCGCAACCATGTTTAACGGCCTAAAAGAGGGAAAATTCACATTCTCCATTGGAAAGAATCCACCAAAGATGTTAGCAGAACTCGTTGCTAGAGCTAAGAAATACACTAACGTCGAAGAATTCTCCGATGCCTGTAAAAATGTCCAAGTGGCAGAGCCGAATGGTAAAGGGAAGAGGCCAAGGAACGAGAAATCCCAACCGTCCAACAAAGGGCCCGATGACCGTGCCCCTCGCAATCGTTGCCTGAGCAGAAGGCCAGAGGGAAAGTTCCGCTCCTACACCCCCCTTAACACATTCACTGAGCAGATTCTATTGGATATCTAAGGAGAAAAACTACTGAATTGGCCCGTGTGTATGAGGGCCAACCCGGATCATCGAGACAAGCGTAAGTACTGCCGCTTTCACCGATATCACGGCCATAGCACGACTGACTGTGTAGATCTCAAAAATGAGATCGAGACCCTTATTCGGAAGGGACACCTACGCCGATACACCAAAGAAGGAAAAATCACTCAGAAAGAAGAGAGAGAGCAAGAGCAGCCGAATAATACCACGGAAGAGCCAGCCAAAATTCGTACAATCTTCGAGCGCTCGTCCGGTAGAGGAGATTCAAACAGGGCGCGGAAGGTTCACTCTCGGAAGTCTGATCCTGAACATTACATCCACTTGACCGACAGCCCCAGCAAAGAACTCCGAGTCAGCCCATGCACTCTGACCTTTACGGAAGAAGATGCGTGCGGAATCCAGCACCCGCACGACGATGCCCTGGTAGTTATCATGACCATAGCGAACCGCAAAGTATACCGCATCTTGGTCGATATCAGGAGCTCGGCCGATGTAATATATTCCAAAGCCTTTGAGAGAATGGGAATTCCAAGGTCTCATCTCAGACCTCTGAAGACCCCCCTGCACGGCTTTGCCGGGGAAAGAGTGATCTTCGAGGGAGCCACCTCCCTCCCAGTGACTGTGGGAGAAGAACAACATTAAGTCACCCTCATGGTGGACTTTCCTATTGTCAATGTGCCATCGGTACATAACGTTATCTTGGGTAGACCTTCCCTCAATGCAATGAGGGCGGTTGTCTCCACTTATCATCTAATGATGAAATTCCCTGCCGAGGGCGGGATAGGGTACCTCCGATGTGATCAACGTGAAGCTCTGAGATGCTATGCTATAACAGTTAAGAAGGGGTCGGTTAAACAAGCACTCACTGTCAGCATGCTAGACCCCAGAGGACCAGCGGAAGAATCATCCATAGAAGATCTGGAGAAAGTACCGCTCGACGAGGCAAATCCGAGTAGAACGGTCCAGCTCGGAACTTCACTGAACCCGGGCGGTCCGAAATGCTGACTTTTCTATGGCAGCACAAGGACGTTTTTGCATGGTCACATGAAGATATGCCAGGGATCTCACCAGATGTCATGGTCCACAGGCTAAACGTGGACTCGGACCACAAACCCGTGAAGCAAAAGAGGAGACCGTTCTATGCTGAGCGGTATGAAGCTATAGCCGACGAGGTCTCCACGCTACTCGATGCAGGCTTCATAGAGGAGGTACATTATCCCGAGTGGATCACAAACATGGTCTTAGTCAAGAAGGCTAACGAGAAATGACGGGTCTGCATAGACTATTCGGACCTAAACAAGGTGTGTCCAAAAGATAGGTTCTATTTACCTCGGATCGATCAACTGGTAGATAGCATAACGGGGCACGAATTACTTTCTTTCCTGGATGCTTACTCTGGGTACAATCAGATCACGATGCATCCTGCAGACAGACAGAAGACTACCTTTGTCACGAACAAGGGGCTCTACTGTTATCGGGTCATGCCGTTTGGCCTGAAAAATGTTGGGGCCACGTATCAAAGATTGGTGAATCAGGTGTTCATCAAGCAGATCAGACATACCATGAAAGTGTACGTCGACGACATGCTGGTAAAGAGTGTCAAGGTGTTCGACCACCTGACGGATCTTGGATAAACTTTCACCATCCTCTGAGAATACCAGATGAAGCTAAACCCCGCGAAGTGTGCCTTTGGAGTCAGTTCAGGGAAATTCCTCGGGTTTCAGGTCAGCCATAGGGGTATCGAAGCAAACCCCAACAAGATCAAGGCACTTCTCAACATGAATTCGCCTCAGACTACCAAAGAGATACAATGCCTCACTTGACGTGTGGCAGCACTCGGAAGATTTATCTCCAGGTCTATGGAAAAATGTCCCCCATTCTTTTAGTAGTTGAAGGGTCATGAGAAGATAGAATGGACGTCGGAATGTGAGCAAGCGTTCTAGCAACTGAAATAGTATTTAGGCTCACCACCCCTATTGTTCAAGCCTGAAGAAGGCGAGCCTCTATTCCTATACCTCGCGGTCTCGGCCTCAGCCGTCAGCTTAGCCCTGATCAGAGAAATAGGAGGGAAGTAACATCCTATATACTACGTGAGTAAGGCCATGGTGCCCACCGAGACGAGATATCCGGCTCTGGAGAAACTGGTACTTAGTCTCGTCATTTCAGCTCGGAGGCTACGACCATACTTCCAAGCTCAATCAGTCGTGGTGTTGATTGATTCCCCTCTTAAACAAGTTCTCCAAAGGCCTGAAGTTTCAGGTCGGCTAACCAAGTGGGCCATCGAACTTGGTGAGTTAGACATCTAGTTTCGTTCAAGTACTGCAATTAAAGGTCAAGCAGTGGCCGATTTCATTGCAGAATTCACAATTCTGAGCGAAGAAGGGACCAGTACCGAAGTCGAGACGACTCCTTCACCTATTCCTTCAAACGATCAAAAGACGGTATCAGAACTGGGGTGAGTTCTTTATGTGGACGGGTCGTCTAACGCCAGGTGTGCCAGAGTAGGGATTGTCCTAATCTCGCCAAATTCTACGCCCATCCAGTATGCGATCAGGCTCGGCTTCAAGGCCTCTAACAACGAGGCGGAATACAAAGCCCTACTCGCTGGACTCAGACTTGCGGCAAGTCTGGGAGTCCAGTTCCTACAGGTCCGGTGTGATTCCCAATTAGTAGTGAATCACATCTCTACTGAGTACGAAGCCAAGGAGATAAGAATGATTGCCTACCTAGACGAGGCGAGGAAATTAATGGAAAGATTCTGGAGTTGCACCATCCACCAGATCCCAAGAGCAGAAAACTCGTGGGCCGACACCCTGGTAAGGTTGGCCTCAGCCACGGAAGGAAGGATCCCGCGGATCATCCCAGTTGAGTTCATAGAGCATCCGAGCATCGATCATGCGGAGAAGAAAGTGGTCAATCAGATAGATACTACTCCGAGCTGGATGGACCCGATCTTCAATTACATAACAGTTGATGAGACCTCCTCGGATAGACTGGAAGTCAGGCGCCTGAGAGTCTGAGCAGCAAGGTACGTCGTCCTAGAAAGTATCCTGTATAAAAAAGGGCACTCTCAGCCCTACCTCAGGTGCCTCTAATCCGACGAGGCGAACTATGTTATTCGGGAGATTCACGAAGGAATTTGCGAAAATCATTCCGGCAGCCGAGCCCTGGCCTTGAAGATACTTCAGCAAGGATATTTCTGGCCAACCATCAAGGAAGACTCTAAAGACTACGTTCAGAAATACGACAAATGTCAACGCTTCGCAGCCATGCCGAGGCAACCCGCAGACGAAATGACTCCCATGAGCGGTCCGTGGCCGTTCGCTCAGTGGGGAATCGACATTATTGGCTCTCTGCCTAAAGGAAAAGGGCAAGTCAAGTTTGTCATCGTTGCAGTCGACTACTTCACCAAGTGGGCCGAGGCCGAGCCCGTTGCTAAAATCACAGAACAGAAGGTGATTGACTTTGTCTGAAAAAAATCATCTGCCAGTTCGGGATTCCGCGCACCATCGTGTCAGACAATGGCTAGCAGTTCGACAATGACAAGTTTCAAAGCATGTGTCAAGGACTCGACATTACAAATGCCTATTCTTCTCCTTGGTACCCCCAGTCCAATGGACAGGTGGAGGCGGTCAACAAAGTTATCAAGCACCATCTTAAAACGAAGTTAGAGAAAGCGAAAGGCAGTTGGGCCGATGAGCTCCCATTCGTCCTTTGGGCCTATAGGACTACAGCTCAGTCCTCAACTAGGGAAGCTCCGTTCTCGCTCTCTTATGGCTCGGAGGCAATGGTGCTAGTTGAAATTGGCCTTCCTACTACTCAGGTTAAGAATTACCAAGAAAACCAGAACTCCAACCAGATTGCAGCTAACCCGGATTTGCTTGAAGAAGTCAGAGATATCTCGAGGCTCCGAGTCGCACCTCGGCATCAACAAGTTGTGCAATTCTACAATTCGAAAGTCAAGACCAGGCGGTTCCGCCCGGGGGACCTAGTCCTTCGCCGGGTATTCCAAAGCACCGCTGAACCGGGGGCTGGATCACTAGGACTAAACTGGGAAGGACCCTACCGCGTGGTCCGATCAACTAAACAGGGCTCCTATCACTTGGAAGACCTCGAGGACCGTCAGCTCCCCCACCCCTAGAATGCCAAGCACCTGAAGGTTTACTATCCATGACGAAATAGACTTTGTGGCTCTCAATAAATGTACGCTTCCGAGCGGTAAGCCTTTAAGGCTCTCAATAAATGTATGCTTCCGAGCGGCAAGCCTTTAAGGCTCTCAACAAATGTATACCTCTAAGCGACAAGTCTTTAAGGCTCTCAATAAAATTTACATTTTCTTATCTACATGAATGAGTTATCTACTAAGGAAAAGTTGCCTCTCATATGCAGAGGCAAACTAAACGAACTGATCCCTTGGAAAATGGGTTAAAGCATTATCCCACGAAGACTTGACAAGGCATCCCCTCTTAGTCAGGGGAAAAAGCCAAAAGATGACCCGACTCCCCAACATAGGAGTCGGCTCATCGCCCAACTAACGGATGAAGCGGGGGTTTCTTGCCAATCATGGGACGAGCCGACCCCCTATGGGTTCGGACTCAACAATAACTAAGCCATAAAGGCTTCAAAATTCTACAAAATGACACTGGAAGGGGTTAACCCATCAAAGGGTCGGCTCGGCCATGCCCTGTAGTAAACCGACCTGTCAACGGATCAGTTCGGCAATCAATAATTAACAATCAACATCCAAGAATTAGCTACAGGTTAACATGTATAAAAGCAGTCATCATCTGAGTGCCCTTTCCAAAGGGTCAAAAATCATCATCCAGAGAGTAAAAAAAAAACACATAATATCCACAAATCATCCATAAAAGAGTGAAAACTACGCAGTTGGAGGGGCTTGGGAGTCGGGAGCTTGATCCGGGCAAACACCTTCAGCAAGCTTCTCCCTGGCGTCTTCAGGCAACAAAGGGTCAAGGTTGAGGTCCGGATATAAATCCTGGACCGCTTCAAGACAACTGTCGAAGCCGCGGTTGTAAAACTTAGTAGCTTTAGCTTCCCTCTCCTTTGAGGCCTTGAAGGCGTCCACCACTGCAGCCACGCCCATGGTTAGAGAGGCCTCGTTCTCAGCCCGTTGAGTCTCTATTGCTTGAGAAACGGCTCTACTCAGTTCGTCTACTGCCGCGGCCTTAGACTACTCCAAGACTTCTCCCAATCGAGCGTTCTCCTTAGCCAGCGAATCCGCATGAGCCCTGGCCCGGGTCAGCTCAGCAATTGCAGCGTTGCACTGAGCCTTGAAGTCATCCACGATCCCTTACAGCTGAAGCTCTCTAACTTCAAGGCCACTCACAACCCCCTGCGGTCGGAGCTCCTTAGCCTTACCATCCTCAAGCTGCCAGCGCAGCTCGCCCTATTCAAGTCAGAGAAAAGTGGCTTCATCCCACAAGATTCCCGCCTCGTTTCTAAGAGCCTCCATCTCGGCATCTCTCTTTTTTAGCTCCCGTATTCTCTCCCGAGTTGAAAGGAGCTTAGGGACAGACTAAAAAAAAAAAATAAGAGAATGAGCATTCGAAAGCAGCAATTGCAAAAAAGCAAGGAAAGTCAACTGGAAATATCGTGTAAAAACAGAAGTCATGTCGTTCAAGAAAGAGTTATCCGACTTGGTGAGAAGACCAGCTATCCCCTCTTCTGGGGCATGTTTGGCAGCCCAAGGCACCAGGTATGACAAGTGGTAGCCTGGTTCGAACCTCCCACCGCTCGTCCCCACCCGGGCCGAGCCTGCGGCTTTCGCGAACCCAGTCCTGCTCCCAGCCGAGGCTTAAGCCTCGGCCCCGATGTCATCCTCGGCCCCGGGAGGGGCGATCATGGCGTCAGCCATCTGAACGGCCTCCTCCCGCTCGGATGATGAGGGAACAACTATGCAGGGGATAGCAGGACGAACCTCTTCGATAGGGGGAATAGCGGTGTGCAGAAGGGAAGGAGTTATGGTTGCTGGAGAATGAGTTATGGTTGTTAAAGTCGAAACAATGATTGATAGGACTTTGGCCTCGGCGGGCGCCACAGCTAGAGCTGCGGCAATGAAAAGTGGAGCTGCGAAAATAAAAACTGGATCAGAGGGTCCCTCCCCGCGAGGAGTAGCTTGCCTCCTTTGAACGGTTGTCTTCGTACAAGACTTAGCCCTCAGCATCTCCTTCGCCGTTGGGGCAGCTTTCCTCCTCCGAGAACCAGACGCCTTGGCCATGCCTGTGTAGAGAACAAAAAATCAGCAACCAAACGAATAAGTTTGACCTTCCCTAAGGAAATGGAAGGACTTACTGAAAGATGTTGGGAGAGGTGGGGACTTGCACAGCCCGGACCAGTGAAGGTTGGTGGCGGTGATCAGGTTTGACTAGGAGCGAAGCTCCCCTGATCGCGCCTTAGCCTTGGCAATGCGATTCTTCTAGTCCGAGTCGAGGAGAGGCGGGCCCCTTGGGAAATCTACAAGGATAAAGAGAGCTTCAGTTTGACTGGATAAAAAAAAAGAGAAGGGAAAAAAGTAAAGGGAAGAAAATACTTAAAGTTTGACCTGGTTTTGAAAATCGGGTGGGGGCTCGAGTCGTCAGAGTCCTAAGCTCCGCCGCTAGCGCCTCCCATTCGCCAGCAGCCCAGAACCACTTATTCTTCTAGTCTTTGTTGGAAGACGGAAGATTCATCACCAACCCCGACTCTTTGCTACCTAAGGTCGTGAAGTAGTGAAATTGCGGTGAAGACCGATTAAGTTGAAGTAAGAATATGCCAATATGTCCTAAAAGGGGGTGAATATGACTTTTTAAAGTTTTTATGGTTTATTTAAAATCCTATTCCACTAATCCTAACAACAAGCACATATTAGGATTACTCAATAGTAACTCTACTAGCTTCCAAGCTCGGTAGAGGATCCAATCACAAACTATTTAAGAAGTAAACAATATGCAAACTAGTTTATGATGGATATGATTGTGTATGTGTGTGAGATGTGATCTCAGATATTCAAATATGAAATTATTAAAGAGAATCACATAAACCAAAGAATAGCAATCTCAAACACAGTCATTTTAATAGTGGTTTGACTACTTGTCTGCTCCACTCCCGGTAACCGCACTCAACCCTTGAGTGTATCGGATTTCACTAAGGAGGTTTCAAAGCGATTCACCTCAAACATAAGGTTTTAAATCAAGTTTACCTTTAACCTTTACAACCTACACCTAGGCTGACTGTTTATGCTCCCTGAGCAAGGGTCAACACATAACACCCAGTTTTAGGCACATTGGTCAAGGATCCACATGAGGAACCTCACTGTTTATGGTCTCACGAGCAAGGGTCAACACAACGCACCAAATTTTAGGCACACCGGCCAAGGATCTTTCCACAAGACCCTAACTGTTTATGCTCTCCACAGAGCAAGGGTCAATACAAAGCACCCACCACGTACACTCCAACCGGACACCTCCTACGAGGGCTTGCAAGGGTGAGAAACACCTTAGATCCAATCCTAAGAAGAAATGATCACAAGTGTCCTCTGGACTCTAATAACTTACAGATAAGCAGATTAGTCCCATTCAGCACATTGATGAAGATCTCCTCCTTTGTTGATGAAGAATCTTCTCCTTCCTTGATCTGCAACACAGATGATGTACCAATACATAGCAACAGGTTGGGTCAAGGGTATGATGAAATCTTACTCTCAAAAGGTTTTCATATAAGGAAGATAGAACGATTTCAATCATCTATGCAATCAAGGCATCCCAGCTTAATGATATGCCATTAACGTAGTAGCTGGAGGATCCTTGAATGCGGAAGTTCATTCCCCAATCCACTCTATTGAATATTAATGACGAGGGTGGATTGGAGGATGAACTCCCCTGAGAGAACGGGCTTTGGGTATAAGATCTAAGGTTAAACACTCAAAAGCACTCTCTTCTTTCTCTACCAGCAACAATAGACAAGTCCTCTTTATATAGGCAAAATGTTCCAACAGATATAAAACGATCACATTTATGACAGAGTTCGATATCATCGAGTGGGTTCGATATCATCGAGCATATACTCTCGATTGCATTGACTGGCTACTCGATGACAGAAACTCAATGTCATACACTTTTGAAACATTTTGTCAGCTGGTCG
Source organism: Magnolia changhungtana (assembly GCA_030180095.1). Taxonomy (NCBI): domain Eukaryota; kingdom Viridiplantae; phylum Streptophyta; class Magnoliopsida; order Magnoliales; family Magnoliaceae; genus Magnolia; species Magnolia changhungtana. Next base: position 389,800 of record JASAUF010000070.1, on the reverse strand, counting down.
ATGGCATCGAAACAGGTGTTGATGACATCGGATTTTAAACTCCAATATTATCGATACTAGTGTCGATTCATCGACATTTGAAAATGAGAGAGACTTGACTTGAAATATTTCAGGTTTACAAGAATGATCGAGGGACCTTCGAGATCATCAGAATTTGAATGTCGATGATATCGCTAACTGTGTTAAGGCATCGATAAATCCAACGGATTTCTCTTTAAGCTTGCTGGACAACTTATGTCCTTGTTCGATGTCATCGAAACAGTATCGATCTCATCGATATTTGAATATCAATTCTATCGAGTGACCCTCGATCATAGATAAACAATCCTAAAATATTTTGCTGGAAGAACTTGGTGCCCATGACCGATATCATCGAGAGCCTTCCGATATCATCGAGATTTAAATTTCAATGGTATCGAGGAGGCTTTGATATATCGATGTACATATGATATTCTTAAGAAAAAAATAGAGGCAGCGGAGATCTACTTGTTGATATTATCGAGTCACCTTCGATGGACTCGATATTCAAATATCGATGAGATCGATAGGTATATCGATACATCGATAAATCCGTCCAGATGTATATGTGGTTGCTGGACACTTTCGTCCTCGTTTCGATGGAATCGATTTGTCATCGAGGACATCGACAGCGCAGGTCGATAATATCGAACAATATATCGATAAAATTAATAGAGTAAGAAAACTTAGAGATTTTCTAAATTTTGAAAAAGTTTTCTAACTCAAAAACCCTATGATATTCTAATTGGTTTTAAGGGTTTTATTTACCTGGTGTTTTGGGACATGGGATACGAGGCTTAGATTTACGTGTGGTGAGCTTGCACACATCCGGTTGAGGCAGACACTTTGAATTGATCTTCTAATGAAGCTCTGCCGTATAGCTGACTCAACACTCACGCTAATTGACAAACCAGGGCACTTTCAAGTAGTACCATGGTTCTTGGTTGTCGTGCTTGACCAGGTACAAGCTTACCAACTCCTCTAGGGTCAGCTCCTCATTCCCGACTTGACGCCAGATGATATAGGAAGAAATTAATACCCTCTATGTGTTGGGGGTGAATTGCCCAGGAGCTAGTCCGAGGTAGGCTGTTATGGCCCGGATGAAGGGATGCAAAGGAAGTCGGAGCCCACCTTACAACGCACAGAGATAGATGGCAACTTCTCCCTCTGCAGGCGCGCCAGCGGTGTCAAGGGGCTCTGGGGCCCTTATCTGAATGGAGTCTGGGATTTGAAACTCCGAGCGGATCCACTCCATTTGAGACTCCGATAGTACGGAGCCTCTTGAGACTACCTCCGAGGCCCGCCCACTCACTGACATCTCGACGAACTCAGTGGCTGTGGTCCGAGGGGCTCAAGTGGCTTTCTTGTTGTCAGCCCAATGAGTCCGAGCCCCCGCCTCCTGTTTTCGGGGCGGAGAGAATAGGGGTACAACTTCCAAGGGGCCTTCGGAGGCCCCTCTCCCGTTATCGGAACTCCTCGACTCGGAGTCATCATCGTAATCTCGAACAGTCTCTAGATCAGACGAAATTTTGAAAGGAAGTAAAATGAACTCTAAAAGATACTCACCGGACGATCACCAAGAATCGGTTTTGCCAAAAATGCTTTGTCGGTCGGAATCACCTGGCAAAAGCTTCAAATCAACCGGAATCGCCCTGACCATAAATTGCCTCTTCCAACACGCATTCGAATTCAGAATACAAGTAAGAAGAGTGGTTCCGAAAGGAGTTTATATAGCCCAAAGAGATTCTCTGCATTAATGGCAGGCATAATGGCCGCCGCTAAACCGTCGCGAGTCAACTTCGCGAGCACACGTGGGTGCAAGTCACTGGTTTAGCCTTTGCCCGGCCGCATGTTTCTGACATTGGACGATGAACTGTGGGTAGCAGAAGCGGCGCTCGAGCAGAGGAAGTGTCACTCAAATGTCTCCAGGGGCATACGTGGCGGTTAGCCATAGGCTGAACGACGATTCGAAATCCCAACCATCGCCACCCGTCCGCTGAATGTTAGCCCGTGGGCGGGAAACCCTGAGGGCGCGACACTTCAAAATTTCAAAATCATGATGATATCAGCACACGTGGAAGGTTCAGTAGGTGAGGTGGTTGATCTTCCGTGTGCTTACTCTCCGAGTCCGTAGCCGTCCTCGAAGAGTAGGGGGCTTCTGTTATGGGAAGATCCGAGCCCCTTATAGTTCTGAGGACCGGCATCTCTCCTTAGCCCAACTGGACGCAAGAATATCCAATATGATGAACATTACCAAAGAGAGCAACGCCTGAGCCAAACTCCAAGGTCGAGTATGGCAGGCTTCAACCGATGCGCGACGACCCAAACCAAGGTCTCATCCTCGTCCTCATCCTCATCTTCCTCTAAAGAGGTATGTCTTTAGATTCTTGTTGTGCGTGCAACAGACATGTTGTGCGCCGTGCAATAGATTCTTGTTGTGCGCGCCTGCGCAACAGGTGCTTTCTCTTGTTTCCTTCTCCTCATTCTTCTTTTTCTTCCGAAGAATGCTTGAAAGATGTCTTGGAGAAATCTTGAATTTCCTTAGAATTGTCTGGACCTCCACACTTGTGAATGAATCAAATAAGGAAGGGGGGGGTTTATTTATAGGAAACCACACATGTGAACCTTGTTTCCACACAACCATGCCTCATTGCGTGGGCACACAAGATGCTTATTGCGCACCGCATAATGGGCCACCATTTGCCCCGCGCGACACCTCTGTTCTGTGCAAGCGAAAAATTCTCCTCTTTTTCTTTCTTCCCTGTCTTGATTTTCATACTTTCATTACTTCTTTCTTTTTAATTTTTTTGGGCCTCAACAGACGTGATCTGGAGTTTGCAGTGGGAGATCATGTATTTCTGAATGTCTCTTCAATGAAGGGGCTCATGCAGTTTGATACAAAAGGAAAAATTGCACCATGATTTATTAGACCATTTGAGATTCTTGAGCGGGTTCGAGCAGTGGCATACTGACTTGCTTTACCTCCTTAATTGGAAAGTGTTTAAAATGGTTTTCATGTTTATTGAGTGGCAAGACCTCGAGCTGTAAGAAGACAATTCCTATATAGAGAAGTCAGTTCGAATTTTAGACCTAATGAGCATATCTTACATACAAAGACTATACTGTTAATCAAAATCTCATGGTCACATCATAGAGAAGATGAAGCATCTTGGGAATTAGAATGAGAAATTCGTAAAAATTATCCTCATCACTTTATGGAATGAACTCGAGTAAATTTTAAGGACAATTCCTTTAAGGAGGGTAGAATGCAATGCCCAATTATTCTTAAAATTTTAAATTTTTTAAATTTAAAATTTGAGTGAGAGAGAGATCCACCAATCTCATCTCTCCTCTTATCTGTCCTTATCCAAACTCTTCATCATATATCGTAGTCTCCCAACGAACCCTCTCTCTTAAGGAATGAGTGTGAGAGAGAGAGAGAGAGTCCTACTAAGACTTAAAGAACCAAAGAAAGAAAATTGCATGTAGAGATAAAAATGAGAGAGAGTGGGAAAGAGGCTTTTGGAATTCACCTCTTTAGGTTAGTACAATGATTTCCTCTTTGTTTTCTTTTTGCAGTAGTTTAATTCGGTATTAATCTATACATTGGACGGATTAGATCAATCAGGCATCCATTGTGTATGTCTAACTCATCCATGTGGAAAGGTACACTATGTGCATAGCTTTAGGACTAATGTGTAGAAGGTGAGATTTTTCTATAATGGAGAGTGATTGATATGATCTGTAGAGTTCATGGGTTTTCTAAGACTCGATCACGTAATGATTTCAAGAATCAATCTTATCCAATACCTCAATGGACCATATCGGTCATATATTTACCAAGGTTCTTCCTTGATTTGAGAAAATTGAATTAATAACGGAAAAGTAATTCTCTGTGTAATCTACAACTCGGCACAGAGAATCGTATAACCTAATCTGAGACATCTGATTAAATCATCGTTGTGTATCGAATTTCTAAGAACAAAATTAATTAAAATTCTTAACTCTATACCAATTGGACCATTGAATGAGCCACATCGATATGAGATAATGGTATACAATGAATTGTGTGTTAATTTATTGTTTGGAACCATTGGAATGTTGAGATCTAACTCGATCTGGACTGACTATCAAAATTTATACATCAGATAATGAAGACATCCGAATTTAATGATTGATCTAACCATTAAGTGGGGTATATTGTCCAATCAATGTGATCATTAGGAATTGTAATAAATTAATGTATGGATGGTAGGATCAAGATGATCATCAGTTGTCCCTTGAAATTGATCAAGTGACAATCTGTGGGTGGCCTTGATCTATCTATCAAATATGATTTGAACCTTAAATTATCAAAGTAGATAAATCTTTAAATTTTTGTGTAAATTTTTACAAACTACGTAAAAATTCAAAATTTCAAGGCTAAAATAGAATTTCTCACGAAGTCAAAGGGTTTAGGCATAAAATTTTATAATGTTATAGAGTGTCGCCCAAACTTTCGAAAAAACAATCCAACTTTTAGGATTATTACTGAAAACAACCCAAATCTGCAAATATTTTGCAAGACCCGTAATCTCATGAGACCTTCCATACATTTCAACTCTGGCACTGGCATGTTCCTGGCGGATCAAATCGACGAATTTTGATCGCAATATTATTTTTTGTACTGCAACACCCTAAGACTTGTACCTCTGCAATCGCACAGGCGCTATGATTCCAACACTGTGCAGCAAGTTCCAATACGACCCGTAGGTTATAAGTTGCAGTTTTGACACAATCCGAAGTGGGCCGCGTAATGCACTCGGGCCCCACTTGCACAAATCCCTAGGTTGTCCAATCAATCAATCAATCCATCAATTAAACCATCCATCACTCTCATCTCTCTCTCTCTATATATATATATATATATATATATATATATATATATATATATATATATATATATATATATATATATATATATCTCCATTAGTCAAATAAGCCCATGCCTCCCATCATGCAACCTATATATGCCTTGCCAATGCTAAGTCATTTCTCTCTCCTTCTCTCCGTCCCCATTCTACACCTCCATCTTTTCATAATCCCTCCTATATCTTAAAAATTCTAGCACAAATTTCCTAATCTCTCTCATTTCTACCACATTAGCTAGCAAGAGAGTAAAGAGAGATTAAGAGGAAGAAATAGATTAGAGAGAATTAGGGAGAGATTAAGAAAGAAAGAGGTAAAAGAAAGAAAGATTAGAGAGAGAAATAGAGAAATGGTTTGAGAGAAATGGAGCTTGAAGGAGATTAAGAGAGATCAAGAGGTTAAAAGGAAGAGAGAAGAAAAAAAAAAAAAAAAGAGATTAGAGGTGGAGAGGAGCTTGGTGGACCGTCCAATCGCCGATTCGAGCCAATCCAACCGTTCATCCGACGTAGTGAGTGCATGGGAGGATCAAAACCATTATTTGCGATTTATTCCATTTTCGTGGGCTCACAAGGGTGGAACCACCTTGATCATGTATGGATTGTATGGCGGACCCCATAGTGGCAGGGCCCCACCTCGATGGCCGGATCTCTTCCCTTGCATTTCTTTTCTCATTCTTTCTTATAAAATTATGATGTTGTGCGGCGCACAAGTGGGCCACATTGTTTGGGAGCGTGCCCCACACACTATCACAGCGTGAACCACCGTGATGTTTATTTTCCAATCCAACGTCTTATTTAGTCATACAAATTTTGGATAGTGGAAAATCACCAAAAATTGGTTTCATCCAAAGCTCATTGGCCCACCATGACCTAGGCAATCTTTAATAAATGGGGTGGATTTGTCTAGGTGGACAACACCACCCCTGAAATGAACCAGAGATTAAGGGAGGGGTAACATCTATGGCTGCTGGATGCAAATAGCGTCCAGAGATGTTGTTGCCCAGCAGCAAGTGCGCCTGGATAAGTATGCATCCCATCCACTCCTTCCATCTGATTTACCTTCTCAGTTTAGGCATTGAGCCCAAAACGTAAGCCGATCAGAATCTCAGGTTGGCCACACTATTAGCAGCAGTGGGCTTGGGAGCCAAGCGTCAGTGACACTGCTTGCATGAGAGAGTAGTAAGATAGGGTTCTCACTCGTGGGACCCACTATGATGTATCATGTTGATCCACACCGTCCATCTTTTTTCCCAACTCATTTTGCCCAATGGGCCCAAAAAAGAAGCTGATCCAACCATCAATTGGACCACACCACAAGAGACGGTGGGTTTGGGAGCACACCCTCGCGTCAGCCATGCAAAGTGGGGTGGGGGTGTCCCCCACTCGTGGACCCCAACATGATGTATATGTTAAATCCATGCCGTCCACCTGTTTCTCCGGATCATTTTAGGCCATGGGCTGAAAAATGAGGCAGATCCGAGTCTCGAGTAGGCCGCATGGAGGGAAACAAACTCTTGCCATTAAAACCTTACAGGCCCACTATGGGGTCTTGGTTCGTCCAAACTAGTCCAATTCAGGGCCGATTGGACCTCGCTTGAGCTGGCCTATGCGATGTATGGAGTAGATCATCCTCCTAGGCCCGACTTTGACAGTGTGTCCAAACACAAACACAATAAATAAATAAATAAAATTTAAAAAGAGCTTGGGGCGTGGAGTGGGGCCCACTCGTGTTCATTCCCACCTAAGATTGCCCATCTTGATGTTTCAGTGACATCCACGCCGTCCATCCTTTCCTTCAGGCCATGGGCCCAAGGTTTAAGCAGATCCAAATCTTAGGTGGGCCACACCAAGGGAAAGGCTTTCCCATGAAATCCAAGTCCCTCTGCGGTTACAAGACTCTGTGGGGTCCACTGTGTGTATGTGTTTTATGATTCCGTCCATCTATTTTATGGCTCATTTAAACATTGCAAAATGGATGCCTGACGTGTGACGCAGATAGAAAACATACATCGGGGTAGGCCCGACAGACCACCACCACTAGAGCTGGGCAATCCTGACCCGATCCGGTGGATCCGACCCAATCCGACACGATCCGAACCGATCCGACGGCCTAGATCGGTGCGAATCGAGTAGGTTAGGCTAGATCCGAAAGCTTTTCAGGTCGAATTCGGATCCATGCCTACCCGGACCGATTCGACCCGGAATCCGATCCGATTGGATCCGAACCAACCCGATCCGGATGTATGTGTTTCATTCATTCCATTCATTCATTTTTAAAGTTCAAGTTATGGCTTGGTACCAAAAATGAGAGGAATATAGATATTAGGTGGACCACACCACTCGAAAACAATAACGGTTGGATATCCACCATTAAAATCCTCCTAAGGCCTACTATATTATTTATTTGACATCTAAGGCCTACTATACTGTTTATTTGACATCTAATCCGTTGATTAGGTCATACAGTCCCAGATGAAGAGAAAAAACAAAGATCACCTTGATCCAAAACTTTTATGGCCCTCCAAATGTTTTTAATGATCGACTCTCATTCAACACTATTTCCTGTAATGTGGTCCAATTGAGAATTGGATATACCTCATTTTTAAACTCATAGTGTAAAATGATATTTAAAAATATATGGACGGCATGGATGAAACACATACATCATGGTGGGGCCCACCTAGCATCGACTATGTCAGGAAGAGTAGCCAGTCCGTTCCCCTCTCCATACGCCCACATGATGTTTATCTGACATCCACTCCCGTCTCCAGCTACTGTATAGATACGTGTCGTGAGAAGACGAGCACTGATGCACCTCGAGCTCCGAGTTGTACGAACAGTTCAAAGGATATCAAAGTTGCATGGCCCACCATGATGTATTTATTATATCTACACCGTTCATATATTTTTTAGATATCATTATAGAGCATTATCCAAAAAATAAATAATATCCAAAGATCATCTGGACCGCACCCCAAATGTGGTCCCCTCGATAGTTAGATCTGTCTTATTTTTTGTCTCAAGCCTTAAGACGAGCTCGCCAAATGGATGGACGGTTTGGATATAACACATACCCCATTATCAGCAAGTGACGTGCTTATATACAGCAAGTGACGAACTTATATACAGTTGACGTGAAAAGGACGGCACTGCACTTGTGTGCAGTATATGTAAACATTGTAATACATTTGGGAAAGCACCAATACAATTTTTTCAGAGTTATGTGGGGCCCACCTTGTTGTATATGTTTTATCTAAGCCGTTCATCTATTTTGACTTATCATTTTAGGCGTTGAGCAAAAAAAGTGGTATATTAAAGGCTGAAGTGGACCACACCACATGAAATAGTTGAATTAAATTTAAATGATCTGAATCGTATCAAATCCGATCCAACTCGGTTTCCCTAACCGAGTTGGACTCAGTTCAGGTCAAGCCAATCATGCATCGGATCGGTCCGAGTCAGGTGACTCGGACTCGGTCCCGGATCGGACCGAGATCGGATCAGGCCATAGAGATTTCGGATCAGATCGAGTTATACCCAATCCGATCCAATCCGTACCGATGCCTAGCTCTAACCACCACGTTGGGGTGCGGATTAGGTGCGGCACCGGCCTAACCCAAGACTCTGCGCTGTCATTACCATCGGACCCATATGAAGCAAATCCAATTCTAAGGTAGACTATGCTATATTAAACAGTAATTTTTCCCATTAAAACCTTCTTTTAATACTTAAAACTTTTGGATCATGTAATTAATATTTTATTATTTCCTTCATTCAGGTTTATGCGACCTTATGAGATGGCAAATATATGTTGTAGAAACATTATGCGAATCCCTAGGATGTTTTTAGTGGTGGGGCATCCAATCTCCACTGTTTCCTATGGAATGGTTCAACGTGTGAAGACCATAAAATTCTACTGCGACTCATACTTCTCTACTGACCGCAACTTCATCGTAGGCATCACTTTCACTCATCAACCACGCCATGCGTGGGATTTGTGGAGCCATGTATTTATATGTGGCTGATTGAAGGATTTGAATTTTCTGTATTTGACATAAATTTCCCGTCACCGAAGTAGGCCCACAACGTGTCTGAAGTGTGAAGACCATAAAATTGGTCTGCAAGTGGCACTTTTCTACAGACCGCAACCTCCCTGTAGACATCTTTGTGGCTTACCAAGTGTCACATGTGTGGAACTTTTAGAGCCATCTACTTGTAGGTAACTGATTCAAAGATTAGAATTTTCTGTCTTGGATATTTCTATTAACCGAATGTGGGCCCATAACTTGTCCGAAGAGTGAAGACCATTAAAGTCATCTGCGACTCATACTTTTCTGCAGACCACGACACCGAGCGCTGCATGTGTAATATGTGTAATATATGAATATGCTCTCTCTCTCTCTCTCTCTCTCTCTCTCTCTCTCTCTCTCTCTCTCTCTCTCTCTCTCTCCTGTTTTTAATTTGTGCGATTCTGTCTGATTTGATTTTTTTTTTTTTGTTTTGTTTTTTTTTTTTTTTTTTTTTTTTTTTCAGTTTTTTTCTTTTATTCTTCTATCATTGATAATAAGCGGCTATTTGGATGATACGCTACTTTGCATAAGCTTCTTATGCTGTAAGTAGCTTATCTTGACTTTCACAATACAAGCAGATGTATATTTGGTAAATATGTTTTTAAAACACCTCATCATAAAAGCACATTGCGTTATTGAAACACCTAATCCAATAATGCAATGATAGTGGGGCCACCTTAATGTATATGTTATGCATTCACTTTGTTCATCCATTTTTTGGAGCTCATTTAGGGCAATGGCCCATAAATGAACTAGATCCAAATCACCACAGGAAATTGCGGTCATTTTTCACGTACCATTAAGAACTTCCTAGGGCCAACAGTAATGTTTATTTTTCACCCAACTGGTTAATAAACTCACATCACTGAAGGTGGGTGATGTAGAACGTGTCACAGATATATTCCTAACATGGTTGGACCAAAAGAAGGTGGACCATAAATTTTTTATAACTTTTGATCTCAGTATCATTACGGTGCACCAGACCGAGTATCATGAACCGAATTAGCATAAGATCTCAAGGACAAGTTCATTTGAAGTGGAGGGGACTGATGTAGAGCAGGTCGTGGACACTTTCATATCCAAGATAGATTAGAGAAGGCCCGATCAGAAGCAGAAGTCATCAAGACCGCCAGAACCTTAAAGTAGGCATATCTCGCAAATTGGAATGAGTTACTCAACATACCATATATACGATTTTGGGGTAGGACGAGCTACATTAGCCAACCAACCCGACGTAGCCGGGTTGCCCACACCGAATTTGCCAGATTCCATCATATCGACGGCCGAATTCCATATTTAATTCCGTTTTTACTATTTATAATAAGTTTTAGTTTGATTATAACTCTTCATCCGTTGGGCTCTAGGAGTTGTGTCCAACATGAAAAGTGGTTAGAATAGTTAGGAGAATAACGTGGTTAAGCCACATAGTACACTTACTATAAAAGTAAATTTACTATTTATAGTAAGTTACGAATTTTATGGAGTTTTAGTTATAGTTTGCTTCTGATTTCTCTCCTTGATATCCCTATTTATAAGGTTGTGAACTCGTTTATTTCATTCATCAATCAATTTATTCAACAATTTTCTTTCATATATCTTAAAATTATTTCATTCGTGAAGCATCCCTTTCGCACTTCCCTAGCATCGAAAAATGAAAAATGTTGTGGATACTAGCAAGTTGTAGAGGTAACATGAGCCATTAAGCGACTTCTCCAATTCGCTCATACACCTCAAAAAGTCCAATATAGCGAGGTGCAAACTTTCCCTTCTTTCCGAAGCGCATAAGTCCTTTCAAAGGAGAGACTTTCATAAATATGTGGTCTCGTACAAAGAACTCCAAATCGAACCTTATGTTATTTGCATAACTCTTATATCGGTTTTGTGCAGCTTCGAGGTGCTTCCATATAATTTCTATCTGTTTGATGGCCTCATGAACAATATCTGGCTTAATCGATCTCTTTTCACCAACTTATGTCCTACAATGAAGCGCGCACATCATTAACTTTCACATAAAGCTTCGTATGGTGCCATCCTTATGCTTGTCTAATAACATTGTTGTAGGTAAACTCAGTGAAATGCATATTATGTACAAGTCTCCTTAAAATCAAGAATGCATGCACGCAACATATCTTCTAGTATTTGATTCACCCGTTCTGCATGTTCATTGGATTATAGATGGTAAGTTGTATATATACTATTGTTCTATATTTTAATAGTTACAGTGTAACTGAGATCTTTTAGCCACTCATCCCATGGGTGTGTACAATTTAATAGACAAAGCTAGCTACTTTTTCAAATCATCCAATTTTTATTTTTTTTGGTGCACATTGTGGATAAAAAGAAAGAAAGAAAGAAATAATAATAATAATAATAATAATAATAATAAACGACGTCCTCTAATGTTTGCTAGTTCTTCGTGATGACAAGACCCACCCATCTTGCATTTCATTGCCATGTGGAATAAGTGTGGAATAAAGTAATAATGAAACTTTAGCTGTTTGTTATAATCTATGAACTTGGTATGCAAAGGAGAAATGAGGACACTCAATAGACAAGTCAGAAAGAAGTAAAAAAGTATGTGGGACCTTTTGCCTGACTAAATGGTATCATTTGCTTGACCCGCTGAGGGTTGTTGCCTGCTTGACCGGGTGGGATGAGTGATATTCAAGACCTTAGAATGAATGAACATTGATTGTAGACCATTCTCAATTTCTCCTAACCGTCGTATAATTTTAGACAGCTTTCACCAACAAACTTTGGTAATCAAGAGGCATCATCATCATGATCTGATCGTGTGTAAAGCAATGATGTCCATCATTTTCATTTTTTGGAAAATAGCTAAAATCTTATGGTGATGTTGAGATTTTTACGCTAGCATTTAAGAGAGCATTTGGAAATTATATCATGTTGGGCCCACATTTAGCGGCCACTAGCAAAGTCATGCAGGCCACTTTAGGGATTCCTGTAGCCCTGAGCTCTGTGGGGTCCACATTATTATATGTGTTATATCTATTCCGTTGATCCATTTCTTCATCCCATTTTAGAATATTATAAAAAACATGAAGCAGAACCAAAGCTCAAGTGGACCACAATGCAGAAGAAAAGTGGATATTGAATGCTCACCATTAAAAACTTTTCTGCAGGCGGCAGAAATTTTGGATAAGCTGATATTTATGTTTTCCTTTCATCCATCTAGGATTCACCTTATGAACAGTTTAGCAATTTTATCCGTCGAAATTGATTTATTGGGTAAACTTGAATACAAAAATTTAATTAGTAATTTTGCATCTAAAAAGTCAAGAAGCAAATTTATGGTTTAATTTTAAATTTATTATTATTATTATTATTATTATTTAATAATAATAATAGAAAAAAAAAACTAAAAACTAAGGTCCCCAAGAATGTTGAGCCGCCCCTAGGTCGGTGGATTCCTATCCGTGCGGCCTGCTGTGATGTATGTGCCTTACATTCATGCTTTCGATAACTCTTCACATCTCACTCAGGGCATGTCCAAAACATGAAGCATATATAATTTTCAAGTGGAACGCACCAAGGCAAACAGTGGTCATTTAACAGCCACCATTAAAAACTTTCTAAGGCCCATTTGACCATCTAACCTGTTAATAAGATCACGCTGGTCTCGATGAAATGGAAAAACAAATATCAGCTTGATCCAAAACTTTTGCGGCCCACAAGATTTTTAATGATCAATAACTACTGTTCCTGTGTTGTGGTCCACCTGAAATTTTCATCTGCTTCAATTTTGGGACCATCCCTAAAATAAGCCAGAAAACCAGATGGACGGCCCCACGGTCAGGATCGCACCCACACACTGGTTCTCGGGTCGCAGCTGCCCATCCGCAACGCTCTCTTCCTTTGATTACTCGAGCCTGTTACGAGCTCGGGACATGCGCTGAGGGGCCGCCCTCATGTATAGATTTTATCTACATCTTTTATCCATTTTTCCGTATTATTTTAGATTATTAGCCTAAATATAAGTCATCCAAAGCTTAAGTGGACCACACCATAGGGAAGCAGACGTGCTAAGGACGCCCACCATTGAAACCATCTTAGCCCACCGTGTTGTTTATTTGCCATCCAACATGTTGACATGGTCAAATACACATGGATGAAGTGAAAACCAAATATCATCTTGATCCAAAACTTCTGTGGTCCCCAACAAATTTTCAACGGTAGTAATTTAATCCCTACTCTGTGGTCCACTTGATCCTTGGATCTGTCTTATTTTTTTTTTCACAATTTAGATTGATATTCAAAAATGAATGGACGGTGTGGATGAAGTTAATACATCATAGAGGCCGCTCGAAGCCCAGCCAGTCTCGAGATCGTAACAGGTGAGGGTAGTACCTAGTCGGCTTCCAGAACAGGCGGGGGTCTCCCATATTTCATACGTGTGAGTCGATAGTAAAAGCTCTTTACTTTGGCTATAAATAGACCCCGCGCTTTCTCTTCCTACACATCCCAAATCCTGATAACCAATGGCTCTCCTCTCTTCTATAAACCCATCGTTTCTTATCCTCTTCCTTCTCCCTTCTTTTGTATTTGCAACCCAACAATGCAACCATCATCACTTCTCTACTTTGCTTGTCACGCCCCAGACTCATTAGTCGGACTCACAAGGAACCCGATGGCCGGTTCTGGCCGCAATAGCCTCCGTAGTACCCCATTCTCGGCTCCTGAGGTAGGGTCCGATTCTGAGATTATATAAGGAGGATTTTCATAACAATATAATCATTTCCAACACGATCATACCCAAGATCACAGCAAGTATATCTGAAAATAACAAGGCACGCATCACAAAATCCACTAAGAATTTGAACTTTTACAAGAATCCATAAGGTCCAAAAGGACATACATAAGATAATAGGAGAAGGGAAGAAAAGTCAGCAACACCGGAGTTCTCAAGCTCAACTCTACTCCATCTCCGCCACTACGACGCCTTCCTAGAATCTCCTACACGCATCAATCGTGCATAAGCTTATAGAAGCTTAGAGGGTGCTGAAGGTGTGTGATAATAGTGCACAGAAGAATAATATGAGATATAGGAAAGAAACATGATCAAAGCCAACACCACTAGCCTTATCAGGGCTGTCATGAATGCAAGAAGCTATACCAAGACAGTACAATAATGCAGGAAGCCAAACCAAGGCTATATATTGCAATGAGTACTGGGCGCCATACCAAGGCGATGCAATATGAGGCTTACACAGCCGATGCAAATGCAATGCGAAGTAATGTCGGTGCTCATATCCAATCCACATATCAAGTACATTTTCATAATAAGAAAATCACCGGGGTCCATTACACTGTTGGAATGGCTGCCGCTCTACTGACCGCGCACAGTCAAACGAGCGTAAGACACCTCACTACCCTGCCTGAGGACAGCCAATCACCAGCAAAGCCTGAAGGTAGCGAACTCATTTACGAGCTGGTTAGACTCAGCCTAACAATGCCTCCTTACATCAGGCGAGTAAGGCCATACCCCTATCCAATCGACTACACGACAGTGGGAGTCGCGGCATAACGGTATAAGGCCCTCGTACGCTCATAGTTTCCACTCGGTCACGGTGTTGGAGCAGATCCTTGGTACCATGGAAGTTTTGAGAATTTCACCCATGGGCATCCTATGCACCCTATATACTCAGATAACATTTTCGGTGTCCAATCATTGTCATCCACGATGTAACTGTGGATGGTACAGCCCAGATGAAGCAAGGGCGGTAATTGTCCATATGCTTTGCAATGCCATATGCATGAATCATAAAATCAACCAGTCATCAATTCCAAGCATTCAATCGTGCTCAAGAGTAAATACTACGTCCCTCGGAGAAGGTAACATGTAATGCCCAATGGCACAATATGACTAAATACACAATGTCAACCAAGCATACAATGATGTACTTGGGTTGTGAGGATGAATTTAATCACACTATATAGCGATATACAATGTATATTACATTGCTCCTATCCAAGAAGGAACCAAGACTAGGTACTTAGACAATATCCTTAAGGAATTCAACTTCTAGTGGGGGCCCATTTACCTGGAGTAGCCCATGAGACTAAGTATAAAAGGTACGAGTCTAAGTAATATAGAAATGAGCCTAGCAAGAGTCCAAGATGAGTATCCAATCACTCTTAAATACAACCAGGCCTAGAGGGGTCCATAATGGAGACATTTAACCACCATTCCCCAAAAAGGCATATCAACCATGAATTATATGGATAGAAAGCCCAAGGCCTACATTTAAGATAAAAATAAAGGTAACTACATACATATATTCCCCATAATAGGTCATAAAAAGATATAATACCACTTTTAACAACATGGGCTCCAAGAGGGGAATTAAGGCCCAAGACTCAATTCCCAATGGCCATAGAATCCATGCATTAAGTTGGACTTGGTGGGTAGCCCGCGTACACAATAAACAGTCTAAAAAATAAGTTTGAGTTTGGATGAAATGGGCCCCACTACATCAACCCAATAACTAGCAATTTAAGTGGGCAACCAAGGGCCCAATACTATCCTTATCTCAGCCCACAAGTCCATCAAAATGGTGGAAGTCGGCCCAATATATGGCTGGGCCAAGCTGGGACGTCCCAACCCACTCTGGGCTCATGGGATGCCCCAAAATCTGATCTACAATGGGGTCCTCATGTTATCACTAAAGGTGACCTAAAAGAATGAAGTGATTAAGTTCAGAGATCATAAGAAAACATAAGCATGCAACACGTACACAAGTTCTCAATATGGTGGGCCCCACAACCAAATAAAGTTTTAACCATAAAATTGTACATGTAAGGCCCTTTGATAAACTTTTGCCCTGTTTGACTTCCTGGACCTGCTACGGTCTAGAAATTAGTTAAATATGTGGAAATAATCTCATGAAGGTCAACTATACTAATTGAGGGACCCCACTAGATGGAGAGTGTATATATATCATGAAAAGATCAAGTGGGCCTGCTACTGGATTGTGAGTCCAGTAGTAATCCAAGGCAGAGAGTGCTTCCATGATCGGGCAATCCAAGGCTTGAATGGCCTGGACCAACATAGGTTGAGGTAGGCTCCACATATATCCATATTTAGCCTCAAATAAATGGCTTAGGTTCTATCTTGGACATTTAACCATCCATAGGGAAACCCATGGGCCTACCTTAGAATCACCCAGGAGGACATCCAACCTCAACTGGTTTCCAAGAGGTAGCCCATCACTACTCGAGCATGAAATAAGGCCCAAGGCCTAAGCAATGAATGACCTAATAGGCTATACACAAAGCCCAACTCATAGGCAATATGGTGGGCCCTCAAGTAAGGTTTGGGCCCAACCATAAAGGTCATAAACCCACATATTGTGGTGGGCCTCATAGGTAGCCCAATAGTTCAACCATGTGGGCAATTTCACATTTAATACAATTGAGTTGGGCCTCACTTCCTAGCCCAAGCACAGGGTTAATTTTGGTGGGCAGTCAAGGGCCCAACTACTCGCATATTATAGCTCATAAACCCATCATAATAGGTAGAAGAGTATAGGCCCAAAGGTTGATGGGCCTCCTTAGAAGGACCTAGTCCAAAAGAAAAAGGTTAAGGAACTAGCAATTATCCATATACAATGATCCAATAAAATCCATCTTGGGTGGGCCTCACATGGGCCCTAATTAAACACAAAAATACTAAAGGAATATGGAAAGATAGCTGATTAATCCATCCTCAAATCTGGGGGCTATGCTGCCCCAGAATAACTCTTATGGGTACCAATAATGGGCCCATTGCCAAATTCCAACCCACCCATTTTCTGTGTTGGTTGGAATCCAACAATAAAATTGTTTTACAGTATATTTAATCCCGGATGGCCCACACACATCACTGTGGGTCCCACCAGATGATAAGGGGATATACAACACTTACTTCAAGTGGGCCATGCCGTTGGAATGCAGGCCCAACAGCCCAAGGTAGGGGTGTCCCATGATGGGTAGTCCTACGGGCCTGGGTATTTGGCCAAAAACTGACCCAGATTTACAGGCCATACCATGGACAGTATAGGGGCCTGATGACCCTGAAACTTTGCAGGATGGTCCTTCCATGGGTGGTCCACACCTCCACAAAATTTTAGGATTTTGGTACAACTAGAAGTATTTTAATTAATTTAAATAAAACAGACTATCCAAAAAATCTGGTTCATCTGGACGTCCCAACGTGGTGGGCCAGTCCAGCCCTCACTACGGTGTGCACGGGTGTCCATTGGCCCCAAAAGTTTGTAGGTGGGTCCTATCATGGGTGGGTCACTTCCTTGTAAAGTTTCATGATTTTTGGATACTCATAAGTATTTTAATAAATTTCGCAGTTACAATCTGTCCAAGGTGAAATGTTGCTGGAAATATAACTGTCCTGAATTTGGGCCATCCAAATGGGTGGGTTCTGGGCCTCCAAAATTCTTGAAATTTGGACCCAAGGTCCCTCATCAAGCCTACAACAAGGTGGGGTCTAGAAAGATGACTCACCTTCTGAGAAAATAGTTTTAAAATTTTATTTTTATGGGACTATGCTGCTGGACTGCACAACAGAAATTTCTGGCAGTCCACTATGTTAGTCCACCCTTTTGGATGCCCAAATGGGGTCCATTGGGGCTGAAATTTGGTATGGTTGTAGGTGGGTCATGCGGATACAAGAATCACGTATTAATTTGTATCAATCATCCCACCAAATTTCCAGAAATCAGGCCCTAAGGTGGCCCAAAAATCTATCCAGACAGTTTCTGAACAGCAACATTACATTGGAATAAAATAATTTTAATCAGTAATTAAAATGAGATTTAATTCCAGAAAATTAGAGGATGGAACACCCTAGTGGGCCCCACAAATATCCAGACCATTGTACCATACAAAACACCTTTGCATGTGCCCCAATTAGTTAGATTTTGGGGCCACATGTCATAGGATGGGATGTCATGGGCGTCCTCTCCTTTTTTGGTGGCTGGATTTTTGTTGGCCCACAAGGTGGGCCACACACCATGATCAGAGATGGAAATAAGGGAAAAGAAGAGAAGGAAGGTAAATCAGGCCATAGGGAAGGGCTCCGCCACTATTGAGCCCTCCCAAGAAAATCCAACCACACATCATACACCAATATACATCTACAATATGAATCTCATACATGCATGACTAAAAATTAAAATGGATGGTGGGGATGTCATTCCCACCATGATCCTAAGGTCTAGATAACCTCATCATGCAAGGAAATCCAAGGATCCACCATGATGGGGTCCATAAAGGAAAGCCCCATGCATGGGACATGCATGCATGAGGTGGGCCATTTGGCCACACCTATGGGGACGTGTGGGATCTCCACCATTGATTGGTGGGTCCTACACTCCCTCCACTATAGAAATCAGATTTACCACATAAGGAAGCACCCACCTAGATCAACCTTGAAACTTACATCACCATCTTCTAGAGGTCCAAGCAACATGGATCAATGGCTAAGATCAAGTAAGAAGGGGTGGATGAGGAGGTATTTTAGGGAGAAGGGCCTGGAATGGAGGGAAGATGGGCTCGAGAAATGGAGAGAAGTTACTATGGAAGAAGAGAAGAGAGAGAGAAATGAGAGGGAAAGAGAGAGAAAAAAGCTTTTAAGGGAAGTAATCATTACCCCTCTTACCTAAGGTAGAGAAAGTGATGATTGTATTAGGGAGATACAAAAAGGTTGTAGGATAGTAGCCTTTTAGAAATTTTAGCCTAAGGTGACATCATGTGCATGAAAAAATGTGTAAACCATGGTGGGGTCCATAAATCATGTAATCAATGGCCCATATCGATCGATGCTCATAACTTGAGATGTACATATCGAATTAACGCACGGGATGCGGCGTTGGAACCGCGGCGCCGATACGGATAAGATGGCATGGGTCTTGGGCCGATCTAAGTTGGGTCAATGTGGCCGAACTCGAGAAAGACTGTAAACGCTAACCGAAAGTCGCAGGTCGTCGGAATTCGAACGGTTGGACCGCAGGACCAAGATGAATGGAATGCATACTCACACACACATGCACACATGCGAACTCAGGTCGGGTCTCACAATCCTCCCCACCAACAAAGAAATTTTGTCCTAAAAATTGACAAAACCAGAGCAACAAAATTGCATAAACATCATATATATATATATCTCAATTATCAACCACAAGAAAAGGCAATACAAGTAGTACAAGCAATCAATCATCTAATAAATGAGGATAACGCTCTCTAATCTCGGCCTCGCGTTCTCAAGACGCCTCGGCCTCCGAATGATAACCCCATTGCACCTTCACCAAGGGAATGACCTTAGTCCTGAGGACCTGCTCCTTCCGATCAAGAATGCGAATCTGCTGCTCAATGTAAGAAGCATCCTCATGGACCTCGAGTGGCTGTTAATCAATCACAGGGATAGTATTCGACCCACATTTTCACAACATAGAAATATGGAATACGTTGTGGATCGCGGACAACTCAGGAGGTAAGGCAAGCCTATAGGCCACAATGCCCAAGCGCTCGGTAATCTTAAAAGGTCTAATAAATCTCGGGGCAAGCTTGCCCTTCACACCAAAGCGAACCACACCTTTCATAGGTAAGACCTTGAGATATACCATGTCCCTGACTGCGAACTCGAGGGGTCGACGCCGACGATCAGTATAACTCTTCTGTCAGCTCTGAACTGTGCACATCCTATGCCTGATAACATTAATAGCCTCTGATGTCTGCAGCACAAGCTCGGGACCTAAGAGACGACGCTCTCCTACCTCGTTCCAATAACAAGGAGATCTGCACGGTCTGCCATAAAGTGCTTCAAAAGGAGCCATGCCGATAGTCGTTTGATAGATGTTGTTGTACATGAATGTGGGATGCATTGTATGATTTGATTGCTATTTATAATAAACCTAAACTTGAAAACCCAAATCCTAATCTCAACTCCTTAGCATAAACCTAAACTTGAAAACCCAAATCCTAATCTCAACTCCTTAGCATAAACCTAAACTTGAAAACCCAAATTAAAACCCGAACCCGAACCCGATTTCCTAAACCTAAACCTTAACCTATTCTCAATTCCCTAAACCTTAACCTATAACCTAACTTAAACCTAAACCTATAACCTAAACCTAAAACCTAAATATATTCTCAAATCCCTAAACCTAAAACCTAAATGTATTCTCAAATCCCTAAACCTAAACCCACACCTAATCCTAATCTCAACTCCCAAACCTAAACCTAAACCTAAACTTGAAAACCCAAACCTAAACCCGAACCCGAACCCGATTTCCTAAACCTAAACCTATTCTCAATTCCCTAAAGCTATAACCTTAACCTAAACCTATAACCTAAATGTATTCTCAAATCTCTAAACCTATAACCTATAACGTATAACCTAAACTTTAACCTTAACCTATTCTCAATTCCCTAAACCTAAACCTAACCTAAACCTATAACTTAAACCTATAACCTATAACCCATAACTTATAACTTAAACCTTAACCTTAACCTATTCTCAAATCTTTGTGATTTTTTGTATTTTATTTATGATGTTAAACTTATATGTATTTATGTGTGAATGAATGTCATGTTGATGGATGCAGTTTATATTTGGATGGATTTTAGGCTTAGGTTATAGGTTATAGGTTTAGGGAATTGAGGGATGTGAATGTGAATATGATGAAATATTTACATAACAGGTGTATATTGTAACATGTGTATATCAGGAATATTGTAACAGGTGTATATTGTAACATGTGTATATCAGGAATATTGTAACAGGTGTATATTGTAACATGTGTATATCAGGAATATTGTAACAGGTGTATATTGTAACATGTGTATATCAGGAATATTGTAACAAGTGTATATCAGGAATATTGAAAAAAAAAAAAGACACTTTTACCAACAAAAATTTTCGTAGGTAAAAGTATAATCCAGGTTATCTCATCCACGTTTTTACCTGCGAAAATATTTGTAGGGAAAAGTTCAGTAAATATTTTTAGCTACGAAATTATTCGTAGGTAAAAGTTTTGTATATTATGTGAAATGTTTTTACCTATGAAACAATTCGTAGGTAAGAATTCCATAAAAGTTTTTACCTACGAAAACATTCGTAGGCAAAAGTTCTGTAAATATTTTTGCCTGCGGCAACATTCGTAGATAATAGTTTTGTCATAATTTTTACCGTTTTCGTAAGTAAAACTTTTGTAAATATTTTTAGCTACGAAAATATTCGTAAGTAAAAGTTTTGTCATAATTTTTACATACGAAAAAATTCGCGGGTAAAATTTTTGTAAATATTTTTTACTACAAAAATAAGTTTTGTCATAATTTTTACCTATGAAAAAATTCGAAGGTAAAAGTTTTGTAAATCTTAGCTACGAAAATAATCGTAGGCAAAAATATTGACAATATTTTTGCCTACGAAACAAAACGTTGGTAAAAGCATTTACCTACGAAAACTATTCGTCGGCAAAAGTCTTATCTTTGCCAACAAATTTTATTTTATTTTTGTTGGTTAAAGTTTTTCCCCTCGAACTTTTAGCAACGAAATTGCCGATGAAAATTTTCGTCAGTAAAAGGTTTTGCCTACGAAAAAATTACTTTTACCTGCGAAAATTTTCGTAGGTAAAAGTGTCTTTTCTTGTTGTGTGAAGGCCAACTATACTCACTGGGGCACCCCACCAGATGGAGAGTGTGTATATATCATGAAAAGATCAAGTGGGTCTGCTACTAGATAGTTAGTCTAATAGCAACCCAAGGTAGAGAGTGCTTCCATGATCGGGCGATCCAAGACTTGAATGGCCTGGACCAACATACGTTGATGTAGGCTCCACATACATCCACATTTAGCTTCAAATAAACAGCCTAGGTTCTATGGTGGGCCCTTTAACCATCCATAGGGAAACCCGTGGGCCTACCTTAGGATCACCCAGGAGGACATCCAACCTCAACTGGTTTCCAAGAGGTAGCCCGTCACTACTCAAGCATGAAATAAGGCCCAAGGCCTAAGCAATGAATGACCTAATGGGCTATACACAAAGCCCAACTCATAGGCAATATGGTGGGCCCTCAAGCAAGGTTTGGGCCCAACCATAAAGGTCATAAACCCACATATTGTGGTGGGCCTCATAGGCAGCCCAGTAGTTCAACCATGTGGGCAATTTCACATTTAATACCAGTGAGTTGGGCCTCACTTCTTAGCCCAAGCACATGGTTAATTTTGGTGGGCAGTCAGGCGCCTAACTACTCACATATTATAGCCCATAAACCCATCACAATAGGTAGAAGAGTATAGGCTCAAAGGTTGATGGGCCTCCTTAGAAGGACCTAGTCCAAAAGAAAAAGGTTAAGGAACTAGCAATTATCCATATACAATGATCCAATAAAACCCCTCTTGGGTGGGCCTCACATGGGCCCTAATTAAACCCAAAAATACTAAAGGAATATGGAAAGATAGTTGATTAATCCATCCTTAAATCTAGTGGGCTATGCTGCCCAGAATAACTCTTATGGGTAGCAATAATGGGCCGATTGCCAAATTCTAGCCCACCCATTTTCTGGGTTGGTTGGAATCCAACAACAAAATTGTTGTATAGTATATTTAATCCCGGATGGCCCACACACATCAATATGGGTCCCACCAGATGAGAAGGGGATATATAACACTTACTTCAAGTGGGCCATGCCGTTGGAATGCAGGCCCAGCAGCCCAAGGTAGGGGCGTCTCATGGTGGGTAGTCCTACAGGCCTGGGTATTTGGCCCAAAACTGACCCAAATTTACAAGCCGCACCATGGACGGTACAGGGGCCCGATGACACTAAAAATTTGCAGGATGGTCCTTCCATGGGTGGGTTACATCTCCACAAAATTTCAGCATTTTTATACAACTATAAGTATTTTAATTAATTTAAATAAAACAGACTATCCAAAAAATCTGGTTCATCTAGACGTCCCAATGTGGTGGGCCGGTCCAGCCCTCACCACGGTGTGCATGGGGGTCCATTGGCCCAAAATATTTGTAGGTGGGTCCTACCATGGGTGAGTCACCTCTCCGTAAATTTTCATGATTTTTGAATACTCAAAAGTATTTTAATAAATTTCGAAGTTACAATCTATCCATGGTGAAATGTTGCTGGAAATATAACTGTCCTGAATTTGGGCCATCCAAATGGGTGGGTTCTGGGCCTCCAAAATTCTTAAAATTTGGATCCAAGGTACCTCATCAAGCCTAAAATAAGGTGGGACCCAGATATATGGCCCACATTCTGAACAAATATTTTAAATTTTTTTTTTTTTTAAGGGACTATGCTGCTGGACTGCACAGCAGAAATTTCTGGCAGTCCACTATGTTTTCCCAGCCTTTTGGATGCCCAAATGGGGTCCATTGGGACTGAAATTCGGTATGGTTGTAGGTGGGTAATGCAGCTACAAGAATCACATATTAATTTGTATCAATCTTTCCACTAAATATTCAAAAATTAGGCCCCAAGGTGGCCCAACAATCTATCCAAACAGTTTCTGGACAGCAACATTACATTGGAATAAAATAATTTTAATTAGTAATTAAAATGGGATTTAATCCCAAAAAATTTGAGGATGGACCACATAGTGGGCCCCATAAATATCCAGACCATTCTACTATACAAAACGCCTTTGCATGTGCCCCAATTAGTTGGATTTTGGGGCCACATTTCATAGGATGGGATGTCATGGACGTCCTCTCCTTTTTCGGTGGCTGGATTTTTGTTGGCCCACAAGGTGGGCCACACACCATGATCAGGGATAGAAATAAGGGAAAAGAAGAGAAGGAAGGGAAGTTCAGCCATAGGGAAGAGCTCCGCCATTATTGAGCCCTCCCAAGAAAATCCAACCACACATCATACACCAATATACATCTACACTATGAATCTTATACATGCATGACTAAAAATTAAAATAGATGGTGGGGATGCCATTCCCACCAGGATCCTAAGGTCTAGATGACCTCATCATGCAAGGAAATCCAAGGATCCACCATGATGGGGTCTATAAAGGAAAGCCCCATGCATGGGACATGCATGCATGAGGTGGGCCATTTGGCCACACCTATGGGGACGTGTGGGATCTCCCGCATTAATTGGTGGGTCCTACACTCCCCTCAAGAATAATAATAATAATAAAATCTCCACTACAGAAATCAGATTTACCACATAAAGAAGCACCCACCTAGATCAACCTTGAAACTTACATCACCATCATTTAGAGGCTCCAAGCAACATGGATCAATGACTAAGATCAAGTGAGAAGGGGCAGATGAGGAGGTATTTTAGGGAGAAGGGGCTGTAATGGAGGGAAGATGGGCTGAAGAAATGGAGGAAAGTTTCTAGGGAAGAAGAGAAGAGAGAGAGAAATGAGAGGGAAAGAGAGGGAAAAAGCTTTTAAGGGAAGTAATCATTACCTCTCTTACCTAGGGTAGAGAAAGTGATGATTGTAGTAGGGAGATACAAATAAGGTTGTAGGGTAGTAACCTTTTAGAAATTCCAACCTAGGGTGACATCATGTGCATGGAAAAATGTGTAAACCATGGTGAGGTCTACCAATCATACAATCAATGGCCCATATCGATCGATGCTCATAGCTTGAGATGTACGTTTCAGATTAACGCACGAGACACGGCTTTGGAACCGCGGTGCCGATACTGACAATATGGCATGGGTCTCAGGCCGATCCGAGTCGGGTCAACGTGACCGAACTCGAGGAAGATCGCAAATGCTAACCGAAAGTCGTGGGTCACCAGAATTCGACCGGTTGGACCGCGGGACTAAGATGAATGGAATGCATACTCACACACACACATGCACACATGCAAACTCGGGTTGGGTCTCACATTGCTCCACCTCAAAAATGGTTTTAACTTCACTAATTCCACCCTCTGTACACTTCCCTCTTGGAATTCAAACAATATCGATTGCTGCTCTTGGGAAGGCATCACATGTGATGGAGCCACTGGTCACGTGATCAACCTCGATCTCAGTAGCCACTATATCTCCGGTCAGATTGATTCTGAAAGTTTCTTTCGTCTTTGGAGTCTGCGGAAGCTTAACCTCGCTTGCAATGAGTTTGATGGCTCTACAATCCCTTTTGGTTTTGAGTAGCTCACCAGTTTAACTCATCTCAACCTCTCTAATTTGAGGTTTTATGGCCAAATCCCGCTGGAAATCTCCCGCTTGAACACTTTGGTTTCTCTCGATCTATCTTACAATCGATATTTTGATGGTCCGTACATTGAAAACCTGAAACTCAAAAACCCAGGCATGGGGGCACTCGTCCAAAACCTGTCGAGTCTGAGAGAACTCTATCTCGACAGGGTGGACATCTCAGCGCTAGGTAGTGAGTTGGGCCGGGCCTTATTCTTGCCGCTCCCTCGTCTTCGCAAGTTGAGCCTACAAGATTGTGGTCTTTCAGACTCCATCTATTCTTCCATTTCATAGCTCCATTTTTTATTTGAACTCGACCTCAGCTTTAATGATGTCTCATCTGCAGTGCCCAGCTTCACTGGGAGGCTCCGCAAGTTGATATTAAAAGATTATGGTCATTCAGGTTCAATTCATTCTCCCCTTTCACAGCTCCATTTCTTATCTGAACTCGACCTCAGCTTTAACAATCTCT
The DNA here is from genome assembly GCA_030180095.1 of Magnolia changhungtana. Classification (NCBI taxonomy): domain Eukaryota; kingdom Viridiplantae; phylum Streptophyta; class Magnoliopsida; order Magnoliales; family Magnoliaceae; genus Magnolia; species Magnolia changhungtana. The sequence goes on along the minus strand of JASAUF010000070.1, from coordinate 364,136 downwards.
CCTCTACATTGCCCATCTTCCCAAGGAGACTCCGTAGGTTGATCTTAAAAGATTGTGGTCTTTCAGGCTCCATCCGTTCTTCCCTTTCATAGCTCCATTTGTTTTCTGAACTCGACCTCAGTGACAACACTCTCTCCTCTGTAGTGCCCGATGTCATAGGGAACTTCTCTTCCTTGACATCACTCCGCCTTGAAGGTTGTGAATTGTATGGAAAATTTCCCGAGAGTATTTTCTAGCTGCCAACCCTTCAATTCCTTGACATTTCAAACAATCCACTTCTAACCGTCTATTTGCTAGAATTCCCTTAAAACAATACTCTACAACAATTGATCCTGTCAAGCACGGGATTTTCAGGAAAGTTACCAGATTCGCTCAATAATCTCTTCTTCTTGACTCGATTAGACCTCAGTAGTTGCAACTTGTCTCGATCATTTCCATCCTCACTTTGTAACCTTACCAAATGCAGTACTTGGATCTTTCAAACAACGGATTGTACGGCCCAATTCCTTCCTGTGGAAACCAACTTCAGAATCTCCAAGAGATCATGTTATGGAATAATTTGCTTAATGGGACTATTTCGTCATCTTTGTTTTCCATCCAATCATTACAAATGTTAGGTCTCTCAATTAATCAATTCAGCGGTCGACTTGGCGAGTTCCACAATGCCTCTTCTTCACAGCTGTAGATCATCTATTTGCAGGACAACAACTTGTAGGGGATGATACCAAGATCTATCTTCCAACTTAAAAGGGTTCAAGTAGTTGATGTTTCTTCCAACAATTTCAGTGGTGTTGTGCAGATAGGTTTATTTCAAAACCTCAAAAAACTTTACAATCTGGAACTTTCATATAACAACCTGTCAGTCCAGGATGGTGGTGTTAATTCTACATTTGTTTCCACCCCCCCCCCCCCCCCCCCCCACCCCCCCCCCGTTGAGTTGTTGGGCTTGCGATCTTGTAACATTAGCACATTTCCAAATTTCTTGAGAAATCAAGAACGGTTGGCGGTATTGGACCTTTCTAACAATAAAATGAGTGGTGAAATACCGAAATGTATATGGGAGGTTGGGAATGGGACTTTAAGCTCTTTAAATCTTTCTCACAATGCTCTGCAGGGAATAAAATCACCATCTCCCCATCTTTTATCAAGTGCCTTGCTTTATCTTGAGCTTAGCTCCAACATACTTAAAGGCTCACTTCCCATTCCATCACCGTCCATTGTTTTCTTTTCAGTTTCAAACAATAGCCTCGTTGGAGAAATCCTTCTATCAGTTTGCAATGCAATGTTCCTAATAGTCCTTGATTTATCTGACAATCGCTTCAGTGGTCAGATTCCACCGTGTTTGCGTGAGATTGGCGATGCCCTTATTGTATTAAACCTTCAAGGAAATGCTTTCAATGGACCCTTGCCTCAGACATTTAAAAAGGGATGTCATATATAAACTCTTAATTTTAGTCGAAATCAATTAGAAGGCCAAATACCGAGGTCTTTAGCTAACTGCAAAATGTTGGAGCTATTAAACCTTGGAAACAATCAGATATAGGACACTTTCCCTTTATGGTTGGAAGCTTTGTCTCAATCACGCATCCTCGTCTTAAGATCCAATCAATTTCGCGGCACCGTTGGGCATCCTCTAACAAATCACTCCTTCCCATTGTTACAAATTCTCGACCTCTCTTCCAATAGCTTCGAGGGTAAGTTGCCATCAAATATGTTTAGAGCTTGAAGGCAATAATGGAAGAAAACAAATCCCAATCTACGTTCCTTGGAAAAAAGATCGATGATTCATATTATCAAAATAGAGTGTCTCTAGTCAGTAAAGGGCTGCGAACTGGTAAAGATCCTTACTGCCTTCACTGTAGTGGATCTCACAAAGAACAACTTTCACGGAGACATCTCAGAATCAATTGGAGTTATAAAGTCGCTCCATGTGCTCAATATGTCCAACAACTGTTTAACAGGATGAATTCCAACATCATTTGAGAACCTAAGGGAATTAGAGTCATTGGATCTCTCACAGAATAAATTTTCAGAAGAGATCCCTTGGCAGCTAATAGAGCTAACATTCCTTGCAGTGTTGAATCTTTCAAATAACCTCCTCATTGGAAAGATACCACAAAGTCAACAGTTTCTTACATTTAGCAACGAATCATTCAAAGAGAATTTAGGATTGTGTGGACCTCCACCGTCAAGGAAATGCGAAGATGCAAAGGATACACCACCGCCCATTCTGTCAACATTAAAATCAGAAAGGAAATACGATTGAGAATTAATGTGGATTAGATTTGGAGTTGGATATGGAGTAGGAGTGGGAATGCTTTTCTGGACTCTAGCACTTTGGAGGAATGGAAGGAGAGAATTCTATTTATTTATTGATAGAATGCTTTCCTTGATTTTTCCTTCCATGGTGTTTTCTAAATACTAATTAAAAAAGGTTTGGTTATTTCCTCCTTTTTTGTAATTTGTGTGTTTGGCTTGATCTATATGATGTATGGCAGTTGTTTCTTGTGTTTGCACCTGCCCTAGTGGTTGTAAAGAACCATTTTCATATCAATAAAATTACAGGTGGTGTGCTCCCACCTTTCTGCCAACAGAAAAATAAAAATATAAAAATAAAAATTCTTAGCTGTCTTGTTTGTTTTCACATTTTGGCCTACTTCAGCAACATGATAACCTAATTTATGAGGTGGATGATTTAATCAATGTAACCTACCTAGCTAAAAGTCTTTCTCCCCCTTCTTTCCTTCCAATAGTCTGAACAAATGTAGGCTAAGCAAACATTCAGATGAAGAAGAGAGGTGTTTTTCCTATTATATATTTTTATACTCGGTATTCATTGATGATCACACACATAGAGTTCTTTCACTTTCCCATATCTATGTACGCAGTGTGTAAGCGTAATCACTTGTTACTATGTGGAAATGATCATCTACTCCCAACGTACAATAACTTGTAGTTTTCCACTTGTGAGGGGAGACTTCGATGGTCTAACTAAGCAAAATGGGCCGTGCATTAGGTTCCAAACATATTTCATAGGCCACCATGTAAAAAACCAACCAATAAGATGATTCATGTCATCAAAACAATAACTATTTAATGGACAATCAACATCATTTATGAGAAGGTAGGCCAATTCAGCAATGAGCCTTACATTTGTTATGCCCATCATCTATTGCTTAGGGTTCTAAAGAATCAATTTTATTAGAAAATCCTAACCATCCCATCCATGGTTTGGCTATAGATAAATATTAAAAAGAAGTCCCACATATGGATGGATTAGATCATCCAATTGATCTGATTTTCATATTGTAATCCATTTTATGTTTGCTAAAACTAATAAATGCCTGGTTCAATTGATTGGACCGTGTAAATATTGCCATGCCCCAAACTCGGAAACCGGGCTTACAAAATTCTCGATCGCTGAATCCGGCGCCAACAGCCTCCACAGTATCTCATTCTTGGCTCCTGGTAGCCATATAACAGGTTCCGATCCTGGGATCCTACAAGGATGATTTTTTAGCATGAATTTATTCCGTAACATGCAAAACCATAAGCATAACCCATGAACAATAACCAAGACACCATCACAAAATTAACTATGATAAAAAATTTAAGGTATAATGCGCATAAAAGGAAAATACAATGAAAATAATAACAGAAACTCCTGAAGCTTGACCGCATGCTCCTACTCCTACTAAGCTACGGTTGCGTCCTGGCGTCACCTGCACGTATCAATTGTGCATAAGCTTATAGAAGGCTTAGAGGGTGGTGAGAGTGTGTGCGTAATATAAGCGTGCTAAGAATGCAATATCAAAGTAATGAGAATATGCTGGCGAATCCATGAATACAATCAGCCGTACCAAGGCTATGTGATGCAAGACATAAATGCTGTCGGCCATATCAAGGCTATGCAATGTAAAGCATGAATGATGTCGGTCATACAAAGGCCATGCAATGCGAGATGCAATTCAAGCATACTAATCCTCATCTGAATCCACATATCAATGCAACTCATCACTAGAGCATCAAATATCAATACAGATCTCACTCTGGACAATCACCGGGGTCTAGTACACTCTACGCCAGCTTGCCGCCCCTATCCGAGCGCACAACTGGGTAAGTGGAAGAGACCTCACTATCCACCTGCCAATATCAGGCCCAGCTCATCGATAACGGACCCATTCCTCAAGCTGGTCAAACTCAACCTAGATATTTCCCCCTCACTCAGGCAGGTAAGGTCACACCCCTTTCCAACCGACCATGACACAGTGAGAGACGCGGCCTATTGTGTACGGCCCTTGTGCACTCATGTATCCACTCGGTCTTTACATTGGAGTCATCCTCTGGTACCATCGGGTTTAGAAATTTTTACCTAGAGACATCTATGACACCCCAATGCTAGTAACAGTATTTCTGGTGTCCAATCCAGCCATCCACGATATGCTTGTAGAGGCTATGGCCCTAATGTCGCTAATGCATACAAAAATCATATCACACAAATGCAATATGCATGAATCATACTATCCAGAAATCCTGTGCATACCACGCGCTCATGTGGCAACTTCTCCTATCAAGGAGTCCTATAATAATCCGCCCAATGGCATGTGCGATGATCAATCACTCCTCATATCAAGCATACATATGATGCGCATGGGCATGGATCGTGAAGCTATACTAAGCATATTATATGATGATGATGTACACTCCTCATAACAAGGATGAGCCTAGATGGTATACTCATATCAAGAATGGGCCTAACGATCATGGGGGCCTAACGGTTTGGGTTAGCCCACTAAGGGGAGGTGAGAATGAGCCTATCAATGGGCCCTAGGGAGAGTTACAATGTGGACATTTAACCATCATCACTCTTACAATGTGGACATCAAACCATCATTGCTCCCAAGGCATGGCCCATCATAATCATCATTACATACATCATGGTGGAATCACACATCACAATGGGCCTCTTATATATCACATCGGGCCTCACACAAAGGCCTCACATACATCACATTGGACCACATACAAAGGGCCTCACGTGCATCACATTGGGCCTCACTCATGGGCCTCAAATATATCACAATGGGCCACATCCCATGGGCCTCGAATACATCACAATGGGTCACAACCCATGGGCCTCTCATACAGGCCCAATATACATCACATCAAGGTGGGATCCACACTCTATATTTTCATTTTATTATATCTACACCGTACATCTATTTTTAGAGATTATTATCGAGCATTACCTAAAAATGAATCATATCAAAAGTTCATCTGAACCATACCACAAATAGCAGTGAAGATAATGATTTCACAGTTAGCAATTCACAGGGCCACCATAACGTTTATTTTCCATCCAATCTGTTCATAAGGTCACAAAGGCCTGAGTTAAGAGGAAAAACAAATTTTGTATTGATCCAGGAATTTTGTGACCCCAAACGGTTTCAATGGTGGACGTTCAATCCTTCACTGATTTTTGCATTGTGGTCCACCTGATAGACGGTGTGGATATAGAACATATACATCAACGATGGGTCCCACTGTCCAGCCATTTGGACGGTGTGGATAAGACCCATACACATAAACGACAGAACTTGCTAACATCATTACAACAGCTATCTTGTTGTTGTAAGGTGGATGGACGGCGTGGATGAAGTCCATACGTCAGGTGGGTCACATCCAGATGGATGGACGGTAAAACATGTAAATCATGTGGGACCCGCGTCCCTGTACCGGACGGACGGAGTGGATGTAAAGCAAATACATCATGGTTGGCCCCACAGCAATGAACAACATGTGGAGAAACACATACCCTATGATCAGATCCATGAACTTGTTGATGTTAATAGCAACTAAAGCTACTGGGGCCCACCGTCCAGTAGGCTGGACGGTGTGGTTACAACGCTACATCATGGTGGGCCCCACCTGCCAAATGGATGGACGATTTGAATATAACATATACCTCATGATCCACTGAACTTGCTGACGCCAGACAACAGCTATCTGTTGCTAGCAGCAGACAGACGGTCTGGATATACAATATATACATTCAAGGTGGGTCCCACGTCGACGGATGGAGTGGATTAAAACCAATCATCATGGTGTAATCCCACTGTCCCAACAAATGGACGGTGAGGATATACAATACATACTTTAAGGGGACCCACCGTCCCTAGCAGCTGGACATGTGGATTGCCACATGTGAAGATGGGTCCCACGTCCAAGGCTTGTTGGACGGTGGCATGGATAAAACACATCTATCATGGTGGGTTTATGTGGTGGCCTACCATCGTTGGATCAAGCTGACATTTGTGTTCTCCCTCGTCCAGGCCAGTCAGCAAGGTGGGCCGCTGCTGCTAGATAGTGGGCGGCCCACTGCTGGATAGCTGGACATACAACACACATATCAAGGTGGGTCCACGAGGTGGTCCACCAAGGTTTTGGATCAGCCCATCAAACCAAGTAAAAAAGAGAGAGAACGGTGAGATGGAGGGGCCCCACCACTATGGGCCCCTCAAATACATGCTTCAATACATACATCAAGATGGGTCCCAAATAGGATTCATACCATCAATTGGTAGGCCCCACTTGGTCCATCACAAAAATCACAATTTAATCCTACAAACACCCACTAATTTCGTTCCTTCTTGGCTCATTGAAATGCTAAGCTCCTAAGCTCTCTTTTTGATGGTGGAAGATGAGGATTGAAGGGTGGAGATGGGAGATTAGGGGGATAGAAAGTGGGCCTTGATCTTTTCTCTCCTTAGAGCTTTTCTCTCATGGTAGCTTGGGATGGTAGAGAATAGAATGAGATGGAGAGAGAAGGTGATGGGATGAAAAGGATGGGAGGAATGGATGTTGTAAGAAGAATGACATGGAGGGTATGGGCTTAGTTAAATTTTGGATGAGAGAGGGATGGGTGGAGAGAGAGAGAGAGAGAGAGAGAGAGAGAGAGAGAGTTGACTTTGGGTAAGGCTTGTGTAAGAGAGGGATGGGTTGTGTACTTGACTTGTGATTGATTGATTGATGTGAAAGGTGGTAGAGATTCTCTCGTATTTCGCAACGCATGGTGTTTTCCTTGAAATAAATGCGGGCCCACAACTCCCGTCCTGGGCATCGCATCGATGCGCAAGTCACGATTAGAACCGCGGTGACGACGCGGTCGCTAGAGTACAAGTGTCGGGTCGAGTCGACCCAGATATACGGGATGCAACTTAGGGTCACACGCAAATGCTATCTACGCATCACGGGTCGCCGGAATTCGACCGGGAGGATCGTGAAAGCTTACAAAATGGTACAAACTAGGTTATGGGCCTTACAAGTATGCTACTACAATATGGAGTCATTGATGAGAATTTGTACCAAGAAAAAAAAGAGAAGCAAGGATAGATTCTTGTGCTACCATCCACATTCAAGCACTTGACATATGCATGTATGCCACCATTAATCTCAATCACATGTGCCACATGTATCAATATGCAAATCCATTGTATTTTAGGGTGCTTAACAAACACCGAACAAAATAGCTAATCAAGTTAGCATTACCTAGATAGCCTATTCAAATGGTAACATGACTTAGAGAGTTTACCTGAACACAACTTGGCTTGCATCCGAACAACCCTTTAGGAATTGGAGTTTCTCTTCTAAGGGGTTTGAGTTCGATCCATTACAAATAACTTCCTATTTTTCTATACTTGTTATATTCTAATAAATCAAATCAGTTTAATTGCATTGTTTCTCATATTGAAATCAATCATCCTTAGCTAGTCGTAACCAACAAACCACCGGGTTCGCTTGGTGGGTTAGGAATGCCCAACTAATCAATTTGTTTGGTATACTGCTCCGAGGTCACATAGCCCATGCCAGATTAATTGTATTTTGGGTCGAAGCAATGAAGGTACTTGAAGTAGGAGAAACCCATTTATGAACAAGGATTGATTTTACTAAGAATATATATATTATGTTGCTTTAATTAAGAATATAGAAAATACATAAGTTTTCTTTTCCCTTACAATCTTCTCTTCTTCTCTATACAATTGCAACAATAAAGCTTAGGTTTCATGGTATTTAAACAACCAATCATCAAAACTTTGTCACTTCTTTGACATATATAGCAATCATCTTGCAAGCCACATCACACTCAAAGAATATCCTTTCTTCTTTTCATCCCTAAGTTTCACTATGAAAGAATAAAAGAATAATCTACAATTTCTATATTCATCAATTTTTCCAACTTTCTTAGATATTATATTTTCAAGATTTTTAACTCTTTGTTTTTATTTTTTTTTAAGTTCATATTTACAATTTTAAGATCGTCTATTTTTTCTATACCTAAGATCCTCTTTAAAGAATCATTTTTTTTTTTAATCTTCTCACCTTTTTCTTTACGTTCCTTTTCCTTTCCTAGCATTCTCCAAATTAATCCCCAACTTCACCTCACTCTGGAAAATCATCTACAACCCCATTCCCTGTTTTTAAATCATATCCAAAGACCACCTCGATCACCAAAACTTTTTCAAAATCATCCCATTCGCTTCTATAATTCCTTCTCTTCATGAGCTCTTCTTCTTCCTCAATGCATCCCTTCTTTTCCAATATGTCTTTAAGTTCTCTTCATTAACTAATGAAAACAAAATTGACAAGTTCTTATTTGGAAAGGCCATGCCAACAAGGCCGTTAGAGGCAGGGAGTGATGGGCCATGTGGACATAACATCCATCGCACTACATGTGATATTAAGCATCTTCAAATTGAAGATAAACGGAAATCTCCAATCCTGAATGTTCCAAATGGTTAGAAAATCATTACATGACCTCTACTTCCTTGTTATCTACTATTTCTCCAAAAATTACAGTGCATATCTTCTTATTAGCTTAAACCAGCCCATGAAATTTGGATTGCAGTTCTTGAGATGTTCTCACAACAGTCAGAATCCCATGCAAATCCATGAGCAACAACCAAAACTATAAGCAGGGAACCACATATATCAATCAATTAATTTGGCAAAACTATGTATGCACTACAACAAAAAGGGTCTTTGTCAGCGGGCAAAAGCACTGGCAAAGGCCAAAAAAAGTGCCAACAAAGCCTTTGCTAGCACTCCGTAAGTGCCAACAAAGGGGTGCGTCCACAAATCATTTGTTGGCGCTAATCACCTTTTACCGGTGTTTTTTACCACTGTAATTTAACAGTTTGTTGCCAGCACCCATTCTGCTTTTTGCCGGTGTATTATGCTGGCCACCTGTAATAACTAAGCAAGTGCCAACAAAACTTTTTTTTTAAAAATGGCAGCAAAAGTTTGTCAAAGTGCCGCCGGTAAAAATATTTCAAAGCATGGTTTTAGTGATGGAAAAATGTCGATAAAAATCTATGCAAGCACCGGCAAAGGTCTTACAAAGATTTGAAAGGAGAGCATGGTTTTTAGGCCAGTAATTTTAATTTTTTTAATTCAATTGCAACCTGTATTTTTATAATATTTAAAACCTAAAAAATGTTGATTCCATATTCTCAAAAACATCTCATTCTCTAAGGCACGAATTTGATCCAACATATAAACAACTTGTACATGACTAACCAAATCTAAGATTCCAACCAATAGCCAAAATAGATCAGAAGACTGTTAGAGAGAGAGAGAGAGAACAAAATATAGCCGTGTTTCTTTCACTCTATACCTGCCTGATAAACATCCTGGATCATTAGCTCCCACGATTTGATTAATTAAAAAACCAAGCATTACGAGTGTCATTAACAATGCTCAATTCTCCAAAAAATGGAAATAGTCCATAGCAATTGAGTAAAAATCATCAAACAAAGATCCAAAATTGAGTTTCATAAAACGTTCAGTACATTGACTTAATATCACCAAAAAAAAAAATAAAAAAAAATAAAAAAAATCTATTGCAATGTATTATATCTTGTCATTAAAGGATTCGTCGCAAGCTAGAAAAGAGACATCTACTAGTGATTATGAAATAGGCCATATTTAGAACATCACCACCAGCACAGAACACATTTCCTTTCCCCTGCAACAACTTGAAACAGAACAATTAAAAACATGTCAGATAAAATTTTAGCAAAGAAAAAAAAGTAAAGAATTTCTAGTCATTTTCCTGACTTGACATTATGATATTAATGGTATGTGATGAAGAATTTAACCATCAAAAAATGAAAAAAACAATGAAAATTATTCATCAACATGCCCCAATAACAACAACAACTATAAAAAATGTTGTCACTCCCCAGACTCGGTAACCGGGTTCACAAGGAACCCGATAGCCGGTTCTGGCCGCAACAGCCTCCGTAGTGCCCCATTCTCGGCTCCTGAAGCAGGTTCTGATCCTGGGATCCTACAAGGAGGATTTCCATAACAGTATAATCATTACCAATACAAGCATACCCAAGATCACAACAAGTATATCTGAGAATAACAAAGGCACACATTACAATATCCACTATGAATTTGAACTTTTACAAGTATCTATAAGGTCCAAAAGGACATACATACGATAATAGAAAAGGAAAGGGAGGTCTGCAACACTGAGGACCTCAAGCTCAACTCTACTCTACGCTCTGCCGCTACGACGCCTGCCTAGAATCTCCTTCATGCATCAATCGTGCATAAGCTTATAGAAGCTTAGAGGGTGGTGTAAGTGTTGATGATGGTGTACAAAAGAATAGTAAGAGGTACAGGAAGGGAAACATACTCAATGACAATATCACTAGCCTTACTAAGCCTTATCATGAATATGATGCAATGAGTACTGGGCGCCATACCAAGGCAATACATAAAGGGGCTTATACAGCCGATGCGAATGCGATGCAAAGTAATGTTAGTGCCCATGACCAATCCATATATCAAGTACATTTCCAATCATAAGGAAATCACCGGGGTTCATTACACTGTGGCATGACTACTGCTCTACAGACCCGCATAGTCAAATGAGCGTAAGAGACCTCACTACCGCCTGTGGACAGTAAATCACCAACAAGGCTCGATGGTAGCGAACCCATTTCATAAGCTCATTAGACTCAACCTAATAATGCCCTCCCTCACAAGCGGATAAGGCCACATCCCTACCCAAACGACTACACGACAGTGGGCGTCGCAGCCTAACGGTATAAGGCCCTTGTGCGCTCATAGCTTCCACTCAGTCACGGCGTTGGGGCTGATCCTTGGTACCATGGAAGTTTTGAGAATTTCACCCATGGGCATCTTATGCACCCGGTATGCTTAAGTATCATTTTCGGTGTCCATACATCCAGTCATCCATGAATATCCTGTGGAGGCAAGGCCCTGATAATGCAAGGGCGGTATCATCATGAAATGCGATGTCAATGCATAAGTCACACATACAGATCATGTATAAGCTTCAGGTATTCATTATGCATGAGGGGAGAAACTCAATCCCTCAATGACCACCATACAATGCAGTTAATTCATACAGATGATGCATATGAGTCATAATGATGTAAGTGCGTTACCCGTAGAATATATTCCTCCTTCCCAAGGAGGGACAAGATCTAGATATATGGACATGTATTCTAAGGAGAAGTGAAGTCCTCTAGTTGGGGCCCAATACTTTGGGATGACCCACAAGCTAAGAGAGTCGAAAAGTCTTAATGGAGGAAATGGTTCTAGCCAGGTCTAAGGTGGGCCTTCAACCACCTATAAGGGTCCTATGGGCCTACCTTAGGGCCACCAAGGAGGACATCCAACCTCAACTGGGTCCCAAAAAGGTAGCTCGCTACGCATATAAGGTCTAAGGCCCAAGCATTGCATGGCCTAATGGGCTATACACAAAGCCTAACTCATAGGCAATATGGTGGGCCCTCAAGCAAGGTTTGGGCCCTACCATAAAGGTCATAACCCATATATTGTGGTGGGCCTCATGGGTAGCCCAATATTTTAACCATGTGGGCAATTTCACACTTAATACTAGTGAGTTGGGCCTCACTTCTTAGCCCAAGTACAGGGTTAATTTGGTGGCCAACCAAAGGGCCCAACTACTTGCATATTATGGCCCATAAACCCATCACAATAGGTAGAAGAGTATAGGCCCAAAGGTCAATGGGCCTATCTAGAAAGTTTCAATCCAAAAGGCCTAAGGAACTAGCAATTAACCTCATATAATGATCCAATAAAAACACAACTTGGGTGGGCCTCAAATGAGCACTAATTAAACTCAAAAATACTGAAGGAAAATGGGTAGATAACTAATTAAATCATCCTCAAATTTGGTGGGTCATGTTGCCCCAAAACAAACATTTATGGGCAGCAACATTGGGCCCATTTCTAAATTTCCAGCCCACCCGCTTTTTGGGTTTGTTGGAGTCCAGCAATTTAAATTATTTTATAGTATATTTAATTTCTGATGCCCACACACACCACAGTGGGTCCCACCAGATGAGAGGGAGATGTATAACACATATTTCAAGTGGGCAATGCCGCCGGGAAGCAGGCCCAGCGGCCCAAGGTACGGACGTCCCAAGGGTGGGACAGCCCAAGGCTATGGACGGCCTGGCCCCTTACATTAAGGTGGACTCCTCACATCCCAAGTTGACCCTACATGGGACGTCCACCTAGGGTGGACCACACACACTCATGGGCCCCACAAAATGGAATGACGGAATGGAGGAAAAACATACATCATGGTGGGCCCAACCAAAGGCGGTCACCCCATGGTGGGCGTCCACCAGCTGGACATCCATCATGGACCGTTGGTCTAGCCACATGGGCCCACAATCATGGCCCCAAGGGCCTCTGTAACACCTTAAGATGGGCCCCACAGACATGCATAAAGGCTCAAATGGGCTGGGCCCGATAAGATCCATAGTTTGTAAAGAAGATAGCAAGGTTAGAATAAAAATCTGAAACATACATGTTGTTGTCCTGAATTTGGGCCATCCTAATGGGTTGGTTATGGTCCTCCAAAATTCTTGAAATTTGGACCGAAGGTCTCTCATCCAGCCTACAACAAGGTGGGACCCATAAAGATGGCCCACCATCTGAGAAAGTATTTTTAAATTTTAGTTTTTAAGGGATTATGTTGCTAGACTGTACAGCAGAAATTTCCGGTAGTTCACTATGTTGGCCCATCCTTTTGGATGCCCAAATGGGGTCCGTTATAGATGAAATTTGTTATGATTGTAGGTGGGTCATGTATCTACAAGAATCATATATTAATTAGTATCAATCTTCCCACCAAATAACCAGAAATCAGGCCCCAAGGTGGCCCAAAAATCTGTCCAGACAGTTTCTGGATAGCAACAATAGATTGGAAAGAAATAATTATAAACAATAATAAAAATGGGATTTAATCCCAGAAAATTAGAGAATGGACCACCCTAGTGGGCCCCACAATTATCCAGACCATCCCACCATCCAAAATACCTTTGCATGTGCCCTAATTAGTTAGATTTTAGGGCCACACGTCATATGGTGGAATGCCATGGGCGTCGTCCCCTTTTTGGGTGGCTAGATTTTTGTTGGCCCACAAGGTGGGCCACACACCATGATCAGAGAATGAAAATAAGGGAAAGGAAAGAAAGAAGGGCAATCTAGCCATAGGGAAAGGGCTCCGTCACTATTGAGCCCTTTCAAGAACAATCTAACCACACATCATACATAGATCTATATCTACAACATGGATCTTACACATGCATGGCTTATGATCAAAATGTATGGTGGGGATGTCATCCCCACCATGATTATAAGGTCTAGATGACCCAAACATGATATGCTATGAGAGGAAACTACCATGATAGGGCCTATAGAGAAAGGCCCCATGCATGGATCATGAATGCATAAGGTGAGACATTAGGCCACAACTATGGGATTGTGTGGGATCTCCACCATGGTTTGGTGGATCCCACACCTCCTTCATGAATGAAATAAAACATCTAAGCCACGGAAATCAGATGTCTACATTTAGAGGAGCACCCACTTTTAAATACGCCTTCAAACTCCAAGATCTAGGTTCATAGCTTCAAGGGGAAGGTGATTGAAGGTTGTAGATGGGGTTTTGATGGCTAGATGGTGGAGGAAAGGAGAAAGAAGGTGCTGGAATGGGGAGAGGGGGCTGGACATTTTTTACAATGGGAGAGGAAATGAGAGAATGAGAGGAAGAGAGAGAGAAGGGAGGTGTGTATATCTATACACTCATTGCTCTCTTGGCTAGGGAAGAGCAAAAGCAAAGTCATGATGGCCATGTAAGAGACTTGGGAAGAAAAACAAATGATGGCTTTCTTGGTTAGAGGAGGTAATGATGGGTTTTTGGAAGAAATCTCATAATGACTAGCTAGAGTCTAGGTAAGCTAGTAGTTTTATGGGAGAAAGTGCTCATATGGTGGGCCCCACCTTGAAAAACGTGCACACCCTACAGGTGGGGTCCACAATCATGATCAAAGGTAAAAAATGCACGAGTTGATATCTTAAGATGCGCATGTCGGAATCATGCATGAGACGCAACTTTGGAACCGTGACGACGATGCAGACACAATGACATAGGTCTCGGGTCGATCCGAGTCGGGTCTACGTGACCAAATTCATTGATGACCGTAAACACTACCCGAAGCTCGCGGATCGCCGAAATTTGATCGGTAAGACTGCGGGACCAAAATGAATGAGATGCATACTCATACACACACATGCACACATGCGAACTCAGGTTGGGTCTCACAATCCTCCCCACTAACAAAGAAATTTCGTCCTCAAAATTGACAAAATCGAAATAATAAAAATGCATAAACATCATATATATATATATATATCTCAATCATCAATCATAAGAGAAGGCAATACAAGCAATACAAGCAATCAATCATCGAACAAATGGGGATAACGCTCTCTAATCTCGACCTCGCGCTCCCAGGACGCATCGGCCTCTGAATGATGACCCCATTGCACCTTCACTAAGGGAATGACCTTGGTCCTGAGGACCTGTTCATTCCAATCTAGAATATGAATTAGCTGCTCAATGTAAGAAGCATCCTCACAGACCTCAAGTGACTACCAATCAATCATAGGAATAGTGTCCGACCCACACTTCCGCAACATAGAAACATAGAACACGTCTTGGATCGTGGACAACTAAGGAGGTAAGGTAACCCTATAGGCCACAGCGCCCAAGCGATCGGTAATCTCAAAAGGTCCAATAAATCTCTGGGTGAGCTTGCCCTTCACACCAAATCGAACCACGCCATTCATAGGCGAGACCTTGAGATATACCATGTCCCCGACTGTGAAATCGAGGGGTCGATGCCGACGATCAGCAAAACTCTTCTGCCGGCTCTAAGCTGTGTGCATCCTCTGCCTAATAACATTAATAGCCTCTGATGTCTGTTGCACAAGCTCGGGACCTAAGAGATGACACTCTCCAACCTCGGTCCAACAACTAGGAGATCTTCACGATTTGCAATAAAGTGCCTCAAAAGGAGCAATGTCGATAGTTGCCTGATAGTTGTTGTTGTACGTGAACTCAGCGAGGCGCATATGCTCATCCCAACTGCCCACAAAGTCGATCACACAATCTCTGAGCATATCCTCAAGGATCTGGTTAACCCTTTCAGTCTGCCCATCCGTCTGCAGATGATAAGCGGTGCTTAGACGCAAAGCGACCCCCAACGCCTGTTGGAAACTCCTCTAAAACTGAGACGTAAATCTGAAGTCTCGGTTGAAACAATCGAAACTGGGATGTAGTGCAGTCTCACTATCTCCTCAATGAACACCTTTGCAAGTCGATCCACAGACCAGGAAGCACGTACTGGAATGAAATGAGCCGATTTCATCAGAATATCAATGATAACCCAGATGGTATCGTGACCGCGTTAAGTCCTTAGAAAACCTATGATGAAGTCCGTCGATACGTGCTCCCGCTTCCACTCTAGAATGCTCAACGTCTGCAAGGGACCAGGGGATCTTTGGTGATCGACATTGACACCCTGACATGTGTCACACTCGGCCACAACTAGCAATCTGAGGCTTCATCCCCTCCCAAAAATACTGCCTCCTCATATCACGATACATCTTCGTGGAGCCCGGGTGAATGGTAAGTCTCGATCGGTGTGCCTCGATCTTCAAATCACGACGTAACTCTGGCACGTCTAGGACACACAATCGACCTCTGAAGCGTAATCCACCATTGGAACAAATCTTCTAGTCAGACAGCTCCACAGATGCGGCCTCTGTTCGGTACTCCTGAAGCGACTCGTTCGTCTGTTGAGCCTTGATCACCCTGGCCACCAAAGAGGGTTGAATCGACAAGCTCGAAAGCTGTACAATGGAAGTCTATAGACCGAACTCAAAGTCATACTCTGAAACATCCTCGAGCATCTGCCACTCATACACCATCATTTGTGCCACCAGGCCTTGTGGCTGACGGCTGAGCACATTCGCCATCACATTCGCCTTTCCCAGGTGGTACTGAAGATCAAAATCATAGTCCTTCAACAGCTCCATCCATCTCCTCTGACGCAGGTTCAAGTCGGACTGCGAAAATAGATACTTTAAGCTCTTATGATCCGAGAAGAGCTCGAACCTGACCTCATATAGATAATGCCTCCACACCTTCAGTGAGAAGATGACTGCAAGCTCCAAATCATGGGTGGGGTAGTTAAGCTCACGGACCTTGAGCTGGTGCAATGCGTACGCCACTGGCTTCCCGTGCTGCATCAGTACAGCACCCAAGCTAACTCTAGAGGCATCAGTGAAAACAACAAAACCCTCACTCCCATCAGGAAGAGTGAGAACAGGAGTGGACGTGAGGCGGTCATTCAATACCGTAAATACCTCCTCGCAGGCGTCACTCTAAACGAACTCAACACCCTTCCGCGTCAACCGGGTCAGCAGTGCAGCAATACGGGAGAAACCCTTGATAAATCATCGGTAATATCCACTTGACAAAGGAAGCTACGGATCTCGGACACGTTCATGGGCTGGCCCCACTGACGCACTGCATCAACCTTCGAGGGGTTCATAACGACACCCTCCCTCGTCACCACATGACCGAGGAACTTTACCTCCTCCTACCAAAACTCGCACTTCTTCGGCTTCGCATATAGCTGGTGGGCACGGAGTGTCTCTGACACAATCCACAAGTGCTTAACATGGTCCTCCTGGGTCCTCGAGTACACAAGTATATCATCAATGAATACCACTACGAACTGATCGAGGAATGGCCGGAAGACCTCGTTCATCAGCTGCATGAATAAGACGGGCGCATTGGTCAGTCCGAACGACATGACTAGGAACTCGAAGTGACCATAACGTGTTCGGAAAGCCGTCTTCAGAATGTACTTCTCTCGGACCCAAATCTGATGGTACCCGGAGTGCAAGTCTATCTTGGAAAAATACTGTGCACCCTGCAACTGATTGAACAGATCATCAATATGGGGAAGCGGGTATCGGTTCTTGATGGTGACTCTGTTAAGCTCATGATAGTCCACACAGAGCCGCAACGAACTATCCTTCTTCTTTACAAACAATACCGGGGCTCCCCAAGGGGAACTGTTGGGATGAATGAAACCTAACTCTTGAAGCTCATCCAACTGCTCCTGCAGTTCCCTCAACTCTAACGGTACCATCCGGTAGGGGGCCTTCGAGATAGGCACGGTACCGGGCACCAAAATAATTTGAAACTCGACCTGCCGATGCGGCGGCAAACCCGGGATCTCTTGGAACGCATCCGGGTACTCACAAACAACTGGCAACTGCTCAAAACATTCTACCACAGGATCCTCAACGACAGAAGCCAAGAAACTAGATAACGGCTCTCCACTGGGCTCGGCGACAAACTTGAATACTGGCAAGCCTAGAATGTGAAACGTAACTGTCCTTGTGACACTGTCTAAGACGGCACAATACTCCGCAAGCCAGTCTATACCCAGAATAACATCAAAGCGGGTCATCGACATTAACAACAGATCGACAGGAAGAAACATCTCGCTAATAACACCGGGCAAGAAGGGCAGCGACGAGTCAACACAACGGACTTCCCCATGGGAGTTGAAACGGCCAAGGCCTTAGACACGGACTCCGATGGAATACCGGTCGATCGGCAAAACTGCTCGGCCACAAAAGAGTGGGAGGCACCAGAATTAAATAAAACATGAGCAATACAGGTAGAAACAAGAAGAATACCCTCAATGACTCCGCCGGTTGATGACTGTGGGTCCTGGCCTGGCGCATGCTGTGCAGAATAAAAGTGGCCCTGAACTGGTAAGGGGACAAAATCGGAAGACTGTGGATCCTGAGTCTGTGCCTGTTGGGCTGCAATACACACTCAACCCAAGGACTGAATATATGGATATCCCCTTTGCTGGTGCCACTGCTGCTGTCTCTGCTGAGGAGGTCTGCCTGGCTACCTATGTTGCTGAGTAGGAGCCCTAGGAGTAGGAGATACAAGTCGCGCTCTCAATTGCTGCTGAGGAGGAGGTAGCTGCGGTGGCCTCTGCTGCTGAATGGGGAGAGGGCACTCACGCCTCTGATGCTCGGCCTGTCCACAGCTGAAGCAAACACCAGAAAATGGGCCTGAAGATGAAGCGATTGACGGTGCTGATGATGATGAAGAAGCTACTAACTGAGCCGCAGGATGTCGAAACTCTGATCTGCCCCTTCATCTTTGCTGACGATGCTGCCTGGAACTGCCGGCTGGTGCTCTCCTCTTCCGGTCTCCAATGGAACTCTGCTCTCTCGATCTCTGTGTCATAGCCCAGTCCTACTTATAAACCAGTCCCTGATGAACGACCTGGTCAAACGTCTCCAAACAATGCCCTACCACACGACTAGGAAGGGCAGGACGCAAGCCAGTCACAAAACGATGAGCCCTCATCTTCTCATCGTTGGTGAGATGAGGAGCAAATCTAGACAGGGCCAAGAAATGGGCCTCATACTACGTAATGCCCTGAAAATCGAGGGTCGAGTAGTAACTCAACTCTCGAGTTCCAGAACATCACTTATGTAACAAAATGAATGATGATTGAATGTTGACTGTATTAGAGTAGTGAACATGAGTGAAATTAAGCCAAAACAGCATATCATACTCCAGAGACCATTAAATTGCAAGCAGAGGACTGTGATAGATATATACAATACAAAAAAAATAGTGGTGAGTCTCCATAGTGTGATAAAGTTACCAGGTTAAATAATTACAAGTACAGTTCTAAAATGTACCAAATGTGTAAGTGTAATGTCTTCTATCTCGAGTACCATAGCCCCGTCAATATAGTACCAAGTCTTCAGAGACCCGTCAGAGAGTTACATGTAGGAGAACTCCTCCTCGACATCATAGTAATAGTCCGGCTCTGCTTCAGGAGTAGCGTCGCCATCAGAAATCAGACAATGTCTGGTGGGTGTTCGGAACACCGTCCCGTAACGTGGGAGTGAGTAGCTAACTCAGTGGAACAATAAGGCATAAGTTATCGTGTTATCAATACAGTCAAGTAGTAATGATAAAGCAGTAAATCAAACACTCCTAGTTACTCTGATTAATGCAAGTATGAATGCAGGTATGATGGATGCCCTCACCGACATACTCCCTCATGCGACACCATCTCACGTTCATGCGATGCTTACATCCCACGTGCTCCACATCTTCCAGGCACATGTGATGCATGATGAGCATGATTACCGAGTTTTTAATTAATCCATTTCAAACGTGCGGGATTGGGAAACTAAGGTACCTCCCTTGTATCATTCCCAAACATGATCCATTCTAGGGTCGTCGAGTCCTAGTTAATATCGACGATGGTGTGTTTTCTAGGTCACCGCAGAGGTCGCTGTGGTCGTTACGCACAAAGGTTGTACCACTCCCCATCACCCCTTAAACGATTCATCACTATACGAAACAGCCTAGTTCATACTCTATATATATATCGCGGCGAACCCTAAGGCGCACCGCGACTTCAGAATATGCTCGCGGTCACTACAAAGGGTCATTGTGTGGTCATTACGCACAAAGGTTGCACCACTCCCCCATCACCTTATCAATGTAGGCCGATAACGCGAATATAGTGTCCCATACCACCATAATTGGCTCACGAGTTAAGTTGCTCACTGGTCACTACGGGGAAGCACGTGGCCCCAGCCAGTGGCGACAGCTCGACCACGGTGTCCCATACCACCATGCCCGGCTCATGAGTCTTAGCGGATCGAGGTACCATGGTTAAAAGGGATTTCACTGGTAAGTTTGGTACCCTAGGTTCAAGCATTAACGACCAAACATGGTGAACATACATAAGACACACGGTTTACTTGACGTGCGCGGCTAGCTCGAGCACACAACAAGTTAAGCGATATGAAGCGCAAAAGCACCTCGTGCGGCCAACCACTATCGCCAACCGAAGTACGACACGGGTTCGCCGACACATCATGTGTGGCGAAACGAATCTCAACCACAACTCCAAGTCTGATACCGGATGCCTGGACTATGGACATAGTCCCAAGCTCAATCAATTCCTAACCATAGCATGTGAAGTACAACATGATAACATGGTAATTCAAGAACACTAGCAATCATGTTATAAAGCATGTAAATAAACAAGTTACAAAGCATATTCAAAAGCATGTTGTAAAGCACTATACAAATAGGGATACAAATACGTATATTTCATAAGTGAGTGGTCAGAGTAAACAACTACATGGAGGGTATCATACATGACTCTAAGGTAGTTGAGAATCCCATCTCAGCATCTACCTAAGGCACTATCACTTAAGCACTTACACTCACAAGCATTTTCACAAACACTTGGAATGCACTATTTTAACATACATGACGTATGCTAGAGGAATGTGTATTAGGACTGTTCTTTTACCAAATTAATATTTTATACGTATACATCATATTCATACAGCAAATAATCATGACAATTACATCAACAAAATTTATACGTATGGGGTATTTTCTAGGATACCCAATTTCAACATATATAGTGTTTACAAGGGAACTTGTATTACAGCGATTCTCTTCGCCAAGCAAATATGTTATACGCACATAATATATTTATACGACAATTAATCATGACAAACACATCGCTAAAATATACACGTATACGGTACTTCTTACAATACCGTATTTCTACATATATGGTGTATATTAGTAAACATGTATTTAGGCGAACCCTTTCGCCAAATGAGTATTTTATCCATACATTATATATCCATACGACAATTAAACATGTCAAACACATTTCCATAAAAAATACGTATATGGTATTTTATACGAATACCTAAAGTATGTGAAATTCCAAATCCTACAATTCTAATCGAAACAGAAAACGGAAAACACTTTGTACATGTGCAATTGCATGCAGATCATGAATCTACCATTATCTGACATTGAAAGCATTAAAAACCGCAACCTATACACCTAAAGTCCTCACCTTGCCTCTTGGAATCTCAACGAATCAACAAGGTTGGATGAGCTTCCTTATTCGGTAGTTTTCTAGCCTAAAGAGTGAAATCGGTTAGCTAGTTCACAACCTATAGCCTATACACCTCAAATCAGATCTAGGGTTAGGGTTTCTCACCTTAAAACGGAGTTGATATCGCCGGGAAAGTGATGAGGATCAGGCAGTGGAGCCCGAATAGCGGCAGGGAATAGCAGCAGGGAGTTCCTCCCACATCTCCCTCGCTTTCTCTCTCTTTTCTCTCTCTCAAATCCAAATTCGTATGGTTGTGAGAGGGGCTGTTATAAGCCTCTTTTATAGCCAAAAACCTTCCCAAAATAGACTCAGGTTCAAGGGTTACGGCTAATATAGGTATTTCGTCACTTTTCCAGCTCAAAAGAGAGGTTCTGGTGGCCCTCCTTGAGCCAAACGTCAGACTTAAGCTCACCACACATGGATCTATGTGGGATTACGTTTTCGACTCGATCGGATTCCCAGATCGCACGTGGCGACCACTTTCGCTTCAATCGGTGGGCCACGATCCGAAATTCCAAGCACATGTAAATGTTCCTGAAATTTTTCTTAATCCGAGGGTGTAATTTAGTCTGATTCTGACGGTCTGGTTGCTTAATACTGATGTGCAAGCGAATGGTGCCAGATCACTATTCTAGATATTTGTTTTGTAAAGGGAATAGTGATTTTCACACTCCCTTGCTCCGGACTCAAGCGAATGGCCGTGGGACATCGACTGGACCTGATTTTCGAGGTGGTTGTCAAGCCCAGTGAGGCAGTCCTAGTTCCTTAACTTCGTGTTAATCGGACTTCCGATGTGCGGTCTAGACCTAATACGAAGTTTCGAGATGCTCCCGTGAGCAGCCGGGTAATGAGATTGATCCTAAGTTTTAGGGTAACCTAGCGTCAATGATTCTACAAGTTTTGAGTCTTGCAGATCGTATTTAAAGTGATTCAAATGGATTTCATGGCTAATCTAGTTTAGCACTTAGTCACTTTGTCTCATTTCTAAAGGATTTAGTCCTATAAGATTTCTGTCTGAGGTGGTACTTAGTCATTTGTAGTTTGTATCTGAAGTGATCTAAGTTATACTACTTAGCTAGTTTAAGATAGTGTCTAGGGCGAAAGTGCTTTGAAAAATTGAAAGAACAAGGTAGTGAAGGGTGGGATTTGTGAAGGAAATGGGTTAAGGAGCGATTTTAGACTGTGGGATTCAGTTCTGACAAGTTAATAAGGTGTTAGGATCGACCCATCGCCTAAGGACGTCTAATCCCAGGTTGGAAAAAATCCGGGGTGTTACAATCTACCCCCCTTAAAATAAAATTTCGTCCCCGAAATTGGCTAAGGGTAATAAGGAAAGATTTCTATTATTTCATTTGCCTAAGACTTATTGGTTCCAAGTTCCTACGCGTGGTAGGGTATATACAAGCCTGGTTCATTTTAGTCTACCCCCCTTAAAACATGTTTCTTTACCCATTTCTCATACCCTGATAGTTTGCTACAATTTATTTCTTTACCTATTTGGAGTCTCGACGATAATTCCCACCAATTTAGAGTAAGATAGCTGTTTTCAATGTTTGACCAACACAGAGAGACAATTTTGGTGGGCTCGATCCCGATACATCGATCATCTACCGGGCCAGGATAAAAAGCTCATCGTATCCCTTCCGAATCCTGGTAGATCCTGGTCGTCTGCTCGTCAGCAGAGAGTCCATTGGTAGTCGCCCAAGATTGAGAATTGGGTCAAGCCGCGAATGATTCGCAGTTGTATATTTCAGTAACTCCGTAATCCGATCACTCTAGAAACGTAGGGAATATCCATCATTAAAAAGCTCAAATTGTCTATGTCTAAGGTTACCCTTTAGGTCTTAGTCTAAGAGAAGCCTTGATATTATCTATGTCCAAGGAAGTGGCGAATCAAATCTTACTAGATCATCCTAAAACGGTTTCTCATATTAGAACTTGCTAGGGCTTCTATAATGTGCGTATGCAAACGAGCACCTTTTCGATCCTGGGCCAGTGGAGTAGGGTCCACCCCGCTTTCGCTACGCCACCCAGATCAAAGAGATGCAATAGGTGGGCTCATAATGTTCTACCCCCCTTAAAATTTTATTTTCACCCTTAAGGCTTAAGATTTATGTCCTGCTCCGTACATCAAAACAAGGTGTAATTTATAACATATCCTTGACATGAAATGAGATGCAGTTTCCCACTACATCAGTTTTGGTACCTAGGATTATAGAAAGAGGCTATCACGAATGGGTGTGAGTTTGAGGCAAGATGCCTAATTCTACCTAGGAATTTTATCGCGGTCCAGACTTATCCTATTTAATCATGTCTAGCTTAATAGGCAAGCTATCTTTTTACGTTCTTAAGCACAATATGTATGCCGACATGGCATGCGATTTGGGACCTAATTCCTAACCGTCTGTTGCCCATTTGGGCAATTCCTTAGGCCTAAAAGACAAAGTCTCTATCAGCTATATACTCCTAACACTTTTCAAGGACAAAATTATAAACTTTTAGTTGTAAATGGTCGGGCCAACACGGAAAGAAAATTATGTAGTGGGTCTGAGTCAGATACATGGACCTCCTGCCTAGCTAAAACAGAAAGTTGCCATATCATTCCTTAATCCTAGTCGATCTCGGCTTTCTGCTTGATCAGAGCATAGGGTTCATTGGTCACTACCAGGATTGAGAATGCGATTCAAACCGCGAATACCTCGTTATATGTAGTTTCTCTACTCCGTGTTCCCGATTGTACTAAATCCTTGAGAAGGAAATTCTAAGGGATGTATTGATTGGACCTAACATTGAATCCAAGGGATATATAGGTTTTCTCTAATCGTGAATAGTTTCTACGTCAAACAAGCTCCCTAAGAGTTACTAAGGAAGCCTAAAGTATTAAGGAGATTCAACGAAGGAATGGAGTCTTGCTCCAGCCTAATCAAGCTGTTAGAGTGTGGTGGGTTACTGTATATCAAGGGACTTTATCACTGCATCACTACTTGGCCAATGGTCTTAAATTGTATTAAAATGGGACTGTATTGCTAATCCCACTTCGGGATTGGGAATGGCATATTTGGCAGGAGGGTGGGCGGGGATTAAAATTCACTTTATAGGCTTTGGAAAATGAGGATTGTGTTGGAAAGTGTGAGTTGGGATTTCCAAATCCCAAGACAATGAATTCTTAAGTGTGATTTGAAAGGACAACAGATTTTATGTTTAATGGCATACAATCCAAACATGGTATTAGAAAACATGGGATACAACCAATCTAGGGCCATACCTTACACATACATTTATTGTTACCTTTTCAATTCTATCCACCCTAAACTCACCTAATGCAATTGGCGAATCGGCCCTAAACGCCCTCAAATATCTAAAATATTCTACCAACAACTACAACCATCAACATGAAATCATAAGCACCCTAAGACAGTAACCCATGCGAACCACGAGGCAACAGTATGGATGATTAGACATCCAAGAGAATGGCCGTACATGCTCGGATAGAGCCATGGAAAAGTGAATGGAAAGTGATGGAGAGAGAGATAGGGCTGGAGGTTTGGTTCTCCACGGATTGGGGTCTCAACAGACGTTGTAGAGGCCCAACAGACAGGGTTTAAAGAAAGGAAGTGAAGAGATGGGCTAGGTTGAGAGTTTACAGGAATTTGAGCCTCAAATGGGGGGTGTAGAAGCTCAATTGAGAGAGAATGAAGAGGGGGGAAAGGTAGGTATTACTGTAAACATTGTGGAAGGATGGATGGTGGTCGAAAAAGGTGGAATGTAGGATTGAGAGGGAGATTGGAGAGGGAAACAACAAGTTGGAGGGCTTGGAAGGGTGAAATGAGAGAGTGGGGTGCTCCAGCCCCCAAAATCCCAATCATTTACCAAAACCGCACTCGCCAGGGGGTAGGGGAGGTCGGGCCGACCAACCCCAGCCCTGGAGCCACCTCAGATGGGCCACCGGACCGCGGTCCGCCTTGGCCGGAACCGCGCCGCCGCGGTGGGGTCGTGTTCTCTGTGGTCCCAAGGTGCCAAATGCACCCTGGTTCGACCCTGGGTCCCATCAGATCTAAGTGGAGAGGCCCCCGAATCCGATTCACTCCATTTCGGGTAGTTTCGGGATAATCGGACGTAGCTTGCAATCCGGAATGAGTTATCTGATGTAAAATATATGAATTTGGGGTAGAACGAGCTAATGAAGCCAACCACCCCAGCTATGCCAGGTTGCGCAACCCGAAATTGTGAGAAAACCCTCCAAGTGGTGGCCATTTTTCTGTTTCAATTTCGTTTTACTTAAAATAGTAGTTTTAGTTTGATTACTCTTCATCTGTTGGGCTTTAAGAGTTACGCTCATTGTGAAAAGAGCTTAGAATAATTAGGGGAGCATTTTGGTGGAGTCAAATAGGACACTTATTATTTTTGGCTGAGAACCTTGCACTCTAGTAGACATCACGACCTTATAGTAAGTCACGAACTCTAGGAGTTCTAGTTGTAATTTGTTTCTGATTTCTTTCCCATTGCTTGGTATCCCTATTTAAAGGGTTGTGAACTCATTTTTTTTTTAGTCATTCATTAATCAATTTTAGATTTATTAGAATTTATTTCTAATTTCTGCTTTCTTTTCTCATAGACTCGAGAAGTCTTTGCAAGGAGTCCAGAGAAGCTCCGAGGATTCGGAGTAGTTATCCTCCTCACGCCTATCCTGTATTCTACCGATTGTCAACGGTTGGGGTGAGGTGAATTGTAATCTAGAATTATCTATAGACGGCCTAGGAATATTATAAGGTCGACCCGTGCGACCAAGGGTTAATACGGACTCGATTTCGGCGTTTGCTTTCAGCGAACTAGCCGTTGGACAGAGCAGGG
The DNA here is from genome assembly GCA_030180095.1 of Magnolia changhungtana. NCBI lineage: Eukaryota > Viridiplantae > Streptophyta > Magnoliopsida > Magnoliales > Magnoliaceae > Magnolia > Magnolia changhungtana. The sequence continues at coordinate 337,866 of JASAUF010000070.1, read as the reverse complement.
ATGCCTAAGACTGTTTCTACATTCCGTCGCTCCCTCCTAAGTCAGAGTGCGTCAGTGTGCACCGTGTGACCATAACCCAGGTCCGGTTTAATCCAAATCATGCTCTGATACCATCTTGTAACGCCCTGAAAATCGAGGGTCGAGTAGTAACTCAACTCTCGAGTTCCAGAACATCACTTATGCAATAAAATGAATGATGATTGAATGTTGACTGTATTAGAGTAGTGAACATGAGTAAAATTAAGCCAAAACAACATATCATACTCTAGAGACCATTAAATTGCAAGCGGAAGACTGTGATAGATATATATAATACAAAAAAAATAGTAGTGTCTCCAGAGTGTGGTAAAGTTACCAGGTTAAATAATTACAAGTACAGTTCTAAAATGTACCAAATGTGTAAGTGTAATGTCTTCTATCCCAAGTACCATAGGCCCGTCAATATAGTACCAGGTCTTCAGAGACCCGTCAGAGAGTTACATGTAGGAGAACTCCTCCTCGACATCATAGTAATAGTCCGGCTCTGCTTCAGGAGTAGCGTCTCCATCTGAAATCAGACAATGTCTGGTGGGTGTTCGGAACACCGTCCCGTAACGTGGGAGTGAGTAGCTAACTCAGTGGAACAATAAGGTATAAGTTATCGTGTTATCAATACGGTCAAGCAGTAATGATAAAGCAGTAAATTAAACACTCCTAGTTACTCTAATTAATGCAAGTATGAATGCAGGTATGATGGATGCCCTCACCGACATACTCCCTCATGCGACACTATCTCACGTTCGCGGCATGCTTACATCCCACAGTGCTCCACATCTTCCAGGCACATGCGATGCATGATGAGCATGATTACCGAGTTTTTAATTAATCCATTTCAAACAGTAGGATTGGAAAACTAAGGTACCTCCCTTGTATCATTCCCAAACATGATCCATTCTAGGGTCGTCACCCTAGTTAATATCGACGATGGTGTGTTTTCTAGGTCACCGCAAAGGCATCGTCGGCTATTACGCACAAAGGTTGCACCACTCCCCATCACCCCTTAAACGATTCATCACTATACGTGGGCTCTCACCGAAACGTGCCTAGTTCATACTCTATATATCGCGGCGAACCCTAAGGCGCACTACGACTTCGAGAATATGCTCGCGGTCACTACAAAGGGTACGCTGTAACATTACGCACAAAGGTTACACCACTCCCCCATCACCTTATCAATGTAGGCTGACAGCGCGAATATAGTATCCCATACCACCATAATCGGCTCACGAGTTAAATTGCTCACTGGGCACTACGGGGAGGCACGTGGCCCCAGCGTAGGCTGACAGCTCGACCACGGTGTCCTATACCACCATGCCCGGCTCATGAGTCTTAGCGGATCAAGGTACCATGGTTAAAGGGGATTTCACTGGTAAGTTCGGTACCCTAGGTTCAAGCATTAACGACCAAACATGGTGAACATACATAAGACACACAGTTTACTTGACGTGCTCGGCTAGCTCAAGCGCACAACAAGTTGAGCGATATGAAGCGGAGAAGCACCTCATGTGGCCAACCACTATCGCCAACCGAAGTATGACACGGGTTCGCCGACACATCATGTGTGGCGAAACGAATCTCAACCACAACTCCAAGTCTGATACCAGATGCCTGGACTATGGACATAGTCCCAAGCTCAATCAATTCCTAACCATAGCATGTGAAGTACAGCATGATAACATGGTAATTCAAAAACACTAGCAATCATGTTATAAAGCATGTAAATAAACAAGTTACAAAGCATATTCAAAAGCATGTTGTAAAGCACTATACAAATAGGGATACAAATACGTATATTTCATAAGTGAGTGGTCAGAGTAAACAACCACATGGAGGGTATCATACATGACTCTAAGGTAGTTGAGAATCCCATCTCAGCATCTACCTAAGGCACTATCACTTAAGCACTTACACTCACAAGCATTTTCACAAACACTTGGAATGCACTATTTCAACATACATGACGTATGCTAGAGGAATGTGTATTAGGACTGTTCTTTTACCAAATTAATATTTTATACGTATACATCATATTCATACAGCAAATAATCATGACAATTACATCAACAAAATTTATACGTATGGGGTATTTTCTAAGATACCCAATTTCAACATATATAGTGTTTACAAGGGAACTTGTATTACGGTGATTCTCTTCGCCAAGAAAATATGTTATATGCACATAATATATTTATATGACAATTAATCATGACAAACACATCGCTAAAATATACACGTATACGGTACTTCTTACAATACCGTATTTCTACATACATCGTGTATATTAGTAAACATGTATTTAGGCGAACCCTTTCGCCAAATGAGTATTTTATCCATACATTATATATCCATACGACAATTAAACATATCAAACACATTTCCATAAAAAATACGTATATGGTATTTTATACGAATACCTAAAGTATGTGAAATTCCAAATTCTACAATTCTAATCGAAACAGAAAACGGAAAGCACTTTGTACATGTGCAATTGCATGCAAATCATGAATCTACCATTATCTGACATTGAAAGCGTTGAAAACCACAACTTATACACCTAAAGTCCTCACCTTGCCTCTTGGAATCTCAACGAATCAACAAGGTTGGATGAGCTTCCGTATTCGGGAGTTTTCTAGCCTAAAGAGTGAAATCGCTTAGCTAGTTCACAACCTATAGCCTATACACCTCAAATCAGATCTAGGGTTAGGGTTTCTCACCTTAAAACGGAGTTGATATCGCCGGAAAAGTGATGAGGATCAGGCGGTGGAGCCCGAATAGCGGCAGGGAACAGCAGCAGGGAGTTCCTCCCACATCTCCCTCACTTTCTCTCTCTTTTCTCTCTCTCAAATCCAAATTCGTATGGTTGTGAGAGGGGCTGTTATAAGCCTCTTTTATAGCCAAAAACCTTCCCAAAATAGACTCAGGTTCAAGGGTTACTGCTAATATAGGTATTTCGTCACTTTTCCAGCTCAAAAGAGAGGTTCTGGTGGCCCTCCTTGAGCCAAACGTCAGACTTAAGCTCACCACACATGGATCTATGTGGGATTACGTTTTCGACTCGATCGGATTCCCAGATCGCACGTGGCGGACCACTTTCAGTTCAATCGGTCAAGGCCACGATCCGAAATTCCAAGCACATGTAAATGTTCCTAAAATTTTTCTTAATCCGAGGGTGTAATTTAGTCTGATTCTGACGGTCTGGTTGCTTAATACTGATGTGCAAGCGAATGGTGCCAGATCACTATTCCAGATATTTGTTTTGTAAAGGGAATAGTGATTTTCATACTCCCTTGCTCCGGACTCAAGCGAATGGCCGTGGGACATCGACTGGACCTGATTTCTGAGGTGGTTGTCAAGCCAAGTGAGGCGGTCCTAGTTCCTTAACTTCGTGTTAATCGGACTTCCGATGTGCGGTCTAGACCTAATACGAAGTTTCGAGATGCTCCCATGAGCAGCCGGGTAATGAGATTGATCCTAAGTTTTAGGGTAACCTAGCGTCAATGATTCTACAAATTTTGAGTCTTGCAGATCGTATTTAAAGCGATTCAAATGGATTTCATGGCTAATCTAGTTTAGCACTTAGTCACTTTGTCTCATTTCTAAAGGATTTAGTCCTATAAGATTTCTGTCTGAGGTGGTACTTAGTTGTAATGACCCGTAAATTTTCGTACTTTGGTTCGAGTGTCACCTCGACCAGAAATCAATTAGGATTAAATCATTTAGAAATTTAATAAAGTTAACTAAGTGCTAAACTCGATTAGCCATGAAATCCGTTGGGATCGCTTTAAATACGATCTGCAAGACCCAAAAGTTTCAGAATCATTGACGCTAGGTTACCCTAAAGATTAGGATCAAACTCATTACCCTACTATTCTCTGAATGACTTGAAACTTCGTATTAGTCTAGACCGCACATCGGAAATCCGATTAACGCAGTTAAGGACTTAGGATCGTCTCGTTGGGCTCGATAATCATCTCAAAATCGTCCAAATTTGATGTCCCATGGCCATTCGCTCGATCCTGAGCGAGGAGTGTGAAAAACACTATTCCCTTTGAAAAGTAAATATCCGGAATAGTGATCCGCACCATTCGCTTATGCATTAGTATTAAGCAACCAAACCGTCGAATCGACCAAATTACACCCTCGATTAAGAAAATTTCGAACATTTACATGAACTTGAATTTCGGATCGTGGCCCACCGACCGTTGAATCGAAAGTGGTCCGCCACGTGCGATCCGGGAATCCGATCGGGTCGAAACGTAATCCCACATAGATCCATGTGTGGTGAGCTTAAGTCCGACGTTTGGCTCAAAGGGGGCCACCAGAAACACTCTTTCGAGCCGAAAAGTGATGAAATACCTATATGAGCAAGAACTATTGAACCCGAGTCTGTTTTGGGAGGTTTTGGCTATAAAAGGAGCTTAGAACAGCCCCTCTCACAACCATACGAATTTGGGATAAAACCCTAGAGAAAGAGAGAGAAAAGGGAGAGCAAGCTTTGATTTGTGGGACCACCTTCCTCCTACCGCTTTCAATCATCACACGCCTACACCGCCTCTTTTCAGTGCGTTTTCCAAAAGCAAGATTCCACTCCGTTTGAAGGTGAGAAACCCTAACCTTAGGTCTGATTTGAAGTATATAGGTTGTAGGTTGTGAAATGGCTAACCGATTTCACTCTTTAGCCTAGAAAACGCCTGTATACGGAAGCTCAACAACCCTTGCTGATTCGTTGGGATTCCAAGGGCAAAGGTGAGGACTTTAAGTGTATAAGTTACGGTTTTTAATACTTTCAATGTCAGATAATGATAGATTCATGATCTGCATGCAATTGCACATGTACAAAGTGCTTTCCGTTTCCTGTTTCGATTAATGTTGTAGATTATGGAATTTCACATACTCTAGGTATACGTTGAAATACCGTATACGTATTTTTTTTGGGAAAATGTTTGACATGTTTATTTAATGTATGATTATATAATATATGGATAAAATACTAATTTGGGGAAAGGAATCGCTGAAATACATGCTCACTTGTAAATGCTACGTATGTTGAAATTGTGTATTCTAGAAATACCGCATATGTGTAAATTTTGGAAGTGTAATTGTCATGATTATTTGTTGTATGAATATGGTATACGCGGATAAAATAACCGCTTGGCAAAAGAATAGCCCTAATACGCATTGCTAACATACGTCATGTATGTTGGAATAGCGTACTCTAAGTGTTTGTGTAAATGCTTTTGTGTGTAAAAGCTTGAGTGTTAGTGCCTTAGATAGGCGCTGATATGGAATTCTCGACTACCTTAGAGACATGTAGGATCCCCTCCATGTGATGGTTCGCTATAACCACTCACTTGTGATGTGTATGTAATTGTATCCCTACTTGTATAGTGCTTTATAACATGCTTTACAGCATGCTTTATTTTATGCTTTATAACATGTCTGCTAACATGCTTGTATTACTTTGTTATCATGCTTTACTCCACATGCCATTGATGAGAACTGTTTGAGTTTGGGACTAAGTCTATAGTCCAAACATTCGGTACCAAACTTGAGATTGTGGCTGAGACTCATATCGCCACAAAGGATGTGTCTGGCGAACCCGAGTCGTACTTCGGTTGGCGATAGTGGTTGGCCACATGGAGTGCTTTTGCGCTCCATATCGCTCAACTTGTGGTGCGCTTGAGCTAGTCAGGCTCGTCAAGTAAACTGATATGTGTACGTGTGTTCACCATGTTTGATCGCTACTGCTTGAACCTAGGGTACCAAACTTACCAGTGGCAATCCCGTTAACCATGGTACCTCGATCCGCTAAGACGCATGAGCCGGGCATGGTGGTATGGGACACCGTGGTCGAGCTGTCGGCCTACGCTGGGGCCATGTGCCTCCACGTAGTGACCATTGCGCAACCAAACTCGTGAGCCGAATATGGTGGTATGGGACACTGTATTCGAGCTGTCGATACTTACAGCGAGAGCCGAGTACGGTGAGACCTGTGCTCGTGCTGACGGGCGACGAGTCCTCCGTAGTATCTTCGAGTATACTTCAAGTGGCTCGTGATTGGCGACGAGTCTTTCACAGCAACTAGAGTATGAGTTGAGCCGAGTACGGTGAGACCTGTACTCGAGCTGACGGCTAGTGATTGAGCCGAGTACGGTGAGACCTGTACTTGAGCTGACGGCCAGCAATTGAGCCGCATACGGTGAGATCTGTATCCGCGCTGACGGGTGACGAGCCCTTTGCGATGCCTTCACTACGCTTCTCAAACCATAATATCGTATGAGATTAGCTAGGATTGATGACCCTAGAATGGATCATGTTTGGGAATGATACAAGGAAGTACCTTAGTTTCCCAAATCTCCGGTTGAAATGGACTAATAATAACTCGCAATCATGATCATCATCGCACCGCATGTGCTTAGTAGATGTGGCGCACCGAGGGAGTTAAGCATTCGCGAACGTAAGATGATGTCGCTGAGGGTGGTTTGGTAAGGGCATACAAAGATCATGTCATTTCATTTTCACACTTAATAAGAGTAGTTAGAATTGTTTGATTTGTCTTTGCTTTATCATTCCGCTTGATTGAATTGATAACATGTTAACCTATGCTTTATTGTTCCACCGAGTTAGCTACTCACTCCCACGTTACGGACGGTGTTTGCAACACCCACCGACTCATCGCAGTATAGATGACGCCTCGGTTCAGGAGCCGGAGCACGACTTCGATGAGGATCAGGAGGAGTTCTCCTTTATACAGTACTTTGACGGCTTTGCTTAGGCCAGCTGCATTGCGGGGATTTCAAGGCTTCTCTTGGGAGTTGTATTTTGATTTTTGACTTAGAAACAATGCATGTATATTGGTACTTAGTTAGTACTCATACTCTGGAGTTCATAAAATTTTGTTACTTTACATACTTTAAATATAAAATTTCAGTCTTCCGCTTGCCTTTATACAATTGAACTGGAGTATGATTACTGTTTTGGTATAATCTCATTCATGTTTATTACTCTAACTCAGATAACATTTAACCATCATTGTGTATGTTGCATAAGTGATGCATTGGAACTCGGGAGTTGGGTTCATACTCGACCCTCGATTTACAGGGCGTTACATTAGTCATTTGTAGTTTGTATCTGAAGTGATCCAAGTTATACTACTTAGCTAGTTTAAGATAGTGTCTAGGGCGAAAGTGCTTTGAAAAATTGAAAGAACAAGGTAGTGAAGGGTGGGATTTGTGAAGGAAATGGGTTAAGGAGCGATTTTAGACTGTGGAATTCAGTTCTGACAAGTTAATAAGGTGTTAGGATCGACCCATCGCCTAAGGACGTCTAATCCCAGGTTGGGAAAAATTCGGGGTGTTACATACTACGACACTGATAAATCTCCCTACATCGGGGTCTCAAACTCGATCGCCCACTGGATCTAAACGTGCTCAGGGAAGAATTTCTGGTCAAAACGGACCACAAATTCCTCCCAGGTCCAAACAAACTGAGACCCGACCATCCTGAACACAGACAACAACCAATGACGAGCCTCACCCTAAAGAAGGTAAGTCACAAGGGAAACTCTGTGATCCATAGGACACTGCATAGTGTCAAAAATCCTAGCAACCTCAGTGCGCCATGTCTCGGCGGCAGAAGGGTCAGGGTCACCACTAAATCTCGGGGGATCATGCTGTCGAAACTCTCGAGATATCGCACTCGTACGCGACGAGTCAGATTGCCAGGAAACCTTGGCGGTAGCAGGCTGATGGGTCTGTAATGTGGTGGCAACAAGCTGCATCAGCTGTTGAAAGTGCTAGGCACCTTTAGGCACTGTCGAAAAAGCAGGAGCAGCACTCACTTCGGGCGGAGGTACGGGTGCGGTTGACGGAGTAAGAGCCTCTGTAAATGGAACAGCAGCCTGAGAAGGGGGAACCGGCAGGGGAACTGGAGCAACTGAAGGAGCGGGCACTACTTGCTCAACCGGAGGAACAGGCTGAATCGGGACCTCGGGAATCGGGTCCTTTACGATGAGAGCAGGATGCGCTCGAGTAGAACGGGTATCTCGGGTGCCTCGTCCACAGTCACCACGAACAAGGGCGCTGCGACCACAGGTGCCACGACCACGAGTGTCACGTCTAGGCGGCATTGTCTACAAAATAACGATGATGGAAGGAATCAGGACAATTACAAGCTCAATACGGAGTGAAAGGAAGGGCCTCGGGACACTACTTGTCCTATGCTCTGAGCAGACAAGCAATGTTAACTTGAGTTATTTCATAATTACTTGCTATGCTCTGATACCAACTCTTGTCACGCCCCAGACTTGATAACCGGGTTCACAAGGAACCCGATAGCCGGTTCTGACCGCAATAGCCTCCGAAGTGCCCCATTCTCAGCTCCTGATGCAAGTTTCGATCCTGGGATCTTATAAGGAGAATTTTCATAACAGTATAATCATTACCAATACGAGCATATCCAAGTTCACAACAAGTATATCTGAGAATAACAAAGGCACACATCACAAAATCCACTATGAATTTGAACTTTTACAAGTATCTATAAGGTCTAAAAGGACATACATAAGATAATAGAAAAGGAAAGGGAGGTCTGCAACACTGGGGTCCTCAAGCTCAACTCTACTCCACTCTCTGCTGCTACGACGCCTGCCTAGGATCTCCTTCACGCATCAATCGTCCTTAAGCTTATAGAAGCTTAAAGGGTGGTGTAAGTGTGTGACAATGGTAGACAGAAGAATAATAGGAGGTACAAAAAAGGAAACATACTCAATGATAATATCACTAGCCTTACAAAGGCTTATCATGAATACGATGCAATGAGTACTGGGTGCCATACCAAGGCAATGCATGAAGGGGCTTATACAGCAGATGCGAATGTGATGAAAAGTAATGTTAGTGCCCATGACCAATCCATATATCAAGTATATTTCCAATCATAAGGAAATCACCGTTGTCCATTACACTATGGAATAATTGCCGCACTACAGACCCGCATAGTCAAAAGAGCATAAGAGACCTCACTACCAGCTTGTGGACAACCAATGACCAACAAGGCTCGACGGTAGTGGACCCATTTCACTAGCTGGTCAGACTCAGCCTAATAATGCCCTCCCTCACAGGCGGATAAGGCCACATCTCTACCCAACCAACTACACGATAGTGGGAGTCACGGCCTAACGGTATAAGGCCCTCGTGCGCTCATAGCTTCCACTCGGTCACGACGTTGGGGTTGATCCTTGGTACCATGGAAGTTTTAGGAATTTCACCCATGGGCATCCTATCGTAATGCCTCGAATTTTGAGGGTCGATTAAAGACTCAACTCCCGAGATCCATTGCATCACTTATGCAACATAGATAATGATGATTTAATGTAGTCCATATTAGTGCATTGAACATGAATGAGATTATACTAAATCAACATATCATACTTCAGAGACAATTAAATTACGCAAGCGGAAGACTGTGATAAATATATAAAGCATACAAGTGATTGTAAGTCTCCCGAGTATGAACATATTACCAGGTCAAATAATTTCATGCATAGTTTCAAATTTTACAAAATAACGAAATGTGGTGGCATCTAATCCGTGTCCATGTAGCCCCGGCGACACAACTCCAGGTCTACATAGACCCACCAGAAAGTTGCATGTAGGAGAACTCCTCGTAAATCTCGCACTCATCTGAAACTAAAACAGGGTCTGGTTGGTGTTTTAAAACACCGTCCTAGAGTGGGAGTGAATGATGAACTCAGTGGAGCTATAAGACAAAGGTTAACATGTTATCAATTCAGTCAAGTAGTAATGATAAAGCAATACAACAAACATTCCTAAGTACTCTGGTTAATAAAAGAATTATATATATTAATGATGCATGCCCTCGCCTGCACTCCCTCAGCGACATCATCTCAAGGTCGCGCATGCTAAACTCTCACGCCAAAGGCACGTGCAATGCGGTACATGGTCGTGTTAGTCAAGTTCTTAATTAGACCTATTCATACAGTGGATTCGGGAAGCTAAGGTACCTCCCTTTATATCATTTACCCAAACAATGATCCATCTAGGGTCATCAATCCTTGTTAATCACATACGATAGGCAAGTTATAGGGGAACATCACCCCTGATTTAAAAGTAGTGGATAGGCAAGTTCAGGTCACTACAAAGAGGCTTGTCACCTCAGCGTAGGCCTTAGTTTATACTAGAGGTCACTACGGGAAGGCACGTCACCTTAGCGTATGCCGACAACTTGAATACATTGTCCCATACCACCGTATTCAGCTCACGAGTTTGGGTTGCTCACTGGTCACTACGGGGAGGCTCGTCATCCTAGCGTAGGCCGACAGTTCAACCATGGTGTCCCATACCACCATGTCCAACTCATGAGTCTTAGCGGACCGTGGTACTAAGGTTAAACGGGCTTTTATTAGTAAGTGGTACCTTAGATTCAAGCAGTAGCATCCATACATGGTGAACATATATTAAGCCAATCGGGTTACTTGACAAGCTCGACTGGTACGAGCGCACGTTAAATTAATCAACATGGAGCACATACGCGCTTCTTATGGCCTAACCACTGTCGATAATCACCGAACGACTCGGATTCATCGAACATATCCGTTTGGCGAAACTAGTTCAGCCACTTTGATCATAGACTGTTACCGATTGTAACCTTAAATTTGACGGTCAGATACCTTAAATTTGGCCTGCAAGCAAACAGCTCAATTCAATTAAATCTGAGTTCATTTTCTAAAGATATTCGAGTTTTTCACACACTTTACTCGGGGCTCTAGTTGTGCGTTTCTGGTACTATTTAGGATTGATTCCAGTGATGGTTGTCAAGCCTAGTAAGGCAGTCATAACTATATAGTTTCGCGGTCATCGGACTTTCGACGTGCGGTCCAGGTCCGATCAAAGTTTCAATGTGCTCCCGAGAGCAACTAGGTTTTGAGATGTCTCTTAGGTTTTTAGGTAATGTAGAGTTAGCAATTCTACTATTTTTGGGTCTTGCAATTCCATTAGAAAGCAGTTCAGGCTAATCTACTAATTAATTCAGTTTAACACTTAATTAATTTTTCATCTAATTTCTACATAATTTGACCCTTGGTGATTTTCTGCCTGAGGTGGTACTCGGGTCTTTATACGGATTTTTCAGAGATATTATAATCTACCCCCCTTAAAGATAAATTTCGTCCTCAAAATTAATATCTTTTCGTACTCCTCGAGAATCTGAGGGTAGTTCTTACGGACCTCGCCTTCTGTTTCCCAAGTAGCCTCTTCCTCAGTGTGATATGTCTATAGTACTTTCACAAGTGGGATAACCTTAACGTGCAGCACCTGTTCCTTCCTGTCTAGAATACGCGTTGGTCGCAGTATATAAGTAGCATCTTCACTCAACTGTACCTGCTCCCATCTGATAATGTGGGAATGATCAGGAACGTATTTCTTCAACATCGATATGTGAAACACGTTGTGCACCCCCGCGAGTGGTGTGGGCAAATCGAGGCGGTATGCTACCACACCCACTCGGTCTAGAATCTGAAACGGACCAATAAATCGTGGCGTGAGCTTCCCCTTCTTGCTAAATCGAAGGACTCCCTTCATGAGGGAAACTTTAAGAAATACGTGGTCCCCGACCTCAAACTCTATCGGTCGTCATCTCGTATCGGCGTAACTCTTCTGTTTACTTTATGCTGCAAGAAGTCAACGCCTGATAATGTCAATCTTCTCTGAGGTCACCTGCACTAACTCTGGGCCAATCAGACTCTTCTCACAAACCTCTGCCCAGTAATGCAGTGCTTTACATGGGCGCCCATACAATGCTTCGTAGGGGGCCATACCAATGCTCACCTGAAAGCTGTTGTTATAAGCAAACTCAGCATAGGGAAGACAGTCATCCTAACTATTTTTAAAATTGAGCACACACGCCCATAACATGTCTTCCAACACCTGATTCACCTGTTCCGTCTGCCCATCCATTTGTGGGTGGAACGCGGTGCTGAACTTCAATTTCACACCTATTGCTTCTTGAATACGAGTCCAGAAGGTAGATGTGAATCACGTGTCTTAATCCGACATGATCTCCATAGGCACTCCATGCAGACGTACTATCTCCTTGATGTACAGCCTGGACAAATTGTCAACTGAGTTTGAGACTCTAATCGGGAGAAAATGAGCCGACTTCGTCAATCGGTCCACAATCACCCAAATGGAGTTATGTTAATTCCTCATCTTCGGTAACCCTGAAATGAAGTCCATAGAGATGAAATCCCATTTCCATTCAGCTATAGGCATGGGCTGAAGTAAACCAGGAGGTCGGTGATGTTCGGCCTTAATCTGCTGACACGTGAGACAACGGGATACATAGTCAACTATGTGGGCCTTCATGTTGTCCCACTAGTACGAACGCTTCATATCTCGGTACATCTTCGTACTACCAGGATGCATCGCCATCTTTGAGTTGTGAGCGGCTTATAGAACTTCCTTCCTCAAGTCGAGATTCGGGACGCATAGGCGGCCAGGATACCTCAAACCTCCATCTAAGACAACCCTCCATTCCGAGCCTTCACTGTCGCTCACCTGCTCTCTCATCTTTACCAATAGCTCATCGTCTTTCTGAGCCGCAATAATCCTATGATCAATGAGTGGCTGCATACGAACGTGTGCGACGCTCCCGAACGGTTCCTCTACCGTGAGCTTCTGCTCAAAGTCTCGCACAAATTCTACCATGTTCCACTCGTCTATCATTAGTGGAGCCACAAATGCTATCATCTTCTTGCGGCTCAACGTGTCTTCACAAGGTTAGCCTTGCCAGGATGGTAGGAGTCCTCGAACTTGAAGTCTTTCAAGGTTTCCATCCATCGCCACTGCCTCTGTAACACCCCGTACTTTTAGTACTCGAGTGTTACCATGTAGGATTAATTTAATATAAATACAAAAAAAATATATATTTATATATATAGATAATGAAACCTAAAAATATACTCTATGAAATGTATATACCTTGTAAAGATTTAAAATTTCATGCTAAAATGATATGTATGTATTTAATATATATAAGACATTATGAAAATAATATTATACTAAATGGACATAATGAATAATAACTTCATAACTAATTTCATGACATAAAATCGAATTATAAATAATAGGGTAGCATCAAATGTCTTTTATAAGTATGTATGCAAAAATCATTAGATGTTTTTATAGAATTGTATATTATTTAACAATATAATTATTAAATACAAATATAAATTTATCAAATATGATATTGTACATTTATATGATATTGTATATTATGAATTATATGTTAATGAATGTATGATCAATAACATGAATATAGTCATATGTTAATATTTAAAATTTTATTTACATATGTATATGAGATTTTAAACATTGTAACTACAAGTAATACACAAAAAATAATAATAATAATAAAATTATATTAATATCAGAAATTAGTAATCTATTATGAAATGAGCCATTTAGACCACTTCAACCGCTGATGCTCAATCTCGGGTTGATCCGACCACTAGATCGGCTGGGAATCACCATTAGGACTACAAAGTAAGTTGTGGGCCCCACCTAAACCTTAGATCAGCTGATCAACGGTCAAGACCCCTTTATTGGAACTCCCTAGAAGAATGGATGGTGTGGATTTCTCTCTAACATCACTGTGGACCCCACCCTCATGATGCGTGTGCACAGGGCGTGTGCACATGCAGTGCACCAGACCGCTCGAGCTGGTCAAATGCGTGCTGACCTGCATTCTCCTGAAATAGGAGAGATTCCTCTCTCTCTCTCTCTCTCTCTCTCTCTCTCTCTTTTCTATAGCCGACGGACGAACGTCCGTGATTTCAATTAGTGGCCCACCTACACTGACCCTATAAGAAATCTAAACCGTTCATCGTGTCCAGGGGTTGGGCCCCACCAAAACCCAACTCATATCATGTGTTGGTGTGCATGTGTGTGAACACAGTTTATGGTGCAATAGGGCCCTTCGAAGCACAACATTTCTACAAATAGAAGCTGCTCTCCCAGCCAGCTCAGCAATCTGCTTGAGCTGCTCCTGCGCCATCTTAGCCCTCCGTTGTTGCTCACGTGAGTTAGGGTTCTTGTGGAAAACCGACGCCAAAAACCTCCTTTCCACCAACTATTTTCATTAAAAACCAGATAGCGGGATTTAATCCCGGCCTTCCAGCCTCATCCGGCGGTCCTGAGGGAGTTCAGGGCACGATTTAAGCCCAAGAGATGGAGTTGCAACGGGTCTCTCTCCCACTCCCTTGCCTCAGCTCAAAAATAGCCATTTTTCTTCTTCCTTCAAAACCACCCATCAAACGTTACTGAAGCTTCAAAAATCCATGTCTCTAAGCTCCTCTGAGCTCATACACACCACTTACAACAATCAGTTCGAAGAAATAAACCCCTGTTTGCAATCCGCCATTAATGCTGCACCTTCTTCCCCACCATTCCATTGCACCAACCATCTTAGTTTGAGTCCGTTTTGACTCCAGTCATGTTCGGGCTCGCAGCTGGAGTTCCCTGGAGGAGGAAAAAGGAGAGGAAAGTGAGAGAGTAGAAAGAAAGAAGAAGAAAGAAAAGAGAAGAAAGGAGAAGGGTGGTGCGACTGTTGCACCGCACCACCGTGACCCACTCGGCCAGCCGAGTTTGAGCTAAGTCAGACCTGTTTGCAGGTCATTGCCAGATACCTCTAGCAGCAAGGAGAAGAGAAAAAAAAAGATGGAGAGCGAGAGAGAGAGAGAGAGAGAGAGAGAGAGTAGGAGAAAAGTGGGGGCAACTGCTGTGTGCGGCTCTAACCCAACTCGAATCGGGTCGAACGAGTCCAACTCGCTGAGATAGGAGGCGAGTTGAGTCCTGGTCCAGTAGACCTATTGGATAGGTTTGATGTAAGAAGAGAATAAAGGAAGAAGAAGAGAAAGAGAAGATGAAGAAGGAGAGGATTCGTGGGGTGCAGCTGTTGCACCGTACCAACCTGACTGAATTCGGTTTGAGCTAGGGCTGGTTCTGGTCAGATCCAGACGCTGTCTGGTCGTGGGTAGGAAAAGAGAAAGGGCATGGAAGAAGAAGGAAAATAGAGGTGGGAAGGAGAGGAGGCTCCGTGAGGTGGCTGCCGAGTTGAGCTGTAACACCCCGTACTTTCCAGTACTCAAGTGTTACCATTTAATTTAATTTAATATAAATACAAAAAAATAATACAACCTAAATACATATACTATGAAACGTTATTTATAAATTTTATAAATATTTAAAGTTTCGTATTAAAATGATATGTAAATGTAATCCCTATTATATGCATCATTAATATAAATTACAAACTATAAATTTTGTAATACATAAAAATAATATATATATATATATATATATATACATACATACAGTAATCTATGCTTACTGACATTCATATAATTTAAATGTATTAACAATTTGTGATAATATAAATTATATAAAATATATATATATATAAATGAAATAAATAATAATAATAATGATAATAATAATAATACTAAATAATATAAATACATATGTACACATAACAAATAAATGAAATAAAATAAAATTTATTATTATTATATGGGTTGCGATAAGCTTGAAGGTGTAAACGACCAATGGGATCTTTTGACCGTTGATACTTGGTTTGAAGTCGATCCGATCACCAATTCAGCAGAAACCCTCAATTAGAGCCTATAGCTAAGAGTATGGCCCACCTAAATTTTAGATTTGCCCCATCCTTGGTCAAGGGCCTTGATTTGGCCTTACAAGTGGAATGAATGGAGAGGATTTCTTAAAAACATCACTGTGGACGCGTGTGCACCTTAGCCAAGGTGCTGGATGTGCACCGTACCAGCAGGAGCGGTCAAAGCTCCTCTGACCGAGAATTCCTTAAAAAGGAGAGGTTCTCTCTCTCTCTCTCTCTTCGTTGGAGACGACTGACGGATAGCGTCCGTTTCCTCCGACCGTGGCCCACCATGACAACCCACCTCGATGATCCAGACTGGCCATCCCGCTTAGGGCATGGCCCCAGCCAAAACCCGGTGTCTCCCACATGCTGGAGCATCCACACGAGAGCACTATCTTCGCTGCAACCACCCCTATAAACACATCAATTCCAGAAACGGAAACTGTCTCCTGTTGTTGCCATGAGGGCGATCCGTGTGAGGAGAAAACCTCTCATCTTAGCCGTTCGTTCGAGCCTTTCTCAGCCGTCCATTCTAGCTGCGGTTTAGGGCTTCAAAAACCACGTCCGGTCTCCATTCCGCCAACTGTTTTGGAGGCTGTTTCAGCTAAAGAAGATCCAGACCACTGGTTATTGATCCGACGGTTTAGGAAGGATTAGGGCAAGCATATAAGAGGTGCAGATCGATGAACAGTAACTCACCTTCCATTTTCGCCGCCTTGACCTAAAACCAGCTGTTTCCCTTCCACTTCCGAACCCATCACCAAAACCCCATTGAAGCTTCATTTCCCTTCTTCCTCAAGCTTCATGACATCCTTCTAAGTCGTCCCATGCTCTCGTTTCGAAGAAACAGATGCCGATCAGATATCTGCCATTAACGACAGACAGTTTTTCACTACCAACGACACCGAGTTGCAGTCTTAGTTGGGCCGATTTATGCAACGTTGTGTCTCCAGCACATTAGGAAGAAAGAAACAGAAATGATAGAGAGATCTAGAGAGTGGAGAAAAGGGAATAGAAAAAGAAAGAAAGAAAGAAAAAGAATGAGGGAGAGAGATGAGGCTGCGGCTGTTGCACCACGCCAATAGCCTCGCTGGTGCTCTCCGCTGGTCGGGCTCGGTCCCGCAACCCTGCTGGTGTAGGGGCGTGGGTGGAGAATGAAAGGAAAGAAATAGAAGAAGGAAAAAGGGAGAGAGAGGGTTGACGTGGTGTAACTGCACCACGTTGCTAGCTCGGACCGAGTCGGGCTGGGTTTAGTCCACCTGGACTCACTGCTGGGCATCTCAGCAGGGAGAAGAAGAAATAGAGAGGAAGAAGAAAGGAGAAGAAGAAAGAAAAAGAGAAATTGGGAGGGGTGTGCGGCTGGCCTAGCTAAGCCGAGTCAACACACGTGGGCCCAAGTCATGGGTCGACTGTTGCATCGAGTCCGACCGGGTCGATAGGGCCTAGTTTAGTCAGGTTTCCAAGAAGGAAAGAAAGGGAGAAAGAAAGTAGAAAAGAGTGAGAGAAAAGAGAGAAAAACTTGAGAGGGAGAGAGACACCTCGAGTCAACCCACTCGGCTCTAACTGAGTTGACTCGCTGAGTCCCGTGGTGCTGAAATCTAGTTGTATCCGGGTTCTTTTTCTAGTTCACCGAAGGAGAAGAGAGGATAAGAGAATGGAGAATGCGGTGGTTGTTGAGCCGAGTCAGCTCAACTCGAACTGAGTCGACTAGGTGAGCCTTCATTTCTCTTATTTTAATTATCATTGCTATTGTTATTACCATTTCTGGGATTATTAAAAATCAGATATGATTAACCATTAGTAATTGTCCATACTTATATTAATTGATATATATACATATATATATATATATATAAATTTTTAGTATTTTATTCATCCATTGATACTTAGTATTTATTGACGTTAGCCATTGTAATATTCCTAAAATTAATAACTAATTCATTTTATAAATTTTATTTATTAAGGGTTCTCATTAACAATATCATTAATGGACACACAAATTGGAGTCCAAATCTCATATTCAAAATCTTAGACCTAATTGATCTAAACCCTAGGCGTATGCTTAAAATGTAAATAGTAAGTTGAGCATGAATCTAATTGTAAAATTTCGTAACTCATAGTAGGTCATAGTACCTATTATCTAGACTAGATTCATAATTAAAAATCATTAGAAAATACTATCACTTTCATTATGGGGCGAGTATAAGTATTATTAAAATGAGTGTCATTATTAGAAATCATCATATTATCATTTGTAAATACTCTATCATTATTACTTGTGTTATATAAGAGATTATTAGTCGTCATAGGAATACTAGATAATGTTGGTACATTTAAATATGAATTTACAAACCATCATTATTAATATTGATGGATTAATGCTCCTATAACGAATACTATTCGATCCGTTGTACAATAATAATAATAATAATAATAATAATAATAATAATATGATAATGTAGGATTCAAATCCTAGAATCTAAACCCTATAACTAAACCCTAGTGTGAAGCCCTAATTCTATAATAGAACCCTAAAAGTAATCCAAACCCTTAGTTGTGTGAATCTCAACCATAGACACCTGGTAGAACATTGATATCATGTACAAATTCACAATCTATGATAGGACTCAATTCTAAGGGCGCAAGCGTTTAGCGATGCTAGGAGGTGATTCAAGTATAAGGCGTTGATTCTTCCCCTTGAGCTTTTCATCTTCTCATTAGCTTAAGTTATAGTTTTTATTTAAATTCATAATTGATATTTCCCTTTATAATCACATGTGTTAGCTGGTGGAAATTGAATTGTTATATTACATGCCTTATGATTATCCTGTATAATTGTTCATGCTTGTGGATTATTGTGGGTTGCTTACGGAACTTAAACTGGTACATTAGTGGGAAATTCCCACATAAGAATGTACACCCATACTTGGGATGTAACCTGACTGGTTGTGATCGTAATGGACCTTCGACTTGGTGGTTATTGAGTGGTGGTCTAGATGGATTATTGATGTGGGCTTACCATCTAGGGTTGTCGTGCCCAATGGTTTTTAAGGATGGTCTTTATCGTATAGTTTCGATATTCGCCCTATGTGGCATATTTTGATACTCGCCCTACGTGGTTTTATTTGATAATTTTCTTACATGGGTTCGATGTTTATACTGTGCAACCATGCGATGGTAAGCCCCACATACCATAATATGATTGGCCACTAGTCGATGAGTTTCCATTAAACATCCTAAGGTGGTAGCCTCATGGGCCAGAGATGGTGGAATGGGACATTATGCCTGAGCTGTAGGCCTATGCTGGGCCGTGTGCTCCCTGTAGTGACCTTTGAGCTTATCTAAATTGGCTGATTGTAAATGGACTAATAATGACTTGGCTAATCATGCATACATGGCACGTTCTGACTGGTTGATATTTCACAGGTTCAATGATTCCGACTGGTTGATGTTTCTCAGGTTCGATGATTGCATGGGTGACGGCCCACTGTCCGCACTGATGAGCATCCTCGGGGCGATGATTGCATTCACGCATCCATGCATTTAAAAAGACTGCATTTACTCTGTTTTGGTTGTCTTGATGTTTTATAACTATGCTTACCTAATGCGGCGGTGTGTAATCTTGAGGGGAATTCACACTGAGTTGGCCACTCATCCATCAAATATACAACCGTACAGGTAGTACGGTGGCTTTAGCGATATGCATGTTCAGACTTGATGAGGAGTAGGGTATGATTGCCAGGGGTGCATGACTGTATTTGCCTGGAGGAGCTGTGCGATCTTGCAACTTATATTTATGTGTTTTCTGCTATTCTTCATGTATTAAATCTTGTAAATCTTGTACTTATTAAATTCAGAGACATTGGTTTGTATAAGTCATTATGGGCAGCTTCTTGTATATTTGAATGATAAAAAATTTTCCTTTATGTCGATTTGTCCACACTACGCTCATCTGCTTACTCTGATAAAAGAAAAATGTATATTTGACCATCCTTTAAGGTTAACACTCGGGTTTTTGGGAAACGGGTCGTGTACTCGGGTCCTGGAGATTCGGGTTGTTACAGTTGGTATCAGAGCATAGTTTGGACAAACTTGGCCTTGGGAAATGATTTTATACAAATCTTAAATGTCTTAAGTTAGGATATTTGAATTTAGAAATGTGAACTTAGGCGAATATCCCTTAGGCTTAGAGGAATGAATGAGAATGCAAAGACCTAAATTTAAGTCCCTTTTTGGAATTATTGGAATAACTATTTGAACTTAGGTGAACTCCCCTTACATTTAGAAGAACGATTGAGAATGTAGAAAGTCAAACTTAGTCTCCCTTAGAAATTTATTAGAACCACTATTTGAACTTGTGTGAATTCCCCTTGTAGCTAGGGCAATTTGAGAACATAAAGACTTCAACTTTAGGCTCCCTTGGAAGTTTGAGTTAGGCCTTTGGGATTCAACATACGTAGAAATCCCTTAGAATAAGGAGGAAATGAGAATATAGAAACTCAAATGTAGGCCCCCTGAAAATTTTTGGATAATCATAGAACTTAGAAGTGAACTTAGGTTCCCCTGAGAAATTTTAAATTAGTCATTTGAATATATGCAGGATTTCCTTAGAAGAAGAGAAAATGTGAAAGATTGAAATTTGAAACTCTAGATTCCCTTGAAAATTTTAAGCTAGACAATTAGACCTTAAGCTTATGTAGAAACTCCTTAGAGATGATTTGAATAACCACTTAGATTTTGTGAATGTCCCTTATAGTTAGGAGGAGTTGGGAGTATAGGGACGCAAAACATTGGGTCCATAGAAACTTGTTTGGATGGCCAAAACGACTTAGAAATGAACTTAGGCCCCCTTTAAACGTTTGGGGATTAATCAATTGAGCTTGGAAATGGAAACTTTGGTTTTCTTGTGAGCTGCCAGGATAGCTGTCTGTTCTTAGAAACTAAGCTTAGGCGTTGAGGGAAACAAGTGCCCGCCATGATGCAAATAGGGATTGTTATGAACATTCCCTGAACCTGACACTCAATGAACGACCCTTAGGAATCTAGAATTTTCCTAATCTGCATTGTCATAACATTTGATAAGTAAATAAGACTTAAGCATCATAGTAAGTTCCCTTGACTATCATGGTTGTCGTTAGGTTGCACATAAGCCCTCCTCGACCTGAAAAATTGTATGAAGAATTAAAATTTTAACTTCCTAGTAGGTCTCCTTATAAATAATATTTCCTACAAATCCTAGTACATGAAATTAATTAGAAAAAGGAATTATATAATTTTAGGAAAAATTTCAACCCTAGGGTGAACTTATAAGGACTAGGATTGGGAGTCTGGATAAAGTTTCAAACTTTAAGTTTCATGTAGAAATTTTGGTCGTAAATTTTTAATGCATTAGGGATCAGAGTGCGCATTGGAAGCGTACTGAGCCGCATGGTCTCATCCGTTATGGAGTTAGAAGATCACATGATGTTTCCCCAGGAATCTAGAATAATCGGGGTCACGGATTGATGGAATCATGTTTATGCGATGAGTGCGCGGTTTGACCTAAATTCTAAGTCCTAGCGAATTTTCAATGATCTCAATGCCCTGATAAGGTAGAAGATCGAGGTTCAACAGGAATATGAATTGATACCAAAATCCTCTGTTCTGTAGGCAGATGATCCACGTATCGGACTCAAACCAACTACAACCATCTATTCATGTTACCTGAAAAAAAAAGGGTAGGAAATTGTATTGTACTTTGGATAACAGGGAACTAACATTAAGAGAGAAAAAAAAAAAAGAAAAAGAGAGAGAGAGAGAGAGAGAGAGAGAGAGAGAGAGAGAGAGATAAAATATTATTAGTAACCACCTAGATGAAGTTATAGTCTAAGACAATACTATAAGAAGTTCAAAAGTTAACAAGCTATGGGATAATCCCCTAAGTCCTCATTAATACTAGAATAATTTCTAACCGTTAGCAGAACCTAAACACACATGTTGACCTACTAAACTATAGACTTAATGGTTGTGGCAAAATTTGACATAGCTTGTTAAGAATACAAGAGATAGGATTTCACCACTCAGGTATGTACAAGATAGGATACGCCTTTACGAAAATCGAACCGCTCGTAACCTTAATGGTCGGAACGAGCTCTATCAAATCCCGATGGTAAAATCTCCTTTAAGGGGGGTAGATTGTACATAGCTTATTGGGTTTCACGCCTAGGCATATACGTCGTCCAACTTATTAGAATGGAGGTATGAAAGTTAGAAAATCTTATCGATGGTTCGTTTAAACCAAAATTTTGATAACACGCTTAGACATATGCGATCACTCATAGTGCCAGTAATCGAAATACCTTTTAACAAAACTCGGGGACGAGATTTTCTTTAAGGGGGGTAGTTTGTAACACCCCGTACTTTCCAGTACTCTAGTGTTACCATTTAATTTAATTTAATATAAATACAAAAAAATAATACAACCTAAATACATATACTATGAAACGTTATTTATAAATTTTATAAATATTTAAAGTTTCGTATTAAAATGATATGTAAATGTAATCCCTATTATATGCATCATTAATATAAATTACAAACTATAAATTTTGTAATACATAAAAATAATATATATATATATATATATACATACATACAGTAATCTATGCTTACTGACATTCATATAATTTAAATGTATTAACAATTTGTGATAATATAAATTATATAAAATATATATATATATATATGAAATAAATAATAATAATAATGATAATAATAATAATACTAAATAATATAAATACATAAGTACACATAACAAATAAATGAAATAAAATAAAATTTATTATTATTATATGGGTTGCGATAAGCTTGAAGGTGTAAACGACCAGTGGGATCTTTTGACCGTTGATACTTGGTTTGAAGTCGATCCGATCGCCAATTCAGCAAAAACCCTCAATTAGAGCCTATAGCTGAGAGTATGGCCCACCTAAATTTTAGATTTGCCCCATCCTTGGTCAAGGGCCTTGATTTGGCCTTACAAGTGGAATGAATGGAGAGGATTTCTTAAAAACATCACTATGAACCCCACCTAGTAGGGTGCGTGTGCACCTTAGCCAAGGTGCTGGATGTGCACCGTACCAGCAGGAGCGGTCAGAGCTCCTCTGACCGAGAATTCCTTAAAAAGGAGAGGTTCTCTCTCTCTCTCTCTTCGTTGGAGACGACCGACGGATAACGTCCGTTTCCTCCAACCGTGGCCCACCATGATAACCCACCTCGATGATCCAAACCGTCCATCCTGCTCAGGGCATGGCCCCAACCAAAACCCGATGTCTCCCACGTGCTGGAGCATCCACACGAGAGCACTATCTTCGCTGCAACCACCCCTACAAACACATCAATTCCAGAAACGGAAATTGTCTCCTACTGTTGCCACGAGGGCGATCTGTGTGAGGAGAAAACCTCTCATCTTAGCCGTTCGTTCGAGCCTTTCTCAGCCGTCCATTCTAGCTGCGGTTTAGGGCTTCAAAAACCACGTCCGGTCTCTCCATTCCGCCCACTGTTTTGGAGGCAGTTTCAGCCAAAGAAGATCCAGACCACTGGCTGTTGATCCGACGGTTTAGGAAGGATTAGGGCAAGCATATAAGGGGTGCGGATCGATGAACAGTAACTCACCTTCCATTTTCGTAGCCTCAACCTAAAACCGGCCGTTTCCCTTCCACTTCCGAACACATCACCAAAACCCCATTGAAGCTTCATTTCCCTTCTTCCTCAAGCTTCAAGACATCCTTCTAAGTCGTCCCATGCTCTCATTTCGAAGAAACAGATGCCGATCAGATATCTGCCATTAACGACAGACAGTTTTCCACTGCCAACGACACCGAGTCGCGGTCTGAGTTGGGCCGATTCATGCAACGCTGTGACTTCAACACGTTAGGAAGAAAGAAACAGAAATGATAGAGAGATCCAGAGAGTGGAGAAAAGGGAATATAAAAAGAAAGAAAGAAAGAAAAAGAATGAGGGAGAGAGATGAGGTTGCGGCTGTTGCACCACGCCAATAGCCTCGCTGGTGCTCACAACTGGTCGGGCTCGGTCCCGCAACCCTGCTGGTGTAGGGGCGTGGGTGGAGAAGGAAAGGAAAGAAATTGAAGAAGGAAAAAGGGAGAGAGAGGGTTGACGTGGTGCAGCTGCACCACGTTGCTGGCTCAGACCGAGTCGGGCTGGGTTTAGTCCACTTGGACTCACTGCTGGACATCCCAGCAGGGAGAAGAAGAAAGAGAGAGGAAGAAGAAAGGAGAAGAAGATAGAAAAAGACAAATTGGGAGGGGTGTGCGGCTGGCCTAGCCAAGCCGAGTCAACATAGTTGGGCCCAAGTCATGGGTGCGACTGTTCTTGCGAGTCCGACCGGGTCGATAGGGCCTAGTTTAGTCGGGTTTCCGGCGAAGGACGAGAAGGGAGAAAGAAAGTAGACAAGAGTGAGAGAAAAGAGAGAAAAACTTGGGAGGGAGAGAGACACCTTGAGTCAACCCGCTCGGCTCTAACTGAGTTGACTCGCTAATTCCCGTGGTGTTGAAATCTAGTTGTATCCGGGTTCTTTTTCTAGTTCACAGAAGGAGAAGAGAGGATAAGAGAATGGAGAATGCGGTGGTTGTTGAGCCGAGTCAGCTCGACTCGAACTGAGTCGATTAGGTGAGCCTTCATTTCTCTTATTTTAATTATCATTGCTATTGTTATTACCATTTTTGGGATTATTAAAAATCAGATATGATTAATCATTAGTAATTGTCCATACTTATATTAATTGATATATATACACATATATATATATATATATAAATTTTTAGTATTTTATTCATCCATTGATACTTAGTATTTATTGACGTTAGCCATTGTAATATTCCTAAAATTAATAACTAATTCATTTTATAAATTTTATTTATTAAGGGTTCCCATTAACAATATCATTAATGGACACACAAATTGGAGTCCAAATCTCATATTCAAAATCCTAAACCTAATTGATCTAAACCCTAGGCGTATGCTTAAAATGTAAATAGTAAGTCGAGCATGAATCTAATTGTAAAATTTCGTAACTCATAGTAGGTCATAGTACCTATTATCTAGACTAGATTCATTATTAAAAATCATTAGAAAATACTATCACTTTCATTATGGGGCGAGTATAAGTATTATTAAAATGAGTGTCATTATTAGAAATCATCATATTATCATTTGTAAATACTCTATCATTATTACTTGTGTTATATAAGAGATTATTAGTCGTCATAGGAATACTAGATAATGTTGGTAAATTTAAATATGAATTTACAAACCATCATTATTAATATTGATGGATTAATGCTCTTATAACGAATACTATTCGATCCGTTGTACAATAATAATAATAATAATAATAATAATAATAATAATAATAATATGATAATGTAGGATTCAAATCCTAAAATATAAACCCTATAACTAAACCCTAGTGTGAAGCCCTAATTCTATAATAGAACCCTAAAAGTAATCCAAACCCTTAGTTGTGTGAATCTCAACCATAGACACCTGGTAGAACATTGATCTCATGTACAAATTCACAATCCATGATAGGACTCAATTCTAAGGGCGCAAGCGTTTATCGATGCTAGGAGGTGATTCAAGTATAAGGTGATGATTCTTCCCCTTGAGCTTTCCATCTTCTCATTAGCTTAAGTTATAGTTTTTATTTAAATTCATAATTGATATTTTCCTTTATAATCACATGTATTAGATGGTGGAAATTGAATTGTTGTATTACATGCTTTATGATTATCCTGTATAATTGTTCATGCTTGTGGATTATTGTGGGTTGCTTATGGAACTTAAACTGGTACATTAGTGGGAAATTCCCACATAAGAATGTACACCTATACTTGGGATGTAACCTGACTGGTTGTGATCGTAATGGACCTTCGACTTGGTGGTTATTGAGTGGTGGTCTAGATGGATCATTGATGTGGGCCTACCATCTAGGGTTGTCGTGCCCAATGGTTTTTAAGGATGGTCTTTGTCGTATGGTTTTGATATTCACCCTTTGTGGCATATTTAGATACTCGCCCTACATGGTTTTATTTAATAATTTCTCTACATGGGTTCGATGTTTTATACTGTGCAACCATGCGATGGTAAGCCCCACATACCATAATATGATTGGCCACTAGTTGATGAGTTTCCATTAAACATCCTAAGGTGGTATCCTCATGGGTCAGGGATGGTGGAATGAGACACTATGCCTGAGCTGTCGGCTTACACTGGGTCGTGTGCTCCCCGTAGTGACCTTTGAGCTTATCTAAATTGGCTGATTGTAAATGGACTAATAATGACTTGGCTAATCATGCATACATGACACATTCTAACTGGTTGATATTTTTCAGGTTCGATGATTTCGACTGGATGATGTTTCCCAGGTTCGATGATTGCATGGGTGACGGCCCACTGTCCACACGGATGAGCATCCCCGGGGCGATAATTGCATTCACGCATCCATGCATTTAAAAAGACTGTATTTACTCTGTTTTGGTTGTATGGATGTTTTATAGCTATGCTTACCTAATGCGGCGGTGTGTAATCTTGAGGAGAATTCACACTGAGTTGGCCACTCATCCATCAAATATACAACTGTACAGGTAATACAGGTGGCTTTAGCGATATGCATGTTCAAACTTGATGAGGAGCAGGGTATAATTGCCAAGGGTGCATGACTGTATTTGCCTGGAGGAGCTGTGCGATCTTGCAGCTTATATTTATGTGCTTTCTGCTATTCTTCATGTATTTAATCTTGTAAATCTTATACTTATTAAATTCAGAAACATTGGTTTGTATAAGTCATTATGGGCAGCTTCTTGCATATTTGAATGATAATAAAATTTTCCTTTATGTCGATTTGTCCACACTACGCTCATCTGCTTACTCTGATAAAAGAAAAATGTATATTTGACCATCCTTTAAGGTTAACACTCGGGTTTTTGGGAAACGGGTCGTGTACTCGGGTCCTGGAGATTCGGGTTGTTACATGAGCTCAATCGAGCCAAGTTCGGGCCGAGTCAGACTAGGTCGACGGTCCTTGCTGGGAGTTTCCAGCAGCAGGAAAAGAAGAAAAGAAAGAAAATGAAGAAAATGGAGAGAAGAGTAGAGAGAGAGGAAATGATATGAAGGAGAGTGTGTTGATGCTGAGTTGACTCGGCTGAAACCGAGTTTGACTCAGTCGAGTCGAGTCGTGTTTGGGCCTGATTTGGTCTAGCAAACTTGCTGGTGTATGGGTTGAGTGAAGAAGGTGATTGAGAGGAAGTAGGATGAGGCGAGTGGTGGTGAGTCGGATCGAACTACCGAGTCAATCGACTCGATGTGAGTAAACTTCCTCTCCCTAAGTAAGTTCCATGATTTACCATCATCATTGGTGTTACTATAATTATTACAATATGGTTAACTATTAGTAGGATAATTTTGCTAAGTAATAGTTATTACAGAAACTTGATATTAACAATTTTCATTTTTAATGCTACTCTTATTTCGTCATTGGTTATAACACTAGTATTGTTAGTATTAATAGACAATTAGTATTTTGTCACCATAGATAATAGGTCTTGATATTTATTTATTATCATTAGTATTACTATGATATTTGCAATTTTGTAGCATGATTAACTATGAGGAGATTATCCATGCCTATATTAGTTATTATAAATAAATAAGAAATTTTACGGTTATTAAACATTAGCATTTTATTTATCATGTTTGAATATTATCATTGATAACAGATTGTACAATTTAATATCATCACGATGATTATCGTTGTTGCGATAGTTAGCATCAATCGTAGCATTGATGTTAATAAATATTTTATAACTATTAAGTTAACATTATAATTAATTACACCACTAGGATTCAACCTTAAAAACCTAACCTAGACCTAAACTCTAGGATGAAACCCTAAGACCTAAGTAATCTAAACTTTAGGCCGATACTTTAAACATAAACAGTAATTTAAGTTGGGATCTAATGATACAATTCATGTTAGGATCCAAGTCTAAGGGCGTGCACGTTTCATAACAATATTTATGGATAATCCGACACATCAGGTGATGATTCTTCCCCTTGAGCTTTCCATCTTCTCATTAGCTTAAGTTATAGTTTTTATTTAAATTCATAATTAATATCTCCCTTTATAATCACATGTGTTAGCTGGTGGAAATTGAATTGCTGTATTACATGCTTTATGATTATCCTGTATAATTGTTCATGCTTGTGGATTATTTGTGGATTGCTTACGGAACTTAAACTGGTACATTAGTGGAAAATTCTCACATATGAATGTACACCCATACTTGGGATGTAACTTGACTAGTTGTGATCGTAATGGACCTTCGACTTGGTGGTTATTGAGTGGTGGTCTAGATGGATCATTGATGTGGGCCTACCATCCAGGGTTGTTGTGCCCAATGGTTTTTAAGGATGGTCTTTATCGTATGGTTTTGATATTCGCCCTATGTGGCATATTTTGATACTCGCCCTACGTGGTTTTATTTGATATTTTCCCTACATGGGTTCGATGTTTTATACTGTGCAACCATGCGATGGTAAGCCCTATATACTGTAATATGATTAGCACTAGTCGACGGGTTTCCATTAAACATCCTAAGATGGTAGTCTCATGGGCCGGGGATGGTAGAATGAGACACTATGCCCGAGCTGTCGGCCTACGCTGGGCCATGTGCTCCCCGTAGTGACCTTTGAGCTTATCTAAATTGGTTGGTTATAAATGGACTAATAATGACTTGGCTAATCATGCATACATGGCATGTATTATTCCGACTGGATAATGTTTCTCAGGTTCGATGATTCCGACCGGTTGATGTTTCTCAGGTTCGATGATTGCATGAGTGACGACCCACTGTCCGCACGGATGAGTATCCCCGGGGCGATGATTGCATTCACTCATCCATGCATCTAATAAGACTGCATTTACTCTGTTTTGGTTGTCTTGATGTTTTATGTTATTTCTTACCCAATGCAGCGGTGTGTAATCTTGAGGGGAATTCACATTGAGTTGGCCACTCATCCATCAAATATACAACCGTACAGGTAGCATAAGTGGCTTTAGTAATATGCATGTTCAGATTTGATGAGGAGCAGGGTACAATCGCCAAGGATGCATGACCATCTTTTCCTGGAGGAGTTGCGTGATCTAGCGGCTTTTATTTATTTACTTTCTGCTATTCTTCATGCCTTAAATTCTTGTAAATCTTGTACTTGTTAAATTCAGAGACATTAGTTTGTATAAGTCATTATGGGCACTCTCTTGTATATTCTAAATGATAATGAAAATTTTCGTTATGCTTACTTGTCCATTCTACGCTTATCTGCTTACTCTGATAAAAGAAAAAAATTAATATATATTTGACCATCCTTTAAGGTTAACACTCGGATTTTTGGGACACGGGTCATATACTCAGGTCCTGAAAAGTCGGGGCGTTACAGCCTCATATTCAAGTCTCTCTGTGTGAATATGTACCTGAGGCTCTTGTGGTCGCAAAAGAGCTCAAATTCCTCTCCATAGAGGTAATGTCTCCAGAGCTTTAATGCAAAGATGACGATTGCCAACTCCACGTCGTGCATAGGTAGTTCTCCTCGTGCTTCCTCAACTATCGCGAGGCATAAGCAATCACTCTGTCTTTCTTCATCAAAACACAACCTAAACCAACACGAGACGCATCGGTGTATATCGTATATTTGACCCCTTGCTCTGGCAATACTAGCACGGGTGTGGATGTCAACTTCTCCTTCAATTCCTAAAAAGTCGTTTTTGCCTTCTCATTCCAGGCAAACTTGAGATCCTTCCGAGTGAGCTGAGACAACGGCCTGGCTATCTTGGAAAAGTCCCTAATGAATCGACGATAGTAACCTGTCAGACCAAGGAAGTTCCTCACTTCAGTAACCGAACCGGGCTGCTCCTAGTCCTAAACCGTGGTCACCTTAGCAAGGTCCACCACTATTCCTTCCTTGGACACCACATGTCCTAGGAACTTGACTTCTTCTTTCCAGAAGTTACACTTCTTGTACTGAGCAAACAACTAGTTCTTCCTGAGAGTATCAAGGACTGCTCGCAGGTTCTCCTCGTGATCCTCCGACTCTTGGAGTATATCAGGATGTCATTTATAAATATGATGATGAATCGGTACAGATACAGCCAAAACACCCGGTTCATCAGGTCCATGAACACGGCGGGTGCATTCGTGAGTCTAAATGACATCACAAGGAACTCGTAGTGCCCAAAGCTAGTTCTGAATGTTGTCTTCTACACGTCCTCATCCCTGACATGCAGCTGGTGATACCTTGACTGTAAGTCAATCTTAGTGAAGTATTGCGCCCCTCTCAACTGATCGAACAGATCATCTATCCTAGACAAAAGATACTTGTTCTTCACTGTCACTTGGTTTAACTTACGATAATCAATACACAATCGTAGCGACCGCCCTTCTTCTTCACAAATAACACGGGTGCTCCCCAAGGAGATACACTCAGTCGTATGAAGCCTGCATCCAACAGATCATCAATCTGTCTCCTCAGTTCCTCCATCTCACACGGAGGCATGCGATACGTCGATAGAGATATAGTTGTCATACCAGGCATAAGATCAATGGTAAAATCGATCTCGCGCTGAGGAGGCAATCCAAGTATCTTCCTGAACACGTCTACAAAATCCTGAACTACTGGCGTGTTCTCAAGTGTCGGACCATCAACATTCTCTAGCAAGGTAGCATAATAACTAATGTGGTAGTACCAACTGACCTAAACTGGGAATGTAAAGGTCGTGCCCTCACAATCGATCTCTGCCTTCATCTCGGTGAGTCAATCCATACCGAGGATTACATCGTAATGACATAGCGGGGCAATAATCAAGTCGACGAGTACTTTTTTGCTCCCTTAGTCTATTGAACAACCCTTACACATCTTGGTCATGTCTGAGAAGGTCCTCGTGGCGGTAAGGAGTCTCATCCCAACCATAGGATTAGCTTCTAACCCTAGTCGCTTAACTGTTGCGCATGATATTATAGAGATAGTGGACCCGGTGTCCACCAATAAGAAGACTGGTGTACCTTAGATATGCGTCGTGACTTCAAAAGCCAGTGGTGCTGCAACTGCTATCTCGGATGCCTTAGCTACAAGTGAGTGCACACGAGCTTATTGAGGATGATTCGGCTGCGGTACCATAGGCCATTGGGTGGCCTAAATCGAGGTGTAGGTGGCCTGTAAGAAGGTTGTACAGGTGGTGCTGATCGTAGAGGTGGAGCCGAGATAGTTGGTAGCATCTGATGATTAATCTTCTGAGGGGGACATGAAGCCGTTGTCCCTCATCCTGGTGAAGCAGTAAGTGTCAGAATGGCCCGACCTCTTGCAGTAGGTGCACCATACATCAAGTAGCCTCGGCTGTGTCGATGGAGCCGAAAGCTAAGGAGGAAAATCTGTACGTGGCCTCTTGCTGAGAAACAGTCTGCTCGGTAAATCTGGTCGAGGCCTAGGACTCATGGGTAGGCGTGCACGGGATAGTCTGTTCCCATCCTGCTCAGCTCGTAGGGATATGCTCACTAGCTCAGCATAATTGGGTATGCTAGCGCAACACATCTTCATGCGGATATCGGGCCGCAGACCATCAGAGAAACGCCGCATCTTCATCGGCTCATTTGCTAGGATCAAAGGAGCGTATCTGGCCAGCTCCGTGAACCTATTCTCGTATTCTGTCACAGTCATCCCTCCCTATCAGAGGCGAAGGAACTCTCCTTCCTTTTCATTACGGTAGGTGAGAGGGAAATACTTCCCGTGGAAGCGTATCTCAAAAGCCTCTCATGTCCATACGTAACCAGGAGCAACGGTCCGAAGGATGCTGTCCAACCAGAGACTAGTTTCCTTCTCGAACATGTACGTGACCAACTCAACCTGCTCTGCCTCAGTGCAGTATAGCAGCTTTAGCATCTTAGAGATGCAGTCAAGCCAATACTCGGCCTCCTCGTGTAACACCCTGAAAATCGGGGGTCGTGCATACACTCAACTCCTGAGTTTCTGAGGTCACTTATAACCGATTTTCATTAAGATACGTTTAATCGGATTTAAAGGCGCAGCCTAGAATTTCCTGGAATATGAAGCACAACCACACAAGTCTACTGAAATGAAGGAGATCAAGTATATATACAGGTCCAAAAATAAATATAAATGGGTTGCACAAAGCGTCGCCCAAAAAAATCACAAAAAGAATAGTAAGTCGAAAAGAATGAAGCTGAGTCCACTACTCAGCGATCCAACGCCCATCTACTGAGCCGAAGAAGACCCGCTCATCAACTGGAAGTAAGGGAACTCGTCTTCCTCCTCGAGGCTCGCATCGCCAGGCTCCTCGAAATCTGCATCACCTGCATATATGGGCGAGTCTGGTTGGTATTTTAAAACACTGTCCCACAGTGGGAGTGAGTGATCAACTTAATGGGTGCTATTAATCTTAAGTTGTAACAAGCATCAATTATATTATGAACTTAATGAAAGGCAAACATTCATAAATACCTAACTAATCTTGTTAATGCATATGCATGATAGATGATATGATGCATGCCCTCGCCACAACACTCTCTCGATCGACTCCATCTAACGATCGCGTATGACCAACACTCCCTCAGAGCGACCTCGATTGCCGAGTCGCCAACCTAGCTAGTACAATGCGATGATAATCTTAGCCAAGTTCTTAGTTAATTCTATTCATCCAAAAGGTTGGGGAAACTGATACACCCCACATATCAATGCCCTCAACTAGTTACGATGCTAAGGCCCCTCAACGCGTGGGGTGTATCAGTTTCCCATCCCGTCGATTTTCCCATCCCCGACTTCAAGTAGATGGGGAGTGCTGAGAACTGGGATCCCTCGCGGTCACTAAGGGGAGGTTCATCACCCCAGCGTAGGCCGACAGCTCAGACACAGTATCCCATTCCACCATGTCTGGCTTACGAGTGGGTCGATCAGCTTCAATTTGGTTATCAATAGGCTACAATGGCTGTAGGGTGTTCCAGGTTCCATACATAAGTGAGCAAACAGGGTTAACAAACAGGGTTGGTCAGTAAATAGGCTAGACCGCACGAGTTCCAGCAAGCACGCGACAAACGACATCAAGGACGAGCGACCCATGTAGTCTAACTATTGTCACCCATATGCACCCGCCCAAATCCATGGGTTTAGCCTCAGGATAGCCCTACCGACGGGGCCACCTTCACTCTCTTCATTTTCCTGACTAACCCAAGGGTTGAGGGTAATTTCATAACATGCCACAATCAGGGTTATCATCCAATACAAGTAGAAGCATATGTTCATATCTTTCAATATAGAATCTCAATTTCTCTACTAAGCAAAGCTAATCATGATGTGAACTAAGGGTGCAAGTGCGTTGTGTGGGTTAGTGAGGAAGCTAAACACTTCCTACACTTCATAGAACTAAATAGCACAAGAATTAAGGAATTATACATGTTATAAAGCAATTCCTTATGAGAAAATCACACAAGACATGAACATATAATCAACCATTATAGAAAATCATGTGAGAGGCAAGAACAACATCATGTGAGAACTAAACAAAATATACCATTCTGTGCAACTCCAAACAAACATACAATTCCTAGGTTTCTCTAGAATTTCCAAATACATCATTCAAGCAATTAAAATCATTAGGCTCATAGTATAGTTGATGCTAAGCCACCTAAGGATAATAGTCCGCACCTATGGATCATTGAGTTCTTGAAAAATGACTTAGGAGTGCTCGGATTTGGGGTTGATTGGCCGAAATCCCTAAGGCAAAGTATTTGCATGTTAGAACTTCATGCAAATCCCTTCTCAACACAAAGGATTTCAAGAAAAGATGAGGGATTACCTACCCAATCGGAGGAGAGTGGTTCTTCCAGTTGCGGGTGTTGGATTCGTTGAAGAAGAGATGAGGAGTTGCAAGAATAGAACTCCTTTGGGGCCCACTTGAGCTATGGTCCACCTTCACTCTTCTTCACTCTCTTTTCCTCTCTCTCTCTCTCTCTCTTCTCCTTTCTCCTCCTTTTCTTCTCCCCTCTCTTTCCTTTCTCTGAGGCAAATTCGTATGGCGAGAGAGGTGCCCCAAAGAAGCCCCTTTTATAATGTCAGATTTGGTGCAAATGGCCCCAAGTGTTGGATTTTTACTATACTTACCCTATGGGAGGGTTTTTCTAGCCTCGAGGGCCCACTATGGGGTGTACAAGTCAATATACACCGTAGGATAGTTAGCCTTAATGATGATCTGCGTATGGATATGATCGGCCCGCCATTTAGATGTGCCAA
This sequence comes from Magnolia changhungtana, assembly GCA_030180095.1. Lineage (NCBI taxonomy): Eukaryota > Viridiplantae > Streptophyta > Magnoliopsida > Magnoliales > Magnoliaceae > Magnolia > Magnolia changhungtana. Next base: position 303,789 of record JASAUF010000070.1, on the reverse strand, counting down.
TCAACGGATACGATTAGAAGTCTGTTTAATGGTCATTGATGGTCGATCGGGGTCGCGGCTATACGGATATGAGCAGGAAAATATCCTTACTCCACGTGTGAAGTTTGGTCATAAACTGACGGTTCGAAATCCTCAACTTGCATAAGAGTGGACGACCCAATTCACTTAAGTTCCAGCTCCTTTCTTCAGGGTACTTGCACTTCTCATACACTCATCCTTCGGCTCAAGTTGAGCAGTTCTGGGCACTACCCAGGTCTGACTCCCGCGATGGACGTCGAGCCCAGTAAGACGGACATTACTCTATAATTTTGGAACTAGTGGCCCACCAACGAGCGGTTTAGAGCTTGTTCAGAAAATCGGGGCATTTCTGGAATGAATTAGGTTTGGAGATTTTTCGTGGGCGATGATTTGGGTTTGGATTAACTATGTTCATAGTGTGGCCTATTTATAACTAGTGAAAGTGGAGATTTGGTCATGTTTACTCTAAACCGCCGGTTTAAGGCTAAAAGAGTAACGGGGCTGATTTGGTTTATTTGTCAAGATCCGGGCCTTATCTGACTCGGCTTTGGTTAGATCTTTAATTTATTTATGATTGTCTTGATTAGTTAGCGATGGGTCGGTTAAATTTTTGGGCCATATGTGAGTAAATCATGGGGCTACACCTGACGTTCAAGTGATCGGGCGGATTCGTTGGCTTCATGTGGTTGATTAATCAGTCTTGTGCATTTCTTTACTGGTACCACCCCTGTATAAACTAACATTGAGTGCTAATGGTTATTAATTGATATTATAAGTTAATTAATTAAAAAATTTTAAGAATTTTTAGAAATCCAAAATGGTGAGAATCTAGGATGTTACACATCGAGTCTGTGAGTACCCACAAAAGTAGGAGGTCGGAAGTGTTGAAATCGCTCGAATAAGCCGTTGGCACCCATATTTCCAGCAGGGTGCATAGGTGGTGCAGGCAGAACCACGTTCATGTTCTGGGCAAGGGCCCCTGCTATGGTGGTCAAAATTTGCTGCTGCTGTTGCATAAGGAGCATCATCTGCTCTAGCCTATCAGGGGGAGAAGCCGCCTTAGGCATGTGAGGCGTCGAGGTGGACTCGCGATTCTGCTCTAGAACCGGTGGTGCAAAAGGTGTCTGCCCATTAGTGGGGCCAGTGGCCGGCTGTGAATCCGGCATCGTGTCACTGTCAGGGCCCAAACTGTGGTCTATGTGGCTATCGCTTAGGGGAGGTGCCCCGTCAAACAATCTGCCGAGTGTAAGACATGTCGTGCTCTGAGTATTCTTAGGTGACATTCCCTACATACAACATGGGGTGCACCACGTGTAAGATTTAGCATAAGAACATACACTCATCCAAACATCATTCACATTCCAAACCAAAAGGAACTTCATGCATTTCATTTACCAAAATTGTCACAATACATGAGATATAGTCTTACATGGATCATGACAGAAGATGCATGTGAGCTAATCTAAACAAGCTTTAAACACTAAAACATACTAACAACCAACCAAGCCTACAAAGGCTAGCACAAAAGAATACTAACAACAAAGCAAGCTAAAAGACGACTACACATATGACTAGTCATCCAAATATGGTGACGGAGAAGGGGCACCCTTGTCCTGCATGCAGCACAGGAGAGCCTTTAAGGTGCGAGACACCTTAAATTTTTGTTTCATGTAGGCCATATTCTCTACAAGTTCGGCCCGGGTCTCTCCGACCACCTGTCGCAGGGCGACTTGGCCCTCCTCAAGCTAAGCCAAACGGGCTTCTAAAGCCGCCCGATCATGATGGCGCTCATGTGTAGTAGGAGGAGAGCCCCCATCAGAGTCGTGGGCCTCCCCTTCTTCCTCTTCCTCACTTCTTTCTTCATTACTTCCCTCCTCGCCTTCTTCATCTTCACTCCCCTCTTCCTCTTCACTTTCTTCCTCTTCCTCATCACCATACTCATCAGAACTGGCTTGGCGTTGTTGTGACCCAATACTCATGTTCTTAAGTATGGTGTCATTGATGAAGTGGATCGGCGCAAGCTCATCAGTAAGCTTGTAGCCGAACTCACGATCAATCTTGCATATGAGCCGGCCGAATGGGAGTGAAATATTTATCCTAACAGAGTGCGCAGTCTGTACTATCTGTAAAAAGACAAATGTAGGTAGGCACAGCTTGTCTCTCTGCCCAGCTCGGTATAGGAAGTCCACCATCACCTGCGTGCATTCAGAGCGATTGCTCCATCTAGGATACACATTATGCATGAATATGTGGTGGAGTAGGCGGAAGTCATGAGTCATCTTGGATGCTGGGAGGCAGTTGCCTCGGTTCCAGTGGACCAGTCGGCCACAAAGAAATTGCGTGCGGCGATCTCTTTCATGCATACTCCTGAGATTCTTCTCGTTAGCATGAACCTCACCATGCTCCATCCCCATAATCTGAGCTATCACACCAACATTGACTGTGGCTTCCTGCCCTCCGACGAGAATGGTGAACTGTAAAGGCTTTAGCGATGGGTCCCGTATATGGGCGTAGAAGGCTCGGACCGTATTCTCAGTAGCACGTGCCTTACCCTCGAATATGGGACCCCACCCGACGTCTACCAGGAGGTCCATCACCAAATAAAGCCCAAATAGCTTCTTGTCCATGTGTGCTTCAAAGAGGACTCTATGACCCTGGAACCTACCATGTGCGATGCCCGACTATAGGGCTCTTTCGAGCGAAACTTGGGGATCGAGAACCCGCTTCGTCCTCAGCTCTCGTGTGACACCTGTACTTGTTTGGGTGCCCGATTTCTTCCTTGGACGGGCTGGGCAGCTAGGCCCAGCTTCATCTGGAGGAGCCCTCTTCTTTCCTATGGGGAAAGAAGTGTGGAGAGAGAGAAGATCGTAGCCACTAGCTCTAAGAGAGCCATGAAGTCAAAGGAGCTTAAAAGATGGAATGGGTTGGTGGATTTGGAGGTATATAAGACACAAAGATGATTTTGTGTACTCAAATGGGAGGGAATAAGGGAGATAGAAGATGGGTTTTGATGAAAATGGTGGAGGGGTGTATGTAATGAAGAAGAAGAACAAGATATGAGAATGGAGGGAGGATTTGAGAGAGAAAAATGAGATTTTGAGGGATTTGAAAATCTTGGAGGAGTGGAAATGGAAGAAATGAAGCAAATGGGGAGGTATAGGGGGCCCCCACACGATTTAGTGGGCCCTACACGCGTATATAATGGCCGGCCCGCCTGGCCCACTGTCCGTGGACCACGAGGCCTCGCCTTAGGCGCGATGCCATTGCAGTCCGCTAGACCCTGGGGGGATGGTATCCCCCCTGGGGTGCTAGAAATGTGTGGGGTCCACTTTGGCCCCCTGATTTGTACCGTTTAGGCCCCCCGAGTTCGTTTAAGTCGTTCTAGTCATTTGAGTGTGGAATATGTTGAATTTATCATCTAAACCCATCGATTGACGGCCTAGAAAAGAACTAGGATCCTCTCACATGATCACAGATGCATACGGGTCTCGTTTCTACGGTCAGTTTCGCACGTCGGCGAAACTTGGAATCTTACGTTTGTTTCTACGTTTTATCCCCCCCCCCCCCCCCAAGTCAAAATGTGTCAAAATGAGTCGTGTGTCCATAACCCAGGTTCAGTTTAATCTAAATCATGCTCTAATACCAACTTGTAATGCTCCGAATTTTGAGGGCCAAGCAAAGGCTCAACTCTTCAGATCCGTCGCATCACTTATGCAGCATAGATAATGATGATTTAATGTTGTCTGTATTAGTGCATTAAACATGAATGAGATTATACTAAATCAACGTATCATACTCCAGAGACATTAAATTACGCAAGCGAAAGAATGTGATAAATATATAAAGCATATAAGTGATTGTAAGTCTCCCAAGTATGAACATGTTACTAGGTCAAATAATTTCAGGCATAGTTCCAAAATTTACAAAATAACAAAATGTGATGGCATCTAATCCGTATCCCTGTAGCCTCGACAACGTAACTCCAGGTCTACACAGACCCGCCAGAAAGTTGCATGTAGGAGAACTCCTCATCGTCATCATAAATGTTAGGCTCTGCCTCGTAAAGCTCACCCTCATCTGAAACTAAAACAGGGTCTGGTCAGTATTTTAAAATACTGTCCCAGAGTGGGAGTGAGTGATCAACTCAGTGGAGCTATAAAGCAAAGGTTAACATGTTATCAATTCAGTCAAGCAGTAATGATAAAGAAATACAACAAGCATTCCTAAATACTATGGTTAATGCAAGAATGATATGTATTAATGATGCATGCCCTGGCCTGCACTCCCTCAGCGACATCATCTCACAGTCGCGCATGCTAATTAATTCCCACTATGCTCAACTCTCACGCAAAGGCACATGCAATGCGGTGCATGGTCATGTTAGCCAAGTTCTTAATTAGACCTATTCATACAGCAGATTCAAGAAGCTAAGGTACCTCTCTTTATATCATTTACCCAAACAATGATCCATCTAGGGTCGTCAATCCTAGCTAATCACATACGATAGGCAAGTTATAGGGCAACATCACCCTTGATTTGAAAGTAGTGAATAGGCAAGTTCAGGTCAGTACGAAGAGGCTCGTCACCTCAGCACAGGCCTTAGTATATACTCAAGGTCACTACGGGTAGGCTCGTCGCCTTAGCGTAGGCCGACAGCTCGAATACATTGTCCCATACCACCGTATTCAGCTCACGAGTTTGAGTTGCTTACTGGTCACTATGTGGAGGCTTGTCACCCCAGCGTAGGCCGACAGCTTGACCACGGTGTCCCATACCACTATGTCCGGCTCTGAGTCTTAGCGGATCGTGGTACCAAGGTAAAACAGGCTTTTCATTGGTAAGTGGTACCTTAGATTCAAGCAGTAGCATCCATACATGGTGAACATACATTAGGCCAATTGGGTTACTTGACAAGCTCGACTGGTACGAGCACACGTTAAATTAATCAACATGAAGTGCATACACTGTCAATAATCACCATATGACTCGGATTTATCGAACGTATCCATTGTGGCGAAACTAGTTTGGCCACTTTGATCGTAGACCGTTACTGATTGCCTGGACTACGTATTAGTCTCAATCATACTCAAATACAATATGCATTCATATGTAATGGTCAAACAGCATGTGACAACCAATTCAAATGTAAATCTCATTTAAGCCTTTTAACAAACACGTAGTGCACATGTTATCATACATAGGCATTTCATCCATAAATCACGTAGTAGCAAGATAGGTTACATGAAGGAAACTGTAACTATAGATAAGGTAATTGAGAACCCTATCTCAACACCCTCTTTAAATACATTTCAACAAGCAATTTCTCATTTAGACATTTTATCAAACACTTAGACTACACATTTCAACATACATGAAGTAAATCAGTTTAACATATAGGCAAATCCCTTCACAAAAGAATTGTCATACATACAACAATCATATATTCTCGATTAATAATCACGTCAAGCACGAATTATAATTTCATATTCATTCAAACATTTCAACAAACACATGGAATGCATTATATATTCACATAGTTCACACACATGTATAATTTATCGAATACATCGTAACTAAGATCATATGGCAGTAATCAAGTCAGACATAAATCATTGCCGACATTGAAAGCCTTGAAAACCATAACCTAAACGTTTATAGTCCGCACCTTTTGTCGGTATGCCGATTACGAACTCGGTTCGTACACTGCACCTTTGTTTACAGCACAACAACTACTTATAGCATGAAATAGGTTAGCTATTTCACTGATCTACCTATTTGGATACCTAAAACAGATTAGGGTTAGGATTCCTTACCCAAAAATGGAGTCAAAATCGACGGTATAGCGACACGGAAGAGGGAATTCAGCACGTGGAGTGGCGGGAATGAATCCCAGCAGCAAACCACAACTCTCTCTCACTTCTCCTCACGTTCTCCTTCTCTTTTCTCTCTTCTCTCTCCTAGGGTTTAGGAAATTCGTATGGAATGAGAGAGGGGTGTGTTTAAGGTATTATATAGGCCCAGAAGTGATGTCAATGGCCCCATGGCCATGATATACTTAGGATATAGCCAAAAGACGTCTGATTCGGGGTAATGAAGCTCATCTGGAGGTCCATTGTCCGCATACGGTCTGGAGAAAGTTCCCTGACAATGGATCCATGTCAGGTTAAGATTTCAATCCGATCGGATTAATGGATCGACCATAGAAGACTAGTTTCAGTTCAACGGTCATCGTCACTCGATCAGGGCCACAAGTACACTGACCTGTGTAGGGAAATTTTCCTGATCCAAGGTTGTAGTTGGGTCAGAATCTAACGGTCAGAAACCTTAAATTTGTCCTGCAAGCGAACGGCTTAATTCACTTAAATCTAAGTTTATTTTCTAAAGATATTCGTGTTTTCACACACTTTACTTAGGGCTCTAGTTGTGTGTTTCTGGATACTATTTGGACTTGATTCCCGTGATGGTTGTCAAGCCCAGTAAGGCGGTCATAACCGTAGTTTCACGGTTATCGGACTTTCGATGTGCGGTCCAGGTTCGATACGGAGTTTCAATGTGCTCCCGAGAGCAACTAGGTTTTGAGATCTCCTAGGTTTTTAGGTAATGTAGAGTTAGCGATTCTACTGTTTTTGGGTCTTGCAGTTCGTATAGAAATCAGTTCAGGCTAATCTACTAATTAATTCAGTTTAGCACTTAATTAATTTTTCGTCTAATTTCTATATAATTTGACCCGTAGTGATTTTCTGCCTGAGGTGGTACTCGGGTCTTTGTACGGATTTTTCCGAGACGTTACACCTATGCACCCGGTATGTTTAAGTATCATTTCTAGTGTCCACACATCCAACCATCTGCGAATATCCCTGTTCGTGGAGGCAAGGCCCTGATAAAGCAAGGGCGGTATCACCATGAAATGCGATGCCAATGCATGAGTCACACATTAAATCATGTACAAGCTTCATAATAATGTAAGTGTGCTACCTGTAGAATATTGTGCACGAGGGGAGAAACTCCATCCCTCAATGACTACCATACAATGCAATCAATTCATACAGATAATGCATATGGGTCATAATGATGTAAGTGCACTACCTGTAGAATATATTCTTCCTTCCCAAGGAGGAACAAGGTCTAGATACATAGACAGGTATTTTAAGGAGAAGTGAAGTCCTCTAGTGGGCGCGCAATACTTTGGGATGACCCACAAGCTAAGAGAGTCGTAAAGTCTTAATGGAGGAAACGGTCATAGCTAGGTCCAAGGTGGGCCTTCAACCACCTATAAGGGCCCTATGGGCCTACCTTAGGGCCACCAAGGAGGACATCTAACCTCAACTGGGTCCCAAAAAGGTAGCTCGCTACGCCTATAAGTAAGGTCTAAGGCCCAAGCAATGCATGGCCTAATGGGCTATACACAAAGCCCAACTCATAGGAAATATGGTGGGCCCTCAAGCAAGGTTTACGCTCAACCATAAAGGTCATAACCCACATATTGTGGTGGGCCTCATGGACAGCCCAGTAGTTCAACCATGTGGGTAATTTCACACTTAATACTAGTGAGTTGGGCCTCACTTCTTAGCCTAAGTACAGGGTTAATTTGGTAGACAACCAAGGGGCCTAACTACTTACGTACTATGGCCCACAAACCCATCATAATAGGTAGAAGAGTATAGGCCCAAAGGTCAATGAGCCTATCTAGAAAGCTTCAATCCAAAAGGCCTAAGGAACTAACAATTAACCTCATATAATGATCCAATAAAAACCCAACTTGGGTGGGCCTTAGATGAGCACTAATTAAACCCAAAAATACTGAAGGAAAATGGAAAGATAACTGATTAAATCATCCTCAAATTTGGTGGGCCATGCTGTCCCAAAACAAACATTTATGGGTAGCAACATTGGGCCCATTTCTAAATTTCCAGCTCACCCGCTTTCTAGGTTTGTTGGAGTCCAGCAATTTAAATTATTTTATAGTATATTTAATTTCTGATGCCCACACACACCACAATGGGTCCCACCAGATAAGAGGGAGATGTATAACACATATTTCAAGTGGGCCATGCCGCTAGGAAGCAGGCCCAGCGGCCCAAGGTAGGGACATCCCAAGGGTGGGACGACCCAAGGCTATGGACAGCCTGACCCCTTACGTTAAGGTGGACTCCTCACATCCCAAGTGGGCCCCACATAGGACGTCCACCTAAGGTGGACCACACACACTCATGGGCCCCACAAAATAGAAGGACGGCATGGAGGAAAAACATACATCATGGTGGGCCTGACCAAGGGCGATCAGCCCATGGTGGCCATCCACCAGCTGGACGTCCATCATGAACCGTTGGTCCAGCCACATGGGCCCATAATCATGGCCCCAAGGGCCTCTGTAACACCTTAAAATGTGCCCCACAGACATGCATAAAGGCTCCAATAGGCTGGGCCCAATAAGATCCATAGTTTGGAAAGAAGACAGCAAGGTTAGAATAAAAATCTGCAACATACATGTTGCTGTCCTGAATTTGGGCCATCTAAATGGGTGGGTTCTGGGCCTCTAAAATTTCTGAAATTTGGACCCAAGGTCCCTCATCCAGCCTACAACAAGATGGCACCCAAAAAGATGGCCACCATCTGAGAAAGCAATTTTAAATTTTATTTTTTAAGATACTATGCTGCTGGACTACACAACAGAAATTTCTAGCAGTCCACTATGTTGGCCCACCCTTTTGGATGCCCAAATGAGGTCCGTTGGAGCTAAAATTTGGTATGATTATAGGTAGGTCATGTAGCTACAAGAATCACATATTAATTAGTATTAGTCTTCCCACCAAATAACCAAAAATCAGGCCCCAAGGTGGCTAAAAAATCTGTCCAGACAGTTTCTGGACAGCAACAATAGATTGGAAAGAAATAATTATAAAGAGTAATAAAAATGGGATTTAATCCCAGAAAATTAGAGAATGGACTACCCTAGTGGGCCCCACAATTATCCAAACCATCCCACCATCCAAAATACCTTTGCATATGCCCCAATTAGTTGAATTTTGGGGCCACATGTCATATGGTGGAATGTCATGGGCGTCCTCACCTTTTTGGGTGGCTGGATTTTTGTTGGGCCACAAGGTGGGCCACACACCATGATCAGAGAATGAAAATAAGGGAAATGAAAGAAAGAAGGACAATCTGGCAATAGGGAAAGGGCTCCATCACTATTGAGCCCTTCCAAGAATAATCCAACCACACATCATACATAGATCTACGTCTACAACATTAATCTTACACATGCATGGCTTATGATCAAAATGTATGGTGGGGATGCCATCCCCACCATGATTATAAGATCTAGATGACCCAAACATGATATGCTATGAGAGGAAACTACCATGATGGGGCCCATAGAGGAAGGCCCCATGCATGGATCATGTACTACGCCAAAACAATGAAAAAAGGACGGTCCAAAACCGTCTCAAATGACCAAAAAGGACGGTCATGGACCGTTGCATGGGCCGTCAAATTTTGATGTGTCGTATTACTTAAAGGACGGTTGAAAACCGTCATTCTTATTGACGAAAAAAGGACAGTCGTGAACCGTCCTTAAAATGGACTGTCATAGACCGTCGCTTATGAGCCTTCAAAGGATGGCCATGGTCCGTCCTTTAAAAGGACAGTCATGGACTGTCCTTAAAAAGAACTGTCATGGACCATCTCTTATGAACCTTCAAAGGACGGCCATAGACCAGACTGCTATGAACCGTCTCTTATGAGCCTTCAAAGGATGGTTATGAACCGTCCTTTAAAAGGACGGTCATGGACCATCCTTAAAAAGGACTGCTATGAACCATCTCTTATGAGCCTTCAAAGGACGGTTATGGACCGTCCTTTAAAAGGACAGTCATGGACCGTCCTTTAAAAGGACTGTTATGGGCCGTCTCTTATGACCCTTGAAGGACATTTTCAAATTTGACCTGTTACAGTATATTTCATCGTATTCTTCCTGATATACACCTGTTATACAATATATTTCATCATATTCACATTGACATCCATCTAAACCCAAACTACGTAAATCCATCCAAACATAAACTACATCCATCCGAACACAAACAATCTTATCCACATTACATTTATCCACGCATAATACATAAGTTTAACATCATAAGTATAAAAAAAAAAAAAAAAAGGAAAAAAATTAGCAATAATTTTCTTTTTGTCTTTCATCTAATAAAAAAATATTCAACCAACAAAACATTATAATTCAAAATCATGAAGAATTACAGAAACTTCTTCTAAAAAAGTGGGCACTTTTTTAAAATAAAACTGATCATTAAAATAAAACTAATACGAACAAATAATGCAAAGAAGTGTTTCAATTAATAGAAACAACAACAAAAATTAAAGCTTTGTAAAAAGGGGCATGTGTTAAAAGGGATACATTCTTGTTTGTTGCCATGTGATTGGGATACATTATTACAGCAATCGGGTTCGGGTTCGGGATCGGGTTTAGGTTTGGGTTTTCAAGTTTAGGTTTAGGTTAGGGAGTTGAGATTAGGAATAGGTGTAGGTCTAAGTTTAGGGATTTGAGAATACATTTAGGTTTTAGGTTTAGGTTTAGGTTTTAGGTTAGGTAATGGGTTATAAGTTTAGGTTATAGGTTAAGGTTTAGGTTATAGGTTTTGGTTTAGGTTTAGGTTAAGGTTAAGGTTTAGGTTATAGGTTTATGTTAAGGTTTAGGTTTAAGTTATAGGTTATAGAATATAGGTTATAGCTTTAGGGAATTGAGAATAGGTTAAGGTTAAGGTTTAGGTTTAGGAAATCAGGTTCGGGTTCGGGATCGGGTTTAGGTTTGGGTTTTCAAGTTTAGGTTAGGGAGTTAAGATTAGGATTAAGTTTAGGTTTTAAGGATTTGAGAAACATTTCGATTTTAGGTTTAGGTTTAGGTTTAGGTTTTAGGCTTAGATTTAGGTTATAGGTTTAGGTTTAGGTTAGGTTATAGGTTAAGGTTTAGGGAATTGAGAATAGGTTAAGGTTTAGGTTTAGAAATCGGGTTCGGGATCGGGTTTAGGTTTGGGTTTTCAAGTTTAGGTTTAGGTTTAAGTTTAGGTTAGGGAGTTGAGATTAGGATTAGGTGTAGGTTTAGGTTTAGGGATTTGAGAATGCATTTAGGTTTTAGGTTTAAGTTTAGGTTTTAGGTTTTAGGTTAAGGTTTAGGTTAAGGTTAGGTTATAGGATATAAGTTTAGGTTGTAGGTTATAGGTTAAGGTTTTAGGTCATATGTTTTGGTTTAGGTTAAGGTTATAGGTTTAAGTTTAGGTTTAGGTTTAGGTTATAAGCTATAGGTTTAAGGAATTAAGAATAGGTTAAGGTTTGTGGTTCAGAAATTGGGTTCGGGTTTGGGATCGGGTTTAAGTTTGGGTTTTCAAGTTTAGGTTTAGGTTTAGGTTAGAGAGTTAGGATTAGGATTAGGTGTAGGTTTAGGTTTAGGGATTTGAGAATACATTTAGGTTTTAGGTTTAGGTTTAGGTTTTAGGTTATTGGTTAAGGTTTAGGTTTTAGGTTTAGGTTAAGGTTAGGTTATAGGTTATAAGTTTAGGTTATAGGTTATAGTTTAAGGTTTTAGGTCATAAGTTTTGGTTTTAAGGTTATAGGTTTAGGTTAGGTTAAGGTTTTAGGTCATAGGTTTTGGTTTTAAGGTTATAGGTTTAGGTTAGGGTTTAGTTTTACGTTTAGGTTTAGGTTATAAGCTATAGGTTTAGGGAATTGAGAATATGTTAAGGTTTAGGTTTAGGAAATCGGGTTCGGGTTCGGGATCGGGTTTAGGTTTAGGTTAGGGAGTTGAGATTAGGATTAGGTGTAGGTTTAGGTTTAGGGATTTGAGAATACATTTAGGTTTTAGGTCATAGGTTTAGGTTATAAGTGTAGGTTATAGGTTTAGGTTCAAGTTAGGTTATAGGTTAAGGTTTTGGGAATTGAGAATAGGTTAAGGTTTAGACTTAGAAATCGGGTTCGGGTTCTGGATCGGGTTTAGGTTTGGGTTTTCAAGTTAGGTTTAGGTTTAGGTTAGGGAGTTGAGATTAGGATTAGGTGTAGGTTTAGGTTTAAGGATTTGAGAATAGGTTAACGTTTAGGTTTAGGAACTCGGTTCGGGTTCAAGATTGGGTTTAGGTTTGGGTTTTCAAGTTTAGGTTTAGGTTTAGGTTTAGGTTAGGGAATTTAGATTAGATTAGGTGTAGGTTTAGGTTTAGGATTTGAGAATAGGTTAAGGTTTAGGTTTAGGAAATCGGGTTCGGGTTCGGGATCGGGTTTTAGGTTTGGGTTTTCAAGTTTAAGTTTAGGTTTAGGTTAGGGAGTTGAGATTAGGATTAGGTGTAGGTTTAGGTTTAGAGATTTGAGAATACATTTAGGTTTTAGGTCATATGTTTTGATTTAGGTTAAGGTTATAGGTTTAGGTTAAGGTTTAGGTTTAGGTTTAGGTTTAGGTTTAAGTTTAGGTTATAAGCTATAGGTTTAGGGAATTGAGAATAGGTTAAGGTTTAGATTTAGAAATCGGGTTCGGGTTCGGGATCGGGTTTAGGTTTGGGTTTTCAAGTTTAGGTTTAGGTTTAGGTTTGGGATTTGAGATTAGGATTAGGTGTAGGTTTAGGTTTAGGGATTTGAGAATACATTTAGGTTTTAGGTCATAGGTTTAGGTTTTAAGCTTAGGTTTAGGTTTAGGTTATAAGTGTAGGTTATAGGTTTAGGTTTTGGTTAGGTTATAGGTTAAGGTTTAGGGAATGAGAATAGGTTAAGGTTTAGGTTTAGGAAATCGGGTTCGGGTTCGGGATCGGGTTTAGGTTTGGGTTTCAAGTTAGGTTTAGGTTTAGGTTAGGGAGTTGAGATTAGGATTAGGTGTAGGTTTAGGTTTAGGATTTGAGAATAGGTTAAGGTTTAGGTTTAGGAAATCGGGTTCGGGTTCGGGTTCGGGATTGGGTTTAGGTTTGGATTTTCAAGTTTATGTTTAGGTTTAGGTTAGGGAGTTGAGATTAGGATTAGGTGTAGGTTTAGGTTTAGAGATTTGAGAATACATTTAGGTTTTAGGTCATAGGTTTTGGTTTTGGTTAAGGTTATAGGTCTAGGTTAAGTTTTAGGTTTAAGTTTAGGTTATAAGCTATAGGTTTAGGGAATGAGAATAGGTTAAGGTTTAGGTTTAGGAAATCGGGTTCGGGTTCGGGATTGGGTTTAGGTTTGGGTTTTCAAGTTTAGGTTTAGGTTTAGGTTAGGGAGTTGAGATTAGGATTAGGTGTAGGTTTAGTTTTAGGGATTTGAGAATACATTTAGGTTTTAGGTTTAGTTTTGTTTTAGGCTTAGGTTTAGGTTTAGGTTTTAGGTTTAGGTTAAGGTTAGGTTATAGGTTATAAGTTTAGGTTTATGTTAAGGTTAGGTTATAGGTTATAAGTTTAGGTTTATGTTAAGGTTAGGTTATAGGTTATAAGTTTAGGTTATAGGTTATAGGTTATAGGTTAAGGTTTTAGGTCATAGGTTTTAGATTAGGTTAAGGTTATAGGTTTAGGTTTAGGTTTAGGTTATGGTTATAAGCTATAGGTTTATGTTTAGGTTTAGGTTTAGGTTATAAGATATAGGTTTAGGGAATTGAGAATAGGTTAAGGTTTAGGTTTACGAAAATCGGGTTCGGGTTCGAGATCGTGTTTAGGTTTGGGTTTTCAAGTTTAGGTTTAGGTTTAGGTTAGGGAGTTGAGATTAGGATTAGGTGTAGGTTTAGGTTTACTGATTTGAGAATACATTTAGGTTTTAGGTTTAGGTTTAGGTTATAGTTTATAGGTTTAGGTTTAGGTTTAGGTTTAGGTTATAAGCTATAGGTTTAGGGAATTGACAATAGGTTAAGGTTTAGGTTTAGGAAATCGAGTTTGGGTTCGGGATCGGGTTTAGGTTTGGGTTTTCAAGTTTAGGTTTAGGTTTAGGTTAGGGAGTTAAGATTAGGATTAGGTGTAGGTTTAGGTTTAGGGATTTGAGAATACATTTAGGTTTTACGTTTAAGTTTAGGTCATAGGTTTAGGTTTAGGTTAAGGTTAAGGTTTAAGTTTAGGTTATAAGCTATAGGTTTAGGGAATTGAGAATAGGTTAAGGTTTTGGTATAGGAAATCGGGTTCGGGTTTGGGATCGGGTTTAGGTTTGGGTTTTCAAGTTTAGGTTTAGGTTCGGGTTAGGGAGTTGAGATTAGGATTAGGTGTAGGTTTAGGTTTAGGGATTTGAGAATACATTTAGGTTTTAGGTTTAGGTTTAGGTTTAGGTTATAGGTTATAGGTTATAGGTTTAGGTTTAGGTTTAGGTTATAATCTATAGGTTTAGAAATTGAGAATAGGTTAAGGTTTAGGTTTAGGAAATCGGGTTTGGGTTTGGGATCGGGTTTAGGTTTGGGTTTTCAAGTTTAGGTTTAGGTTTAGGTTAGGGAGTTGAGATTAGGATTAGGTGTAGGTTTAGGTTTAGGGATTTGAGAATACATTTAGGTTTTAGGTTTAGGTTTAGGTTTAGGTTATATGTTATAGGTTTAGGTTTAGGTTATAAACTATATGTTTAAGGAATGAGAATAGGTTAAGGTTTAGGTTTAGGAAATTGGGTTTGGTTTCGGGATCGGGTTTAGGTTTGGGTTTTCAAGTTTAGGTTTAGGTTTAGGTTAGGGAGTTGAGATTAGGATTAGGTGTAGGTTTAGGGATTTGAGAATACATTTAGGGATTTGAGAATAGGTTTAGGTTAAGGTTATAAGTTTAGGTTAAGGTTATAAGTATAGGTTAAGGTTATAAGTATAGGTTTAGGTTTAGGTTATAAGTATAGGTTTTGAGATTTGAGAATATGTTTAGGTTAAGGTTATAAGTTTAGGTTAAGGTTATAGGTTAAGGTTTAGGTTTGGGTTATAAGTATAGGTTTTGGGATTTGAGAATAGGTTTAGGTTAAGGTTATAAGTTTAGGTTAAGGTTGTAAGTATAGGTTTAGGTTATAAGTATAGGTTTTGGGATTTGAGAATAGGTTTAGGTTAAGGTTATAAGTTTATGTTAAGGTTATAAGTATAGGTTTAAGTTATAGGTTAAGGTTTAGGTTTAGGTTATAAGTATAGGTTTTGGGATTTGAGAATAGGTTTAGGTTAAGGTTATAAGTTTAAGTTAAGGTTATAGGTTAAGGTTTAAGTTTAGGTTATAAGTATAGGTTTTGGGATTTGAGAATAGGTTTAGGTTAAGGTTATAAGTTTAGGTTAAGGTTATAGGTTAAGGTTTAGGTTTAGGTTATAAGTATAGGTTTTGGGATTTGAGAATAGGTTTAGGTTAAGGTTATATGTTTAGGTTAAGGTTATAAGTATAGGTTTAGGTTATAAGTATAGGTTTTGGGATTTGAAAATAGGTTTAGGTTAAGGTTATAAGTTTAGGTTAAGGTTATAAGTATAGGTTTAGGTTATAGGTTAAGGTTTAGGTTTAAGTTATAAGTATAGCTTTTGGGATTTAAGAATAGGTTTAGGTTATAGGTTTAGGTTTAGGTTATAGGTTATAAGTTTAGGTAATTGAGAATAGGTTTAGGTTATAGGTTTAGGGTGTGATTTAGGTTAAGGGTGTGATCCCTGCAAATACAGATATAAACACGGTCTGTCCAAATGGCCAGGCCCCTCCAGTGCTTTCCATAGGAAATAAATAGCTTCATCATGGTCATAACAGCGGTTCCCACCTTTCAAGGACCCCTGCTCTTCCGGATAACTCCGACGCACATCCGGGTCTGCTCTATTAATTTTGAGCAAATACATAAACACGGCCTGTCCAAATGGTCAGGCCCCTCCAATGCTGTCCATAGGAAATGGACAGCTTCATCATGGTCATAACTGCGGTTCCCACCTTCAAGGGACCCCTGCTCATCCGGATAGGTCCGACACACATCCGGATCTACTCCATTAATTTTGAGTAAATACATAAACACGGCCTGTCCAAATTATCAGGCCCCTCCAATGCTGTCCATAGGAAATGGACAGCTTCATCATGGTCATAACAGCGGTTCCCACCTTCCAGGGACCCCCGCTCAACATCCGGATAGCTCAGATAAACATCCGGGTCTGCTCCATCAATTTCGAGCTAATACATTTAAAAACAACATAAATATATCTAAAAGCATCTAGATACCTAGGGAAGGCCTCCCATATTTGTATTGTTGGTTACTCATCCCTTTGTCTACAAGCCACAATCAACCAACAATTTCTATCGCTACCTGTACTCTGAAACCAACACAAATATAATTCAAAATCTAACCATGTCTAGATAAACATAATTCAAAATCGTTCTACTTGGTATTCTCTACCCTTCAAAATCTAAACATAATTCAAAATCTAACCATGTCCAAACAGAAGCTTGCACCTAACCAGTGTGGGTGCGCAACATTTGACTCCAAATAAAAAAAACTGGCCGATTAAAAATAAGGTTGTATTTAACTTTAGAGATAACAACAAAGAATATAGAAAAATCTGCAGTAATCAGATCAAACGGGGTAATTGCTCCAATGAATATCATGTACAAAACTTGATCACCCCACCATACCTTTTTCCTGAATCTCCTAAATATGGCAACTCGAAACAACTGACAGGAGCCTGCACCCAGCTTGTGTGGATGCACAACATTTGACTCCAAATCACAACACTGGTCCCATTATCAGCTCCCCTTCTTCCCAACTGTGCGAGAAACACAGAAGAAGAATTCCATATCTCGAGATTACACCATACATGGAGGCTACAGGAGCACATCTAGCTGTCTTGCACCCGCTAGTCATGAACTCATGTTCAAAGTCAATCCAACCAACCCCAAATTGATTCCATTTATCAACCACAAAACCTACATACTACCGCTTCAATGTATTGTAAGATTTATAATGTGCAGTCATATTCCTAATGATATGACCAGTGGTGATGGAAACATGCATCATTGGCCAGCATGGGCATGACCCAATATCACAAGCATTTATAGCATGTATGAAATAAATGTGGATTAATGTTACGGATATTTCTGTGTTAACATAAAGAATGACCAAAAACAAAAACACAAGCATGTTTAACAATATAATAATCATAATGAACTGCAAAGGGGGCAAAAATACCTTGGCTGACACTTCTAAAGACTTATGGTAAAGATCATTGCTTGGATCTTACAAGAAAAAGGCACACCACTCTAAGTTCATCTATAAAATAATGTGGGTCCATGCTTACATGATGCATAGGAAAAAACAAATAAATAATGTGTGCATTAATGAACAAGCCATAACAGAAACCCATGATGGTACCTCATCCACCGCTCTCTGGAAATATTGAGCTGCCTGTTTAAAAATAGTGCTTGCTGCATCAAAATTGGGATTAAGAAATGCTTGGGAAGTGAGTCATTTCCTAAGCACCAAAGAGTATCAGGCTTTCTGGGATTGATTTCCAGTGCCTCCTCCAATCTTGCAATGGCATCTAGAGAGGATTTAAAGGGAAAATTATATGAGGGAGAAGGGAGCAAAACATTCACCACACAAAGAAGTAGAACGAGAAAAAATGAAATATGGTTATGCTTATTGAAAGTGAGATCAGGTAATGCTTATTAAAAGCAAACAACAAATGAAATCGTGATTAAAGAGACCCATATGAAGCAAGAAACCATGATGAATCATAAAAATCTAACTTCTTCAAAGCTCGATTAAATAAAGGATACAATATTAAAGTGCAAATCCATCATGTGACCATGTGTGTTCTATGGTTGAAGGAAGAAACTTCCATTTGTATGGTTTACATCATATCATTTCTCCTTTGGCTTATTTGAAGCTTTTACTGAGACATCCATTGATAGTTCCCACCCATTTTTCCTTTTAAAAATTATGCCATCAGCCAAACTGAAAATAAGTGTGCAAAATGTGTGGTTTATCATTTGTTAATGGACAGTGCTGTGAGGTAAACCCTGCAATTTGTAGGGACATTATTCAATGAATTATCGAGGGAGTGATGAAAATAGCCTACATCATCAACCTTAGTATTGGTACACATTTGCAGGAGCTACTCACCCTTAGTTAGATCTGGATATGTCCGAGGTGCAGCTTGTAGTGTGGGGAACTAATTACTGATGATAATAGAAAAGGCAACATATGTATGCTGATATCAAATTTGAAGTCTAGACACTTTAAGATGTCTTTTTTTTTCTAGGGGCACCAAAAAAGCTTCATTAAGGAAACCCAAAGTTCATTCAAAGAGTATGAAGCATCACCCAATTAATAAAAAGAAGAAGAAGAAGAATCTCCCTAAGAAGACCTGTAGGCCTATTAACAAAATCCTTATATGATCTTGGCTCATTCAGTAACAAGCATCTTAACCTTCTGAAACATCACTTCCAACAAAAGCACGACCAATCCTGTAATATCCTACTATTGGTCTTGTGCCAAGTCATCCATAAGGTGGAGAGAAGAGTGAGCCACCATAGATTTGTCCTCCTTTTGCCACCTCTTCTTGCTGCCATGACAAGCTCTGAAAATCCCTCAACTGAAAATAGAGATGGCATGGATATACAACACATACATCAAGGTGGACCGCATGAAACAGTGGAGATAGAAATGCCCACATAAATCCCCAAATCCCTAAATCCCTAAATCCCCAAATCCGTAAATCCCCAAATCCCTAAATCCCTAAATCCACAAATCCCCAAATCCGTAAATCCCCAAATCCCCAAATCCCTAAATCCCCAAATCCGTAAATCCCCAAATCATTTCAATCGGTATTGAGATTGACAGAGAGAGAGAGAGAGAGATACTTGTTTGAGTTGGAGCCCCGATCACGGTCCACCGAGAGAGACAGAGAGAGATGATGTGCGAGAGAGAGAGAGAGAGCACCGAGAGAGACAGAGAGAGGCAGAGAGACAGAGAGAGGGACCGAGAGAGAGAGAGAGCACGAGAGTGAGAGACTGAGAGAGGTTGAGAGAGAGGGAGAGAGAGGGTTTGGGTTTTGGGAGGGGCGGGCGCGCGAGAGAGATTTATGGATCTGGGGTTGTGGGAGGGGCGAGCGCGGGATGTGGTTTTTGGGGGTGGAACGGATTGGCTACTCCCCCTGACACTAGCCCCATGGCTGGTGTTCGGTGGTCTGTGGGCCCCACCATGATGTATGTGTTTCATCCAATCTGTTCATCCATTTTTAAAGATCATTTTAGGCCTTCGTTCTAAAAATAAGAGGGATATAAATCTTAGGTGGACCATACCATAGGAAAACAATAGTGATTGGATATCCATCATTTAAAACCTCCTAAGGCCCACTGTATTGTTTATCTGACATCCAATCTGTGATTAGGTCATAAAGGCCCAGATGAAGGGAAAAAACAAAGATCAGCTTGATCCAATACTTTTATGGCTCCCAAAAAGTTTTTAATGGTCGACATTCATTCAACACTTTCCTGTAATGTGGTCCACTTGAGATTGGGCTATAACTCATTTTTTTTTGTAATATCATAAAATGATCTATAAAAATAGATGGACGGCATGGATAAAACACATACATCATGGTGGGGCCCACAAACCACCGAACACAAAAGTCGAGAGGGGTTACCCTCCATTAAAACATTCATAATTATTTTTTGGGCCCACAGAGATGTGGTTCACAAATCTAGCCCATCCATTATGTGTGTGCCACTTGGATGAGGGGTCATACCAAGTTTCAGACGCATCCAAATTTCAGGTGGGGCCCCACCAACTGCTTTTATATGTTTTAGTTATGTCTTCACATGATTTTAGATGGTATGGCCCACCGGAGTTCTGTATAGGGCTAATTTTTGGGATATCCCATAATTTAAAGGGGACCCATCAAATGCACGATGTTGATTTTTGACACACGTCATGGTGGGGCCCACACAGCTCAACCACATGGGGAGTTCCCATGAGCTCGAAGGATAGAACCTTTTCCACACACACACATACACACACACACACACACACACACACACACACACACACACACACACACACACACACACACACATATATAAGGTACTATGCTCTTGACCCCATGATAAGCTCCCGTGAGGTCGAGCTGTGTGGGCCCCACCGTGATGTGTTTCGACCATCAACACCGTGCATTTGATGGTTCCCCTTTAAATTATGGGATATCCCAAAAACCAGCCATATACGGAACTCAGGTGGGTCATACCATCTAAAATTATGTGAAGACACCGTTAAAATATATAAAAGCACTTGGTGGGGCCCACCTGAGTTTTGCATGTGCCTGAAACTTGTTTTGAACCCTCATTCAAGTGGGACACACATAATGGATGGGCTGGATTTGCAAACTACATCTCGGTGGGCCCAAAAAAATGGTTTTGAATGTTTTAATGGTGCACGGCCCCTCTCCACTTCTGTATGTGGTGTGGCCCACACAAGTCACAGATTGACTTAATTTTTGAGACTTAGGCCCATGATGGAATGGTGCATCTGACTGATGGGATAGATGTTCGAAACACATCACAGTGGGGCCCACACAGCTCGACCTCATGGGACGATAAAATCAGCTCGAGCGCATTGTACCTTTTCCCTATATATATAATATTTAAAAAATATAAAAACTTACAATGTATTTGTTATATCCACACCATCCATCCATTTTAAGATATCATTTTAAGTCACGAGCTAAAGAATGAGATAGATAAAAATTTATAGCAGACCCCACCATAAAAAACAACGGGAGGGTGATTCCCACCGTTGAAACTATCCTAAGGCCCATCGTAATGTTTATTTGAAATCCAACTGGTTCAAAAGTTTAAAAAAATGGTCGTGGGGCCATACATCATGGTGGGGCCCACACAGCACCAACAACCAGCCATTGGATGGTGTAAGGGGAGTAGCAATCTGTTCCCCTTATTTGTGGTGTGGTCCATTTAATTTTTGAATACGATTCATTTTTAGATAATTCTGTAAAATGATTTCGAAAAATGGATGAACGGTGTGTGTTAATCCCAAATTTTCGATAAATCCAAAACTTAAGTGGACCATGCCACACAAAACAATGTGGAATAATGATTTCCACCGTTGATACCTTCCTTGAGCCCACAGTAATGTTTGTCATCCAACATGTTCATATTATCAAAAAGATATGAATGAAGGGAAAACACAAACATCAGCTTGATCCAAAACTTCTATCAAATGCACAGTGTTGATGTTCGACACACATCATGATGGGCCCTACAAAACTTACATTAATTCTTAGAGTCTCAGGGTGTCAATAAGTTGGGTCACAATTTTGACTAGAATATTTGACCCGTTTTACATGTCTAATCCATTCACTTTATTTTACTGACCCTCAATTTGACTAGTTACTCGCCCCGATCATGCTACATATGAGAAAGATATTGAGCAAACAAGATTGATCAATAATTTGAGTGAATTTTGATTTAAACATCTAAAGTTATTTACTCTTCAATCTGGACTGATCATATTGTCCAAAAATGGTTAAAGGTTGTTCATAATATCAAAAATATATGAATGAATAGAAAACACAAACATCAGCTTGATCCAAAACTTCTATGGCCTCCAAGAAATTTTAAATGGTAGAGGTTCAATCACACTATTTCCTGTGGTGTGGTCCACTTAAGCTTTGGATATGCTTCCTTTTTGTTCTTTAGACCTCAAATTATCTGTTAACATGGATGAATGGAGTGGATAAAATAAATAAGTAACAGTGGACCCCATAGAGTTTACTCTGGTAAGGATAACGAGTAACTCACCTAAATGTAGTAGAGAAAGGTTTCCTTAAAACATTCATAATCATATATTAGGCCTGCCTAAATGTGATTCACATATCCAACCCACTCATTATGTGTGTCCCACTTGGATGAGGGGTCAGACCAAGTTTCAACCGCATCCATGTCTGTATTAACTTATAAACAGGTTGGATCTCAAATAAACATCGCAGCGGGCCCTAAGAAGGTTTCAATAGTGGGTGTCACTATCCCACTCTTTTCTATGGTGTGGGTCCACTTGACTTTGGATCTGCCCCGTCAGTCAGATGCACCATTCTATGGTAGGCCACGAGCTTAAAAATAAAGTCAATCCATGACTTGGGTGGGCCACACATAGTTTTAGATGTTATGGCCCACCTGAGTTTCGTATATGACTGACTTTTGGACTTAAAGGGGACACATCAAATGCATGGTGTTGATGTTCTACACACATCATGGTGAGGCGCACATAGATTAACCTCATCGGAAGTTCCCATGAGGTGACCTTATAATACCATTTCACTATTTTAGGTAACTCCTTCATGGGTGTTACTCTAACCGTATAGGGCCCACCTTGATATATTTTATGTATATGGACACCGTCCATATATTTTTCCATCATATTTTAGGATGTGATTTCAAATAATAAGAACTAAATAATCTTTGGTGGGCCATACCAATCAAAATAATACGATGAATAACCATTAAAAACCTTTTGAAGGCCACAAAAGTTTTGGATCAATTTGATCTTTCTAGTTTACCTTCATCTAGATCTTCTTTACATTATCAACAAGTTGGGCTCTTTATAAATTTTAATGGCGAGGTACTATATTATCATTCTTTCCAGTGGTGTGGTCCAATTAAGATTTAAATCTACACAATTTTTTATACCCGGCCCAAAAATGGGTTAGAGAAACGTATGGGCGGCAAGGATATACAACACGTCATCAAAATATCACTTTTGTTATCTAACTTTTCAATTGTTCTTGTCAAAATACAAAATCTAGTTTTCTTTTTTTAAAAATATTTTTTTTTACAATTTGACCTTTTTTCACAATTTTGTTTAATTTTTAAAATTTTCTTTTTCAAAATATCATTTTTTTTATCGAAATTTCATTTTTGTTATCTAACTTTTCAATTTTTCTTGCAAAATACAAAATTTAATTTTCTTTTTTAAAATATAGCCTAATTTTGATGTCGATGAGGAGGAGTTCTCGTATATGCAGTATTCAGGCGGGTTCATGTAGGCCGCATTCTGATCGTCGGGGCTGCAGGGATTTCATGATGTAGACGGACCTACACTTTTTGATATTTTGTAATTTGAAATGATACATGTAGTTGTTTAACCTAGAACATGATTATACTCCGGAGACACACTACCACTTATATGCTTTATATATATATATATATATATATATATATATATATATATATATATATATATATATATATATATATATATATATATCACAGTCTTCCGCTTGCGAAATTTAACTGTCTCTAGAGTATGACATGCTGTTTTGGTATAATCCCACTCATGTCTAATGCACTAACACAGACAAAATTAAATTATCACTTTTCATGTTGCATAAGTGATGCATTGGAACTCGAGAGTTGGGCTCCTGCTCGACCCCCCTCCCCCCCGATTTTCATGGCATTACAAGTTGGTATCAGAGCATGATTTGGATTAACTGGACATGGGTTATGGTAACATGCACTACAAGAAAAACGGGCAAAGGCTACGACCAAAAACCATAGCAAATGCCCTTTTGCTATAGATATGATCCGTAGCACGTCTGTCGTTATTGGAGTAGCAGCTAAAGGTGTAGCTACGGATTATATCCGTAGTAATAGATACCAATCGCTACGGATTATATCCATAGCAATAGAAGCTACAGATTATAGCCGTATCAATAGAAGCTACGGATTATATTCATAGCAATAGATACCAATAGCTACGGATTATATCCGTAGCAATAGATACCTATAGCTACGGACTATATCTGTAGCAATAGATACCAATAGCTTGGACGAAAGCCATAGCTATACCTACGGATTATATTCGCAGCTATTTTTAAAAAAATTGTAATAATACGACCTGTTTCCATTGCAAGAACCTGCTGTGATTGATAACTCATCTAAGCTTAATGCTGGTAGAAATAGTACATAAAACGCAATAAGAAAAAAAATGATGCATTTATTACAAATAGCAATGAAATCATACAATGCATCCTACATTCACATTTCTAAATAAACAATACTTCACTTTGCTCAACCTATCATAAGAATTACAACTAAGGCGTGCCCTCATGTGCAAGAAACAAATACACTCCAACACAGTAAACACCCTCCATATGCATTCAATAATGCTCACATTTTTACAGAATTTTTTTCCTTCAGACGGTCAATTTCAGCAAATGCAGAAGATAGAGCTTGTTCTTTCCTTGAAACTGCATATGTAACTTCTGTGGACTTCGACACAAGATCACTTTCAAGTTCTGAAACCATTCCCTTGAGAAAATGAATTTCATCCTCCACTGACTTCTTTAGCTTGTCAGCTTGCATAAAACAGCATTTGTAGACACAATCAAACAAGCATGCCTTTGTACACATCTCAAAAGGAAGAAAGATGGAATAAAAAAAAAAAAAAAAAAACACTTATATATGAAGAAATAAAAAATGTACCTACAAATCTTCTAAACTATATATGGCAAAATCCAACATGAGTAATGTGTTCAAACCTAGGATGGGCTTTTAAACTCAAAACCTAGGTTTAGGTTAAGGTTATAGGTTTAGGTTTAGGTTTAGGTTTTAGGTTTATAGGTTTAGGTTATAGGTTTAGGTTATAGGTTTAGGTTATAGGTTATAGGTTATAGCTTTGGGGAATTGAGAATAGGTTAAGGTTTAGGTTTAGGAAATCGGGTTTGGGTTCGGGTTTAGGTTTGGGTTTTCAAGTTTAGGTTTAGGTTTAGGTTAGGGAGTTGAGATTAGGATTACGTGTAGGCTTAGGTTTAGGTTAGGGAGTTGAGATTAGGATTAGGTGTAGGTTTAGGTTTAGGATTTGAGAATACATTTAGGTTTTAGGTTTAGGTTTAGGTTATAGGTTTAGGTTTAGGTTAAGGTTAGGTTATAGGTTATAAGTTTAGGTTATAGGTTATAGGTTTTGGTTTAGGTTAAGGTTATAGGTTTAGGTTTAGGTTAAGGTTTAGGTTAAGGTTATAGGTTTAGGTTAAGGTTTAGGTTTAGGTTATAGGTTATAGGTTATAGGTTATAGGTTAAAGCTTTAGGGAATTGAGAATAGGTTAAGGTTTAGGTTTAGGAAATTGGGTTCGGGTTTGAGATTGGGTTTAGTTTGGGTTTTCAAGTTTAGGTTTAGGTTAAGGAGTTGAGATTAGGATTATGTGTAGGTTTAGGTTTAAGGATTTGAGAATACATTTAGGTTTTAGGTTTAAGTTTAGGTTTTAGGTTTAGGTTAGGTTTATGTGTAGGTTATAGGTTATAGGTTATAAGTTATAGCTTTAGGGAATTGAGAATAGGTTAAGGTTTAGGTTTAGGAAATCGTTTGGGTTCGGGATAGGGTTTAGGTTTGGGTTTTCAAGTTTAGGTTTAGGTTTAGGTTAGGGAGTTGAGATTAGGATTAGGTGTAGGTTTAGGTTTAGGATTTAAGAATACATTTA
Source organism: Magnolia changhungtana (assembly GCA_030180095.1). Taxonomy (NCBI): domain Eukaryota; kingdom Viridiplantae; phylum Streptophyta; class Magnoliopsida; order Magnoliales; family Magnoliaceae; genus Magnolia; species Magnolia changhungtana. Next base: position 278,375 of record JASAUF010000070.1, on the reverse strand, counting down.
GGTTTTAGGTTTAGGTTTAGGTTTTAGGTTTTGGGTTTAGGTTTAGGTTTTAGGTTTAGGTTATCTTATAAGTTTAGGTTATAGGTTAAGGTTTAGTTTATAGGTTTTGGTTTAGGTTAAGGTTATAAGTTTAGGTTTAGGTTAAGGTTTAGGTTTAGGTTATAGGTTTAGGTTAAGGTTTAGGTTTAGGTTATATGTTATAGGTTATACGTTATAGGTTATAGGTTATAGCTTTAAGGAATTGAGAATAGGTTAAGGTTTAGGTTTAGGAAATCGGGTTCGTGTTCTAATCGGGTTTAGGTTTGGGTTTTCAAGTTTAGGTTTAGGTTTAGGTATTTGAGAATACATTTAGGTTTTAGGTTTAGGTTTAGGTTTTAGTTTATAGGTTTAGGTTATAGTTTTAGGTTTAGGTTTTAAGTTTAGGTTAAGGTTAGGTTATAGGTTATAGGTTATAGGTTAAGGTTTAGGTTATAGGTTTTGGTTTAGGTTAATGTTATAGGTTTTGGTTTTGGTTTAGGTTTAGGTTTAGGTTTTAGGTTTAGGTTAGGTTTAGGTTATAGGTGTCACATCTGAAAAATCGAGGGTCGAGTAGCAACTCAACTCTCGAGTTTCAAAACATCACTTATATAACATAGATAATGGTGATTAAATGTTGTCTATGTTAGTACAATAAACATGAGTGAGATTATAACAAAACAATGATTCATACTCCAGATCCATGTATAAAATGCAAGTGAAAGACTGAAAGGTGTATATGTAAAATAAAACGATTCTGATCTTAAGAGTATGAACACTAACTGAATCACCATATACATGTATTTATTTCTAAATCAAGATATCAAAATAGTACAACTGGAACCATAACCCTATAGCCCCGTAACACTAGACAGCCTACGCGAAGCCACCAGTGAACAGCATGTAGGAGTACTCCTCCTGATCGTCATAGAATCAGGCTCAGCCTCCAGAGTCGCATCATCATCTGCAACAAGACAGGGTCTGGTGGGTGTTTTAAAATACCGTCCCATAACGTGGAAGTGAGTGATCAACTCAGTGGAACAATAAAGTATAGGTTAACATGTTATCAATTCAGTCAAGCAGTACAATCAAACAATTCTAAATACTTTTGTTAATGCAAGGATGAAATGCAGTCATGATGCATGCCCTCACTGACATACTCCTTCATTCGACACCATCTTATGTTCGTGGCATGCTTGCATTCCTCAGTGCTCCACATCTTCCAAGCACATGTAGTGCGATATGAACATGATTACCAAGTTGTTATTAGTCCATTTCAAACAACAGAATTGGGAAACTAAGGTACCTCCCTTGTATCATTCCCAAACATAATCCATTCTAGGGTCATCAAACCTAGATAATCTCATACGATAGTGTGGTTCTTGGGGGCTGCAAAGGCTATCAGAGCTGTTACACGTAACCGTTACACCACTCCCCCATCACCTTTTTATGGTTCATCACTAAATTGATACAGGCCTAATTTATACTCTATACACCGGGCAAAACTCGTCGCCTCACCGCAATATCAGAGTATGCTCGAGGTCACTACAAAGGGCTGTCAGGGTTGTTACTCGTAATCGTTGCATCACTCCCCCATCACCTTATCAATGTAGGCCGACAACACAAATATAGTGTCTCATACCACCATAATCGGCTCACGAGTCTGGTTGCTCAATGGACACTATGGGGAGGCTCGGGCTGACGCACTCGCAATACCACGAAACCCCAGCGTAGGCCTACAACTCGACCACGGTGTCTCATACCACCATGCCCGGCTCATTAGTCTTAGCGGATCGAGGTACCATGGTTAACGGGATTTCACTTGTAAGTTTGGTACCCTAGGTTCAAGCAGAGGCATCCAAACATGGTGAACATACATAAGACAGATCGGGTTGTTTGACGAGCTCGGCTAGCTCGAGCGCACAACAAGTTGAATGATATGAAGTGCATAAGCACTTCGTGTGTCTAGCCACTATCGTCAACCGAAATACGACTCGGGTTCGTCGAACACATCTCTCGTGGCGACTGAATCTCAACCACGAATTCAGTTTCGTTGCCGATTGCCTGGACTATATAATAGACCCACTCACATTCAATTGCAGATAGTTAAAGCAGTAATGGATCAAGATTCAAATCATACAATCAAAGTCTGATATTATCCGCTTAGGGCTGTCAGGGCTGTTGTACGGAATCGTTACACCACTCCCCCATCACCCTTCACGACTTTTATGGAAATATAACTTAAACATATGAAGTAGTCAGAGCAGAATTAAATAAACAAGAAATTCAAACATATTAGCAAGCATCTTATAAAACACAATGCAAACAGGAAATCCAAACACATGGGTTTCATAAACCGGTAAGTTCTTAACTAAACAACTTACATGAAGGAAATCATACGCATTACTAAGGTAGTTAAGAATCCTATCTCAACACCACTATTAAATTTAGTTTGCCACACAATTTCCCACACAAGCATTTTGTCAAACACTTAAACTACACCACTCCAACATACGTGACGTATGTTGATTTTAATATAAAATATGACAAATCCTTATATCAAGGAGTTGTCTCTTACACAACAATCATGTTCTTACATTCAATACATATGGTAGGCATAAATCATAAATCCATATTTATTTAGTCATTCCAACAAACACTTAGACTACACATTAGCCTACATAAGCTATGTTGGCCAAAATGTGTATTAGGGCGAATCCTTTCGCCAAACAAGTCATACATCCATAACTAGCATATACACATGGCAAATACTCATGGAAATCATATCAGCAAAATTTATACGGATACGGTATTTTCTACAAATACCAAGAATACACGAAATTCCATATTCTTCATATTTAACCGAAACGGAAAACAGACAGCACTTTGTACATGTGCAATAGCATGTAGATCATGAATCTACCATTATCTGACATTGAAAGCATTGAAAACCATAGCCTATATGTCTAAAGTCTGCACCTTTAAGCCGTAGAAGCGAAATAAACTCGCTAGATTGGTTAGGCTTCCTCCTACGATGATCTAGCAACCTATTACATGATTCAGGTCAGTTACTTCATAAATTACAACCACCAAAGTCCCAAATCAGATTAGGGTTAGGGTTTCTTACCTAGAAACGGAGCTGAAATCGTCAGGAAAGCGATTAAAAAGTGGTGATGGAGCCTGTAGAGTGGCAGGAAGGATCTCTCACATCTCCCATACTTTCTCTCTCTTTTCTCTCTCTCTCTCTCTTAGGGTTTTCTCAAATTCGTATGGCTGAATGAGAGAGGGTTTTAAGGTCCTTATATAGCCTAAAATCACACCAAAATAGACTTAAGGTCAAGGTATACTTAGGTTATAACCAAAGTGAGCCTATTCCAGCTCAACGGAGCACTTCTGGCGGCCCCCTTGAGCCAAAGGTCAAACTTAAGCTCACCAACCTTGGATCCAGGTGGAGCTAAGTTTTTGTTCCAGTCGGATTCCCAGACCGCACGTGGCAGACCAGTTTCAGTTCGACGGTCATGAAAACTCGATCAGGGCCACAAGTACATTGACCTGTGCATAAAATTTTCCCTGATCCGAGGGTGTATTTAGGTCAGGTTCTGACGGTCTGATTTCTTATCTCAAGCCCGCAAGCGTCAAGTCTCAGATTACTTAAATTTTATTTTATTTCAAAATATTTTCACCTTTCTCACACTCTTCACTCCGGGCTCAAGCGAATTGCACTGGGACACTATCTGAAATTGATTTCCGAGATGGTTGTCAAACCCAGCAAGGTGGTCCTAATTCCTTAACTTCTTGTTAATCGAACTTCCGACGTGCAGTCCAGATCTGATACGGTGTTTCAAAGCGTTCCCGAGAACAAACGGGAAGAGAGATTTTTTCTAGATTACATGGTAACGTAGCGGCACTGATTCTGCAAGTTTTGGGTCTTGCAGATCGTATTTAAAGTGATTAGGATGGATTTCGTATGAACTTGAAGTTTACACTAGGTAAACTTTGCCTAATTTCTAAAGGATTTAGTCCTGAGTGACTTCGGTCTGAGGTGGTACTTAGGCCTTTGTAGTAATATTTAGTTTAAGTATTGTTCTTCATCACCTAAACTTTAAGATAGTGTCTAATGTGAAAGTACTTAGAAGGATTTAAAGAACGAGGTAGTGAAAGGTGAGATTTGTGAAGAAAATGGTTTGAAAAGAGATTTGAGGCTTTTAAATTGAGCGTTTGAGAAGTTAATCAGGTGTTAGGATCAACCCATCGCCTAAGGACGTCTAATTCCAGGTTAGCAAAAATCTGGGATGTTACAATCTACCCCCCTTAAAAAATAATTTCGTCCCCGAAATTGGCTAAAGGTAATAAGTAAGGATTCTATTATTTCATTTGCCTAAGACTTATTGATTTCACGTTTATATGCATGGTAGGGTGTATCTTGTGCATACTAATCTAGTACATTTTAGGCTACCCCCCTTAAAAATTTATTTCTTTATCCCTTACTTATATCCTGATGGTTTGCTACGATTTATTTCTTTACCTATTTGGAGTCTTGATGACAATTCCCATTTATTTAGAATAAGATAACTGTTTTCATTGTTTGATCAACACGGAGAGACGGTTGTAGTGGGCTTGATCTCAATACATCGATCATCTACCTGACCAGGGTAAAAAGCTCATTGTATCCCTTCCTAGTCCTGGTGGCTCCTGGTCTTCTGTTCGGTCAAGCAGTGAGTCCATTGGTAGTCACCCAGGATTGAGAATTGGGTCAAGCCGCGAATGCTTCGCAATTTATATTTCAGTAACTCCGTAGACCGATCACTCTAAAAACTTAGGGAATGCCCATCACTAAAAGGTTCCAAGTTCTTACTTCTAAGGTTGCCCTTTAGGTCTTGGTCTAAGGGAGTCCTCGTTCTAATCTATGTCCGAGGTAAGGGTGAAATAATACCTTAATAACTCATCCTAAGAAGGATTCTCACAGTAGAATTTGTTAAGGCGTCTATGAAGTTGGTATTTAACGAGCGGATTTATGAATACACTGACCTCAGCTATTGTAGTTCAGCTCATACCCTTTGTTAGGCCTAGTCTGTAATATGAAATTGTTTAATACTTGAACCCTAATTGTTTTACATTCTAAGGAAGATTCAGATCCTAGTTACTGACCTATCTTTACGTACAGTCTGGATCAATTCCATTCGATCCGGGGCCAGTGGGGTAGGGTCCACCACGTTTCTGCTGTGCCACCCAGATCAAAGAGGTGTATTAGCCGACCTAACTAGATTGGGCTCATAATGTTCTACCCCCCTTAAAAATTTATTTCTACCTCTAGGGTTCAAGATCTATGTCCTGATCCGTATATCGAAACAAGGTGTAATTTAGGACCTATCCTTGACACGAAATGGGAAATACCTTGGTCTACCTTTCATCGATGATGTGTGCTATCTTTCGAAGTTCATATTTAAGCAAGTCTAGCTTAACAGGCAGGCTATCTTTCTAAGTTCATATGCACAATATGTATGCCAATAAGCATTTGGGAAGGTAATGTTAAGGGATGTATTGATTTGACTCCAAGGGATATATGAGTTTTCTCTGTGCATGAATAGTTTCTACGTCAAACAACCTTCCTAAGAGTTATTAAAGAAGCCTATGAGTACTAAGGGAATTCAATGAAGGAACAAGATCTCGCTCCTACCTAATCAAGCCGACTTACTAAGTCTATCACTCAATTATCTTAGAATTTTTAGTCGTTTACATTTCTTAGTCTAATTAGCAGCTTAGGCTCAACTTATGAGTAGCGGTAATCCACTAATTGTAATCTAAAGTCTATGTTTATACACCAGATGATTTTATATCCTTTATAATAGAAGAAATTGTTTTATCGCTTAGGGTCAAAGTTGTCTGATTGGAATTGGGTTGCCTGAACTCGAATTTAACTACGCACGAGCATTTCACACATGTTCATACTAGCTAAGAAGATCTTGGAGTTTACATTATTAATTTGTTGGATTTCCTATACGGTTAGGTCTGTCGAAAACTAGGAGCACCGCCTTAGGTCCAAAACTCTAAGGGTCATTAAATAGGATTGCATTGCTAATCCTACCTCGGGATTGGAAGTGGCATGGTTGGTAGGAGAGTGGGTGGGGATTAATTTTATAGGCTTTCAAAAATGAGTCTTGTGTGGGAAAGTGTGAGATGGGATTTCCAAATCCCATGATGATGAATTTCTAAGTGAAATTTGAAAGGAAATCTCAGAATTTACCTTTAATTGCATACATTCCAAACATGGTGTTGGAAACCATGAGATACACTCAATCTAGGGACCATACCTTACACATATATTTATTATTACTTTTACAATTCCATCCACCTAATCTCACTTAATGTAGTTGATCGAACGGGCCCCAAATGTCTCATCATTTGGAGGTTGTGAAGGCTATGGAAAAGTGAAGAAAAGGAAAAAAAAGGGCTAATTTCTCTGGTTCCCCATGAACTTGAGCCTCAACAGAGATTGTAAAGGCCCCAACTGACAGGGATTGAAGGAGAAAAATGAATAGATGGGATGGGTTGAGAGCTTACCTGAATTTGAGCTCCAAATGGGGCATGTAAGTGCTCAAATGAGAGAGAATGGAGAGGGTAGGAGGTAGGTTATGTTGTAAACGTTGAAGGATGATGATTTGGGCAGGAAATGATGAAAGGAGTGATTAGAGAGAAGGTTTGAGAGGGAAAACAGTAAGTTGATAAGGGAAAAGGGGGCTTAAAGGGTGAAATAAGAAAAAGGGGGGCAAACAGACCTAAAATAGGGGTCCCCCAGTAATTCTACACGCACCACACGTGCCTAGGGGTCGAGCCGACCAAGACCAGACCCGGCCCAACCCGAGCGGGCCAACCTGACCGCAGTTGACCGCGGTGATCGTTCCACCGCAGTCCGCCTTGCCCAGCGCCACGCCACCGCAGCTGGGTGGTGTTCTCCACCCTCCCAAGGTGCCAAATGCACCATGGGTCCACCGTGGTTCCCCCCAGAATGACTCATGTAGCCCCCCGACTCCGTTCTGTTCCAGATCGGGTAGTTTCGAGAAATCTCTGATCTAAACTGACCTTTACTGATTTTTAACGACTGGGATTGGGTGGATTGTGATCTAGACCCATCAATAGACGGCCTACAAATGTTTTAAGGTTGACCTGTGCAACCATGGTTGCATACCGACTCGATTTCGGCATTCATTTTCAATGAACTCAGTCGTTGGACGAAACTGGGAGACCTAAAACTGTTTCTATATTGTCCTCGCATCCTCCTAAGTTGTAATGCGTCAGTGAACATCGTGGGAACATAACTTAGGTCCGGTTTAATCAAAATCATGCTCTGATACCAACTGTAACATCCCAAAAATCGAGGGTCGAGTAGCAACTCAACTCTCGAGTTTCAGAACATCACTTATGTAACATAGATAATGGTGATTAAATGTTGTCTATGTTAGTAAAATAAACATGAGTGAGATTATACCAAAACAGTGACTCATACTCCAGATCCATGTATAAAATGCAAGTAAAAGACTGAAAGGTGTATATAGGTGTATATATAAAATAAAACGATTTCGATCTTAAGAGTATGAACACTAACTGAGTCACCATATACATATATTTATTTCTAAATCAAGATATCAAAATAGTACAACTGGAACCATAACCCTGTAGCCCTGTAACACTGGACAGCTTACACGAAGCCACCAGTGAACAGCATGTAGGAGTACTCCTCCTGATCGTCATAGAATCAGGCTCAGCCTCCAGAGTCGCGTCATCATCTGCAACAAGACAGGGTCTGGTGGGTGTTTTAAAACACCGTCCCGTAATGTGGGAGTGAGTGATCAACTCAGTGGAACAATAAAGCATAGGTTAACATGTTATCAATTCAGTCAAGCAGTAATGATAAAGCAGTACAATCAAACAATTCTAAATACTTTTGTTAATGCAAGGGTGAAATGTAGTCATGATGCATGCCCTCACCAACATACTCCCTCGTGCGACACTATCTTACATTCGCGGCATACTTGCATTCCTCAGTGCTCCACATCTTCCAGGTACATGCAGTGCGATATGAACATGATTACCGAGTTGTTATTAGTCCATTTCAAACAACAGGATTGAGAAACTAAGGTACCTCTCTCGTATCATTCCCAAACATAATCCATTCTAAGGTCGTCAAACCTAAATAATCTAATACCATAGTGTGGTTCTAGGGTGCTGCAAAGGCTGTCAGGGCTGTTACACGTAACCGTTACATCACTCCCCCATCCCCTTTTTAACGGTTCATCACTAAATTAATACAGGCCTAGTTTATACTCTATACACCGCGGTAAAACTTGTCGCCTCACCGCAATATCAGAGTATGCTCGAGGTCACTACAAAGGTCTGCCAGTACTGTTACTCGTAATCGTTGCACCACTCCCCCATCACCTTATCAATGTGTCACGCCCCAAACTCGGAAACCGGGCTCACAAAATTCTCGATCACCGAATCTGGCACCGATAGCCTCCGTAGAACCCTATTCTCAGCTCCCAGCGCCCATACGCCAGGTTCCGATCCTGGAATGCTACAAGGAGGATTTCTAATAATCAATTTGATTCGTAATGGGTATAACTACAAGCATAACCCACAAACAATAACCACAAGAACACCATCACGAAATCCACTATGATCAAAAACTTTAAGTACAATGCGTAGGAAAGGAAAATACAAGATAGTGCTAATAATAAAACTCCAGAAGGCTCGGCTGCACGCTCTAACTGCGGTGAGACTACGGCTGCATCCTGGCATCACCTGCACGCATCAATCGTGCATAAGATTACAGAAATCTTAGAGGGTGGTGTAAGTATGTGCGCAATATGAGCGTGCTCAGAATGCAGGGTCAGAGTAATGCGGAAACCTGCTGATAAGTACATGAATGCAAACAGCTGTACCAAGGCTATGCAGTGTAGGGTATGAATGCTATCGGTCATATCAAGACCATGCGATGCAAGATGCAGCTTAAGCATGCCAATCCTCATCCAAATCCTCATGTCAATACAGTTATCAGTCTGTATAATCACCGGGGTCTAGTACACTCAAGCTAGCTTACCGTCCCTATCCGAACGCACAACTGGGAGAGCGGAAGAGACCTCACTATCCGCCTGCCAATATCGGGCCCGGCTCGTCGATAGCGGACCGATTCCTCAAGCTGGTCAAACTCAACCTAGAAATTACCCCCTCACTTAGGCGGGTAAGGTCACACCCTTTTCCAACCGACCACGACACAGTGGGAGACGCGGCCTACTGGTATACGGCCCTCGCGCACTCATGTATCCACTCGGTCTCGACGTTGGAGTCATCCTCTGGTACCATCGGGTTTAGGGATTTTCACCCAGGGACATCTATGGCGCCCGTATGCTAGAACCAAATATTTTCGGTATCCAATCCAACCACCCACGATATGTCTGTGGAGGCTATGGCCCTGGTGTCGCTAGGGCATACAGTAACTACAATCACACAATGCAAGTGCATGAGTCACACTACCAGTCATGCAACAATCTCACGCGTACCACGCGATCATGTGGGGCACTCCGTCTCATAAGGAGTCCCATAAATATCTCAGCCCAATGGCTTATGCTATGATCAAACATTCCTCATATCAAGCATACAAATGATGCGTATGGGTATGAATCATGGAGCTATACTAAACATGTTATAAAGTAATGAACTATCCTTACACCGAAGATGGGCCTAGACGACCTACACATAACCAGTATGGGCCTATCAATGGGCCCTAGGGAGATTTATAATGCGGACATTAAACCGACATTATTCTTACAATGTGGACGTCAAACCAACATTACTCCCAAGGCATGGCCCGCCATAACCATGGAGAAATCACACATTGCAATGGACCCTAAGGACAACACATTGAGCCTTATGTACATTGCAATGGACCATGTCCCATGGGCTTTGATTACCTCACAATGGGCCTCAACCCATGGGCCCTAACGTATCATAATGGGCCTAGTATATGCACCAAGGTGAGCCTCAACAACGGCCACAGTTACATCGGTATGGCCTCCTCATATGGGCCTCATGTGTATACCAAGGTGGGCCTCAATGGACCGCCACGAACCAACCAAGAAGGGCCCCGTACATATACCAAGGTGGGGTCCGCTTGAAGTATAGATCTGCCCCATTTTTAGGCTCAAGACTTAAGACAGGCTTGCCAAATGGTGGACGGTTTGGATGCAACACAAATATCATGGTGAGGCCCATAAAAGCCCACCAAATGCAATATACAATAAATATATATATATATATAGACACACACACACACACATGCACACTTCCGCATACACACACACATACACACACACGGGCACACACCCACTGCCGCACCCACCGTCCCCTGGACGGTGGGAATACAACACATATATCATGGTTGGCTCCACCGTCCAGGCGGACGGTGGAGGAAAAATACATACATCATTGTGGGTCCCAAGTGGGGCCCACCATAGTGTTTATCTTCCATCCAATCCGTTCATAAGGTCAGACAGGCCTGGACGAAGGGGAGAAATAAATTTCAGCTTGATCCAGAACTTCTGTGATGCCCAAAAGGCCTTTCAATGGTAGTCATTCAATCACACCGTTATTTGTGATGTGGGCTACCTGAGCCATGGACGTAGCTGAAACCTAGAGGGTGGCCCACTGCGCTAAGGGTCTTCAAAATGGACGGTGTGAGTGTACAAAACACACATCATGGTGGGGTCCATTAGCCGTCCAGTAAACCAGCAAAAATGGCTGGACGACGTGATGAAACACATGCATTTAGGTGGGTTCCACCGTCTGTGGACGGTGTGGCATGTAACACATACATCCTTGGGTCCCAAGTGGGGCCCACCATAATGGCTTATTTTCCATCCAACCTGTTGATAAGGTCACAGAGACTTGGATGAATGGGAAAAACAACTATCAGATTGATTCAAAACTTCGGTGGCCCAAAAAAAGAGTTTCAAGGTTAGAGTTCAATCACCGCTGTTTCATGTGGTGTGGGCCACCTGAGATTTAGATAGGCCGAAAATTTGGAGGGGGCCCACTTCAAAGAGTGGCCCACCTCATGGAAGGTGTGGATACAAAATATACATCATAGTGGGGTCCACATGTGGGGCCGTGGCCCCTGGCCCGTCCGCCCGTGAAAATGCAGCAGCGTTCTGCTGCTGCTGACGCAGTAATAGGCGCTGCCTGTTTATTTGTTTTTTTTTTTCTAAAAACCTTCCTTTCGGAGGTTTTTCACCAGTGGGGTCCATATCAACAAAATCCACTCCACCCATTGACTTTTACTGATCAATACAGATCAAATGAGTCCAATATTAGGCACGTTTCGCGATGTACAAAGATTTAAGCGACTTTAAACAGTGAAAATTATCGTTTTCTAAGGTATGGCCCATCAATTAGTCAGATCAACTTCATTTTTCGGCTCAACGCCTAAAATGAAGTGGGAAAAGAAATGGACAACGTGGATTTAGTCCATACATCAAGGTGGGGCTTGTGAGAGTGGCCCACCCAAGAAGCTTGTGAAACAAGCTCATATTTGTATTTTCATTTCACGTCCAGGGACGTCTCTAGACGTGGATGGTCAGTGCACAAGGCATGCACAGGGTGGGCCTAGCTACTGTGGCCACCAAATGGATGAATGGCATGTATAAAACATACATTAAGGTGGGGTCCATTCAAGTGGGTCATACCATCACATCACCACATATGATAGGAAAAAAAATATGAAAGATAGAGGGAGAGAGGGAGAGAGAAAAAGGGACACGTGTGATGGAGGGCTCCGCCACTATGAGCCCTCCCTTGCATTCAATCATACATTAAGTGGGTCCCAATGCATGTGGGCCCACCAAATCAAAGATCAACGGTGGAGATCCCTTCTCCACCCAAAATGGATGGTCTAGATGACCTCTTTTCATGCAAGGAAAATAAACAATATGATGGGGTCCATGGAGAATGGCCCCATCATGGAGTGATCATGAGCATCAAGGTGGTCCATCGGCCACATCAAGGGTCCAAAGTGAGATCCATACCATCAATCGGTAGGCCTCACTTGGCCCATCATCAAAACATGAAAAAAATCTAGCCTAATGAGCACCCACTGGTTGATCTCTTCTGTCCGTTGGAACGCCACCCTCCTTGTGCTCCTCTTTGATGGTGAAGATGGGAAATGGAAGGCTAGGATGATGGGTCTTGGGATGAAAAGTGGGCCACCAAAAATCACTTTTCTCTCTCACATGGAGAAGCTTGGACGTGGGTTTCTTGCTTGGGTTTGGGATGGTTGGGAAATGTGAAGAGAAAGAGAGGGAGAGAGAGAGGTTGTAAGGAGAGGGAGTGATGGGTGTGATGGGTGTGAGTGATGGGTGAGGTGATGGATTGGTGGACTTTTGTAGTTGCTTTACTTGTGGAGAAAGGAAGCATGGGTTACTTTGTACTTGACATTGAAGTGATTGATTGATTGATGTGATTGATTGATTGATGGGATTGATTTGACATTGTGTAGAGATTCTCTCGGGATTGAGAAAGCATGGCGTTTCTTCAAAATAAACGCCGGTTCACATCTTCTGGTCAGGGTATCGGATCGATGCATGAGTCACGGCGTTGGAACCTCGGCGACGGTGCGGTCGCAATGATACAGGTCTCGGATTAAACTGACTCGAATCTAAAGGATACGACTTACGATCGATCGCAACGTCGATTATCAGTCGCGGATTGCCGGACTTCGATGAAAATAATCGCAGGATTCATCGGAACAGTACGAACTAGGATACGAGTCTTACAGCTCTCCCCACCTAATAAAAATTTCGTCTTCGAAATTTACACTACCATCGCAACTAAACGTAACTCATAAGAGGATAGGGAACGTAAGATCATGTATGATCAAAACACAGTACAACATACATCAAACATCAAAAGACGGGGAAGACGCCCATAAATCTCAAGCTCTAACTCTCAAGACGCATCATCCATAAGTAATCTAGCAAGATGGTGTAGGGGCCAAGTCACATGAATCATCGACGACTGCTCCTGATGACTGAGGGTCCTGCTGAACGGTATAAAATCTGCCCTGGGCCCGCTGGGGAGGTGCAAGTCCCCTCTGAGGCCTCTGCTGCTGCGGTGCTCTCGACTACTGTGGAGGCTGCTGAGGTGCTCTCGGCTGCTGCTGCTGAGGTCGAGGACACTCCCACCTACGGTGTCCTATCCCACCGCAACCATAGCAAGTATCAGAAAGCTGCCTCTGAGGTAGTGCTGCTGGGGGTTCCGACGGTGCTACTGGTGCTCCAGCAGATGGGTGGCTCCTAAACCTCTGCGGTCGTCGATGCTGTTGTGAGCTACTGGAGGGGGCCTGCCTCTTCTGACCCCTCCTCTGATCTCGGTCGCTCTGTCCGCAGGCCCACTCGGCCTCATAGATCTGAGCCCTCCGCACTACCGCCTGGAAGGTCGGGAGCTCATGTCCAATAACACGGCCTCAAAGACCGTAACGTAAGCCGTTCTCGAAACGGCGGGCCTTTCGCCCCTCGTCATCAACCATATATGGCGCAAACCTCGATAGCGCCACAAAACGGGCCGCGTATTGCACCACGGTCATGTCCCCCTGCACCAGAGTCTCGAACTCCAGTGCTCTCTGACGTCGAATGTGATCAGGGAAGTACTGCTCCTCGAATTTATCGATAAAGTCATCCCATGTCCAGATGTAATCAGGTCCTGCAACACGGGTAACGGAGGTCCACCAATGCTCTGTCTCACCCTGGAAAAGGAATACCGCTAATCGAACTCGATGCTGGGTCGTGCATGACATAGTATCGAAGATCTTCTCCACATCAGAGCACCATCTCTCTGCTGCAGTCGGATCTGGCTCTCCCTGGAAACGTGGAGGATCAAGCCGTCTGAACTCATGTAGAAGAGCACTCGCACGCTCCTGCTCTGCCTGCTCTGGCGAAATAGCGGCCCAGCGCCGCCCCGCCCGAAGCGCGGCGATCCACGGCCTACTGCAACATTTGCTGTAACTGCGAGGCACTCACAGACACGGTCAGATCCGCACCGACATCAGGTGGAGGAACATCATCCTCAGAAAAGGAACAGGGATCTCTGGCGGTAGAATGGGAGGCACAGGTGATAAAGCTGGAGCCTCAAGTGGTGGAGCAGGAGTAGAACGGGTCGCTCTCTTGGGCGGCATGTCCTATAGGAGGGATAAGGACGCTGATCAACTTCAAGAATCGTACGTTAGGGAAGTCAATCGGAAGGTTTCGCACTCGGAACCTAATCGCCTTAAACTTATAGTAAACATGTGATGCTGTTCTCGGTTATTCCCAAGTTATGCTCTGATACCAACTTCTGTCACGCCCCAAACTCGGAAACCGGGCTCACAAAATTCCCGATCACCGAATCCGGCGCCGACAGCCTCCGTAGAACCCCATTCTCTGCTCCCAGCGCCCATACGCCAGGTTCTGATCCTGTAATGCTACAAGGAGGATTTTTAATAATCAATTTAATTCGTAATGAGTATAACCACAAGCATAACCCACAAACAATAACCACAAGAACACCATCACGAAATCCACTATGATCAAAAACTTTGAGTACAATGCGTAGGAAAGGAAAATACAAAATAGTGCTAATAACAAAACTCCAGAAGGCTCGGCTGTACGTTCCAACTGCGGCGAGACTACGGCTGCGTCCTAGCGTCACCTGCACGCATCAATCATGGATAAGCTTATAGAAATCTTAGAGGGTAGTGTAAGTATGTGCGCATATGAGCGTGCTCAGAATGCAGGGTCAGAGTAATGCGGAAACCTTCTGATAAGTACATGAATGCAAACAGCCGTACCAAGGCTATGCAGTGCAGGGTATGAATGCTATCGGTCATATCAAGACCATGCGATGCAAGATGCAGCTCAAGCATGCCAATCCTCATCCAAATCCTCATGTCAATACAGTTATCAGTCTGGATAATCACTAAGGTCTAGTACACTCAAGCCAGCTTGCCGTCCCTATCCGAACGCACAACTGGGAGAGCGGAAGAGACCTCACTATCGGCCTGCCAATATCAAGCCCGACTCGTCGATAGCGGACCGATACCTTAAGCTGGTCAAACTCAACCTAGAAATTGCCCCCTCACTCAGGTGGGTAAGGTCACACCCCTTTCCAACCGACCACGATACAGTGGGAGACGCAGCCTACTGGTATACGACCCTCGCGCACTCATGTATCCACTCGGTCTCGACGTTAGAGTCATCTTCTGGTACCATCGGGTTTAGGAATTTTCACCTAGGGACATCTATGGCGCCCGTATGCTAGAACCAAACATTTTTGGTATCCAATCCAACCACCCATGATATGTCTGTGGAGGCTATGGCCTTGGTGTCGCTAGGGCAAATAGTAACTACAATCACACAATACAAGTGCATGAGTCACACTACCAATCATGCAACAATCTCACGCGTACCATGCGATCATGTGGGGCACTCCGTCTCATAAGGAGTCCCATAAATATCTCAGCCCAATGGCTTATGCTATGATCAAACATTCCTCATATCAAGCATATAAGTGATGCGTATGGGTATGAATCATGGAGCTATACTAAACATGTTATAAAGTAATGAACTATCCTTACACCGAAGATGGGCACTAGACGGCTACACATAACCAGTATGGGCCTATCAATGGGCCCTAGGGAGATTTATAATGCGGACATTAAACCGACATTATTCTTACAATGTGGACGTCAAACCAACATTACTCCTAAGGCATGGCCCGCCATAACCATGGAGAAATCACACATTGCAATGGACCCTAAGGACAACCCATTGAGCCTTATGTACATTGCAATGGACCATGTCCCATGGGCTTTGATTACCTCACAATGGGCCTCAACCCATGAGCCCTAACGTATCATAATGGGCCTAGTATATGCACCAAAGTGAGCCTCAACAACGGCCACAGTTACATCGGTATGGCCTCCTCATATGAGCCTCATGTGTATACCAAGGTGGGCCTCAATGGACGGCCACGAACCAACCAAGAAGCGCCCCGTACATATACCAAGGTGGGGTCCGCTTGAAGTATAGATCTGCCCCATTTTTAGCCTCAAGACTTAAGACAGGCTTGCCAAATGGTGGACGGTTTGGATGCAACACAAATATCATGGTGAGGCCCATAAAAGCCCACCAAATGCAATATACAATAAATATATATATATATATAACATATATATATATATAATACTATAATACAATATTATATTTTATATATATATATACACACACATGCACACACCCGTACACACACACATGCACACACCCGTACACCCACACACATACACACACGGGCACACACCCACTACCGCACCCACCGTCCCCTGGACGGTGGGAATACAACACATATATCATGGTTGGCTCCACCGTCCGCCTGGACGGTGGAGGAAAAATACATACATCATTGTGGGTCCTAAGTGGGGCCCACCATAGCGTTTATCTTCCATCCAATCCGTTCATAAGGTCAGACAGGCCTGGACGAAGGAGAGAAATAAATTTCAGCCTGATTCAGAACTTCTGTGATGCCCAAAAGGGCTTTCAATGGTAGTCATTCAATCACACCGTTATTTGTGATGTGGGCTACGTGAGCCATGGACGTGGCTGAAACTTGGAGGGTGGCCCACTACGCTAAGTTTCTTCAGAATGGACGGTGTGAGTGTACAAAACACACATCATGGTGGGGTCCATTAGCCATCCAGCAAACCAGCAAAAATGGCTGGACGGCGTGATGAAACACATGCATTTAGGTGGGTTCCACCATCCGTGGACGGTGTGGCATGTAACACATACATCCTTGGGTCCCAAGTGGGGCCCACCATAATGGCTTATTTTCCATCCAACGTGTTGATAAGGTCACAGAGACCTAGATGAATAGGAAAAACAACTATCAGATTGATTCAAAACTTCGGTGGCCCAAAAAAGGAGTTTCAAGGGTAGAGTTCAATCACCGCTGTTTCATGTGGTGTGGGCCACCTGAGATCTAGATAGGCCGGAAATTTGGAGGGGGCCCACTTCAGAGAGTGGCCCACCTCATGGAAGGTGTGGATACAAAATATACATCATAGTGGGGTCCACATGTGGGGCCGTGGCCCTTGGCCCGTCCGCCCGTGAAAATGCAAAAGTGTTCTGCTGATGCTGACGCAGTAGCAGGCGCTGCCTGTTTATTTGTTTTTAAAAAAAAAAAAAAAAAAAACCTTCCTTTCTAAGGTTTTTCACCAGTGGCGTCCATATCAACAAAATCCACTCCACCCATTGACTTTTACTGATCAATACATATCAAATGAGTCCAATATTGGGCACGTTTCGCGGTGTACAAAGATTTAAGCGACTTTAAACGGTAAAAATTATCGTTTTCTAAGGTATGGCCCATCAGTTAGTCAGATCAACTTCATTTTTCAGCTCAACGCCTAAAATGAAGTGGGAAAAGAAATGGACAGCGTGGATTTAGTCCATACATGAAGGTGGGGCTTGTGAGAGTGGCCCACCCAAGAAGCTTGTGAAACAAGCTCATATTTGTATTTTCATTTCACATCCAGGGACGTCTCTGGACGTGGACGGTCAGTGCACAAGGCATGCACAGGGTGGGCCTAGCTACTGTGGCCACCAAATGGATGAATGGCATCTATAAAACATACATTAAGGTGGGGTCCATTCAAGTGGGTCACACCATCACATCACCACATATGATAGGAAAAAAAATATGAAAGATAGAGGGAGAGAGGGAGAGAGAAAAAGGGACACGTGTGATGGAGGGCTCCGCCACTATGAGCCCTCCCTTGCATTCAATCATACATCAAGTGAGTCCCAATGCATGTGGGTCCACCAAATCAAAGATCAACGGTGGAGATCCCTTCTCCACCCAAAATGGACGGTCTAGATGACCTCTTTTCATGCAAGGAAAATAAACAATATGATGGGGTCCATGGAGAATGGCCCCATCATGGAGTGATCATGAGCATCAAGGTGGTCCATCGGCCACATCAAGGGTCCAAAGTGAGATCCATACCATCAATCGGTTGGCCTCACTTGACCCATCATCAAAGCATGAAAAAAATCTAGCCTAATGAGCACCCACCGGTTGATCTCTTCGGTCTGTTGGAACGCCACCCTCCTTGTGCTCCTCGTTGATGGTGGAGATGGGAAATGGATGGCTAGGATGATGGGTCTTGGGATGGAAAGTGGGCCACCAAAAATCACTTTTCTCTCTCACATGGAGAAGCTTGGACGTGGGTTTCTTGCTTGGGTTTGGGATGGTTGGGAAATGTGAAGGGAAAGAGAGGGAGAGAGAGAGATTGTAAGGAGAGGGAGTGATGGGTGTGATGGGTGTGAGTAATGGGTGAGGTGATGGATTGGTGGACTTTTGTGGTTGCTTTACTTATGGAGAAAGGAAGCATGGGTTACTTTGTACTTGACATTGAAGTGATTGATTGATTGATGTGATTGATTGATTGATGGGATTGATTTGACATTGTGTAGAGATTCTCTCAGGATTGGGAAAGCGCGGCGTTTCTTCGAAATAAACGCCGGCTCACATCTTCTGGTCAGGGTATCAAATCGATGCATGAGTCGCGACGTTGGAACCTCGGCGACGGTGTGGTCGCAATGATACAGGTCTCGGATTAAACCGACTTGAATCTAAAGGATACGACTTACGATCGATCGCAACGTCGATTATCAGTCGCGGATTGTCGAACTTCGACAGAAATAATCGCAGGATTCATGGGAACAGTACGAACTAGGATACGGGTCTTACACAATGTATGCCGACAGCACGAATATAATGTCTCATACCACCATAATCGACTCACGAGTCTGGTTGCTCAATGGACACTACGGGGAGGCTCAAGCTGACGCACTCGCAACACCACGAAACCACAGTGTAGGCCGACAGCTCGACCACGGTGTCCCATACCACCATGCTCGGCTAATGAGTCTTAGCGGATCGAGATACCATGGTTAACAGAATTTCACTAGTAAGTTTGGTACCCTAGGTTCAAGCAGAGGCGTCCAAACATGGTGAACATACATAAGACAGATCGGATTGCTTGACGAGCTCGGCTAGCTCGAGCGCACAACAAGTTGAATGATATGAAGCGCATAAGCACTTCGTGTGGCCAGCCACTATCGCCAACCGAAGTACGACTCGGGTTCGTCGAACACATCTCTCGTGGCAACTGAATCTCAACCACGAATTTAGTTTTGTTGCCGATTGCTTGGACTATACAATAGCCCCACTCTCATTCAATTGCAGATAGTTAAAGTAGTAATGGATCAAGATTCAAATCATACAATCAAAGTCTGATATTATCCGCTTAGGGCTGCCAGGGCTGTTGCACGGAATCGTTACACCACTCCCCCATCACCCTTCATGGCTTTTATGGAAATACAACTTAAACATGTGAAGTAGTCAGAGCAGAATTAACTAAATAAGAAATTCAAACAAATTAGCAAGCATGTTATAAAACACAATGCAAACGGGAAATCCAAACACATGAGTTTCATAAACCAGTAAGTGCCTAACTAAACAACTTACATAAAGGAAATCATACGCGTTACTAAGGTAGTTAAGAATCCTATCTCAACACCACTATTAAATTTAGTTTGCCACACAATTTCTCACACAAGCATTTTGTCAAACACTTAAACTACACCACTCCAACATACATGACGTATGTTGATTTCAACATAGAATATGACAAATCCTTATATCAACGAGTTGTCTCTTACACAACAATCATGTTCTTACATTCAATACGTATGGCAGGCATAAATCATTAGCCATTTCAAACACTTAAACTACACCACTCCATATTTATTTAGTCATTTCAACAAACACTTAGACTACACATTAGCCTACATAAGCTATATTGGCCAAAATGTGTATTAGGACGAATCCTTTCGCCAAACAGGTCGTACATCCATAACTAGCATATATACATGGCAAATACTTATAGAAATCATATCAGCAAAATTTATACGGATACAGTATTTTCTACAAATACCAAGAATACACAAAATTTCATATTCTTCGTATTTAACTGAAACGGAAAACAGACAGCACTTTGTACATGTGCAATAGCATGCAGATCATAAATCTACCATTATCTAACATTGAAAGCGTTGAAAACCATAGCCTATACGTCTAAAGTCCGCACCTTTAAGCCGTAGAAGTGAAATAAACTCGCTAGACTGGTTAGGCTTCCTCGTACGATGATCTAGCAACCTATTACATGATTCAGGTCAGTTACTTCATAAATTACAACCACCAAAGCCCCAAATCAGATTAGGGTTAGGGTTTCTTACCTAGAAACAGAGCTGAAATCACCAGGAAAGTGATTAGAAAGCGGTGATGGAGCCTGTAGAGCGGCAGGGTAGAGCGGTAGGAAGGATCTCTCACATCTCCCACACTTTCTCTCTTTTGTCTCTCTCTCTCTCTCTCTCTCTCTCTCTCTCTCTCTCTCTCTCTCTCTCTAGGATTTTCTCAAATTCGTATGGCTGAATGAGAGAAGGTTCTAAGGTCCTTATATAGGCTAAAATCATACCAAAACAGACTTAAGGTCAAGGTATACTTAGGTTATAACCAAAGTGAGCCTATTCCAGCTCAACGGAGCACTTCTGGTGAGCCCCCTTGAGCCAAAAGTCGGACTTAAGCTCACCAACCTTGGATCCAGGTGGAGTTAAGTTTTTGTTCCAATCGGATTCCCAGATCGCACGTGGTGGACCAGTTTCAGTTCGACGGTCACGAAAACTTGATCAGGGCCACAAGTACATTGACCTGTGCATAAAATTTTCCCTGATCCGAGGGTGTATTTGGGTCAGGTTCTGACGGTCTGATTTCTTATCTCAAGCCCGCAAGCGTCAAGTCTCAGATTACTTAAATTTTATTTTTATTTCGAAATATTTTCACCTTTCTCACACTCTTCACTCCGGGCTCAAGCGAATTGCACTGAGACACTATCTGGATTTGATTTCCGAGATGGTTGTCAAGCCCAGCAAGGCGGTCTTAATTCCTTATCTTCCTGTTAATCAGACTTCCGACGTGTGGTCCAGATCTAATACGGTGTTTCAAAGCGTTCCCGAGAGCCAACGGGAAGAGAGATTTTTCCTAGATTACACAGTAACGTAGCGGTACTGATTCTGCAAGTTTTGGGTCTTGCAAATCATATTTAAAGTGATTATGATGGATTTCGTATGAACTCGAAGTTTACACTAGGTAAACTTTGCCTAATTTCTAAAGGATTTAGTCCTGAGTGATTTCGATCTGAGGTGGTACTTAGGCCTTTGTAGTAATGTTTAGTTTAAGTATTGTTCTTCATCACCTAAACTCTAAGATAGTGTCTAATGTGAAAGTCTTAGAAGGATTTAAAGAACGAGGTAGTGAAAGGTGAGATTTGTGAAGAAAATGGTTTGAAAAGGGATTTGATGCTTTTGAATTAAGCATTTGAGAAGTTAATAAGGTGTTAGGATCGACCCATCGCCTAAGGATGTCTAATTCCATGTTGATAAAAATTCGGGATGTTACAATAGGTTTAGGTTAGGTTTAGGTTGTAGGTTATAGGTTATAGCTTTAGGGAATTGAAAATAGGTTAAGGTTTAGGTTTAGGAAATCGGGTTCGGGTTCGGGATCGTTTTAGGTTTGGGTGTTTTCAAGTTTAGGTTTAGGTTAAGTAGTTAAGATTAGGATCAGGTGCATGTTTAGGTTTAGGGATTTGAGAATACATTTAGGTTTTAGGTTTAGGTTTTGATTTTAGTTTATAGGTTTTAGTTATAGGTTTAGGTTTAGGTTTTAGGTTTAGGTTAAGGTTAGGTTATAGGTTATAAGTTTAGGTTATAGGTTATAGGTTATAGGTTAAGGTTTAGGTTATAGGTTTTGGTTTAGGTTAAGGTTATAGGTTTAGGTTTAGGTTAAGGTTTAGGTTTAGGTTATAGGTTTAGGTTAAGGTTTAGGTTTAAATTATAGGTTATAGGTTATAGGTTAAAGCTTTAGGTAATTGAGAATTGGTTAAGGTTTAGGTTTAGGAAATCGGGTTCGGGATCGGGTTTAGGTTTGGGTTTTCAAGTTTAGGTTTAGGTTTAGGTTAGGGAGTTGAGATTAGGATTAGGTGTAGGTTTAGGTTTAGGGATTTGAGAATACATTTAGGTTTTAGGTTTAGGTTTAGGTTTAGGTTTTAGGTTATAGGTCTAGGTTTAGGTTTTAGGTTTAGGTTAAGTTTAGGTTATCGGTTATAAGTTTAGGTTATAGGTTATAGGTTATAGGTTATAGGTTAAGGTTTAGTTTATAGGTTTTGGTTTAGGTTAAGGTTTTAGGTTCGTGTTTAGGTTAAGGTTTAGGTTTAGGTTATAGGTTTAGGTTAAGGTTTAGGTTTAGGTTATATGTTATAGGTTATAGGTTATAGCTTATAGCTTTAAGGAATGAGATAGGTTAAGGTTTAGGTTTAGGAAATCGGGTTCGGTTTCGGGATTGGGTTTAGGTTTGGGTTTTCAAGTTTAGGTTTAGGTTTAGGTTAGGGAGTTGAGATTAGGATTAGGTGTATGTTTAGGTTTAGGGATTTGAGAATACATTTAGGTTTTAGGTTTAGGTTTAGGTTTTAGTTTATAGGTTTAGGTTATAGGTTTAGGTTTAGGTTTTAGGTTTAGGTTAAGGTTAGGTTATAGGTTATAAGTTTAGGTTATAGGTTATAGGTTATAGGTTAAGGTTTAGGTTATAGGTTTTGGTTTAGGTTAAGGTTATAGCTTTTGGTTTAGGTTTAGGTTTTGGTTTTAGGCTTAGGTTAGGTTTAGGTTATATGTTTAGGTTAGGTTTAGGTTTAGGTTTAGGTTATAGGTTATAACTTTAGGGAATTGAAAATAGGTTATGGCTTAGGTTTAGGAAATCGGGTTCAGGTTTCAAGTTTACGTTTAGGTTAAGTAGTTCAGATTAAGATTAGGTGTAAGTTTAGGTTTAGGGATTTGAGAATACATTTAGGTTTTAAGTTTAGGTTTAGGTTAAGGTTATAGGTTTAGGTTTAGGTTTAGGTTTAGGTTTTAGGTTTAAGTTAAGGTTATAGGTTTAGGTTATAGGTTAAGGTTTAGGTTATAGGTTATAGCTTTAGGGAATTGAGAATAGGTTAAGGTTTAGGTTTAGGAAATTGGGTTCGGGTTCTGGATCGGGTTTAGGTTTGGGTTTTCAAGTTTAGGTTTAGCTTAAGTAGTTGAGATTAGGATTAGGTGTAGGTTTAAGTTTAGGGATTTGAGAATACATTTAGGTCTTAGGTTTAGGTTTAGGTTTTAGGTTTAGGTTAAGGTTATAGGGTTAGGTTTAGGTTTAGGTTTTAGGTTTAGGCTAAGGTTATAGGTTTAGGTTATAGGTTTAGGTTAGGTTTAGGTTATAGCTTTAGGGAATTGAGAATAGGTTAAGGTTTAGGTTTAGGAAATCGGATTCGGGTTCGGGATCGGGTTTATGTTTGGGTTTTCAAGTTCGGAGTTTAGGTTAAGTAGTTGAGATTAGGATTAGGTGTAGGTTTAGGTTTAGGGATTTGAGAATACATTTAGGTTTTAGGTTTAGGTTTAGGTTTTAGGTTATAGGTTAAGGTTATAAGTTTTGGTTTAGGTTTAGGTTTAGATTTTAGGTTTAGGTTAAGGTTATAGGTTTAGGTTATAGGTTTAGGTTAGGTTTAGGTTTAGGTTATAGGTTATAGGTTATAGCTTTAGGGAATTGAGAATAGGTTTAGGTTTAGGTTTAGGAAATCGGGTTCGAGTTCGGGATCGGGTTTAGGATCGGGTTTACATTATAGGTTTAGGTTTAGGTTATAGGTTATAGGTTTAGGTTACAGGTTTAGGTTTAGGTTAGGTTATAGGTTATATGTTTAGGTTTAGGTTATAGATTATAGGTTATAGGTTAAAATTTAGGTTATAGGTTAAGGTTTAGTTTAGGTTATAGGTTTAGGGTGTGGTCCCTGCAAATACAGATATAAACACGGCTTGTCCAAATGGCTAGACCGCTCCAATGTTGTCCATAGGAAATGGATAACTTCATCATGGTCATAACAACGGTTCCCACCTTCCATGGACCCCCGCTCAACATCCAGATAGCTTCGACGCACATCCGGATATGCTTCATCAATTTCGAGATAATATATAAACCTGGGCCTGTTCAAATGGTCAGGCCACCCATATTGCTGTTCATAGGAAATGGACAGCTTCATCATGGTCATAACAGCGGTTCCCACCTTCCAGGGATCCCCGCTCAACATCCGGATAGATCCGACGCACATCCGAATCTACTTCATCAATTTCGAGATAATATATAAACATGGGCCTATCCAAATGGCTAGGCCACTTCATCAATGAATCATATAGTATGAAGGAAAGAAGACTCACCAATTTAGCTAGTAAGGAGAGAAAGTGTGAGTGCTTGGAATGTCGCCCTTTCTTTGAATAATGAATGCATATTCCACAATGCAATCTAAGAATGAGTAAGTTTTTTAGTTTCTCCGACAATGCATTTGAGCATAGATTTACATATAAAGATTTTAAAGATTGTAAAACAGAGTAAATGATTATATTAACTTCCAAGTATCGATTAAGAAGAAAAATGTAAATTATAATGGTCAAGAAATCTCGATATATTAAATTATTGAAGGACAAGACATACCAAGACTACAGGTGCCCAGAGCAAGATAACTGCACAAATGTTGTACATAGCTGCATTGACAGAACAAAAAAATTTATACGAATGAAATGACAAAAAGCCAAGATATCATGGACCAAGAGGAAAATGAGTACCCTCAAGAAAAAACTCATGCCAAGAATATTTAATGCGACGAACTTTCATTATGTCTTTGGTTGGCTTCACCAAAGTTTTTATCTAAACTAGCAGGACAGATTAATAAACAACACCAACAAAACAGAAATTTACTTGGATGTAAAAGCTGAATGCCAATTTGGAACACAGAAGCAACAACCAGAAAATTGTGTATCTGAAAATATAAATAGAGAGCTAAAATTTGAGTACATCTGAGTGAAAAAATAACCATTTCAAAGATAAAATAAATAGTTAAAAACTTTACCATTTCAATATTGAACCTTGTAGTGGCAACATTGATCTGTGGGGCTAAAAATACACTTTGAATAACTAGTTTCAATAGAACCATTTGATAAGATTACTATGGCATGCCAGCAGTGGCTATGAAAACTACCAGTTATAAAAAGAGAGTGCAATATTTGGAAGGTTAGAATCCTCTGATGAACATAAGTTTTTCATAGTACATGAGAGGGGGGAACATCATGGACAGACCAAACTCCAAATTGATGATTTGACCCTCCACAGTCATATGTGAGTCTCAATCAGATAGCCAAGCGTCCTAGGTGCGTAAATGCCCACTAGCTGGGAGAAAACTCGTCCTCGAGTTAATTCAAGTTTTTAGAGCTTTCAATAGTTGCATTTATTTATTTTCTTGTGAGTAACCTAGGATCAAACCAAAGACCTCAATGTCGTAACACACCTTGTCTACCATTGAGCTATCAGCTCAAAGCCTCAAATAGCATTTATGTATGTTTGAAAACTAGAATTATGGCTGTACCATGAAAAAGCCTAGGGAGACCTTGTGTTGAATTCCAATAATCACAAGCAGATATACATCATGCATGTGTGGGATTGCAGAAAGAGACTTGGGTTAATTTGACAAGAGGAACCAAATACTAGGAGTCATCTTTGATTGTCATTCAAGGCTCATTCATGTAACGAAGATGACCATATTTAGACATGCCGACCTACATTTTGGCACAGCAGATAGGTTCAACCATGTGTCGATCAAAAACATCACTTGACTCCATTTGTTACCCACTTGCTTACTCATTTCATGATTCCACAGCTCCACCTTTATAGAAAAGGATAACGGGTTTTCCATTGTTGAACCTCAGAAGAATATCAATTTCAGGGTCTTTTTTATATTAGATTTAGCCACATAATGAAGCTGGCCAGTTCTCTTCTTGAACCAAACTGTAGTCAGCCCCATACAGACAGGATTAGCTCTTCGTTAATCCAAAACATCACTTAGCTCGAATTATTTTCCACTTGCATTATTTGTTTTCCTACTCTCTAAGCTCCATCTAGGTTAGATGAAGGGCTTGTGATGCACCCCAGTTTAAGAATCGGATCATTTTAGGAGTCAACCAATCCAAATTTTCATGAAGGCACTTTTCAGGGCATTGGATAGAATGCAAGCAGAATGGTTGTTCATACTGTCTATACTGCCTCACATAAAGAAATATACTCTTAGAATGAGAATGTAATGAAAAGAAGACCAACTGAGTAAATAGCTACCAACAAAAGATCTCTTTCAGGTATTAAAAATAATAATAATAAATAAATAAATCTAAAATCAAGCACAAGATCAGTGAAAATCAAGCAAATTTCCATCTACATATTGATATGCCAAGAAACATAGTTATGAATGATTTGATTCGGACACATTTATCAAGGATTCCACTTTCTTTAGTGGTTAGTTGGGCATTCAATCATTGACCCCCAACTATCAAACCGACAAAAGGTTCTCTTATACAAGATAACCAATCTATAGGGAGATGTACTTCACAAATAATATTAAGAATGTAATGAAAAATGGAAATGATAAATGAATTTGTAGGATTCAAGTTTTAAAGCTCCATCACCATCCATTTTTGTTCTTCTTTCTTTTTTCCCTAATTCATGCAAAACAAGTCTATGATTGACAAAATGGTCATATTAGTGGCCAGTTTCATTTCATGATGAATCATAACCCATGCCCCTTTCTATGATGCAATTTTACATATTGTAAATAGAAACACAAAGTAATGTAAAAAAATAAAACAATGACTAACAACAATGCTCAACAAGAGAGGGACCTGATTTCATAAAATATCACTTAGTAATTTTCCATTACTTTCAACAAATTCTGCAGTTATCAAAAGGAAACTAATGATTTTGTAACAATGGCATAACAAAGTAAAGACCCAAAGTAAGAACATGGAAGATGAGAAAAACTTGGATACTCTGGCAGTGTTATGGGTGAAACACAAGAACTTATAAATTACTTAGATATTGCACATGTGGCATAGGCACAACTTATGGTATCTAGTGTAGATGTGTCATGAACCAAAAATTAAGCTTGACTGATCATCTAGTGAAAGAAAAAATGAAGAAATAAGTATGTAGAATTCTCCTTTATAGTCAAAAGACCAACTCACCTGAAGCTTTGGAGCATTGTACATTGATATGGTGAAAGTCATGCTTACACGTCCAACTTCCTTTGTGATGTTTCTTGATAAAGGAAAGGAAAAAAGAAAAAAAGGGTGCAACGAAAGCATTAATACAAATGCATAGCATGTGCATGTGCAAGTGCATGAGCCTATGCATGCAAACAAAAAAGAAAACACGTAGGATTCTAGATGTCTATTCTCGGCAACCAACTGTTCTTGTTGTGGCAATTCTAATGTGCTGCTACTGATGCAGTGAACACGCTACCATAGAAGGCAATATTGTGTGGCAGTGCATTTGGTCCACTTTTATCCCTTTAAGGATGTCTTTTGTGCATGTTTGTGTGTTAGTCCTTGAAACTGGGTTGTCTCCCAGTGATCCTAACCATCTAGACAATGAGTCTTATTTTGTATCATGGATAGAAAACAATAAAAATCTTTTAGTTGGATTATCTTAACACTTCAAAATTTGGCCCTTTTGCTTTGAAAATGGATGCTTTCCATAACCTTTGTATAATCAAAAGATTGAATCATTCAATCTGAGAGATTTTTTTGGGACTCCACCATCCAAGAGAAGCCTTATCTGATAAATGGATTGTGTTATTGATAAAATTCAATTAAAAAGGCTAAAGCACTGACATATCATATTGTAATACGTTGGGATGCATTCAACCAAACCTCTATTACGAGATCAAATCAAATGTCAAAAAAAAAAAAAAAAATTGTTTATACGATGTCTTACCATTGCCATGTAATATTGTGTTGGGAGCTGCCAAAATCAAGCAAAATCATATCAATAAGTGTTAGGATAGCATGTTTAGCTTTCAAAAAAATTCTATGCTAGATGCACAAGGACTGATGAACTGTGCTTGGAACAAGAAAAGCTAGACTGTTGGTCAGTTTCTATCACTTAACTTATTGTGATTCACTTTCTGTACAAGTGGTATGCACACAAGCACCCTCCAATAGAATGGTTAAGATTGTCAAGGTTTTTTATTTGATTTTGAGTATGGCCCATCCAAGGTATATCCTACTTGATGATTGGATTCAATCTCGTACACCGCACTTACAAAAGTCAAATCACTGATAAGTTGAACAAAAAGAAGTGGCAAACACCATAATCTAGATACTTGGTATTGCTACTAATTTCAGGCTATTGATTTGTTATCTTTTCCTATGAATTGAATAAGAAGTAGAAGACAGGAATTCCTTAAGGGGGTGTTTGGCATGTGGGAATGGATGGGAATAAGTGGGAGTGGGTTTGTGAAACCCATGGATTTTAGGTTGCGGCTGTTTGGGACTGCCGAAAGAAGTGAGTTTGCAGTGTTTCTTGGAAGCAGCACCTGGCCGATGGAATTGGCAAATCCTTCCTTGGTTTGCAGGGTTTCTTGGAAGCATCCCATGCCATCCAAACAGCATGGCACAGGATCCCATGGAATTACAAAACCCATGTAATTGCAAGACAATTACCTGACAAAGCCATCATTACTGTTTTTTGAATCCCATCCCACCTTATCCCTCCTAATGCCATGCGCCAAACACCCCCTAAGTCTTCTCATTGAAGGTATCTGATATACAATGAACGTATTTGACTCCGAAGATATTAGTGTTTTGAAAAATCCCACCTTGAGACAAGAATTCCCCCATAGTCAATGGTTGAGATTTTGGTGACAAAAGGCCTGACTACAGCTAGTAGAAAGATTAGCCATCTACATTCTATTCTTCCCAAATCTGCCACATTAGGTGGGCCCCACCATGTATATGTAGTATCCTGATACTGTTTGGGTCATGAAGTAGGCCCCACTATGTATGTACATTGAATGTGGATCACTGTCACTCCTTAATTGTTGCTTTCTCATACATGGCTGGCCCACCTGATGAAATATTCGGTCCATGGCACATGTAGATGAGCAAATATCTAACAAACATGTACATTAGCTAATGTTGGGAAGCGAGATTTGCTTTAGTTCAACACGGGCAAGCCCATTCCTTTTTTTTTCTTTTCGCCCCAGCCCCCGCCAACAGGAAGTTCCTGCAAGAAGGTGTGGGGCCCACTAAGATGCCTATGAAAAATCCAATCTATCCATCACTTTCACAAGCTCAAAATAGGACAAGAGTCCATAAATGAGGTAGATACAAACTCAAGCGGGCCATATGATAGGAAACAGCCACGGTCCTGGAACCCGCCATGTTGTTTATATGTCATCCAGATCATTCATAAAGTTATTGCTTTTGGATGAACCGAAAACACAAATATCATCCTGATTCACGAATTTTCCAATGATGTCTTTCAACCCCAACTGTTTCGTGTCACATGGTCCACCTCATTTTTGGATCTGCCTCACTTTGGACTCTTGTCCTATACCGAGCTTGCGAAACTGACAAACAGAGTGGATTTCTCATGGACATCGCGGTGGACTCCACATCTTATGCCTACAGGAACTTCCTGTTGCTGACTTCACACCCCGTTTAGATGGCCTGAAAGTTGAATTTCTATTAGAAATCTAATGAAATTGAGAGAAGGAAAAAAAAAGCATTTTCCTTGCCTACACTTTACATATTGTCATTATGAACGGTGAATAATAGAAAGCATAAAGAAGAAACTGCAAGGTTAGCGATTCGGTTCATTGGTGCATCTAAACGCATCCAAGAACCGAGAACTACAAAACATCATAAACACCCTATATCTCGTATTAGCTTTCACGACAGAAAACGGAAATGCAATTCGAAAGAGATGATTTACAAGAAGCTAATATCTAATTAGCGAAGGAGTGTCTGAGGAAAACGATAACCCTACCCTAAGAAGAAGAAAGTGAAGCTAACCTGCGCCGTCTGCCTGCCTATCGTCTCACCCCTTTGCCCAAAAATCCTACCTAGGGTTTATATGGAGGCCTTGATCTGCCGTTTGTGCTTCTTGTAGGCATCGAAGATGGTATACATGAGATAGAGCGTGGAGGTATGTATAGGGCATGGGGACCTTCTTCCAATTCAGAGAGAGAGAGAGAGAGAGAGAGAGAGAGAGAGAGAAAGAGGTGGAGGTGCGGCTAGGGTATGGGGACCTTCCAATTCAAAGAGAGAGAGAGTGAGAGAGAGAGAGAGAGTGTGTGAAATACCCTCTTTGGGCGCGACTCTGTTTTGAGCGTGCGCCCAAATTTGGGTCGTACGGACGCAAACGGTCCGGATAGGGGCTCCGTGGGGCCCACCATGATGTAATTGGTTAATTCATTCCGATGAATAATTTTAATAAATTATTTTAGTTTATGACACCAAATATCAGGTATATTGAAGGCCCAAGTGGATCACACCATAAGAAGCAACTGTAATTTAATATCCATGTTTCCTACAGTGTGGTCCACTTGAGCCTTCGATCTAGCTGATTTTTTTTCATCCTCTAAAATAATATTTACAAATATATAGACAACTTAGATAGAACATATAATTTTTTTTAGTCCTCATAGAGCCCTTTACAACACTATTAATTATTAATGGTGTATCAACTTTTTAGCTACGGATTAAAACCGTAGCAACTATAGCTAAGGTTTATATCCGTAGCAAAAAACTAACGTGGTCTGAATCCTTTGCCCCTTTTTTTGGTAGTGACGACGCACACTGACGTACTTTGACTTAGGAGGGTGCGATGAAACATAGAAATAGTTATAGAATTTCCAGTTTTGCCATTAGGTGAAACTGACCATTGAAATCGGAGCCCGTACGCATCCGAGATCATGCGTGGTGACCCCAGATCTTTCCTAGACCATTAACCAACGGGTTTAGATGATGAATTGACAGACCCTATACTCGAACAAACCAAAAAGTGCGAATATACATGAGATGGAACCCGAAACAACTCAAACGGAGTCGGGGGCCCAAATCTTGCAAATCCGAGGGGGCCGAAGTGGACCCCGCATATTTTTCCAGCACCCAGGAGGGATGACATCGCCCCTGGGGTGAGCCATCGCCAGATTGCCTAAGGACCGGCGATGGCATCGCCGGGATCGGCGAGGCCTCACTGGTCGGGTCGTCTGGGCTTGTCGAGTCGGCGCGGGCCAGCACTTGTGTGCTGCTGTGGGGCCCACGAAATCACGTGGGACCCCTTTTATTTCTTTCATTTGCTTCATTCCACCCCCCCCCCCACCTAACTCCAAGCTTTCTTTTTCTCAAAAACCCATTTCTTCTCTCTCAAATCCACCCCTCCATCCTCATATCTTCTTCATTGTATACCCACCTTCCATCATTTCTCTCAAATCCATCTTCCACAACTACCTATTTCCCTTAATCCCTCTCATTTGAGTACACAAACACTCCTTGTGCCTCAAAAATCTCAAAGTCCAACAACTCATCTTATCCCTCCACATTATTTCACTCCAATGGCTCTTTTCGAGCTTGTAACGACTATTTTCTCCATCTCCATGCTTCTTTCTCTCATGGGGAAGAAGAGGGCTTCCACGGACGAAGCTGGGCCTAGTCGCCCTACTCGTTCAAGGAGGCTGAAAAGTGCTGCCGCAGGAATAAGCACCGATTGAGAGATAAGGATAAAGTGGAACCTCGATCCCCAGGCTCCCCTCGAGAGAGCTCTACTGGTGGATCTGTCCCATGGAAGATTTGAGGGCCGTAGGGTCTTTTTTGAAGCACACGTGGACGAGAGGCTCTTTGGAGGATTATCTGGTGATGGACCGCCTGGTGGATGCCGGGTGGGGTCCCATATTTGAGGGCAAGTCTCGTGCGAATGTGGGCACTGTCCGAGCCTTTTATGCCCATATTCGAGAGCCAACGCTGGAGCCTTTACAATTCAAGATTCTCGTGGGAAGGCGGGAGGCCACGGTTGATGTTAGCTTGATAGCTCGACTCAGGGGGATACCGCTTGGCGAAGTCCATGCTAGTGAGAAGAGTCTTAAGAGTGCACGTGAAAGGGATCACCGCACGCGATTCCTTTGTGGCCAACTGGCCAACTGGAATCCAAACAATAGCCTCTTAGCATCTAATATGACCGACGACTTCCGTCTGCTCCACCACATCTTCACATACAACATGTACCCCATGTGGAGAAATCGCAGTGAGTGCACACGCCTGATGGTAGACTTTCTGTACCGAGCTGGGCAGGGAGAGAAGCTGTGCGTGCCTACGTATGTACTGCTACAGATAGTGCAGACTGCGCGCTCTTCTAGGACGTCTGTTTTCCTCCCCTTCGGTTGTATGTGTGACAACTCCTATGTGGAAGGATTTTCTATAATATGTGTTTTAACTAACTTATTACGTGTATATAATATGTGTAGTCTAAGTGTTTGATAAAATGTCTGTATGAGAAATGCTTTACGTGATGTATTTAATGAGGGTGTGGAGATAGAATTCTCAACTCCCTCATATATAGTTACAGTTTCCTTTGTGTAATCTATCTTGCTACTACGTGATTTATGTATGGAATGCCTATGTATGGTAACATGTACTCTATGTGTTCGTTAAAATGCTTTTATGAGATTTATATTTGAATTGGTTGTTACATGTTGTCTTTGACGATCATATGTGAATGCCATTGTTTGAAGTGTGATTGGGGCTACAATGTAGTCCAGGCAATCGATAATGGTTCACTGTCGGGGGCCAAGCTGTTTTGGCACGACGGATACGTCCGATGAATCCAAGTCGTACGGTGATTACTGACAGTGATTAGGTCAGAAGAGGTGCGTATGCGCTCCATGTTAATTAATATAACGTACGCTCGTACTAGTCGAGCTTGTCAAGAAACCCGATTGGTCTAATGTATGTTCACCATGTATGGATGTTACTGTTTGAATCTAAGGTACCAAACTCACCAGTGAAAAGCCCGTTTAACCTTGTTACCTCGATCCGCTAAGACTCATGAGCCGAGCATGGTGGTATGGGACACCGTGGTCGAACTGTCAGCCTACGCTAGGGCGACGAGCCTCCCCGTAGTGACTAGTGAGAAACCCAGACTTATGAGCCTACGATCAGGTGACGAGCCCGTAGTGACCTCGAGTATACACTAGGACTACGTTAAGGTGACGAGCCTTTCCGCAGTAACCTCGAGTATAAACCAAGCCTGCGATGAGGTGACAAGCCGCTCTGTAGCGACCTGAAACTGCCTATCGTATGAGACTAACTAGGGTTGACGACCCTAGATGGATCATTGTTTAGGAAATGATATAAGGGAGGTACCTTAGCTTCCCAATCCTGCTGTATGAATAAACCTAATTAAGTATTGGCTAACACGATCATGCACCGCATTACATGTGCTTTGGCGAGGAAGCGCACATTTCAGGAGGATGTCATGCTCGAACGTGAGATGAAGTCGCTGAGGGAGTGTAGGCGAGGGCGTGTATCATTATCACATACCATGATTACATTAACAAGAGTAATATAGGACATGATTGCTGTACTACGTTATCATTACTGCTTGACTGAATTGATAACATGTTAATTTTTGCCTTATAGTTCCATTGAGTTAATCACTCACTCTCACGTTCTGGGACGGTGTTTTAAAACACCAACCAAACTCTATCTTAGTTGCAGATGTCAGCGCGGCTTATGAAGTGGAGCCTGATTTTGATGTCGATGAGGAGTTCTCGTATATGTAGTATTCGGGTGGGTTCATGTAAGCCGCATTTTGATCGACGGGGCTGCAAGGATTTCATGATGTAGACAGACCTACACTTTTTGAAATTTTGTAATTTGAAATGATACATGTAATTGTTTAACCTGGAACATGATTATACTTCGGAGACACACTATCACTTATATGCTTTATATATATATATATATATATATATATATATATATATATATATATATATATATATATATATATATCTATTATAGTCTTTCGCTTGCGAAATTTAACTGTCTCTGGAGTATGATATGCTATTTTTGGTATAATCTCACTCATGTCTAATGCACTAACATGGATAACATTAAATTATCACTTTCCATGTTGCATAAGTGATGCGTTAGAACTCGAGAGTTGCCCCCCCCCCTCAATTTTTAGGGCGTTACAGTTTGGCTAGTGATGAAAGCCAGCTGCGTACTACTGTGGGGCCCACCGTGATGTAAGGGTTTTATCCACGCCATTTATCTACTTTCTCAGATAATTTTACGGCAGTATACTAAAAATGAGGTAGGTCGTTGCTCAGGACCCAATCGGCTTCCGCTAGATACGCTGCAACTAGCGCTGGCTAGTGGTCGGTGCTCTGTGTGGCCAACAATGATGTATGTGTTTTATCATTTATGCACATCGTCCATCCATTTTTCCATTTTTAAAGATAATTTTAGCGATTTATCCTAAAATTGGAAGCGGATTGACTAGTGTACCATGAAATCGGATTGCCTACTAAGTTACTCAGTAGGCTTTTATCGTACTGAGTAAACTCTGTTGGGCCCACAATGAATGTATGTGGTTTATCCACGCTGTCCATCCGTTTTTTCAGCTCATTTCAAGTCTTGATCCTAAAGCTGAAGCATATTGAAAACTCAATTGGACCACGAAACATTGGGAATAATGATTTCTACCGTTGAAACTTTTCTTGGGCCTACAATGATGTTTATTTGTCCAACCTGTTCATAAGATCATACAGATATGGATGAAGGGAATATATATATATATATATATATATATATATATATATATATATATATATATATATATATATATATATATCAACTTGATACGTAACTTCTGTGACCCCAAGTATTTTTCAATGATATACATCAAATTCACATTGTTTCCTATGGTGTGGTCCACTTGAGCTTTGAATATACTTTATTTTTTATCTCAAGTCCTAAAGTATACTGCTAAAATAGATGTACCGAGTAGATAAAATATACAGATTACAGTGAGCCCCACAGAGTTTACTCAGTACGCAGTCCGCTTCCTTCTACCACACACCACCGATCTAGCGGGTGTGTTGACATCACCAAGTTATGTGAGTCCCATCATGAGTTATATGTTATATCCAAACCGTCTATCCATTTAGTGAGCTCATCGTGAATCTTTAGCTGAAAAATAGAATAGATCTAAAGATCAAGTGGGCCACACTGTAGAAAGCAATGGGAGATTGAATGTCTACCATTGAAACCCTTGTGGGGTCACAGAAGCTTTGGATCAATATGATATTTGTTTTTCCTCTTCATCCATGTCTTTTTTTTACCTTTTGAACAGATTGTATGGAAAATAAACGTTATGGTGGGCCCTCTTAATGGTGAAAATTATTATCCCGCTGCTATTTGTTGTGTGGTCCAGTTGAGCTTTGGATATGAATATTTTTTAGCTCATGCTGTAAAATGATTTTTTTTTTTTTTTTAATGAATGAACGGTGTGGATATAATAAATACATCATTTTGGTGCCATGTAACTTTGATCTCCTTTGAACCGTTCGTCATCCCTCGTCTTTGCAGGACACCTACCCACACCAGCTCCAATTCTCAGGTGGACCACACTGGAAAAATAATAGTGATTGAATGTCCCTAATTAAAAACCTCATAAGGCCAACTGTAATGTTTATTTGACATCTAACATGCTGATTATGTGTCTTACTGAGCTCGATAAAGGGAAAACAAAATTATCGACTTGATTGAAAACTTTTATAGTCATCTGGAAGTTTTTAACTGGTGAGCCTTCAATCAACACTATATGATCTAACTTCGAGTTTTGAATCTAGCTTTTTATTTTTAATTTTTTTTTAATTATTATTATTATTATTATTATTCTTCTTCTTCTTTTGGACTCATATCATAAAATGATATGAAAAAAAAAAGGATGGACAACATGGACGAAACAAATGCATCATGGAGAGGCCCAGGGAACACCGACTACTAGCCTCTGTCACTAGCCAATCCGTTTCCTCATCGGAGGAGGAATTGGACGGGGCTTGGAGCTGACAAATAAGGCACGATCGAACACTGTTTAGGCTAGACATGGGCTCAAGTAATTCTAGCCTGACCTGGCCATCGTCACACGTAGAGGTGCTTATCCGGCAAAAATGCCGCTCTAATCCCTGGATTAGCAACACATGCAAGGTCTTGGATATAGATTATTTATTTTCATTTCTCTAAATGTGTACTTATGTGTACATGTGCATGCCATTTGATCAAGCAATGAATTCAAACAATCATGCACAGAAATAGGAATTTTTATCAAATCTAGCCTGGGTTTGGCCAGCTCGGCCCTAATAAATTTTCTTTAGTCAGCCCAAAGTCCATTGTGGGAGCCCATATATAACGCATTCAGGCAGTCCTAATAATTTTAAGCTCAACCTACACTGTTCTAGCCTAATCTCAGCCCATTGGCTTACCTAACCAAAACCCATTATCCGCTCAGGAAGGGGGTTCTATGGGGCCTACCATGATGTATGGATTTTTTTCCATGCTGTCCATTCATTTTGTTCGGATAATTTTAAGTATATGCGATCAAAATTGAGGCAAGATGAAAGCTCAAGTGAATCACATCATAGGGATGAGATGATAATAGATAGGGATGTCAATGGCCAGGCCTGGGGTAGATCTTGGCCCAAATTTTGAACTATTTTAGGCCAGGTGGGGCTGCCCTATTGAAAATTCTGATTTTTCAGGTTGACACCTCTGATAATGACACCCCATGGGTGGAATCTTTCCAAGGGCCACCGTGATGTTTATTAGCCATCCAACATTTTCCTAAGGTCAGGATGGAGGGAGAACACAAACATCAGCTTGATCCAAAGTTTCTGCGGCTCTCGTCAAGTTTTTAATGGTGGGTATTCAATCGCCCCTGTATGGTCAACTTAGCCTAGGATCTGCTTCATTTATGGGTTCGTAACCTAAAATAATTCGGCAAAATGAAAGGACGGCCTGGATAACTTCTATGGTGGTCAATCCCCCGCAGAGCACTGGACCGATTATTATCCGGAGATGACGCAATCTACTTTCGTGTGGTTGACGCTGCTCTCCCCATTAATGCGTGCTAGGAGTGAGTAGACCCGGCTTCGGTACTGACTCGGTTCACAGGTTTGCACTGGTAGGTGCTTGAAAATCTATGTCGGCCCAGCATGATATATATGCATTTTAGGCATGCGCTCCATCCATTTTCTTAGATCATTTTAGAACAAAAGCTCAGATCTAAATCTCAGGTGGACCACACCATAAGAAACAGTGACGATTAAACACCTAACATTAAAACCTCCTCAGGGCTCAATATAAATGTTTGTTTTCCATCCAACTTATTGATTGGGTCATGTGGACTTAGATGAAGTAAAAAGAGAAAAAAAAAAAAAAAAAACTTTTGTTACCTACTTATTGTTTTAATGGTGGGAGTTAAATCATCACTTTTTCTCATGGCGTAGTCCACTTTAAAACTGGATCTGTCAAATTTCTCTGCTCATGGGCTAAAATTATCCTTAAAAATAGATGGATGGCATGGATAAAACACTACAGGATAAGGCCCACTGAGCTTTTCCAGCTCCTACCAAAAAGAATCTCGGTACCAGAGGGGTTACCACAGAAACCGAGTATGTGGACCAAAAAGAATCTCGGTACCAGAGGGGTTACCACAGAAACCGAGTATGTGGTTGTGCTCATCTCCCCAATTAGAGGTATGCAAGGATACGTTGACTTGAAGTCATGCACGTGAGGACATATCGACTTGAAGTCACGCTTATGTTAACGTCAGTTATGCAGGTACATGAGACGTGGCTTCATTTTTTTTTTGCTTTTCTTTTTAATTGACTACAAGTCTACGAGCGCCTTACCCTAAAGGATGCCTAACTCTCCTTCGCTCGAACGTATGTGACACGGTTAAAAGAGGCACATGGTTGTTGCTCATCTCGGTGCAAGATGTGTTCGCTCTTGCAGCGCCGAGCCTGAGCGATCCGATGCAGATTTGGTGCTATCCGTCGTTGTTGAGAATTTGATAATCTCAAATTAAAGATTTATAATTATCACAAAAAAGAAGGAAAGAAATCACAAAAATATTAAGGACATGCTGAAGCATATATAATCACATTGTCTTTAAAGCGTTATTCGTCCATTCTCAAAGTAATTGATACTAGTGACAGGTTGTAGGCAAATAGCTTTTAAGATACGACGAGCTTGTGTGTGGTTTTGCGTTCAGCAAGCACAAAGAAATCACTAATGGAAGTATGTAAACACAATTTGCCGACAAATGAAAACTTAATGGAAATTTCTCAAGTCAGAAAGAAATATAAAAAATGAAATTGCTTACACTAGTCTAGCTCTTGTGGGCTTGTTGGCTTAGGTTTGTATTGAATATTGCTGGCTTGATCAGAGAACACTTAGAGCTTTACTAGTTCTTATGAGAGAATGAGTCGAGTGGTTTGTGATAATGAAATGAACCGGTCAAGCTTAGTTTATATATGCTAGGGTAGTTGAACATTTTTGTCTAAGGTCATAACTACAATTGACCATTTTTAATTGTTGGTAAGAAACTAGTCATTATTTGGCAGTTTTTGACCGTTTTGTATGTCGGAATTAAAACTAACTGCATACTAGCCATTTAAACTTAGTGGTTAGCCATTTATGACTGTTGGGCTAGCCTCATATAGCAGTTTCTGCATGGTCTGGTTTATAGCCAGGCTAAAGGAGTAGATAGCTAGCTAATCTTGGAATCCAGAGGCAAGAGGAAGAATTGAAGATGAGAAAGATCAATGATGATATGGAAGACAATGCTCGTATTGTTGATCTTGAGAAGTTAGAGCTTTTAAGAGAGGAAGCTGTGATCGTTTCCTTGGAGCAGGAGTTGGTTGGTACCCAAAACCAGGCCAGATTTATTGATGCTGAATTAGATACTACAGCTTCCCAAGTGCAATTCAAGAAAGATTTGTAGAAATACATGACCGCCTTAGGTGTTTCAGAGGAATTATAATGTTTTCATAATTGATATGTATCGTTATTTTCTCATATATGATATTGCAACATCATTTTCAGAGTAATTTCTAAGCATAAATGTAACACCCCGGTTTTCGGAACCCGAGTATACTACTCGTTTTCCAAAAATCCCAGTGTTAATCTCTAAAATATCTCAAATTTCACGTAATTTTTTTTTAAGAGTTAGTAAACTAGTGAAATATAATTAAATCAAGCATGAGAGGGGGTCCAAATATACATAACCAAGATTTCAAGTGGTCACCCAAAAACTTATACAAATCAATGTCTTGAGTTTTTACAATGCATAACATTACCAATTCAATACAAATGTAATCAGGAATAGAGAGTCGCAAGGTAGTCTGGATCCTCCTATTCCACATGAACACCAACATGCGCATCCTCCGCGTCTCTTGCACACTGATTACGGTTTGATAGCGTCAATGGCTATTCCAGTGGGGTATAACCCATAAGATTTATCGTATAATCAAAATAATTAAGCATAGTTATCAGAGACAGCGTGTATAACAAATATTATACAATGATTATCATGGAAATCAGATAAGGTTCATTAGATACGCATTGATCAAATAAATTACACAAAATAATCTTGTTTAAATGCATGGATGCATGCACATGCTCACAGACTTGGAGATTCACATCCAGCTGGTAAAAAGTCACCCAAGGAGAACTAGCCACCTGAAAAAATACTCAAAGGTACGCCCAAAGAGAATTAGCCACTCGAAAAAGACTATACAATGAGGTCGCCCAAGGAAAACTAGCCACCCAAAAAAGTACTCAAATGTACGCCCAAGGAGGACTAGGCACCCGAAAAAGTCCATACAACAAGGATGCCCATAGCGCATGAATGCATGAAATAAAAGTCGCCTAAGGAGAACTAGCCACCTGGAAAAATACTCAAAGGTACGCCCAAGGAGAACTATTCACTTGGAAAAGACTATGCAATAAGGACGCCCATAGTGGTCCAAGAAAACCCCCGTGTCTTACATTGACCGCCCGGTAAAGTTGGCGTGCCATGAAAATGCATGATTAGCCCAACCATTATTATTCCAATTTTGAACAATCATTTTAAGAAAGCTCAAAGGTCACTATGGGGGGTTTGTCACCCAGCATATGCCGGCAGCTCGAGTATAGTGTCTCATTCCACCATCCCTGGCTCATGCGACTATCAAATGTAATGTTTTAAGGGTAACCTCTTTAACTAGTGACCTATCGTAGTCCAATAGGTGGAACTTACTACCGCAAAGTTATATAAAATAATCCATTAAAGCCACGTGGGACAATTGTTCTATAAAAGCTGCAAGGGCCAAATATTCCACCTAATGCTGTGGTAAAAAGGGATCATTCCCCAAAAGCTATATAGGCACAAATGATCCACAAGGTGGTAAGTCCACAACGTAAATTTATTTAATCCATTACACAGATGGCCACTAGTTCGAGGATTTCCTAAAAGACTATCAAATAAGCATAAGTGGTAGAACGAGCCATGTACAATGTCATTAGCACTCACACATGTAAAATACGCATCAGAGTAGGGGTACTAGTGATTCATATCATGTTAAATTACTTGAATTTAAATCTATACATGTCGCATTTATAAAGGATTACTTAAATGGAACTGACATTCATCATTATTTTCACATTGTACTATATTAAGTAATCAACAAACCTAATGAACTAAGCTAACTATCATGACGTAGAAAAGCTTGAAGGGTGATCCTCACCTTAGGGTTGGATTATCCCTCAGTGTTGATAAGATTGGATGTTAGCGCTTTAAGATCGACATCTTAGAAGTGCGAATTGACCACTCGAGTAGCTGGGAAGTAAATACGAGTCCTCACCACCCGATCTATTTCGACTTAAGTGCACTTGATTTAATCAGTGCAACACGACCCGATTTTTGCTTGGCCATGACTCGATATGAAATAGGATGTCATGGAAAAATAATTAGAATAAGATCTAAGTCCATTTCAAAAGTAGTAAATAAAGACTCATTTAGTTAACTTACCTACAACAATTTGACTCGGTCGCCTTAATAGCTTGACTCAATTCTAACTCGAACTCAAGTGTAGTTGTGACTTGGCACTAACTCGAATGCTACAGACCGGTAACTACAAGGATGGGCCGATTCGTCTGAACTAGGATCAGCCATGAGCGTGAACTCAACGGACTCGACCGAGTCAACTCGCCAAAGACCCGACAACAGCCCCATTCCTTCTTGTTTGATCTTTCATCCTTCATTCTTTTCCTTTCTTTTCTTCTTCTTTTCCAGTAATTAAACTAGAGCCAGCAAGGCACTGAACTCCACCCAACTGAGTCGACTTAGTTCAAGTCAACTCGGCGTAGCAATGCCGATTTCTTTCTTCCTCTCTCTCTGTCACATTTCTCTTCTTCTTCTTTCTTCTTCTTCTTTCTTTGATATGACCAGGACCGAGCCAGGCTCAGCAGACGCGGACCGGACTCGCCCCACTTCGAAGCCATGGCTTGGCAGCTACTCGGTACGGCACGACATTGCACCATCCCTCTTGTTGTCTTCTCTCTTACCCCTCTCCTTATACCTTCTTCTCTTCCTCCACTCTTTGTTACATTGTACAACAACCTCTGGACTGAGACAGATTCGAGATTAGGGCGGTGCAGATCGTATGGTGGTGGCGGCTTCTCCCTTTTCTTCCTCTTTCTTTCTTATCTCTTCTATCCTCTCCCCTTCTCTTCTCCTTTTCTTTGCTTCTTGAAAGTGCAAGAGTATCTGGACTCAACCCAGATGCAACCCAAACTCGACAGACTCAGGTCGAGTCTCAGTGCGGCACGATGGCCACAGCCAGCAGCTCATCCCCCACGCCCCTATTCCTTTCTCTCTTCCTTTTCTTCTTTTCCTGCTTCCTCTCTCTTTCCTTTCTTCTTCTGTTCGTCCTTCCTACATCTAGACAGAGCCTGGCTCTGCTACGACTCAGCCACGACTCGAACGGGTGAGTGCAGCACAATTCAGAGCCGCTCCATGCTCTCTCTCTCTCTCTCTCTCTCTCTCTCTCTCTCCCGATTTTTAGGGCTGGATACCCGAAATAGAAAGAGAGCTTTTATAGCGTCGGCCTCCC
The DNA here is from genome assembly GCA_030180095.1 of Magnolia changhungtana. Classification (NCBI taxonomy): domain Eukaryota; kingdom Viridiplantae; phylum Streptophyta; class Magnoliopsida; order Magnoliales; family Magnoliaceae; genus Magnolia; species Magnolia changhungtana. The sequence goes on along the minus strand of JASAUF010000070.1, from coordinate 236,095 downwards.
AAAATAGAAAGAGAGCTTTTATAGCTCTCAAAAGCAACTAATCAGATGATTAGTTGCGGTATCTTTTTCCTTTAACCGATCCATAATCGAGATGGTGGACCTCAGATCTGTTTGCATGGATGCAATCTGAAGATGCAACGAAACTTCTAACATTGTGGCCCTCAAAATGAACACATGTGATTAGTCAGTGGGGTCCACTTAAGAAAGAAGGTTTTTTCAGATTAATGGAGAAGATGATGAGGTTGACAATTGTCATGCCCTAAACCCGGAAATCAGGCTCACAAATTCCCGATCGTCGAATCCGGTGCCGACAGCCTCCGTAGTACTCCACTCTCGGCTCCTAGTGTTCATACGCCAGATTCTGATCCTGGGATCCTAAAAGGAGGATTTTTCCAATATACATTTAACTCCTAATAAGCATAACCAGAAGTTTACCCAAATCACAAAGACAACATCATCATCACATATCCACTAATATAAACAGATGAATACAGTGCTGGAAGGGAAATATTTATATCGAAATCAAAGCTCTAGAAGTCAGCTACATGCTCCAAGCTCTAAGTGTGTGAAAGTATGTGCGAAAGATAAGTGCCAAGCACACAAATATAACGTCATAATCATACAATGTCGGAAATACTGGCAAGATCATGAATCATAAGATATCAGAGTAAGCGGAAATACTAACAAGTTCATAAGAATATCATCAACCTTATCCAGGGTATGCAATGAAAAGACATAGCAAGCCAATGTCATTTACTGAGGAAGTAATGTAGGGGTCAGTTATGCAATACAGAGACATAATGAGTCAAATATCAGATACCGATGATGTAATATCATATGCAATTCTGAAAAGCTACGAATACCATCAGCCTCATCTAAGTCATATGAATGCAGAAACATAGCAACCCAAAATGTCATATGCCAAGGATGTAATGCAATATGCAATATGTGGTGTGAATAAAATGACCAGGCTGCAGTGTGAAGTCAAGATGATAGTACGTGGTATCGCAGGCTATGGGGCCTATCACAAAGGACTCTATCCAAACCAGTCCCATACCTAAATTTGGATAGATAGACTTAATGTGGTAAGCTCCTGATCTCAGGTTAGTCGCGCACCCCAACCGAAATCCTGGCCATTGCAAAGGTACACATAACAAATAGTTGCGCACCATCAGCCCGAGTGGATAGTAAATGAATGAATGAATGAGTATGCAATTTCTGCTCAATAAGTCCACATAACAATACCGTAGATCTCTGGGATCATCACCGGGGTATAGTACACTCTACACCAGCTTGCCACCCCATTAAGTGCACAACTGGGTAAGTGAAAAAGACCTCACTATCCGCCTGGCCAATAGTCGGCCAATATCTACCCGGCACATCGATAACAGATCCATTCACAAGCTGATCAAACTTAGCCTAGCTATGCCAACTCCCTCAGGCGTGTAAGGTTACACCCCCTCCCAACTGACCACGATACAGTGGGAGACGAGGCCTACTGGTATACAGCCCTCATGCGCTCATATATATTCACTCGGTCTTGACGTTGGGGCATCCTCTGGTACCAAGAGGGTTTAGGAATTTTCACCCAGGGCCATCTATGGAAGCCCGATGCTAATAACATATTTTCGGTGTCCCATCTGGCCATCCACGATATGCCGGTGGAGGCTACAACCTGATGTCGCTAGCGTATACAGTAATCACAACACACAATGTCAGATGCATGTGTCATACAGTCCAGTCATGCATCAATCCTGCGCATACCGTGCGCTCATGTGAGACAATCTCCGCCTATCAAGGAGTCTCATAACAACCTGTCCAATGACATATGCAATGGTTAACCACATCTCATAACAAACATGCAGATGATGCGTATGGGCATGATCATGATGCTATGCTGTCACATACTCATAATCGGCATCAATAACCGGCATCGACAGTCGGCATCGATAATGTGGACATTTAACCAACATTGTCTCCAAGGAATGGCCCGCATAGAGCCTAACATATAGTGGACCCATGATCTTACACAAGGGCCTAATATACAACACCATGGGCCTCACTCAAGAGTTTAATATACATCACGATGGGCCTCTCACATGGGCGTAATATATAACACAGCGGGCTCCATCGCCTGGCCCTCAAATGCACCATAATGGGCCTCATCACATAGGCCTCACATACATTACATAGGCCTCAAATGCATCAAGCTGAGGCTGAATGCTCATCAGAATGGGCCTCAAATACAGGCCGCATATACATCACAATGGGCCTTGGCAATCGGCCTCGATATCTGGCCTCGACAATCGGAGTCAGCCTTGACAATTAGAATCGGCCTCAATAATCAGAATCAGCCTCGACAATTGGAATATGCCTCGATAGTCAGAATTGGCCTCGATAGTCGGAATCGTCCTCAATAATCGGAATTGGCCTCGATAATAATCGGAATCAGCCTCGACAGTCGGAATCGGCCTCGACAGTCGGAATCAGCCACAATAGTCAGAATCGGCCTCGACAGTCAGAATCGGCCTCGACAATCGGAATCGGCCTCGACAATCGGAATTGGCCTCGATAGTCGGAATCAACCTCGACAATAATCGGAATCGGCCTCGATAGTCAGAATCGGCCTAAACAATCGGAATCGGCCTCGACAGTCGGAATCGTCCTTGATAATAATTGGAATCGAGCTCGATAGTCGGAATCAGCCTTGACAATCGGCACCAATAATCAGCCAATAAGCAAGGCGAGGTCCATATATGAACAACCGATCGAACCACAATATAAAGATCGGCCCTCGGTCGTGGTTATATCAGACCCGATAGCGCAAAACCATCCATCTGTGGCGAATGGGGCCCACTGATTAGGGTTAACCCACGAGAGAATGATAAGGAATGGCCTAACAAGGCCTAAGGGAAGGTCATAATGTGGTCGTCCAACCATCATTGCCATCAATGTGGACCTTTAACCAACATTGCTCCCAAGGAATGATGCTCAAAGGGTCAATCGTATAATGGGTCCACAGTCTCATACAAGGTTCTAATACAAATAATCATGGGCCTTGCTTATGGGGCATATACGCATCACATTGGGCCTCACTCATGGGCCAATGTATATGACATCGGGCCGTATCAACGGGTCGAATCAAATGGGTCGGTACAAACGGGCCAAAACAATTGGGCCGAGTCAATGGGTGGAATCAAATGGGCCGAGTCAAATGGGACGATTCAATGGGTTGAATTAATGAGCCAAGTTGAATGGGCCGAATTGAATGGGCCGAGTCGAATAGGCCAAGTCCAATACGTCATGCATCCATTGCTAGGGATCATTATAGTGCATAAAAATGAATCATATCTAAAAGATCATTTGAACCATACCACAAATGATAGTGGTAGTAATGATTTCCACAGTTAAATTTTTAGCGGGCCCACCATAGTATTTATGTTCCATCTAGTCTGTGCATAAGGTCGTAAAGACCGGGGTATGGAGGAAAAACAAATATCATAATGGTCTGAAACCTCTGTAATCCAAAAAAAAAGGGGGGTTTCAAAGGCAGATGTTCAACTCCACTGTATTCTGTAGTGTGGTCCACTTGAAATTGGATCTGTCTTATTTTCAGTCTCAAGCCTTGAAACAAGCTAGCCAGATAAATGGACGGTTGGGCTGGATCACATACATCAGGGGTGGGGTCCAGGAGCGTGGCCAGCATGTCAGATTGATGGACGGTTTGGATATGGCACATGCCTCATGTGCGGCTCACAGAGCTGGGTGACATCATGCCAGTAGATGGACGGTTTGGATGCCATATGTATAGCAGGAAGGTCCCACTGTCCAGCCATCTGACGGTGGGATACAAAACATACATAACGGTGGGGTCCAGACCACCTGCCGACACCATCAGCAGTGGGACCCACGTAACTTTGGTGGCGTCACAACACCAGCTATCTGCTGGTGTGCGGTATCCAGCGAATCCATTACCTCCCTGCAGCAGGCGGGACCCCTAAAATCAAACAGATGGACGACGGGGTTAATACATATATCAAAGGTGGGCCCCACCCACACGTGCTACACGTGTGGGTGGGTCCCATGTGCCAGAGGAAAAATGGACGGACGGTCTGGATGGCCCCCCCTCGCTGCTCAGCATCCAGCGTTACAGGTGGGTCCCACGTACGTGGCCCACCCCAGAAGGTATATACATATATATTTATATATACATTATAATGTAATATATTATATTATATTATAATATAACATAATATATATATATATATATATATATATATATATATATTATATATATAAACTAAATTATGAGGAGTCCACCGTCCAGACTCTGGATGTTCTGGATGGTGGAGATCTGATGCATACATCATGGTAGGTCCACATGTGTGGCCCACCTCAGCACTAAATCGATTGATATTTGTGCTCTCTCTTCATCTGGTCCTGTCCAGATGGATGGGCAGCGATCCCATCCGATGGACAGTCCAGCAAGGTGTACCCAATGCACGAACGACATGGATATGATACACACATCATGTGGGCCACACACACACACACATCAGATGGGCCATACACTTTTACATCATCCATACAAGAGAGAAAAGAAGGGAGAGAGAGAAAAACGGAAGGTAGAGGGACCTCGCCACTATGGGCCCCTCACTCATACAATGCGTATATCAAGTGGGTCCCATAACAAGTGGGCCCTAAAATTTGAAATCAACGGTGGTTCGCCCACCCACCTATCGGCCTCCTTCTTGAGCTCATTGGACTCCTATGCTCATTGCCTTCAATTTTAATGGAGGTTGATGAAGAATGAGTGGTTGAGATGAGAGATGAGAAGGTGGGCCACACTTAGTTTTTGGGAGAGAGCTTGGACATTGGAAGCTCTCATGGGAATTGGGAATTGCTTAGAGAATGATAGGGAGAGAGGAATGATGGATTGATATGGGATGGGTGTTGTAAGGAAGGGGATGGAGAGGTAAGGTTTTATTTTAAATTTGGAAAAAGAGGGATGGGTAGGGAGAGAGAGAGAGAGAGAGAGAGAGAGAGAGAGAGAGAGAGAGAGAGAGAGAGAGAGAGAGTTGACTTATGGAAAAGAGGGAGTGGGCATTTGTACTTGGGATAAGGTGAGGTGGCATTGAGGTATGGGTAGTGTACTTAACTTGATTTGATGTGACATCTTGTAGAGATTCTTTCGAAATTCGTAACACGCGACGTTTCTTCGAAATGAATGCAGGCCCACATCTCCTAGCCTAGGTATCGGATTTTTGCGCGAGTCGCGGCGTTAGAAGCGCGGCGACGGCGCAGTCGTTAGGGTACAAGTTTCAGGTCGAGCCAATTTCGGTATGCATGACTCAGCTTAGGATCGTGCGCAAACATTGGATACAGGTCGAGGGTTGCCGGAATTCGACCGGGAGGACCGCGGAAGCCTACGAAACGATACGGGCTAGGATACGGGTCTTACAACTCTCCCCTTCTAATAAAAATTTCATCCTCGAAATTTACAGAACATACAAGGGAAGAGGAAGCATTATGTCTCATTAACACTATGGTGACCCCTACTGAACCTCAGACCCTGGATCGGAAACGGTCAAAACTGGGATACCTTACAACCTCACTATCCCTTTAATGACCAATCTAACAAAATGGTCCTAATTCTTGGTTGCGCGAATCGTCGGTAACTCCTTTTGACGACTGAGGGTCCTGCTGGGCTGCATAAAGTCTACCCTGTGACTATTGGGGAGGTGTGTGTCTTCTCTGTAGTTGTCGCTGCCGTGGCTGCTGCTGGGGTCCCGATGGTAGGAGTTGTTGTCGCTGCTGCTCTGCTGAAAATGAGGACACTCCCGCCAATGGTGTCTCATCTCGCCGCACCCATGACAGACACCGGTGAACTGCCTCAGAGGTGGTGCTGCCGATGCTCGGATGGTTGGGCAATTAATGTGCCTCTGCGGCCGTCGATGCTGCTGCTGCTGGGAGTTACCAGGGGGGGCCTACCTCATCTAGTCTCTTCTTTAGTCACGATTCCTCTGCGAACTGACCCACTCGTCCTCATAAATCTGGGCCCTCCGTACTACATTCTCGAAAGTCGAGAACTCATGCCCAACAACACGGCCTCGGAGACTATAACGTAAGCTGTTCTCGAAACGGCGAGCCTTCCACTCCTCATCATCAACCAAATATGACGCGAATCTGGACAGCTCTGCAAAACGAACCGCATACTGCGCCACAGACATGTCTCCCAATACTAAGGTCTCGAACTCTAACGCTTGCTGCCGACGGGAGTAGTCGAGAAATACCGTTGTCGAATCGATCAATGAAATCTTCCCATGTCTAGACAAAAACATGCCTTGTAACATGGGTAATAGAGGTCCACCAGTACTCAGCCTCACCCTAAAGAAGAAATACAGCTAACCGGACCCGCTGCTGAGTCGTACATGCCATCGTATAAAAAATCTTCTCCACATCGGAGCGCCATCTCTCGGCTGCTGTCGGATTTAGTTCACCTTGAAAACGTCGGGAATCGAGCTGTCGAAACTCTTGGAGAAGTGTGCTCGCGTGCTCCTGCTATGCCTGGGCTGGTGTCACGCCCCAAATCCGGAAATCGGATTCATTAGAATCCCGATCGCCGAATCCGGTGTCGACAGCCTCCGTAGTACCCCATTCTCAGCTCCTAGAGTTCATACGCCAGATTCCGATCCTGGGATCCTACAAGGAGGATTTTTTAATGTACATTTAACTCATAATAAGCATAACCTCAAGATTACCCAATTCACAAAGCAACATTATCATCACATTTCCACTAATATAAATTGTTGAATACAGTACTGAAAGAGAAATACATATGACAAAAATCAAAACTCCATAAGTCCACTGCATGCTCCAAGCTTGACACTGCTGCAACCTAACATCACCTGCACGCATCTATCGTGCATAAGCTTATAGAAAGCTTAGAGGGTGGTGTAAGTGTGTGCACAAGGTAAGTGCGAAGTAAGCAATATCATAGTAATCAGAGTAATCAGGGTAAGCAAAAATACTGACAGTCCGTGAGTCAAACAATATCAGGGTATGCAATGCAAATCAGCTATACAAATTAGGAGTCAAAGAGAACCCAATATTAGATGCCGAGGATGCAATGCCATAAATCATACAATATCGAAATAAGCGAAAATATACTGATAAGTCTATGAGTACCTTCGGTCGTACACAGGCTATACGATGCAAGACATGAATGCTAACGGTCATATCAATACAGAAACATGGCAACCCAGAATGCTAAGTACTGCGGATGCAATATAATATGCGGTGTAGATGAAATGACCATGCTGGAGTGAAGTTAGGATGATAGTATGTAGTATTATAGGCTATGGGGTCCATCACAAGAGACTTCTATCAAAACCAGTCTCATACCTAAATTTGGATAGTCAGACTCAATGTGGTAAACTCCTGATCTCAGGTTAGTCGCGCGCCCAACTGAAACCTTGGCCATGCGAAAGTACACAACAATTAGTTGAGTACCACCAGCCCGAGTAGATAGTGAATGAAATGAATGCATGAGTATGCAACTCTTACTCACTAAGTCCACATATCAGTACGGTTCCTCTCTGGGATCATTACCGGGGTTTAGTACGCTATAAATGGCATTGCCGCTCTCCCAGCCGCACAGTCCAAGTGAGCATAAGAAACCTCACTATCCGCCTGGCCAATAGTCTGCCAATACCTATTCGGCATGTTGATAGCGGACTCATTCCTCGAGCTGGTCAAACTCAGCCTTGCAATGCCCCCTACGCTCGGGCGGGTAAGGCCACACCCCCTCCCAACCGACCATCGCACAGTGGGAGATGCGACCTCCTGGTATTCGGCACTCGGGCACTCATGTGTATCCACTCGGTTTCGACGTTGGGGCGTCCTCTGATACTAAGAGGGTTTTAGGGATTTTCACCCAGGGCCATCTATGGTAGCCCAATGCTCGAACCAAATATTTTCGGTGTCCCATCTGCCCACCCACGATATACCTGTGGAGGCTACGGCCCTGATGTCGCTAGGGCATATAGTAATCACAATGCAAGATGCATGAGTCATACAATCCAGTCATGCATCAATCCTGCGCATACCGTGCACTCATGTGAGATAACCCCCGCCTATCTAGGAGTCTCATAACAACCTGCCCAATGTCATATGCAATGGTCAACCACATCTCATAACAAACATGCAGATGATACATATGGGCATGTATCATGATGCTATGCTGTCACATACTCATAATCAGTATCCATTACCAGCCTCAACAATCGGCCTTGACAATGCGGACATCTAACCAACATTGCCCCAAGGAATGGCCTACATAAAGCCAAACATATAGTGGGCCTACGGCCTCACACAAAGGCCTAGTATACAATACAGTGGGCCTTACCCGAGGGTCATATATATACAACAAGTGGGCCCTATTCATGGGCCTTAAATACATGACATGTGGGCCCTACACATGGGTCTCAAATACATCAAATGGGCCATGTATCATGGGCCTAATGCATATCACAATGGGCCTTGCCCATAGGCCATGAATACATCATAATGAGCCCCAACTACGGGTCGCATATACATCATATAGGTCTCGATAATCGGCCTTAGCTTCAATAGTCGAAATTGACACTTGGAATCGGCCTTGATACTCAACCCCAACAATCGGAATCGGCCTCGGCAATCGGAATCGACCTTGATACTCGGTCTCGACGGATCGTAATCGGCCTATACAATCGGCCTCGGCAAATCGGAATCATCGGAATTGACCTTGATAATCGGAATCGATCGATAATCGGAATCAGCAATTCGGTCACGTCAATTGGAATCGACAATCAACCACGACAATCAGAATCGATCGATAATCAGAATCGGTAATTCGGTCACATCAATCGGAATCGGCATTCGGTCACGATAATCGGGATCGGTCGATCAATAATCAGAATTGGCAAATCGGCCACGACAATCGGAATCGATCGATAATTAGAATCAACAAATTGGTCACGTCAATCGGAAATCGACAATCGGTCCTGATAATCGGCCTCGATCACTAATCGGCAATCGGCCACGACAATCGAAATTGATCGATAATCGAAATTGGCAAGTCAGTCACATCAATTAAAATCGGCAATTGGTCACGACAATCGGAATCAGCAATCGGTAAGAATGGGCCTAACAAGACCTAGTGGAAGGTCACAATGTGGACATTCAACCATCAATGCCCATCAATGTGGACATTTAACCAACATTGCTCCTAAGGAGTGGCCCACATAAGGGATCCATCCGCAACGTAACGGCCACATATACATCACATCGGGCTTCACCCATGGGCATCAAATACATCACAATGGGCCACAACCCATGGGCCTCGAATGCACAATAGGCGGGCCCTACACATGAGTCTCGAATACATCAAATGGGCCACGACATACCAAAAACACATCTCAATGGGCCACAACCCATGGGCCTCAGTACATCATAATGGGCCGCAACTCATGCGCCTCAAATACGACAAGTGGGTCGCATCAATGGGCCTATATATACATCAAGTGGGTCGCATCAATGGGCCTATATACACATCAAGTGGGTTGCATCAATGGGCCTGATACACAACACAATGGGCCTCATACTTGGGCTACAAATATACAACAGGTGGGCCCTGCATACGGGCCTAATATACATAACAGGTGGGCCCTGCACCTGGGCCTCATATATATATCAAGCGGACAACATGGATATGAAACACATACATCAGGTGAGTCACACGTCCCACAGATGGTGTGGATAAAACATACATCGTGTGGAGTCCATGTACCGTGGACGGCATAGATGGAATACATACAACATGGTGGGCCTTGCGATTACACAACAAGTGGGCCCTGCACGGTCAGCAGGTGGGTTTACACCTTCCAAATGGATCCACTACATGAACGGCATGGATGAACAACATGTCTCATGGTAGGGCCTACTGTCTAAATCATGGTGGGCCATGTCAAATGGACAGACGGAGTAGATACAACGCGTACATCACGTGGGGTCCACGTCCCAACCAGGGATGGACGACCAGGATATATATCACATACATCACAGCATGCACCACCGTCCAGCCATCTGGACGGTGGATACAAACAGATGGACGACATTGATAAACACATGCATCATGTGGAGTCCACGTGTGTGTGGGTCCCACAGCTGCTATGCAGCATGAATAAAACACATACAACACGTGTGGGTCCCACACGGAATGGCGGTGTGGATTCAATGCAAGCTCCACGGTCAGACCCACATAACTTGCTGCTGCTTCAGTACTGACCCACCGTCCAAGACGGACGGTGTAGATATGCATTCAACAAGGTGTCCCACTCCACACGTGTGAATATGCATTCAACAAGGTGTCCCACCCCACACGTGTCACACGTGTGGTGGGTCCCACACTACATGAAGAATGGCTGGATGGTATGCGTATACATACATCAAGGTTGGAGGGCGTCCCACCGTCCAGAGTACTGACGGTGCGGATGCAGAATATATGCATAAGGTGGCCCCACCCTCACACGTGTCATGTGTGTGAGGTGGGCCCCACATCCAAAAAGAGTGGGCGGACAATATGCATATAACACATATACCCAGGGGTCCCACCGTCCTGGCATATGGACGGTGAGGATACAGAATAAATGCATCAGGGTGGGTCCCACGTGGGGCCCGCCAGATATATCCGTATTCATTATATATATATATATATATATATATATATATATATATATATATATATTATAATAAACAATGACGTCCAGGCCCTGGACGGCCTGGATGAAACATCAATATCGGTGGGTCCCACGTCCCATACACGGACGGTGCACTCAGTGGGTGGGTGTCCACGTGACCCACCAGTAAAGATGGATGGACGGTTTAGATATAACGCAGGCCACGTGATCAGCCCACCGTCCAGAGGTCTGGACGGTGTGGATTTGAGGTACATACATCACGTTGGAGCCCATTGCACCGTCCTGGATGGTGGGGATATAGAGCACGTGTATCAAGGTGGGTCCCACCGTCAGGACAGATGGATGGCTTAGATAAGGTACATACCTCATGTGGATCCACACGTGTGAACCCACACGCTTTAGAGAAAGCTGATATATATATATATATATATATATATATATATATATATATATATATATATATATATATATATATAGGGAAAAGGTACTATGCGCTCGAGCGTAAAGCGGTCGTTCGTGAGGTCGAGTTGGAGTGGGCCCCACTGTGATTCCTTTCAAAGATCCACACCGTCCACCAGATGCACCGCTCCAAGTGGGACCCACACGGCTGGAAATCGACCTTCCACGGAACTCTGGTGGGACATACCCTCTGAAAACATAAGTATACACATGAAAACATGTAAAAGCACTTGGTGGGCCCCACTTAAGATGTGGATACCACCTGAAAAGTGGTCTAAAATTACATTCAAGTGGGACACACATGATGGACGGTTTTGATCATGAAAAAACCTCTCAAAAGGCCCCCAAAACTGATTTTGAATATTTCAGTGGTACACGGCCCCTCTCCACTTCTGTACGTGGTGTGGCCCACAAAAGTCACAGATTGAGGTGATTTTCAGCCATGTGGGCCCGTCCAGGGATGGTGCATCTGACTGAGGGGGTAGATGTTCGAACGGCATCACGGTGGGGCTCACCCCAGCTCGACCTCATGGAGACCGCTTTACGGTCGAGCGCATAGTACCTTTTCCCATATATATATATATATATATATATATATATATATATATATATATATATATATATATATATATATATATATATTTCCAATGTCCAGCAGCAACAGCTACTGGACGGTGTACATACGACACGCAAATGGAGGGGTCCACATCAATGGACGGCCAGAATACCACACCTCGCATGATGGGGCCCACCACACTGATGACATCAATACAGCAACCAGAGCTGCTGGCTGTCCAGCAAATGGACGGCCCACAGCCACTCAGACACAAAGGTGGGTCCTGCATCAAGCTGATACTTATATTTCCCTTCATTCGGGCCTGTCCAGATGGATGGGTAGCAATCCCGTCCGCGGGACAGTCCAGCAAGTTGGGCCTCACGATCGGACGGTTAGGATCACCTTTGAATTGTGGTGGCCACAAGATATCACAAAAAAAGTGAAGAGAGAGAGAGAGAGAGAGAGAGAGAGAGAGAGAGAGAGAGAGAAATCTGTATTTTAGAGGGACCCTGCCATTAACTATGGGCCCCTCTTGTTACAACACAAACATCAAGGTGGGTCCCACCATATATGGGCCCTTAAAAGAGAAAAACGTGGGTCCAAGATCACCAACCTTAGTATCTTCTTCTTCATTCTTCCACCAGAGCTTCAAGGGAACAAGATTCAACGGTCAAGATCGATTTTAGAGGTTAGGATTGGGTGATAGGAAGGTGGGCCACACATGGCCACATGGCTTCTCCATGGAAGCCATGGACGATTCTTCTCTTGGGGTTGCTTGGGAGAAGGAGAAAGAGAGATGAGAGAGAGAGAGAGAGAGAGGTGTAAGAGAGAGAGAGATGGGTGTGATGGGTGTGAGTGAGTGATGTGTACTTGTGTAAGAGAGGTTTGACTTTAGGAGGATGGGTGAGTGATGGAGTGTAATGTGTACTTTGATTGATGGGATTGATGAGATTGATGTGATGGATTCTCTCAAGATTGCAACGCGAGGCGTTTTCCTCGAACTGAATGCGGGCCCACATCTCCTGGCCTGCGTATCACCTCGGCGCGCGATACGCGGCATCGGAACCGCGGCGACGGTGCGGTCGCTAGGGTATAAGTCTCGGGTTGAGCCAACTCCAGTTGACGGCGTGTAACACAGGGTCATGCGCAAACGTTGGATAAAGGGTTGAAGGTTACCAAAATTCGACCGGGAAGACCGAGGAAGCCTATGGAACGGTACGGTTTAGGATACGGGTCTTACAGCTGATGAAACAACGGGGTGCCTGCTGTCCCTGAAGAGCGGTCGTCACGGCTTGCAACATCTGATGTAACTGGGAGACACTCACGGGTACGGTCGGATCCACACAGGTCTCAGGTGGAGGAACGACAGCCTCAGGCTGGGGAGCAGGGATCTCTGGTGGTGGAGTGGGAGTTACTCGCATCGCTCTCCTGAGTGGCATGTCCTATAAGAAGGAGCAAAAACACCTATTATCCTTAAATACTCTCGAATATACAAACGATGGTGAGCTTTATCAGAAAGTCTCTAAGTTATTCGAACTCGGGGACCTAATCATTCTAAGTTCTCAACAATCATAGAGTGTAGGGTATCTATCAGCAGATATGTGATGTTATCCTTAGGTATTCCCAAGTTATGCTCCGATACCAACTTCTGTCACGCCCCAAACCTGAAAATCGGGCTCACAAATTCCCGATCGCCGAATCCAGTGCCGACAGCCTCCGTAGTACCCCATTCTCGGCTCCCAGCGTCCGTACGTCAGATTCCAATCCTGGGATCCTACAAGAAGGATTTTTCCAATGTACTTTTAACTCGTAATAAGCATAACCACAAGTTTACCCAAATCACAAAGACAACATCATCATCACATATCCACTAATATAAACAGTTGAATACAGTGCTGGAAGGGAAATACCTATATCGAAATCAAAGCTCCGGAAGTCAACTACATGCTCCTAGCTCTAAGTGTGCGAAAGATAAGTGTCAAGCACACAAATATAACGCCATAATAATCGGAATCGGCCTCGATAGTCAGAATCGGCTTCGACAATCGGAATCGGCCTTGATAGTTAGAATCAACTTCGACAATCGGAATCAGTCTCAATAATAGGAATCGGCCTTGATAATAATCGGAATCGGCCTCGATAGTCAGAATCGGCATCGACAATCGGCACCAATAATCGGCTTATAAGCAAGGCGGGGTCCATATATGAACAACCGATCGAACCACAATATAAAGATTGGCCCTCGGCCGTGGTTATATCAGACCCGATAACGCGAAACCATCCGTCTATGGCGAATGTGGCCCACTGATTAGGGTTAACCCACGAGAGAATGATGAGGAAGGGCCTAACAAGGCCTAAGGGAAGGTCACAATGTGGGCGTCCAACCATCATTGCCCATTAATGTGAACCTTTAACCAACATTGCTCCCAAGGAATGACGCTCAAAGGGTCAATCGTATAATGGGTCCACGGTCTCATACAAGGGTCTAATACACATAATCATGGGTCTCACTTATGGGGCATATACGCATCACATTGGGCCTCACTCATGGGCCAATGTATATGACATCGGGCCGTATCAACGGGTCGAATCAAATGGGCCGAATCAAATGGGTCGGTACAAACGGGCCGAATCAAATGGGTCAAGTCAATGGGTGGAATCAAATGAGCCAAGTCAAATGGGCCGATTCAATGAGTCGAATCAATGGGCCAAGTCGAATGGGCCGAGTAGAATAGGCCGAGTCCAATACGCCATGCATCCATTGCTAGGGATCATTATAGTGCATAAAAATGAATAATATCCAAAGGATCATCTAAACCATACCACAAATGACAGTGGTAGTAATGATTTCCACAGTTAAATTTTAGTGGGCCCACCACAGTATTTATTTTCCATCTAGTTTGTGTATAAGGTCATAAAGACTTAGGTATAGAGGAAAAACAAATATCATAATGGTCCAAAACCTCTGTAATCCCAAAAAAAGGGGGTTTCAAAGGCAGGCGTTCAACTCCACGGTATTCCGTAGTGTGGTCCACTTGATATTAGATCTATCTTATTTTCAGTCTCAAGCCTTGAGACAAGCTCGCCAGATAAATGGACGGTTGGGCTGGATCAAATACATCAGGGGTGTGGTCCAGGAGTGTGGCCAGCACGTCAGATTGATGGATGGTTTGGATATGGCACGTGCCTCATGTGCTGCTCATAGATGAACTGTTTGGATGCCATATATGCAACAGGAAGGTCCCACCGTCCAGCCATCTGACGGTGGGATACAAAACATACATAACGGTGGGGTTTAGACCACCTGCTGACACCATCAGTAGTGGGA
Source organism: Magnolia changhungtana (assembly GCA_030180095.1). NCBI lineage: Eukaryota > Viridiplantae > Streptophyta > Magnoliopsida > Magnoliales > Magnoliaceae > Magnolia > Magnolia changhungtana. The sequence goes on along the minus strand of JASAUF010000070.1, from coordinate 221,013 downwards.
CCCACGTAACTTTGGTGGCGTCAACACACCAGCTATCTGCTGGTGTGCGGTATCCAGCCAATCCACTGCCTCCCTGCAACAGGCGGGACCCCCAAACAAAATCATAAAAATAAAAAAAGTATTAAACAAGTCCAAAACATGGCTGTCATCACCCATGTTTTGAAGTTCATTACTATCTTTTTCTTGATCAAGGGAAAAGACTTCTAAAACATATTGCTCTGATCAAGAGCCATAATTTACATAATTCATTATGCATAAAGATATAACAACATATGATTTCCCAATAAAAGCATAGAAATCCCCAATAAAAATATATGAGTATGTATATAATAATAGTGGGACAGTTCACTTGATCATACCAATTGGAGCAACTATCGGTGCAAAAATCACGCCTGATCAGATGATCTTAACCATGGATCAATTTTATTTCTTCATATCTTTTGCAGATTTTTTTCAATTGAGGACTACTTCCTCGTCATGAGTAGTAAGGCATTGCACAGGTGCCATGAAATGAGCACCAAAAAGGACCTCCACTGTAATGTGGAGCCTGTGCATGGTGATTAGGAATAATGTTGATTTTCCGACTTAGTGGCTATCTTTTTCTAGTTCAATCAACAAAATCCTTACATGTTCCAGCTATTTCCGAAGAACTCATTCACTGCAATCGCATTTTGCACATACATCAGGGGCGAGGCCCAGTATCCCCATTTCCACCATTTCTTCACATGAGCTGCAGCCAAAACATAAGGTTTGGTTAGTCAAAAAACCCCTCACAAGTCCCAACACTCTCTGAACTCTTAATCCGAAAATGAAAGCTTGGCATTCAATTGCAATAAACCCCTCACAAGGCTCATTTTTGAAACGGTGAATTGTAGTGTCCTGGGCTACCTTGTTCCTAAATGGAGCCCCCTGTTCAATGATCCAGATTGCATGTATAATGAGCCTAACATTGGATTGGGGATGCTCCAAAAATATTCAAGATTGAATAACCCCAACCATTTTGTCATTCACCTGTCCTTTTTCTGTTGGATTTGGATTGTGTTTGAGGCAATTTGGGGCCCCTTCAATGGTGTATCCACCAGATTAATGATGTGGATCACCAAACATGCATAAGGTGTATTCAGCGGCATGTGGGGAAGATGATAAGCATTTCCCATTTGTCATCTTATTTTTTCACTCCTATTAGACAATTCCATCCAAATGATAATATTGTGGCCATTAAAGTGATGGCAGTGATGACAACAAATCAAGCAAATAATCTACAAATAATATTAACAATAAGTTGTCCATTTTGAAGTACAAATTGACCCAAATAACATGCCTACCGTTTTCAAAGAAATAAGAGGTCATTTTAATCCAATGAATACATACTGGAGACTGCCAGTTGCACATTGAAAGCATGTTTAAAATTTTAAAAGAATAAGAACAATGACATGTTCTTCATGTAGAAAAATCCAATAAATGAATGCCAAACCATCTCACCGTACTTAAATGAGAGCAGAGATAATAACCAACAGGTAAATATATCAACAATCCATGCATTTATAACCATATGTTTTTAGTGCATGTTTATGTCATGACCAAATTCAACTGCCTCAATGCTTTCGGGGGAACTAAAAAAAATCCATGTAGGAATTTATCCATAACCCACCTATGTCAATAGCACCATACATGTTCTAAAGTAAAATGCCCAAACTAGCCAGCCCATACCTGAGTACTGAAGACCCAACACAACTCTCTGGACATCAAAACCCACCAACCTACAGTGTCTTTGATATCAGCACGAACTTCCAGCTTCTGAAGTTACTTTCCGCATGTTACTTTCTGCACAAAAATTGAGTTAGAACATCACCCTTTTCAAGAACATAGGGGTGAGATCCAATCATCCATCAGGTTGGTACGACCTTCTACATGTTTTCCCAAAAATCAATCTGGAGAAAGGAGTGCTTTTTCTTAAATCAAGAAGTCATCTTGTTCTTTTCAGAATAGATCGAGTATCACACCTGGCCACTGATACATGTGCACATAGGTGGGATGCCTTATGCATGTTTGTGGCCTTGGCAAACATTTGAACATTAATATATTACTAGTAATTCAATTCAAACCTTTAAAACTGTGGACCATGTACATGGTAATTTGCAAGAACAACAGTCTCAATGCACAAAGTGCAAATCACAATAAAACATCTCATCGTAACATATTGAAGGGTAGAAATCAGTAAAATGCAAATTTTGAGGAATGGAGTCGAACGCACCTCAGTGTATTTGAATTGTTGTTCAAAGTTCCTGATGACAAAACTGCATTCCAAGCACTTGAATGTCTCTTGTAGAAGCTCTGGCTGTCATATATAATGTCCCAGTAAAGTAAAAATCAACTTATGAAAATAAAGGTTATTCATAAGATTTTTCTCACCTTTTCATCGCCATATACTGAGCAAACCATGGATAGTACTGCTCTTTCAGGACATCAGTAAATTATTTTGTTTTCACATCCATATTTGAAGATGAAATATTATTAATCATAAATAGAATCTTGTCCTGTATCTCTGATGCAGGTTCCTGCATGAAATAAACAACAAACTCAAAACTTTTAAAATACAATCGAGATAATACATGAATAGTCAAATAACATAGAGTAAGCACAAAACATACAGAGACGCGACTTTTGTCAATGCCACAAAGAACTATTTGCCAACATGCTAATTGTCATAAAAGAATTCAAAGAAAGAAGATACAACAGTGAAAATCGTAAAAAAAGAAGAAGAAGAAGAAGAAAAAAGAAAGAAAGAAAGAAAAGGAAACGAAGAAAGAAAGATAAAAAGATTCATCAGACCCTCTGCCAACCCATTGCCTCCCCTTATTCTCTTTTCTTTATGCTAATTTCTGTGAGATAATTGAAACACCTTTCGTTTTCTGTTTAGAATTATTACTAGTCCTCAATTTGGTTTATGGAGTAGTTACAGATTCCCCAACATCTCATAAGTATTAGTTGTAGTTGCAAGGGCCAACCATATCACCCATAAATCAGATTCCCCAACATCTCGTAAGTACTAGTTGTAGGTGCATGGGCCAACCATATGACACACATTATATCATGGTAAGTCTTAAAAGGTGTATTGCAGAAAAGATGAATATGAGAACTTTAAATGTAAAAGAATGGAATGCCTGGTAATACAAGGGAAAAATGTCTTCATAAGTGATCTGTTGAGTAGCAGTGATGTGAAGGCAATGAGTATGCCTCTCACCTCTGAAACCAATGCTTTGCGACTCCAAACAAAGGCACCCTGTAAAGCAGCACAACAAAAGTAAATAGTTGTTATTAAAACCAACACTGAATATAAGGCAGGCATGCTGCAGGTAATGGACAATGTAGTTACATGAGTAAAAGATAAATGACTTCATACACATACATGACATGCAACATCTCTGACAAAATCGGAGATAGAGTAACAATCATTCAATGGAAATAAAGATTCTCCCCTTGCGGATGCCTACCTTTATTTATTCCCATTTCTCACATTGTTTATACTTTTGTATAACTACTACAGAAAATACCGTTAACAAAGATGTTTCATTTCTGCATTCATTTGTCAGTTAACTACAATCAAGCCATTTAAATGTCTTGAACTGAAAGAACATGCAGAGGGTCAACAGTCTTTTTTTACAAGTCAGACAAGTCTTAGTCAGTCACTGTGATCCTTGAGTGTTGGTCCTATAAATATGGTTCTTTCCCAGCCTTAATTGCAGCTACTAACAAAAGGAAAGGAATAACAAAATAGCACATTGACTCATGTTCTTCTAGAACACTAGTAAAATATCAAATCTCCTCCTTACATGTCCACAAGCACTCATGCATTGAATGCATGAAAAGCTCATTAGTTCTAGACCATATCATTCTTAGAAAGGGTCTAGCCAAAGTTACCTGCCACTTGTCCAAATGCCTAATCAGGAGCAAGTCTCTATAGTGAAGGCATGAAAAACTGAATTTGATAAGAAACTTTTTACACCCAAATCGAGTCATCTCATTGTAACTAACTTCAGGTCTTCCAAGATGTGTTCCAGCCTATAATATCAATTGATGAATGCAAGTACATGTAACTCGGATACTAGGAACTACATAAGTGGCCTACATAGGGTTGAAAGATCTTCTGATTACTGGACACTTACAATCCTAAGATAACTTATTTTATGCTTGCCTCTCCAACTTCCTGCTACTTCTGGTAACCGGGGAATTCTATGCTTCAATATTAAGCTTTAAATACATAGGAAAACCACACAAGTTAACACTGCGAGATACATGCTTTTAACAAGTAAAGGTGCATTTCTCATCATATCACCATCATCATCAGACTTCAGAGCTTTGCCATAGTTATTTCAGGTCAGCTTTCTTGTGATTCCATATCCTAGTTATCTAAGGAAAACCGTGGAATGGAAAAGGTTTCCTTTTCTTGAAGCGGAAAAGGAAATGACCCTTCGTAGAGAAATCTGAGGAAATCTGAGGAAAAGGAAATCAATTTCCTCAGTCCTGTCTTTTGCAAACAAGGGAAACTATCACGTCTGAGGAAATCAATTTCATTTCTTTGGTTACATTTTTATCTCCACCAATCCAAACAGGCCACAATAACCTCCAACCCAATCAGAGGCTGCCCCTGCAATCAGATGGAAGATTTTTAATTTTGTTTAACTTATATTGTGATTACAAAAAAAAAATTAATCACATGAGGTACAAATATGGACATTTTTATAGGTATGAAAATAGATCGATAGATGAATCATTTCTTGAAAGCAGTTACAGAAAAGAAAGTGGGAAGGTGATGGTTTTGAAAGCCAACACAACTAATACAGAGAAGTATACATCTTGCCCCATGTACTGACATCTTTGTTGACAAAAATCCGAAGTCACAACCCAAACTTTTGGGCACCCATCTTCCTTCAAAGCTACAACCTTGAGTGCATGTATGGAATAGATAGCAACCAACCAATAATCAGAAAATTGGGAAAAGAAACCACACAGAATCAAAAATACATCTTACAGATGTTAACTAATTCAACTCCCATTGAAGGCTTGGAAAGAAAAGAATACAGGTGTATTTACTATTGATAGAGTACAAAACCGTGTACGTGCAGAGCTCCATACCGAAAAAAAAAAAAAAAAAAAAAAAACAGAACAAAACCAAAAACCAGACCACCCGCAAGACGCAGATCAGATTTTTCCACCATGTATGACATGTATGCAATTTCTAAGTGCCTGCGTATCATCCATCACACTCTGCAAGATATTTCAGACATGATGAAACCAGGAGAGAGAAAGAGAGAGAGAGAGAGAGAGAGAGAGAGAGAGAGAGAGAGAGAGAGAGAGAGAGAGAGATTAGCATACCGTCATGGGCATTGGAGAAGGGGAGCTACTGCTGCATGTTGCTTCTTTGGTGCTTCTTCTCTTGCGGGCCTTCTCGGACTTTGGCGTGTTCCAAAGGCAAGAAGGAGGGCAACGACCGAGAGATCGGCGTCTTCAACAAGCAATGGAAATGGAAGTCATATCAAGAGAGGCGGAGTGGAAAAGGAGATCGAGAGACGTTGGAGAGAGAAAGAGAGAGAGACTTTCGGGATTTGGGAATGGGTGCGCGATTTGGGAATGGGGTGAGGGAAGAAGGGTTTGGGAGAGAAATGGCGCAAGCGATTTGGGAAAGTGGGGGCAAATGCTGCTCGACATCCCGAATCCTCTTCTAAATCAGATAACTTTTCAAATCTGAAATAGTGTACGTTTAGCATTGTTTATAACAAAAAGATCTGTTAACAGTCGTACATGCAAGAGGGACAAATTTATGGACGGTTAAGATTTTATTATATAAGAAAATTATAAATATTAAACACCTAAAACTGAACAGATTATTTGAATGGTCTGGATAACTCTACATCATTGCCACTATTTTCATGAACGAGTCACCACTATTTAACATCTTGTACAAAACTCACAAGCTTTTAAAAAGAAAAAATAACGGTAAACCTATCTTTAGAAAGGGGAGGGCTCTATGGCCCCACCATGATGTATATTTTTCATCCACGCCGTCCATCTATTTCCCAAGATCATTCTGGGGTCAATCCCCAAATATAAGCCCTAAATAAGTCTCGGCCGAACCACAAAATGAGAAACATCCAGACGGTTAGACGTCCACCATTCAAAACTGAACCTACGGCGACGGATTAGTGACCTTCGCCGACGGATTTTAGCCGTAGCTAAAACCACCCCAAGTCCGTCAGCCTTGCCCAGTTTTTGGGTAGTGTCTGTGCCGTGAACGTGATGGACGGTTCGGATCAGCACGATAGCCTGATGGTGGGCCGCGCTTGAAACCAAACGGCAGTTACCCGTTTAAATTGCAGATGCGCGGGAAGAAAGAGAGGAGTCTTTCTCTTTTTCGGGAGAGCTTGGGTCAAACCCGGTCTGACCAAGCTGGAAATTTCTGTGCTTGTGAGTGTACGTGTCCTCGGTGCACACGCGCCACTAGTGTGGGGCCCCTGTGATGGAGTTGATGAATCCGGTCTATCAGATCATTTTGTAAGACTGTTATAGGATAGGGGATTGACGATGAGGCAGATCCTAGCTTTGTTGGACCATATTAACTGCAATGTCGGTCATTAATTAGCAATTATCATCGATTCGATGGTTGGATTTGTTCTAATTTGTACATTAAGGGTACAAGTAGTCCTCTTATAGTATATTTTAAGTTTTTCTGAAATCATCTCCGAGTCCATTATTGGATTAGAGCATTTTGGCGACGTTTGGTTGGGTTTTAACCCGTCGATGCATAATAACGTCAAAATCAATGATCAACGAGTTCTTAAGGATTTTGAGGTGTGAGTGTACCGTTAGACTCGTAGATCTACAGTCAGATTGGCCTTGATGTAAATGCATGAGTAGACCCTTAGATCGCTACTCAGTTTACGTAACTTACAATTAGATTGTTTCAAAACAGGTTTTCTACTAATAGGGCATTTGTCCAATTTTGAGGTAGATCCATAGCTTAGGTGGGCCATACGTTTGAATTTTGGCCTTCAAATAGTAGATTCTTATCGATCTAACAGATAGATTTCATTGGATTTGATAGTCAACTGTCATCAGGGTTCATAGTCTAATTTAGAGCAAATTTGGCAACATCTTATAAGCTAATTAAATGAATAATCACGAGTTTAAACGACTAGATTATTTCAGAATTGATCCTATATGGTCTAGGAGTTCTTTAAAGCGTCTAGATGAATCTAATTATTGTTTTAATGGTTAGACCCTTTATCGAATGATGTGAGGTCTAATTCTAACAACCAATCTCAAACCTCTTAATCGATTGATAATTTGATGACCAGATCTTGTAGTCCCACTATAAAATTGTCCTGAAATCGATTCCCTTTGATCCTAAGTGTCCTAAATCTTATCTAGCTGGAAATCTAGCTTTGATTTCATAATTAGACAATCAGTTAGTTTGATTCATGGATAAAGATTACTCCTAATGTATAGAGTGTAAGTGAACGACTCAAAAAGTTAAGTACTTTTGGTAATACTCGAGTACTGAAAAGTACGAGGTGTTACAATAAATGTCTTATGATAGCAGATGTTCATATTTCATTTGCATACTCTTATAATTTGGAAAACATAATATGATGAACGTATATGTATATGCATGACAAACTTTTCATGCATCAATTCAGGGCTTTGATTGCACATTTTAGTATGATGCACAACTTGGAAATATAATGCAGTAACAACGTGTTCTTTTGTTAGTATTCCCTACATGATACTTATTTTTGATGGGCAGAGCTATTTTGGAGTTCAGTTAGTACCTAAGGCACCACACACAGTTTAAGATCTTAAGTAGTTGGAGCAAACACAGTTTAGGCTCTTGAATAGTTGGAGCAAACACAATTTTTTAAGATCTTAAGTAGTTGGATCAAGTAAGATCTATACAAATGGCATTTATAACTCCCAAGATTTCACTGAACCACTGCAGCCTGGGGAGTCCACAAACCGCGGTCCATCAGAGGAGCCTAGTGAAGCTACCGAGGCGCTGAACTCGGTAGGATTTACGCGTAGGGTTGGCCTTAGTAAGTCTCTAGAGTTCGCGAGGTTCACAAGGCTATTTATTTGGGTACCAAATCCAAGGCCATCAGTCTATCGATGAGGGGGGAGCCCATTTAGAGGTCGATCCTTCCCCATGAGTTTATACTTAAATTAAGCCAGGAACCTTGGGAGTCTTACTCATGGTTGGCCTATCTAAGGATGAACCAAAGATCTCACACTGCGGCTCGTTTTTTCTTCGCCTGCATAACCCAGACTCAATCATAAGGGGGCGTTTTCTCTAACCCATCCCCATGACGCTCTCAAAGAGTGATATAGGCGACACATGTCTCATGCGTGGTTGGCCTTCTTGGACTTTCGGTCGTTTGGGCTTTTAACCAATGGCTCTCTTCATTGCCCGCATGGGTCTAAGCATGTGATTGCCTTCGTGGGCTTTTTAAGGCTACTGACTTTTCATTGCTGCCCACATAATATATGAAGAATAGGTGACATAGTAGGTCTAATGCATGGTTGGCCTTCATGGGTGTAAGACCTGTACCCTAGTCCGTACCGTTCTGTAGGCTTCCGCGATCCTACCGGTCAAATTCCGGCAACCCTCGACCTGTTACCGACATTTGCAGGCGATCCTAAGCCGAGTCCTGCATACCAAAGTCGGCTCGAACCAGAACTTGTATCATAACGACCGCGTCGTCGCCGCGGTTCCAACGCTGTGACTCGCACACCGAACCGGTACCCAGGCTAGAAGATGTCGACCCACATTCATTTCGAGAAAACGTCGCGCATTGCGAACTTCAAGAGAATCTCTACAACATGTCTCATCAATCAATCAATTAAGTCAAGTCAAGTACACACCTACCCAAGTATGATAACCCATACCCTATTCTCTTACACAAGCTACCCAAAGTCAACTCTCTCTCTCTCTCTCTCTCTCTCTCTCTCCACCCATCCCTTCTTATAACCCATCACTCCACCCATCACACCTCACCCATCCTTTTCACCCATCACTTCTCTCTCCTCCTCATTTCTCAAAAACCTCTCCCAAGCAACAATCACCATACGTCCAAGCTCTCTCTCTCCCAAAGCCAAGTGTGGCCCACTTTCCCCACCCTCTCATCTCTCATCCACACCATCAAAACTTCATCAACCTCCATCAAAAGGCAAGGCAAGGAGCTAAGGAGCCTAAGGGAGCAAGAAGAAGGCTTAGAGGTGGGTGATCCATCATTTATTTCAATTTAAGGGCCCACTTGTTGTAGGACCCACTTGAGGTATGTGTTGTATCAATGGAGGGCCCATAGTGGCGGGGTCCCTCCTCTCTATCACAGTCTCTCTCTCTCTTTCTCTCTCTCTCTCTCTCTCTTTCTTGAATGGTGATGATGATGAAGGAGTGAGTGAGGCCCACCATGAATCATGTATTTCATGAGGGACCCATCAGATGAATGTGTTGGATCTACGCCATCCAGCCCATTAGCGGGCCCGGATGGAAGGAGAACATAAATATGAGGTGGGCCACATTCATGTGGGACCCACCTTGATGGGTGGGCCACGTCCGTGTGGGACCCACCACAATCCATGTATTTATTCATACCGTCCAGGGTCCCTGGACGCTGGACGGAGCGGCTAACATGGAGTTTGTGCACTGACATGAGAGTGTACTGACGAGCTAGCACAAAAAAAATGGTGGGCCACCCATGCAGACCCCACCTCGATGTATGTGCTTAATCCAAGCAGTCCATCCTTTACTTCAGATCATTTTAGGCGTTGAGCCAAAATTTGAGATCAATCTGATGATCAAGCGGGCTATACTATAGAAATAGTAGTGTATGCCGTTAAAACCTGCCTTGATGTTTTTTTATTCGCCGAAATATACCCAATATTGGGCTTGTGTAACGCCCTGAAAATCGAGGGTCGAGTAAGAACTCAACTCCCGAGTTCCAACGCATCACTTATGCAACATACACAATGATGGTTAAATGTTGTCTAAGTTAGCGCAATAAACATGAATGAGATTATACCAAAACAGTAAATCATACTCCAGTTCAATTGTATAAAGGCAAGCGGAAGACTGAAATTTTTATATATTCAAAGTATGTAAGGTAACAAAATTTGTGAACTCCAGAGTATGAGTACTAACTGAGTACCAATATACATGTAATGTTTATAAGTCAAAATTCAAAATACAATTCTGTAGATAAACCCTGGAATCCCCGCGATGCAGTCGGCCTAAGCATAGCCGTCAGAGTACTGCATAAAGGAGAACTCCTCCTGATCCTCCTCGAAGTCGTGCTCCGGCTCCTGAACGGAGGCGCCATCTACACCTGCGACAGAGTCTGGTGGGTATTCGAAACACCGTCCCGTAACATGGGAGTGAGTAGCTAACTCAGTGGAACAATAAAGCATAGGTTAACATGTTATCAAATCAATCAAGCAGTAATGATAAAGCAGTACAAATCAAACATTTATAACTACTCTTGTTAAGTGTAAAAATAATATGACATGATGCTGTATGCCCTTCCCAAACCACCCTCAGCGACATCATCTTACGTTCGCGAATGCTTACTCCCTCAGTGCGCCACATCTACAAAGCACATGCGGTGCGATGATGCTCATGATTACCAAGTTTTTATTAATCCATTTCAACCAGTAGTATTGGGAAACTAAGGTACCTCCCTTGTATCATTCCCTAACATGATCCATTCTAGGGTCGTCAATCCTAGCTATTCTTATACGATATTATGGTTTGAGAAGCGTAGTGAAGGCATCGCAAAGGGCTCGTCACCCGTCAGCGCGGATACAGATCTCACCGTATGCGGCTCAATTGCTGGCCGTCAGCTCAAGTACATATCTCACCATACTTGGCTCAATCACTAGCCGTCAGCTCAAGTACAGATCTCACCGTACTCGGCTCAACTCATACTCTAGTTACTGTGAAAGACTCGTCGCCAATCACAGACACTTGGAGTATACTCGAAGATACTACGGAGGACTCGTCGCCCGTCAACGACGAGCACAGGTCTCACCGCAGTACTCGGCTCTCGCCGTGTAAGTATCGACAACTCGAATATAGTGTCCCATACCACCATAATCGGCTCACGAGTTTGGTTGCGCAATGGTCACTACGGGGAGGCACATGGCCCCAGCGTAGGCCGACAGCTCGACCACGGTGTCCCATACCACCATGCCCGGCTCATGCGTCTTAGCGGATCGAGGTATCATGGTTAACGGGATCGCCACTAGTAAGTTTGGTACCCTAGGTTCAAGCAGTAGCGACCAAACATGGTGAACACACATATACACTTCGGTTTATTTGACGAGCCTGACTAGCTCGAGCGCACCACAAGTTGAGCGATATGGAGCGCAAAAGCACTCTGTGTGGCCAACCACTATCGCCAACCGAAGTACGACTCGGGTTCGCCAGACACGTCCATTGTGGCGATATGAATCTCAGCCACAACCGCAAGTCTGGTACCGAATGCTTGGACTATAGACATAGTCCCAATCTCAAACAGTTTTCATCAATAGCATATGGAGTAAAGCATGATAAACAAGCAATACAAGCATGTTAGGAGGCATGATATAAAGCATGAAGTAAAGCATGAAGTAAAGCATAAGTAAAGCATAAGTAAAGCATGAAGTAAAGCATGAAGTAAAGCATGTTGTAAAGCATAATGTAAAGCACTATACACATAGGGATACAATTACATCCACATCTCAAGCTAGTGGTTATAGCTAACCACCGCATGGAGGGGGGGTCCTACATGTCTCTAAGGGAGTCGGGAATCCCATATCAGCACCTCTCTAAGGCACTAACACTCAAGCATTTACACACACGAGCATCTACGCAAACACTTTGAATATACTATTCCAACATACATGACGTATGTTAGCAAATGCGTATTAGGGCTATTCTTTCGCCAAGCGGTTATTTTATCCGCGCATACCATATTCATACGACAAATAATCATGACAATTACACTTTCAAAATTTATACATATGCGGTACTTCTAGAACACGCAATTTCAACATACATAGTGTTTACAAGTGAACATAGATTACGGCGATTCCTTTCGCCGAACTAGTATTTTATTCATGTATTGTATAATCATATATTAAATAAACATGTCAAACATTATTCCAAAAGAAATACGTATACGGTATTTCTACAATACACAATTTCAACATACGTCACATTTACAAGTGAACACGTATTTTGGCGATTCCTTTGGCCAAACTAGTATTTTATCCATATATTATATAATCATACATTAAATAAACATGTCAAACATTTATCCAAAAAAAATACATATACGGTATTTCTACGTATACCTAGAGTATGTAAAAATCCATATTTTACAACGTTAATCGAAACAGGAAACGGAAAGCACTTTGTACATGTGCATTTACATGCAGATCATGAATCTATCATTATCTGACATTGAAAGCGTTGAAAAATGTAACTTATACACTTAAAGTCCTCACCTTTGCCTTTGGAATTCCAACGAATCAGCAAGGGTAATAGAGCTTCCGTATACGGGAGATTTCTAGCTAAAGAGCGGAATCGGTTAGCTTTTACACAACCCACAACGATTCTACCTTGAATCAGACCTAGGGTTAGGGTTTCTTACCTCCAAATGGGCTGGATACCGCCAAAAAATCACTTAGAACGGAGCGGTGTAGGCCGTGAAGCAAGAGGAGGAAGATCGGCGACAAATTCCAAGCTATTCTCTCTCTTTTCTCTCTCTCTCCCTAAGGTTTTTCTTTCAAATTCGTATGGCTGTGAGAGGGGCTGGTCTAAGCTCCTTTTATAGCCAAAAACATCCCCACAACAGACTCAGGTTCAAGGGTTACTACTAATATAGGATATTCGTCACTTTTCCAGCTCAAAAGGGAGGTTCTGGTGGTCCTCCTTGAGCCAAACGTCAGACTTAAGCTCACCATCTATGGATCTACGTGGGATTACGTTTTCGACTCGATCGGATTCCCAGATCGCACGTGGCGGACCACTTTCAGTTCAACGGTCAGTGGGCCACGATCAGAAATTCCAAGTACATATAAATGTTCCTGAAATTTTTCTTAATCCGAGGGTGTAATTTGGTCTGATTCTGACGGTCAGGTTGCTTAATACTAACGCGTCAACGAATGATGCTAGATCACTATTCCAGATATTTATTTTGGAATGGAAATAGTGTTTTTCATACTCCCTCGCTCCGGATCGAAGCGAATGGCCGTGGAACATCGGATGGAGCTGATTTTTGAGATGATTGTTAAGCCCAGTGGGGCGGTCTTAGTTCCTTAGCTTCGTGTTAATCGGACTCCCGATGTGCGGTCTAGACCTAATACGAAGTTTCAAGTCATTCCCAGAAGCGAGCGACGGAAATGAGTTTGGTTCTAAACTTTAGGGTAACCTAGCGTCGATGGTTCTCAGACTTTTGGGTCTTGCAGATCGTATTTAAAGCGATCTAACGGATTTCATAGCTAATCGAGTTTAGTACTTAGTTAACTTTGTTAAATTTCTAAAGGAGTTAATCCTACGTGATTTATGGTCGAGGTGGTACTCGACCCAATGTATGGAAATTTACGGGTCGTTACAATCTACCCCCCTTAAACAAAAAATTTCATCCTCGAAATTTATACCTTTTCGTACTCCTCGAGAATCTGAGGGTAGTTCTTTCTGACCTCGGCCTCAGTCTCCCAGGTAGCTTCCTCCTCAGAATGATGTGTCCAAAGTACCTTCACAAGTGGGATGACCTTGCTACGCAGTACCTGCTCCTTCCTATCAAGGATACGTGTCGGGCGCAGCTCGTACGTAGCATCCTCGCTCAACTGTACCTGCTCCCAACTGATGATATGCGAAGGATCAGGAACGTACTTCTTCAGCATAGATACATGAAATACGTTGTGTACAGAGGCAAGTGGTGTGGGCAAAGCAAGACGATACGCCACATCACCCACTCGATCCAGTATCTGAAATGGACCGATAAACCGCGGTGTGAGCTTCCCCTTCTTCCCAAACCGAAGAACTCCCTTCATAGGGGAAACCCGAAGGAACACATGATCCCCGACCTCGAACTCCAGCGGTCGCCGCCTCGTATCGGCGTAACTCTTCTGCCTGCTCTGCGCTATGAGTAATCGACGCCTGATAATGTCTACCTTCTCTATAGTCGCCTGAACTAACTCTGGGTCAATCAGACTACGCTCGCCAACCTCAGCCCAACAATGCGGTGCTCTACAAGGTCGACCATATAGAGCCTCATATGGGGCCATGCCAATAGTCGCCTAGAAGCTGTTGTTGTAGGCGAACTCTGCGTACGGAAGACAGTCATCCCAGCTGTCCTTGAAGTCTAACAGACATGTTCGCAACATATCCTCCAGAATCTGATTCACCCGCTCTGTCTACCCATCAGTCTGAGGATGAAACGCTATACTGAACTTCAACTTCACACCCATCGCCTCCTGGATACGAGTCTAGAAGATAGATGTGAACCGCGTGTCTCTGTCCAACACGATCTCCAAGGGAACTCCATGCAGACGGACGATCTCTCTGATGTACAGTCTAGCCAGCTCGTCTGCAGAGTTCGTAACTCTGATAGGGAGGAAATGGGCCGATTTGGTCAACCGGTCTACAATCACCCAAATGGAATCGTGTCCCTTCCTCGTCTTCAGCAGCCCTGATATGAAGTCCATAGAGATGAAGTCCCACTTCCACTCCGCTATAGGCATGGGCTGAAGTAGTCCAGGAGGTCGGCAATGTTCTGCCTTGACCTGCTGGCACGTCAGACATCGAGACACAAACTCAGCGATGTGGGCCTTCATGTTATCCCACCAATACGTCCGTCTCATATCCTGGTACATCTTCGTGCTACCAGGATGCATCGCAAACTTCGAGTTATGGGCGGACTCGAAAAGCTCGCGTCTCAACTCAGCCACATCAGGAACACATAGGCGGTCACGGAATCGTAAACCTCCATCAGAACCAACTCTCCACTCGGAGTCCACGGCGTCGCTAGCCTGCTCTCGAAGCTCAGGACAGTCGTATATCGCCCTCTTGGGCCTCAACAATCCACATCGTCAATAAGTGGTCGCACCCGAACGTGCGCAACACACTCAAAAGGCTCCTCGACCAGGTGAGCTTCGCTTTCGAAGTCCCGCACAAACTCCATCATGTCCCACTCGGCTATCATCGGCGGTGCCGCAAATGATAATCGTCTTCTTGCGGCTCGGCGCGTCTGCCATAAGGTTCGCCTTGCCGGATGGTAGGAAACCTCGAACTTGAAGTCCTTGAGGTCTCCATCCATCGGCTTTGTCTCATATTCAAATCCGTTGTGTGAATATGTATTTAAGGCTCTTGTGGTCGCAGAAAAAGCTCGAACTCCTCACCGTAGAGGTAATGTCTCCAGAGCTTCAATGCAAAGATGACCGCCAACTCAGTCATGTGTAGGGTAATTCTCCTCGTGCTTCCTTAATTGTCTCGAGGCATACGAAATCACCCTATCCTTCGCATCGGCCACAACCCAAACCAACGCGAGACGCGTCAGTATACACCATGTATTTCACCCCTTGCTCTGGCAATACTAGCACAGGGGCGGACGTCAACTTGTCCTTCAGCTCCTTAAAAGCTGCCTCCGCCTTCTCATTCTAGGTGAACTTTAGGTCCTTCCGAGTCAACTGAGACAATGGACTGGCAATCTTCGAGAAATCCCGAATGAAGCGTCTGTAGTACCCAGCCAGACCAAGGAAACTCCTCACCTTAGTAACTGATTCAGGCTGCTGCCAATCCTGAACCGTAGCTACCTTAGCAAGGTCCATTGCTATCCCATCCTTGGACACTACATGTCCCAGGAACTTGACTTCCTCCTGCCAGAAGTCGCACTTCTTATATTGCGCGAACAACTGGTTCTTCTTCAGTGTATCCAATACCGCTCGCAAGTGCTCCTCGTGCTCCTCACGACTCGTAGAGTATATCAAAATGTCATCAATAAAGACGATGACGAATCGGTAAAGGAAGGGCCGAAATACCCGGTTCATCAAATCCATGAACATGGCTGGTGCGTTCGTCAGACCGAACGACATCACCAGAAACTCATAGTGCCCGAAGCACGTCCTGAAGCGATCTTACTGCACGTCCTCCTCTCTCACGCGCGCAATGGTGGTACCACGTGAAGGTCAATCTTCGAGAAATACTTCGCCCCCCTCAACTGATCGAATAGATCATCAATCCTGGGCAAAGGATACTTGTTCTTCACCGTGACCTGGTTCAACCTACGGTAATCAATACACAACCGTAGCGACCCGTCCTTCTTCTTCATGAACAACACAGGTGCTCCCCAAGGAGACACACTAGGTCGAATAAAACCTTTCTATACAAGTTCGTCAATCTGTTTCCACAGCTCCTCCATCTCACATGGAGGCATACGATAAGTCGGCAACGAGATGGGCGTCGCACCAGGCAAAAGGTCAATCGTAAAATCAATCTCACGCTGAGGAGGTAAACCAAGGATAGTCTTAAAGACTCCAACAAACTCCCGAACTACCGGCGTACCCTCCAATGTCGGACCATCAATCGGCACAAGTAAAGCGGCATAACAATCAACGCGGCAGGGCCAACTGACCTGCACTGGGAACGTGAAAGCTGTGCCGTTAGGTCCATAGGCAGTCACGATCCGAGCATTGCAATCTATCTCAGCCCTCATCTTGGCGAGCCAACCCATGCCAAGTATAACGTCGTAGTGCCATAGCGGAGCAACAATAAGGTCGACGAGCACTTTAAGCATTCCACACATATTAAAGCAAAAGAGGCTACATGCCTTTCATTTACCCAAAATTGTCATAATACATGCAGTACAGAGTTACATGAAATCATGACAGAAATCACATGATAGCCAATACATCTACTACATCAAACACCTAAAACATGCTACTACCTAATACAACATCTGCATGAAAACACAAACCGCCTATCGCGGTAACCAAAGCAAACACAACACACAACAACATGGATGACTAAGCATCCGAAGTAGGCGGTGGAGGAGGAGCGTTCTTGTCCTGCGCACAGCACAGGATAGCCTTCAACGTACGGGACATCTTCTTGAAACTTTTCTTCATGTAGGCTTCATTCTCTTCAAGCTTGGCTCGAACTTGACCAAGCTCAGCCCGAACTTGCCCAACCTCTTGCCGCAGAGCGGCCTGGTTCTCCTCAATGCGATCCATACGGGCCTCCCTCGCTGCCTGAGCAGCATCCGACTCAGGTGCACCAGGAGGAGAGCTCTCCTCAGTATCCTGAGCCTCAGATTCTTCTTCCCTTATGTCATCACCACGTTCCTCATCACTCTCTGCCTGAAGGTCAACACTCTCCTCGCCGGCGCTATCCGACTCATCTCCAGACTCGTCGAGTCGGGCTTGCCGCTGTTGAGGGCCGATCTTCATATTCTTGAGTGTCGCTTCATTTATGACTCGAACTGGTGCAAGGTCTTCCATGTTGAGTCTATAGCCGACATCAGGAGCCATCCTGCAGATCAGACGGCCAAATGGGAGTGAAAGATCGTTCCTGGCAGAACGAGCAACATGCACTATCTGGGATAGGATGAATGTGCGTAGGCATATGTTGTCCCCGCGTCCCATCTTGTACAGAAAGTCCACCATCACCCTAGTACATTCCGTGCGGTTACCCCACCATGGGTATACGTTGTAGGTGAAAATGTGATGGAGCAAATGGAAGTCTTCGGTCATCTTTGTCGCCGCAATACAATTTCCTCGCTTCCAAGTAACCCGGCGACCACAGAGATATCGCGTACGACGATCCCTTTCCCGCGCACTTCTAGAGAAGTCATCACTAGGATGCACTTGACCAAGCGGGATCTTCGTGATTCGAACCACCTCATCCACAGTGATGGTACGCCTTATGCCCCTCACAGAGACAGTAAACTGAAGAGGCTCTACTGATGAGTCCACAATGTGAGCGTAGAAAGCGCGGACCGTGTTCTCACATGCGGGAGACTCGCCGTCAAATATTGAATTCCATCCGATCTCCACCAAGCGGTCCATCATCGGGTGTAGCCCAAACATCCTTTCATCCACATGAGCTTCAAACACAACCTTACGGCCCGCGAAGCGCCCATATTCGACGCCTATCGGATAAGCATTTCTGGCGGGATGGTCAGGATCCAGGTCTCGCTTCGACCTAAACTCCTGCACGGTGCTTGTGCCGGCCCCAACATCGGATCTTCTTCGGGAATGGGCTGGCCTACTTGGGCCGGCGTCATCGGCCGCGGTTTTCCTCTTTCCCATGAGAGATAGGATGGAGGAAATGGAAAAAATGGTAGCCACCACACCAAGGAGGGCCATGAAAAATTGCCAAAACGGGAGAACAAGGGCTGATCTCTTTGATCCTCCACAAACAACAATCCAATGGGTGTGGAAGGAGTACTAGAGGTAGGAAATGAAGGAGAAACAAGAAGAAAATGGAATGGATTAGGGGATTACCCGATTTTGAGCTCCAAGGAGGGGTATGAGAGCTCCAACTTGTGAAAATGGGGAAAGGAAGAAGCTAGGGCTGTTGTGGAAGGTAGGGGTGTGTGAGTTATGGAAGGAAATGGGAGATTTGAAGGTTTGGAGGATGGGTTTTTGAGAAAAATCAAAAATGAGGGTTTGGGGCGTTTGGAAGGGATGAAATGAGAGAAAGGGGTGTTCCAGCCCCTTAAAACCCAAACCTAAGGGGATTCCGCACGTGCCAGGGGGTAGAGGGGGCTGGGCCGACCAACCCCATGTTTGAAATCCCACCGGAAAGCCGGGACCGGCGCGGTCCACCATCCACCCGTGCCAGCGTGCCGCCGCGGTCGGACTTGGCCGGAACCGCGCCGCCGCGGTGGGTCCCTGTTTGCCATGTGTCCAGGGTGCCAAATGCACCCTGGTTCAGTCTGGGAGGTTAGTGGATTAACGTGGAGGGGCCCCCGACTCAATTTAGTGCCAAAACGGTTAGTTCCGGTAAATTTCTGATCTAATCTGATTTTTCCTGATTTTTAATGACTAATTCTTGATGGATTGTGACCTGAACATGGCAATAGACGGTCTAGGAGTGACTTGGGGTCCATAAGTGCGGTCGGGATCGAGTACGAACTCGATCAAACTGTCCATTTGCAATGAACTTCGCCGAACGGCGAAATCGGGAGACCCTAAGACTGTTGCTAGGTTTTGCGCACCCTCCTAAGTATAATGCGTCAGCGTACGTAGTGGGGACATAACTCAGGTCCGGTTTAATCAAAATCATGCTTTGATACCAACTTGTAACGCCCTGAAAATCGGGGGTCGAGTAAGAACTCAACTCCCGAGTTCCAACGCATCACTTATGCAACATACACAATGATGGTTAAATGTTGTCTGAGTTAGCGCAATAAACATGAATGAGATTATACCAAAATAGTAAATCATACTCCAGTTCAATTGTATAAAGGCAAGCGGAAGACTGAAATTTTTATATATTCAAAGTATGTAAGGTAACAAAATTTGTGAACTCCAGAGTATGAGTACTAACTGAGTACCAATATACATGTAATGTTTCTAAGTCAAAATTCAAAATACAATTCTGTAGATAAACCCTGGAATCCCCGCGATGCAGTCAGCCTAAGCATAGCCGTCAGAGTACTGCATAAAGGAGAACTCCTGATCCTCCTCGAAGTCGTGCTCCGGCTCCTAAACGGAGGCGCCATCTACACCTGCGACAAAGTCTGGTGGGTGTTCGAAACACCGTCCCGTAACGTGGGAGTGAGTAGCTAACTCAGTGGAACAATAAAGCATAGGTTAACATGTTATCAAATCAATCAAGCAGTAATGATAAAGCGATGACAAATCAAACATTTCTAACTACTCTTGTTAAGTGCAAAAATGATATGACATGATGCTGTATGCCCTTGCCAAACCACCCTCAGCGACATCATCTTACGTTCGCGAATGCTTACTCCCTC
This sequence comes from Magnolia changhungtana, assembly GCA_030180095.1. Lineage (NCBI taxonomy): Eukaryota > Viridiplantae > Streptophyta > Magnoliopsida > Magnoliales > Magnoliaceae > Magnolia > Magnolia changhungtana. The sequence continues at coordinate 200,995 of JASAUF010000070.1, read as the reverse complement.
AGTGCGCCACATCTACAAAGCACATGCGGTGCGATGATGCTCATGATTACCAAGTTTTTATTAATCCATTTCAACCAAAGAGATTATTGGGAAACTAAGGTACCTCCCTTGTATCATTCCCTAACATGATCCATTCTAGGGTCGTCAATCCTAGCTATTCTCATACGATATTATGGTTTGAGAAGCGTAGTGAAGGCATCGCAAAGGGCTCATCACCCGTCAGCGTGGATACAGATCTCACCGTATGCGGCTCAATTGCTGGCCGTCAGCTCAAGTACATATCTCACCATACTTGGCTCAATCACTAGCCGTCAGCTCAAGTACAGGTCTCACCGTACTCGGCTCAACTCATACTCTGATCTTGTGAAAGACTCGTGCGCCAATCACGAGACACTTGGAGTATACTCGAAGATACTACGGAGGACTCGTCGCCGTCGGCAAGACGAGCACGGGTCTCACCGTACTCGGCTCTCGCCGTAAGTATCGACAGCTCGAATATAGTGTCCCATACCACCATAATCGGCTCACGAGTTTGGTTGCGCAATGGTCACTATGGGGAGGCACATGGCCCCAGCGTAGGCCGACAGCTCGACCACGGTGTCCCATACCACCATGCCCAGCTCATGCGTCTTAGCGAATCGAGGTACCATGGTTAACGGGATCGCCACTGGTAAGTTTGGTACCCTAGGTTCAAGTAGTAGCGACCAAACATGGTGAACACACATATACACTTCGGTTTATTTGACGAGCCTGACTAGCTCGAGCGCACCACAAGTTGAGCGATATGGAGTGCAAAAGCACTCTGTGTGGCCAACCACTATCGCCAACCGAAGTACGACTCGGGTTCGCCAGACACGTCCGTTGTGGCGATATGAATCTCAGCCACAACCGCAAGTCTGGTACCGAATGCTTGGACTATAGACATAGTCCCAATCTCAAACAGTTTTCATCAATAGCATGTGGAGTAAAGCATGATAAACAAGGAATACAAGCATGTTAGGAGGCATGATATAAAGCATGAAGTAAAGCATAAGTAAAGCATGAAGTAAAGCATGAAGTAAAGCATAAGTAAAGCATGAAGTAAAGCATGAAGTAAAGCATGTTGTAAAGCATAATGTAAAGCACTATACACATAGGGATATAATTACATCCACATCTCAAGCGAGTGGTTATAGCTAACCACCGCATGGAGGGGGGGGGGTCCTACATGTCTCTAAGGGAGTCGGGAATCCCATATCAGCACCTCTCTAAGGCACTAACACTCAAGCATTTACACACACGAGCATCTACGCAAACACTTTGAATATACTATTCCAACATACATGACGTATGTTAGCAAATGTGTATTAGGGCTATTCTTTCGCCAAGCGGTTATTTTATCCACGCATACCATATTCATACGACAAATAATCATGACAATTACACTTCCAAAATTTATACATATGCGGTACTTCTAGAACACGCAATTTCAACATACATAGTGTTTACAAGCGAATATAGATTACGGCGATTCCTTTCGCCGAACTAGTATTTTATTCATGTATTGTATAATCATATATTAAATAAACATGTCAAACATTATTCCAAAAGAAATACGTATACGGTATTTCTACAATACACAATTTCAACATACGTCGCATTTACAAGTGAACACGTATTTTGGCGATTCCTTTCGCCAAACTAGTATTTTATCCATATATTATATAATCATACATTAAATAAACATGTCAAACATTTATCCAAAAAAAATACGTATACGGTATTTCTACGTATACCTAGAGTATGTAAAAATCCATATTTTACAACGTTAATCGAAACAGGAAACGGAAAGCACTTTGTACATGTACATTTACATGCAGATCATGAATCTATCATTATCTGACATTGAAAGCGTTGAAAAACGTAACTTATACACTTAAAGTCCTCACCTTTGCCTTTGGAATTCCAACGAATCAGCAAGGGTAATAGAGCTTCCGTATACGGGAGATTTCTAGCCTAAAGAGCGGAATCGATTAGCTTTTACACAACCCACAACGATTCTACCTTGAATCAGACCTAGGGTTAGGGTTTCTTACCTCCAAATGGGCTGGATACCACTGGGAAATCACTTAGAACGGAGCGGTGTAGGCCGTGTGGTGAATGAAAGCAAGAGGAGGAAGATCGGCGACAAATTCCAAGCTATTCTCTCTCTTTTCTCTCTCTCTCCCTAGGGTTTTTCTCCCAAATTCGTATGGCTGTGAGAGGGGCTGGTCTAAGCTCCTTTTATAGCCAAAAACATCCCCAAAACAGACTCAGGTTCAAGGGTTACTGCTAATATAGGATATTCGTCACTTTTCTAGCTCAAAAGGGAGGTTCTGGTGGCCCTCCTTGAGTCAAACGTCAGACTTAAGCTCACCATCTATGGATCTATGTGGGATTACGTTTTCGACTCGATTGGATTCCCATATCGCACGTGGCGGACCACTTTCAGTTCAACGGTCAGTGGGCCACGATCAGAAATTCCAAGTACATATAAATGTTCTTGAAATTTTTCTTAATCCGAGGGTGTAATTTGGTTTGATTCTGACGGTCAGGTTACTTAATACTGACGCGTCAACGAATGATGTCAGATCACTATTCCAGATATTTATTTTGGAATGGAAATAGTGTTTTTCACACTCCCTCGCTCCGGATCGAAGCGAATGGCCGTGGAACATCGGATGGAGCTGATTGTTAAGCCCAGTGGGGCGGTCTTAGTTCCTTAGCTTCGTGTTAATCGGACTCCCGATGTGCGGTCTAGACCTAATACGAAGTTTCAAGTCATTCCCGAGAGCAGATGGGAAATGAGTTTGGTTCTAAACTTTAGGGTAACCTAGCGTCAATGGTTCTGCAACTTTTGGGTCTTGCAGATCGTATTTAAAGCGATCCTAACGGATTTCTTAGCTAATCGAGTTTAGTACTTAGTTAACTTTGTTAAATTTCTAAAGGAGTTAATCCTACGTGATTTCTGGTCGAGGTGGTACTCGACCCAATGTACGGAAATTTACGGGTCGTTACAGCTTGATAGGCTTGTATTGGGCCACGGTGATTGACAGACAGGACAGATTTCCAGCTGTGGGCCCCACCCAAGAAATTTCGTAGAAATAAAATAAAAAATAAAAAATAAAAATAAGTGAGCGCACGCAGGCACTGCCTACGTGCTGATGGGTGGACGGACGGTTAGGCCTCACGGCTCCAGCTTTGGGCCCCCACCGTGATGCGTTTCGATCATCAACACCGTGCATTGGGTGGGCCCTTAAGACAGTAGCCCTCCTACCAAAAATCAGCCGTATACGAAACTCAGGTGGGCCATACCATCTAAAATCATGCGAAGACATGCCTAAAACATATAAATCACATGGTGGGGCCTACCTGAAATTTGGATGCGGCACTTGGTCTGAACCCTCAGCCAGGTGGGACGCACATAATGGATGGGCTAGATTGGTGAACCACTTTCCAGTGGGCCCCAGGTCAGTGCGACCTTATAAACAGTTGAATGGAAAATAAATATTACAGTGGGCCCCAACCCCCTCCCAGGTTCGTGTGACCTTATAAACAGGTTGTATGGCAGATAAGCATCACGACGGGCTCCCTGACCGTGACCATATCAACGGGTTGGATGGCAATAAACATCACCGTGGGCCCTGGTCCACGTGACCTTATGAACAGGTCGTGTGGCAAATAACATTTCAGTGGGTCCTACCCAAGGTCCACATGACCTCATGAATAGATTGGATTGCAAATAAATATTATAGTGGGCCTTAGGTCCATGTGACCCTATGAATAGTTTGGGTGGAAAATAAACATTATGTTGGGCCCTAGTTTGGGTAGAAAATAAACATTATGGTGGGTCTTACTTAGGACCCACTTATGTATGTATTGTGTCCACACCTTTCATCAGTGTGGACCTCCACCATGGAATATGTGATTTATCTATACCTTCCATCCCTATGGACTTACCATGATGCATGAGTTTCATCCAAACCGTCCAACCATTTTGGAGATTTTTTTTTAAGGCCATGTGACGAGGCTCATCTTGGTGTATTTGTGGGCCGTCCATTGAGGTCCACCTTGTTTTGTATAAGGCCCATTGTTGAGGTCCATCTTAATGTATTGGTGGCCCGTTGTTGAGGCTCACTTTGTCACATATAAGGCCCATATGATTAGGCCCCTCTAAATGTATTTGTGGGCCGTTGTCCAGGCCCACTTTCACATATATGAGGCTCATTTGATGTATTGGAGGCCCACGGGTCGAGGCCCAACGGAATGTACATAAGGCCCATTGTAGTGTGTTTTCACCATGGTTTATATGTTGACCTTTATAGCAGGCTATGCCTTGGGAGCAAATGTTGGTTTGACGTCCACATTATGCTAATAATGTTGGTTAAATGTCCGCATTATACTCTCCCTAAGGCCCATTGATAGGCCCATATTTGTAGTGAGTAGGTTGTCTAGGCCCATATCCGTTATGCATAAGCCCATCACCCTATGACATGATTAACATAGATCCATGATTCATTATCATACGCATCATATGTATGTCTGATATGACGAGTGACTGATCATAGCATATGCCTTCGGGTGGATTATTTATGGGCTCCCTGATAGGCGGAGTTGCCCTACATGAACGCACGACGTGTGCAGGATTGTTGCATGTTTGGTAGGGTGATTCATGCACTTGCATTTGTATGATCATGAGTATTGTATGCCCTAGCGACATCAGGGTAATTGCTTCCACAGACACATCGTGGGTGGCTGGATTGGATACCAAAAATGTTTGGTTCTAGCATACGGGCGCCATAGATGTCCCTGGATGAAAATCTCTAAACCCGATGGTACCAGAGGATGACTCTAATGTCGAGACCGAGTAGGCCGCGTCTCCCACTGTAGGTCGCGTCTCCCACTGTAGGCCGTATACCAGTAGGCCGCGTCTCCCACTGTATCGTGGTCAGTTGGAAAGGGGTGACCTTACCCGCCTGAGTGAGGGGGTAATTTCTAGGTTGAGTTTGACCAGCTTGAGGAATGGGTCCGCTATCTACGAGTCGGGCCCGATATTGGCAGGCAGATAGTGAGGTCTCTTTCACTCTCCCAATTGTGCATTCGGATAGGGGCGACAAGCAGGATAGAGTGTACTAGACCCTGGTGATTATCCAGACTGAGAACCGTATTGATTTGATGCTCTAGCGAGGAGCTGCATTGATATGTGGAGGTGGATTGACATGCTTGACTTGCATTTTGCATCGCATGGCCTCGATGTGGCCGATCGCATTCATGTCTTGCACCGTATAGCCTTGGTACGGCTGATTGCATTCATGTACTCATCAGCATGTTTTCGCATTACTCTAATCTTGCATTCTGGGCACGCTCATATTGCACACACACTTACACCACCCTCTAAGCTTTCTATAAGCTTATGCACGATTGATGCATACAGGTAACGCCAGGACACAGCTGTAGTCTCACCACAGCTGGAGCGTGTAGCCGAGCTTCTAGAGTTTTTGTTATTATCATTATCTTGTATTTCCATTCATACACTTGTACTCAAAGTTTTTTATCATAGTAGATTTTGTGATGGTGTTCTTGTGGTTATTGTTCATGGGTTATGCTTGTGGTTATGCTCATTACGAATCAAATTGATTATTAGAAATCCTCCTTGTAGCATTCCAGGATTGGAACCTGGTATATGGGTGCCGGGAGCCGAGAATGGGGTACTACGGAGGCTGTCGGCACCGGATTCGGCGATCGAGAATTTTGTGAGCCTGGTTTCCAAGTTCGGGGCGTGACAATGGGCATTTGGCCGCTTGGGCTTTTAGCCATTGGATCTCATCGTTGTCGTAAATGATAAATTGCCATCACTAATAATATAGGGTTTATGCGTGGTTAGCCTTCGTGGGCACTCACCGCTGCCGTAATTGATAAATCGTCCACAAATGATAAATTGTCATCATTGATAACATAAGGCTTATGGGTGGTTGGCCTTCGTGGGCACTCACAGCTCCCATAAATGATAAATCGCCACTGCTGATAACATAGGGCTTACTTGTGGTTGGCCTTCGTGGGCGCTCACCGTTGTCGTAAATGATAAATCGCCATCGCTGATAACATAGGGCTTACGTGTTGTCAACCTTCATGGGCCTCACTTCTACCTTGTATGATAAATTAATAATATAATCAATTCAATGCAGTCAACGATGATCAATAATCTGTGATATCATTTATGCAGTGATAATATCAATATGGCGATTACTGACGATGATATCAGCTTGGTAATAATCGATGGGCGATATCATCAATGTGGTGATAATATCAATATGGTGATAATCAACGATGATGTCAATTTGGTGGTAGTCGGCGATAATATTATTTTGGCGATAGTCGATGATAATATTAGTTCAATAGTCAATGATAATATAGTTCAATGATAATGTTGACTTGTCGAGGCGATAATATCATTTGGCGGCAATATTAGTGATGATCTGTAACAATATTCCGTAATCGATGATGTCTCAGTGATCAGCAATGCTTTGTAATGATATTCCATAATCAATTATAATTGGTGATAATGATGATAACCAATGATATTATCGATAATCGACGATGCTTTGTAATGCAAATGAGGCGGTAATTATTTGGCAGTTTGTAAGTCGCCTGCTAACTGTTAATATTCATATCGCCGTTATTATCACAGATTATTCGATTGTCGTTTTGTCGTCAATTATTGACTCAAAAGGCCCTTATGAAGCATCGGGAGTAATAATATGTTCATGAATTTGTTTTTTATTTGGAGCAATATACGGAGAATACATGTACTTTATAGAGAAGCTTCTTGCAATCATGGGTCCTACCCCATTTGATTGGGATAAATTCTCTTGATAATCTTCCACAATCAAATTTTACTCGTCTTTCAAGGATGATATTTTTGATAAATCAAGCATCGACAGGTATTTTGACGCGTTGCCTATTTTGATTTGTAATCCAATAAGCCCCTTTATAGAAAATCTTTGTTATGATATATAGCCTGCCGCTTTTGGAATCAGAATTGCCCTCGATTCTGTGGATAACCATAATAGGTCTCTAATCATATCTAGTGTATATCTCGTTGAAGGACATGATTGCTCATTTCATGTTCTTTCATTATGGGAGATGCCCCCAGTCCGCAAAACTTTTCCCAATTTCTTTCATTTTTACCAATTAGGACTTAAATGCCTTTACCATTACCTAGCATTGTCTGCTCATCCCAGTTGAATCCCATATTTTGCATAATTTTTCTCTTAATTGCATTGTATTTTTTTAGATCCTCTAATGAGAGTCTATCATAAGTCATTATTTCATTCATCCTTTCTTCTGTTTCTTCCTTTGACGAAGTGTAAAATTCAATTGGCTCTAAATTGCTTGAGTTAGGTTATACATAGAGTCTTTTTGGTATAGTGGGGAATGGTTTACTTCTCTCAACTCGCGGTATGAATACCATAAAATTCGACTATAATGTTTCCACCTATTTTAGTGACAACAATGTTCGAGGGGGTTGTCCAGGTTGCTTTAGATGTTTTGGCACAAAATAAAATTTCTTCTTTTTATCTCTCTTTTCGCTCAATTTCATTTTCAAGACTTCCTTTTCGATTACTGGTATCCTATCACCTTTTGACATTATGTTTCTTTTGTTTTCTTCTTTGTTATCTTCTGTTGTGAACTCATCATAACAACTTGCATCTACAAAGAAAGATTTTGCCTCTATATATAGTTTTGTGTCAATCATTACTTTATATTGGAGCCCGTTCTTGCAATATTTGAAACATTGGTGCAGGGTAGATGACACAATACCATATTGATGTTTCCATGGTCATCACAGGAGGAGATTATACGTTGTTACTGCATCGATTATATGACACACGACATTCTTGATTAGATCTCCTATCTCCATTTTTAATGTAAATTTTCCCAATGCGCGCTGACCATCTTGATTGAAACCCTAAATCATCATCCCGTTGGAGCACAGATGAGAATGACGATACTTAGCTTATTAAGCATATCCAGTGGTAATAAGTTAATTGTAGAGCCATTGTCCAACATTATCTGCTTAACTTGTTTCTCATGGATATGACCAATGACCATTAATGGTCTATTATGTTCCTTGTCATCTGTTAAATCATTGTCAGTGAAGGTAATAACAGACATGCAACTATATATACTTCTGCCAGTTTTGGTGAAAATCTATTGACAACCATAATGCATCGTATATACTTAACTGAGCAAGGATACCTTTTAAATGGCTTACGTCGTCATAAGTTACTTCCTCCATCAATGATGCTTCCTTATTCGGCAATCTATTTATCTCATCGTTTTCACTATTTCACAACATCTCTGGTGCTTTATTTTACATTGCTGTAAATTTTTGCTTTCGGGGTGGACTTACTATATCTTCTTTCCCGAACGCAATGTAACTACTGCCACTTTATCTGTAGTTATCGATAGTGATCTGGTCGGTTCATTAGATGATTTGATAACAATCACATTACAGTCTTTACCTTTCCGTTCATTGCATGGATGTTATTCCCTCTCAGTGCTTTCACATTCTGTTTTCTTGTATGAGGTGTCCTAAACAAACATCATGTTCGCGGTCACTTTTATATTTCTTTCATTTTCTTTCTCCTTCGCGATCTCGCCTCTGTTTATCATTCTTTGTAATATGTTTTTCAATGTAATTTTTTTTTCTATCGAATGGCCCAATGGGAGATGATAATGGTAGTAGTTCTTTTCTTTTGTCATCTTGATTTCTTTTGAACGCTTAGATTGGGGCAATTTAATCATTCCGATAGTCAACGGTTGATTAATCCTGGGTAAAACGTCTTCTTTCTCAAATGAGTACCCTTCATGAGAATCGTACAATCTATGTCACTTGTCATTAATCCGGCCATGATAATGGTCTGTATCCTCTCTTCTCTTCATTCTACATCGATTATGGGGCTCCTCTCTTTTCTTCTCATGATCGGCGATATTCGCTACTAGTTGACTCGGCCCTCGTCACACTATTTCATTCTGGAAGGCCGACATTTTCTTAGTCATAATCTCAAGTGTGTGAGCTTTCATGGCGAGGTCGTAGAAAGTCAGTATATCGCACTTTTTTTTCCATGCAAGCTCAGTGCACATGATCGTTTCCTTCTTCTTTTTTTTTTTAAGGAAACCATCATATCATATATATATATATATATTCAAAAAGGAACTGTACACTGTATGGATATATCGCACTTGTTAAGCCGAATGCAATTCATGTGTCCATCGAGTTCAGACACATCTTCACATGTTCTTTCTCTTCATGGAGTTGTCTACATGATGTTCCTAGAGTCTTCCAATTGTTAATAAAATTTTCTATTGATTTGCCTTCCCTTCACCGTACAGAAGCTAACTCAATAATGTTGACATCCCGATCGGACGAGAAGAAATTAGCCATGAAAGTATCTTTCATCTGATCCCAAGTACGTATGTATCCTGACGCCAAACTAGAATACCACCTGAAGGCTTTCCCAGTTAGTGACGATCCAAACAACTGCAAACAATACTATAGGACTATCGAAAAGTTACCCATAGTAGTGATGAAGTGCATAAGATGTTCCTTTAGAGATCCATCTTCGTTGAACTTCTGGAAGTCCGAATATTTGAAGATTGTGGGGAATGACACATCTTCAACTTCGTATGGGTATGATGTCCTAAAATGGAATCTCTCAGGGTGTTCTCGTTCCCTTTTTATTTTGATGGTTTTTAACACCACCTACCGTATATCATTCAGTGTTATTGAATGAATTGCAGGAGCTGATCCGTACGATCTTGCTCTTGGTAGTTGTGAGCCTTCTGCTACTGTTCTTGGTCGTTTATCGTGGCCATGGCAGGAGGAGCAGAGACTCGAGCTACATTGTGCGCAAAAATAGCTAATGCCTCTCTTAGACTTCTGCATTCTTTCATTAAGACTGTCTATGTTGAAGTCATCTCAACTAGGCATTCATCCATAGGCCGCGATTGATTCTGACTTGTTCTGGCCATATAAACGGCGACTTTTCCACTCCCTGATTGCCTTACTATCGAAGGAGAGGAAGGATACGTTGTCGCGGGTGAGTTTGGAGAAAAAGAACCTTAATCAGACCTATTGGGATTCTCATGGGACCCTTGCGATTTAGGTGAAGATATATAGGTCTGGCATTAACATACACAATGGCGTAGTTCCAGTAAACTCTATTGATGACGATTTATTGATCAAAGGAGACTTCCCCTTTTCTTTTTGGGTCCACTGTGAAGTTGTGGTCGGCAGGACAAGAAATAGCTTTGGGTTGCCATGGATAAAGTGGAGGCGGAGCTAACGTGGGATTCTTTCTTACAACATTACGAGTGATAGGTCCTCTGATTGCCAGTAGTGGAATTGGACTTCTAGCCAGAGGAGATCGAACTTTCGCTCTCCTAGATGATACTATTCTCCATTCTTCTTTGTTGCTCTGTGCGATTGGTGATGCAGAAATCACCCCAGTCATCGCTTTTATCTTGTTGTCCAAGGTTGGAGTCGACTGAACTTTCTTGACCAAGGTCTCAGGTGATGTTTGCACATAGTTAATAATGAATCCATTCAGCATAAAGTAAAAGAAATTAGTGATTTACGAAGAAGTCATTGTTGAAATTGCGGTGGAGACCGCTTTAGTTGAAGTAGGAATATGCCAATATGTCCTAGACGGGGGGGGGGGGGTGAATAGGACTTTTTAAAGTTTTTATGATTTATTTAAAAATCCTATTTCACCAATCCTAATCAGCAAGTATATATTAGGATTACTCAAAAATAACTCTACTGGCTTCCAATCCCGGTAGAGAATCCAATCACAAACTATTTAAAAAGTGAACAATAAGCAAACTAGTTTATGATGGATATGATTGTGTATGTGTGTGAGGTGTGGTCTCAGATATTCAGATATGGAAGTATTAAAGTAAATCACATAAACAAAAGAATGACAATCTCAAACACAGTCATTTTTATAGTGGTTCGACGATCAGTCTACTCCACTCCTGGCAGACGCACTCAACCCTTGAGTGTGTCGGATTTCACTAAGGAGGTTTCACAGCGGTTCACTTCAAACCTAAGGTTTTAAATCAAGTTCACCTTCAACCTTTACAACCTACACCGAGGCTGACTGTTTATGCTCTCACGAGCAAGGGTCAACACAACGCACCCACTTTTAGGCACACTGGCCAAGGATCTTCCATAAGACCCTACCAGAGGTTTTACGCGGTTTACCTCTAACCCAAGGTTTCACAGCGGTTCACCTCAAACCTAAGTTTTTGACTGGTTCACCTTCAACTAGATGTTTATGCTCTCTACAGAGCAAGGGTCCACACAACGCACTCACCACGTACAGTCCTACCGAAGGCCTCCTATGAGGGCTTGAAGGTTGAGAAACACCTAAGACGCAATCCTAAAAAGGAACGATCACAAGTGTCCTTTGGACTCTAGATACTTATAGATAAGTGGATGAGTCCCTTTAAGCACATTGACGAAGATCTCCTCTGTTGATGAAGAGTCTTCGCTGATCCGCAACTCAAAAGATGTATCGATACATGGCAACGGATTGGATCAAGGTTATGATGAAATCCTACTCTCAAAATATTTTCCTATAAGGAAGATAGAGCGATTTCAATCATCTATGCATTCAAGGCATCCTAGCTCAATGATTTGCCATTAAGGTAGTAGCTGGAGGATCCTTGAATGCGAAAGTTCATTCCCCAATCCACTCTATTTGAATATCAATGATGAGGGTGGATTGGAGGATGAACTCCCCTGAGAGAAAGGGCTTTGGGTATATGATCTATGGTTAAACACTCAAAAGCTCTCTCTTCTTTCTCTCACAGCAACAATAGACAAGTCCTCTTTATATAGGCAAAAGGTTCCAACGGATATAAAACGGTCACATTTATGACAGAGTTTGATATCATCGAGCAGGTTCGATATCATCGAGCGTATACTCTCGATAGCATCGATGGTCCGCTCGATGACTCGAACTCAATGTCATACTCTTTTGAAACCTTTTGCTAGCTAGTCGATGAATCGAAACGATTGTTGATGTCATCATATTTTGAACTCCAATTCCATCGATGAGAGGTTCGATCCATCGACACTTGAAGAACGAAAGAGACTTGACTAGAAATACTTAAGTTTTCATGAATGATCGAGGGTCCTTCGAGATCATCGGCATTTGAATGTCGATGATATTGACAGCTGTGTCGATGCATCAAAAAATCAAAAGGATTTTTCGTTAAGCTTGCTGGACAGTTTATGTCCATGTTCGATGCAATCGATACGGCATCGATATCATCGACATTTGAATATCGATTCTATTGAGTGACCCCCGATCATAGATAAACACCCTGAAATATATTGTTAAAGAACTTGGCGCCCAAGATCGATATCATCGAGAGTCTTCTGATATCATCGAGATTTGAACTTTTGATGGTCTTAAGAAGAGCTCCGATATATCGATGCAAATGAGATTTTCTTAAGTAAAAACAAGGGCGCCGAAAATCTGTCTGTCGATATTATCGAGTTAATTTCGATAGACTCGAGATTTGAATATTGATGATATCGATAGGTGTATCGATATATCGATAATTCCGTCCAGATGTGTATAAGGTTGCTGGACATATTTGGTCCTCTTTTCGATAGTATCGATGAAGCATCGAGGACTCGACAGAGCAGGTTGATCATATCGAGATGTGTATCGATAAAATCGACAAGGCAAGAAAACTTAGAGAATTTTCCTATTTTGAAAATATTTTCTTACCCTAAAAACCCTAAAATATTCTAACATTTTTTAAGGGTTTTAGTAACCTGGTGATTTGGGACAAGGGATGTGAGGCTCAGATTTACCTGTGGCGAGCTTGCACACATCCGGTTGAGGCAGTCGCTTGAATTGATCTTTCCATCAGGCTCTGTAGTCTAACTGACTCAACACTCATGCTAATTGACAAACCAGGGCATTTTCAATCTCCCCTTTTGTCAATTACGTGACAAAATCCCAAAACACCCTAGAGTACTAGACAAACACATCCTAAATTGTGTGTACATGCATTTTACACAATTTTACAATTTCTATTTAACCCATGTACATAGCCCAGTATCTACTCCCAGCAAACTCCCCCTCGCTTGATGCAGCTGCTCCCCCTAACACCTGCAACATCATCCAAACAGATATACAATTTTCCATTCGAGGTGTTTGAACTGTTCTCCGCCTTTTTGTCAGTCATTGACAAAGATGTAGCAGTTGATATCGACTGAAGATTGAATTATTTAGGAGAACCGACATTCAAAAAAATTTGCATATAACAAATAGATGTGTACGAGTCAAACAGTTCATTAACAGAAATTATTTGCAGTGAGTATATATGCATAGCAGATCAGATAGAGCAGTGATCACTACAAGAAACATCGTTTTTAGCGATGAAATATTTACTGACGAAATTTTTTTCGTCGGTAAAACATCACTTTTACCGACAAAATTTTTTTCTCGTCGGGAATAAATTTTTACCGACGAAATTTATCGTAGGCAAAAGTAATTTTCCCGCTAAGAGTTTTACCGATGAATATTTTCTTCAGTAAAAATGAGAGAACCACTTTTACCGACGAAATTATTCGTAGGTAAAAGTTTTGTGTATTTAAGGCAAAAAAATTTCGCCCCGACTTTTACCGACGAACAAAAACCGTCGGGAATAATATTTTTACCGACGAAACTTGTCATCGGTACAAGTGTTTTACCGCTAAGAGTTTTACCAACGAATATGTTCGTCAGTAAAAAGCAGAGTACGTCTTTTCCCAACGAACAGTTTCGTCGCTAAAAGTGTTGTATATTTGAGGAAGGAAACTTTTGCCCTGACTTTTACCTACGAACAAAAACCGTCGGGAATTATCTTTTTCGCAACGAAACTGTTCGTCAGCAAAAATTTTATAATTTTCAACCTTGAAAGTTTTCCCGCTGTGGTCAAAATTTCCGCCCTTACTATTACCGATGAACCAAAACCGTCGGGAATACTATTTTTGCCGACAAAAGTAGTCGTCGGTGAAAGCATCGCATATTTTTCTTAAAAACTATTGACTTTTCCCGACGAAACATTTCGTCGGCAATAATTACATAATTTTCAACTTCGAAAATTTTCCCGCTGCAGTGAAAATTGCCACGCTGAATTTTACCGACAAACCAAAACCGTTGGGAATAATATTTTTCCCGACAAAAGTAGTCGTCGGTAAAAGGGTCGCATAATTTTTTTCCCGTTGCATTGAAAATTTCCGCGCTTAATTTTACCGACGAACGAAAACCGTCGAGAATAATAGTTTGGCTGACGGAAGTAGTCATCGGTAAAAGGTTGCATATTTTTTTTTTAAATGTTTACTTTTACCGACGGAATATAATTTCGTAGGTAAAAGATATCTTTACCGACAGAAGTTTCGTTGGGAATAATCATAATATTTTCAACTTCGAAAATTTTCCCGCTGGCTTGAAAACTTCCACGCTGAATTTTAGTTAGAAAATTTTTCGGGTGAATTTTTGTGCTGAGTTGTCACGCCCCAAACCCAGAAATCGGATTCACAGGAATCCAAATCGCCGAATTCGGTGCCGACAGCCTCCGTAGTACCCCATTCTCGGCTCCTAGCGTCCATACACCAGATTCCAATCCTGGGATCCTACAAGGAGGATTTTTTTTTGTATATTTAACTCGCAATAAGCATAACCACAAGATTACCCATTTCACAAAGGCAACATCATCATCACATATCTACTAATATAATCATTTGAGTACAATGGTGAAAGGGAAATACATAAATCGAAAATCAAGCTCCAGAAGACCGCTGTACGCTCCAAGCTCAACAATGCTGCAACCTAACATCACCTAGCTTCTCCATGGAAGCCATGGATGGTTTCTTGCTTAGAGGATGAAAGAGAGAGAATGAAAGAGAGGGAGTGAGAGAGAGAGATGATGTAAGGAGAGAGGGATGGGTTGTTGTAAGGAGGGTTGACTTTGGGAATGGGAGAGAGGGGGGGGCCATGCCTTGTTAGTAAAAGAGGTATGGATGTTGTACTTATTGTACTTGACTTGATTGATGTGATTGATTTGATAGATTCTCTTGGAATTTGCAATGCGCAGTATTTTCCTCGAACTGAACGCCGGCCTGCATCTTCTGGTCAGGGTATCGCCTCGATGCGCGAGACGCGGCATTGGAACCGCGGCGACAATGCGGTCGCAATGATACAAGTCTCGGATTAAGTCAACTTAATTCTACAGGATATGACTTAGGGTCGATCACAAACGTTAATTATATGTTACAGTTGCCAGAATTCGATGGGAAGGATCACGAAAGTCGACAGAACAGTACGAACTAGGATACGGGTCTTACAACTCTCCCCTCCAAATAAAAATTTCGTCCTCAAAATTCATAAAATAAATAGGGGAAGAGGAAACATCATTAAGTACATATAACAAGGCACAATTAATCTACAAACGGATAAAGATAACGCTCTTTAATCTCAACTTCGCCCTCCCAAGATGCATCACCAACTCTGTGGTGACCGTAGAAATCTTCAGATCCTGGATCAGAAATGATCGAAAATGGAATACTATGCGGCCTCACAATCTCAACGGTAGGGGCTTATATCAGAAAATCACTAAATTATTCAAACTTGGGGACATAATCATTCTAAGTTCTCATCAACCATATAGTGTAGGGTAACTATCAGTAGATATGTGATGTTATCTTCAGGTATTCCCAAGTTATGCTCTGATACCAACTTCTGTCACACCGAAAACCCAGAAATCGGATTCATAGGAATCCAAATCACCAAATTCGGTGCCAACAGCCTCCGTAGTACCCCATTCTCGGCTCCTAGCATCCATACGCCAGATTCCAATCCTGGGATCCTACAAGGAGGATTTTTTTTTGTACATTTAACTCGCAATAAGCATAACCACAAGATTACCCATTTCACAAAGGCAACATCATCATCACATATCCACTAATATAGTCATTTAAGTACAATGTTGAAAGGAAATACATAAATCGAAAATCAAGCTCCAGAAGACCGCTGTACGCTCCAAGCTCAATAATGCTGCAACCTAACATCACCTGCACGCATCTATCGTGTATAAGCTTATAAAAAGTTTAGAGGGTGGTATAAGTGTGTGCATAAGGTAAGTGCCAAGTAAGCAATATTAGAGTAATCAGAGTAAGCGGGAACACTAGCAAGCCCATAAATCATACAATATCAGAAATAAGCAGAAATACTGACAATAGCATGAATTATCCGAGTAAATAACATTATTAACAAGGTCATAAATCATACGATAACAGAGTAAGCAAAAATACAGACAAGTCCATGAGTCAATCAATATCAGAATACTCATTATAAAACATCTATACAAATGAAGAGTCATAAAGAGTCAAACATCAGATGCCAAGGATGCGATGCAGTACGCAATTCCTAATGAGTGTACGAATACCGTCAGTAGTATGTAGACCGTATAAACGCATAAACATAGTAACCCAGAATGCCACATGCAGTAGATGTAATGCGCTGTGCGGTGTAAATGGAATGACCATGCTGGAGTGTGAAGTCGGGATGATAGTACGTAGTATCACAGGTTATGGGGTCCATCACAAGGGCCTTCTATCCAAACCAGTCCCATACTTAAATTTGGATAGTCAGACTCAATGTGGTAAACTCCTAATCTCAGGTTAGTCGCGCGCCCAACCGAAATCCTAGCCATGCGAAGGTACACGTAACAAATAGTTGCGTACCACCAGCCCAAGTGAATAGTGAATGAATGAATGAATGAGTATGCAACTCCTACTCAATAAATCCACATATCAGTATGATTCATCTTTGGGATCATCACTGGGGTCCATTACACTTTGCGCTAGCTTGCCGTCCCTATCCGAGCGCACAACTGGGTAAGTGGAAGAGACCTCACTATCCGCCTGCCAATATCGGACCCGACTCGTCGATAGCGGACCCGGCTCGTCGATAGCGGACCCATTTCTCAAGCTGGTCAAACTTAACCTAGATATTGCCTCCTCACTTACGCGGGTAAGGTCACACTCCCTTCCAACCGACCACGACACAGTGGGAGATACGGACTCCTGGTATTCGGCTCTCGTGTGCTCATATATCCACTCGGTCTCGACGTTGGAGTCATCTCCTGGCCACGGAGGTTTAGGGATTTTCACCCAGGGACATCTATAGCGCCCGTATGCTAGAACCAAACATTTTCGGTGTCCCATCTGGCCATCCACGATATGCCTGTGGAGGCTACGACCCTGATGTCGCTAGGGCGTATAACACACAATGCAAGATGCATGAGTCACACAATTCAGTCATGCATCAATCCCGCGCATGCCGTGCGCTGATGTGAGATGACCCCCGCCTATCAGCGAGTCTCATATCAACATGCTCAATGACATATGCAATGGTCAACCACATCTCATAACAAACATGCAGATGATCGTATGGGCATGTATCATGATGCTATGCTATCACATACTCATAATCAGTATCAATAACCAGCATCAACAATCTGCCTCGATCGATAATCGGTCAATCGGCCATGACAAATAGAATCGACAATCGGCCACGTCTATCGATAATCAGCCACGATCGGTAATCGGTCACGATTATCGGCCTCGATCGGCAATCGGTCAATCAGCTATGACAAGCAGAGTCGGCAATCAGCCACGTCAATCGATAATCGACCACGATCGGTCATCGGTCACGATAATCGGCCTCGATCGGTAATCGGTCAATCGGCCACGACAAACAGAACAAGCAATCGGCCATAACAATCGATAATCGGCCACGATCGGTAATCGGTCATGATAATTAGCCCCGATCGGTAATCGGTCAATCAGCCCCGACAAGCAGAGTCGGCAATCAACCACGTCAATCGATAATCGACCACGATCGGTCATCGGTCACGATAATCGGCCTCGATCAGTAATCGGCCACGACAAACAGAACCAACAATAGGCCACGATAATCGATAATCGGCCACGATCTGTAATCGGTCACGATAATCGGCCTCGATTGGTAATCGGCCACGACAATCGATAATCGGCCATGATTGGCAATCGGTCACGATAATCGGCCTCGATCGGTAATCGGTCAATCGGCCACGACAAGCAGAATCGACAATCGGTGAGAATAGGTCTAATAAGATCTAAAGGAAGGTCACAATGAGGACATTTTCAATGGTTGAGATGATGATCCAAGGGTTGGATTTGGTTGTAGGAAGGTGGGCCACACCTAGCTTCTCTATGGAAGCTATGGACGGTTTCTTACTTAGAGGATGAAAGAGAGAGAATGAAAGAGAGGGAGTGAGAGAGAGAGATGATGTAAGGAGAGAGGGATGGGTTGTTGTAAGGAGGGTTGACTTTGGGAATGGGAGAGAGAGGGGGCCATGCCTTGTTAGTAAAAGAGGTATGGATGTTGTACTTGTTGTACTTGAGTTGATTGATGTGATTGATTTGATAGATTCTCTTGAAATTTGCAATACGCAGTATTTTCCTCGAACTGAACGCTGGCCTGCATCTTCTGGTCAGGGTATCGCCTCGACGCGCGAGACGCGGCATTGGAACCGCGGCGACGATGCGGTCGCAATGATACAAGTCTCGGATTAAGTCAACTTAATTATACAGGATACGACTTAGGGTCAATCACAAACGTTAATTATACGTCATAGTTGCCGGAATTCGATGGGAAGGATCGCGGAAGTCGACAGAACAGTACGAACTAGGATATGGGTCTTACATGAGTTTTACAGACGAACCAAAACCATCGGGAATAATATTTTGACCGACGAAAAATTTCGTCGGTAAAAGTGTTATATTTTTAAAGTGTTCTATTTTTATGGTAATATTTAAATAATTTGTATATATAAATATATATATATTTATATATATTTAGTTTTTATATCATATGATTGGAAATTTTTTTTATATATAATTAAAAGGTAATATTTAAATGATTTAAAATATCATATGAAAAAGAATATCGAAAAGGTTAGAAATTTTAACCATGTTTGAGAAAAATTTTGGGAACAAAATGATGATTTTGAAGAAAAAAATTGTAATTTTGAATTTTTTGAGAAAAAAATTAAAATATGAGAAACTTTTTGAGTTTTTCAAAATAAAAATTAGGCTTATCTTTTTTTTAATTTTTTTTTGAAATATTTTATAATAAAAATGATATTTTATTAAAAGAGTAAAAAAATATACATTTTGTAAAAAATGTTATTTTTAAATGGAAATTGAAATTTATCTGTGAAAAATAAAATTACTAAATTATTAGGGACATCCACTAATTTAACCTTTAATCATTTTTAGACAATTTAATCAGTTCAGATTGAAGAGTAAATAACTTCAGATGTTTAAATCAAATTCACCAATTTCTCCCAAATTGGATCACCTTCCCCTCAAATTTTAAAATCGAAGGTTCAAATCCTTGATTTTGCTGGAAAAACATGAAGAATCAAGCATTTCAAACCTATTGGCACTAATTTGGTATGATTTAAACAAAAGAAGGGAGCAAAATGCAAAAATACTTGCCTAATCAAAACTAGCGGCAAATAGCATTAGTGAAAGTATATTTTAAAAGGAGTTATTTGACCTGTTGCCAAAGTGTTAGTACTATCATCCATGCGAATACCCATTGTAAACATGACATTAGTGTTCCTCGATAAGAACCATCTAGGTAGTGGGGCCCATTATGTGTTTTTCACCACTAAGAAATCATTCTAAATGATTGATCCCACTTCTTGTCCTTGTGGCCATCAAGACTAAGAAATCACTTCATTTTTAGCATTGCTTTCAAGAGGTAATTGCTTGTGAGAGAACCTCATGTTAAAATCCAAGTTACGTCATGAACGAACTTGGACTGATGTATTGTCCTGATAGATGATCAGCACTTCAGCGAGTACAGATTAAACTAAGTGCATGCACAGATTATTTCTCAACCAACCTTCTATAAATACGATGCTTGGCAGAAAACTCTCCACCCACCCTAAACCCTAATCCCTAAAACTCTCCACCCCTTCATAGGGAGAGAAACCCTGCGGTGAAGGTTATGTTATTCGTGTGCTTCATCCTCACCCGTCTGTGAGGACGATGTCTCCTTCGCCAGGTATGGATTTTCAGGAGTGGTAACGGACTTGGTTGGCCCGTTGGATTTCATCGGGCTTACAACAGAAGAACCGGTCCAAAATCTAAAATCGGATTGAGCCATTTTTCTGTTTGGATCGGCTCCGACAGGTCTAGACCCGGTCCTTTACCACCCAAACCATTTTTTTTTATTTTTATTTTATTTTATTTTTAAATTTTAATCTTTCGATAATCGTAATATGCCTAGTAGAAAATGCTCCAATATGCTTTGGGAGTACCGAAAGTTATAATACTCTTACTTGCATCTGGTTGCTTAGACAGTCCTGTCAATCGAGCTGAACTTTCGATATAAAGTTCGGACATATTGTATGGCCAATATCTTTCTCATATGTAGCCTGATTGAGGCGAGTAATTAGTCAAATTAAGAGTATTGATCGGTAAAATAGAGTGAATGGACCAGAAATGTAAAATGGGTCAAATATTCTGGTCAAATTTGTGACCCAACTTATTGACCTCGTGAGAATCTAAGAATTGATGTTGGTAAGTTTTGTGGGGCCCATCATAATGTGTGTCGAACATCAACACCGTGGATTTGATGTGTCCCCTTTAGGTTATGAGATATCTCACAAAATCATCTGTATACGAAACTCAAGTGGGCCATACCATCTAAAACTATGTGAAGACATCCTAAAAAATATAAAAGCACTTGGTGGGGCCTACATGAGTTTTGGATGCAGTTGAAACGTGGTCTGACCCCTCATCCAAGTGGGACACACATAATGAGTGGGTTGGATATGTGAATCACATTTAGGCAGGCCCAATATATGATTATGAATGTTTTAAGGAAACCCTTCTCCACTACATTTAGGTGAGTTACTCATTACCCTTACCAGAGTAAACTCTGTGTGGTCCACTGTTATTTATTTATTTTATTCACTCCATTCATCCATGTTAACAGATAATTTGAGGTCTAAAGAACAAAAAGGAAGCATATCCAAAGCTCAAGTGGACCACACCACAGGAAATAATGTGATTGAACCTCTACCATTTAAAATTTCTTGGAGGCCATAGAAGTTTTGGATCAAGCTGATGTTTGTGTTTTCTATTCATTCTTATAGCACGGTAGGCCTTATAAATAGTGTGATTGAACCTCTACCGTTGAAAACTTCTTGTTTGCCCATCCAACCTGTTCATAGAGTCAGGTAAGCCTGATGAAAGGAAGAATATATATATATATATATATATATATATAAACTTCATCCAAACTTATGTGGCTCAAGAAGTTTTTGATAGTATTGTTTCTTATAATGTGGTCCACCTGAGCTTTAAATCTACTTCATTTTTGGGCTCATGCCCTAAATGTGCTGGCAAAATGAATACAATGTACAGATAAAACAAATTCATCATGGCGGGCCCATAGCTTTTCCACCACCGACTGAGTGGTGGGTAGTGGGCTCACGCAAGACGGTTCAGCTCTTGCTATGGCCTATTTTAATGTATGTACTATATATCTATACCGTACATCTATTTTTCAAATCATTTCACAGCATGAGCCAAAAATGAAGCAGATCCAAATCCAAGGTCTATCGTGCTATAGGAAAAAGTGGTGATTTAATATTTCATTATTAAAAGCTTCTTATGGCCGGTATTGATGTTTAAGTAATGTTTGTTTTCTATCCAAATCTTGATGAAAAGATAAAAGAAATATTAGCTTAATCTAAAAATTTTGTCACTTGTAAGAAGTTTTTAATAGTTGATTACTATTGTTTCCTATGAAATGATTAGCCTTATATTTTGGATCTGTTTTATTTTTTGGGCTCACCCCTAAAATGATCTGTCAATATTGATATAGAATACATACATCTGGACGGGCCCCATGGTAAGGGCCATCACTCCCCAATTCGAGTCCCAGATCAAGCTGACACTACAAGAAAAGCCACTTTTACCAACAAAAATTTTCGTAGGCAAAAGTCTAATTTTCGTAGGCAAAACGTTTTACCCACGAAAATTTTCGTTGGCAAATTCCTTGTTAAATGTCCGTGGGGGAAAATTTTTACCCACGAAAAAAAAATTTCGTTGGCAAAGGTAAGACTTTTGCCGATGAAATATTTCGTAGGCAAAACATTTTACCAACGCTAATTTTCGTTGGAAAAAATATTGACAAAACTTTTTACCTACGAATAATTTTGTAGGTAAAAATATTTACATGACTTTTTAGCTACCAAAAATTTCGTAGCTAAAAATATTTAAAGATTTTTTACCTACGAATATTTTACTAGCTAAAAATATTTAAAACACTTTTTACCTACCAACAATTTCGTAGCTAAAAATATATTTACCTACCAACAATTTCGTATCTAAAAATATTTAAACACTTTTTACCTACAAACAATTTCGTAGCTAAAAATATTTACAGGACTTTTTACCTACGAATGTTTTCGTAACTAAAAATATTGAAAACACTTTTACCACTACCAGAAAAATGGACAAAGGCTACGGATTTAATCCGTAGCTATAGACCTATGGCTACGGATTAAATCCGTAGCACGACCGTCGTCGTAAGTGCTGAAACAATAGGTCTAAAACCTATAGCTACGAATTTAATCCGCAGCAAATATTTCTGTAGCCAAAAAACCTACAACTACGGATATTATTGGTAGCTAAAAGTAGTGTTGAATCTGTAGCAATATGCCGAATGTTATAACAACTACGGTTAATATCCGTAGCTGTTTCCTACATTTTAAAAAAATTCTTATAATCCTTCATTCATTCAATTACGACCTGCATAATCATTCATTCATTCATTCATTCAATAATGAATCAATTACATTAATCCTTCATTCAATCAAACGAAAGTGAGCATAGAGAGTGTCTTGGTAATGAACACATTTTCATTTGCCTCCTGGAAAATCAAATCCTCAAATTCCATGTGGTAGAGAGGGCTGAACACAACTATTTCAAAAGAATGACCAAAGGCAAATAATAGTTGCCCACATTAGAAAAGAACAACATAAAACGCTTCCACCCTCATTCTTCATAAGGCCATGGGCTATAGCTGGGCGCTATTCCTTATTCTTCATCTTGCAGATCTTCGTGTTTTGTTGCTCAAGATAGCATGCAAAGTGAACATATGATGCTAAACTTAGGCTACTTTCATATGCAGCACTGATAACAGCCATTTTTTCATGTTGTCGTGCCTATTTTGCAATCACTGCTGCATTTTCAAATCCCCTCGACAACACTTGGTTTAATAACCTGACAGGACCATCATAGTAAAATCAGGTTATGTTCACAATACAATATATTGAAGTCATTAGTAACCTCTTCTAAGTTGTAACTTCATAAAGATTAGTTTTTACTTACAACAACAACTATTCCTGGGTGTACAAATGCCATGAGCTTATTGAGAGGATCTCCTTGAATACGGTCAATAGTTTCATCTAATGCCACAGGTAAACCACTTTCTTCACAGAACTTTATGATATCATCTTCAGAATGCACAAGTTCCTGAAAATTAGAAAGGTAGTATATAAAGAAATTAGCAAACACAATCCCAAAGGTCAACTTTAAGAAGGCATCCATGAATCTTGCTAATATGATTTGGCAAATCCAACATATCAAATCCAATAGCTCCAACAGTAAAAAGGTCAAAACTTTCAATAAAAAAAGCACAAAACTACATAAAAATATACACATCAGATGACATGTAGAAATTCAAATACCGAATACGAGGTGAGCATCCAGTCCTCACAAGTTTACCATACACATACTCACATGGCATGTGTATGATGTGTATGATGATTGAAAGTGTTATTCATCGTTATGACCGTTGGATGAATGTTTGGATCATCATACACATACCACATGTGCAGCTTAGAAATTGGATGGAAATTCCCTCCTTCCAGATGCACCGCATCTCCTCTAAATTTAAAAAAAAAAACAAAGGCATTTAAAAACAATACAAATGATCTAATCTTAGGTGGGCCAGGATAATAATATACCTTACTATTTTGATAGAGTATCCACTTTCCATTTATTTTAGTAATAAAGCGATCCTGTAGAAAGAGAGACGGAAAAATCATAAAGGAGGTCCATTTTATCCAAAATATATGCCTTTTCAGCAAAATTCTTCTTCCACTACAACTACCATCATACCTTGTCACCAATTTCCCCTCGAGGCACCGGGCGGATTGCCCTCACCTTCTTCGCCATCCTTCTTGAACTGATGATATATCAATCACAGAATCATGCATGTTAGAGAAATGGGACCCTTTAGGTCAGGAATAACTATTCATTTTGCTCATAAAATTTCATAAAGGAAAATGATATTCACACACCACACACACGCACTTGCATAGACCATTTTCCTCTACTTCTAATATTAGAAATTGAAATTTAAAAAAGATTACTCATAATAGAGGGGGTTCCTGAGGTTCGGGTACTTGGGGAATGGGAACACATGTCCCGGCCACCACAGTAAAGAGACGAGCTGAGAAAGCACGGTTCTACAGTTTCATCCACGAAAACTGACCTCCCATCCTTGTTGGGTATGCTCTGGTTTTCGCTTGCACTGCTACGGGACCCACCTGAAAAATAAATGCTCGCTCAAGCCAAGCCAATTGTTTAGAAACAGAGTTCATGCTTCTTCAAGGAGATAAAAGGCTATGGGCGTGTTTGGTTACACCAAATTTCATGATATGTGATGAAAATTTGCACCGGATTAGACTGATTAATCATGACATTTCATGAAATTTGGTGCAACTAAATGCAGCCTATAGAAACTAAAGAGAAAGCTATAACAATCTAGAGTGTGCATATAGGCAGGATGGATCATCTGAAATTTCACTTGTGGGATGATCTTAACCATCTAATAAGATGACCGGATAGGGGACTGCCGCCCATTATTTGCATGTAGCTATATGGTGCCAAGCTTGCACATGCACGCACACACACAAAGAGGTCTTAAAATTCCTAAATCTACATGATTACAATGAAGTAGAGAGATTCAAAGGACGCCCATTTCAGAAAAGATCTCCAGCAATGAGCTTTAAGGATGCAAGAGCTCACATCCGACCAAACTGTCCAAAAGGGACTGGAGTCTTCAAAGACTATGAGAGAGACAATCTTAGAAATACAACTAGAAAGATCCACCAACACCCATTTTATAAATCCATCCATCAATTCAGGTTTACAATATGAATATGTAAAGCATCTGGTGGCAGCCATTTGATTTAATCCAGAAGTTTAAAATTCCATATCACATGGCATAATCCAATTAGTCCATGAAATACATATTAGCCTTCAATTTATTCAAATGTCATGCGAGTTGGATATGGTGAAGAAATCAAGAACTTACAACTCTTGATAAATAATTTAAAGAAAAAAAAAGAAGAAAAAAAATCAATTAGAAAAAGGAAGAAAAAAAAAAAAACAAACAATCATCCATAAGAAGCCTTTGGGGTTCCCATTGCCTATTCTAGTGAGGTTGTGAGGCTCTAGAAAGACAATATGAAATTTCCCTTACACATGCCAACCTGACTTGCATGTGGGGCATCCAGGCCATGCCTCTTACGGCACTGCTGATTGGATGACCTGACCCAAGAACTATGCCGATCCATTAATCAGATGCACAACACATGCATTTCTGTAGATGCGGCCCACCTTGTGAATTGATCTCACCCATGTTTGAGTGAGATCATTTACGCAAAGGGGCCCACTCTCGGGTATCCCATGCATGTACCAGGTTGGTATGTGTAGTCATGGATGAGCTTTGCTAAGCTCATATCCTTCACACATGGTTGAAAAAACTCATCGGGAAACATCGGTCAGGCAGGCATGATTGTCGCTATTCCATCTTAGATCGGATCATTGCTAAGTTCCTTAAATGTATTTTTAAGTTAATATCAGACAGTAAAGATGACAGCTATTGCAATTACCAAGAGAGAGAGAGAAAAAAAAAAGAATAAAAGAAAGAAAGAAAATCTTTTCTACTTGAAGCTGACGACTTGAGAAAAATAAAACAGAATCTTGAAATAAGAGGGTCTCTTTGCAAACCTGCAGATGCATGTTTGCCGTTCCATGCTGGGACCACAAGATTCTCCTTTCTCCATGATCCAAACGACTCAGAACACGACGAATCCCGCACCAAGCCCTGCAATAGGATACATAAACAATCTCTCAGAACTCCCGAAAGAAAACCCAATGAACAGTAAAACAAGAGCCAAAAACCACCTGTTATCCAATCCAAACGGATTACAAAATATAAAAATACTATAATCACAATCTCACTTAGGAATCGACTACAAAATTCTAAATGAATCTAATAGAATCCCATGAGTATAACATCGACGATCGAACTTTCATCACCAGGACTTACAATCACCATCAAAATCGATTTAGAACCAAATTCAAAACTCCAATTCGTAGAGAGAAAGATCAATCATTTAAAAAAATAAAATAAAATCGAACATGCAAAACAAAAGGAGGAAAAGAAAGAAATCTTTCCAAATAACAATCCAAATTTAATCTTTTGTAGAAGCAGACTACCAAACCTATTTAATCCAATCAAACCCAACAAAAATAAATATATATATATATATATATATATATATATATATAAATGGAGAGATTTTATGCAACCAAATAAAAAAACACCCAAATAAACAAAACCAATTCTCAGAAACACTGAAAGAAAATTCAAAATACAAAATCCAGTACATCAAACAACAAAAATGAGTCATGATAGGCAGTTTTACAGTTTTCAGGTAGCTTTCCACTTGTAACTCTACAAGTTCATTGTAATTTGATCTCAAGTGAAGCAAGCAAAGGTGATATGTCCTGAATCTTCTTCTTTATATCTTCAGTAACAACCTTGGGAATGTCAAAATCATTCAAGCCAACACTATATCCTTCTAAAAGAGAATCTCCATCAAAGAACGGCCGCAACATATTAAAGAACTTAATGACCTCTTTGGTTCCCTTCTTGTTAAGAATGTATAACAATCTCTGTGAATGATGAATGCAAGAAATCTCTAGTGAAATCAATCCTCACCATTTCACTTTTTACCGATCAAATGCCTCTCCCCAAAGCAAGAAAAACGCAGGTAAAGCACTCTATACTATTTGCAAAACAAATCCACGAGAGGACCTGTGACGGTGAGCCTTAAGCAAAGCAGTTCTGTAAAATCAGTGAAACACACATAGCCAATTGTTGCACAGATCGCTTTGTTCAAGAAAAAAGTCCTAAACATGAGTTTAAGTGACAATAAAGAATCATGCACTAGTTGTAAATTCAGACTACCACTATGAGAACTACGGATTTGCTTTTCAACACTAAATAACTCCAAAACTTCTGCTTTGTCGCTAGAGACCGTGGATAAAATATATGAACACAATCCCCATCAAAATCCGCACCTAGGGAGCACAAATAAGAGGATTGATCTTAACAGTATGGTCGCATGCACATAGAAAATGCTTGTAATGAATGTTTATGAGTACTAGGTGGCCTATTAATGAAAACAATGTCTCCGTTCATAATACGCCTATTTATGATTTGACCAACTTTCAAATATGTATGACCTTTTGAACCTTCCCTAATTGCATAAGTGGCTGAACCATCTCTGTATGTTACACGTAATTTGTCATCCACTAGTTTCTGTCAATGATCCATGTTGTATGCCGTGACCTTCTCTTCAAATGTGATCTTTTGGGCAATTTCTAATGGTAAACCAATTTCTAATGGTAAACCAATTTCTAAAGGTAGGCATGGTAGCTCAAATCATAACACAAAGACATGATACTTACTTTGCATGTATGAAGACAGGGGAAGCTAAAAACTCTTCGACAGGCTCCTGCAAGATATCTTCACATTAATGGGCATCATAATTTTTTTTTTTTTGTTCATGCACAAATACTAGTTCGCTTCGTCAAAAAGCATGTTACTGACAAATGGACAAATGACATTTAATAAACGAATCCCAAGAGGAAGGCATACCGTCAAAGATCAGATGCCACGTATTAATATCATGAACTCCTCTCGATACCACCAGTAAAACATGACTAATGGATACCAGGAAAACACCAAGCTAGAACGGTTCCTTGCACCACCACAAAAAGGATAGCGCTAGATCAGATGTGCTCAAACAATCTTAAATGAGCATTAATGTCGTAAGAAATGAGCATGAAAGAAAATGGAAATTGGGAGAATATCAGGTAAGAGAGTTGGTATAAATGATTTACCATTGCAACCTCTTCATAGTCATCAGTTAATAAAGATAGCTTCTTCAATCCACTACCTGAAGTCAAAGCAACTTCCCCTGCTACACCTTGAAACACATTGCACTAGACTTGCAATAAGCTACCAACTGCTTTCCCCAAGTGATTGTCAATAGTAGGCATTCAATCCCATTTATATGTAGTAAATAGCTATTTCTGATGGTTTCTGTGGTAAAAAGACACGCACATTTATATGTAGTAAAAAAGGAAAACATGAGTGTATCATTCGTATTTTGTGGCATACATTTGATGGGGCATTAATTGTTTTTGTTAGCCTAACGTGCCTAACCTTAAACAACAAAAACAAAAGAAAAAAATGAAAAATGAAAAAAAAAAAAAAAAAAAAAAACAGCAAATTTTTAAAAAGACAATAAATACATGCTTATATATAAACAAGTTACATACATGTCGTCATAAAAAACATGCTTCTAATAATTTCAAGCATGAGCACAAGCAACCTAATCAGGATAAAGAGTAAACCACAATAAATTTTTTTTTAAAAAGGGCACAAAATGCCCAAAAATGTCCAAAGATGCCCGAATCAACTTTTCTTTCCTTACTCCTTCATGGAAGGCCATAATTGTAAATTCATGTGAAGTGTTTAACATCAAATATTGGTCTGAAGTCAATAATTTGTTCTCCCATAATTCTTGTCTGATCGGACGATCAACCTCAAGAAGCTCAAAGCCCAACAGCCAAACAACTTTCATTCAAATTTCTTCTCATTCATTTTTCTTTACAATCCTTCACCCAATTGGAAGGTTATATGTGTTGCAATCTGTGTCCAACCCAGCTTACCCATCAGAAAAATAATTTTCTTCCTCAAATTGCAAAGATATATCAGCTCCTTTTATTGGGTGATATATCCACAGACCTTCATCCGATCTTTTAAGGAAAAAAAATAAATAATAATCAATCTTCTGCATCTAGAAGAGGACTTTGTTCTCCCAAGTGGTCATGCATTCAATTTTAATTAGAGTTTTTGCAAACAACTACCTAAATAATATGGTGTTTGCAAATACCCACGTACATACAAAAATATGTTTGCAAATAACCACATTGTTAATTCATGGTTATTGCAGATACCTAATTTCGGCTAGTTTTTTCAAACAGATGTGAACTATTTTGGCATATTCTAACTGTTACATGGTCATACAGTTGGTCTCTTTGGGCTATTGGGCTTTATTGTACATGTTTGGGTACTGTTTAGGCTAATAGGATCAGTCTTTTCTTGCATTACTTAAGGATGGCATTCTTGTAATTTCCACATATTGAGTGAAAGCACCAATAAAGCAAGAAAGATGGGATGTGTGGAGGCTATTCCAATATAGTTGTTCCACTCTTCACTTTCCCTCTTCTTCCTCTCTTCTTTCTTCTTTATTTTTGTTGATTCTCCTATTCGGGTACATAGCTCTAGAGCTTGTTAGTTTCTCCATATAATATCGATTCTCTAAGGATATACAAATATGTGGGTATCCTAACTCTAGGACTTGTTAGATTCTCCAAATCCATGTGTGGACAAATAAAAAAATGTTGTGTCTGTGTGTGGGGGGAATCTTTGTGGTGGAGGGACGCTGGTAGGGTGATGCATTTTCCACAAAAGGAGAGTATGCCCAGGTTTAGCTGGCCAAACATGTGAAAACTCAACCTAGACACTGAATTTTTCTAAACATGGTCTGAATAATTGAAATTTCTGATGCCACTCATTCGCCACTTTCAAGTACCGGTGAACAGACATTTCAAAAGATGCTGTTTTAGTTTGTTATGGGAAAAAGTGGAGTTTGGAACTCAATCGATGAAAAAGAAATATTGGAGTGGATGTTCTCCTGGAAGCATTTGATATCTGCATCTTAGAGACCATGAACACCATGATGACTACAAAATTACAATGTCTCATCATGTCCAAGAACCCCTCTAATCTACCGTTTATTAGATTTTCTTCAATCCAAACAGAGCAAAATCATATGAAATCACAATCTTCATCTTCTCAATCCCACCAGCAGGGCCACAAACAGGGCCACCAAACCCATCACAAAGACCCTCACCTTTTTCCCTTTCATCCCACCACACATCATCATCATGGCTACGGTTCTAGTCCCTCCACCATAAAAAGGGGCAAGTATGGTCTAAGGCTACTGTTTGGTGCTTTCAGAGGGGCAACTGCAAATAACATCCATTAAGAATTTGATTGCATACCCTGAGAGCAAATTTTAGCATGTGGGTGCAAGTATGGTTCGGGGCAATGAGAGTACGCCCGTCATAGTCAACCTGTTCATGGCACCAGCAACTGAAAATGATGACCCACAAATACAAGAGCAAGTTAACAAAAGAGAGCAAAATGTCAAGCAATGAAGGTATTACCTTGCAGATTACTTTATCACCAACAGAAAACTTGCTGTCTCCCCACCAAAAGAGCCAATGTGGAGTATAAAGCCTCCATAAATTTGGACATTATTGACCTTAAATGATCCAAAGGAGCCTTCAAGAGATCCAAAGATTGTAAATCTGAAACCAAATGGAACAAGTCAAACAAGATAGCAGGTATGGCTCTATATTCTGTTCGGACAGATATATGGAATTAGGTGAACCAAAACAAGATGTACTTATGGTCTTTGTAGGGAATATGTGCATTACAAGAATACAACAATGAAGAGCAAGCAAAGAATAACCAATGCATCACTTATCTGCGATCTGAAAATCTTTTCTAATGAGAACCTTCATGCAAAGATCCATCAAGAGAAGGTTTTCTCTAGTCTCTCTTTTTCAAAGGAAAAGGAAAATCACTGGAGCTTGAATGCCTGATTCTTGATAAGTTAAACTAGATGGCATCCAAGCATTCACAATAGGATACCAATCACACCTACGCCATGGAATGCATGTCATCCCAAAAATGGTGCACCTTTGTGTCACAAAAATGGCAGCCCAAGTACTTCACAGGAAAAGGGTACTAAAGAGCTTTGAGAAAAGACTTGAAAATTATAATCCAAGCCTTATCACAACTAATTGGCGTTGACTGGAGAGGAGCTCTAAAAAATATTAAACTAGAAAAACAGCTTTCAAAAGATGGTAGGAAAAATTTTTGTAGACGGTGTCCTTCTAAACTAGAATATCTTAAAGCAATTGCAATCCAACTTCTAAAAGCATTAGCATTCTTTGAATTTAATACATGGGTGATAACAGTTTCATGTTTCATCTCTCAATCTGAAGCCTCAGTAAATAGTACAATCCATCAAACCTTTATTTATATCCAACATAGTGGATTAACAAGCTTTCAAAACTTTCTTACAGTCTTGAAGGCTACTGAAAAGATACCATTGGAGCACAAACCTTCAGAAATGGCATAATTCCTTTTCAATAGCAGACATGAAGAAAGCAATGTTCTCATTTTACTTTGTTCTATTGCATTCTCAAGTATTATACACTTAGTAGCACAAAAAGTCTTATTTGCATCATACAATTAAAAAGCCAACAAGAAGGCCATTTTGCTGGAAGATAAAAACAAAGGGAATTGTGAAAATTCATGTACCAAGTCCATTACATAACCTACAAGGAGACAAATGATGTAACCAATAGGGAGCTAAGACCCTAACGGCATCAACTTAAGATGATAAACTGAGCAACTAAACATGGCAGTTCATCTAATAATGTATCGTCATTATCATCATCAAAGCCTTGTACCAGCGATTTGGGGTCCCTTTTTTTTTTTTTTTTTTTTTTTTTTTTTTGAAAAGTATTTGGGATCGCCTTTACATTCTTTATCATTACAATTTAAACTAATATATATCCGTAAGTGATACATGGAATGGAACAACGTTAAAATATTAAAATTATAGACAGAAAAAGCCAACATAGTCTGTGGACAAGCACCGATGCCACTTGCTCAATTAAATATAAATTTATTAACAAAAGAGAAAATAAACAAGAATGATTTTAGAACATACGAATGGTCAGAATATCTCCCCAAAATAGGTACTTTATAGTCTAACAACCAAACCTTACATATAGAGCACCTTTAACTCGCAACACAATAGCAAAATGATTGTGGGAGTTCTCCTTGCCCATAAATGGGATAAATGAATGCCCCACAATAAACTTAAAGGAATTTACAAAGCATATTAGAGACCAAGCCCCACAATAAACAAACAAACTATTCTATTGCCCACTGCCATTGTCAAACACTGAGATTCTGGGCACTCAACTACAAGAAAATTCTTTATGTTAGTGATGTCTGTAAGAATAACATCCCACTAGGAGGCAAGCATAAAATTGCAAATGTCAAGGATGTTATGAATGCCTATGCATTAGCAACCATTCTCAAGACCCACAACCATTTTATTAGATTAAGTACAAGGACAAGGCACTACATACTAAGCATCACTAAACAGAAAGCATGTAGTACCTCCAAAGAATAAAACAAACATGGTTCAATACATGGGAGATTTCCAATTCAAAGCAAAGGGCATTTCTATCGCACATCTCCAATGATTATTTGGTTAACTCCCATATCACACCACAAGTTCATGAAAATAAAATAAAAACAGACAGATTGAGACTTTGTTATAAATTTGTGGACAAATCAAAATGGAAAACTAGGTCTCCTTCAACTCCAAATCATAAGATATGAGTCACTCGGAACTCAAAACTCCCTTTTGCAGCTTCTACATCCATCAATGAATATAACATATCAAAATATTTCACATATTTTACAGCAACACAGGCAAAGAGCTGAATATAGGGATACTCATATACAAGAGCTCATTCTTCAAATTACTTGAAGTTAATGTGGAAAACAATTGAGGCAATGCAGAAAGCTTCTTTGGGTTGAAAACAACACTATTACTAGTATGGAAAAATCCGAAAAAGAGGCAATGCAGAAAGCTTCTTTGGGTTGAAAATGAAAGTATGAATGGGCTCGAGCACATCACTCATGTGTGAAGAGATGATGAGGAATCTATAATTATAATATTCTTCTAAACATCTTAAAAGATCTAATTTAACTCAAAGTGGACCCTACACAATAAAAGTGAATTTTGCATATTATTCATATGAAAAATTGTTGTTTCTCTTATGTTTGCACCACAGGGGGCAAGAAAAATGCCAGAACAGGATAACAGCTTCCTACCTTCCCCAATCCACAAAATTTTGAAGACCGATAGTATAAAAAGTACTAGAAACATTGAAGCAAATGAAAATTGAAACACAGAAAAAACCGCTTGGGGCATGGCTTTAGAGTTTTCTACAGTATGCCTAGCTTAAACATAAAGTTTAAATCATTCATCAATCGGTGGGGTTTTCGGTTGTTAACCCATGATTCAAAGAACCTGCACCATGGATGTCATGGACCATTACATCTCATCTTCACTGCTTGGAAGATCTTCTCCATCCAAGAAATAACAAATCGTTGAAAATCTGGATTGTATACACTACAATGATTTCAAAGAAATTGCCATAAAAGCCATGTATCCATCCAACACATTCAAAGCCCAACAGTTGCAGAAAGAAGATTTTCATTCGCACAATCTCTCACGTGAGTTCAGGTGTTCCACCTTTATATGACGATTCATACCGTTGGCATCATTGGACCCACTTCAGGTGGCCCATGAACGAAAAGTGCTCCCACCGATGAGAAAACTCATCACCTGAACATTTCGGATGGCCTTGTTGGAAAGAAAATACAAGCAACGATCAAATGGATGGATTTAATGGTTGAGTCTTCCAACTCAAGGCAAGTTACGCATATATCATTACCTAAAGTGGGTTCCGTCATATCAATCGCTTAGACCGCCGAACAACCGAGAAGTTAGGCATACTGTAGTAGAAACTCTAATGCCAATGATCGGATAATCCCTCAACCCCGTCTGTATTTTCATACCAAAATAAAAATTGAAAACTGTTAAAACAGAGACATTTCATCAAACACATGTTGTACAAATATTCACAACATATGATGAATGGCAAGACTATTCTATATCTACATCCACTGTATAAATGGCATGCATACATCTATAAAAACCCATACCATCTAGAACATTGATCACATTGTTTACCAGACATGGCCTAGGGAAGAGGTGAAGGGTGGGAGTCAGAAGATGATGCATCGTTCTTTGAGACAATGTACTAAGAGAAAGAGGGAGATGTAGAGGTAGATCGAGAGAGAGATAGAGAGGGAGACGAGAGGCGGATCGAGAGAGAGAGAGAGAGAGAGAGAGAGAGAGAGAGAGAGAGAGGGATAGTGAGATTGAGAGAGATAGAGGGAGAGGGAGATGAGTGTTTGGGGCGCACTTAGAGGGAAAGGGAGATCAAGAGAGACAGAGGGAGAGGGAGAGTGAGATGGAGAGTGGGTGGAGGGGGAGAGAGAGGGAGGAAGAGGGAGAGCGCGCGAGAGGGAGAGGGAGAGGGAGAGAGAGAGAGAGGGCGAGAGGAGAGTGGCGAGAGAGAGAGAGAGAGAGAGAGAGAGAGAGAGAGGGGCAGAGGGATTGGGCGCGGCTCTGTTTTGAGCGCGCGCCCAATTTTGGGCGGGACCTGGACGATGCTTTGTGGGCCCTACCATGATGTATGTGTTTCATCCATTCCGTTCATCCATTTTTTACGATCATTTTAGAGCTTTATGCCAAAAATTAGAAGAATGTAAATCTCAGGTGGTTTTAATGGTGGATATCCAATCACTATTATTTTCATGTGGTGTGGTCCACTTGAGATTTATATCGTTCTAATTTTTGGCATCAAGCCCTAATATGATTTGTTAAAATGGATAGATGACATGGATGAAACACGGACATCATGGTAGGACCCATAGAGCACCGACTAACATCTACCAAGTTTTGTGGGCCCCACTATGATGTATTTGTTATATCCACATCGTCCATCCATTTTAAGATATCATTTGACATCATGAGTCAAACAATGAGGTTCAATCAGCTTGATCCAAAAATATATGAATGAATAGAAAACACAAACATACATCAGCTTGATCCAAAACTTCTACGGCTTCCAAGAAATTTTAAATGGTATAGGTTCAATCACACTATTTCCTGTGGTGTGGTCCACTTGAGCTTTGGATATACTTCCTTTTTGTTCTTTAGACCTCAAATTATCTGTTAACATGGATGAATGGAATGGATAAAATAAATAAATAACGGTGGACCCCACAGAGTTTACTCTGGTAAAGGTAACGACTAACTCAAATGTAGTGGAGAAAGGTTTCCTTACAACATTTGTAATCATATATTGGGCCTGCCTAAATGTGATTTACATATCTAACCCACTCATTATGTGTGTCCCACTTGGATGAGGGGTCAGACCAAGTTTCAACCCCATCCAAAACTCATGTGGGCCCCACCAAGTGCTTTTATATTTTTTAAAATGTCTTCACACAGTTTTAAATGGTATAGCCTACTTGAGTTTCATTTACCAATGATTTTTGAGATATCTCATAACCTAAAAGGGACACAGCAATTCCACAGTGTTGATGTTCGACAGACATCATAATGGGGCCCACAAAACTTACTAATATCAATTCTTAGGTTCTCACGAGGGCAGTAAGTTGGGTCACAATTTTAACCAGAATATTTAGCCCATTTTACATGTCTAATGCATTCACTCTATTTTACTAATCAATACTCTCAATTTGACTAGTTACTCGCCTTAATTGGGCTACATATGAGAAAGATATTGGGCATACAAGATTGATCAACAATTTTAGTGAAATTTGATTTAAACATCTGAAGTTATTTACTCTTTAATTTAAATTGAATAGATTGTCCAAAAATGATTAAAGGTTCAATTAATGGGTGTGCCTAATAATTTAGTAATTTTATTTTTCACAAATAAATTTAACATTTTTTTTTCAAAAGGTATATTTTTTTTTTACTCTTTTAAATAAATATCATTTTTATTATAAAATATTTCAAAAATATTTAAAATACAAATTTTGAATTTTTATATGCAAAATCTCAAAATTTTTCTCATATTTTAATTTTTTTCTTGAAAATTTCAAAATGCCAATTTTTATCTTCAAAAGCATTATTTTGTTCTCAAAATTTTTCTTAAACATTTTTAAAATTTTGTAACTTTTCAATATTCTTTTTCATGTGATATTACAAATTATTTAAATATTACCTTGTAATTATATATATATATATATATATATATATATATATATATATATATATATATATATATATATATATATACACACACACACACACACACACACACACACATTTATGTTATAGACACAAATTTTTAAAAATTAAAACATTTTTACATTATTACTAATAGTTTTTAGCCGTCAGAAAAAATATTTAGGAAAAACACTTTCACCGACGAACATTTTCGTCAGTAAAAGTCTTACCGCCAACATTTCCAACACCCCGTGAAAATTTGCAAAAATTCAAAAACCCTTGACTATGAATATTTTTGTAGGTAAATATGGGTTTTGCCTACGAAATTATAATTCGTAGGAAAAAGTAAGCTTTTGGACCCTTTAGCTACGAATATTTTCATAGGTAAATATGGGTTTTACCTACGAAATTAGAATTCATAGGTAAAAGTAAGGTTTTTGATTTTTGAAATTCAAAAGACCATTCAGCTACGAATAATTTCGTAGGTAAACATGGGCTTTGCCTACGGACTTAAAATTCATAGGTAAAAGTAAGGTGGTTTGGATTTTCTAAATTTCATGGACTCTTCAGCTACGAATAGTTTCGTAGGCAAAGATGGGTTTTCCCTACAAAATTAGAATTCGTAGGAAAAAGGTAAGGTTTTTGATTTTTGAGTAAAAATTTAATAGACCCTTTGGCTATGAATATTTTCGTAGGGAAAGATGGGTTGTAAAAGTAAGGTTATTGATTTTTGAAATTCAAAAGACCCTTCAGCTACGAATAGTTTTGTAGGTAAATATGGGTTTTATCTTAGGTAAAAGTAAGGTTTTGGATTTTCTGAAAATTTTAAAAATTTAGCAGACCCTTTAGCTACGAATATTTTCGTAGGAAAAGATAGGTTTTGGCTACGAAATCTAATTTCGTAGGTAAAAGGAAGGTTTTGGATTTTCAGCTACGAATATTTTTTGTAGACAAAGATGAGTTTTCCCTACGAAATTTGATTTCGTAGGTAAAAGTAACGTTTTCGATTTTTTGTTTTTTTAAATGTTCAAAAGACCCTTTAGTTACGAATATTTTCGTAGGTAAATATGGGTTTTCCCTACGAAATTAAATTTCGTAGGTAAAAGAAAGGTTTTGGATTTTCTACTTTTTTGAAAACTTTGATAGACCCTTTAGTTACGAATAATTTCGTACGTAAAGATGGGTTTTACCTACAAACTTAGGATTCGTAGGTAAAAGCAAGGTTTTGAATTTTTTGTTTCCCTAAAAAAAATTAAAAGTTTAGCAGACCCTTTAGCTACGAATATTTTCGTAGGAAAAGATAGGTTTTGCCTACGAAATTTTATTTCGTAGGTAAAAGGAAGGTTTTGGATTTTCTAAAAAATTTTGCAGACCCTTCAGCTACGAATAGTTTCGTAGGCAAAGATGGGTTTTCCCTACGAAATTTGATTTCGTAGAGAAAAGTAACGTTTTCGATTTTTTGTTTTTTAAATTGTTCAAAAGACCCTTTTGCTACGAATATTTTCGTAGGTAAATATGGGTTTTCTCTACGAAATTTAATTTCGTAGGTAAAAGGAAAGATGCCGATAGGGAAAAATACAAAGACCCTATAGCTACGAATATTTTCGTAGGTAAAGATGAGTTTCACCTACAAATATCGATTTCGTAGGTAAAAAAGTCAAAACACCCTTTACCTACGAAAATTTTCGTAGGTAAAGATGATTTTTACCTACGAAATTAATTTTCGTTGGTAAAAGTATGCTTTTACCTACGAAAGTAATTTTCGTCGGTAAAAGTCATCTTTACCTACGAAAATTATTTTCGTAGGTAAAAGTTTCGTAGGTAAAAACCATATTTCTTGTAGTGTGATGTTTGTGTTCAATCCATGCCGTCCATCTATTTTTAAAGATCATCTTATGGCATGAGACAAAAAATCAGGCATATACCAATTTGAAATGGACCACATTACAAGAAATAGTGTTGAATGAACGTTAACCATTTAAAACATTCTGGGGGCCATAAAAGTTTTGGATCGAGATGATTTTTGTTTTTCCACTTCATCTAGGGATTTGGGGATTTGGGGTTTAAGGTGGGCCCTACTGAGAGCTATGAAGTCCACTGTGCTTTTGAAACCAGGTGGGGTCCACGTGAGTGTTTGGTCGGATGATTTGAACCATCCATCTGATGAGAA
Source organism: Magnolia changhungtana (assembly GCA_030180095.1). NCBI lineage: Eukaryota > Viridiplantae > Streptophyta > Magnoliopsida > Magnoliales > Magnoliaceae > Magnolia > Magnolia changhungtana. Next base: position 162,243 of record JASAUF010000070.1, on the reverse strand, counting down.
CCACTGTGGATGGTACAGGGTCCAAAAATCTCACCAACGGATGGTCCTGATCAATCTGATCTGTGGCACTGATGGATGAAACCTGAAACTGTCAAAAGCTTAACTGGAAAAAAAAAAGAAGAAACAATCGATCCTGATCAATCTCTTGCATTTTGCACATTGATTACATGCAACCTGTCAATGTTTTCTTATTTTTCTCATGAGACTAGTTGTACATATTTCATACATGAAATGACTTGTTGTGCATATTTCACACACATTGTACAGAACGACTTTGATGCTCTAGTATTAACGGTTGAGTTTGTTTGCATCTCTTCTTTGCTTTTCTCATTTGTATTTCTTCCTTTGGGTGAGGCCTCCTGATATTCATCTTAGTGAGACCGCCCCCAGGTTGTGTGCACATATTAACTGGTTGTAGCTAATGTTTCACTTATATGGTTAGCCCAAGGTTGAAGATCATTTGGCTCAAAACCAGTTTCTGGCCTTATCTGTTTGTTCGGTAGGTCACTAAATCCATTGGGCCATCGATTGTAATCTGCATTAAGGCCCTCCTGATGAATGGATGGGGCTTTGTTTTGAAGCCCAATGATCTTCAAGATGGGGGTCCTAATTGAGAAGATTGGATGGGATTCTATACAGATAACCCACTGGATGCTTACTGGATGGTAACCTAAGTGGTTGATTGGGATGGATGTGAAATCTTTCCTTTCTCCAATAAGGTCCACTTGGGGTTTTGATTAATGGGATACCTACTTCCTGGAGATTGTGGGGGGAAAGAAAATGATGTGGAGACGGGTAGTAGTGTATTTCCCCTACATATGAAAATGTAAGGGAAAAAAAAAAAGAAAAAAAAAAGAAGAATTAAAAAAAAAACACATGTTTGCATCATTACCAGATACAAATTCTGAAGAGAGAAGCTGAGAAGATTGGTGAAGTGAAAAACCCAAAAAAGAAAAACTGCAAGACCAAGTAGTCGGCAGATGAAGAAAGGGCCCCTACTAATGAATTGAGATCGTAACTAAGTGAAATGACGTGGGAAACAGCCAACCAAGATATCAATTAATTGGCCCACTTATAAGGGACTCACACGATTCTTCTTTTGGATGTCGATTCGGTGGATCTGGGGAACCACCTGGCTGTGTGGATCTGTGACTTTGGGGCCCACCGTGATTGTGTGTTTTATATTCACTGTCCAGATATGATAATTCATAACTGGGAATCTATTCAATTTGGGGTTGATTAGATCCTGTTCTTAGAATGAGAACAAAAGAGGATCGTCTTGTGTAGCATATACCTTGCTTCTTCCACTAGGGTTTGTATAGAAGAAAAGAGAAAGAGAAAGGATATCTGATAGTTGTTAGATGGTTTGGTTGGATAGAGAGGGCCCCTTTATATGTTTTTTTTTTTTTTTTTACTATTTCTTTTTTTTTTTTTTTTTTTAAACAAAAGAAAGATAGTAGACAAAAAGAGAGAGAGAGGTGGTGGAATTAAGAGGGGCGCCTCTGATGTTGGGTGGTGTGTTGTTGGCAAAGGGCAGTAGGTAGATTTGGCTGGCCTCATGAGAAGGTACAAAGTGAAACCAAACACACCCTTATATGGATTATCATATCATGCTTAACCTATGAATATCATCACTAAATGTTCTTACATATGAATTGTTATACAATAACCAATTGCATAACAAATGTATAAAAAGAGATTGTCTAACTGAAAAGATGGACACAAAGTTATCCAACTACATATATCTTGTAGAAACAGATATGACGACCATAACGAAGAACTATCTGCCCATGTCCTTGTAATAGTTGTAACCTGGAGTCTCATTTGGCCTTCAGGATTCTAATAATTGCAATAAATAGCAGCAAGTTCTAATTAAATAAGAAAAAAATGAAGGAAAAATGCACATGGAATTTGTGGCCCTACACTAAGGTCCATTTGGCACTAGTTAAGTTTTGAAGTTAGTTGTCTTCATGATATATTCCATTGTTATATTTATAATGCATTTTATGAGATAATGCTAGTTCATATTCTTTTCTCCTTTGGTTGCTAATTATTTCTAGAATTGATTACAGTAAAATCACACTCATATATTGCTAGATTTTCAATGAGTGGAGCTAGATGAATGTTCTGAAACAACCACATGCCATGACAAGTGCATCATAGTTGCATATGTATGTGAATCCTCAAAATGTTCTGAAACAACCAATTCGGATGTTGAGCGGGGGTCCTGGAAGGTGGGAACCGCTGTTTATGTTGGGGTAAGAATGTATTTGCGAATGTAAATGAAAATAAAGAACTTATAATATATATATATATATATATATATATTATCAATGGAGGATAACTTGTTTAAGGGGACATGAAATTCTTGTAGCTTATGCTATGGTGCCCCAATATTGGTTGTATGTTACTAGTATGTAATAGATAATACTAGGTTCAATAGTAGATAATACTAGAGAATACCTAAACCTGATTCCCTAAACCTATACCTAAACCTAAAACCTAAACCCTAAACCCAAACCTAAACCAATAACCTAAACCTTAACCTAAAACCTAAACCTAAACCTAAAACCTAAAACCTAAACCTTAACCTAAAACCTAAACCCTAAGCTAAAACCTAAATGTATTCTCAAATCCCTAAACCTAAACCTACACCTAATCCTAACCTCAACTCCTTAACCTAAACCTAAACCTAAACTTGAAAACCCAAACCCGAACCCACTTTCCAAAACCTAAACCTTAACCTATTCTCAATTCCTAAACCTAAACCTATAACCTAACCTTAACCTCAAACCTAAACCCTAACCTAAAACCTAAATGTATTCTCAAATCCCAAAACATAAACCTACACCAAATCCTAACCTCAACTCCTTAACCTAAACCTAAACCTAAACTTGAAAACCCAAACTCCGAACCCGATTTCCTAAACCTAAACCTTAACCTATTCTCACTTCCCTAAACCTTAACCTATAACCTAACCTAAACCTATAACCTAACCTAAACCTAAAATCTAAACCCAAACCTAAACCTATAACCTTCCTTAACCTAAAACCTAGACCTAAACATAAAACCCAAACCCAAACCTAAACCTATAACCTTAACCTTAACCTCAAACCTAAACCCTAACCTAAAACCTAAATGATTTCTCAAATCTCTAAACTTAAACCTACACCTAATCCTAACCTCAACTCCTTAACATAAACCTAAACTTAAACTTGAAAACCCAAACCTAAACCCAAACCCGAACCCACTTTCCTAAACCTAAACCTTAACCTATTCTCAATTCCTAAACCTTAACCTATAACCTTAACCTTAACCTCAAACCTAAACCCTAACCTAAAACCTAAATGTATTCTCAAATCCCAAAACCTAAACCTACACCTAATCCTAACCTCAACTCCTTAACCTAAACATAAACCTAAACTTAAACCCAAACCCAATTTCCTAAACCTAAACCTTAACCTATTCTCAATTCTCAAACCTAAACTTATAACCTTAACCTTAACCTCAAACATAAACCCTAACCTAAAACCTAAATGTATTCTCAAATCCCTAAACCTAAACTCGCACCTAATCCTAACCTCAACTCCTTAACCTAAACCTAAACCTAAACTTGAAAACCCAAACCCGAACCCAATTTTTTCTAAACCTAAACCTTAACCTATTCTCAATTCTCAAACCTAAACCTTAACCTCAAACCTAAACCCTAACCTAAAACCTAAATGTATTCTCAAATCCCTAAACCTAAACCTATACCTAATCCTAACCTCGACTCCTTAACCTAAACCTAAACCTAAACTTGAAAACCCAAACCCGAACCCAATTTCTAAACCTAAACCTAAACCTATTCTCAATTTCCAAACTTAAACCTAAAACCTAAACCCTAACCTAAAACCTAAATGTATTCTCGTATCCCTAAACCTAAACCTACACCTAATCCTAACCACAACTCCTTAACCTAAACCTAAACTTGAAAACCCAAACCCGAACTCGATTTCCAAACCTAAACCTTAACCTTATTCTCAATTCCTAAACCTTAACCTATAGCTTCAACCTAAACCTAAAACCTAAACCCAAACCTAAACCTTTAACCTTCCTTAACCTAAAACCTAAACCTAAATGTAAAACCCAAACCCAAATCCTAAACCTATAACCTTAACCTTAACCTCAAACCTAAACCCTAACCTAAACCTAAATGTATTCTCAAATCCCTAAACCTAAACCTAAACCTAAACTTGAAAACCCAAACCCGAACCCACTTTCTAAACCTAAACCTTAACCTATTTTTCAATTCCTAAACCTTAAACTATAACCTTAACCTTTAACCTCAAACCTAAACCCTAACCTAAAACCTAAATGTATTCTCAAATCTCTAAACCTAAACCTACACCTAATCCTAACCTCAACTCCTTAACCTAAACCTAAACCAAAACTTGAAAACCAAACCCGAACCCAATTTCTAAACCTAAACCTTAACCTATTCTTAATTCCCAAACCTAAACCTATAACCTTAACCTTAACCTCAAACCTAAACCCTAACCTAAGACCTAAATGTATTCTCAAATCCTTAAACCTAAACTCGCACCTAATCCTAACCTCAACTCCTTAACCTAAACCTAAACCTAAACTTGAAAACCCAAACCCCGAACCCGATTTCCTAAACCTAAACCTTAACCTATTCTCAATTCACTAAACCTTAACCTATAACCTAACCTAAACCTATAACCTAACCTAAACCTAAAACCTAAACCCAAACCTAAACCTATAACCTTCTTAACCTAAAACCTAAACCTAAATGTAAAACCCAAACCCAAACCTAAAGCTATAACCTTAACCTTAACCTCAAACCTAAACCCTAACCTAAAACCTAAATGTATTCTCAAATCTCTAAACTTAAACCTACACCTAATCCTAACCTCAACTCCTTAACCTAAACCTAAACCTAAACTTGAAAACCCAAACCTAAACCCAAACCCAAACCCGATTTTCTAAGCCTAAACCTTAACCTATTCTTAATTCCCTAAACCTTAACCTATAACCTAACCTAAACCTATAACTTAACCTAAACCTAAAACCTAAACTTATAACCTTCCTTAACCTCAAACCTAAACCTAATCGTAAAACTCAAACCCAAACCTAAACCTATAACCTTAACCTTAACCTCAAACCTAAACCCTAACCTAAAACCTAAATGTATTCTCAAATCTCTAAACTTAAACTCCGCACCTAATCCTAACCTCAACTCCTTAACCTAAACCTAAACCTAAACTTGAAAACCCAAACCTAAACCAAAACCCGAACCCGATTTCCTAAACCTAACCCTTATCCTATTCTTAATTCCCTAAACCTTAACCTATAACCTTGACCTTAACCTAAAACCTAAACCCTAACCTAAAACCTAAATGTTTTCTCAAATCTCTAAACTTAAACCTACACCTAATCCTAACCTCAACTCCTTAACCTAAACCTAAACCTAAACTTGAAAACCCAATCCCAAACCCAAACCCGAACCCAATTTCCTAAACCTAAACCTTAACCTATTCTCAATTCCATAAACCTTAACCTATAACCTTAACCTTAACCTCAAACCTAAACCCTAACCTAAAACCTAAATGAGAATCTAACCTAAAACCTAAATGTATTCTCAAATCCCTAAACCTAAACCTACACCTAATCCTAACCTTAACTCCTTAACCTAAACCTAAACCTAAACTTGAAAACCGAAACCTAAACCGAAACCCGAACCCGATTTCCTAAACCTAAACCTAAACCTTAACCTATTCTCAATTCCCTAAACCTTAACCTATAACCTTGACCTTAACTCTAAAACCTAAACCTAAACCCATAACCTATAACCTTCCTTAACCTAAAACCTAAACCTAAACGTAAAACCCAAACCCAAACCTAAACCTATAACCTTAACCTTAACCTCAAACCTAAACCCCAACCTAAAACCTAAATGTATTCTCAAATCCCTAAACCTAAACCTACACCTTAACCTAAACCTATTCTCAAATCCCAAAACTTATACTTATAACCTAAACCTAAACCTTAACCTAAACCTATACTTATACCTATTCTGAATTCCCAAACCTAAACCTATAACCTTAACCTTAACCTCAAACCTAAAACCTAAATGTATTCTCAAATCTACAAACCTAAACCTACACCTAATCCTAACCTCAACTCCTATAACCTAAACCTAAACCTAAACCTATGATATATACTTCTGAAGCATATGACAACTTACGCAAGGAGTACTTCAGATAGTTTAACTCAAAGTTATTTCGTATTACAACGAAATATGTGTATTTAATATAGAATAGAAATGTGTAATGGAATTTTCAAGAGTTATAGATTAAAGTTTACAGTTTTATTGTATTCTGCTTGCATTATAGTATAATGGTTTAATCATATTTTAATCATCTCTCTAAGCATAAGCACAAATGCATTGTACCATCAACTGTTTTAGTATATTCCACTTGTAAATTTATAAATTTGTAGCTCGCACATATTCCGTGATGGCACCAGGTGGAAGAGTACGTCGTTCGCGCACTGGATCTACTCCTACCCGTGATGCGATGGATCCAGCATCGCCGTTACATGTTACATCGCAGGGGTCTGATCCCTCAGTCGCGCATACACCAGGCACTGCATGTAAATCTAGACATATATTTCTTTTAATGACTTCTGTTTATGATTAAAATTACATATTTCTTTTGCAACAGCATCATCGACCAGCTGACGAGGACGTAGACCCACGAGTGGGTTGATTTTAGAGTGACTTATGCATGAGGGTAGGGTGACGGTAGAGTTTCCACGGGACTACATTAGACCTGTTGGGAACAATGTCATGTTGTCTACGTCAGAGGTCGGTGTCTTATGCTGATCTCAGATCCCCCCACCACCTCTCGTTGGGCGGACGTGACAGGTGATGTGCGGCAGCTCATCCGTCAGCGCCTTCAGGTAAATTTTTGTAAATAAAAATTTATTTTATATAAGTTCATTTACGGTTAAGTTATTTTATTAGTAAGTTTATTGCCTTAATCTATTATTTACGAAACTGCTGGATAAATTGGACTTCAATTTGAGTGTTCCGCACATTTCCCATGCCGTCGACGACATGATGAAAGAGCGGTTCAAGGAGTACCGGGGTGAGTTACACAAGCGGTACAAGCGGTGCGTGAGCCACGAGGAGGCTGTACAGTCCGCACCGCAGCATGCGACCCATGCCGACTGACAGATACTCTGTAATAGATTTTTGTCTGATTCTTTTCAGGTAATATTTACATATTTACGACATTTTAAGGTAACAATTAAATTCACAATTAATAACAATGTATTATGAATAATGTGTTCAGAAGAGGAGCAAAATAAATTCTGACAACATGGGAAAGTTAGAAGTGAACCACGTGGCTGGTTCAAAGTCATTTGTACGACTTCGTCACGACATGGTAAGAAATTACTGGTAATTAATAAGTTGATATATTCTTTCCATGCATTTATACTTAACTCTATTGTCCTTTCGATTGCTCAGCGGGATTCCGTCACTGGCCAGGAGCCCGAACCAGTAGACCTCTACAGAGGGACTCACTGTCGACAGGCGACGGGATCTTGGGTACATCCTAGAGCTAGTGAGAATTGAGTAAAAATTCTTACATTGTAAAATTTAATTGCATTGAATTATAATGATGTCATTTGTTATGAAAATTCATATGTTTTCATTATAAGCAGCGATGGACGCCTTATACAGTCAGCCCACTCCCGATGGTACTCAACGGAGTGAGCCAGAGGTCCTGAGTGAGGTGCTTGGCACCCGTTCTGGATATCTCCGTGGGCTTGGCCATGGTGCCAAGCTCATGGCACCCGCTAAAGCTGCCTCCAGCGTACGTCGAGCTGATGTTGCAGAGAGAGAGGTTGAGCAGCTACGGGTCATTGTCCATGACATTAGAGAGTAGCTGGAGAGGCAGAGGGAGGAGCAGGAGAGGAGGATGGAGGAGCTGATGAGGGAGAGGGAGGAGCAAGAGAGGAGGAGGATGGAGGAGCATGCGAGGAAGAGGGAGGAGCAGGAGAGGAGGATGGAGGAGATGCGGGTGGAGCATGAGCGACGGATGACGGAGATATATCAGGCTCTCGCTGCACGGTTACCCACCGATGCGCCACCACCTCCGCCTTCATCTTTGTGATTTTTTGTATTTTTATTTATGATAACAACTTGTATGTATTTATGTGTGAATGAATGTGGATAAGATTGTTTGTGTTTGGATGAATGTAGATTATGTTTGGATGAATTTACTAGTTTGGGTTTAGATGGATGTGAATGTAAAATAGGTGTATATCAGGAATTTTGTATGTAGATTATGTTCGTATATAAGGAATTTTATATATCAGGTGTATATCAGGAATTTTGTATTGGATAATGAAAAAAAAAATGAGACTTTTACCTACGAAAATTTTCGTAGGTAAAAGTTTTGTAAATATTTTTACCTACGAAAATCTTCGTCGGCAAAAGTTTTGTAAATATTTTTTACCTACGAAATTTGTCGTAAGTAAAAGTTTTGGCTTACTTTTTAGCCACGAAAAGTTTCGTCGACAAAAGGTTAAGGCTCATTTTTTGCCGACGAAATAATTCGTCGGTAAAAGTCGTACCTTTTCCGACGAAAAACTTTTTCGTCAGTAAAAACATTTACCCTTGCACTTTTAGCAACGAATTTACCGACAAAACGTTTCGTCGGTAAAACTCTTTACCTACGAAAACTTTCGTCGGCAAAAGTTTTAGGCTTATTTTTTGCCGATGAAATAATTCGTCGGTAAAAGTCGTACCTTTTCCAATGAAAATTTTTTTCTTTAGTAAAAAAATTTACCCGCGCACTTTTAGCGATGAATTTACCGACGAAAATTTTCGTCGGTAAAACTCTTTACCTACGAAAAATTATGTTTTAGCGATAAAAATTTTCGTCAGTAAAAGTGGCTTTTCTTGTAGTGGATATAGCAGTTAGAATATTCATTAAAAAAATCACATGCATTCCATATTCGAAACTAGATAAACCAGGGGATTTTAAAACATAATCATGGTAGTAAAAATCTGAATTATACTCAGCCATAACCAAAATATCCATAATAAACTACCTAAGATTGGCAGTAACTTAACAGTTATCCCAACAAAAATCACCAAGCCCATGCACGGGTACCAAAAAAAATAGTGATAGAATTTGCGCAGTCAGCTCCTACCGACTCCAAGCATCACCATGTGTGAGCAAGTCTACCACTTGCTAATTTGTTTGCTGGAGAGCATCGACTTTTTCTTCAATCACGGTGAGACGTCTTTCACAGTTGTAAAGTCGCTCCTCCGTACTCGTCATACCATTTAGTAGGTGACGTTCAAGGTGATGAGTTTGACAGTTTGTGATAGACTCCGGACTTAGCAGTGGCGTTTGATTGGATCCCCATGGACATGACGGATGAGCATATGGAGTAGCCGACTGCAGGGGAGAACTATTTTCAGGAAGAGCTGAAGCGAGACACAACTGTTGAGCCATCTGAGCCGCATCACTATCAAACCATGTCTCTGGATAGACCGTATCAAATGTGGCAGGAATACCAACATGATGAGCTAGTTTATAGATGAGTATAAGAAAAGCTAGTGTATCCTAATGGTTGCCTTGAATGATACGAATTAGCTGCTTAAGAAGAAGCGTTGGGAGGTACACCTGAACTTCTTGATACACATTATATAGCACATTTAGCACAAAAGGGGAAAGATGATTACCATTCACATCACAAGGATAGACATTGGACCCAAAAATGCTATGGAGGATTTTAAAAGTGGGTCCAAGATGATTAATATAAAGGAAATTATCATCGTTACGAGAAATAGTAGTTCCCTGACATAGTGCGCGAGTTACCTCTCCCCAGACGCCTAGACCATTTAGATTCCGACTGGTAACGGGAATGCGAGTGACCTCGAGATTTAGAAGATTACTCAAGGTGATGGGAGTGATGTACTTGGAGTAATTCAAGAATTCGATTTGAATGCATGGTGGATCGTCATGAATAACATGACATTTACTGAGGAAGTCATGGATCACCCCTATTTGATACACCCCACCAAGATTTAGAATATTTTGCCATCCTATTACTTCTAGAAGGAGGTCCACACCAGAAGGCTCAATGGCACTGTTAAGAACCAGATGTTCAACAATAGTGGCAGGATGTCTTACCGTTGGAATGAGTTGATGCCTATTGGGTTGCTTGACTTTTCCTTTTGAAGATTGAGAAAGAGACTTACCTTTCCCTTTGTTCATGATTTTTCAATGTACGAGACAGATAAAGTTAAGGATGGGCAACAAGATGGATTTAGAATCTTTAGGAAAGAGAACAAAATTTTTCAGAAAGTCCCCGACCAAAAGTGAGATAGACTATGGAATGAAGGGAATAGAAGGATAATACCAGTTTTTGAGAAGCTTCAGGGACCCACCAATGGTCTTCCGGCCGATGATTCGAGCGAAAAGCAAAAATAGAAGGCTTGATCCAGAGAAATAAGATTTTTCCGCTTCACTGCCTTTTATCGGGTGGCAGTCTTCGATTTTATCGAAATCGCTTTCGATTTTATCGATGATCCTCATTCGATGTTATCGATAATAGCTTCGATAATAGTCTCGATCAAGTGACTTTTCAAATTCTGAAGAGATGTCGATAATATCGACTCTTTATCGATTTGATCGAGAATGACAAATCAGCAGACATATCAGACGTGAATGTTTTTCAATTTTCAGCATTCAGACAACCTTTCATGTATACTTTTAGTATGTAAATTTATCAATAGTATACACAGCAAAATTTTGTACAATCAATGCACACATCAAAATTATAAACATTTGAATGTTTATATACAAAAGTTTGAGGTAAGGAACCTCAGATATATCATTTGAAGCACAACAAAAATTTGCACCATTTCACAAAACATCTAGATCTAGATGCATGATCTGGACTTATTTTTCTATGCTCAATACTTCTAGGCATCAGTCCTTTCTATGCCTCTGATAATGTAGCAGTGGTTGCTTGTGCGATGACCTTTCATTACTGATTTTCCTGATTGGTTTAGGATTTCGCACTCTTGTCTGTTGAATTTGACCATATGCCCATTATCACAGATTTGAGATATGCTTAGGAGATTATGTGTTAGACCTTTTATGCAGAAAGTATTCTCATTTTAAGCAACTGAATCCCTTTTATGATTCCCTGTCCAATTACTTTAGCAGTGGTTCCATCTCCGTAGGTGACTATCCCATTATAAAGATTCTTATAGTTTGAAAGAAGGGACATGTCACCTGTAACATGTCTTGAACAACCACTGTCTAGGTACCACTTAGTGTCATTGCCTGTTAAGTGATTTGAGTGAGTAGCAAGACAGTTTTTCTTTTCTTTAATTATCCACTTTGTGACAGGGTTCTTACTTGTAGTAGATTTAGTTTTCTTATTTGATTCAGCTACTTGCTTAGTTTCTGTGTTGCTACTGGAGGCATCAGATTTTTCAAGTATTTGTGTTCCAGACCCAGTTTTAGCTCTAACTTTCTCATATCATAAGCCATTTTTGTTATTTCTAGATTTTCCCATACCTAAAAGTTTTTCTAACTTCTCACCACTCTGGGAAAACTTACAGTTTTGCTTGACAATTTTTCTGGACTCTTCTAGATTAAACAGGAGTGCATGATTTTCATTTAGAAGGAGCATATTCTTGTCTTTTAATTGCTCACCTGTTTGCTTAGTTTTTCGGTCTCAGATTTAAGGAAGGAGTTAATTCTCTCAAGTCTATCATTATCTGAGTGATGTTGTTGTAGATCATTGATCAGATGTGTATTAATTTCTATAGTTTTGTCCAAATCTTTTTGCAGCAATTGCTTTTTGTTCCTAGATATTCCCAGTTTTTTAATCACTTTGATGTTATGGATATAAAGTTGATTGTAAGCATTTTGCAGCTTGTTTTGTTGTTCTTCTTCTTCCTTTTCAGTTTCCGTATTATCCAACGGAAATGATTCAGTGGCTTGCTGTTCTTTCTCATTTTCAATTTCACTGGGAATGATTGGAGTGGTGGAGACCATAAGAATTTTCAAGGATTTTTGGTCTTCATCGCTCTCTGAGTCACTGGATTCTGAATTTGACTCTTTTGTATCATCCCACGTGACGACCATTGCCTTGCCCTTAGTTTTTCGACAGGTGTCTATACTCCTGGCAAGCATAGCATTGTGGTTCTTTAGTCCTTTTACCAAATTTGCTTGTAGAAGTTTTGTTGTTCACCTTTCTTCCTCTAGAAGGCTGGCCACGATTCTTCTAAAAGAATTTTCTAAACCGTTGTGCCAGCAAGGCCACTTCCTCATGTTCATCTTCCTTTTCACTCTCACTGTCCTCATGTATTGTTTTCTTTGAATTTTTTAGGACAGTTGTTTTGGATTTAGGGATTTGTTTGAAGTGTAGTTCAAAAGTTTGTACGGAACCTACTAGTTCTTCTACTTTCATGTCATTAATATTTCTGCACTCTTCAATGGTGGTTACTTTGGGATTGAACCGTTCCGGCAGTGATCTTAAGATTTTTCTACAGATTTTTGGAATCGAAACTTTTTCTCCCAATCCATCCATGGACTTACAGATGATATTCAACTTTGTGAAAAACTCCATAAAGGTCTCATGCTCTTCCATTCTAAGACTTTCGAACTGTGAAGTCAGGAGTTGAAGTTTAGATCTCTTCACCGTGCTTGTGCCTTCATGGGTTGTTTCCAATAGATCCCATTCTTCCTTGGATGTCCCACACATACTTATTTGATTGAAAATGTCTTGGGACACGGCACAGTAGATAATGTTCAAAGCTTTTGCTTCAGCAGTCTGTTTTTCTTTATCGAACGCCATCCACTTTTCTTTGGACTTGGGTTTTGTGATGGTTGTGCCACTGTCAAGTAAAATTTGTTCAGTTGGTGGCATGTATCCGCTTTCAACTATATCCCAAACATCATGATCCAAAGATCTCAGAAAGTAATGCATCCTAGCCTTCTAGTATGCATAATTTGAGCCATCAAATACTGGAGGCTTGGTGACCGATGAGCCCTCTCCTTTGGCCATATTCCCTACTTTAGTCAAGATCACTCTCTAGGCGGTGAAGCCCTTAAAGAGAGATCCGCTTTGATATCAATTGAAATTGCGGTGGAGACCGCTTTAGTTGAAGTAGGAATATGCCAATATGTCCTAGAGGGGGGGGGGGGGGGGGGAATAGGACTTTTTAAAGTTTTTATGATTTATTTAAAAATCCTATTTCACCAATCTTAATCAGCAAGTATATATTAGGATTACTAAAAAATAACTCTACTGGCTTTCAATCCAGGTAGAGAATCCAATAACAAACTATTTAAAAAGTGAACAATATGCAAACTAGTTTATGATGGATATGACTGTGTATGTGTGTGAGGTGTGATCTCAGATATTCAGATATGGAAGTATTAAAGTAAATCACACAAACAGAAAAATGACAATCTCAAACACAGTCATTTTTGTAGTGGTTTGACGATCAGTCTACTCCACTCTCGGCAGACGCACTTAACACTTGAGTGTGCCGGATTTCACTAAGGAGGTTTCACTGCGGTTCACCTCAAACCTAAGGTTTTAAATCAGATTCACCTTTAACCTTTACAACCTACACTGATGCTGACTGTTTATGCTCTCACGAGCAAGGGTCAACACAACACACCCACTTTTAGGCACACTGGCCAAGGATCTTCCATAAGACCCTACTGGAGGTTTTACGTGGTTTACCTCTAACCCGAGGTTTCACAGCGGTTCACCTCAAACCTAAGGTTTTGACTAGTTCACCTTCAACCAGATGTTTATGCTCTCCATAGAGCAAGGGTCCACACAACGCACCTACCACGTACAATCCCGCCGGAGGCCTCCTACGAGGGCTTGAAGGGTGAGAAATACTTAAGATCCAATCCTAAAAAGGAATTATCACAAGTGTCCTCTAGACTCTAGATACTTACAGATAAGTGGATGAGTCCCTTTAAGCACGTTGACGAAGATCTCCTCCTTTGTTGATGAAGATTCTTCAGCTTCTTTGATCCGCAACTCAAAAGATGTATCGATACATGGCAATGGATTGGGTCAAGGTTATGATGAAATCCTACTCTCAAAATATTTTCTTATAAGGATGATAGAGCGATTTCAATCATCTATGCATTCAAGGCATCCCAACTCAATGATTTGCCACTAAGGTAGTAGCTGGAGGATCCTTGAATGCGAAAGTTCATTCCCCAATCCACTCTATTTGAATATCAATGATGAGGGTGGATTGGAGGATGAACTCCCCTGAGAGAAAGGGCTTTGGGTATATGATCTAAGGTTAAACACTCAAAAGCTCTCTCTTCTTTCTCTCACGGCAACAATAGACAAGTCCTCTTTATATTGGCAAAAGGTTCCAACGGTCACATTTATGACAGAGTTCGATATCATCGAGCAGGTTCGATATCATCGAGCATATACTCTCGATAGCATCGATGGTCCGCTCGATGACTCGAACTCAATGTCATACGCTTTTGAAACCTTTTGCCAGCTGGTCGATGAATCGAAACGATTGTCGATGTTATTGGATTTCAAACTCTGATTCCATTGATGAGAGGTTCCATCCATTGACACTTGAAGAACGAGAGAGACTTGACTAGAAATATTTCAGGTTTTCATGAATGATCGAGGGACCTTTGAGATCATCGGAATTTGAATGTCGATGATATCGATAGTTGTGTTGATGCATCGAAAAATCAAAAGAATTTTTCATTAAGCTTGCTGAGCAGTTTATGTCCATGTTCGATGCAATCGATACGGCATCGATATCATCAACATTTGAATATCAATTCTATCAAGTGACCCCCGATCATAGATAAACCACCCTGAAATATATTGTTGGAGAACTTAGCGCCTAAGATCGATATCATCGAGAGTCTTCCGATATCATCAAGATTTGAACTTTTGATGGTCTCGAGAAGAGCCCCGATATATCGATGCAAATGAGATTTTCTTAAGTAAAAACAGGGGCACTGGAAATCTGCCTGTCGATATTATCGAGTCAATTTCGATAGACTCGAGATTTGAATATCGATGATATTGATAGGTGTATCGATACATCGATAATTCCATCCAGAAATGTATAAGGTTGCTGGACATATTTGGTCCTCTTTTCGATAGTATCGATGAAGCATCGAGGACTCGATAGAGCAGGTCGATCATATCGAGATGTGTATCGATAAAATCGATAATGCAAGAAAACTTAGAGAATTTTCCTATTTTGAAAACATTTTCTTACCCTAAAAACCCTAAGATATTCTAACATTTTTTAAGGGTTTTAGTATACCTGGTGATTTGGGACAAGGGATGTGAGGCTCAGATTTACCTGTGGCGAGCTTGCACACATCCGGTTGAGGCGGACGCTTGAATTGATCTTCCTATCAGGCTCTGTAGTATAACTGACTCAACACTCACGCTAATTGACAAACCAGGGCACTTTCAATTGTAGCTATAGAGAGTTGAAGGTCCTTGAAAAATGAAAGGACATCAGTAGTACAACTTGAACAAAATATACTTTATATCGAAGATGAAGGGAAGGATGTTCCCATTGAGAGTCACCATTTTGGCTCCATAACGGTCCCATTTGATGGTAATAGTTCTTTCGATAATTTTTAAGTTAGTATTGAATATGATAAATCCTCAGCAAAGTCGCCATTTTGTTTTGACAATAAATGAATGTATTGTGGTTGGGATATTTTATTCAATAATAACAAAGGAAAATGAAAGAA
This sequence comes from Magnolia changhungtana, assembly GCA_030180095.1. NCBI lineage: Eukaryota > Viridiplantae > Streptophyta > Magnoliopsida > Magnoliales > Magnoliaceae > Magnolia > Magnolia changhungtana. Next base: position 146,413 of record JASAUF010000070.1, on the reverse strand, counting down.
CAATCACCATTGGATATTTTTATTGATTCTAAAGTTCATTTACATCCTCGTATTTTTCTTAATTCTAATACAAAGTATATCCAATGAATATAACAACAATATTAATAGTAATGGTTCAAATAATGATTTCAGCAGTATTCCAGCTTGCGATCATTTATCTTTATGAAAGAGGAATTGTACGGATTTGAGAATCCTTTAGAATCCTTTATTCCTCTTTTGATTTTCCTGGGATGATAATCTTGAAGAAGATAATCAAATCCCATTGAAGATCACCGACTTTATGAAAAACCAACAAAACATATGCATGAGGATAATTTATTACGCGTGTAACAAACATGTTGTACGCCGTGTAATAGATTCCTGTTGTGCACGCCTGTGCAATAGGTGTTTTCTCTTGTTTCCTTCTCATTCTTCTTCTTCTTCCGAAGAATACCTAAAAGATGTCTTGGAGAAATCTTGAATTTCTTCAGAATTGTTTGGAGCTTCGCACTTGTGAATGAATCAACTAAGGGGGGGTATTTATAGGCAACCACATGTGTTTGTGTGGGCACATGAGATGCTTATTGCGCACCGCGCAATGGGCCACCATCTGGCCCGTGCGACACCTTTGTTCTGCACAAGTGAAAATTTCTCCTCTTTTTCTTTCCTCCCTGTCTTGATTTTCATACTTTCATTACTTCTTTCTTTCTGATTTGTTTTATACCCCAACAGACGTGATTTGGAGTTTGCAGTGCGAGATCATGTATTTCTGAATGTCTCTCCGATGAAGGGGCTCATGTGGTTTGATACATAAGAAAAACTTGCACCATGATTTATTAGACCATTTGAGATTCCTGAGCGGGTTCGAGCAGTGGCATACTGACTTGCTTTACCTCCTTAGTTTGAAAGTGTTCAAAATAGTTTTCATGTATCAATATTACAAAATAATGGCTTGCCACATTATTGAGTGGCAAGACCTCGAGCTGCAAGAAGACAATTCCTATATAGAGAAGTCAGTTCAAATTTTAGACCTACTGAGCATATCTTACGTATAAAGACTATACCGTTAATCAAAATCTTATGATCACATCATAGAGCAGATGAAGCATCTTGAAATTAGAATGAGAAATTCACTAGAATTATCCTTATCTCTTTATGGAATGAACTCAGGTAAATTTTAAGGACAATTCCTTTAAGGAGGGTAGAATGTAACGCCCAATTATTCTTAAAATTTTTAAATTTTTAAATTTAAAATTTGAGTGAGTGATTGAGAGAGAGAGAGAGAGAGAGAGAGAGAGAGAGAGAGAGAGAGAGAGAGATCTGTCAATCTCTTTTCTCATCTTATTTGTCCTTATCCAAACTCTTCATCATATCTCGTAGTCTCCCAACGAATCCTCTCTCTTAAGGAATGAACGTGTGAGAGAGAGAGAAAGTCCTACTAAGACTCAAAGAACCAAAGAAAGAAAATCGTAGAGATAAAAATGAGAGAGAAAGTGGGAAAAGGGCTTTTGGAATTCACTTATTCACGTTAGTACAATGATTTGCTCTTTGTTTTCTTTTTGCAGTAGTTTAATTCGGTATTGATTTATACATAGGACATATTAGATCAATCAGGTATCCATTATGTATGTCTAACTCATCCGTGTGGAAAGGTACACTATGTGCATAGCTTTAGGACTAATGTGCAGAAGGTGAGATTTTTCTATAATGGAAAGTGATCGATATGATCTGTAGAGTTCACGGGTTTTCTAAGACTCGATCATGTAATGATTTCAAGAATTGATCTTATCCAACACCTAAATGGACCATATTGATCATATATTTACCAAGGTTCTTCCTTGATTTGAGGAAATTGAATTAATAACAAAAAAGTAATTCTCTGTGTAATCTACAACTTGACATAGAGAATTGTATAACCTAATCTGAGACATGTGATTAAATCATCGTTGTGTATCGAATTTCTCAGAACAAAATTCATTAGAATTCTTAACTCTAGACCGATTGGACCATTGAATGAGCCACATCGATATGAGATAATGGTATACAATGAATTGTGTGTTAATTTATTGTTTGGAACCATTGGAATGTTGAGATCTAACTCAATATGGGCTAACTATCAAAATTCATACATTAGATAATGAAGACATCCGAATTTGATGATTGATCTGACCATCAAGTGGGGCATATTGTCCAATCAATGTGATCATTAGGAATTGTAATAAATTAATGTATGGATGATAGGATCAAGATGATCATAAGTTGTCTCTTGAAATTGATTAAGTGACAATCGGTGGGTGCCCTTGATCCATCTATCAAATATGATTTGAACCTTAAATTATCAAAGTAGATAAATCTTTAAATTTTTGCGTAAATTATTACAAATTATGTACAAATTCAAAATTTCAGGGCTAAAATAGAATTTTTCACGAAGTCAGAGGGTTTAGGGATAAATTTTCATAACGTTATAGAATGCCGCCCGAACTTTGAAAAAAAAATAAAAATTCAACTTTCAAGATTGTTACTGAAAACAGCCCAAATCTGTACAATTTTTGCAAGACCCGTAATCTCGTGAGACCTTCCATACATTTTAACTCCAGCAGTGGCATGTTCCTGGTGGATTGGAATGATGAGTTTTGATCATAATATTATTTTTTGTACCGCAACACCCCAAGACTTGTACCCTTGCGACCGCACGGGCGCTACGATTCCAACACTGTGCGGTAAGCTCCAATGCGACCCTTAGATTATAAGTTACAGTTTTGACACAATCTGAGGTGGGCCTTATAACGCACTCGGGCCCCATTTGCAAAAATCCCTAGGTTGTCCAATCAATCAATCAATCCATCAATCCATCAATTAAACCATCCATCACTCATATCTCTCTCTCTCTCTCTCTCTCTCTCTCTCTCTCTCTCTCTCTCTCCATTAGTCAAACAAGCCCATGCCTCTCATCATGCAACCTATATATGCCTTGCCAATGCTAAGCCATTCCTCTCTCCTTCTCTCCCTCCCCATTCTACCCCTCCATCTTTTCATAATCCCTCTCATATCTTAAAAATTCTACCCCAAATTTCCTAATCTCTCTCATTTCTACCACATTAGCTAGTAAGAGAGTAAAGAGAGATTAAGAGGAAGAAATATATTAGAAAGAATTAGGGAGAGATTAAGAGAGAAAGAGATAAAACAAAGAAAGATTAGAAAGAGAATTAGAGAAATGGTTTGAGAGAAAGAGAGCTTGAGGGAGATTAGGAGAGATCAAGAGGTTAAAAGGAAGAGAGAAGAAGAAAAAAAGAGATTAGAGGAGATTATAGGTGGAGAGGAGCTTGGTGGACCGTTCAATCACCGATCCGAGCCAATCCAACCATTCATCTGACGTAGTGAGTGCTTGGGAGGATCAAAACCCTCACTTGTGATTTTTTCCTTTTTGGTGGGCTCACAAGGGTGGAACCACCTTGATCATGTATGGATTGTATGGTGGCCCCATGGTGGTGAGGCCCCACCTCAATGGCCGGATCTCTTCCCTTGCATTTCTTTTCTCATTCTTTCTTATAAAATTATGATGTTGTGGGCCCACAAGTGGGCCACAGTGTTAGAGAGCATGTCCCACAAAATATCACAGCGTGGACCGCCTTGTATGGTCCACCGTGATGTTTATTTTCCAATCCAACGTCTTATTTGGTCATACAATTTTGGATGGTGGAAAATCACCAAAAATTGGTTCGATCCGAAGCCCATTGGCCCACCATGACCTGGCCAATCTTTAATGAATGGAGTGGATTTGTCCAGGTGGACACCACCCCTGAAACGAACCAGAGATTGAGGGAGGGGCAACATCCATGGGTGCTGGATGACGTTGTTGCCCAGCAGCAAGTGCGCCTGGATAAGTTGGCCCACTCATGGGACCCACATTGATGTATGTGTCCCATCCACACCGTCCATCTGATTTACCTTCTCATTTTAGGCATTGAGCCCAAAACGTAAGCCGATAAGAATCTCAGGTGGGCCACACTATTAGCAGCAGGGCTTGGGAGCCAAGCGTCAGTGACACTGCTTGCATGAGAGGGCAGTAGGAGTGGGTTCCACTCGTGGGACCCACTATGATGTATCATGTTGATCCACACCGTCCATCGTCTTTCCCAGCTCATTATGGCCAATGGGCTCAAAAACGAAGCTGATCCAACCATCAATTGGACCACACCATAGGAGACGGTGGGTTTGGGAGCACCCTCACGTCAGCCATGCAAAGTGGGGTGGGGGTGTACCCACTCGTGGACCCCAACATGATGTGTATGTTAAATCCATGCCGTCCACCTGTTTCTCCGGATCATTTTAGGCCATGGACTGAAAAATGAGGTAGATCAGAGACTCGAGTGAGCCGCATGGAGGGAAACAAACTCTTGAAACCTTACAGGCCTACTATGAGGTCTTGGTTCGTCCAAACTAGTCCAATTCAGGGCCCATTGGACCCCGCTTGAGCTGGCCCATGCGGTGTATGGAGTAGATCATCCTCCTAGGCCCGGCTTTGACAGTGTATCCAAACACAAACACACACACACAAAAAAAAAAAGAAAAAAGAAAAAGAGCTTGGGACGTGGAGTGGAGCCCACTCGTGGGACCCACCTTGATGTTTCAGTGATATCCACGCCGTCCATCCTTTCCTTCAGGCCATGGGCCCAAGGTTTAGGCAGATCCAGATCTTAGGTGGGCTGCACCAATGGAAAGGCTTTCCCATGAAATCCGCATCCTTCTGCAGTTACAGGACTGTGGGGCCCACTGTGTGTATGTGTTTTATGATTCCGTCCATCTGTTTTACGGCTCATTTTAACATTGCAAAATGGATGCCCGACGCGTGACGCGGATAGAAAACATACATCAGGATAGGCCCGACAGACCACCACCATGTTGGGGTGCGGATTAGGTGCGGCACCGGCCTAACCCAAGACTCTGCTGTCATTACCATCGGGCCCGTATGAAGCAAATCATAATCTAAGGTAGATTATGCTATATTAAACAGTAATTTTTCCCATTAAAACCTTCTTTCAATACTTAAAAACTTTTGGATAATGTAATTAAAAATTTGTTATTTCCTTCATTCAGGTTTACGCGACCTTATGTGGCAAATATATGTTGTAGAAATATTATGCGAATCCCTAGGACGTTTTTAGTAGTGGGGCATTCAATCACCACTGTTTCCTATTGAATGGTTCACCGTGTGAAGACCATAAAATTCGACTGCGACTCATACTTCTCTACTGACCGCAACTTCATCGTAGGCATCACTTTCACTCATCAACCACGCCATGCGTGGGATTTGTGGAGCCATATATTTATATGTGGCTGATTGAAGGATTTAAATTTTCTGTATTTGACATTTCCCGTCACCGAAGTAGGCCCACAACGTGTCTGAAGTGTGAAGACCATAAAATTCGTCTGCAACTGGCACTTTTCTACAGACCGCGCGCAACCTCCCTGTAGACATCTCTGTGGCTCACCAAGTGTCACATGTGTGGAACTTTTAGAGCCATCTACTTGTAGGCAGCTGATTCAAAGATTATAATTTTCTGTCTTGGATATTTCTACTAACCGAATGTGGGCCCATAACTTGTTGGAAGATTGAAGACCATTAAAGTCATCTGCGACTCATACTTTTCTGCAGACCACGTGTAATATGTGTAATATGTGAATATGTGAATATGCTGCTGATGCTCTCTCTCTCCTGTTTTTAATTCATGCGATTCTGTCTGATTTGTTTTTTTTTTTTTTTTTTTTCTTTTATTCTTCTGTCATTGATAATAAGGGGTCATTTGGATGATACGCTACTTTACATAAGCTTCTCATGCCGCAAGTGGCTTATCTTGACTTTCACAATACGAGCAATGTATATTTGGTAAATATGTTTTTAAAACACCTCATCATAAAAGCACATTGCGTTGTTGAAATGCCTAATCCAGTAATGCCATGATAGTGGGGCACCTTAATGTATATGTTATGCATCCACTTTGTTCATCCATTTTTTGGAGCTCATTTTAGGGCAATGGCCTATAAATGAACTAGATCCAAATCACCACAGGAAATTGTGGTCATTTTTCACGCACCATTAAGAACTTCCTAGGGCCAACATTAATGTTTATTTTCCACCCAACTGGTTGATAAACTCACATCATTGAAGGTGGGTGATGTCGAATGTGTCACGGATACATTCCTAACATGCTTGGACCAAAAGAAGGTGGACCGTAAATTGATTATAACTTTTGATCCGGATATCGTTACGGCACACTAGATCGAGTATCATGAACCGAAGCAGCACGAGATCTCGATGATGAGTTCTTTTGAATTGAAGGGGACTAATGTAGAGCGGGTCGCGGACACTTTCATATCCAATATGGATCGGAGAATGCCCGATCAAAGGCAGAAGTCATCAAGACCATCGGAATATTAAAACAGGCATATCCCGCAAATCAGAATGAGTTACTCGACGTACCATATATGATTTTGGGGTAGGACGAGCTACTTTAGCCAACCAACCCGGCATAACCAGGTTGCCTACACCGAATTTGCAAGATTCCATCATATTGACGGCCGAATTCCATGTTTAATTCCATTTTACTATTTATAGTAAGTTTTAGTTTGATTACAACTCTTCATCCGTTAGGCTTTAGTTGTGTCCAACATGAAAAGTGGTTAGAATAATTAGGAGAATAACGTGGTTAAGCCACATAGTACACTTACTATAAAAGTAAATTTACTATTTATAGTAACTTACGAATTTAAATTTACTATTTATAGTAACTTACGAATTTGAGGGAGTTTTAGTTATAGTTTGCTTCTGATTTCTCGAATTGGTATCCCTATTTATAGGGTTGTGAACTCGTTTATTTCATTTATCAATCAATTTATTCAACAATTTTCTTTCATATATCTTAAAATTATCTCTATTTTTTTGCCTGGATTCGAGAAGTCTCTATGAGGAGTCCAGAGAAGCTCCATGGATTCAGAGTAGTTATCCTTGAGGAAGACGGTGCTCGACCTCATCACGTTCATCTCTGCATTAGTGGGCCAAAAGCTTGTTTGAACTGTGGAGACCATAAAATTCGTCTGTGACTTAATACTTTTCTGAACTAGTAGAGCCATCTATTTAAGCACAACTGATTGAAGGATTAGAAAATCTATCTTAGATACTTTCCATCACTGAAGGCGGTTCACTGCTGGCACTCGGTTTATTCTCTGTCATGCGTGGTGTGTGCGGGGCATGATAGAATCAATATAGTGGCTTAATACAAACTAATCAAATTTACCCCAAGCACTAAAATAGGAAGATACATCAAATCTTGATGGTATATAACAAATATGAGGAGAGCGGTCACCTACTTAGCCACTCGTAGAATATCTATAATGATTAGGCGATAATCAGATGATGAGGTTCTTCCTCCGAAGAGTGGTTGTGCCTTACCTTTGATAAGAAATGACTTTTCTGTATACCAACGCAATCAAATAAAAGAAAAAACTTATAGTTTATCACTAAGAACAGCTGCAATAATGTCTTTTGAAAGAATTTCTTATATTGGATAAGTAAATCTCAGCATATGAGAGTAAAATTGAATTACAACTAAGAAATTATTGCTACTGGATTATCACTACTCCTAAGATAGATTGAGCTAAGATAAATTAATAGATTTGATTTGTTTGTGGGATTCAGTTGTATTTTGCTTGTATTTGTTCCACTAATCTTCTGACTATGTATAGATCTTTGCCACAGCTATTCCCCTGGATGTTTCGCTTCTTTATTAGATGGTTAAGGCAGTAAAAAAAAGTTACCATCAAGATTGTTCTCTTGTTACATTTCTCTTTTTTAATGTTCCTTTTCTCTCGGCCAAGCTCTATTCCTTTCGTTCATGGCTTGTTCTTTGACCGCATTCCGCACTTGGATGCTCAGCCACACTACTTTGTCGATTACCTGATGACGTGCAATATTAAATTGATGCCAATCATGATTCTGTAAAAGGTGCTCCAAATATCTTAGAAAATCTTTTCATACACCTTCTATCTCTCGTGTAATACCACATGTCATACACATATTGGTTTTTGCTAGAACAGTTAAAAATAGGGTACAACATTGGGTAAAAGGTGAGAGCGACGTTGTTTGGTTGCCCGATGCAATTAATGTGAACGATTGTTCGTCCACGTGTCTATGCCCCGTTGATTCACTTGATCGAGGCTAAACCAAATGCCGATCTTTACATCTAATATGTTGACTGTCCTTACGACATGTTGCACACAATCATCTTATATTAGGAGTCATGGTTGTCCTTTCATTAATGTGAATGTATCGCAGCTGATATATATAAGCACTACGCAAGGTTAGTGTTTGATTTATTGCGCCTCTTACTTGTCTGTCTCACTCAAACTCTTTTTCCTTCCAATCTTCCTCCTCCGTTATAGTCTTTCACCAAGAGACCTTCATAAAGGATTTAGATGTTCCTTCCTTAGGAGTCCCCAATAACCTCCTCTTCAATGCTCCTGTTGAACTGAACGAGGCACAAGTAACATTCGGTCCATCATTTCATCCTGAAATCACTCACGATCAACTTCAGGAAATAAAGCATTGTTTCCCAAGGTGCCTTGATGAAGTTTTGCCTATCTAATATGATTGTTTCCTAAATCCTGCCAACATTTTTAAGGCTTCAAGAGCATGGTCAAAATTAATGAATGGTTGGGCAGATTGGTATACTCATGTAGAAGGACAGCATGGTGATACATGGAGACAAGCTGGTATCTATGATTGTATCAGTCTTTTTTCGCATGAATTTCCAGCCAATGCCTTCCTCTGTACAACAACTTAAATTTTTTACAATTGATCGACCAATTTCTTCCATTTTAGATGCGACCTCATGAATCTGACAATCATGGATTTTTGCTCCTTTGCTTATCTTCTCCCCTTTGATGAGCCTTTTTATCTCGATTTTGTCTTAAAGGATCAACATACCTTCATCCTTCTAAACAAGACCAGCAAAGCCTACTCCACTTTTATGGTTATTTAATGCAAATCTCATGACGAAGTTGATGATCAAAAGCATAGAGCTTTTCTCTTGATGTGGATCTGTCGATTTTTGCTTTGTGTGAGCGCTCTTCAAATTATGAAGGAGTACATTCATCTAGCCAAGGCACTTGCCCAAAGACGTCATCTTGCCCTTACCCCATACGTGCTCGGCCACTTATACCAGAGTTTGTTTGAAGCAACCATCAAAGGTTTTCTCCATTATGGTAAACTTGTTTAGCTCATCCAGATGTGGCTTAATTTATGAATATTTGAGGTGGCTTTTATCAAATTCGTTCACACTACTTTAGATTTTGATTCTTTCAGCCATCGCAATATCCTTTCCCCCAAAATTCACCATTCTTTTGCCGAGTATATGAACTTCTTTCTTTTTTCTTTTTTTAACCTTGATAAATCCAACCGTTCTTTCTATCATTTCAATGACAAAAAAAATAAAATAATAAATATTAGCCTAGCCTAGTTCATAGAAGAATATGAATTACCGATATTGAGATGGCTAGTCTCAGAGATCAAGCTTGGAAATACTATTTGATTTACAAAGACCTCTTATATGGTGGCACAATAGATTCAGGTGTCAATGCCAATGCTGGGATTGAGTAATGCTTTCCCAATCTCCTTACTCGTTAGTTTGGTTTGGCCTAAGGCATTCCCTATCCATTTATCCATCAAACTTGCAATCAACCTCCGAATCATGAGCCAGTACATTCCTTACCCTCCTCAACAATTTTAATAATATAAGATCCACTTTTATGTTTCTTCTCTTCCCTAGCTATCCCCAACAACTATTTTTATTTTACCATTAGTAAAAAATTACTATGGGACCGTAACCACTGAATCCCATGAGTTAATCATCGCCCAACTCTCCCACTTCATCCAAAGTGGAGAAGCCTATGGTCGAGAAGAGGAAAATAATGAGCAACTATACTAAAAAGTCGAATACACCTTAGTTGATAGTCCCATAGGCCACCCCACTCGAGCCTGATGTGAAATGCTCCTGCATTAATCACCCCCAGTGAAGAGTCTCAAACACAAGACCTCCTGCTCTGATACTAATTTGATGCAGACAATTAACCACTTGCTCTAAAAGCTCAAACTTATAGAGCATGACAAATCAATCTCATTATCTCATAGTCCAGGCTCCACATCTCATGGGTTAGGACCTTGGCCGAACCCCCTCGTGGGCCTCGCATCACATGGGTACTGCCTCACACGAGTCACCTACCTCACACGAGCCATCTGCCTCACACAGACCGCTCACCCCGAGTGTGCCCTTGCATTCCACTAGCCACCTCACTCGAGCCCGGTGTGAAAATGCCTCTGCATTCCAAACAAGTTCAATTACAGTTCATAGTGATTGCATATACAAACTCGATGGTCTGCCCTTCCAACATCTTGGGGTTTCAACCTAGACAAGCTTTCACTGTCCATAATGTGGCGAATTTGGTTCACCCATTTGAGGTATTGCTTATGACACAAGATTTTTATCTTATGCCATGTTTGGTATATGCCTAAAAAAGAAGTCTTATTTTAGTTAACACTATGTATTAGAGATAGCGATCTTTTACATCATTATTGTTACCATGAGGTCATTATGCATTAGAGATCAAGATCTCTATTAACACAATTACGGTTAATTAAAATAAGATGAACTCGTATTTAGTCATCTACCAAACAGGGGCTTAACATTTTATTTAATATGTACTTAAAAATGCCACCAAATTGACAAATTTCCACATAGGCCTTCAAAATTCTTGACTAGCATTAGCGTTCTTTTTTTTTTTTTTTGTTTTTTTTTTTTTTTTTGTTTGTTTGTTTTTTTTTTTTTTGTTATGTTATGTTTTTTGTTTTTTGTTTTGTTTCTTTTTTTTTTTTGTTTTTTGTTTTTTTTTGAGTAATGGTCCCATGGAAACTAATGCGGCACTTGAGTTTGTTGTAAATCTCTTGAGGCTAGTTCTCTCTCTCTCTCTCTCTCTCTCTCTCTCTCTCTCTCTCTCTCTCTCTCTCCACTCACACACACACACACACACATATGTGCACATGCACATGCTATTGGAATTTACATCAGCTTGTAGCCAGACAGGCTAAAGGTGATTGTGTGGAGCCATTTGTTGAACTTCTGCTAAGCTACCATGAGAATAAGTGACCTTAAATAGTTGGTGCAAGGCAATGATGATGATGAAATACACGTGAAGTTTGCTAAGTTTAGATGCATTTCTAAGGAAGGCCCTCTACATGCTTTGACATGTGCCAACATGGTATACGGCGGCTAGACTCGAGTTGTCCCTTAGGTGGGTCACAGATGCATTGTTAAAAAGGTTTACACTGGTTGAAATATCAAGTGGGACACAATTTCAAGTCAAGTGTGTGGCTAGAAAAAATTGGCCAACTTCTCATTGGACATCCATTTAAAAATAAAAAATAAAAAAATTCTAACATCATGGCTCATCCCATGACTGGAAACGCCTTAATTTTTGGACCAAGAAACTATTGGTGTCAGATGCCTTCAATTTGACAATTCACTGTTCGATGACATCGAACCAGTTCGATGACATTGATTCAATTTGACAATTCACTGTTCGATGACATCGAACCAGTTCGATGACATCAAAGCCAGTCAATGTCATCGAAGCCAGTTCAATGACATTGAAGTCGGTCAATGCCATCGAGTTTTTTCAGGATTTTGAGCCCCGATCGCTAGACTGTTTTTGTCATTTTTCAATGACATCGAAGGTAGTTCGATGTCATCGAAGGTTTACACAAATTCGTTTGCGAAAACACAGATTCTACTATTTTTATTTTCTATTTCGTTTTTGTTCCTTTCTAAAGCTATAAAAAGGGTTGTTTACGGGACGGGGATGTATTCTAAGGCATTCTAAGTTTTTTAAAAGGGTTTTAGGGTTTCTAAAATGGGGCTCTAGGGTTTCAAGGGGTGAGAAAGGTGAGGTTTGAGGATTACTCAAACCAGGTAAGTCCTTTATCTTTGTAATTTGTTCTTTCATAGTAGAATTTTCTATCGCTTTATGCCGTGGTTTTTTCCCGCAAGGGTTTTCCATATTAAATCTTTGTGTTTCTTGTGATTGCTTGGTGCTCTTGGATTGCTATCCTAGATCCATCTTTGTATGATTCCGCGGCACAAATCCCAACAACTAGTATCCGAGCAATCGTTGGGGCACAAATTTGAATATGCAGGATTAACGTCAATAGGAAACGCCAAGTTTGATATTGAAAAGTACTCAGGCAAAATTAATTTTGAGTTATGGAAGATTAAGATGATTAGTATATTAACCAAGTAAGGCGAAGCTAAGGCTCTTGATGAGCGAAAATCGACTATGAAGGATGAAGAATGGGAGACTCTTGATAGTAATGCTTTAGCCTCCATTCGTTTGTGTCTCACGGATGAGGTTCTCTACAATGTCATGATGGAGAAAATTGTAGCTAAGTTATAGGCGAAGTTAGAGGATGTCTATGTGAAAAAATCCTCTGAAAATCATTTACACTTGAAGCTACAGTGGTATAACTTCAGGATGACAGAGGGTGGAGATCTTGAGGCCCACATCAGCAACTTTAATAAATTGGTGTGTAAATTATTGGATATGGAGGAGGTTATCAAAGATGAGGAACAAACATGTATATTATTGACTTCTCTTCTGGCATTGTATGAGTCATTCAATGACATGATGTGCACCACAAATAAAACCTTGAGTGTCGACGTCGTTATCTCAACTCTTCAAGGGAAGGTTATGAGAAAACTTAACGGTGACATGGGGACATCTTCCGATGCACTAATTACGAGGGAGAAAAATTCTAAACAAGGTACATGATCTTCAAGCTTTAGATCCAAATCCAAGGGCAAGGGCAAAGGTAAATTAAAGTGCTGGAACTGTGGGATGAAAGGACACATGAAGAAGGATTGTGTAAATCCTCAATCTAAGAGAGAAGAATCCGGGGTTTCGTACAGGGATGCCAATGTTGCCACGTCAGATGGATTGAGTGGATGTGAAGGTGATGTCTTTTTTGTGTTTATGATTAGACACCCATACAATGATCGTAGGGGTGAGTGGATTCTAGACACAGGGGCATCCTTTCACATGATTCCTCATTGGAGTTGGTTTGCTAGCTACAGGGAGTACGATGGTGGACAGGTGTTTAGGGGCAATGATAGTGCCTGCAATGTTGTAGTTGTTGGTACGGTGCACTTCAAGATGTTTGATGGTATAGAGTATACCCTAACTGAGGTGAGGCACGTTCCGGACATGAAGAAGAGTCGATTTCTCTCGGTGCACTCGAGGCTATAGGGTGCAAGTTCATGAGTATTGATGGTACCCATAAAGTATCTAAGGGGGCATGTGTAATCATGAAAGCGCAACGACTCGGTAACCTTTATAGGTTGATAGGGAGCACTTCAACAGGTCGAGCTGCAGTGGCTATAGCCGATTCCACCTTTGCACGTGTGTGGCATGCTGGGCATGGCGATCGACATGAGCAGGCAGGGCATGAAGGCTGAGATGCACAGATAGAGATGCAGAGCAGGTGGAGCAGCCACCTGTGAGAAGAATCACACAGCATAATCGCAGGATATTGACAAGGTACATGTATAACTCGTATATTGCATATGCTCTCATTATAGACGAGGGGGATCCGTCTACTATTCAGATGGCTCTAGGTGAGCCTGGTGCTGAGAAGTGGAAGGTGACTATGGATGATGTGATGGACTCGTTGTACCAGATCAACACATGGGAGTTGGTGGAGCTTCCAATGGGCCGGAAAATAGTTGGATGCAGGTGGATCTATAAGTAGATACAACATAAATACAGAGCGAGGCTGATAGCGAAGGGTTATGCTCAGAGAGAATGGATCGACTTCTCAAAGATATTTGTGCCAACAGTATAGCAGGTGTCTATTAGATTCGTATTGGGGCTGGTTGTCCAATGCGATCTCGAGCTGGAATAGATAGATGAGGAGATTGCACTTTTGCATAAGAAATTGGAAGAACAGTTCTTCATGAAGCAACCAGAGCGATTCGAAGTTTAAAAGGGCAGAGAAAAAGTTTACAGGAGGTCGTGTACGACTTATCGCCTAAGCAGTGGTATAAAATTTGATTCCTTCATGCTAAGTCAGTAATTGTATGTTGATGACATGTAGATCGCCAATAATGACATGTCTGAAATCAACGTACTAAAACTCGGTTAACACATTCGAAATGAATAATCAGGGGGCTGTAAAGATGGTTCTCATCATAGATATTCATAGAGATAGGAAGAGGAGAAGGCTTTGGTTATCTCAGACAGAACCTTGAGTAGGTATTGATCAAGTATGCGATGGACCAGGCAAAGTCGGTGAGCGTTCCCTATGCTGCTCACTTCAAGTTTTCCTCAGGACATGTCCCAAAATAGATGAGGAAAAGCAGGATATGTCTCATGAGCCTTATTCGAATGCAGTTGATAGTGCATGCCATGGTATGTATTAGACCGGTTATTTCACAGGTAATCGATGTTGTGAGCAAATACCCTGATAAGTAACATTGGGAGGAGGTGAGATGGTTACTTCGATACATACGAGGTACAAAAGACTACATCTTATTTTTTGAGAAGACATGAGCAAAGGTGGTAGGGCATGTAGGTTCGTTCCTTTAGAGAAGTTCAAGTTCTATGTAACTTCTCTAGGCTTGGCAATGGCATAAAAGAAGAACGGAGTGTGCACGAGAAGCATTGATGAAGCTATGATGAATTATAAAGATAAGAGAAGAGGACAAGGAGTTACGTTTAAAGATTGAAGACATGGTTGAGATTGTTGGTGTCAGATATCTTCAATATGACAATACACTATTCGATGACATCGAACCAGCTTTGATGTCGTCGAAGCCAATTCGATGACATTGAAGCCGGTCGGTGTCATCGAGTTTTTTTCAGGATTTTCAGCCTCGATCGCTGGACTGTTTGTCATCGAAGGTTTACGCAGATTCGTTTACCGAAACACAGATTCTGCGATTTTTATTTCTTATTCCATTTTGGTTCCTTTCTAAAGCTATAAAAAAGATCGTATACGGGACCGGGATTCTAAGTTTTTTAAGAGGGTTCTAGGGTTTCTAAAAGGGGGCTTTGGGGTTTCGAGGGGTGAGAAAGGTGAGGTTTGAGGATTGCTCAAGTTAAGTAAGTCTTCTATCTTTGCTTTCACCTTTACGCACTACGTAACTTTTTCGCACTGCGTAAGTTCTTGTGCCATCGAACCTTCCTTCGATGTCATCGAGAAGTCCTTCGATGCCATTGAAGGGTCTTCGATCCATCGAGAATGTGCCCGAAACAGTCTAGCGAGTTGTTTCACAATTCTTCATAAATTTCATTGCCATCGAACAGGATTCGATGTCATCGAGCAGATCTTCGAGTCATCGAATAGTTCCTCGAGCCATCGAAAAATGTCTTTAATTTATCCAGCGACCAATTCGATTTTCATGTAAAAATTTGATGTCATCGAACAATGGCTTCGATGTCATCGAACGGTGGTCGATGACACAAAAAGTGAAGTGAGTTTCAGTACTTTGTTCTTTCGACTTCCTTCCTTCTCCACTTAGTTTTCTTGAATCTTGGGGTCTTGAAATCCTCAATCTTGGTATCCAAAGATCCATTCTTTGCCTTGACAATTCTTGAGCCTTAAGTCCATGCTTTTAGCATTCTTTTCAATCCAAGCTCTTATACTCACCTTGCAACAAAAAACATGTATAAAATATACCATTAAGAAGTATCATGTTCTTAAAACCAAGATATAAATGTAGAAAATATATAATATTTGACACTCAACTGCCTTGGGAAGTTTTTAATGGTAAGTGTTCAATCATCACTGTTTGTTGCAGTGTGGTCCACCCGAGATTTAAGATTTGGATATGCTTAATTTTTTGGACCGTGTCCTAAAATGGACAGTAAAAACGGATAGACAGGGTGAATATACAACATGTGATCAAGGTGGGCCCAATGGTAATGGTAACTCCCACTAAGCTGTTACCCTGCTAACGCCTAATCCGCACCCATAAAATTGTAAGATAACATGCTTATCAACCCCTACATTGGAGGACGCGGGTTGCCTACTGAGGCTAGCTATTGAATGGTGCTTTGTGGGCCTCATCATGATGTATTTCTTTTATCCATGTTGTTCATCCATTTTCTGGCTCATTTATTGACATGAACCTAAATATGAGATAGATCTAAATCTCATGTGGACCACACATTAGGAAACCGGTTTTGATTAAATGCCCAACATTAAAAACTTCTTGGGGGAAACAAATGTTTTGGATGCAGTTGATATCTTTGTTTTCCCTTCATCATGGTGGATGGCAAATAACCATTACATTGGGCTTGAAGAAAGTTTTTAATGATGAGAGTTCAATCACCACTGTTTTATTGTGGTGTGGTCAACTTGAGATTTGGATCTATCTAATTTTTTTTGGATCATATCCTAAAATGATTTAGAAAAATAAATGAATAAAACAAAAATATCATCATGGACAGCACAAAGCACGTCCAGTAGCCACCTCCATGCTAGCAGGGTCAGTAGGCAATCCCCGTCTTATAGTGTATAGGGCTAGATTCCTATGTTAGTTCAGCACTATTTTTTTAAACAGTGGTTTCTCATACCATACACATGGCGCAGTTGCATGGACATTCAAACTGTACAAATTGTTGTCCCATGAGCTTTGGATGCCTCATTCTTTACCTCATGCTCTGAAATGAACTCTCCAAATGGATAGACTGAGTGGATAGAACACATACATCATGGTGGGGTCCACAGAACTTGGTGACATCACTTTAGTAACCAGATAGCCACTGAAGTCGTCAGTAGTCTGATGCATGCAGGGAAGGATGTGACGTTGAACATGGTCTTACTCAGGGGGATAATTGTTTTGAATCCATGAACTTCTTCTTTGTACTCCTCACAAGGAAGCCTCGAATCTACGAGTAATAGAAAATAGAAATAATTCTAAAATATTTGAAATAATTTAATTAATGATGAAAAACGAATTTACAACTCATTAAATAAGGCTATGAACATTAGGGAGAAGTTTCAGAATCATACTATAACTAAAACTCCTAGAAATCGCGACTTACTATAAATAGTAAACTAGATGGTCTAGATTTCCACTAGACCTCAGTAAGTGTCCTATTTGGCTCAACCATGTTATTCTCCTAATTATTCTAAGCACTTTTCATGTTGGGCACAACTCTTAAAGCCCAACGGATGAAGAGTTATACTCAAACTAAAACTTACTATAAATACTAAAAACGAAATTAAAATAGGAATTCGACTGTCAATCTGATGGTATTTCAAAAATTTGGTGTGGGCAATTAGGCATAGCGGAGTTGGGTGGCTAAAGTAGCTCGTCCTACCCCAAAATCATACATGGTACATCCGATAGCTCATTCCACTTTGCGAGATACGCCCGTTTCAAGTTGACCGGGCCTTTTCTGATCCATCTTGGCCATGAAAGTGTCCACGACACACTCTACATCAAGTCACTACTTAATCGGTGTCCCATTCCGCACAAATGAAGTTATGGAATGCTACGCGGGCTGCACTGGGATGTCAATGAGAAATCCATCTCGTCCATCAGTTTCTACATATCATGTTAGGACAAAAATAATAGGCAGATCCAAACTTCAAGATTGATTGGGTCCAGTCCGGTCCAATCCAATCACAATCTGTGGTTAGAGATTGAGCTGGGGCTTGGCAAATTTTGAGTGGGTATGGACAGGGCCTGTGTAATGGGTATTGTGTCAAGTTCGAGCTAAAATTCTTAGCTCACTCAGGAAATGGCTTGGCCTTGGGCAGACTCTGAACCGACCATTTCGACCCTGAAATGTGGTCCACGTTGTCTAAAGGCATGAATCGAATTGAGATGTTACTTTAGGTGAATGAAAAGATGAACCTTCTTTCAATTCAAATTTAGATGGCTGTGATTGAGGGGAAATGAGTTATTTGTGGGACAGTCAAAATAATACCTACATAATAAAACTCTCACTAAGGCAAACCCCAAGCCGTTGTAATAAAATATCTAATGGCCGTTAATCTCATTCACAGTATCATCGGAAAGCTCTTGGAATCCATTTCTAGTCTTATTTCCCTTCCCATTGATGATGACATGTGAAAATACCAATTCACTCATCAAATTGCTTCCTTGATATCTAATTCATAATATTTGAAAGTTGTAATTGAGCCCATGGTTTAAAGACCTGAAAACCCAAACTACATCTATCTCAACATGTAGGTGTGGCCCATCTAGTGGGTTGACCAGATTGATTTTCAAGAAGGGTGAACTTTACAGTGGGATTTACTGTTTTCATGGGACAGATGCCCTATCTAGGTGTCATGCTAGTGGAGAGGAATGTCACCAAAAGTTCTGCTGATCTATTTTAATGTGAAAGATGATGAATTGGATGATAAGTTCTATGGTGCGTTTGGATACTTAATGGAATTGATAGTGCACCCACCTAATTAATGGATTGGCTTGTTTGTATACTTTATGAATTGACACTTCACCCATCTAATTAATGGATTGACTTATTCTTTGCTGTTATCCTGCCTAATAATTGGATCTTGCACAAGAATTTATGCCCCGAATGAGCCTAACACAACAAGCGCAATCCTGAGCCTGAAAAGATTAATTAGTTGGGACCAGTCCAACCTAGCCTAAAAATGTATTAAATAACTATTTAGTGTCTCAACAGATGAATTGTCTAGGTCACTGAAAGATTAGCCTTGCTTGTATGCGATGCTACTCTAAGTGAACATTGGCAAATCAATTTGCATAGAGATTGTGGAGGTGATTGATAGGACACGCATCTACACGCCATGCATGCCAGATCTGTGTCGCTCATGAACTTTGTCCACTGTTAGCATGTCCTCTCTCAAGAGTTTTGGGCTACTCCACTCATGAAGTGTGTTACATCAAATATAGGTTACTTGTCATGTTATTATGATAATTTATTTTTCTCATGTCTATAGCCCACCTCATGAGTTAGAGACCTATTTTCGGTCAATGGATCTTCATAGTGGACCTTCTTGATCACGGATATTACATTTTTGTCAAGAATCATCACTACAACCTCTTGTTGTACAAATTGGTTGGCATATCTCTTATATATTTTGTTGAATATTTGGGTGTTATTTGAACCCCAAGCTCAATGATGCAAACTTAGATCCATCACTGCTTTGAAGAAAAAAAAAATTACAAAATTTAAGCAGAGTGGAAGAGGGTGGGACTAGTTTCGGGTCAATGGCCCGCTACATGATGACAACTCTTCAAATCCCAACCAAAGTCACAACCCATGGACCTGTGACCCCGATCCTCATCCATTTACTAATTCGGTTTAGAATTTTAACACATGGCCCCGCCCATTAACAAATTATTAGACCTGAGCACCACTCCTTTGACCCATTTAGTTTTATTTAAAACCTATTAGTAACTTTTATGAGATTTGGAAATTGAAAACTTCTCTTAATACCTACGTGCATCCTTGAAACTGTTGGAGACAAGAGTGAGTCAGTCATAGCCTAACTCATATGCTTTAATAGCCCTCGTTTTCAGGCTGATATTGGTGGTGTGGTCGATATGATTCATTTTTTTATATATAATGCTCTAAAATGATCTCTAAAAGTAGATGAACGGTGTAGATATAATAAATACATCATTGTGGGGCCATGTAACTTTGATCTCCTTTGAACCATTGGTCCAACTTGGCGCTGAAGGAGCGAGTCCTTACTCTTGCTCGTGTTTATCTCAATGCACGTGTTCGAGTACCCATAGGTGGTGAAATTCCACCAGCGTGAGTGTGTGGGGGTGTGTGTGCGTGTGTTAAATATATATATATATATATATATATATATATATATATATATAAAGAGCTGAAGGAGCGTCAGTGCTTGTCTTCTCAGGACACGTACCTACAGTAGCTATATAACTGGTGTGTGGTACACCAGCCAATCCGCTTCCGAAACCAAAGCATAGTCCAGTAATTACACCTAATTAAGATCGAGTTAGAAGCAGGTTTGGCAAGCTGGCTTGTGGGCTGACCAAATTCATAAGCCCATTGCCAACCGTAATTGAGTGTTGCCCTTAACCCTGGCTGTGCAAAATAAAAATTTTGTATAGACTTCAGAGTGACAAGCCCTATCAAATTAGTAAAAAGTATGCGCCCATATCCAGTCTGAAGCCCGATTCTTTGTAATATGGTAACACCCAAAAGAAAGCAAGACTTAAAAAGTAGAATCTCAGCCCATTCAGTCCTGTGTCCCTCTCGTTGAAATCTCAGTGATTCTAACGAAAGTGGAGACTTGATAGTAGAATCTTGGCCCAAAACCATCCTATCTCAAGCCCCACTCCTTAAAATCTCTCATGTAGGGATGGTTGTATATTGCTTTCAATGTTGTGGCTCTCATAATGAATGCATGAGCCTAACCTGACATCCCCTTATCATATTGCCAGTCCACAACCATTCAAAATCTACCACAAATTCATGTGGTGAACACTACAAAAAAAAAAGGAGAGAGACCAGAACCATGCATTTACTTGATGGCTCTTACTAAATTTTATTTGATTAGGGAATTGAAACCTTCTATTAATACCAACATGCAACCTTAAAGTGCTTTGAAATGAGAGTGATTTAGCCATAGCCAGTCTCATTTTCTTACTCATTTTTTAAAATAAGCCTTGTTTTCAGGTTGAAACTCAAGCACAACCTAATATGGGCTGACCAGAGCCAAGGGCTCATTGCCGGCCATAATTTAGCACTTTGTTAAAGCCTACACGGTGCAAAATGAAGATTTTGAATAGATTAAGGCGTGACAAGCCGAAACAAATCAGTAAAAAAATTGGGTTCATATCCCGTATCAGGTCCCACTCCTTGGATTCCATCAACACCCGAAAAAAAGATATACTTCACTCTAAAAGTAGAATATGTTCCCAAATCCATCTAGTCCCATACCCCACTCCTTGAAATCTCAATGTTCTTAATAAAGGAGGAGATGTGACACTAGAATTTAGGATCAAACCCATCTTGTCTTGGGTCCCACTCCTTAAAATCTCCCTCTCATCTATGAATGGCCATACATCATATTCAATGTTGTGGCTCTCGTAATGAATGCATGAGCTTGACTTTCCAGGCATCCCCTTATCTTGTTGTTCATCACCTTCATATGAAATACACATGCCACACCATAGAAAGAGTGGACAACCATTCAAAATCCAACATAAATTCATGTGGTGAACCATGTGAAGGTTGCATCAGCCTATTGGCATCAAATTTTGAATACACGGTGGCCATTTAGACAAGTTTTTGTTGTGTTCACACTTCAGTGGCGTACCTGTCACCACACCTTTAATGTATAAGCTTAATGATCTATCAAGAGTAACCAACCTAGAGGAGGATCATATGTGCTTAGACCATTAAACTGCAATCTCACAAACAACTTAAGAGTCATGTCTGGTCCTAATTACCAAGATATAGATTGAAAGCTTGAAAAGGCCGACCAATTAAGTCCTATTGGGGGGGGGGGGGGGAATAGGACTATGCCAAATTAAAAATTAATGGCAGAATTTAAACAAAATAAAAATACTGATAGCACATAAACAATCTCATAATGTTGAAATTAAATACAACCTTAAATGAATGAGTATTGAGAGATTGATACAGATGTTGTTTTAAGGACAACCTTACACCAAAAACCAAAGGTTTATGGTAGGACAACCTGATTCCTAGAAGTATCTGTGTATCAAAAACTCAAACTGATACAGAGGAATAAAGAAATAAATAACAAGGAAAGAAATCCAATTTATTACAACATTCCCACACTTGCATAAAAGAAATTACAACATTCTCCACAAATGCAAAAAGGAAATTACTAACATCCACAAAAAGAAATAAACAATCACACCACAAGAACATAAATTATAGTAGTTCTCTTGTGTGTACACCAACTGTTTAGAAAAATGGCTACACAACTACTCCACTCCTAATATCCTCACACAGTGGATATTAGCGTTCACTATGAAAATATGTTTTTCCAGGTTCACCTAAAACCCTCACAATTGTGTCTTTCAAGTGGGCTTATACAATTCAAAAAACTCCACACTCTGAGTTTTCTGGATCACCTCAGACAAACCAAAACAAAGAGATTTTTCTAGCACAAACTCAATGAAACCAAAATAAAGAATTTACAAAAACTATAAAATACCTGGATATTCTCTTTTTGATGGAGCCTGAAAGAACCAAATTGGAGTGGAAGTTCAATGTCCGCACTCACTTATGAAATGGAACTAGATACTAAATTAATTTTAAATTAAATTAAGTTGGGCGAGTTCTATTTGATTTTGATTCCAAGAAAGGGCAAGTCTTAATCCCTTCTTCAAATATGATTGGAATAAAGAATGCAAAATCAAATATAACAAAGCTAAATTAAGAGAATATTAAATGAGCACAATATAGCTTAAAAAGATGATTAACTTATCTCTCAGAGTAGCGTATTGATTTAGCTTGAATTGAATATTAAACTCTAAAATTCATGCTCTATTTATAGTTGTAGAAATTGCACTCTCGACTGGTCGTAGGACCAACAAATTTTTAAAATTTTGAGTGCGATATGATAAAGCCATTCCATGACTGGTCGTAGGCTCTGCTCGACCAGTTGAGTGACCTCCACAACTGGTCGAGTCCTATCTATGACTGGTCATGTGGAACCACTTTTAGTTGCTGGACTTTGAGTCAAAGCTGCATAACTGGTCGAGCGCAGGTCGAGCACTGTTCACACGACTGGTCAAGCAGTCTCCAGGACTGGTCGAGGCTTTAACAAAAATTCTTGAAAATCAGTAACAACCTTAGGACTGGTCGAGGAATTCTTGGACTGGTCGAGCCAGTGCTAGGACTAGTAGAGCAAAGTTTAAGACTAGTCGAAAAATAGTCAATGCACTTATAAAGTGACTCAATTTAAATTATGTATACAAAATGACCTATCCTATGGTCAATCTAGGGTCATTCATACCTTATCCATGATGTTTGAACATTGAAACTTCTTTTCCTTTGGTTGATAGATTTTATTTGAAGTTCATGATACTAGAGATCTTGACATTCGTAGAAGCTTGAACTCGAGACTTCTAAAGCTTGAATTTGTGACATATTAAAGCTTGAGCTTGAGGATCAAAGTATAGAAACTTTTTCTTAACTTGAATAAAGCCTTGAAAAACTTGAACTCTTGAAGCTTGTAAGCTTGAATTCACACTTGATGTTGTACTTGATCATGAATAAGTAATCTTGCATTTGAAGATCTTGAAGGAAAGACCATTGAAAAGACCATTGTCCTTGCACTGTCTTGAATATATTGATGTGCTACACAAGACACAGATTCCAAGAGGTTTTGGCACTACAAAATTTGACAATTTATAGGATCTAGAAACCATAGCACTTACAATCTCCCCCTTTGTCAAATTTGTGACAAAACACACTTCATAATAACATAAGCATTATATGCACAAAGAATCATACACCGGTTATCAATATAAATCAGTCAACCTGGTTAAAGAATCATACACCAGTTATAAACAAGCATTAATTAATTCGCATCAATACCTCTAACAATACTACTCCCCCTCACTTACTCCTCCCCCTTACACGAAGAAGGCTATATGTCTACATGTCCACAATCCACATGCCATATATGATAATCATAAACATCATATATCAAGCATGATAAAATTCTCCCCCCTTTTTGTCACAATATGACAAAGGAAGAAATCAATACGTAAAATAGGATATAAAACACAAGGAAGAATAAGTCGAGCAATGAGGAGTAATGGATCAAGATAGACAAGATATTAACTTTATAAGCAAGTAATGTTCAGGCATAATCAACCAACATCAACAGAGTTCTACCAAATACAATCCCACAAACCGAAAGAAAGCTAAGTATCATAACAGTTATTACAAACCAAGATAAGCAAAAACTAATTAGAACCTGATGAAGGAGCAGGTATGGTAGGATCAAGTTTATGAAGTCCCTTGTTAATGTACTTAAGATACTTGCGCATATACTCGAATTACAAATCATGGGACACACTCATATTCTCTACCTTCTCCTCAAGAGAGCGCAACCGCGCATCAAAATTAGATGGCTGATAGTCAGGATCATCTGCTGAATCAGACTCGATCTCATCAAAAATATCGTCCATGTTTATGTCATCTGTAGGTAAATCACATTCTTCTTCATTCACTGCAGTAGCTCTTCCAACACCCACATTGACTTGGCCTGCGGCCAACCTCAGATTCATTTGGTTTATATTGGAGTTGTTGAATATTAGGTGTTGAATGAGAGCCTCTTCAACAGGCATAACCACTAATAAGTGGGTGGCTAACACAGTCATCAGAGAAGCAAAAGGGATATCACTGTGTCCAGGATGGAGATGGAATTATATAATGCAAGATAGATTAAAGAAGGAAGACATACTGAAGTACCAGAGATGATGGAATGAAAAATCCGAACCATGAAAGTAGTGAGTTCGGTTTTTTTACCAGAACGATGATAAACATTCGAAATGAATATCCTGTGAAGGACTCTGTACCTGGGTAACAAATACTTTGAAGCAAGTACATTTCCATTAGTACTCCATTGCGCATTTATCCAGGTATTTTATAGTTTTTGTAAATTCTTTATTTTGGTTTCATTTTCAAATGGAGCTAAATGTTCAACGTGAAAAGGTTGTTCAACTATTACTTTGCACAACCTTATATCCCGCACATAGAAGGGATCATCTTCGGGTGACCGAAGGTAGCGCCTTGTGATAGGTGTCGATCTAGACGATGAAGGATGATGAGAACTTTTCTTTTTCCCTTTACCTTCCATTGACAACTAGGAAATCAAGGAACCAAGTGGTTGTAAAAGAAGTAGAGTGAGTTTTCTCAAGATCAGATTTTGGAGAAGAAAACCCCAAAAATCACAAAGAAACAAGAAATAAATCACTCCAAAGATGAAAAAGAAGTGATATGAACTTGAATCTACAAGGAAAATGGAAATAAAACACTAACCTTGAAGAACAAGGAGATGGGTTCGACCGGTTGACCTATGACCCATTGGAGAAGAAGCCCAAAATGAAGAAAAAGGGATTTTTTTCCCCAAATAAAGGTCAACCCCGCGCTACACGATTGGTTGAGTACCTGCTCTACCGATCATGACACGACTAGTCAAGCATGTACTCGACTAGTCGTGCATAGCCAAAAATGAGCAATTTTCATAAAATTTAAAATTTTAAACATAAAGTAACAAATATATATACATTATGATACAGGAATGCATGAATAATCAATTTAAATTGCACATACCAAGATCAAATTTCAATTTAGAAAACCTGCTTCTGTCAAGCGGTTTTGTGAATATGTCTGCAAGTTGAGTCTCGGTTGGTATGTATTCCAAGGAAATTGTCTTTTTTTCCACTAATTCATGAATCTAGTGATATTTAAAGTCAATGTGCTTGGTTCATGAATGTTGTATTGGATTTTTAGATATATTAATTGCACTGAAATTATCATAATATAAAACCATAGAATCTTATACAATTTTGTAATCGTTTAACATCCTTTTCATCCATACAAGCTGAGTACATGCACTACCTGCCGCAATGTATTCAGCTTCAACAGTTGAGAGCGATACGGAACTTTGTTTCTTACTTTGCCAAGCAACTAAACAGTTCCCAACATAGAAACAATCACCACTGGTTGATTTCCTATCATCAATGTTACCAGCCCAATCAGCATCAGTGTAACCAGCTAATTGAACACTAGTATCATGTGGATACCAAAGACCCAGATTTGCAGAGCTTGCGATATATCTCATAATCCGCTTAACAACAGCTAAGTGTGACTCTTTAGGGTCAGATTGTATCTAGCACAAATTCCTATGCTAAATGCAATATCAGGTCTACTTACAGTTAAATAAAGTAAGCTTGCAATCATACTTCGATATAGTTTAGGATCTACACCCTTACCTGTAGAGTCCTTTAAGAGTTTCAAAGTAGTACTCATAGGAGTATCAAAATTTTTTCCATTCTCAAATCCAAATTTTTTAACTAAGTTTAGAGTATATTTAGTTTGAGAAATAAAGAAACCATCAGGTTGCTGTTTAACTTGCAGCCCTAGGAAATAATTCAATTCCCTAACCATGCTCATTTCGAACTTAGATTTCATGAGATCTGCAAACTCAACAGTCATGTTAGCATAGGTAGATCCATAAATTATATCATCAACATAAATTTGCACTATTAAAATGTGATCATTATATTTCTTAACAAATAAAGTCTTATCAACACTTCCCATTAGAAAATTATGACTTAGCAAAAACTTAGTCAACTTTTCATACCATGCCCTAGGAGCTTGTTTCAAACTGTAGAGAGTCTTTTTTAGGCGATAGACATGATCTGCAATCTTTAGGTCTTCAAAACCCGTTGGTTGTTCAACATACACTTCTTCATGCAAATCACCATTTAAGAAATCACTCTTTACATCCATTTGGTATATTTTGAACTTTCTAAAGTATGCAATGGATATAAATAGTCTGATTGATTCAAGATGAGCTACTGGTGTAAAGGTCTCATCATAATCTATGCCCTCAATTTGAGTGTACCCTTGTACAACCAGCCTAGCCTTGTTTCTAACGATATTACCAAGTTCATCAGACTTATTTTTAAAAATCCATTTAGTTCCGATAATGTGTTTATCTTTAGGTCTTGAAACTAAATACCAAACATCATTTCTAACAAATTGATTAAGCTCTTCTTGTATCACAACTATCCAGTTTTCGTCAGTAAGAGCTTCTTTTACGTTAGCCGGTTCTATCTGAGATGTAAAGCACACGTAATTACACGTATCTTCTAGTTGTCTACGAGTGTGCACACCAGTGAGAGGGTTTCCAAGAATCTGATTAGTTGAATGATCTTTAACATTCCTCAGTTTACAGTTATTTTAACTTAATGAAGTATCTGGTTTATCAATTAGAAGTACTTCATCAATTTCTGAACTTGAAACAGGTGTATTCAAGTGATTGTCAATAACCACATTAATAGACTCTTGAATAACACCGGTCCTCTTATTAAAACCTGATACGCTCGACTATTTAGAGCATACCCTATAAATATTCCTTCATCACTTTTGGTGTCAAACTTACTCAGATTTTCTCGGTCATGTAAAATGTAGTACTTGCTGCTAAAAACTTGAAAGTATTTGATAGTAGGCTTCTTATCAAACCACATTTCATAAGCCGTTTTATAATTTAATTTTCTAGTATAAACACGGTTAATTATATAACACGCAGTATTGACGGCTTTGGCCCAAAGATTTTTAGGGAGCTTCATATTGTTTAACATTACATTTGCCATTTCTTGAAGCACTCTATTTTTTCTTTCTACTATGCCATTTTGTTGTGGTGTTTTGAGTGTAGAGAATTCATGTGATATTACCTGATCACTGCGAAACTTCTCAAATTCTTATCCATGATCGCTATGAATCTTACAGACTTGAGACTCTTTTTCAGTTTGGATATGTCTAAGTACCCTTTTTACTTCATCGAGAGTTTCTAATTTGTCTCTTAGGAAGACTACCCAAGTATATCTGGTAAAGTCATTAACAATTACTAGACTTCTTGCCACCTCGACTCTCCGTTCTAGTAGGTCCAATAAGATCCGTATAGAGGAGTTCGAGTGGTTTAAATGTGGCATTGGAGTCCATCTTTTTGTGAGTACTCCTAGTTTGTTTGCCAATTTGGCATTCGCCACATATTTTATCTATTTTCTGTGTTTTTGGTAAGCCTCTTACTAACTCTCTTTTGCTCAATCTATACAAGTTGCGGTAGTGTACATGTCCGAGGCGTTTACGCCATAACTTGGTCTCATCAGTATGGACCATGTAACACGATAGATTAGATGAGCTAGAATCACTTACTATGTAGTAGTTTTCAGAAGTTCTGCGACCAGTTAATATTACAGAACCATGTTTATTTAAAATTTCGCACCCTAGGTTGGTAAATTTTACGCTATGATTCTTATCGCATATTTGAGAAATGCTTAATAAGTTGTGTTTTAACCCTTCTACATATAAAACATTATCAAATAATGGGAGGTTAAAAAGTTAGACCGTACCTTGGCCAACAATCCTGCAGTTGCTACCATCACCGAATGTGACTGAACTATCAATCATGTCTTTAAGATTGGTAAACAGACCTTTGTCACCTGTCATGTGTCTAGAGCAACCACTGTCTAGGTACCACTTTGAATGACTTGAAACTTTGAAAGTGGTGTGGGCAACCAAGCAGGTAACCTTAGGAGCCCATTTCATTACAGTCTTAAGTTTAGGAGTATAGTTGGTCTTTTTATTTTTATAGTTGATATAAGACCGACCCACTAAGTTAGATTTTAACAGCTCCTTAAGTAAATCAACAATTTTCTCAGCTAAAGGATTACGACTCTGTTTTTTATAGTTGATATGGTTGCTTTTAGGTTTTAAGGATTGAAAAGTTTTATCATTTTTAGGATAATTTTGATTTAGGCTTTTTCCTTTTGAGTTTGATGACTTTCCTTTCACAAACTTAGGATAAGTATTCTTATGTTTGGGAAGAATACTTTTGTTGTAGCCCAATTCAGATCGGTCGCCACATTTTCTGGATCTGGATAATAGTTTTTCTAACTTGGGATCACCTTGGGCATACTTCTATGTGTCTTTTAAACTCAAAAGTGAAGAGATTTCAAGTTTTAGCTTTTCGTTTTCAGATTTTAAGTTTTCAACTTGGGAGTTTTTGAAATCTAAGTCACACTTAGTTTTTTCAAAATAATATGAAATGTGAGATTTTTCTAAAATAAGAGAATCAAAATTTTCTCTAAGTTTTGAAAAATTTTCTTTTTGAAGTTTAAGTTTAATAGCAATTTTACAACTTTCCTTGTAAAGGGCATTGTAAGCATCTTGAAGATCTTCATTTTCATGATCACTATTCAGATTTTCTTCACTAGCTGAATCATCATGATTTGAAAAAGTGAACTTGGCTAGAGTCATAAGGGCTTTGACTTCATTACCCGACTTGGTTTTAGAATCTTCTGATTCAGAAGAGGCTTTAGAGCCAGAAGATTCATCCCAAGTAGCCAATATACCTTTCTTTTTTAGGTTTATCCTTTTTAAGACACTTGTTTACTAATGCCCATATTCATGGCAGTTGTAACTGTAAGTGCTATAGTTTATATCCCTTTCTGTTGTCAAATTCGTGGTGCCAAAAACACTAGTATGTAACTTGCCATGTGAAGCTCCACTCAAGATCAACCTTGATGAACAAGCATTGCTCACAAGTGTAAAGTACAAAGATCCACTCAAGATCAAGATCAACTTTCATGAACAAGCAATGCTCACCAGTGTAAAGAAGAAAGTTCTACTCAAGTTCAACTATGATTGACTAGTATTGCTCTCAAGTCAAGACATTGCAAGATATCAAGAAGCTTGCAAGTTCGATCGTAAAGAACTTAAGATACTTTCAAGGATTAGCTAGAATAAGACTTTAAGGTTTACTACTTTAAAAGGTCACTTGTCCTTAAGTTTTAATGTCCTTACTTCATGATTGAGGTTTGACTGACCTTAGGTTGACCTTTAGAGTAGGCCATTTTGGATACATAAGTCATATGTTTGATTTACGTGAGTTTGGTCAATTCTAAGACTAGTCCTAGACTTTGTTTGACTAGTCCTAACACTGCTTTGACCTGTCTAAGAAATTCCTGGATCAGTCGTAAGTTTGTTACAAAATTTGAATATTTTCTGTTAGGCTTCGACTAGTCCTGGGGTCTATTCGACTAGTCGAAGGAATAGTGTCGACTGCATCTAAGACCAGTCATAAACCTACGACTCAAAGTCGCGCGCTGATCTTCGGATCCTACGACCAGTCGAAGGAAACCTACGACCAGTCGAGGGAGACCTACGACCAGTTGAAGGATACCTTCGACCAGTCGTGAAACGGTCAAATCTTATTGCGCCTGAATTTTCAAATATCTGTTGGTTCTACGACCAGTCGAAGAGCTCCTTAGACCAGTCGAAGACGTGATTTGCTCACCTATAAATAGAGCACGAATCTTAGAAGAAATTAATTAATTCAAGCTAATCTAATTCAGCCTTCTGAGAGATAATTCTGTGCTCCATCAAAGCTAAGTGTGTTTATTTAATATTCACTTCCTTTAGCTTTATTTGATTGATTTTGTTTCTAGCATTCCAATCTTATATGAAAAGAGGAATTGTTGTTTTCCTTCTTTTGGAATCAAAATCAATTAAAGCTAGCCCGTTGTTTTTAATTTAAAATCTATTAGAAATAGAACCATTATAAAGTGAGTATTGGACATTGATCTTGGACATTCAAATCTCTACTCCAATTTAGTTCTTCCGGGTTGCTACAACGAAGGAAATAATCAGGTATTTTACATTTGTTGTAAATTCTGTTTGGTTTTCTTTTGAGATTTGCCAGAAAAATCTCATTGTATTGGTTATCTGAGGAGAGCCAGAAAACTCAGAAGTGGAGTTTTTTTTTAATTGTGTAAGCCCACAGATAAAGACACAATTGTGAAGGTTTTTAGGTAAACCTAGGAAAATCTATTTTTGTTAGTGAATGCTAATATCCCCTGTGTGAGGATATTAGGAGTGGAGTAACTGTGTGGCTGTTGTTGAACAGTTGGTGTACACACAGGCGAACCACTATAATCCCTTGTGTTTTGTGGTTGTTTGATTTTCACTTCATATCTTTAATTATTCAGTGTGGGATGTATATGTGAAAGTGAATGTTGTAATCATTTCATTTCAAGCTCAGTGGTGAATGTTGTAATAGTTAGATTTATATTTCTGCAATTTATTGCTTACTATTACTTTATT
Source organism: Magnolia changhungtana (assembly GCA_030180095.1). NCBI lineage: Eukaryota > Viridiplantae > Streptophyta > Magnoliopsida > Magnoliales > Magnoliaceae > Magnolia > Magnolia changhungtana. Next base: position 115,468 of record JASAUF010000070.1, on the reverse strand, counting down.
GGTTTGAGTTTTTGTTTCTATATTTGTTCTTGAAATAAGGTTGTCCTACCATAAACTTCGGTTTTTGGTGTAAGGTTGTCCTTAGAACAATTTTTAATTGATTTCTATTCCTATACTGCAATTCAAGTTTAGTGATCTAAATTCTTATTCTATATTCCGCTGTATCTTTTATTTAAATTTGGCATAGTCCTATTCACCCCCCCTCTAGGACATATAGCTTGGCCATTTCAAGTGGTATCAGATCCTAATAGCTCATTCTTATTGCTTTATATTTGGATTTATTTCCTGAGCTAACGATCTAAGCTATATTTAAATAATATGTCAAATTTTGATAGCCTATTAGTCACTAGGCCTCCACCTTTGATGGCTCCAATTATGCCTATTGGAAAGCCAGGATGAGGATCTTTCTCAAATCCATGGATGAAAGTGTGTGGCTAGCCATAGTGAATGGTTGGACCCCTCCTACCACTGAAGTAACTGGATTTGATGGTTCGAAAACAACAAAAAATAACGGCTTATTTTTCTTGGACCACACTTCAGAAAAGTGAGAGTAGTGCAAATGCTAAAGCACTAAATGCAATTACATGCACACTATCACCAGATGAATTCAAAAGAATTATATCCTGTGATTCTGCAAAATAAGCTTGGGATATATTGGAAATGACATACAAGGGTACATCAATTGTAAAAAAAAATCTAAGATACAAATCCTCACAACTAAATTTGAGGAAATATGTATGGAAGAAAATGAAATATTCATGGACTTCTATACCAGATTGAATGATATTGTGAACTCTATGTGGGGTCTAGGAGATAAAATCTCGAAAAGCAAGATATGTGTTAAAATACTATGCTCACTTCCTGAACAATTCAATTCTAAAATAACTGCAATCCAGGAACTTCATGATACGGATAATATGAAGGTTGTGGAATTAGTTGGATCTTTACAGACCTATGAGTTAAACTTTAAAGCTCCTAAAAGTAAATACATTGCACTCAAATCTACTAAAGGTATTTCTCAAGAAAACTCGGATTCAGAAAATTCTGAAGACGATATGGCTCTTTTAGCAAAGAAATTTATAAGATTTTCAAAAGCAAGATAATGGTAGATCTTCAAAAATCAAACGATAAGAAAAGATCTAAACCTAGATCCAAAAATTGGAAGTCTTTGAAAGATAGTCAATGTTATAACTGCCAAGAGTATGGACACTTAGCAAACAAATGTCCTAAAAAGGACAAACCAAAAAGAAAGGGTATGTTGGCTACATGGGATGAATCATCTGATTCAGAAGCTTCTTCTAAATCAGAAGATTCTGAAACTGAGTAGGGCAATGAAGTTAAAACCCTTATGACTCTAGCCAAATTCACATTCTCAGATAATGATTCAACAAGTGAAGAAAATTTGAACAATGAATATGAAAATGAAGAAGATCTTCAAGATGCTTATAACGCCCTATACAAGGAAAGTTGTAAAATTGCTGTCAAACTTAAACTTCAAAAGAAAAAATTTTTTAAACTCAAAGAATATTTTGAATCACTTGTTTTAGAAAAATCCCAAATTTCAGATTGTTTTGAAAAATCAAAATGCTATTTAGAATTCAAAACCTCCCTGATTAAAAATCTGAAATCTGAAAATGAGAAACTTAAAAATGAAGTATCTTCTCTTCTGAGTTTAAAGGACACATGGAGATATGCCTAAGGTGATCTAAAGTTAGAAAAATTATTATCTGGATCAACAAAATGTGGCGATCGATCCGGGTTGGGCTATGATAAGAATATATCTTCTAAACAAAAGTATACTTCTCCCAAGTTTTTGAAAGGAGAGTCCTCAAACTCAAAAGGGAAAAGTACTTACCAAGGTTTTTCAAAAACTTTTCAAAAACCTAAAAGCAGCCATGTTAATTTTAAAAATCAGAACCAAAACCCTCTTGCTGAAATGATAGTTGATTTACTCAAGGAGCTCTTAAAATCTAACTCAGTAGGTCATTCTCACAACAACAGACAGAAGAAGACCAACTATACTCCTAAACCCAAAACAGTTCTGAAATGGGTTCATAAAGTTGCCTGCTTGGTTGCTCACACCGCTTTCAAAGCAACAAGCCATTCAAAGTGGTGTCTAGATAGTGGATGCTCCAGGCATATGACTGGTGATAAAGGTTTGTTCACCGATCTCAAAGACATGACTGATGGTTCAGTCACATTTGGTGATGGAAGTAATTGCAAGATTATGGGCTAAGGTACGGTTCATCTCTATAACCTGCCTTTGTTCAAAAATGTTTTATATGTAGAAGGTTTGAAACATAATTTGCTTAGTATATCTCAAATATGCGATAATAACTATAGTGTACGATTTACTAATCAGAGTCGTGAGATTCTAAACAACAAGGGTTCAGTAATACTAACTGGACGTAGAACCTTTGAAAACTGCTATATTGTTAGCGAATCCAGCTCATCTAATTAATCATGTTACATGGTCCATATAGACGAGACTAATTTATGGCACAAACGTCTAGGACATGTACACTACCGAAATCTATATAGATTGAGCAAACGGGAACTTATAAGAGGTTTACCCAAATTACAAAAATTAGATAAAATATATGGTGAATGCCAGATTGGCAAACAAACAAGGAACTCACACAAAAAGGTGAATTTCAATACCACATCAAGACCACTCGAGCTTCTCCATATGGATTTAGTAGGACCTACCAGAACGGAAAGTCGAGGTGGCAAAAAATATATCTTGGTAATTGTAGATGACTTTACCAGATATACTTGGGTAATCTTCTTAAGGGACAAATCTGAAACCCTTGAAGAAGTAAGAAAAGTTTTCAAAAGGATTCAAATTGAAAAAGGTTCTCAAATCAGTAAGATTCGTAGTGATCATGGATCTGAATTTGAGAATAGTCAAGTTTGAGAAGTTCATAGAATCGACTGTGGAATATTACATGAATTCTCAGCACCCAAAACTCCACAACAAAATGGTATAGTGGAAAGGAAAAATAGAGTACTTCAAGAAATGACTAATGTCATGCTGAATAACATGAAGCTCTATAGGAATCCTTGGGCTGAAGCTGTCAATACAGCTTGCTATATTATTAATCAGGTTTATACTAGTAAAAGTAATAATAAAACGGCTTATGAAATGTGGTTCGATAGAAAGTCTACTGTCAAATACTTTCAAATTTTTGGCAGCAAGTGCTATATTTTACGAGATCGTGAAAATCTGGGAAAGTTTGATACAAAGAGTGATGAGTGATGAAGGGATATTTCTAGGATATTCTTTAAACAGTCGTGCTTATAGAGTACTGAATAAAAGGACCGGTGTGATTCAAGAGTCCATCAATGTGGTCATTGATGATCACTTAAACATACCAGTCTCAAGTTCAAATAATGATGAAATTCTTGTAATTGATAAACCTGATACTTCATTTGATCAGACTGATTCTGAAATAAGGATTGTTAAAAATCATCCAACTACACAAATTCTTGGAAACCCTCTCACTGGTGTTCGTACTCATAGACAACTTGAGGATATATGTAATTACGCATGTTTTACATCCCAGATAGAACCATCTAACGTAAAAGAAGCTCTTGCTGATGAAAACTGGATTGTTGTAATGCAAGAAGAGCTTAACCAATTTGTGAGAAATGATGTTTGGTATCTCGTACCTAGACCTAAAGATAAACACATTAATGAAACCAAATGGATTTTCAAAAATAAGTCTGATGAGCTTGGTTATATAATTAGAAATAAGGCTAGGTTAGTGGTACAAGGTTACACTCAAATTGAAGGTATTGACTATGATGAAACCATTGCACCAGTAGCCTGTCTTGAATCAATTAGACTCTTTATATCCATTGCATGTTTTAGAAAGTTCAAGATTTACCAAATGGATGTAAAAAGTGCATTTTTAAATGACGATTTGCATGAGGAAGTCTATGTTGAACAACCAATGGGTTTTGAAGACCCAAGAATGTCGATCATGTTTATCGACTTAAAAAGGCACTTTACGATTTAAAACAAGCTCCTAGGGCATGGTACAAGAAACTAACAAAGTTTCTATTAAGCCATAATTTTCAAATGGGTTGTGTTGATAAAACTCTGTTTATTAGAAAATATAATGAGCACATCTTATTAGTACAAATCTATGTTGATGATATCATTTATGGATCTACCTGTACTGATATAACTATTGAGTTTGCAGATTTGATGAAATCTTGGTTTGAAATGAGCATGGTTGGGGAATTGAATTATTTTCTTGGGTTGCAAGTAAAGCAACAACCTGATGGAATGTTCATATCTCAATCTAAGTATGCTATGAATCTAATTAAGAGATTTGGATTTGAGAATGGTAACAATTTTGATACTCCTATGAGTACAACTTTGAAACTCTCAAAAGATTCTGCAGGTAAAAATGTAGATCCGAAATTATATCAAAGTATGATTGGTAGTTTACTATATTTAATTGCTAGCAGACCTGATATTTCTCTAAGTGTTAGTATTTGCGCTAGATATCAATCTGATTTAAAAGAATCACACCTGACTGCTGTCAAGTGGATTATTAGATATGTCGCAAGTACTGTTAATCTCAGTCTCTGGTATCCTCATGAGACTAATGTTCAATTAGCTGGATACTCGGATGCTGACTGGTTTGGTAATCTAGATGATAGAAAATCAACAAGTGGTGGTTGCTTTTATATCGGAAAGTGTTTAGTTTCCTAGTTTAGTAAGAAACAAAATTCTATATCACTTTCAACAGCCGAAGCTGAGTATATCGCAGCTGGTAATGCATGTATGCAGCTTGTTTGGATGCAACGAATGCTAAGTGATTATGAAATTAAACAGGATTATATGTTATTACATTGTAATAATTCCAGTGCCATAAATAATTCAAAAAATCTTATTCAGCATTCTCGTACTAAGCATATTGACATTAGATTTCATTATATCAGGGAATTAGTAGAAGAAAAAGTTATATCTCTAGAATATATCCCTACCAAGAATCAACGAGCTGACATTTTCACTAAACCGCTCGACAAAAGCAGGTTTAGCAAGATGAAATTTGATCTTGGCATGTGCATTTTAAAATGATTATTTATGCCTACTTGTATTATAGTGTAAATATTTGCTAGTTTGAATTTCAATTTTTTTAGTCATTATGCAAGAAATCTGATTTTTTGGCCGGTACTCGATTAGTCGTAAATATCCACGACTAGTCGTAGTTCGACTGGTTGTGCATATCCACGACCAGTCGTAGATCGCGGTAAATCACTTAAAAATTGGAGAATTCACTTTCTTCCTCATTCCGTTTTCACTCTTTAAGGAGCTGAGCCTCAACTAGTCGAACCCATTGTTACATTTCTTTAAGGTTAGTGCTTCATTTACGTTTTTCTTACCGATCTGTGTCTAGATTGCTTCCTTTTCTCTCTTGGAGCTTTCTATTTTGGATTTCATTGTGATTTGATGTTTTTCTTTTACAAAATCTGATTTGAGCAAACCCTCTTCTCAAACCTTTGTAACTTTTTCTTTTCTTGAAATCTTTGTAGCAAATGGCTTCTAGAGCAAAGAAAACAACAACCTGTGGTCCATCTTCTTCTTCCAAATCATCCCCAATTACTAAACGTCATCTTCGGCCTCCCGATGATGATCCATCTTATGTTCGGGACATCAGATTACGCAATGTTATTATTGAACTCCCTGTTTTCATTGATCATGTTGCACCTTTTGACATCCTTCCTATGCTTCAATCTGTAGGTTGGGATAACTTATTACATTGGGGTGGGCCAGCATACTGGTCCATTGCCCAATCCATGTTTGCATGTATTAGTGCTTTTTCATTGGATGAGTTAACGTTTAAAATATTTACTAGAGAAGGGCCTTTTGACGTTGATTGTCATTTGATTTCTGCTCTTATGGACATTTCAGTAAATGATGAGGGTATTCCTATCCATAATTTGACTGATAAACCCTCAGTTTCTGAAAAACGTATGCTCACTAGAGACTTGTGCAACATGGATGTTCAATGGGCACATAAAGGGAATGCGCTTCCCGCAAGGTATTTGTTACCTAAATACAGAGTTCTCCACAAAATCTTCGTGTCTAATCTGTATCCTCGTTCGGGTAATAAAACCGATTTGACATCATATATGGTTCTTGTTATTCATGCTGTTGTCAGTGGTACTCAGATTTGTTTACCATCCTTAATCTGTTATTTCATTCTTTAGTTTAGACTCCATCCGGGTCACAGTGACATTCCTTTTGCCTATTTGATGACTGTGTTGGCTAAACATATATCAGTCGATATGCCGGTTGGAGAGGCACCTATCCATCATCTGATTTTCAACAATTCTAATATCAATAAGATGAAGCTGGATTTTCATCCTGACCAAGGTGGTGGTGGTGGTCATGCTGAACATGAGGGAGAAGCTGGTGATCTTCCTCCTGATGACATAAATATGGATGACATCTTTGAAGAACTTGAATCTGATTCTACGAATGATTCAGATTTTGTACCATCTGATGTTGATGCCCGTCTGAGTGCATTGGAGGATAAAGTTGATAATATAAATGTTAAGATGGAAAATAAGTCTTTGCTCATGATTTACAATTCAAGTACATGCGCAAATATCTTAGACGCTTGAACAAGGGGATGCATAAACTTGATCCATCTATCCCTGCTCCTTCTGGTTCAGATTAGTGTTTAAGTTGTTCAAGTTGTAATAACTTTACTACTATGGTGTTAGCTTTTTTTATACTCAGTATTTACTTTCTGTGAGTTAATTATGCTTTTATCTCATATCTTATCTATCTGTTCCTTATTTTCTTTTGTCCTCTTATGACAAAAAGGGGGAGAATGGATATGTTTCACTCGTTTGGTCGTTTGGATATGTTTTATTCAGGGGGAGTTTTGTATGTCTTATAAAGACATGAATGGAGAATGGATATGTTGAATATTTGCATAATGGAGAATAGTGTTGAATATTTGCATATTTGCAGGTAAATATTAACTGTGCCAGTTGATGACATATTTGTAGGTTCATATTAACTGTGCCAGTTGATGACATATTTGTAGGTTCATATTAACTGTGCCATTTAATGACAACTGGTGCATGATTCGTTACTCAGATATTCTGCATTCTATGCTTGATTTGTTACTTAGATATTCTGTATTCTGTAAACATATCTTGGTAGTGTGTTTTGTCACTAATTTGACAAAGGGGGAGATTGTAAGTGCTATAGTTTATATCCCTTTCTGTTGTCAAATTTGGGGTGCCAAAGACACTGGTATGTAACTTGTTATGTGAAGCTCCACTCAAGATCAACCTTGATGAACAAACAATGCTCACAAGTGTAAAGTACAAAGATCCACTCAAGATCAACTTTAATGAACAAGCAATGCTCACAAGTGTAAAGAAGAAAGTTCTACTCAAATTCAACTATGATTGACAAGTATTGCTTTCAAGTCAAGACATTGCAAGATATCAAGAAGCTTACAAGTTCGATCGTAAAGAACTCAAGATACTTTCAAGGATTAGCTACAATATGACTTCAAAGTTTACTACTTTCAAAGGTCACTTTTCCTTAAGTTTCAATGTCCTTACTTCACGATTGAGGTTTGACTGACCTTAGGTTGACCTTTAGAGTAGACCATTTTGGATACATAAGTTATATGTTTGATTTACGTGAGTTTGGTAAGTTCTAAGACTAGTCCTAGACTTTGTTCGACTAGTCCTAGCACTGCTTCGACCTGTCTAAGAAATTTCTGGATCAGTCATAAGTTTATTACAAAATTTGGATATTTTCTGTTAGGCTTCGACTAGTCCTGGGGTCTGTTCGACTAGTCGAAGGAACAGTGTCAACTGCATCTAAGACCAGTTTTTTTTTTTTAATTGTGTAAGCCCATAGATAAAGACACAATTGTGAAGGTTTTTAGGTAAACCTGGGAAAACCTATTTTTGTTAGTGAACGCTAATATCCCTGTGTGAGGATATTAGGAGTGGAGTAGCTGTGTGGCTGTTATTGAACAGTGTAACGCCCTGAAAATTGGGGGTCGAGCAAAGCTCAGCTCCCGAGTTCTAACGCATCACTTATACAATACAGATAATGATGATTATGATGAGAGCATTGAAACATGAATGAGATTATACCAAAACAACATATCATACTCCAGAGACAGTTAAATTTGCAAGTGGAAGACTGTGATAGATATATAAAATATATAAACTGTGGTGAGTCTCAAGAGTGTGATAATGTTACCAGGTTAATTCATTACAAGTACAATTCTAAAATATACCAAATGTGTAAGGTCCTCTAGTCAATATCCCTATAACCCCGTCGATCAAGACACAGCTCACATGAAGCCTCCAAAATATAGCACATACAAGAAGGCATCCTTATCGTCGCAAAAGTCCGACTCCGCCTCATAAGCATCTTCATCACCTGTGGCTACAACAGGATCTAGTTAGTGTGTACAACACCGTCCCGTAACGTGGGAGTAAGTGATCAACTCAGTGGAACAATAAAACATAGGTTAACATGTTATCAATACAGTCAAACAATAATGATAAAGCAGTATAATCAACATTCATAAGTACTGTAATTAATGCAAGGATGAGATGCGATTATGATGCATGCCCTCGCCAACATACTCCCTCATGCGGTACCATCTTACGTCCGCAGCATGCTGTCACCCTCAGTGCTCCACATCTTCTAGGCACATGCAATGCGATGATGAGCATGATTACTGAGTTGTTATTAGTCCATTTCAAACAACAATATTGGAAAACTAAGGTACCTTCCTTATATCATTCCCAAACAATGATCCATTCTAGGGTCGTCAATCCTAGATAATCTCATACGATAGTGTGGTTCTAGGTCGCTGCAAGGGCTGCTAGGGCTGTTACACGGAATCGTTGCACCACTCCCTCATCACCTTCTCAATACAGGCCTAGTTTATACTCTTTTACTACGGGAAGGCTCATCGACTTATCGCAGATTTAGAGTATGCTCGAGGTCACTACACCGGGTACGGTCAGGGCTGTCAGGGATGTTACACGGAATTGTTGCACCACTACCCCATCACCCATCAAAGCAGTGTAGGTCGACAGCTCGAATATAGTGTCCCATACCACCATAATTGGCTTACGAGTCTGATTGTTCAATGGTTACTACGGGGAGGCTCGTGGACCCAGCGTAGGCCGATAGCTCAACTATGATGTCCCATACCACCATGCCCGGCTCATGAGTCTTAGCAGATCGAGGTGCCACGGTTAACGGGATTCCACTGGTAAGGTTAGTACCTTAGGTTCAAACAGAGGCGTCCAAACATGGTGAACATACATAAGACAGATCAGGTTACTTGACGAGCTCGGCTAGCTCGAGCGCATGACAAGTTGAACGACATGAAGTGTATAAGTACTTCGCATGGCCAACCACTATCGTCAACCGAAGTACGACTCGGGTTCATCGAACACATCTCACGTGATGAATGAATCTCAGCCACGAATTCAATCCCGTTACCAATTTCCTGGACTATACAATAGCCCCAAACACAATCAATCCTTAACCAGAAGCATATAGAGTAAAGCAGAGTAAACAAAGTAATTCAAGCATGTCAACAAGCATGTCATAAAACAAGTTATAAAGCACGTTATAAAGCACAATATAAACAGGAAATACAAACACATATATTTCATAATAAGCGGTTAAATTAAACAAACAACATGGAGGGAATCATATACATCTCTAAGGTAGTTGAGAATCCTATCTCAACACCCTTATACATTACAATTTACTAACTACTACTCATTCAGACATTTCAACAAACACTTTAGACTACATACATCAACATACATGACGTATGTTGATCACATAGGTATTAGGCTAAATCCTTTCACTAGGGAGCTGCCCCATTTATAACACGTGTGCACCCACGACGGATAGTCATGGTAAGCAGGAATCCAAGTTTCATATTCATTCAGTCATTTCCACAAACACTTGGGCCACACATTTTAACATATATAGTGTATATTGGCCGTGGCATGATTTAGGACAAATCCTTCGTCAAAGGGATATTGCCAATACAACAATCATATATCCATGACAATTAGTCATGGCGAGCACGAATGCGAATTCTATACTCATTCAGTCATTTTCATAAACACTTAGAATACACTCTTTTAACATACATGGTGTATACTAGCAAAAATATGTATTAGGGCGAATCGTTTCGCCGAGTGAGTATTATACATATATATAGCATGCTCATACAGTAATTAATCATGGCTAATATACTTTCAAAATTTGTACGTATACGGTATTTTCTACAAATACGAGGAATACAGTATATTCAACATAGTTAACGTATAACCGAAAAAATGAAACGGACAACACTTTGTACATGTGCAATTGTATACAGATCATGAATCTATCATTATCTGACATTGAAAGCGTTGAAAACCATAATTTATACATCTAAAGTCCGCACCTTTTGCCGTAGAAGCATAACGGAGTCGATAGAATCTCTACGCCTTCCTCTACGGTGATTAGGCAACCTGAATCATGAAACAGGTCAGCTATTACATCACCAACACTCTTGAAAACCCTAAAACAGCTTAGGGTTAGGTTTTCTTACCTAGAAATGAAGTCGGAATCGCTGAAAAAGTGATTAGTTTGGGATGGTTAAGCTTGGATAGCGGCAGGATAGAGTATCAGGGAGATCCTCCCACATCTCCCACACTTTCTCTCTCTTTTCTCTCTTCTCTCTCCTAGGTTTTTCTTAAATTCGTATGGGATGAGAGAGTGAGGGTTTAAGGTCCTTATATAGGCCCAAAAACCTCCAAAATAGACTCCAGGTCAAGGTATACTTAGGTCATAACCAAAGTGAGGTTGTTCCGTCTCAACGGAGCACTTTCGGAAGCCCCCCTTGAGCCAAAGGTCGGACTTAAGCTCACAGACATTGGACCCAGGTCGAGTTACGTTTTCGGTCCGATCGGATTTACAGATCGCCCGTGGCGGACCAGTTTCAGTTCAACGGTCACCGGAACTCGATCAGGATAACAAGTACACTGCCATGTGTATGAAATTTTTCCTGATCCGAGGGTGTATTTGGGTTAAATTCTAAAGGTCTGATTGCTTATATCAGGCCTGCAAGTGACAAGTCTCAGATTACTTAAATGAGACTTGATTTCTTAAGAAATTAACATTTTTCTCACACTCTCCACTCCGGGCTCAAGCGAATAGCCGTGGGACACTATTTGGTTTTACTTTCCGAGATGGTTGTCAAGCCGAGTAAGGCGGTCCTAACCGTTTAACTTCGCATTAATCAAACTTTCGATGTGCGGTCCAGATCTGATACGGAGTTTCGTGATGCTCCCGAGAGCAGCGGGGTAATGAGATTGATCTTAGATTTCAGGGTAACTCAACGTCACTGATTCTACAAGTTTTGGGTCTTGCAGATCGGATTTAAAGTGATTAGTATGGATTTCGTATTTGATCTAGTGTAGCACTTAGTTAACTTTGTCTAGTTTCTAAAGGATTTAGTCCTGTAAGATTTTTGTCTGAGGTGGTACTTGGACCTTTGTAGTTTGTATATAAAGTGATCCAAGTAATTAATACTTAACTAATTCATGCCCTAATTACGACAGAGGAAGGTCCTAGGGCAGGAGAGGCTGATGTTTCTAAAGAACCTATTCGTTGATAATTCCATAAGGTCAATGGTCAAAAGCCCATTTTATTTATGTTTACAGTAATTTCAAGTTTGAGTATTATTCTTATCACCTAAACTTTAAGATCTGTGTCTAATGTGAAAGTACTTAGAAAGATTTAAAGAACGAGGTGAGATTTGTGAAGGAAATGGGTTCAAAAGCGATTTTAGACTTTGGGATTGAGTTCTGACAAGTTAATAAGGTATTCGGATCGACCCATTACCTAAGGACGTCTAATTCCAGGTTGGCAAAAATCCGGGATGTTACAATCTACCCCCCTTAAAAATAATTTCGTCCCCGAAATTAGCGAAAGGTAATAAGTAAGAATTCTATTATTTCATTTGCCTAAAACTTATTGATTTCAAGTTTATATACGCGGTAGGGTGTATATTGTGCATGCTAGTCTCGTACATTTTAGGCACTACCCCCCTTAAAAATTTATTTCTTTTATCCATTGCTTATCCCCTAATGGTTGATACAATTTATTCCGTTATCTATTTGACATCTTGACGACAATTCCCACCTATTTAGAGTAAGATAGCTATTTTCAATATTTGACCAACACGGAGAGACGGTTGTAGTGGGCTTGATCCCGATACATCGATCATCTACCTAGTCAGGGTAGAAAACTCATCGTATCTCTTCCTAGTCCTGGTAGATCCTGGTCTTCTGCTCAGCCAAGCAGTGAGTCCATTAGTAGTCGCCCAGGCTTGAGAATTGGCTCAAGCCGCGAATGCTTCGCAGTTGTATATTTCAGTAACTCCGTAGTCCGATCACTCTAAAACCGTAGGGAACGTCCATCATTGAAAGGCTCAAATGTCTTATTTCTCGGGTTGCCCTTTAGGTCTTGGTCTAAGAGAGTCCTCGATATTATCTATGTCCAAGGAAATGGTGAGTCAAGTTTCACTAGATCATCCTAAAACGGTTTCTCATAGTATAACTTGCTAGGGCTTCTATTATGTTCGTATTCAATGAGCATAGTTGTAGAAGCGTTGACCTTGGCTATTGTAACTCAGTTCGCACCCGGCCGATTCTGTACTATGAAGTTGTTTAATACTTGAACCCTAATCGATTTCCTTCCATGACTTCATTATTGGCATTCTAAGGAAGATTTAGATCCTATTTAATGACCTACCTTTACGTACAGTCTGGATCAATTCCCTTCGATCTTAGGCCAGTAGGGCAAGGGTCCACCACGTTTCTGCTTCGCCACCCAGATCAAAGAGGTGATTAGGTGACTTAACTAGATTGGGCTCATAATGTTCCACCTCCCTTAAAAATTATTTCTACCTCCAGGGTTTAAGATCTGTCCTGTTCCGTATGTTGGAACAAGGTGTAATGTAGGACCTATCCTTGACATGAAATGGGAAACAATCCCTCAATACAATGGTCTTCCTTCCATCGATGATGTGTACTATGACATTGGTACCTATGGTCATAGAAAGGAGCTAAAGATGATGGGTATCGTGGTTGATTTCAGGGACAGGTGTGAGTCTGTAACAAGATGCCTAATTCTACCAGAGGAGGACTTTTATCATGGTCTAGCTTAACAGGCAGGCTATCTTTCTAAGTTCATAGGCACAATATGGGTGCCAAAATGGTCCGCGGTTCGAAACCTAATTTCCTAACTGTTTGTGGCCCAAAGACAAAGTCTCTATCGGCTATATACTCTTAACACTTCTCAAAGACTAAGTTTTAAACGTTTGGTTGCAAGTGGTCGGGCCAACACGGAAGGAAAGTTGTGTAGTGGGTCTGAGTCGGTTAAGCCGAATAACTAAGTCTATTATTCAATTGGCTTAGCATAATCAATTAGTCCTTTACCTTCCTTAGTCTATCCAGTAGCCTAGTCACAATGTATGAGTAGCGGTAATCCGTTAGTTGTAATCCAAAGTCTATGCTTATACAATAGATGATTTCATATCATTCTAATACAGGAAGATGTTTTATTGCTTAGGGTCAAAAGTTATCTGATTGAAATTGAGTTGCCCGAACTTGAATCTACTACACTCGAGCATTACACACATGCTCGTACTATCTAAGGAGGTCATAGGGTTCGCGTTATTAGTTTATGGGATTTCCTATATTGTCAAATTTTTTTAAATCTAAAAGTACCAACTTTGAGTCCAAAACTCTAAGGGCCTATTTGGGTTCAATGGGTTGTGTTGCTAATCCCGCCTCGGGATTAGAAGTGGTATGGTTGGTAGGAGGGTGGGTGGGATTAAAATTAATTTTATAGGCTTTGAAAAATGAGCCTTGTGCGGGAAAGTGTGAGATAGGATTTTCAAACCCCATGATGATGAATTTCTAAGTGTAATTTGAAAGAAAAACCTGGGATTTACTTTTAATTGCATACATTCCAAACATGGTGTTGAAAACCATGGGATACACCCAATCTAGAGACTATATCATACACATACATTTATTACAATTCCATCCACCTAATCTCACTTAATGTAGTTGGCCGAATGACCCTAAACTTCCTCAAACATCTAAAACATTCTACCAACTACTACACCCATCAACATGAAAACATAAACATCCAAAGGCGATAACCAAGGTAAACTATAAGACAGTATGGATGACTAGGCATCCGAGGCTGGCGATGGAAGAGGGGCACCCTTTCTATATCCCATGAGAGGGAGGAAGGTGAAAATTGAAAATACGACCGTAATAAGCTCGAATAGAGCCATGGAAAGGCAAAGATAAAGGGGAATAGGGGCTGGAGTTTTTGGTTCTCCACGGATTTGAGTCCCAACAGGGATTGTAAAGGCCCAAATGACAGGGTTTGAAGAAGGAAAGTGAAGAAATGGGAGGGGTTGAGAGTTTACATGATTTTGAGCTTCAAATGAGGGGGTATAGGAGCTCAAATGAGAGAAAATGGAAAGGGTAGAGGGTAGGTGTTGTTGTGAACGATGGAGGGGTGTAGGTTTTAACAGAAAACAGTAGAATGGGTGATTGGAAGGGAGGTTTGAGAGAGAAAACCAGATTTTTGAGGGAAAGGGAGAGCTTGGAGGGTCACTTTGTGAAGGAGGTGTGTCATAGGGGAAGTTTTAATCGACGGTCCATGCATCAGGGGGGTCCCACAACCCCCAAACACGTTCGGCCCAACCAGCCTGCCCGGCCAGGCCTGAAATCCAGCGAGGCCTCGCCGACCGAACGAGGGCCTCACCACTCTCTGGACAAGTGGGCGAGGGCTCGCCACATGGGCGAGCTCCTCGTGCCCCCTAGGCCCCAAAAACATAGGGTCCCACCCTGGGTGCCCTTGGACAAGCGTGGGTACGCCCACGACCCCGTTTCGCTCCATTTCGGGTAGTTTCGGGTAATTTTTGATACATACTAGCTTTTGTTGATTTTTAATGGCTGGGATGGGATGAGTTGTGATTTAGACCCATCACTAGATGGCCAAAGAGTGTTTTAACGTCGACCCATGCGATCAGGGTTGAGTACAGGCTCGTTTACAGCTATCGTTTTCGATGAACTTCACCGTTGGATGAAACTGGGATGCCTAAAACTGTTTCTACATTGTTCTCACACCCTCCTAAGTTGAAATACGTCAGCGTACGTCGTGAGACCATAACTCAAGTCTGGTTTAATCCAAATCATGCTCTGATACCAACTTGTAACGCCCTGAAAATTGGGGGTCGAGCAAAGCTCAGCTCCCGAGTTCCAACGCATCACTTATACAACACAGATAATGATGATTATGATGAGAGAATTGAAACATGAATGAGATTATACCAAAACAGCATATTATACTCCATAGATAGTTAAATTTGCTAGCGGAAGACTGTGATAGATATATAAAATATATAAACTGTAGTGAGTCTTCAGAGTGTGATAATGTTACTAGGTTAATTCATTACAAGTACAATTCTAAAATATACCAAATGCGTAAGGTCCTCTAGTCAACATCCCTGTAACCCCGTCGATCAAGACACGGCTCGCATGAAGCCTCCAGAATACAGCACATACAAGAAGGCATCCTTGTCGTCGTAAAAGTTCGGCTCCGCCTCATAAGCATCGCCATCACCTGCGGCTACAACAAGGTCTGGTTGGTGTGTACAATACCGTCCTATAATGTGGGAGTGAGTGATCAACTCAATGGAACAATAAAGCATAGGTTAACATGTTATCAATTCAGTCAAGTAGTAATGATAAAGCAGTACAATCAACATTCCTAAGTACTGTAATTAATGCAAAGATGAGATGTGATTATAATGCATGCCCTCGCCAACATACTCCCTCGTGCGGCACCATCTTACGTCCGTGGCATGCTGTCATCCTCAGTGCTCCACATCTTTCAGGCACATACAATGCGATGATGAGCATTACTGAGTTGTTATTAGTCCATTTTAAACAGCAGTATTGGGAAATTAAGGTACCTTCCTTATATCATTCCTAAACAATGATCCATTCTAGGGTCGTCAATCCTAGATAATCTCATACGATAGTGTCGTTCTAGGTCACTGCAAGGGCTGTCAGGGCTGTTACATGGAATCGTTGCACCACTCCCCCATCTCCTTATCAATACAGGCCTAGTTTATACTCTGTTACTACAGGAAGGCTCGTCGCCTCACCGTAGATTTAGAGTATGCTCGAGGTCACTCCACTGGGTACGGTCAGGGCCGTCAGGGCTGTTACACGGAATCGTTGCACCACTCCCCCATCACCCATCAAAGCAGTGTAGGCCGACAGCTCGAATATAGTGTCTCATACCACCATAATCGGTTCACGAGTCTGATTGCTCAATGGTTACTACGGGGAGGCTCGTGGCCCCAGCGTAGGTCAACAGCTCGACCACGGTGTCCCATACCACTTTGCCCAACTCATGAGTCTTAGCGGATCGAGGTACCATGGTTAACAGGATTCCACTGGTAAGGTTAGTACCTCAGGTTCAAACAGAGGCGTCCAAACATGGTGAACATACATAAGACAGATTGGGTTACTTGACGAGCTCGGCTAGCTCGAGCGTACGACAAGTTGAACGACATGAAGTGCATAAGTACTTCGCATAGCCAACCACTATCGTCAACCGAAGTATAACTCGGGTTCATCGAACACATCTCACGTGACGAATGAATCTCAGCCACGAATTCAATCCCATTACCGATTGCCTGGACTATACAATAGCCTCAAACACAATCAATCCTTGACCAGAAGCATGTAGAGTAAAGCAGAGTAAACAAAGTAATTCAAGCATGTCAACAAGCATGTCATAAAACAAGTTATAAAGCACGTTATAAAGCACAATATAAACAGGAAATACAAACACATATATTTCATAAGTAAGCGGTTAAATTAAACAAACAACATGGAGGGAATCATATACATCTCTAAAGTAGTTGAGAATCCTATCTCAACACACTTATACATTACAATTTACTAACTACTACTCATTCAGACATTTCAACAAACACTTTAGACTACATACATCAACATACATGATGTATGTTGATCACATAGGTATTAGGCCAAATCCTTTCACTAGGGAGCTGCCCCATTTATAACACGCGTGCACCCACGACGGATAGTCATGGCAAGTAGGAATCTAAGTTCCATATTCATTCAGCCTTTTCCATAAACACTTGGGCCACACATTTTAACATATATAGTGTATATTGGTCGTGGCGTGATTTAGGACAAATCCTTTCGTCAAAGGGATATTGCCAATACAACAATCATATATCCATGACAATTAGCCATGGCGAGCACGAATGCGAATTCTATACTCATTCAGTCATTTTCATAAACACTTAAGAATACACTCTTTTAACATACATGGCGTATACTAGCAAAAACATGTATTAGGGCGAATCCTTTCGCTGAGTGAGTATTATACATATATATAGCATGCTCATATAGTAATTAATCATGGCTAATATACTTTCAAAATTTGTACGTAAACGGTATTCTCTACAAATACAAGGAATACAGTATATTCAACATAGTTAACGTATAACCGAAAAAATGAAACGGACAGCACTTTGTACATGTGCAATTGCATACAGATCATGAATCTATCATTATCTGACATTGAAAGCGTTGAAAACCATAACCTATACATCTAAAGTCCGCACCTTTTGCCGTAGAAGCGTAACGGAGTCGATAGAATCTCTACGCCTTCATCTACGTTGATTAGGCAACTTGAATCATGAAACAGGTCAGCTATTACATCACCAACACTCTTGAAAACCCTAAAACAGTTTAGGGTTAGGTTTTCTTACCTACAAATGAAGTCGAAATCGCCGGGAAAGCGATTAGATCGGGATGGTTAAGCTTGGATAGCGGCAGGGTAGAGTATCAGGGAGATCCTCCGACATCTCCCACACTTTCTCTCTCTTTTCTCTCTTCTCTCTCCTAAGTTTTTCTCAAATTCATATGGGATGAGAGAGTGAGGGTTTAAGGTCCTTATATAGGCCCAAAACACTCTAAAATAGACTCCAGGTCAAGGTATACTTAGGTCAAAACCAAAGTGAGGCTGTTCCGTCTCAACGAAGCACTTCTGGAAGCCCCCCTTGAGCCAAAGGTCAGACTTAAGCTCACAGACATTGGACCCAGGTCGAGTTACGTTTTCGATCCGATCGGATTTACAGATCGCCCGTGGCGGATCAGTTTCAGTTCAACGATCACCGGAACTCGATCAGGGTTACAAGTACACTGACATGTGTATAAAATTTCTCCTGATCCGAGGGTGTATTTGGGTCAAATTCCCACGGTCTGATTGCTTATATCAGGCCCACAAGTGACAAGTCTCAGATTACTTAAATGAGACTTGATTTCTTAAGAAATCAACATTTTTCTCACACTCTCCACTCCGGGCTCAAGCGAATAGCCGTGGGATACTATCTGGTTTTGATTTCCGAGATGGTTGTCAAGCCCAGCAAGGCGGTCCTAACCGTTTAACTTCGCGTTAATCGAACTTTCGATGTGCAGTCCAGATCTGATACGGAGTTTCGTGATGTTCCCGAGAGCAGCTGGGTAATGAGATTGATCCTAGATTTTAGGATAACCTAGCGTCACTGATTCTACAAGTTTTGGGTCTTACAGATCGGATTTAAAGTGATTAGTGCGGATTTCGTATGTGATCTAGTGTGGCACTTAGTTAACTTTGTCTAATTTCTAAAAGATTTAGTCCTGTAAGATTTCTGTCTGAGGTGGTACTTGGACCTTTGTAGTTTGTATATAAAGTGATCCAAGTAATTAATACTTAACTAATTCACGCCTTAATTACGACAGAGGAGGGTCCTAAGGCAAGAGAGGCTGATGTTTCTAAAGAACCTATTCGTCGATAATTCCATAAGGTCAATGGTCAAAAGCCCATTTTATTTATGTTTACAGTAACTTCAAGTTTGAGTATTGTTCTTATCACCTAAACTTTAAGATCTGTGTCTAATGTGAAAGTACTTAGAAAGATTTAAAGAACGAGGTGGTGCGAGGTGAGATTTGTGAAGGAAATGGGTTTAAAAGCGATTTTAGACTTTGGGATTGAGTTCTGACAAGTTAATAAGGTATTCGGATCGACCCAGTACCCAAGGACGTCTAATTCCAGGTTGGCAAAAATTCGGAATGTTACAATCTACCCCCTTTAAAAATAATTTCGTCCCCGAAATTGGCGAAAGGTAATAAGTAAGAATTCTATTATTTCATTTGCCTAAGACTTATTGATTTCAAGTTTATATACGTGGTAGGGTGTATATTGTGCATGCTAGTCTCGTACATTTTAGGCACTA
Organism: Magnolia changhungtana; assembly: GCA_030180095.1. Lineage (NCBI taxonomy): Eukaryota > Viridiplantae > Streptophyta > Magnoliopsida > Magnoliales > Magnoliaceae > Magnolia > Magnolia changhungtana. Next base: position 96,029 of record JASAUF010000070.1, on the reverse strand, counting down.
CCCCCCTTAAAAATTTATTTCTTTTTATCCCTTGCTTAATCCCCTAATGGTTGATACAATTTATTCCGTTATCTATTTGACGTCTTGACGACAATTCCCACCTATTTAGAGTAAGATAGTTATTTTCAATGTTTGACCAACACGGAGAGACGGTTATAGTGGGCTTGATCCCGATACATCGATCATCTACCTAACTAGGGTAGAAAACTCATCGTATCCCTTCCTAGTCCTGATAGATCCTGGTCTTCTGCTCGGCCAAGTAGTGAGTCCATTAGTAGTCGCCTAGGCTTAAGATGGGTCAAGCCGCGAATGCTTCGCAGTTGTATATTTCAGTAACTCCGTAGTTCGATCACTCTAAAACCGTAGGGAATCTCCATCATTGAAAGGCTCAAATGTCTTATTTCTCGAGTTGCCCTTTAGGTCTTGGTCTAAGAGAGTCCTCGATATTATCTATGTCTAAGGAAATGGTGAGTCAAGTCTCACTAGATCATCCTAAAACGGTTTCTCATAGTAGAACTTGCTAGGGCTTCTATTATGTTCGTATTCAACGAGCACAGTTGTAGAAGCATTGACCTTGGCTATTGTAACTCAGTTCGCACCCGGCCTATTCTGTACTATGAAGTTGTTTAATACTTGAACCCTAATCGATTTCCTTCCATGACTTCATTATTGGCATTCTAAGGAAGATTTAGATCCTATTTAATGACCTACCTTTACGTACAGTCTGGATCAATTCCCTTCGATCCTAAGCCAGTAGGGCAAGGGTCCACCACGTTTCCGCTGCGCCACCCAGATCAAAGAGGTGTATTAGGTGACCTAACTAGATTGGGCTCATAATGTTTCGCCTCCCTTAAAAATTATTTCTACCTCCATGGTTTAACTTCGCGTTAATCAAACTTTCGATGTGCGGTCTAGATCTGATACGGAGTTTCGTGATGCTCCCGAGAGCTGTCGGGTAATGAGATTGATCCTAGATTTCAGGGTAACCTACCGTCACTGATTCTACAAGTTTTGGGTCTTGCAGATCAGATTTAAAGTGATTACTGCGGATTTCATATGTGATCTAGTGTCGCACTTAGTTAACTTTGTCTAGTTTTTAAAGGATTTAGTCCTATAAGATTTATGTCTGAGATGGTACTTGGACCTTTGTAGTTTGTATATAAAGTGATTCAAGTAATTAATACTTAACTAATTCACGCCCTAATTACGACAGAGGAAGGTCCTAGGGCAGGAGAGGTTGATGTTTCTAAAGAATCTATTCATCGATGATTCCATAAGGTCAATGGTCAAAAGCCTATTTTATTTATGTTTACAGTAATTTTGAGTTTGAGTATTGTTCTTATCACCTAAACTTTAAGATCCGTGTCTAATGTGAAAGTACTAAGAAACATTTAAAGAACGAGGTGGTGCGAGGTGAGATTTGTGAAGGAAATGGGTTCAAAAGTGATATTAGACTTTGGGATTGAGTTCTAACAAGTTAATAAGGTGTTCGGATCGACCCATTGCCTAAGGACGTCTAATTCCAGGTTGACAAAAATCTGGGATGTTACAAACAGTTGGTGTACACACAAGCGAACCACTATAATCCCTTGTGTTTTGTGGTTGTTTGATTTTCACTTCATATCTTTAATTATTCAGTGTGGGATGTATATGTGGATGTGAATGTTGTAATCATTTCATTTCAAACTCAGTGGTGAATGTTGTAATAGTTAGATTTATATTTCTACAATTTATTGTTTACTATTACTTTATTGGTTTGAGCTTCTGTTTCTATATTTGTTCTAGAAAGAAGGTTGTCCTACCATAAACTTTGGTTTTTTGTGTAAGGTTGTCCTTAGAACAATTTTTGATTGCTTTCCATTCCTATATTGCAATTCAAGTTTAGTGATTTAAATTCTTATTCTTTATTCCGCTGTATCTTTTATTTAAATTTCGCATAGTCCTATTAACCCCCCCTCTAGGACATATAGCTTGGCCATTTCAGTAACGTTGACAATCTTTTAAAGATTTCCAGGTTTTAGATTTCGATCTTTTCTTTTCACTAGGTTTTTAAAAATCAACCCTCTTTTTACTTTTGAAAATCTTGTAAAACTTTTTACCTGAAAGGGCCATATCATCTTCAGAATTTTCTAAATTAGAATTACTATTTTCTTGAGAAATACATTTAGAAGATTTAAGGGCGATAGATTTACCTTTAGGAGCTTTAAAAGTTAACTCATAAGTTTGTAAAGAGCCAACTAATTCTTCTACCCTCATATTATCCGTATCACGAAGTTCTTGGATCACGGTCACCTTTGAATTGAACCGTTCAGGGAGTGAGCGTAGTATCTTTACACAGAATTTACTTTCTGGGATTTTATCACAGAGACCCCACATAGAGTTGACAATGTTATTCAATCTAGTATAAAAGTCCATGAAAGTTTCACTTTCATCCATACGTATTTTCTCAAATTTAGTTGTGAGGATTTAGACTTTAGATCTCTTGACGATTGTTGTTCCCTCATGTGTCATTTCTAAAATATCCCAAGTTTGCTTTGCAGTATCACAGGATATAATTCTCTTGAATTCATTCGGTGATAGTGCGCAAGTTATGGTATTTAAAGCCTTTGCACTGGCACTACTCTTATTTTTATGAAGAGTGGTCCAAGAAAAATAAGGTGTGACTTGCATATATTTGGATCCATCGATACCAGTTACTTTAGAGGTAGGAGGGGTCCATTCAGTCACTGTCTTGCCACACGCTCTCATCCATGGATTTTAAGAAAATCCTCATTCTGGCTTTCCAATAAGCATAATTGGAGCCATCAAATGGTGGAGGCCTAGTGACTGAAAGGCTATCAAAATTTGACATCTCAAATAGCTTAGATCGATTAGCTCAAGAAATAAATCCAAAAAGAATAATTAAAAGCGAGCTATTAGGTTTTGATACCACTTGAAAAGGCCAAGCTATTAAGTCCTAAAGGAGGGGGGGTGTGAATAGGTCTATGCCAAATTAAAAATTAACAGCGGAATTTAAACAAAATAAAAATATTAATAGTACATAAACAATCTCACAATGCTGAAATTAAATACAACCTCAAATGTACGAGTATTGAGAGATTGATATAGATGTTGTTCTAAGGACAACCTTACACCAAAAACCAAAGGTTTATGGTAGGACAACCTGATTCCTAGAAAGGTCTGTGTATCAAAAACTCAAACTAATACAGAGGAATAAAGAAATAAATAGAAAGGAAAGAAATCTTAGTTATTACAACATTCCCACACTTGCATAAAAGAAATTACAACATTCTCCACAAATGCAAAAATGAAATTACTAACATCCACAAAAAGAAATAAATAATCACACCACAAGAACAGAAATTATAGTGGTTCACTTGTGTGTACACCAACTGTTTAGAAAAACAGCCACACAACTACTCCACTCCTAATATCCTCACACAGTGGATATTAGTGTTCACTATGAAAATAGGTTTTTCCAGGTTCACTTAAAACCATCACAATTGTGTCTTTCAAGTGGGCTTACACAATTTAAAAAATCCCACACTCTGAGTTTTCTGGATCACATTAGACAAACCAAAACAAAGAGATTTTTCTAGCACAATTTCAATGAAAGCAAAATAGAAAATTTACAAAAACTGTAAAATACCTGAATATTCTCTTTTTGATGAAGCCCGGAAGAACCAAAACGGAGTAGAAGTTCAATGTCTACACTCAATTATGAAATGGTTCTAGGTTCTAAATTGATTTTAAATTAAATCAAGTTGGGCTAGCTCTATTTGATTTTGATTCCAAGAAAAGGGCAAGTCTCAATCCCTTCTTCAAATATGATTGGAATAAAGAATACAAAATCAAATATAACAAAGATAAATTAAGAGAATATTAAATGAGCACAATATAGTTTAAAAAGATGACTAACTTATCTCTTAGAGTGGCATATTGATTTAGCTTGAATTGAATATCAAACTCTAAAATTCGTGCTCTATTTATAGTTGTAGAAATCGCACTCTTAACTGGTCCTGAGGTCGGCACGACTGGTCGTAGGACCAATAGATTTTTAAAATTTGGAGCACGATAGGATAAAGCCATTCCACGACTGGTCGTAGGCTCTACTCGACCGGTCGAGTGACCTCCACGACTGCTCGAGTCTTGTCCATGAACCACTTTTAGTCGCTGGACTTTGAGTCGAGGCTGCAGGACTGGTCGAGCATAGACGCGCACTGTTCACACAACTGGTCGAGCAGTCTCCTGGACTGGTTAAGGCTTTAACAAAAATTCTTGAAAATTAGTAACAACCTTAGGACTAGTCGAGGAATTCTTGGACTGGTCAAGCCAGCGCTAGGACTAGTTGAGCAAAGTCCAAGACTAGTTGAGAAACAGTCAATGCACTTATAAAGTGACTCAATTTAAATTATGTATATAAAACGACCTACCATATGGTCAATCTAGGGTCATTCATACCTTATCCATGATGTATGTACATTGAAACTTCTTTTCCTTCAGTTGATAGATTTTCTTTGAAGTTCACGATGCTTGAGATCTTGACATTCGTAGAAGCTTGAACTTGAGACTTCTGAAGCTTGAATTTGTGACATATTGAAGCTTGAGCTTGAGGATCAAAGTATAGAAACTTTTTCTTAACTTAAATGAAGCCTTGAAAAACTTGAACTCTTGAAGCTTGTAAGCTTGAATTCACACTTGATGTTGTACTTGATCATGAACAAGTAATCTTGCATTTGAAGATCTTGAAGGAAAGCCCATTGGAAAGACCATTCTCCTTGCACTGTCTTGAATATATTGATGTGCTACACAAGACACAGATTCCAAGAGGTTTTGGCACTACAAAATTTGACAATTTATAGGAGCTGGTGAATTTATGGGGCCTACTCCAACCTACTCCAGATTCACTACTTATAGCAGAAGCATAGGCAGTTCCAAGTTCTCCCTGTATCACATCTATCTTGCTCAAAGCAGAGGCCTGATCTTCCAGGGGCCTAGCGACTTGTGGACCCCAACCATGTGAAGTCCTGGGATTCTGAGGATTTACTGATGCAGATGAGGCAATACAGCCTCAGTTATCCACCCTCTCCATCGTATTAGAAATTCTAGCAATTAAAGTAAAAGCATAGAATTTTTTTTTTAATTAGAACAATTTAAAAAAAAAAATTGGTTTTGAAACAAAAACCTAAATCTACTGACAATAAGAGAAATAAAAATCAGAAATTTCAAGATTAAGCTCAAAAGGAACAATTTTTTCAAGGAAAAAAAAAGGCCATAAGAAAACAGAGCTGAAAACAAAGATAACAGATGGAGATCACTTCTTTCTAGCGGCCACAGATCTATGAATGGCCGGATCTGCAAACCCCTATCCAATTTTTGATTCCCATCCCCAATCTGCAAACCTCGTTCTGACAAACCGCATAGCAGCCTCGACAACCCAAATCGTAGCAGCTTCCCGCTCCATCTCCGGCCCGCCACCGTGAACCCAACTAACCCTAGCCCAAACAGACCCCCGTCCACCAGTCCTAGATCCAATCATGTACCAAGAACCCCATTGCCGCCACCCCAAACTCTGACAAAATCCCAATCGCGCACCACCAGTCCCGATCGCACACCACCTGACACGATCCTGTCTAAAACCCATCATCTTCCCTAGCCACATTCTCTCAAATGAAAGGGGAGAGAGAGAGAGAGAGAGAGAGAGAGAGAGAGAGAGGTGGCAAGAGGGGGTAGCTGAGAGAGAGAGAGGGAAACCTTCCCACGTGCAAGAAGGGGTAGCTGAGAGAGGGAAAAGGTTCTGTATGGTCGAGCTCATGGGAACTTCCCACGAGGTCGAGCTGTGTGGGCCCCACTGTGATGCGTGTCGACCATCAACACCGTGCATTTGATGCGCCACCTTTAAATTATAGGATATCCCAAAAATCAGTCATATACAGAACTTAGGTGGACCATACCATCTAAAATCATGTGAAGAAATGCCTAAAACATATAAAATCACTTGGGGGGGCCCACCTGAAATTTTGATGCATATGAAACTTGGTCTGACTCCTCATCTAAGTGGGACACACATAATGGATGGGCTGGATTTGTGAACCACATCTCGGTGGTCCTAACAAATGATTATGAATATTTTAATGGAGGGTAACCCCTCTCAACTTTTGTATGTGGTGTGGCCCAAAAAAGTCACGGATTGACTTGATTTTTAAGCCCCAGGCCCACCATGGAATGGTGCATCTGACTGATTGGGTAGATGTTTGACACCCATCATGGTGGGGCCCACACAGCTCGACCACATGAGAAGTTCCCATGAGCTCAACTGTATGGAACCTTTTCTCATATATATATGTATATATATATATATATATATATATATATATATATATATATATATATATATATATTATACATCATTAAAATCCTCTTAAGGCCCACTGTAATGTTTATTTGACATCCAATATGTTGATTAGGTCATACATGGCCATGTGAAGGGGAAAAACAAAAATCAGTTTGATCTAAAACTTTTTATGGCCTGAAAATGTTTTTTTAATGGTTGACGCTCATTCAACACTATTTCCTGGAATGTGGTCCACTTAAGATTTGGATATGTCTCATTTTTGGTCTCATACCATAAGATGATCTTTAAAAATAGATAGACGACATGGATTAAACACATACATCATGGTAGGGCTCACAGAGCACCAACCACCAGCCATTAGATGGTGTCAGGGCGAGTAGCCAATCCGTTCCCCTTATTTGTGGTGTGGTCCATTTAATCTTAGGATATGATTCATTTTTTGGATAATTCTCTACAATTATCTAAAAAATGGATGAACGGTGTGGGTTGATCCCAAATTTTTAGTAAATCCAAAACTCAAGTGTACCATGCCACCCGAAATAGTGTGGAATAATGATTTCCACTGTTGATACCTTCCTTGGGCCCACAATAATGTTTATTTGACATCCAACATGTTCATAATATCAAAAAGATATAAATGAAGAGAAAACACAAACATCAGCTTGATCCAAAACTTCTATGAATGTTATTTTTAATGGTGGATGTTCAGTCCCTACTTTGTAGTCCACTCAAGCTTTAGACCCGCCCCATTTTTTGGTTAATATCTTAAAATGATCCGAGAAAAGCATTGAACGGTATGGAGAAAGCCAATCCATGACTTAGGTGTGCCAAGAGCTTAAAAATAAAGTCAATCCATGACTTGGGTGGGCCAGACCACATAATATAATGAAGAGGGGTTTCCTTAAAACATTCATAATCATATATTGGGTCTGCCTAAATGTGATTCACATATAAAACCCACTCATTATGTGTGTCCCACTTGGATGAGGGGTCAGACCAATCTTCGCCCGCATCCAAAACTCATGTGGGCCCCACCAAGTGCTTTTATATTTTTTAGGATGTCTTCACATAGTTTTAGATGGTATGGCCCACTTGAGTTTTGTATATAGATGATTCACATGACCCATTTTACATGTCTGGTCCATTCACTCTATTTTACTAATCAATACCCTCAATTTGACTAGTTACTTGCCTCAATCAAGCTACATATGAGAAAAGATATTGGGCATACCAAGATTGATCAACAATTTCAGTGAAATTTGATTTAAACATCTGAAGTTATTTACTCTTCAATTTGAACTGATTAGATTGTCCAAAAATGGTTAAATGTTGTTCATAAATCAAAAATATATGAATGAATAAAAAACACAAACATCAGCTTGATCAAAAACTTCAATGGCCTCCAAGAAATTTTAAATGGTAGAGGTTCAATCACACTATTTCCTGTGGTGTGTCCACTTGAGCTTTGGATATGCTTCCTTTTTGTTCTTCAGACCTCAAGTTATCTGTTAACATGGATGAATGGAGTGGATAAAATAAATAAATAACGGTGGATCCCACAGAGTTTACTCTGGTAAGGGTAACGAGTAACTCACCTAAACGTAGTGGAGAAGGGTTTCCTTAAAACAATCATAATCATATATTGGGCCTGCCTAAATGTGATTCACATATCCAACCCACTCATTATGTGTGTCCCACTTGGATGAGGGGTCAGACCAAGTTTCAACTGTATCCAATACTCATGTGGGCCCCACCAAGTGCCTTTATATTTTTTAGGATGTCTTCACATAGTTTCATCACACACTTCCAGAGGATGCTATTGGAGATAAAATGAAATGAAAGAAAAGAGAGATGGTTTATGGTATTTAATGAGATAGAATATTTTAATCTCTTGATCCATCATTTAGTTCTTACTTTTAATCTCAGTCGTCTAATCAATGGTCTGAAAAGATATCGATTGTCTTATGTCTAATTAGTTACAAGAAAAAAAAAGTACAGTTTTGGGACAATCCTAACCATCTAATTAATGGGTTGAATCTCCATTTTTACTGATATCCACGCCGTCCATTCATTTTTATAGATCACTTCAGCAGTTAATCTAAAAAATGAGGCAGATCTAAATCTCGGGTGGACCACACCACGGGAAAATAATAGTGATTGAATCTTCACCATTAAAACCCTCTTAGGGCCCACTTAATGTTTATTTGATATCCACGCCGTCCATTTATTTTTATAAATCACTTTAGGAGTTGTTCCTAAAAATGAGACAGATCTAAATATCAGGTGGACCACACTATGGGAAAACAGTAGTGATTGAATCTCCACCATTAAAACCCTCTCAGGGCCCACTGTAATGTTTATTTGACATCCTTCAGTCATACAGACCTGGATGAAGGAAAATTACCAAAAACAAAAAAAAACATAAATATCAGCTTGATTAAAAATTTTGTGGTCCCAATAAGTTTTTAATGATAAGCATTCAATCAACTCTGTATGTGGTCCACTTGAGATTTAAATCTACCTCATTTTTTGGACAAATATCGTTAATCATATGGAAAAATAGATGGATGGAATGGATGTAATAATAAATCATGGGTAGTGGCGTGGTCACTAGCCAATCCCTTTCCCGATGAAAATTAAATAATAATAAAAAATTTGCACCGTCTAATAAAAATATTTATAACCTGCGATGAGCTTGGGCAGGTAATTGGACAATCCCAACTGTCTAATCAAAGCCCTGAAACAAATCTCACCATCTAATCAATGGTGAAAAAAGATATAAACTGATCATAGGAAAAAAAAGGCGTGAAACAAATCTCACCATCTAATCGGTGGTGAAAAAGATATGAACCGTTCAAAAAAGTGGATGGAAACAAAAATATAACACTTTTACCGACGAAAATTTTTGTCGGTGAAAAGCAAAAATTGCGAGAAAAATGTTTTTAATATTCTTTTTCATGTGATATTACAAATCATTTAAATATTACCTTTTAATTAAATATATAAAGAAAATTTCCACTCATATGATATAAAAACTATATATATATTATTCACAACGATTTTAGTTCGTCGGCAAAAGTCAGGGAAAATTTTCAAAGTTACTTTTACCGACGAACATTTTCATTGGTAAAAATATTATTCCCGACGGTTTTGGTTCGTCGGTAAGACTCTTACCGCGAAACTTTTCAAAACTGGGAAAATTTTCTAAGTTAAAAATTAGATCCTTATTCCTGACGACACTATTCGTCGATAAAACTCTCAGTGGAAAATTTTCTACCTTAAAAATATAACACTTTTACCGACAAATATTTTCGTCGGTAAAAACATTATACCCAACAGTTTTGGTTCGTCGGGAAAAGTCAGGGTGAAAAATTTTGTAAGTTAAATAGACCACTTTTACCGACGAAAATTTTCACTGGTAAAACTATTATTCCTGATGATTTTAGTTCGTTGGCAAAAGTTAGGGTGAAAATTTTCAAAGTTAAATATACGACACTTTTACCGACGAACATTTTCGTCGGTAAAAATATTATTCCCGACGGTTTTGGTTCGTCGGTAAAACTCTTACCGCGAAACTTTTCAAGATAGTGGGAAATTTTTCTAAGTAAAGAATTAGATCATTATTTCCGACGAAACATTCGTCGATAAAACTCTCAGCAGAAAATTTTCTATCTTAAATATAACACTTTTACCGACGAAACTTTTCGTTGGTAAAAACATTATTCCCAATTGTTTTGGTTCGTCGGGAAAAGTCAGGGTGAAAATTTTGCAAGTTAAATAAACCACTTTTACCGACAAAAATTTTCATCGGTAAAACTATTATTCCGGACGATTTTGGTTCGTCTACAAAATTTTCTCACTAAAAAGTACAACACTTTTACCGACAAAAATTTTCGTCGGTAAAAGTGGTTTTCTTCTTTTTACCGACAAAAATATTCGTCAGTAAAACTCTTAGCGAGAAAATTTCCAAAATAGCGCGAAAATTTACTATCTTAAAATTTTAACACTTTTACCGACAAAAAATTTTGTCTGTAAAAGTGCAGTTTTACCGACGAAAAAAAAAATATCGTCGGTAAATATGTACTTTTACCGACTAAATTTTTTTCGTCGACAAAAATTTCGTTGGTAAAAGCGTTGTTTCTTGTAGTGTATGTCGCAGTTTTCAAAAGTTCTACGACTAGCTAATATTATAGAACCATTCTTATTCAAAATTTCACTTCCCTGGTAAATTTTACACCATGATTATTATCACATATTTGAGAAATGCTTAATAGATTATGTTTTAAACCTTCTACATATAAAACATTCTCAAATAGAGGGAGGTTAAAGAGTTGAACCGTACCTTAGCCAACAATTTTGTAATTGCTACCGTCACCGAATGTGACTGAACCATCAGTCATATCTTTGAGATTGGTGAACAAATCTTTGTCACCTATCATATGACTAGAGCATCCACTATCTAGGTACCAGTTTGATGGATTTGAAGCCTTGAAAGCAATGTGAGCAACCAAACAAGTAACCTTGGGGACCTATTTCATTATAGTTTTGGGTTTCAGAGCATAATTGGTCTTCTTATGTTTCCAATTGTTATAAGTCCTACCCACTGATTTAGATTTTAGAAGCTCCTTAGGTAGATCCACAATTTTTTCAGCCAAAGGGTTATGATTCTGATTTCTGTAGTTGATATGATTGCTTTTAGGTTTAACAGTCTGAAAAGTTTTAGCATTTTTAGAATTATTTTGATTCAGACTTTTTCCTTTTTAGTTTGAAGCTCTCCTCTAACGAATTTAGGTGGAGTATTCTTATATTTGTGAGGAGTACTTTTATCATAGCCCAAACCAGATCGATCGCCACATTTTTTGGATCCGAATAAAAGTTTTTCTAATTTAGGATCACCTTAGACATACCTCTATGTGTCCTTCAAACTCAAAAGTGAAGAGACTTCTAGTGTTAGCTTTTCATTTTCAGATTTTAAGTTTTCAACTTGGGATGTTTTGAAATATAAGTCGCACTTAGTTTTTTCAAAGCAATCTGAAAAGTGTGATTTTTCTAAGACTAGATTATCAAAATTCTCTTTTAGTTTAGAAAACTTTTCTTTCTGAAGTTTTAGTTTTAACTTTATAGCAAATTTGCAACTTTCCCTATATAGGGCATCATAAGCTTCTTGAAGGTCTTCTTCATTTTCATGGTCACTACTCAGATTTTCTTCACTGGTTGAATCATCATTATCTGAGAAAGTGAACTTGGCTAGAGTCATTAGAGCTTTAACCACATTAGCCGACTCAGTTTCGGAATCTTCTGACTCAAAAGAGACTTCAGAGCAGGAAGATTCATCCCATGTAGCCAACATACCTTTCTTTTTAGACTTGTCCTTCTTAAGACATTTGTTTGCTAGATGCCCATATTCATGGCAGTTGAAGCATTAGATGTCTTTAAGTTATTTTCAGGTTTTAGATCTATCCTTTTTCTTCTCAGAAGATTTTTGAAAATCAACTCTCTTTTTGCTTTTAAAATTTTTATAAAACTTCTTTGCTAAAAGAGTCATATCATCCTTTGAGTTTTCGCAATTAAAATTATTAGAATCATAAGAAACATTTTTAGAAGATTTTAAGGCTACGGATTTACCTTTAGGAGCCTTAAAATTTAACTCGTAGGTTTGTAAAGAACCAACAAGTTCTTCGACCTGCATGTTATCCGTATCAGGAAGTTCCTAAATGGCAGTGACTTTTGAATTGAACCTTTCACGCAATGAACGCAATATTTTTGCACAGACTTTACTTTCTGGGATGCTATCTCCAAGACCCCACATTGAGTTGACTATGTCATTTAACTTAGCATACAAGTCCATGAATGTTTCACTTTCTTCCATACGTATTTCCTCAAACCTGTGGTGAGGATTTGCAGTTTCGATTTCTTGACAGTAGTCATACCCTCATGTGTCATTTCTAAGATATCCCAAGCTTGTTTTGTAGTATCACAAGATATAATCCTTTTGAATTCATATGGTGATAGTGCGCAAGTAATTGTATTTAAAGCCTTGGCATTGGCACTGCCCTCATTTTTCTGAAGAGTGGTCCAACTATTATAAGGTGCAACCTTAAGTGTTTTAATACCATCAATGCCTAGAACTTCAATAGTAAGTGGACTCCATCTGGTTACGGTGGATTGCCACAAATTTTCATCGATAGATTTCAAGAAAATTCTCATTCTAGCTTTCCAATAGGCATAATTGGAGGCATCAAATGGTGGTGGCCTAGTAATTGAAAGGCTATCAAAATTTGACATGATATAAGCTCAAATCTGTTAGCTCAGGAAATAAATCCAAATAAATGAGTTATTAGGATCTAATACCACTTGAAAAGGACAATCTAAAAGTCCTAGAGGGGGGGGGGGGGGGGGGAGACTATGCCAAATTTAAATTTAAATGCGAAATAAAGAAGGAACTAGAACATGATAGCACCTATCAATCTCAAATAGCAGAAATAAATAGCAACCTCAAATGCACAAGTATTGAGAGGTTGATACAGATGTTGTTCTAAGGACAACCTTACACCAAAAATCAATGGCTTATGGTATGACAACCTGATTTCTAGAACAGTCTGTGTATCAAAATCCCAAACTGATACAGAGGAAAAAAAAGATAGAAATAAATTTCTACTACTATTACAACATCCACCACATGTACAGAAAAAAAATTACAATCATTCACCACAAATGCATAAAAATAAACATTCACCATAACTCAATAATTATAGTGGTTCGCTTGCGTGTACACCAACTGTTAGAAAACAGCCACACAACTACTCTACTCCCAATATCCTCACCCACAGGATATTGGCTTTCACTATGAAATAGGTTTTCCAAGGTTCACCCAAAACCTTCACAATTGTGTTTTCAAAAGGGCTACCACAATTAAAAACTCCACACACTAAGATTTTCTTGCTATCTTAGTCAAAACCAAAAATGAAAGATTTTTTAGCAATCTTATAAACCAAATACAGAAGATTAAAATGTACTTATCTGAAGATTCTCCTTCTGATGAAGCCCTATAGAACCAATTTAATGTAGATGTTCAATGTCGAATCTCACATATGAAAGGGTAAAATCAAACAAACTTGGGCTAGCTTGATTTGATTTTGATCTCACAAAGGGTAAAATCAATATTCCCTTTTCAAAATAAATAAAATTGAATAGAGATCTTAAAATTAAATGCAAAAAGGCTATTCAAAGAATCTTAAATACTAACCAATTAGCTTTTAGAATGTGGGGACAAGTTTCTCAGAGTTGTGACTTGAATAGCTTTTAATGAATTTAAAAAACTCTGAAATTCATCCTCAATTTATAGGCAAAAATATTGTTCACTCGACTAGCCTAGTGGTCAGCTCGACTGGTCAAAGGACCAGTAACTTTTCAAAATTTCTGGCATGATAAGATAAGATCACCACTCAACTGGTCAAGTGGCTTGCTCAACTGGTTGAGTGGCCTGCTCGACTAGTCAAGCCCTGCATTCGACTGGTCGAGCCTTGCATTCGACTGGTCGAGTGGGACCCAAAAATGTTACTGGACTTTGAGTCAAGCCTACTTAACTGGTCGAGCACTGATCACTCGATTGGTCGAGCAGTCTCCAAGACTGGTCAAGGGTCCAACATAAAATCCTGAAAATTCACAACAAACCTTGGACTGGTCGAGGGAATTCTTGGACTGGTTGAGCCAGTGTCTAGACTACTCGAACCATGACTAGGACTGGTCGAAAAATGACCTATAAATTTATCAAATGACTTATGATATTGTATGACCTATCCTAAGGTTAGTCTAAGGTCAAATAAACCTTACTTATGAGATTGATTCATCACATATACTCTTGAAGTAGTTAAAGCTTGAAGACTTGATCTAGTACTTAAACTTCTTGTTCTTAAACCTCTTGATCTTGAACTTCTTGATGTTGTACTTGAACTTCTTGATCTCGTACTTGCATGACTTGATCTTGAAGTTGAATATAGACAAGATTGGCAAGGATGACATGAAGTTGATCTTACAATAACCACTAAACAAGATACAGATTCCAAGAGGTTTTGGCAAAACAAAATTTGACAATCCTAGGAGCTAGATAAGATAGCATTTACACTTGTCACCTCAGTTGTCTAGCATCCACAACGTTTTCCATGTTTCTATGTTACAAAAGTGTGGGTCGGACATCGTTCCTGTTATAGATTGATAGCCATTAGAGGTTTGTGAGGACGCTTCCTACATTGAGCGGTCAGTTCGTATCCTTAATCAGAATGATCAAGTCCTCCGAATCAAGGTCATTCCCTTCGTGAAGGTTTAGTGGGGTCATGACAGCATAGATGAGGCATCTTGGGAGCACGAGGCTGAGATTAGTGAGCGTTATCCCCATCTCTTCGATGATTAATTGTATTTTGTATGTTGTCTCTGATTATATATGATGCTATGATTTCTTTTTCCTTTCATTATGAGTTCTATTTAGTTGCGATGATAGTGTAAATTTCGAAGATGAAATTTTTATTAGGAGGGGAGGGCTGTAAGGCCCATATCCTAGTACTGTACCATTGCACCAACCACCATGATCCTTCTCGTTGAATTTTGGCAACCTGTGACCTGTAAGCAGTGTTTGCCCATGACCCTAAGTCGTATCCCGTAGATCAGTGTCGACTCGACTCGAAGCTTGTACCCTAATGATCATGTCGTCGAAGCGGTTCCAACACCGCGTCTCACGCACCAGTGCGATACATAGGCTAAGAATTGTGGGCCTGCATATATCTCGAGGAAATGCTGCACATTGCGAATTCCAAGAGATTCCAGAGAATCTCTACCCACCTTTAATATTAACTAATCAAGTACACATCCCATCACTAGCCCATACTTTCTTTCTCCCCAAGACAAGCAACCTACCCCCAAAGTCAATGCTCATATCACTCACACCCATCACTCCACCCATCACTCTATCCCATCTCCCTTACATAACAACAACCCTCTCTCTCATTCTCTACCCATTCTCCAAGCAACCTAAAGAGAGATAACGTCCAAGCTCCAAGGAGAAGAAATAACCAAGTGCATGGCCCACTTCCTACACCAAAACTCTCAATCCAACCCTTCAATCTTCATCTCCCACCCTTAAAGAGGAAGCCTAGGAGCTAAGGAAGCCAAAGAACCAAGAAGAAGATCAAATGGTGGGTAAATCTTAGGTTTAGATGTGGATTTTGTTCATGGGACAAGTGGGGCCTACCGGTTGATGGTAGGGGCCCCACTTTAGGCCCTAGGTATGACCAATTGCCCACCATGATGCATATATGAATTTCATGATGGAGTCATTCTCCATGGACCCCATCATGATGTTTATTTGATTGTAAGAAGGACATCTAGACGTTGCAATTTGTTGGTGGAAAAGGAACGTCCACCATTGATTTTTTACGATTTGAGGGCCCACATGTGGTGGGACCCATTTGATGTATGCTTTGTATCTTGTAAAGGGAGCTCATAATGGCGGAGCTCCCTTCACCACTCGATTCTCTCTCTCTCTCTCTCTCTCTCTCTCTCTCTCTCTCTCTCTCTCTCTCTCTCTCTCCCCCCCCCTTTCTACCTTGTATGTTGGCCCACCTATTGGATACATGTATGGACGATCCAGACTGTCCAGCAGGTGGGATGGTCTTGTTGTCCACCCTACTGGACTGACCGTCTAGCTAGACCGTCTGGATGATGGGAATGTACAAATATCAGCTGGGTCCTGGGACTATGTGGCCCATCTTGGTGGACCCCACCTTGATGTAGGTGATCTATATCCTCACCGTTTAGCGTTGGCCCATCCAATGCATGGCCAGAAGGGGGCGAGATCACTGGGCACAGTGCTCTTTGTCCCAAAGAACATGCGCCGATGAAAGGCAAACATAAATATCATCTTTGATTCAAAAGCTGGTGGGCCACACTCACGTCGACCCCACCTTGATGTATTGTATCAACACCATCCATCCAGCTTTCCAGATCATTTTAAGGCCTATTCAGATGGGCCAGGGCTAATGAACCGGCTGCTGTCCAATAGTAGGCCTAGTCGTAGGAAGAAAACCCAAATATCAGCCTAATTTCCAGTGCTGGTGGGCCACTCACGTGGACCCCACCTTGTTGCATGTGTGTACCCACACCCTCCATCCATATTTCCAGGGCCATGGGCCCAATTTTTGAAGTAAATCCAATGCCCATATGGGCCAAGCACTGCTAGACAGACCATCCAGCAGCTACTGGCCCACCATGTATATATGTTTTATCCTTGCCGTCCATCTGTTTTGAGGCCCACCTAGTCAGGGCCCACCCTCTTGGGTGGCCAACATTTAGTTGGACCCACCATGTATGTGTTTCACTCATGTCGTCCAACCATTTTAGATGCCCAGCTGGGCCAGGATGCTGATGGACTAACCGTCCAGTAGCTGGCCACTTTATTGCATGTGTTGTATACACATGTTGTCCATTTGGTGGGGTCTATCTGTAATGTGTAGGCTGACCAGAGGTATTTGTTTCGTTCAATCCATCCATCAGTAGGACACCCAGCTAGGGGCAGCGAGGCCCACCTTGTATGCATGTGTTTTCCAAACCGTCCAATAGGTCTAAGTGGTCATGCTGGGATGACCTCCGCCCACAGGCCTACCATGATGTATGTGTTGTATATCCACGTTGTCCATTCATTTTGAGAGCATGTGGGCTACCCCATGAGGCCCGCCATGATGTATGTGTTATATACACAACCGTTTGCCCCTTTTTTTTGGGCCATGGGTTGCCCCATGAGGCCCACTATGATGTATGTGTTACACACACTATCCACCCATTATCCCTAGGTCGTGGCTGTTTCATGAGGCCCACCATGATGTATGTACTACAAGCATGCTGCCCATCCGTTTTCCATATAGTATAAGGGCCGAGGGCCCCATTGTGAGTTAGATTTCAAATCCCAAGTGGACAACACCTTAGGAGCAAGAGTGGTTAAATGTCCACGCTGCAAACCTCCCTATGGCACCATTATAAATCCATTTCCCATCTTTCCTTTGATTTGGGCTACCCCAAACCGTTGGGCCCCATTGATGATGGTGTTACCCATCTCCCTTATTGGGCTATCCCAAATCATTGGGCCCCCATTGATGTAGAGGTAACCACCTTCTCTTATTAGGCTAACCTAAACCGTTGGGCTCCCATTGGTGTTAGTGCCTTCCACCATACCTTATCCAAACCTTGGAGCCCACCTTGTGTACATATTGGGCTAATAGGAAAGCCCAGTTTGTTGTATGATAAAAAGGGTGAGGAAGCCCACTTGTTGTACATAGCTTCGCCCTCTTATCTCACTGTCTTGTATACCCATGTGACGTGCCCCATGAGGCCCATTCTTTATGTAAGTATGCCATCTAGGACATCCATTGTTGTAGGAGAGTGCATCATCACCCCTTTGTTGTAGATGGAAGCATATGTGGTATCAGATTTTGTATATCCACTGTTGAAGTTTATCTTGATTCGTGGGTTAGATCCACCATCCTTTCAGTGGACCCCGCCTTAGGATACACGATACATTAGTACCTTGAATAGGTTATGATTGTCTAACATGGGTCGTACCATATAGACTGCTGCATGCCTAGTGGGGCTTATCGTTCCACTCCTACGCCTTGTATGTGATATACCGGTTATTGTCTGTTACATCTGATAATCATGCTAGTGTACTTAGTCTAGTAGGACACACTGAGAACATGCTTAGTATTACATCATGATACATGCCCATATGCATCATTTGTATGCTTGTTATGAGGAATGATTGATCATAGCATATGTCATTGGGTTGAGATGTTTATCGGACTCCCTAGGAGACGGAGTGCCTCACATAATCACGCGGTACGTGTAGGTCTAATGCATGACTGGATGGTATGGTTCATGCATCTTGCATTTGTGTGACATGATCACTATACGCCCTAGTGACATCGGGGCTGTGACCTCCATAGACATATTGCGGATGGTCAGATTTGTATACTGGCAATATTTTGTTCTAGCATTGTGGGCATATAGGATGTCCTTAGGTGAAAGTCTTAGAATCTTTTTGGTACCAGGAGATGCTCTAATGTCTGGAACGAGTGGATACATGAGCGCACCAGTGCCGAATACCAGTAAGTCGGGTGTCCCACTATGTCGTGGTTGGTTGTGAAGGGGGTGTAGCCGTATCCGCTCGAGGGCAGGGGCAAAACTAGGCTGAGTTTGACCAGCTCATAAATGGGTCCACTATCGACGTGCCGAGTAGATATTGGTTAACTACTGCCCAGGCGAGTAGTCAGGTCTTTTCCACTTGTATGGTTGCGTGTCCAGTTTGAGCGGCAAGCTGGTGTAAAGTGTACTAGACCTGGGTGATATACAATAATGAATTGCACTGATATATGTACTTGATGAGGACTAGTATGCTTGTGTTGCATCTTACATATGACATTTGGCTACGTAGGCCTTGCATCACATAGCCTTGGTATGGCTGATAACATTCATGAACTTACTAGTATTTTTGCTTACTCCGATATTGTATGCTTAATACATGTATTGCGCACACACACACACACACACACACCTTCTGAGCTTCTTGTAAACTTATGCATGACCGTTGCGTGCAGGTGATGTTAGATCGCAGCAGCGCTGAGGCAGGAGCGTGTGGCAGCTTATCTCGGAGCTTTTTGTTATTTTTGTATTTCCCTTCCCGCATTGTACTCAAATGATTTATTATAGTGGATATGTGGTGATGTTATTTGTGACTTGGTTATGCTCCTAAAAAAAATCTGACAGAAAATCCTCCTTGTATGATCCCAGGATCGGAATCTGGCATATGGGTGCCGGGAACCGAGATTGGGGTAGCACAGAGGCTATGGGTGCAGGATTCGGTGATTGGGAATTCTGTGAGCTCGGTTTTTGAGTTTGGGGCATGACACACATGTTGACAGCTATGGACAACGGCGAATATGGCTACCACTGCCATGGCTGCTATCTACTTTATGGCCACCAAAAGGAGAAGTGAAAGAGATAGAGAGAGTACCTTTAACTTCGTTTAATTTTTTTCCTTTCTTTTCAACTATTGGAGAGAGATCGAAAGAGTATGAGGGAGAGATCAAGAAGGGAGAGGGAGAAGCAAGATGTGTGGGAGAGATCAGATCAAGGAAAGGAGAAGGAGAAGCGAGACGAGAGAGAGATCAAGGAAGGGAGAGGGAGAAGCAAGACGGGAGATAAATCGAGGAAGGGAGAGGGAGAGAGAGAGAGAGAGAGAGAGAGAGAGAGAGAGAGAGAGAGAGGGGGGGGACATGAAACGGCACTGTGTGCTAGATTTTTTTTAAGCCAATAAAGAATCTTTACCAGCGCCCACTTTTAAAATTAGGGGCATTTTATGATGGTTGCCATTGATTCCCACTATTATCGGCAATTCAAGATGGTCGCCAGTAAAAAAATGTGTCGGCAAATGGCCATTTTCTTATAGTATCTCTCTCTTAATCTCTCTCTACTCTTGTTAAAAAATGGTACAAATGAGAGGGAGTTAGGGAGTTTTTGTGGTAGAGATTTTTAGGTAGATAGGGAATTATAAAAAGAGAGGGGTAAAATGGTGAGAAAAAGAGGAAGGAATGATGGCCAGTATGGGTAAGGGTATGAGTTGCATGAGAAAGGTATGGACTTGTTCGACTAATTTAGAGAGGGTGACATGAGTGATAGATGGGTTGATTGATGGATTGATGGATTGACTGATTTGGCAACATTTGAATTTGTACAAGTAGGGCCCGCATACGTTACGCGACTGTGAGACCTGTATCCTAGACCGTACCGTTCCGTAGGCTTGCACGGTCCTTCCGGTGGAATTCCGGCAACTCTCAACCTATATCCGATGTTTGTGCACGATCCTAAGACGAGTCTAGCATTTCGGGATTGACTCGACTCGAAACTTCTACCCCTGCGACCGCGCCGTCATCACAGTTCCAACATCGTGACTCGCGCACTGATTCGATACCCAAACTAAGAGATGTGAGACCGCGTTCATTCCGAAGAAATGTTGCACGTTGTAAATTCTGAGGGAGTCTCTATAACATGTTCCATCAATCAATCAATCAATCAAGTCAAGTACACCCCATACCATAGGTACAAGCAACCCATTCCTTTCCCTTTCCCAAAATTAACTCTCTCTCTCTCTCCACCCATCCCTCTTTCACCTAAATTTCAACCAAGCCTATACCCTAACCATCCTCTCCTTACAACAGCCACTCCATTCATCCCTTTCATCCATTATTTCTCTCTCTCTCTCTCATTTCTATCTTTACTCTCAACCTCCCAAGCAACACCCAGCGTCCAAGCTCTCTCTCCCAAATCCAAGAGTGGCCCACTTTCTCACTCTCTCATCTCCCATCTCAACCATTCATTTATCATCTACCTCTATAAAAATTGAAGATAAGGAGCATAGGAGTCTAAGGGATCGAGGAGGAGTGCAATAGGTGGGTGATCTACCGTTGGTTTGATGATTTGAGGGCCCACTTATAGTGGGACCCGTCTTGATGTATGCATTGTATAGCGAGGGGCCCATAGCGGTGAGGCCCCTCCCATATTCACTCCCCATGTCACGTTCTCTCTCTCTAACTCTCTCTTCCATATTTTATGGCCCACCACAATTTGTGTGTTTCCATGTCATCCGTACATTGGACGTGGACCCACTTGATGGACGTGTGTATCCACACCGTCCATCCAATGTAGTAGATTCAAATCCCAGGTAGAAACCACCCAGATGTTAGTGTCTTACCTGCACCACTGATGAGGGTCAAATATTGCATCTCAGACCCCATATATTACCTGATTTTACATACATGATAATGCTTAATGCCATATTTTAATTGTGTTTTTATTACAGGATGAAATCAGGAGCGTTGATTGAAAATTGATATTAAAAGCATGGATTTGACGTTCCGAAGTTACCAGAGCAAGGGACGAACTCCAGAGGACCAATATTGAAGAATTTACACACTGGGGATCCGAGGAAATCAAGCCATTCACGTTAAAGAAGCCTAAAATTGGGGCAAAATGCAAGATCACATGGTTCCCGCCATCCGATTGCCTCGAAACTTTATACATGGGATTAGGGACATAAATTAACCGTACACATAAAATTTCAGCCATTGGATATCTGGGAAAGTAGCCCAACAGCTAGATCAGCCCCTTAATTCATTAAGTGGGACCCACCTGCTATCTGGATATGCCTAAAATTCGGATTCAATGCCTTAAATGGGGAGAACAATTAAATGGATGGATCAAATTTATCACGAATATCATATGTGGACCCCACATGAGACGGGTGTGTATAGTGCACAAATGCACTAGCCGTGCACGGCAAACGGATGACGGTGTGACCGTGTCTGACCGAAGAGAAAAAAGGAAAGAAGGACCTTCTTCCTTCGTTTTCAAGCCACGTAACGGACGGACACTGTCCGTTTCACGGACGCTGGTGGGCCACCTCCATCATCCGTACAGACGATCCAATCCGTCCATATTGTAGAGGGGGAAAATCCCTTCAAAACCATGCTGATAGTTTGTATCCATGCGTGCACACGTGTGCGGTACAGAGGCCACAAACGGACTGCTCTGCAACGTTTAAACCTAATTTTTTTGTGTTTTCTTCTTTGGGCCGCGTCAATGGACGTTCAAAACCACCTATTCTTGACTGAAATTTCGTCCTGAATCCAATGGACGGGGTGGATTTTCCAGAAAATACTTTTGTGGGGCCTACCGATCACGACAACGAAAGGGTGCGAAAGGTTTCGCACAATTTGGAAATCCGGTTTTTCAGGCGGTTGTGGGCCACCATCTTTGATCATATGGCAGATCTGAACCGTCTATCATGTAGAGGACCCAAGAAAGTCCTAAGGGACGGTGTTTGTTGGAATTTGAACGAGGAAAGTATGGTGTTTCAAGGTCTCGAACTTGGCTGCGAAAAGGTTTTTGCTGCGCGTGCGACAGCTTCCCAAATCCGATTTTCACCACTCCAGCCACTCCATCAGCTATAAAAAGAGTTGCAAAACATGAGGAAGGAGATCCAGAGAAGCAAGGAAGTCCAGATCTAGAGCAAGGGAGAGAAAGAGAAGAAAGAAGAAAGAGAGAAATTGGTTTGATGTTTTGTTTATGAATTTTATTTATCCATCTGTTTAATGGATTTTAATGGGTAACTAATTTCTCAGCTAGGGCTGAGATGAAACCCCTAATTTGAACACCCTTTGTTCTATGTTGATTTTACTTTATTAGATTGATTTGTTTCTTTCCCTAGTGTGCTTGATTGTTTTAAATTCTATACTTCTCCATCTATGAACTTTGATCAGAGTCTATGAATGGATGTGGTTTGGATGCTTATTCTAGGTGCTTGTATCTGATCATGAACAGGTTCCTGTAGAGGAAGAAACAGGGTGCTTTACTGAACTGCATATTCCATATGCCCGATTTGGACATGGGATATGTTCTTCGTGGCATTGCTTAAAGGAATTAGACAATCTGTATGCCCGATTAAGGACACAGATTGTGCTTTCTCTATATAAGTTAGATCAATCTAAATTAAGGTGAATTAACAGACAAACAAAGGTTAGGACAATTAGGGGTGGATTCGAAAGTCCTAGTGCTCTTTTTCTGATTGAATTTTCTTCCTTATTCTCAATAGTTATTTTCCATAAACTTGTGTTAGTAATTTGATCCATTATTTGTTGAATTAGTTAAGAAGAATCGTGAATTTGAATTGTGACGACCAGTCCTCGTGGGATTCGACCTCGATCTTACCGAGTTTATTACTACATCACAACCCTATACTTGGGGAGTGAACAACCACTCATCTGACGAGCAGCACCTGGCTGCTGTTGTGTAGACGTCAGCAAGTTGGGTGGGTCCACCAACATGATATATATGGGCTGTCCATCACATGGGACCCCATTGGATGAAAGTGTTTCATCTAGGTCGTCCAAATGGTGGGGCCTACCCAACGTGATGTATGTGTTTATATCAACGTCGTCCATTCATTTCTTGTGGATCCCCCACGTGTGGACCCACCTTATGGATGTACTTTACATCCAAGTCATCCGTCCAGCGTTCCTGGACGATGGACGTTGATATTTGTATTCACACACACACACACATACATACATACATACACACATACATATATATATATATGTATATAATATTATAATAAGATAGTATTTATGGTGGCCCACGTGGGACCCACCTACCTAGAACTAGCTTGGATGGTGCAACTATTTAGCTGTGTTTTGATGATACAGTTCTGTGAGACCCACCTCGTTGTATTTATGTGGGACCCACCTCATTATATATCCACACTATTCATTTGGAGGGTGTGATATGGACCGCACCATGGTCTGCAGCCACACCATCCATCTGACGCGTGCTGGGTGGGCCACTATGATGTATGTATTTTATCCTCACCATCTAGATCATGGACGGTGGGAACCCACCAGCACGTTTCGTGGGTTGATCATGAGGGATGTGTTATATCCCAGCCATTCATCTGGGACCCACTGCTGATGCATGTGATTCATCCAAATCGTCCATCTATTTGCTGAGCTCGTCCTAGGGCTTGAGAAGAAAAATAAGGCAGATCTATCAGGTGGACCACACTACAGTAAACAGTGGGGAATGAACTCCTACCATTGAAATCCCTTTTGGGAGTACAGAAGTTTTGGATAAGTATGAAATTTGTTTTCCTCTTTATTCAGGTATTTGTGACCTTATGATCAGATTGGATGAAAATTAGCATTATGGTGGGCCCTACCATTGATGCATGTGCTGTATTTCTCCGCTGTTTGTCTCTTAGACGGGTGGGGCCCGTTGTGATATATGCGTTTTATCCATTCCATCTGTCCATTTGTGCGGCCTACCATGATGTGTGTGTTGCATGCACACTGTTCATCCACTTTTCTTGGGTCGTGGGCCCCATTGCCTTATGCGGCCCACTTGATGTATATAAGGCCCATTGGTGCGGCCCATTGATGTGACCCACTTGATGTATATGAGGCCCATTGGTGCGGCCCATTGATGCAGCCCACTTGATGTATATGAGGCCCATTGGTGCGGCCCATTGATGCGGCTCACTTGATGTATATGAGGCCCATTGGTGCGGCTCATTGATACGGCCCACTTAATGTATTTGAGGCCCATGTGCAGGGCCCACCTATTATGTATATGAGGCCCAGGTATGTGGCCCGTTGTAATATATTTGTGGCCCATTTGATCTGGCCCATTGTAATGTATTTGTGGCCCGTATGGCGAGGCCCGATGTGGTGTATATGTGGCCCATAAGTGCGGCCTAATGCGATGTATGTGTGTGGCCCATTGAGCAGCCCATTATGATGTATGTGAGGCCCAGATGGAGAGGCCCATTGTGATGTATTTGAGGCCTGATGTGATGTATACAAGGCCCATATGATGGGGCCCACCTGCTTGAATCTGAGGCCTATGGACAAGGCCCATTGTGATATGTATTATGCCCATTAGTGCGACCCATTAATGCAGCCCAATCGATGTTATGAAGCCCATTGGTGCGGCCCATGGACGCTGTCCACTTGATGTTTATGAGGCCCACTGGTGTAGCCCATGGGATATGGCCAACTCGATATATATATATATATATATATATATATATGAGGCTCATTGGTGCGGCCCGTGGATGCGGATCCACTTGATGTATTTAATGGCCCATGGGTTAAGGCCCAATGTGATGTATATAAGGGCCACGAGTGAGGCCCAATGAGACGCACGTGGGGCCTTTGTATGGGGCCGAATGTGATGTATATAAGGTCCATTGCGATGTGTGATTACTACATGATGTATGTAATGATGATTATGGCGGGCCATGCCTTGGGAGCAATGATGGTTTAATGTCCACATTAATGGGCGATGATGGCTAAATGTCCACATTGTGACCTTCCCCTAGGCCCTTTGTTAGGCCAATTCTGATTATCGAGGCTGATTCCGATTGTTGAGGCCGATTTCGATCGTCGAGGCCGAGTCCGATTGTCGAGGCCAAGTCCAATTGTCGAGGCCGATTCTGATTGTCGAGGCCAAGTCCGATTGTCGAGGCTGATTATTGTGGCTGATTTCGATTGTTGAGGCCGATTGTTGAGGCCAATTCCGATTGTCGAGGCCGATTTCGATTATCGAGGCTGAGTCCGATTGTCGAGGCCGATTCCGATTGTCGAGGACGAGTCCGATTGTCGAGGCCGATTGTTATGGCTGATTCCGATTATTGAGGCCAATTATCAATGCCAATTCCGATTGTCGAGGCCTATTGTTGTGGCTGATTCTGATTGTCGAGGCCGATTGTCGAGGTCGATTGCGATTGTTGAGGTTGATTCCGATTGTCGAGGCTAAGTCTGATTGTCGAGGCCGATTGTTGTGGCTGATTTCGATTGTCGAGGCCGATTTCGATTGTTGAGGTCGATTTCGATTATCGAGGCCGATTTCGATTGTTAAGGCCGATTGTATAGGCTGATTATCGAGGCTGATTCCGATTGTCGAGGCATAATGTGATGTATATGCGGTCTGTATTTGAGGCCCAATGTGATGTGCATGAGGCCTATGTGATGAGGCCCATTGCGATGCATTTGAGGGCCAGGCGATGGAGCCCATTGTGATGTATATTAGGCCCATGTAAGAGGCTCATCGTGATGTGTATTAAGTTCTTGAGTAAGGCCTATGGTGTTGTATATTAGGCCCTTATGTGAGGCCATGGGTCTGCCATATGTTAGCCTCTATGTGGGCCATTCCTTGGGGGCAATGTTAGCTAAATGTCCACATTGTCGAGGCCGATTGTTGGTGCCAGTTATTGATACCGATTATGAGTATGAGATAACATAGTATCATGATACATGACCATACGTATCATCTGCATGTTTATTGTAAGATGTGATTGACTATTGCATATGTCATAGTACAGATGGTTTTTGGGACTCCATGATAGGTGGAGTTATCCCACATGAGCGCACGGTATGCGCAAGATTGATGCATGATTGGACTACATGACTCATGCATTTTACATTGTGTGATTGTGATTACTGTACGCCCTATCGACATCAGGGTCATAGCCTCCACAGACATGTCATGAATGGCTAGATGGGACACTGAAAATGTTTGATTCGAGCATTTGGGCACTTTGGATATCCTTGGAGGAAAGTCCCTAAAAATCTGAGGCCAGGAGACGCCCCAACGTCGAGACCAAGTGGATATATGAGCGCCCGAGTGTCAAATACCAGGAGGTCGTGTCTCCCACTATGTCGTGGTAGGTTGGGAGGGAGTGTGGCCTTACCCGCCCAAGAGTAGGGGGCATAGCTAGGCTGAGTTTGACCAGCTCGTGATTGGGTCTGTCATCGACGTGCAGGTAAATATTG
Organism: Magnolia changhungtana; assembly: GCA_030180095.1. Lineage (NCBI taxonomy): Eukaryota > Viridiplantae > Streptophyta > Magnoliopsida > Magnoliales > Magnoliaceae > Magnolia > Magnolia changhungtana. The sequence continues at coordinate 69,248 of JASAUF010000070.1, read as the reverse complement.
GCTGACTACTGGCAAGGCAGATGGTAAGGTCTCTTCCACTTGCATGGTCATGCGTCAGTGGGCAGCGATTGCATATAGAGTGTACTGGACCCCGGTGATAATCCCATAGATGTACAGTACTGATTTGTGGACTGATTGAGTAGGAGTTGTATACTTAGCATTATACTCATTCATTCATTCATTCACTATTCACTCGGGCTGGTGGTGCACAACTATTTGTTATGTGTACCTTCACATTGGCCAGGATTTCAGTTGGGGACGCGACTAACCTGATATCAGGAGTTTACCACATTGAGTCTGACTATCCAAATTTAGGTATCAGACTGGTTTGGATAAAGTCCTTTGTGATAGGCCCCATAGCCTGCGATACCACGTACTATCATCCCGACTTCACACTACATCTTGGTCATTTTATTCGCACCACATATTGCATATTCCATTACATCCTCGACATATGGCATTTTGGGTTGCTATGTTTCTGCATTAATATGACCTAAATGAGGCTGATGGTATTCGTAGCTCTTCAGAATTGCATATAGTATTGTATCATCGGTATCAGATATTTGACTTATTATGTCTCTGCATTGTATAACTAACCTACATTACTTTCTCAGTATATGACATTGGCTTGCTATGTCTTTTCATCGCATATCTTGGATTAGGTTGATGATATTTTTTTATGGACTTGTTAGTACTTCTACTTACTCTGATATTGTATGATTCATGGACTTACCAGTATTTTCGTTTACTCTAATATTATATTCTGAGCACTCATATACTGCTCACACACTTACACCACTCTCTAAGCTTTTTATAAGCTTATGCACGATAGATGCGTCCAGGTGACGCTAAGACGTAGTCGTAGCTGAGCAGGAGTAGGAGCGACAGCCGAGCCTTGTGAAGATTTTATTATATGCATATATTTTTTTTTCCTTTCAGCATTGTACTCAATTGATTATATTAGTAGATATGTGGTGATGATGTTGTTCTTGTGATTTGGGTATACTTGTGGTTATGCTTCTTACAAGACAAATTTATATTGAAAATCCTCCTTATAGGATCCTAAGATCAGAAACTGGCATATAGGCGCTGGGAGCTGAGAATGGGGTGCTACGGAGGCTGTCGGCACTAGATTCGGCGATCGAAAATTTTGTGAGCCCGGTTTCCGAGTTTGGGGAGTGACAGCGACCCACCTTGGATTGTGTCAAAATTATAACTTCTAATTAAGGGACCAAAATGGGGCGTGTCGTGTGGCATTGGAATCCTAATCATCGCTAGGGTGCAAGTCTTAGATTTTTACGACAAAACTCATCGATCTAGTCCGTCTGGAACATGTCGTTGTTGAAGTAAAAGCGTACAACAGGTCTCACGAGGTTACGAGTCTTATAGTAAATCCACTTGCAATCGATTGCTTTTAGTCCAATGGGCAGCTTGATCAGCTCCCACGTTTCATTTTTGTACAAAGAGTCCATCTCATCATTCATTGTTGTCATCCACTTCTTTACATCTCTATCTTCTAATGTTTCATGAAAGTAGATAGATCCCCCATATGTAATGAGAGTAAATGCAATGTTTGAGTCATCCATATGTCTCAATGGTTCCCTACGATTCTTTGCGGGATTTCTCCTAACAGGTGGCTACTCCACCTCTTACTATAACTTCACCCATGGCTCAGGTTCTTCAAGTGTTTCACCCTTGTGTGTTTCAACATTAATAACTAATTTTTTCATTTCCTTATGTTCATTTTCTCGAAACAATGAACCTTCATCAAACTTATAGTCCCAGCTAAATATGCTTTTTCATGAAACTTGGTCATAGAATCTATAACCTTTCACCCCATCACCATAGCTAATAAAAGTACACTTCTTAGCCCTTCGGTTTAGCTTATCTCTCTTAACTGACAGTACATAAAAGTAAGCATCATAATGAAATATCTACAACCCCAAATAATCAACTATCTAACCACTTTATACTCTCTCTTTTTTGGAATTTTACAATCTATAGATGTAAAGAGAGATCAATTTAGTAAATAACAAACAGTAAAGATGAAATCAACCCATAGCTACTAGTCCAACCCAAAATTACTCAACATACTTCGGACACTTTTTAAAAGAGGCTGGTTCATATGCTAGCCACACCATTCTACTCTGGTATATGCTTCACTATTCACTCATTCTTATAGTATTGATTAAATTTTTTTTAAGTATATTCACTACCGTTATTTATCCTCAAAATTTTCACTTTTCACCCTATCTGAATTTCAACAATTACCTTTCAGATTTTGAAAGTAGAGAAAATATCATATTTATGTCTCAAAAACTAAATGCATACCTTCAGAAAGAAGTCATTAATAAATATAACAAAATATGACAACCTTCCTCCAGAAACAACAAGCGATGGCCCCCACACATGTTAATGCACATAGTCAAGCTGACATATTCTAACATGTTTCCTAATTGTAAAGCTTAACCTTGATTATTTCTCATAAATGCAATCCTCACATGTAAATCAAAACTTTTAAAACTAGGAATCAAATGATGATAAAGAAGTACCTTCATACCACGTTTGCTCATATAGCCAAGGTGCGCATGCCATAAATGTGCTAACGTGGACACCGTTATAAACGTTGCAACTCCACCTAATATAGTATTCACAATCAACTTGTAAAGATTTTCACTCCTTTATGCTTTCATAACTATGAGTGCCCCTTTTAAAGCCTTCAAGACACCTTCATAATGCTGAATTTACACCTGAGTGCATCTACAACTCAGAAAGAGATCAAATTCTTCATCATATCCAAAATGTGTCTCACATCGATTAGAATATGCTCCACCCCATCAAACATTATAATGCGAACCGAACCAATTCTAACCATCTTACAAGTATGATAATTGTCCATAAGAACTAGGGCGCTATCATACTCGATATATGTAGTGAACCAATTCCGATAAGGACACATGCCATGATGCCCTTATATCCAAAATCCACTTGTGATAGAAGTGACCGATCATGGACATTGATTACATCCCACAACCATTTGATCCTTTACCAAATTTCACTTAAATGGCTTCCTTCGACAAATCATTTGATCTCTCATCTTTTTTAGGTTTTGAGATATTGATAGCCCTTCTTCATGTCTCATCCTCCACCAATTCCAATACTTCAACTTGTCTTTGCCTATCAACTTGGTTCTATATCACAACTTTTCATTTTCTCGCTAGGACGGTCTTACCCAACCAAACAATGCATCTGTAAAAGTACCTTTGCCTCCAAGCCGAGTTAACAATCTCGACGTCCAAGGTATTCTGACCATAACAAGGAGTATCAACAAAATACTTATACAACTCCGAGAGAGATGTCAACAAAATAAGGGTTTTATCTTCATCATCAACCTTCACCTCCACACTTGTTAACTTGTAAACCAGCTTATTGAAAATGTTAGTTTACTAAAAAATATCTGACTCTTTCATAATCTTTAAAGCATAAAACTCTCTTTAGATATATACGATTGATGAGCGACTTCATCATGTAGATGCTCTTCATCTTTGACCATAAGCTCGTGCTAGTAATCTCATTGATGACATTATAGAAGACCTCATCGGCCAAGCAAAATTGGATTGTGCTAATCACCATTTGATCAAGTTCAACACAATCCTCTTCCTTCATTGAATTTGGATGATGCATTTCTCCAAGGAGCGCATGTTGCAGCCCTTGCTTAACTAAAAGGGCTATCATCTTCAACCTCCATATTTCAAAATTGTTTTTACTTATAAACTTATCTGTGTCAAACTTTACATTTGATACCTTTGATTCCATGTCTTCAGATTCAAACTAATACCCCAACCTACACTCTAATACTACTTTTTGGGTGTGGAAGCAACTATAGATTTGAATCAAATAAGCAATAGAGAAAGAAAAATCCAAGCTAACACAGAGAACACATGAATTTTATGTGGAAAACACTTGTGAGAAAAAAATCATGGCACAAAGCGACAAACAGAAGAAGATTACAAGATATGGAACAACTTATAGCAAAAACCCTAACTTTTTCCTTCAAAATGCTTGAATATTTATGCTAGACTCCAAAATCCTCAACTTTTTCAATCCTAATTTCAATTAGGATCACACTTATATACCCCATTTAAGATTAGAAAATAAAACTTGCACTTCCGCAAAAGCTACGTGTTTCGTTGATCAGACAGTCGATTGAATCTATAGGAATAGACACGATCGAATTGAAAACATCCACACAATAAACAATTTGGAATAAAAAATGGGTCCATCAATCCGATCAATACATCCGTTGAGTGAATCGATAAGTCTTCTCTAGCACTAGGGTTAAACGCTAGGGTTAAAGGCACTCAATCAACAATTGTCATTAGATTATACCTCATGCATCATAATAGATGATATTTAATGTTTTAATCAAGAAAACATGACAATGGATTATTGTGCAAATGGTATAGGTGTTATATTAGACTATGCCCATGATTGGATACTAGCTTTAGGGTACTCAAGTTACAAGACAGGATACAAACAAAAGTTTACAGCTGCAGCTTAGTGTTGTAAGCTAAGGGAGAGGTGAGAAAGATCTAAGAGTGAAGTTTTAAAGTTTTAAAGGATGTAACAAGGGATACTAGGGTAAGAAAAAAAGTCAAGCTAAAAAAGTTCTCACATCTAAAACTATGTGAATCGATACATAGTGATTGGAAGTCCGTATAACCTAAGATGGATACTTTCTGTTCCCTGTTACTTCTATAGCAAAGATAAAGCTCAATTAAGTAAATAGATATGAAAAAATAATCCATTATAGATGGTTGTTAATGTTAAAGAAGAAAAGAAGAAGAGGAGGAGAAGATCCATACTGGGATATGCTTCTTAGCAACCGCAAGATGAGGATGGTGTTGTCATTATCATTCTTCATTTTCACAAACTCATCATCTCCACAATTCCATGCAAACTCTAACAACGACTTCGTGGACTCAAAGCAGTTATGATTTACACACGGCTATAAAATTGGCTCCATGCGACCCGTCAAAACCCAAGTTGTTATTCCCTTTGCATGAACTAGCTCCTTCACCACCTCTACCTGGCCTTTGAGTGCTGCTGCATGGAGAGGAGTCCTTCCATCTTTATCACAAACAAGGCACATATCAGGGTCGATCTTCAAGAACTCTTTTACCATCTGTAAATGCCCTTTCATGGCTGCCAAATGCAAAGAGGATTGTTCAGAGTCTAATATGCTGGCAAGTTCCTGATTTCTACTTAAGATTGCCTTTAAAAACTCAACGTGCCCAAATAGAACAACTACGTGCAAAGGGGTCTGGGAAAAATCAGCGGCCTTATTTAGAATATGAACATTTCCTATAAGCAATCTTGTCCAGGAATCAACATCCCCCATTAGAGCTGCTTCGTGAAACCTAGCATCCATTCTCTCTAGAGGTGGGCATCTCAACGCCTGACCCGAACTTCTCAACGCCTGACCCGAACTCGATTCGATCCGGGACCGAGTCCAGGTCCTCTAACTCAACCCGACCCGTTGTACTGCTGACCTGACCCGAACCGAACCTGACTCTGTCAGGGAAATCGAGTCGAATCGGGTTACGTACGATTCGGATAGAACCGTCTTGACCCTAAAAGAGTTTTAATGGTAGACTTTCACTCCCAACTGCTTTTTGCAGTGTGGTCCACTTGATCTTTAGATCTATCTTATTTTTCAGCTCAAGCCTTAAGACAAGCCCGTTGAGTGGATGGACGGTTTAGATATAATACATACCTCATGATGGGACCCACAGAATTTGCTGACTGGTGCGTGGTACATCTGACAATCAGTGTACAATTCTTTTTTAGTATTTTCTAAACCACGCAATGGGATGCTATGTGGGCCCACAGTGATATTTTTAAGAAATCCACACCGTCCATCAGTTGTGAGACGTTATTTTAGGACATGATACAAAAAAATAGATGGATCCAAAGCTCAAGTGTGCTGGACAAGAGGGAAAAAGAAAAAGGTGGTTATTGAATCTACATTGTTTCCTCTTGTAAGGGTCACTTGAGTTTTGGATATACTTTGTTTTTAGCTGCATGTCCTGAAATAACCTCCCAAAACGGATGGACGGTATGGATTTATCACAACTATCATGGTGGGACCCACCTAACATCCCACGCAGGGAGTTCACGTGAAAGGCTTTCCCTTAAAATCTGCTTGTGTCAGCGAGCTCAGTGCTCGAGGCAGTGGAAGATAGTTGGTGAGAAGACGGATTGGCTACTCCCCGTGCCACCAGCCAATGATGGTAGTCGGTGTTCTGTGGACCCCACTATGATGTATTTATTTCATGCATGTCATCCATTTATTTTTCTAGATCATTTTATGGTAATAAAAAATGAGTTAAAGGCAAAACAAAGTGTGACCGACGTGATGGATGGTGCAACTCTCTCTCTCTCACACACACACACACTCAATCTTTCCATCCACGTCAGAAAAATCCACACCACTATACTCGTACGCCAACACACGTGCAGCTCACAGCCATCTTTATGTTGCTTTTTTAAAAAACAGGTGGGCCCATCTCACCTGGCAAAAGACGCGCGTCCACCAGACTCTTGCTTTCTCTCAGATCTCACACACGCACAGACGCTCCTCGAGCTCTGAGTTGTATGAACGGTTCAAACGAGATCGAAGTTTTATGGCCCCATAGTGATGTATTTATTATATCTACACCGTTCATCTATTTTGAGAGATCATTTTAGAATATTATCCAAAAAATGAATTATGTCCAAAGATCATCTAGACCTCACCATAAATAGTAGCGGAGATAATGATTTTCACCGTTAAACAATTTGTAGGGCCCACCATAACGTTTATTTTCCATCATAATGTCACAAAGACCTGAATGAAGAGGAAAAACAAATTTCATATTGATCCAAAACTTCTGTGAACCCAAAAAGGTTTTCAATGGTAAATGTTCAATCCCCCACTGCTTTCCGTAGTGTGGTCCACTTAATAGTTAGATCTGTCTTATTTTTTGTCTCAAGCCTTAATACAATATTGCCAAATGGATGGACGGTTTGGATATAACACATACCTCGGGATAAGACCTACAGAACTTGTTAACATTACACTAGCGAATCTGCTTCCATCTAACTTTGGGGTCTGACTGTCAAGACGATGTAAACAACTTTATGGCAATGCCTGCTACAACTATCTCTCTTTCTCTCTTCCGTATACAGCTATATACCATTTCTCGATGTATATCTCTCTCCACTAGAGAAATCCTGTAAAGCTTCAGAACCCAACAGCAGAAAGTGAGGAATTTGATCTACCGCAAGACATCTAGCTAACCTTCTACTTGCCTTCTTCTTCGATAGAGAGAGATATAGAGATAGAGTTGACGGGCCCAGGTGTACATTGGGCAGGATTTTTTGGCGTCGAACGTAAAGCCTAGGCAATAAAAGTAATATATATATATATATATATATATATATGGGAAAAGGTACTATGCGCTTGAGCGTAAAGCGGTCTCCATGAGGTCGAGCTGGGTGGGCCCCATCGTGATGTCGTTCAAACATCTACCCCCTCAGTCAGATGCACCATCCTTAGACGGGCCCACACGGCTGAAAATCACCTCAATCCGTGACTTTCGTGGGCCACACCACGTACAGAAGTGGAGGGGGGCCGTGTACCATTGAAACATTCAAAACCAGTTTTGGAGGCCTTTCGAGAGGTTTTTTCATGATCAAAACCGTCCATCATGTGTGTCCCACTTGAATGTAATTTTAGACCACTTTTCAGGTGGTATCCACATCTTAGGTGAGGCCCACCATGTGCTTTTACATGTTTTCATGTGTATACTTATGTTTTCAGAAGGTATGGCCCACCTGAGTTCCGTGGACGGTCGATTTCCAGCCGTGTGGGTCCCACTTGGAGCGGTGCATCTAGTGGACGGTGTGGATCTTCAAAAGGAATCACGGTGGGGCCCACCCCAGCTCGACCTCATGGACGACTGCTTTACGCTCGAGCGCATAGTACCTTTTCCCTATACACACACACACACACACACACACACACACACACACACACAAATATATATACGGTCCGAATCGGATCCAATTGGATCAGGTTCCGGATCGGGTCGGTTCGGAACAGGGCCTATCCGGATTCGACCAGAAAATAATTTAGATCTGGACTACGCTACCCGACCCTAACCATCAGTTCTGTTTGAATCGGGTCTGATCGGGCCGGATCTACCGGTTCGGGTATGAAATGCCCAGCTCTCTCTCTCTCTCTCTCTCTCTCTCTCTCAACAACGGGTGCCAGCTAACGATGTGAACTCTCTCTCTCTCAACCATGGGTGCCAGCTAACGATGTGAAATATTGAAGTCCAAGATTTTTATGTCGAAGTTCAAGGTATAGGAACGATTAGGGGTAGCAATGGGCCGGGTAGGTAATCCCGGCCCAAATTTTGACTGGGCTTTGGGCTTCCATTTGGGCAGGCCTCAGCTAAAGTTATTTTAGCCCAAGCTGGCCAACTTCATATGCATCTGTGTTTATCCTTAATATACGCCGTTCCAATCCCTGGTTAAGCAACCCATGCAAGATCTTGCATGTAGTTTCATTTCGGCACTTCTACTTATTGTACATGCACGAGCCATTGATCAACGGATAGATTAGAACATTCATGCCAGGAAATAGCAGTTTGATCAAATGTAGCCCAGGTTGTCTAAGTAGACGCCAAAAAGAAATAAAAAATCTTTGCTTAGCCTTGGGTCTTTTGTGCAAGGCCCGTGGTGCTGGCCAAAGCTGAGTCCTTGGGCTTAGTAATGCAATCCTATTTAATGCAACTTAATACCACTGTCCAAACGGGCCCTAAAGAATTGGTAGTATTGAATACTCACCATTAAAAGCTTAGCGGAATGATAACTTGTTGACTAGGTCACAAAGACCTGGACAAAAGCACAACACAGATATCGGCTTGATCCAAAACTTCGCAGCCCGTGAAAAGTTTTGAATGCCCAATCACCACTGTTTCCAATGGTATGGTCCAGCTAAGATTTGCATCTGTTTCAATAATGGGATCATCTCTAAAATGAGCTGTCAAAACGGATGGACAGTGTAGATGTAAGGCACACACATCACAGTGGGCTCCACATTCAGGGATCCACCAAAGCTCATTTCTTGACCGTTGCTTGTTCTCGGTGACAGTGGACGCGGATTTCCTCCTAAAGCCTTTCGAAGAAGTTCCTGCGCTGCAAATCTAATGGGCCCACTGTGATGTTTGCGAGAAAGGTCATTTTAGGACTTGCGGCTAAAAATGAGAAGGATCCAAGACTCAGACTCGAGTAAGCCCCACTGAAGGAAAAGGTGGGCAGGGAAAATCGTACCGTTGAAACCTCACTAGGGTCGACGGTGATATTTACATGACATCCGTACCATTTGTAACTAATTCCTACTGAAATGAACTTATAACATAAATATTAGCCTGATTCAAAACTTCTGTAGCCCCCGTGAATATTTCAACTGTGAACATTCAATCCTCACGATTTCGGTCCACTTAGTATTGGATCCGGCTAAATTTTGACCCCATACCTTAAAATGATCTCAAAAGACCGATGGACGGGATGGATTTCTCACAAACATCATGGTGGAGACTTTTGGTGCAAAAATCTCATTTTCGTGTTGACTTTGGACTTTGATTTTAATTCTTGCAAGACCTTTGGACAACATAATCACCCCAATTTCATCGGCAAACGGACATGATGAAAAAAAAAAAAAAAGAACCGTATCCAAAGCTCAAGTGAGCCGTACTAGAGGAAAATGTGGTTAGGGAAATTCCTACCGTTAAAATTTACCTGGGTTCGACAATGATGTCTACAAGCCATCCATACCGTTAATAACTTCATTCTTACTGGGATGAACTGAAATCACAAATATTAGCATGACTCGCCGCCAATATTTCAACTGTGAACGTTCAATTATCACATTTTTTGCCCACTTGAGCTCTGGAAACGGTTATTTTTTGGTTTCATGTCCTGAATTGAACTCAAAAAACAGATGGACAGGTAGGATTTCTCACAAACATCACAGTGGGCCCCACCTGGGTTGCCAGCGCAGAAACTTCCTGCGAAAGTCTTTCCCAGGAAATCCGCGTCCGCGGCAAACCAAGATATTTCGCATTGTGGGTCCACTAATGAGTGTTGCTCATAAGGCTCAACCCATTGGGCCCCACCTTGGTTGCCAGTGTTAGATGATGTTTCGTTGGCCACATCATCTAACCTCATAGACGGTACGGATGTTCTACATATGTCAACACATGTGGCGTCATGTAGCATTGCGTGTGGTTGGTGCAAGTGGGCGTCTGAGACCTCTGTCTTCGAGAATACGGTTTTGGTCATTTTATCTAGAAGCTCATTTCTTGACCGTTGCTTGTTCTTGGTCACCGCCGTGTGGGGACTTTTGGCGCAAAAATCTCATTTTCATATTGACTTTGGACTTTTATATTAATTCATGCAAGACTTTTGGACAATAGAATCGCTCCGATTTCGAGGGCATGCCAAGATCTTTCGCATTGTGGGTCCCACTAATGAGTGTTCCATATGGGCTTTTAAGGCGTAGCCCATTCTCTCGTACTTTTTAGTCTTTGAACGATCATGTCATATTCTCACGTATATGGGGACAGATGGACGGTCCAGATTGATGATTGGAATTTTCTGCTATAGTTGATCATGACCGTCGATAATTGATAGTTGGGTGAAGACCGATGTCATACAGCCCGCGCATCTGATTATGTGAGCGGTAAAAAGTATGAGTTTCAGAAGCATAGATAGGTTCCCTGGTTTCGTGATCCAGAACATTGATCTATTGAAGTAGAAAAAGCCAGCCATTTTTAAATCAACGGCCTAGAAATAGACAGTCAGAAAAGATAACAAAATAAAAATAAAAATAAAAATGGTTCACAAACAACTGACAATAGGTTTAAGAACCAAGAGTCATGTTTCTCTAATGTGGATTGGTCCACACATAGTAGAGACTATCAAATCAACAGTTTTGATCATCAGTCCATGAGCCCACATATACCCAAAGACGATTCTAAACAATAAAAAATTGAACTTGAAAGTGAACCATTCTATGATTTTATCCGTCAGTAGATCCAATGTCCAGGATCAGCTGTATCAACTCATGCTTTTCCCATCTCATATTCGCACTAGGCCCTACCTCTTAAACGGTTTAGATTACTAATCCTGTGGACTAGGTTTATAATTTTGTAGCCTTTGTGGTGGGCCAGTTCAATCTACAGGCCTACAGGTCCAGCCCAAATGGGACACGGATTGCGTCCTATCCCTGTCGGTTTTGGCCCATACCTTAAAATGATCCGAGAAAAACGATGACCGTGTGGATAAAACACTTGTTTTGATGTAATTATGGAAAACATTGTAGCTAACTCACATTAGCATAATTAGATTTGTTGACTAATCCTAACCATTGATTGGGGAAACTTGTTTGTTGAAATAGGACCATTGGATGTTTTCATTTTAACCGTCCAATAAATGTCCACAATCTCATGGTCCGATAATCAAACAAGGTGCTGTTTTTGCATCCTGATACATCTAAATTAACCCAGGACTCAATAGTCTGAAAAGTTTAATTTGAATTACTTTTATACAACATGTGGAAGTGCCTGTTCATTATCTATCACACTCTGCCAGAGTAACAAGTCAGAGTCTCTCTCTCGGGCCTCCGTCTGTATTAACCTTCCATACGGCCTGGTCAGTGGCCACAAAATAGAGAATGGGTCTGTCACAGTATTATCACTACAAGAAAATAGGCCTTTAGCCACAATTTTTTAGCCTCAGTTGAAAAAATGGAGGCTAAATGTATCTTTTAACCTCAGTTGCTAAGGAACTGAGGCTAAAAGTTCATCTTTCGCCTTAGTTGTATAGGAACCGAGGTGAAAAGCCTACCTTTTAGCCTCAGTTGCACAGGAACCGAGGTAAAAAGTCTACCTTTTAGCCTCAGTTGCATAGGAATCGAGGCGAAAAGTCTAATTTTTTAGCCTTAGTTGCATACGAACCGAGGCGAAAAGTCTACCTTTTAGCCTCAGTTACACAAGAATCGAGGCAAAAAGTCTACCTTTTAGCCTCAGTTGCATAAGAACTGAGGCAAAAGTCTACCTTTTAGCCTCAGTTGCATAAGAACCGAGGCGAAAAGTCTATTTTTTAGCCTCAGTTGCATACGAACCGAGGCAAAAAGTCTACCTTTTAGCCTCGATTGCATAGGAACCGAGGCGAAAAGTCTATTTTTTAGCCTCGGTTGCATAGGAACCGAGGCCAAAAGTCTACCTTTTAGCCTCGGTTGCATAGGAACCGAGGCCAAAAGTCTACGTTTTAGCCTCAGTTGCATAGGAACCGAGGCCAAAAGTTTACATTTAAGAATATTGAAAAAAATTAAGAATTTATAAAAATTTAGAATATTGAAAGAATTAATAATTTTTAAATTTTTTGACAATTGTGAAAAAATTGAGAGTTTTCAAAAAGATTTGAATTTTGAATTTTCTAAGAATTAATTTTTTATTTTTTATTTTTAAATTGAGAACTTTTAAAAAATTAAGATTTTTTTTTTTTTTGAAAAATTAAGAATAAAAAAATGATAATTATGAAAAAGTATGATTTTTTAAAAAAATTGAGATTTTTTTAAAAAAAAATTAAGAACTTTGAAATGTTTTTAAATTTTTGAGGGAAAAAAAAAAAAGAATTTTGAATTTGAGAATCTTAAAAAAATTGGAAAATTTTAAAAAATTGAGAAATTTCAAATAACTAAAAATTCTAAAAAAAAAAAATTAACAATTTTTAAAACTATCAAGAATTTTTTTTTATTTTTATGTATGTGTTTCATCCATGCCATCCGCACATTAAAAAAAAAAACATTTTATGATATGAGCCCAACAATGAGATACATCCAAATCTCAAGTGGATCACACGATGTTGATTGTCCAGCAACTTTGAATTTTGGTCTATGCAACATCCACAGTGGATCTGATGGTCAGGACTGCCAAATTTAAAATTAGATCATGGAAATGAAAATGATCAAAGGGGACAGATCCAAAACTCAAGTGGGCCAAACAGTGGGGATTCAATGAGAACCATTCAAACATTCTTGTGGCCATAAAAGTTTCATGTCAGGTTATTATTATTTTTAATTATTTTCATTTCATCCCAATGGTGATGACCTTATAAACGGTTTGGATGACATCTAAACATCAAGGTAGAGCTCAGGAAATTTTCAACGGTAGGCATTTCTTTCTCCAATTCTACCTCTCTTGTGGCCCCCTTAAGTTTTGTATCCAACTCATTTTTAGTCGAATAACTAAAATGAGCTCATAAAACGGATGGACGGTATAGATTTCCCACAATCATGGTGATGGGCCCCACCCAGCATCCTTACGTAGGAACCCAATCTGCGCCCCTTATCCAGTCCTCTCGCACCATTCCTCTCCAAACGAAACACAACCCTACCCTAGCTCCTCTCTCTCTCTCTCTCTCTCTCTCTCTCTCTCTCTCTCTCTCTCTCTCTCTCTCTCTCTCTCTCTCTCTCTTCTCTCTCTTCTCCGTTTCCAAAGAAGGAGAAAGCTCCTCCTACATCCTCGGTTCTCGTCTTCATCGGATCTCTCTCTCCGATCATTAGATCCTTGAAATACAGTGAGCTTTTTTCCAAATATTCTCCACTTAGGGTTTATTTTTTCAAATTTTTTTCTCAATTTTTGGTGCTTAACCTATTTTAATCTAAATCCAGTTTATGTCTCTTGATTCTGAGAGATTTCGTTGGATTTTGATTCGGTTCTTGCAGATAGATCTGTTTTCCTTTCGGATCCCATTGTTTGGAGCTTTACTTTTTATTTTTGTTTTTGAAATGTCTGTGTTTTTTTGTATATTTGATTCTAGGTCATGATTTGGATTCTTTGTTTTAGAGTCTGAAATGTGTGGAATTTTTTATCTGGTGGTGGCCTTCGTGTTTTTTTTATTTTTTATTTTTTTTTATTTTTTATTTTAGTGTTTCTAGTGTTAGATCTAGAATTCGGTCTGTTTGAGATTGTGGTTGTTTGATTCTTTTTGTTGTATTTGATAAAATTGTGGGTCTTCAATCGGATCTGGTAATGATTTCTCCGTTCCTGGCCCTTTTGTTTTGGAAATGGTGTGATTTGGTGAAGAAAGCAATATTTGTGGCGTGGTATGTCGGATTCTTGTAAAATTTTCTTAAAATTATCTAATAAAGGTTTAATTTTTGGCAATGAATGAGATCTCTAAACAGAGAAGTTATAGGTTCCTGATGCATCTGTATGTGACTATAATTTTGGGTTTGAGAAGTTATAGGGTCTGGATGCATCTTTACATGACTAGCTTACTGATGATCTAATTGGTGCATGTGGGGCCACAAGATTTCATACCATAGTTCTTTAACAATAATGTGTATGTAGGTCGTTCAAGTTCAAATCGACTGATTCAGTTATCTACAAAACTGGTATAAGTTGGTTTTGTCTAATTTCTCGGTTTCTCACTTAATATAGATTTCCAGCTAAGCACCTTACTGCATGTTTTCTTTAGGTAGGTGTTTCTTATTTTAGTTAATTGCTATAACTGCCTTAAACGAAATATAGGAGTCAGTTCCAGATCACGTTGGCATAGGTCGGGTAATTTTCAGTGGACCAGAATCTGACCGATTCGGAAGTAGGGCGACAGGGGTGGGTTGGGTCAGCTTGGGAGGTTCCATTTGATAATTGGATTTGGGGTGGTGTTTTGGTCCTATACTCGACCTAGTGGATCCAATTTCACATCCAAAACCATTTATCATTGGATGGGATCCATTAACCTGATCAGTTGACCCAAATCATTTGTGTGCTTATTTCTTTAGGGGAAAGAAAGATGTCATAGAGATAAAACTCTAAAATGGGTGCTTAGGCCCCATTTGGGATCAGGAAATGAGAATATAAATTTGGTAAATCCATGAACTAATCAAATTCATGGATTTGCACTGGATTTGGATTTGGTAAAACTACTTCATAGTTTGGAAGCTAAGCTACAAATCCATGGATTTGGAGAGCATTTATGGCAGTTACAAAGTTTATAGTATTTGCTGCAAGAGAATAAGTTGTATTGCTTTTAGGAGAGTATTATTTTGTGGATTTGCCAAATCTGGCAAGTCCTCACAAATTTGAAATCTGTAGATTTCACAAATCCCCCAAACAGCACCTTAGTGAATTTCAGCGAATATAGATTCCTGCCTAGGCGGGTGGTACTTAGAATGATGTGGAGGTTGCTTTTAACCTTACCGCAAGTCAGCACTTGAGCGGAACAAATAAGGAGACCTTTTTCAGGATCTCCTTTAGATGATGGGCCATGTCATACTACTCAACTACCTCGTTACGTCTGGGTGGTGTGGTGTGCAATCTCTTGCCCTCTCCACTTGCACTGTTCAGTTAAGCAAGGTTTTGCTTAGTAAGCAGCTCCTCCCTTACCGAACTTAAGACCAAGGCTTCATAGTAAGAGATGAAGCAGAAGGACATCATATTGATATCTAATGCCCTGGTTCTAGAAAAGGGCATAATTGCACTAAGTGCTGGTCTAAAATGTGAATAGTTTGATTGGTCCAATATGTAATTGCAAGGAATGCCCATGCCATCCTAACACGATTGGGTAGGCAGATTATGCATCCAGGCCTCTGACTGCAGCAGCCTCTGACTGCAGCAACCTGCCACCTAAAATTAAATCAGGGGGCACCACAAGAAATCAGATCATGTTTTCATGTGTGCAATGCTCATCCATGTACACCGTTCACCCATACACATGCATGGGCTAGGCATGGTTTTCTTTTTTTTTTTTTTTTTTCAGGTTAGTAGTTAGTTTCCACTTTTAAGTAGAAGAACACTTGCTAAGCAAGCACAGAGTTAGAGTTTAAGTCAAGCTAGGAAAGTACATTATCCAATAAATTGCTATCAAATGGATGGTTCAAAATAATAGTGAGTGGCTCATATTTGAAGAGAGAGAAAATCATATGGTTAAGGACACAACTTTCTTGGGGGCATCGCTCTCTGATCATCTCAAACCTGACTTCAATCCTCTTATCATGAAGAGCAAGGAAGTGGTTGGTCATTCATTAGTTAGCTAGGGACTGTTGGATATGGAAATTCAATTCAGATTGTAATAATTAAGAAACCCCAAACTGAAACTAATACAAATTTGGATTAGTCCCATCTGTAGGTAAGTGGTTGGTCAATCATTTGTTGTCTTGCTCAGGCCTTGACAAATAAATGGGCTAGGTTGGGCAAATACTTAGCAACATTTGTTTAATTTTTTTATTTATTATTTCTTTTATTTATTTATTTATTTATTTTTTATTATTATTATTATTATTATTATTATTTGCTATTGTAGTGGGTGCTAGAGTCAACATTTAGAAGGGGACAACCAAATCCCGTTGGGGGAATGGTAACTGTGTTTTTAAACTTAACGTTGCTTTCCCAAAAGATTCTTTTTTATGCTGCTTTAAGTTTGTTTCATATGCCATGGTTCTTGTATGTAGAACTGTTCTAATTTGAAGTTTTAACTGCTCATGCAATTTTATTTTATTTTTTGAATTTACTTTGAAAACATTACACATTCTCATGTAATATCTCCACTGTATTAAATGATTCACCTCAGGAGACCATTTCAAAGGAAAGAGACCTGCTTGTTTGCTGCATTTACTGTCGCAAACACGGTGTCTGCATAAAAGTTTGGCTTGCTTAATCATTTGTTTTCTTCTTTAAAATTCTGTAGGTTTGACTCCAAAAATGAGAGGTAGACTTTATGCTGTTTACTTTGCTTCACCCTACCTTCAACTGTCTTGCAATGTAATCATGATGACTGTCAAACTGCACTTCATCCTACTTGTGTTAAACGTGTTGGCCTGCACATGGATGTGAAGATTGGTGGAGGCAAGTCTTTTCAACACAAGGCTTATTGTGAAAAGCATAGCTTGGATCAGAAAAAGAAGGTCATATCAATTGCTTTTGAAGAATGAATATCTTATGATGTATTGTCTTTCATAGGATAAAAGTCTTATGTTACAATGCATAAGTTTATTTCCCATGCCTCATCTTGGTTTTTATCAATTTCTACAGGCTGAGAGTCTGCAACATGGACCTGATGAGGTCCGCCGCATTAAGCAAATCTGGGTCAGTGAGAATGTACTATAATCAACATGTGCACACGCTTCACGGTTAGTGGCCTGCCTTGTAATTATCCCTCCATGACCTACTTTCCTTGCTTGCCTCTCGAGGCATGCATGTAATAGTTGTAGTGGGGGCCAAAACTGGGTGGAACTGCATTGACATGTGAGTTGTGAGCCTCTACCATGGGTGATTCCAAGTGCCTGGGTAAAAGCAGAAGGCTGATATCTGGTGGGCGGCTGCTTGTAAAACATTTCCCACTCCAAATTTAAAGCCAACCCCAAATTATTGGGAGAACGACTAATATGGCGACCATGATGATTGGACTACAACATCAGTGGTTATTGTAAATGATTGAACTCTGATTATGTTTGGGAGCCTTTTTGCCTTTTTGCTTTTCTGTATTTTCTTTTTCTCAGATATTCATTCAACTCTCACAGATAAAGAAAAGTGTCATTTTTTCCATCACTGTTTCTCCCCTCGTGTTCGCTTAGGTTGTGGAGAAGCTACAGTCTGGTGGTAAATCTAAAAGGGAGGGTTGGCAGACTGAACTACCAAGGTTTGGGCTTAGAAGAGGTGTTATAGAAATGTTGGAAAATGAGAAAACAAAAGATGCGGCTTGGCAAGGCAGATGCTCTGGTACAGTGTATGTCAGCCATTTTGAATGAAGTAATTGTTTTATTTTCTATGCAATTCAGTATGCAAGATTGTGTTTTGTATTTATTTAAGCGAGCTATGCTGATATTTATTTTGTTCCTGTGAATCTGTTCAGCTACATCGGTGGAGGTCAATCTGAGGGCCATTTTTCTTTGACAAATGAGGCATATTCAATGTTAGTAAGACATGGTACATTTATAGGATTTTCTATTGTGATTTGTGAATCTTCTATTTGTAAAGTTGTTTAAGCACATCATATCCGTAATGTGCAGTCTTTAAATTGTTAGGAAATCATTAATACCAGCCTCTTTTATTCGTGATGGGTTATTTTGACCCATCTTCGACCGGTCGAGAGCCCTGCTCGACAGTCGAAGGCTGGTGTCGACTGGTCGAAGGTTCAAGTCGAAAACTTTGACTCAAAGTCTAGCGAGTAATTTTGCTGTTTTTTACTGTAGCTTGGACTGGTCGAAGGAACCTTGTTCACTCCCCAAGTATAGGGTTGTGATGTAGTAATAAACTCGGTAAGATCGAGGTCGAATCCCACGAGGACTGGTTGTCACAATTCAAATCTATGATTCTTCTTAACTAATCCAATGAATAATGAACTAAACTATTAAGCACAATTTTAGGAAAAACAATTAAGAATAGGGAAGAAAATTCAATCAGAGAGAAAGCACTAGGACTTTCGAATCCACCCCTAATTATCCTAACCCTTGTTTTGTCTGTTGATTCACCTTGATCTTGATTGATACCACTTAAATAGAGAAAGCACAATCTGTGTCCTAAATCGGGCATACAGACTGTCTAATTCCTTTAAGCAATGCCATGAACAATACATCCCATGTCCTTGGTCGGGCACATGGTATGCAAAATTCATTAAAGCACTGTTCCTTCCTCTATAGGAAACCCGTTCTTGATCGGACCCAAGCACTGTAATAAGCATCCAAACAACATCCATCTATACTTTGGTCAAGTTCATAGATGGAGAAGTATGGAATTTAAACCCATAAAGCCCACTCGAGAAAGAAACAAATTAAATAAAATTTAAAGTAAATCAACCAATACAAGAGCCGATCAAATTAGGGGCTTCATCTCACCCTAGCCGAGAGATTAGTGACCCATGAAATCCATAAAAAATATTAAATAAAATTCATAAATCAAAACACCAAACCGAACAATCTCTCTCTCTTCCTTCTCTTTCTTCTCTTTCTCCTCTCCCCGGCTCTGGATCTCCAATTCCTCGGATCTCAATGCCTCTCCCACGTCCAAAACTTCCCTTTATAGTCACCGGATGGTGGAATCGGTGGCGAGTCGTGAGACGGACTCGAAGTGCGTAATTTTTCGCAACCGTGATCGGTGGGCCCCACAGAGGTGTTTTCTCTGGAAAATCCACCCCGTCCATTGGATTCGGGATGAAATTTCGATTAAGAATGAGTGGTTTTGAAGGTCCATTGGCGTGGCCCACGAAGAAATCTCGAAAAGATCGGTTTTGAACGTCGCCGAAAGGGCTTTTTTGTGGCCTCCGTACCGCACACGTGTGTACGCATGGGAGTGGAATCTGAGCATGGTTTTGTAGCTCTCATAGCCCTCTACAAGATGGACGGGTCGGATCGTCCGTACAGGCGACGGGTGGGGCCCACAAACGGCCGCAAAAACCGGCAGCGGTCGCGTTACGCGGACGCGAATTCGTCCTCCGTGGAAATGGTGGGTCCCATTCCTTTTATCTAACCAAAAATCCACTCCGTTCATTAGGATAAGGACGGAAAACCGGTCGAAAATGACCAGTTTTCTTCTGTTTTAGGTGGGGTCTATCATAGATTTGAACTCACCGTCCGTTTTACATTTTTCAGCGATCAAAGTCCGTACAGATGCATGGGACTAAAGTTCCACCTAGGCGTGGGGTATTTCCGCCCCAGGAAGTGGATGGACGGTTTGGATTGTCCATTTGGACAATGTGTGGGGTCCACAACCACGAACCGGCGCCGCTGCTTGCGGCCGCTGGACGTTCTCTGGATTTTGAAGACGGGCGCGGGTCAGCGCCCGCGCTGACCGTTCACTTGGTGCGGCGCGCCGCTGGTGCACATGTACTCGGTGTACACCCTCCGTACACAGGGCCCACTATGATGTTTTTTACGAAATCCAATCCGTCCATTCCCTTTCTCAAACTATATTAACCGTCGAGACCAAAGTTGAGGCATATCCTGCTATCAGGTGGGCCTGAAATCAACGATTCGTGGGCTGAATTGTCAGTTGGAGCACTTCCCGAGATCATCAATGGCTGAAATTTAATATGTACGGTTAAATTATGGCCATCATCCCATGTATGAAGTTTTGAACTGATTGGATGGCGGGAACCATGTGATCTTGCATTCTGGACCCTTTTCGGGCCCCTTTGTCTTCAGTTTCTTGATTTCCTCGGATCTCGAGCGTTGATCTTAGTTCTCTGGAGTCGTTCTCATGCTCTGATGCCTTCAGAACCTGAAATCCATGCTTTTAACATTATTTGCAATAATACTCTTGATTTCATCCTGTAACAAAAACACAATTAAAACACTCCATTTAAACCTTATCATGTACGTAAAATTAGGCAATTACTGGGGTCTGATCTGCAATATTTGACACTCATCACAACCCCCAACCAGCATTTTGCTAGTCCCGAGCAAAACATGCGGAAAATAATTTCAGAAATAAAGACAATTCCTGTAAACTCAAGTGACTTGTGAACAAATAGCTGAGATGTAAAATTCTAAGATTCATGATTGGTGTGTGGAATTTTTCTCTTGGAATCAAGCTTCCAATAAACTTCATAATCAAGTTCAAAATATCAATCCATCAATTAGAGCATTCCTAAACATTGAGTTCCACGAGTGTAAAGAATAATCTCGACTTACAATTATTAAGAGATCCAATTGTCAATTTCATGATATCATTGGTAATTCGTAACAACCAATCCTGAAACCAACACTTATCGTATAGATTAACTTTTCATCTTTACCAGCCTTTGAATTCCTTTATGAGCAGAACACAAATGAGGGGAATCAAATTTCTCACCTATAGGGAGCAAACCTATAGCGAAAAACTTGTCACCTAATTTAATTTATTATTATTATTTTTTTTTTTTTCATATGTCGACTATGGAGAATCAAATCTACACCTATAGGGAGCAAACCTATGGTGAAGATTTAGCCTTTTAATTCTTCTTTTTACTAAGTTAATCATTCAGTCATCGAACCAACACTTAATGTGTAAGCGAGATGTGATATGTGGAATCATGGCTCAATCAAAGTTTACAAAATCTAATCATGGATTAACAATTCAAAATTGACTGTGAAATCAAGCAGATGGCCGAATCCAAGAGTCATAAGTTACCTATCACGTATCTTATAATGTTAGAATCACTTTGAATTCAATAGAAATTCCAGAAAAAATTTTAAAATTTTCACAAATTTTGCTCAAGACCAAGAAAATACTGATTAGGTAACCTAATCTCCCACCCCCAACCTAAAATCTACATTGTCCTCAATGTAAAATAAATAAGCATACAATGTATATGGGACAACGAAAATAAAAGAGGAATGACAGAAAGATAGTACCTGGACGGAGAATCAAGAAGCTTTCTCAAAAATTTTCAACGTAAAAACGAGTTAGCACAAGAGAGAAATCAACGGAAACAAAAATAACAAAAAAGAAAAACAAAAGAAAATCCTACCTATACCACTTTCGCAGGTGCTCTCGATTGCATTTAGCGTATGCAACAAGCCTTTAAACCCCTAGGTTACCCCTAGTGGACGAGTTGTAGTCTCGTGAGGGTTTGCAGTAATGTTACCCACAAACATTGAACTAACTAACTAGAAAAATGATAAGGAATGAAATAAAATAAAAGGCTGGGTTGCCTCCCAGGAGCGCTAAGTTAACTGTCTATCCTAAAATAACAGAAGGGAAACTACCCTAGTCCTAAGAAAGCAGGGAAAAACTACTCAGTTATGCCGCAAGGTTCCTCTTCCGGCCAGTATCTTGATAAGTTTCTCAGTAGATTTCTCAACAGGATCATCCAAAAGCCATTTTTGCAATAGGCTTGGACGCCCTGGAGCTTGACATTCCAGATAAACTTACGTACCTCATCAAAAATTTTTCGTTGATTCGCCTGAGGTATCCAAAGTATATACGATTCACCTGCGACAGAAGAAGTTTCGAAGTTAGTATCCCATGATGAATCAGAGACTACACATAGATGAAAGTCAGAAAAATTCTCAGAAAGTGACGTAGTCTCAACACATTCCGAAGTAGTAGACTTCGGTTCAATCGTTAGCTCCTCCTCCCTTAATGGTAAATATTCAGGATTTCTGGAAGGCGGGGCTTCAGAGTATGGGTTCTCTCGGTCAGTGATGACTACCGAGATATTGTTTTGCAAGGCATTCACTATGTCTCTTATCATGGGATCGTTTGAATCTGCAAAGTGTGCCAAGCAATCATCCAAAGAGGTGGGACATTCAGCTGAGGGTGACTCATTTTCTACATTAGGGCTCGTGATGATCTGCCCAAGGAATCCATCGTTTTCGAAGGTAAACAGAGATGTGCTCTCTTGCTCTAGCCCTGCACAGACAGATTGAAGATCAATATACAAAGCATTGATGTGTGGACTCTGTTCATCGATACTACTCAGAAGAGGCGATGAATCGTCATTATTCAACAGTTCAGATGGTGGCCTCAACTGGGTGGTTTCAAATTCAAGAGTCATATCGAGTAGCTCGTCCATCTCCCGAATCATATCATCATGTAATTCAGAGGAGTGGTCCAAATACGTTTCACAAGAGTTAGAAGGGTCGGTTGTAAGGGGCCCATCCTCTACCTTTAAATCAGACATGTTAGGTGAGGGGAGTGGCTCATTATGACCAACCACTTCGTGTACGTCTTGATCATTGACTTGGACCAAACTTGAGATTGATTCCAAGGGAATTGGGGCTGAACATCCATGATCATCATCCCAATACACATCATTGTCTAATTCTGTGCAGTGCGCACTTGGGATGGGATCGCTTTCCTCACATTCTAAATTTGGTTGAGGTTCGAATAAACTAACCTCTACCTCATCATTGAGATCCTGTGTGTCATGTAAGGAAAGTGTGTCAACATCACTGTATTTGAATGACACCCAAGTATCTTCCCCATTCTTTTGAACAGTCATTGAGATCGACTCATCGGGGAATTGAACCGTCTGCTCATTAATGGAATCCAACTCCTCATTCCAAATTCCAGATTTCGTTAAAAACGAGTGAGGATCACTTTCCTCGCATTGTATTTCTGGATTGGATTGTAGTTGGAATGAGCGAGCTTCCTCTATCCTTTCAATGCGCGAATTGAGTGCTTCCAATGATTTCATCAATTTCGCAACATGCTGGTTGAATTGTTCTGGATCAAAACATGAATCCTCTTGGATCGTTTCTGGTTGGATCTCAAAGGTATGAGATCCAAGAGAATAATTATTACAATATATTGTTGGTTCAACTTCCCAATTTTGATGGTTCCACTGGTTATAGTCATACTGATCATACATGGGAGAATATGATGGTTGATAATAATCTTCATTCCCATAATTACGATCGTATACGGCCCTATTAACCGATGGAACATAATGTTCTAGTCGGTTCTCAATGTCTGTTCTCGATGGAGAGAAATCTTGAGGTATACGTTGAATTCCACAACCTTCAGGCATGTCCCAATAAAACCTATCCAACTCAGCATATGCATCTACCCACGATTCCATGGTAGAACCTTAACTCTGAGACTAATCCTAAAAAAAAAGCAAAATCCTACAAAGAATACGTAAAGTAAAGGAGAAATTAGAGAGATGTTACGAGTAGAAGTTCCTATGTTAAAAACTCCGCAAAACAAAAAACAAAACAAGTTAGTTTTTAAGAATGGTAAGTCTAAGGTTAGAAAAAAAAATAAAATAAAACCCTAATTCTAAAAATAAATAAATAAAAATAAAGAAATTAGGAAGATATTACCAAATTAGAAATTTCTATCTCAGAATCCTACACAACAAGAAATAGGTTAGTTTCTAAAAATAAAATAAAAACTTTAACCTAAAGTTAGTAAAATCCTAAGACTATGAATTATGATAAGAGAGAATCCTAAATTCAATTTGAAACGAATCAACACGCAAGAACTTGCGCCAAAAACTTGTTCACTCCCCAAGTATAGGGTTGTGATGTAGTAATAAACTCGGTAAGATCGAGGTCGAATCCCACGAGGACTGGTTGTCACAATTCAAATCTATGATTCTTCTTAACTAATCCAATGAATAATGAACTAAACTATTAAGCACAATTTTAGGAAAAACAATTAAGAATAGGGAAGAAAATTCAATCAGAGAGAAAGCACTAGGACTTTCGAATCCACCCCTAATTATCCTAACCCTTGTTTTGTCTGTTGATTCACCTTGATCTTGATTGATACCACTTAAATAGAAAAAGCACAATCTGTGTCCTAAATCGGGCATACAGACTGTCTAATTCCTTTAAGCAATGCCATGAACAATACATCCCATGTCCTTGGTCGGGCACATGGTATGCAAAATTCATTAAAGCACCCTGTTCCTTCCTCTATAGGAAACCTGTTCTTGATCAGACACAAGCACCTGTAATAAGCATCCAAACAACATCCATCTATACTTTGGTCAAGTTCATAGATGGAGAAGTATGGAATTTAAACCCATAAAGCCCACTCGAGAGAAAGAAACAAATTAAATAAAATTCAAAGTAAATCAACCAATACAAGAGCCGATCAAATTAGGGGCTTCATCTCACCTAGCTGAGAGATTAGTGACCCATGAAATCCATAAAAAATATTAAATAAAATTCATAAATCAAAACACCAAACCGAACAATCTCTCTCTCTTCTTCCTTCTCTTTCTTCTCTTTCTCTCTCCCGCTCTGGATCTCCAATTCCTGATCTCAATGCCTCTCCCACGTCTAAAACTTCCCTTTTATAGTCTGCTTTGGATGGTGGAATCGGTGGCGAGTCGTAGACGGACTCGAAGTGCGATTTTTCGCAACCGTGATCGGTGGGCCCCACAGAGGTGTTTTTTGGAAAATCCACCCCGTCCATTGGATTCAGGATGAAATTTCAGTTAAGAATGAGTGGTTTTGAAGGTCCATTGGCGTGGCCCACAGAAGAAATCTCGAAAAGATCAGTTTTGAACGTCGCCGAGCAGCCTGTTTGTGGCCTCCGTATCGCACACGTGTGTACGCATGGGAGTGGAATCTCAACATGGGTTTGTAGTGCTCGCGGCCCTCTACACGATGGACGGCTCGGATCTTCCGAACAGGCGACGGGTGGGGCCCACAAACGGCCGCAAAAACCGGCAGCGGTCGCGTTACGCGGACGCGAATTCGTCCTCCGTGGAAATGGTGGGTCCCATTCCTTTTATCTAACCAAAAATCCACTCCGTTCATTAGGATAAGGACGGAAAACCGGTCGAAAATGACCAGTTTTCTTCTGTTTTAGGTGGGGTCTATCATAGATTTGAACTCACCGTCCGTTTTACATTTTTCAGCGATCAAAGTCCGTACAGATGCATGGGACTAAAGTTCCACCTAGGCGTGGGGTATTTCCGCCCCAGGAAGTGGATGGACGGTTTGGATTGTCCATTTGGACAATGTGTGGGGTCCACAACCACGAACCGGCGCCGCTGCTTGCGGCCGCTGGACGTTCTCTGGATTTTGAAGACGGGCGCGGGTCAGCGCCCGCGCTGACCGTTCACTTGGTGCGGCGCGCCGCTGGTGCACATGTACTCGGTGTACACCCTCCGTACACAGGGCCCACTATGATGTTTTTTACGAAATCCAATCCGTCCATTCCCTTTCTCAAACTATATTAACCGTCGAGACCAAAGTTGAGGCATATCCTGCTATCAGGTGGGCCTGAAATCAACGATTCGTGGGCTGAATTGTC
This sequence comes from Magnolia changhungtana, assembly GCA_030180095.1. NCBI lineage: Eukaryota > Viridiplantae > Streptophyta > Magnoliopsida > Magnoliales > Magnoliaceae > Magnolia > Magnolia changhungtana. The sequence goes on along the minus strand of JASAUF010000070.1, from coordinate 43,437 downwards.
AGTTGGAGCACTTCCCGAGATCATCAATGGCTGAAATTTAATATGTACGGTTAAATTATGGCCATCATCCCATGTATGAAGTTTTGAACTGATTGGATGGCGGGAACCATGTGATCTTGCATTCTGGACCCTTTTCGGGCCCCTTTGTCTTCAGTTTCTTGATTTCCTCGGATCTCGAGCGTTGATCTTAGTTCCCTGGAGTCGTTCTCGTGCTCTGATGCCTTCAGAACCTGAAATCCATGCTTTTAACATTATTTTGCAATAATACTCTTGATTTCATCCTGTAACAAAAACACAATTAAAACACTCCATTTAAACCTTATCATGTACGTAAAATTAGGCAATTACTGGGGTTTGATCTGCAATATTTGACACTCATCAAACCTTCGACTGGTCGAAGGGGGCCTATGACTGGTGGAAGAAATACTTGACTAGTCGAAGGTTACGCAGTTTGTTCCGTGATTTTGCGCGAAACTGCGGATTTAAGTCCTTTTGCAACTGGGATGCAGAAAGGAGTTTCCCAAAACTATAAAAGGGGTTGCCTAGGGTTTTTCTAGGGATGATCATAAAATAGCAAGAGGGTTTCCTAAAGCTTTGCAAGGGATTTGCTAAAGGGTTTAGGGCTATCAAGGTGAGAGAGGGAGAAAGAGAGAGAGGAAGCTTATAGAAGGGAGGTTCTGCTCGTGGAGGTTCTCTACTATGCAATCTATATCTCAGTGCTTCTATATCCTCGTAATCGGTTAGATCTCTCCGTTTTCTCTATTTCTCTTATTGTTTATCCACTCCTGCGTGAGTGAAGAAGATTGTAACGTTCTACTTCATAGTGGATTGTTGATCTGGACGAGGTCCCGTGGTTTTTACCTCTTTGAGGGTTTTCCACGTAAAAATCTCTTATGTGGTGTGTGATTGATGCTTTGATTTATTTCATTACTTTATTATCCATAATTCTGGTTTGTTTCGGGAGGCTAGATCCTAAGGTTTGTGCAAGGCATCCCAACAAAGTGGTATCAGAGCTAAGTTCATTGAATGGGTAGGATCGGTTGGAATTATGGAAGGTGGCTCATCAAGGATGATCAGCCTCAATGGTTCTAACTGGACCATATGGAAGGCTAAGATGGAGGACTTACTTTATTGCAAGGACCTATATTCTCCAATCTCAGGCATATCAGCAAAATCCAAGGATATGACTGATGATGATTGGAAGAAGATGGACTGAAAGGCGGTGGGGTTTATTAGACAATGGTTGGATGATTCTGTGTTCCACCATGTGTCTACGGAAACCTCAGCCGAAAGCCTATGGCTAAAATTACAAGGGCTGTATGAGAGGAAGACAACCGGTAATAAGATATTTCTGATAAGGCGACTTGTAAATCTCAAGTTTAAGGATGGTGGTTCTGTGGCCGAGCACATGAATGAGGTCAACAATATAGTGAACCAACTCACCTCTATGAAGATGGTCTTGGATGATGAACTGCAGGCTTTACTATTGCTTAGTTCATTGCCTGACAGTTGGGAGACATTAGTGGTGTCTCTAAGTAACTCCATGCCAGACGGAAAGATATCTATGGAACAGGTAACCAGTTGTCTCTTCAATGAGGAGACAAGGAGGAAGTCTCAAGGGTCTACTAAGCAAGAGGCTCTTGTGACACAGGAACGGGGGAGAGGAAAGAACAGGAAGTGCGGAAAGGCCCGAGATAAATCAAGAGGCAAGTCGAGTAACAGAAAAGATGTTGAATGCTGGAACTGTGGCAAGAAGGGCCACTACAAGCATGAATGTCGTGGTAAGAAAAATGACAAGAAAGGAAAAGGGAAGGAATATGAATCTGATTCCACTGCAATCGCTTCAGATGGCGACATGGTAATTATTGTTTCTACAGATCATGACATATGTCTCACGGCTACGAGTCAGGGCACCGACTGGGTGATAGACTCAGGAGCTTCTTTTCATGCGACTCCACACAGGGACTCCTTCACAAGCTACAAGTCAGGTGACTATGGGACTGTGAAGATGGGAAATTCTGGCGTATCAAAGATCGTGGGAGTCGGTGATATTTGTGTGAAGACCGATGTGGGCTGCACATTAGTTCTCAGGGATGTGAGGCATATCCCAGATCTTCGCCTCAACTTGATATCGACGGGAAGGCTGGATGATGATGGCTATGAAAGCCGGTTTGCTGGTGGGTGATGGAAGCTCATCAAGGGTTCGTTAATCGTAGCTAGAGGAAAGAAGTGTTCCACCCTATACAAGGTAAATGTCAGTATGTACAAGGGTGGATTGAACGCGGTGGAAGATTCAGCTATTGACATGTGGCACAGGCGTCTAAGCCACATGAGTGAAAAAGGGCTTCAGCTACTAGTGAGGAAGCAGCTCCTTCCAGACGTGACAGGTATGCCTCTCAAAACCTGTCTTGATTGTTTATCGTGGAAACAAAGATAGAGTTTCATTTATTAAAAGCTCGTTTCTCATGTTAATAAGGTGCATGCATTAGATTTAGTTTATTCGATGTTTGTGGTCCTATGAGGACAAAAACCTTGGGTGGGGCATTGTATTTTGCTACTTTTATAGATGATGCATCTAGGAGGGTTTGGGTTTATGCTTTGAAATCCAAGGACGAGGTCTTTGGTGTGTTTAAATTGTTTCATGCTATGGTCGAGAGAGAGACAGGTAGATCATTGAAGTGCATCCGCACCGACAATGGTGGTGAATACATTGGTGACTTTCATGAGTACCGCAAGTCCTGTGGTATACGGCATGAACAGACGTTCCCTAGACCCCCAAAGATAATGGTGTAGGCTGAGCGAATGAATCGCACCATTGTTGAGAGAATCGGATGCATGTTATCCCATACGAATTGCCCAAGACGTTCTGGGGAGAAGCAATGCGCACGGTGGTGTATTTGATAAACAGGTCTCCATTAGCCCCGTTGAATGGAGAAGTACCTGAGAAGGTGTGGACTGGACAGGATCCATCGTATAGTCATCTCAGGGTGTTTGGATGCAGGGGAGCATCCGTTCACGTACTAAAGGATGAGAAGTCCAAGCTCGATATGAAGATCGGGCAAAGTGTGTGTTCTTAGGGTACGGGTGATGAAAAATTTGGTTGCTGTGTTATGGGATCCGATCGAGAAGAAGCTCGTCAGGAGCAGAGATGTGATTTTCTTTGAAAATCAGTGTATCGAAGACATTGGTAAGCCAGAAAAGAACCAGCCTAGTTCAGGTGAGCTAGAGGACATGGATCCGATTACTCCTCCCGTGGTGCCTGATGACGGGAGAGTACAGCAAGGTGCAGAGGATGAGGGAGTTCCTTCAGAAGATGGACTAGGGGAGCAGCCCCTACTTGATCCACCTGTTGAGCCACAGGTGAGGAGGTCATCTAGGGACAGACAGTCGTCCAAGAGGTACTCGCCGCATGAGTACATTATGCTAACCGATGGGGGAGAGCCAAAAGATTATTCTGAGGCCCTAGCCGACGAGCGTAAGGGGGAGTGGTTGAAAGCTATGCAAGAGGAGATTGAATCCTTGCATAAGAACCACACCTATGATATGGTGAAACTGCCTAAGGGTAAGAAAGCTCTGAGCAACAAGTGGGTGTTCAGAAAGAAGGTTGAGCAGAAGAATTCACAGACGAGGTTCAAGGCTAGACTTGTGGTGAAAGGGTTTGGTCAGAGAAAAGGTATAGACTTCGAAGAGATATTCTCACCAATGGTGAAGATGACATCCATACGGGTGTTGCTTGGGTTGACGGCTAGCATGGATTTGGAGATAGAGCAGTTAGATGTTAAAACTGCCTTTCTCTATGGTGACCTGGAAGAAGAGATCTACATGCACCAACCAGAGGGGTTCAAAGTCAAGGGCAAGGAGCATATGGTGTGTAGGCTGAGGAAGAGCTTGTATGGGCTGAAACAAGCTCCACGGCAATGGTATAAAAAGTTTGACTTGTTTATGTTGAAACATGGGTATGACAGAACGGAGTTGGACCACTGTGTGTTCACGCGCAAGTTCTCAGATGGTGATTTCTTAGTTTTGCTATTATACGTTGATGACATGCTCATCATGGGAAAAGACATCAAGAAAATTGACAGGCTAAAACAGAAGTTGGGCAAGTCTTTTGCGATGAAAGACTTGGGCCCTGGCTTAGACAGATCCTAGAATGGAGATAACCCGTGACGAAGCACAGAAGCTTTGGCTGTCACAAGAGTGGTATATTGAGAAAGTCCTAGAGCGATTCAATATGAATGCAGCAAAGCCGGTCAGTATTCCACTGGATGGTCACTTCAGATTGAGCGACAGGCAGTGTCCCAAGACGAAGGCAGAGGTGGAAGATATGCAGAAAATACCCTACGCGTCAGCTGTAAGAAGTTTGATGTATGTTATGGTGTGTATACGCCCAGACATAGCATATGCGGTTGGTGTTGTCAGCCGGTATCTTGCCAATCCTAGCAAAGAGCATTGGGCAGCGGTGAAATGGATACTATGGTATCTAAGAGGCTCATCCAGGTTGAGCCTATGCTATGGTGACGGTAAACCTGTGTTAGAGGGCTACACAGATGTAGATATGGCAGGTGACATAAACTCCAGGAAGTCTACATCGAGGTTCATGTTCACGTTTGCAGGGGGAGCGGTTTCTTGGCAGAGCAAGCTACAGAAGGTCGTAGCATTGTCGACAACAGAGGCCGAATACATCGCAGTCACAGAAGTATGTAAAGAGATGCTTTGGATGAAAAGGTTCCTACAGGAACTTAGCTTAAAGGAGGAGGAGCACGTGGTCTATTGCGATAGTCAGAGTGCTATACACTTGAGCAAGAATCCAAGTCAGCATTCCAAGTCGAAGCACATAGAGATTCGGTATCACTGGATTAGGGATACTTTGGAACAAAAGGTGTTATAGCTTGAGAAAGTCCACATGGACGATAATGGGTCAGACATGATGACCAAGGCTTTGCTCAAGGGCAAGTTTGAGGTTTGTAGAAACCTGGTTAGCTTGAAGAAGGTGGATCCCTCCTGAGTCAAAAAGGGGGAGATTTGATGGGTTATTTTGACCCATCTTCGACCGGTCGAGAGCCCTGCTCGACTGGTCGAAGGCTGGTGTCGACCGGTCGAAGGTTCGAGTTGAAAACTTCGACTCAAAGTCCAGCGAGTAATTTTGTTATTTTTTACTGTAGCTTGGACTGGTCGAAGGGGACCTACGACTGGTCGAAGGAATGCTCGATTAGTCGAAGGTTACGCAGTTTGTTCCGCGATTTTGCGCGAAACTGCAGATTTGAGTCCTTTCGCAACTGGGATGCGGAAAGGAGTTCCCAAAACTATAAAAGGGGTTGCCTAGGGTTTTTCTAGGGATGATTACAAAATAGCAAGAGGGTTTCCTAAAGCTTTGCTAGGGATTTGCTAAAGGGTTTAGGGCTATCAAGGTGAGAGAGGGAGAAAGAGAGAGAGGAAGCTTATAGAAGGGAGGTTCTGCTCGTGGAGGTTCTCTACTATGCAATCTATATCTCAGCACTTCTATGTCCTCGTAATCGGTTAGATCTCTCCATTTTCTCTATTTCTCTTATTGTTTATCCACTCCTGCGTGAGTGAAGAAGATTGTAATGTTCTACTTCATAGTGGATTGTTGATCTGGATGAGGTCCCGTGGTTTTTAGCTCTTTGAGGGTTTTTCACGTAAAAATCTCTTGTGTGGTGTGTGATTGATGCTTTGATTTATTTCATTGCTTTATTATCCATAATTCTGGTTTGTTTCGGGAGGCTAGATCCTAAGGTTTGTGCAAGGCATCCCAACAATTCGATCAGCATGAACGGTACTTAGGTACACATAGTTATTCAACTCTTGTATTATGCATGGTCCTTACTGTCTTTAGGTTTTTTTTTTGGTTATTTACCACTTCTGCATTGAATATTGGAATTTTCTTGCATACTTTGAATTCTCTAGGTCAATATATTCATGAGGATATTTGTTTCCTAGCATTTGTATTTCTACATTTGCTTATCTTGATATGCTTGGGACAATTCGAGTTACTTGTTTTTTCAGGGCTGGGATCATTATCTTAGTAACTATGAAGTTTTTCTTCATACTAACATGTAGGCATGTAATATCTGTTGTGTTAATGCTTTTGTCAGCCTCTCTCCCATGCATTGGGCTTCTCAACCAGACAATCTTCAGCGCATGCACCTTTGGGAAGGTTTGGGTTCTGTAGGCACTTGGACCCGTTGGCACGTGGGAAGGATGGTAACTCATTGTCCATTGAGGTCTGGGACCATTCCTTATTTATACACTTTCTATATCATATATTATTGAGATTTTCTGGATTCTTCTGAGTTTGATACGTCTTATGTAGGATCTGCTCACAGTAAGGTACAGAATGACTACTTATTTGGTGTCTGACTCACGTGTGACATTGGGGGATATTGGCAGTGGATCCTTTTCTTGGACACATTTTTTTGGTAATGCTTGTTATTTGTTGGGCCGTTTATAATTGAGAAAGCTTGTAAGTGCGTGAGCAAACTCATTTGAAATCTATCGTCACACCATTATGCTACAAGTTCCTTACAAACAACAAAAAAAAGATGAAAGCATCAAATATATATATATATATATGTATATATATATATATATATATATTGTAAGTGCTATAGTTTATATCCTTGTCGGTTGTCAAATTAGTGGTGACAAAAACACTGTTATATAACTTGCATTAGTGAAGCTCTTTCTAAAGATCAACATTCATAAACAAGCAAAGCTCACAACAAGCAAAGATTACAAGTACAAAGATCAACCTTAACTTCAAGTATTGCTCTCAAGACAAGACTCAAGAATGCAAGACTTCAAGAAGAGTACAAGGCAGAGGTTGAGCTACATCAAGACTTCAAGGCTTAAACTTCAAGGTCACTTGTTCCTAATGTTTTTTATATCCTTACTTCTTGATTGGGGTTTGTTTGACCATAGGTTGACCTTAGAAGTAGGCCATTTTGGATATATAAGTCATATGTATATGTCACTTGTGTTTGGGCAGTTTGGGGACTTGTCCTAGGCTTTCTTCAACTAGTCCTAGCTCTGCTTCGACCAGTCCAAGAAATTCCTTGATCAGTCGTAAATTTGTTACAAAATTCGGATAATTTTTGTTAAGCTTCGACTAGTCCTGGAATCTGTTTGACCAGTCGAAGGAACAGTGTCGACTGCTTCTACGACCAGTCGTAAATCTTCGATTCAAAGTCCAGCAATAATTTACAAGGTCTTCGACCAGTCGAAGGTGCCAGTCGAAGGAGGCCTTTGACCAGTCGCAGAACAGTCAAAGCTTATCGCACCCGATTTTTTTCAAATCTGTTATTTCTTCGACTAGTCGAAGAGCTCCCTAGACTAGTCGAAGATGCGATCTGCTCACCTATAAATAGAGCACGAAACTCAGAAGAATTCAAGCAATTAATTGATCCATTCAAGCCAACCTTCGTCAAACTTCTGAGAGATAATTTTGTGCTCCATCTAAGCTAAGTGTGCTTATTTTATACTCTTTTTCTTTAGTTTTATTTAATTGATTTTGTTTCTGATATTCCAATCTAATTTGATAAGAGGAATTGTTATTCCCTTTCTTTGGAATCAAAATCAATTAAGGCAAGCCCTAGTTGGTCTAATTTAAAATCTATTAGAACTAGAACTATTATAATTGAGTACTGGACATTGAACTTGAACATTCAATCATTTACTCTGATTTGGTTGTACCGGACTGCTACAACGAAGGAGATAATCAGGTATTTTACATTTAATTGTAAATTCCTTTCTGTTTTGGTTTCTTTCAAGATTTGCCAGAAAAATCTTGTTGTATTGGTTATCTGAGGAGAGCCAGAAAACTCGAAGTGGGGTTTTTTTTATTGTGTAAGCCCACGACAAAGACACAATTGTAAAGGTTTTGGGTGAACCTGTGAAAACCTATTTTGTTAATGAACGCTAATATCCCCTGTGTGAGGATATTAGGAGTGGAGTAGCATTTTGTGTGGCTGTTGTTTAACAGTTGGTGAACACACAGGCGAACCACTATAATCCCTTGTGTTGTGGTTGAATGATTTACATTTCTAATCTTTAATTATTTATTTGTAGGTTGTATGTGTGGTGGTGAATGTTGTAATCATTTAATTCAAGCATTGTGGGAATTTTGTAATAATTTAGAATTTACTTTCTGCTATTCCTTTATCTGCTTGAATTTAAATTTCCTTTAAAGTTGTTCCAAAGCAAGGTTGCCCTACCATTTTTATGGTGTATGGTCATCCTAGAACAATACATTTGTGATTACAATTTATTTTAATTTGTGCTTAATTCTGTATTCCTCTTTGGTTTGAGATTTGATACAAAGATCTTTCTAGAAATAAGGTTGTCCTACCATAAACTCGGTTTTTGGTGAAAGGTTGTCCTTAGAACAACATTTGTATCAATCCCTCAAGATCAGATTTTTGAGGTTGTTTTACTTTCCTGCATTGTGATTTATTTTGGTTATCATATTTATTTTAATTTCGTTTGTTATAAGATTTATTTGGCATTGTCCTATTCACCCCCCTCTAAGACATATAGCTAGGCCTTTTCATATATATATATATATATATATATATATATATATATATATATATATATATATATATATATATATATAGGGGATTATCTCAACTTGTGTTTTTTCCACTGTACAGGTGATTATCATGCATATATTTTTGTTGGCAACCACTATCCACCATTGTACATATTTATATAATGACCATCCTTTCATATGTCATTGGTTTTATCTTGCCTTTTTCCTTGTGTTGTGAAGTTTTAGTCTCTAATAGGATTTCTTTTGATTGCTTGGATTCACCTGTCTTCAATTACATCAATAATTTGTCTCCCTATTAAAGCCGATAAGTCTGTGCATATCACGAAAAGCTTCCCATCACTTAGTTTTGTTGCGTCCCTGCCACACTGTGTTTACCTCACCACATGTCAGTTCCCATAAAGAATCCACGTTCCTCATAAGGTAACAACTCATTGCTTCTTGCTTCTTTTTGAAAATAATGATGTATCTCAGTTTTGTAGTAAATTTTCTGAGATACATTGCTTTCTTTCCAAGCATCACTTGTCACCCGAGTTATCTTCTGATGATGGGGATGAAGGCAAGACTTCTTTAGGGGTTTCAGATGCGCTTCATCTCCCTAGTAGCTCAGCCGACATGCAGAAAAGATGTGATATCAAGAGTTCTATGGAAGAATTCAACATTGAAGCGCTTGAAGCTAGCTAATAAGCCACCTAGGATTTTGCAATAACATTTCACCTATATGTTGTTTGGATGGAATATTACCACGTTTGGGTGGGCCCTTTAATTTTTATTTTTATTTTTTATTTTTTTTTTCAAATTTCTATTCCAAATAGAAACTAAAATTTCAATTTGGAATATTACCACGTTTGAATGGGCGCTTCAAATGTTTTTTTTTTTTTTTTTTACCAGATTTCTATTCCAAATAGAAACCAAAATTTCAGTTACCGAAACTAAGACTACAACTCCCATGGTTAAAGGGTTTAGCCTCGGTTGTTGAGAACCGAGGTTAAAAATAGATTTAGCTTCAATTGGAGGCAACTAAGGCTAAAAATTGATTTTAGTCTCGGTTGGAAACAATGGAGGCTAAAATTTTGATTTAGCCTCATTTCGAGAAAATTGAAACTAATTTTTTTTTTTTTTTTTAGCCTCACTTGAATAACCAAGGCTATAAAAGTCATTTTAGCCTCGGTTGCTAAAACTGAGGCTAAAGCCTTTAGTCACGGGGGTTTCAACCTCAGTTTGGATAACTGAGGCAAAACTGAGGCTAAAGGCTTTAGCCTCGGTTTTTAACCTTTTTAGCCACAGTTTTGAACTGAGGCTAAAGCCCCCTTTTCTTATTGTGTATGGATGGGCACATCCGCGTAGACACGATCACGTTTACAATGTTCCCAACTGTCCAAGTTGTGGGCCTCATCAATGTTGGGTCATTGCCTAAAAGATACTCCTACTAGGGTTCATCACATGAGTGGCTAAAAGAAAAACAAGCAAAGATCCACCATTAAAAGGCCAAAGTCCATTAGTTAGATGGTTAGGATCATCCAATTGGTATGGGCTTTTTCCTGTCCCCCAACCATGGTGGGCTCCACAGTCTAGCTGGGCCGATTGTGGTATGCATAGGGGTGTACATCGAGTCGAACCGAGTCAAGCTGGCCTCAGCTTGACTCGGCTTGGCCACTAGCTGACATCAACTCAAACTCGGCTCGGCTCAGTCCTCAAGCCTGACTGGCCAGCTCGACTCGGTTCGGTCAGCAGCTGGGGCCAGTTCGAGCTAAGATCGAGCAGACTTCGCCTGTGCAACATTTTCACAAACAACTGGACTTCACCTTTAAAATCCCACTATTTGTAAAACAACAATAGTGGTTTTATAGGTATTTTATCAAACACTTTATGAGCAACATAAAAACCAAGAAAAAATGGGTATTTGTTTCATGTACATACTTTCCTTCCCACCGGCCACACTTTGTTGAGTCATTTCATTAAACACTTGGTGAGCAACATCAATATCATAGTAACTAAGTCACCGAACCGGTTCGATCCGATCCGAGTCGAGTCGGGTCGAGCAGGGGCTAGCTCGAACTTGCCTCAAATTGATTTTCGAGCTCAAAAAATCAGCTCAACTCGGCTCGAACTCAGCTTCGAACCGAGTTGAATTGATCTTTTTCGAGTCGAGTCAAGCGAGCTAACCGAGGTATCCCAGTTTGTGTACACCTCTAGATATGCATGCACACCACTTGAACGGTGTATATATATATATATATATATATATATATATATATATATATATATATATATATATATATATTAGATTGTTAGTACACCCACTGTCAGTTCACACTTCACTGTTAGCCACTCCCTTTAGGAATCGATACCAAGACCTCAGTAGTACACCCACTGTCAGTTCACACTTCACTGTTACCACCTCCTTTAGGAATCGATGTCAAGACCTCAGTGTTGAAACGTTGGGTGTACTGCTTGAATGGTTAGACCATAGACATGCGTCTCCATTATGAACATGATACACTATAGAAAACTTTCAAAATCTTTGTACAGTTATTATTAATCGAGACCGTTCACATGATCGATCCTACCCTGGAGGTCTGGATGGCTTGATCCAAAACTTCTTTGCCCCCACGAATGTTTCAATAGTGGACATTCAATTCTCACTTTTTCTTATTTTGCAAACCACTTGAGTTTTAGATCTGTCTCATTTTTGGGCCCATGTCTTAACATGATATGACAAAATGGACAGATGAGGTGGATTTCTCATAAACATCACCATGGCCCCCACCTAGCTTTTGTCACAGGAAGTTCCTATGAAAGGCTTTCAGAGGCAACTGATGTCCCAACACCACATGCACCAACATGCCATTTAATCCTTGTAACTCATGGCACGAAGATGGATATTTTTATTATAAGTTATGTGATTTGGACAATGTCAATACAGCGTTACATGTGACAATGTGCCATTTGGTCCCTTTAACCCCTCCATTTTGCAATCTTTGTAGTGACACAAAAATGGACATTGCTATTACAAGTTACATCATCTGGACAATACCATTACAACATCATATGCATGAATGTAAATGGCATCGGATTTGGTAGTTCTTATAACGGCAACAAGATGGACATTGCCATTACAAGTAATATGATTTGGACAATGCTATTATAACATCACATACACCAATGTACCATTTGGTTCCTATAACGGCTGCATTTGGTTGCTCTTATAATGGGAAGAAACTAGACATTGTCATAACAAATTACATGATTTGTACAATGACCACTACGATGTCACATGCACCAATATGCCACTAGGCCCATGCAATCCCCACGTTTGGCAATCATTACAGCATCACGTCATAATTTGCCATTTAGCCCCCGTACTCCGCATTTGACAAAACTTAGAATGGTAGGAAAAAGGGATATTGCCATTACAGGTCATGTGATTTAAACAATACTATTATATCATCATTTACATGCATCAAATGCAAGCCCCACAATATAAAGGGCAACATTGTCATATGATATATAAAAATATTTACTTTTTATTATAAGCCCCACATTAAATGCACATGCATGGTGCCTTTTCAGTGGCAGGGGTTACAAGGGGCCCTTTTTATAAGGTTGGCATACAATTGACATCCCTTGCACCCGCATGCCAATATGACATGTGCCTTTATCCATCTTCAATTAGAAGGGATCCTTTTTATAAGGTTGGCGTCCACAAGTGTTATCTTCTAGCTTTCGTTGCCCACATATATCAAATATGCCAATATGTCTGTCATACTACATAAGCTGCTATACAATTTTAAGTATTTCACATGTGTCACATGTTCTTCTGATCAACTTCAAATGCCCCCACATGTATTGTGCATACCATATGTGTAGCTGTTCAGTTTTTAGTGTGTTATACATCCTAAATGTCCTAATCTGACATATTGCTATATCTATTGGCATTTTTATTTCCCTTCCCATGCGCTAAAAAGCCCCCTCTCCTTTTAATGTTGTTACATGAACCCTCAAATTAAACGGTCCAAATCATTACCCCTACCATAGATGGATCCTAGCCTGCACATCCATAACTGGCCGATTGAGGGCATACAATGGACGGTTGAAACATAAAAATAATTACTGGTCCAAATTGAATAAAAAGATGTCCGCTGATCTGACAGTTGGTCCGACTATTTTTTCTCTCTGATTTGAAATACATGAATCCCATACCTACAATTTTAGGTCTGATGCTTATATCTAATATCTCTGTATAGTTAGTGATTATGACTGAGTCATGGCATGGACATATATAGATGAATGTGCGGACCCCACGAGGAATCCTTGCATATCATAATTAGCCTGCAAAAACTCGGCTGGGAGTTATTGTTGTAAATGCCCGTTAGGCCAAACAGGCGACGGAAGAAAAGATGGTATTGGCTGTATTTCTCCTTCCTCGGTTTCATCCGATGCAGATTTTTCAGTGATTAAGGTTACACTAGGTAAGCATTTCGCAAGCCCTTTGATTTTCAATCATGCATCCAGGCTGTTGATTTGATGGATGATTCAGAAGATGGATCACGCCCCCAAAAATCTCCCAAATTGGAGGATCCTACACATCCAAACTTTGTCTTCTTGGATCAACGGTCTTGGTCACCAGATCTTGGCCCCCGTTTATACAAACTAAGAACTGAGGCTGAGGATCATATGTACTCCTCACCGTTTCTTATATCATAGTCATTCCACTGTTCAATGATGAGCCTTGTCTGGGGCTTGTGGCAAACGGGCCACATGGTAGAACAATAAAGTGATCTAGACCGTTCTTGAAATGGACCGTATTGTGGATGGATCAGAGTCACGCATGATGAAGTAGACACTTTTAATTGTTCGTTCATTGAATTTTTGAGCCGAGGTCCATTCACTAATCAGTGCAATCACTGGTTCTGGGTTAGCTTTGGCCTGGATTTAAAGCTGTAGGTCCGACCCTGATGCACGGAAGGACGTGATAAGGTCGATCACTGCTTTCCTCGTGAATAACTACTCTGAATCCACAGAGCCCTTGCTTGGACTCTTCATAGAGATTCCTCAAATCCATGTGGATAATAATATAAAATAATTTCTAATAATTTGAAATAAATTGATGGACGTGAAAAACAAAAGCTTTTGCCCACGAAAAAGAAATTTCGTTGGCAAAGATAAGACTTTTGCCAACGAAATATTTCGTAGGAAAAACGTTTTACCAATGCTAATTTTCGTTGGTAAAAATATTGATAAAACTTTTTACCTACGACTACTTTTGTAGGTAAAATATTTTACAGCACTTTTTAGCTACCAACAATTTCGTAGCCAAAAATATTTAAAGACTTTTTATCTACAAATATTTTGGTAGCTAAAAGTAATTAAAACACTTTTACCTACCAAAAACTTCGTAGCTTAAAATTACAAGACTTTTTACCTACCAACAATGTCGTAGCTAAAACTAGTTAAAACACTTTTTACCTACCAATAATTTCGTAGCTAAAAATAATTATAAAACTTTACCTACGAAAATTTTCGTAACTAAAAATATTGAAAGACTTTTGCCCACAAATATATTTGTAGGTAAAAACCCTTAGAAAACTTTTACCTACCACTAATTTCGTAGCTAAAAATTCTTTTACCTACGTATATTTTCGTAGGTAAAAATAGTTACCTAACATTTACCTACAAATACTTTCGTAGGTAAAAACATGGATGAGAATTTTAACAACGAAAAGTTTCGTAGGTAAAAGCTTGATGAAACTTTTGCCTACGAAAATTTTCGTAGGTAAAAAAATTTGATGGAGCTTTTACCTACGAAAATTTTCGTAGGTAAAAGTTTTTTTTTTTTTTTTTTTTTTAATTCCAAAGACAAAAATTCTTGATATACACTGATATACACATTGTTACAATATAGACACATGTTGTAATATATTTCATCATATTCCACATTCACATCCATTTAACTCCAAAGTACATAAATAAATCCATCCAAACATAGATTACATCATGCATTTACATATAAGTTTAACATCATAAATAAAATATAAAAAATCACAAAGATGGAGGCGGAGGTGGTGGGGCATCGATGGGTAAGCGTGCGGCGAGAGCACAAACATATCCGCTATCCGTCGCTCATGCTCCACCCGCATCTCCTCCATCCTCCTCTCTGCTCCTCCCTCAGCCTCGCATGCTCCTCTATCCTCATCCTCTCCTGCTCCTCCCTCTGCCTCGTCAGCTCCTCCATCCTCCTCTCTCCTGCTCCTCTCTCTCCCTCGTCAGCTCCTCCATCCTCCTCTCTTTGCTCCTCCATCTGCCTCTCCACCGTTGCTCACTCTTCTTCTCCAGTTGCTCTCTGATGTCATTGACGACGACATGTAGTTGCTGAACCTCTCTCTCTGCGATATCAGCTCGGTGGGTGGCACTCTCACCAACGACGCTGGATCGGGCAGAGGCAGCTCTAGCGGGTGCCATGAGCTTGGCACCATGGCCAAGCCCACGTACATATCCGAACGGAGTGCCAAGCACCTCACTCAAGATCTCTGGCTCACTCCGCTGAGTACCACCGGAGTGGGCTGACTGCGTAAGGTGTCCATTGCCGCCACCGTAATGAAAACATATGAATTTTTTCAAAAAAATGACATTATTATAATTTAATGCAATTAAATTTGACAATGTAAAATTTTTACCCAAATCTCGCGCAAACTAGGATGTACCCAAGATCCGTCGCTTTCGACAGCAGTGAGTCCCTTTGTAGGTCTATTGGTCCTGGCTCTCGACCGGTGATGGAATCTCGTACTTGCAATCGAAAGGACAATAGAGTTAATATAAAATGTATTAAAAGAATATATCAACTTAATAATTACTAGTAATTTCTTACCATGTCGTGACGAATTTGTACAAATGACTTTGAACCAGCTACGTGGTTCACTGCTAACTTTCCCCTGTTGTTAGAATTTATTTTGCTCCTCTTCTGAACACATTATTCATAATACATTGTTATTAATTATGAATTTAATTGTTACCTTAAAGATATCGTAAATATGTAAATATTACCGAAAAGAATCAGATGAAAATCTATCGCAGAGTATCTGCCAGTCATCACGGGTCACGTGCAGCGGTGCGGACAGTGCGCCCTCCTCATTGCTCATACACTGCTTATACCGCTTATGTAACAAGGAATGGTACTCCTTGAACCGCTCCTTGATCATATCGTCAACGGCAAAGGAAACGTGCGGAACACTCAAATTCAATTCAAATTTATCCTGCAATTTAAGTAAATAATAGATTAAGGCAATAAACTTATAAAGAAAATAACTTAACCGTAAATGAACTTTTATCAAATAAATTAAGATTTATAAGTATCGGTTTAGGTTTAGGTTAAGGTTAAGGTTAAGATGTTAAGGTTTAGGTTTAGGTTAAGGTTAAGGTATAAGTTATAGGTAGGTTATAGGCTATATAGCTTTAGGGAATTGAGAATAGGTTAAAGTTTAGTTTAACGAAATCGGGTTCGGGTTCAGGATCGGGTTTAGGTTTGGGTTTCCATGTTTAGGCTTAGGTTTAGGTTAGGGAGTTGAGATTAGGATTAGGTGTAGGTTTAGGTTTAGGGATTTGGGAACACATTTAGGTTTTAGGTTTAGGTTTAGGTTTAGGTTTTAGGTATAGGTTATAGGTTATAGCTGTAGGGAACTGAGAATAGGTTAAGGTTTAGGTTTAGGAAGGGTTTGGGTTCGAGATCGGGTTTTGCTTTGGGTTTTCAAGTTTAGGCTTAAGTTTAGGTCAGGGAGTTGAGATTAGGATTAGGTGTAGGTTTAGGTTTAGGGATTTGAGAATACATTTAGGTCTTAGGTTTAGGTTTAGGTTTAGGTTTTAGGTCTAGGTTTTAGGTTATAGCTGTAGGGAACTGAGAATATGTTAAGGTTTAAGTTTAGGAAATCGGGTTTGGGTTCGGGATCGGGTTTTGCTTTGGGTTTTCAAGTTTAGGCTTAGGTTTAGGTTATGGAGTTGAGATTAGGATTAGGTGTAGGTTTAGGTTTAGGGATTTGATAACACATTTAGGCTTTAGGTTTAGGTTTAGGTATAGGTTGTAGGTCTAGGTTATAGGTTATAGTGTAGAGGAACTGAGAATAGGTTAAGGTTTACGTTTAGGAAATTGGGTTCGGGTTCGGGATCGGATTTTGCTTTGGGTTTTCAAGTTTAGGTTTAGGTTTAGGTTAGGAGTTGAGATTAGGATTAGGTGTAGGTTTAGGTTGAGGGATTTGAGAACACATTTAGGTCTTAGGTTTAGGTTTTAGGTCTAGGTTATAGGTTATAACTGTAGGGAACTGAGAATAGGTTAAGATTTAGGTTTAGGAAATCGGGTTCGGGATCGGGTTTTGCTTTGGGTTTTCAAGTTTAGGCTTAGGTTTAGGTTAGGGAGTTGAGATTAGGATTAGGTGTAGGTTTAAGTTTAGGGATTTGGGAACACATTTAGGTTTTAGGCTTAGGTTTAGGTTTAGGTTTTAGGTCTAGGTTATAGGTTATAGCTGTAGGAAACTGAGAATAGGTTAAGGTTTAGGTTTAGGAAATCGGGTTCGGGTTCGGGATCGGGTTTTCTTTGGGTTTTCAAGTTTAGGTTTAGGTTTAGGTTAGGGAGTTGAGAATAGGATTAGGTGAAGGTTTAGGTTGAGGGATTTCAGAACACATTTAGGTCTTAGGTTTAGGTTTAAGTTTAGGTTTTAGGTCTAGGTTATAGGTTATAGTTGTAGGGAACTGAGAATAGGTTAAGGTTTAGGTTTAGGAACGGGTTCAGGATCGGGTTTTGCTTTGGATTTTCAAGTTTAGGTTTAGGTTTAGGTTAGGGAGTTGAGAATAGGATTAGGTGTAGGTTTAGGTTGAGGGATTTGAGAACACATTTAGATCTTAGGTTTAGGTTTAGGTTTAGGTTTTAGGTCTAGGTTATAGGTTATAGCTGCAGGGAACTGAGAATAGGTTAAGGTTTAGGTTTAGGAACGGGTTCAGGATCGGGTTTTGCTTTGGATTTTCAAGTTTAGTTTAGGTTTAGGTTAGGGAGTTGAGAATAGGATTAGGTGTAGGTTTAGGTTGAGGGATTTGAGAACACATTTAGATTTAGGTTTAGGTTTAGGTTTAGGTTAGGTTATAGGTTATAGGTTATAGGTTATAGGAACGTTGGATCGGGAAATAGGTTTTCAAGGTTTAGGTTTAGGTTGAGAATAGGATTAGGTGTAGGTTTAAGTTGTGGAAGCCGAGATGGGGTTAAGGTTTAGGTTTAGGAAATAGGGGTTTGGGAGGTTTAGGTTTGGGTTTTCATAGGTTTAGGGTTTAGGTTAGGTGTTGAGAATAGGATTAGGTGTAGGTTTAGGTTTAGGGATTTGGGAACACATTTAGGTTTGGGTTTAGTTAGTCTTTAGGTTTTAGGTCTAGGTTTAGGTTATAGTCGTAGGGGAACCGAGAATAGGTTAGGTTTAGGTTAGGGAGTTGAGGTTAGGTGTAGGTTTAGGTTTAGAGTTTAGGTGGTTTAGGTTTTAGGTCTAGGTTATATGTTATAGGTTAGGAACCGAAGAATAGGTTAAGGTTTAGGTTTAGGAAATCAAGTTTGGGTTCGGGATCGGGTTTAGCTTTGGGTTTTCAAGTTTAGGTTTAGGTTTAGGTTAGGGTGGTGAGAATAACATTAGGTGTAGTTTTAGGTTGTGGGATTTGGGAACACATTTAGGCTTTAGGTTTAGGTTTAGGTTTAGGTTTTAGGTCTAGGTTATAGGTTATAGTTGTAGGGAACTGAGAATAGGTTAAGGTTTAGGTTTAGGAACGGGTTCGGGATCGGGTTTTGCTTTGGGTTTTCAAGGTTAGGTTTAGGTTTAGGTTAGGGAGTTGAGAATAGGATTAGGTGTAGGTTTAGGTTTTGGGATTTGAGAACACATTTAGGCTTTAGGTTTAGGTTTAGGTTTAGGTTTTAGGTCTAGGTTATAGGTTATAGGTGTGGGAAGTCGAGAATAGGTTAAGGTTTAGGTTTAGGAACGGGTTCGGGATCGGGTTTTGCTTTGGGTTTTCAAGGTTAGGTTTAGGTTTAGGTTAGGGAGTTGAGAATAGGATTAGGTGTAGGTTTAGGTTGTGGGATTTGAGAACACATTTAGGCTTTAGGTTTAGGTTTTAGGTCTAGGTTATAGGTTATAGGTTGTGGGGAATTTAGGTTAGGTTTAGGTTTAGGAACGGGTTCGGGTTGGGTTTTACTTTGGGAGATTTCATGGTTAGGTTTAGGTTTAGGTTAGGAGTTGAGAATAGGTTAGGTGTAGGTTTAGGTTTAGGAACGAGAATAGGTTAAGGTTTAGGTTTAGGAAATCGGGTTCGGGTTCGGGAATCTTTTACTTTGGGTTTTCAAGTTTAGGTTTAGGTTTAGGTTAGGGTGTTGAGAATAGATTAGGTGTAGGTTTAGGTTTAGGGATTTGAGAACACATTTTGGCTTTAGGTTTAGGTTTAGGTTTAGGTTTTAGGTCTAGGTTATAGGTTATAGTGTAGGGAACCGAGAATAGGTTAAGGTTTAGGTTTAGGAAATCGGGTTCGGGTCGGGTTTTTGCTTTGGGTTTTCAAGTTTAGGTTTAGGTTTAGGTTAGGGAGTTGAGATTAGGATTAGGTGTAGGTTTAGGTTGAGGGATTTGGGAACACCTTTAGGCTTTAGGTTTAGGTTAGGTTTAGGTTTTAGGTCTAGGTTATAGGTTATAGTTGTAGGGAACTGACAATAGGTTAAGGTTTAGGTTTAGGAACGGGTTCAAG
The DNA here is from genome assembly GCA_030180095.1 of Magnolia changhungtana. NCBI lineage: Eukaryota > Viridiplantae > Streptophyta > Magnoliopsida > Magnoliales > Magnoliaceae > Magnolia > Magnolia changhungtana. Next base: position 24,116 of record JASAUF010000070.1, on the reverse strand, counting down.
ATCGGGTTTTGCTTTGGGTTTTCAAGGTTAGGTTTAGGTTTAGGTTAGGGAATTGAGAATAGGATTAGGTGTAGGTTTAGGTTTAGGGATTTGAGAACACATTTAGGCTTTAGGTTTAGGTTTAGGTTTTTAGGTTTAGGTTATAGTGTAGGGAACCGAGAATAGGTTAAGGTTTAGGTTTAGGAACGGGTTCGGGATCTGGGTTTTACTTTTGGGTTTTCAAGGTTTAGGTTTAGGTTTAGGTTAGGAAGTTGAGAATAGGATTAGGTGTAGGTTTAGGTTGTGGGATTTGAGAACACATTTAGGTTTAGGTTTAGGTTTTAGGTCTAGGTTATAGGTTATAGTGTAGGGAATTGAGAATAGGTTTAGGTTTAGGAACGGGTTCGGGATCGGGTTTTGCTTTGGGTTTTCAGGTTAGGTTTAGGTTTAGGTTAGGGAGTTGAGAATAGATTAGGTGTAGGTTTAGGTTTTAAGGTTTAGGTTTAGGAAATCGGGTTCGGGTTTGGGATCGGGTTTTACTTTTGGGTTTCAAGTTTAGAGGTTTAGGTTAGGGTGTTGAGAATAGGATTAGGTGTAGGTTTAGGTTTAGGGATTTGGGAACACATTTTGGCTTTGGGTTTAGGGTTTAGGTTTAGGTTTTAGGTCTAGGTTATAGGTTATAGCTGTAGGGAACTGAGAATAGGTTAAGGTTTAGGTTAGGGAGTTGAGAATTGGATTAGGTGTAGGTTTAGGTTGAGGGATTTGAGAACACATTTAGGTCTTAGGTTTAGGTTTTAGGTTTAGGTTTTAGGTTTAGGTTATATGTTATAGCAGGGAACTAAGAATAGGTTAAGGTTTAGGTTTAGGAAATCGGGTTTGGGTTTGGGATCGGGTTTAGCTTTGGGTTTTCAAGTTTAGGTTTAGGTTTAGGTTAGGGTGTTGAGAATAGCATTAGGTGTAGGTTTAGGTTGTGGGATTTGGGAACACATTTAGGCTTTAGGTTTAGGTTTAGGTTTAGGTTTTAGGTCTAGGTTATAGGTTATAGTTGTAGGAAGCGAGAATAGGTTAAGGTTTAGGTTTAGGAACGGGTTCGGGATCGGGTTTTGCTTTGGGTTTTCAAGGTTAGGTTTAGGTTTAGGTTAGGGAGTTGAGAATAGGATTAGGTGTAGGTTTAGGTTTTGGGATTTGAGAACACATTTAGGCTTTAGGTTTAGGTTTAGGTTTAGGTTTTAGGTCTAGGTTATAGGTTATAGGCATAGGGAACGAGAATAGGTTAAGGTTTAGGTTTAGGAACGGGTTCGGGATCGGGTTTTGCTTTGGGTTTTCAAGGTTAGGTTTAGGTTTAGGTTAGGAAGTTGAGAATAGGATTAGGTGTAGGTTTAGGTTGTGGGATTTGAGAATACATTTAGGCTTTAGGTTTAGGTTTTAGGTCTAGGTTATAGGTTATAGGCTGTGGGAATTGAGAATAGGTTAAGGTTTAGGTTTAGGAACGGGTTCGGGATTGGGTTTTACTTTGGGTTTTCATGGTTAGGTTTAGGTTTAGGTTAGGGAGTTGAGAATAGGATTAGGTGTAGGTTTAGGTTGTAGGGAACTGAGAATAGGTTAAGGTTTAGGTTTAGGAAATCGGGTTCGGGTTCGGGACCGGGTTTTACTTTGGGTTTTCAAGTTTAGGTTTAGGTTTAGGTTAGGGTGTTGAGAATAAGATTAGGTGTAGGTTTAGGTTTAGGGATTTGGGAACACATTTTGGCTTTAGGTTTAGGGTTAGGTTTAGGTTTTAGGTCTAGGTTATAGGTTATAGCTGTAGGGAATCGAGAATAGGTTAAGGTTTAGGTTTAGAAATCGGGTTCGGGATCGGGTTTTGCTTTCGGTTTTCAAGTTTAGGTTTAGGTTTAGGTTAGGGAGTTGAGATTAGCATTAGGTGTAGGTTTAGGTTGAGGGATTTGGGAACACCTTTAGGCTTTAGGTTTAGGTTAGGTTTAGGTTTTAGGTCTAGGTTATAGGTTATAGGCTGTAGAACCGAGAATAGGTTAATGTTTAGGTTTAGGAACGGGTTCGAGGATCGGGTTTTGCTTTGGGTTTTCAAGGTTAGGTTTAGGTTTAGGTTAGGGAGTTGAGAATAGGATTAGGTGTAGGTTTAGGTTTTGGGATTTGAGAACACATTTAGGCTTTAGGTTTAGGTTTAGGTTTAGGTTTAGGTTTAGGTTATAGGTTATAGTGTAGGGAATGAGAATAGGTTAAGGTTTAGGTTTAGGAACGGGTTCGGGATCGGGTTTTGCTTTGGGTTTTCAAGGTTAGGTTTAGGTTTAGGTTAGGTTTAGGATTAGGTGTAGGTTTAGGTTGATTTGAGAACACATTTAGGATTTAGGTTTAGGTTTTAGGTCTAGGTTATAGGTTATAGGTTTGAGAATAGGTTAAGAACGGGTTCGGGATCGGGTTTTGCTTTGGGTTTTCATGGTTAGGTTTAGGTTTAGGTTAGGGAGTTGAGAATAGGATTAGGTGTAGGTTTAGTTGTAGGAACCGAGAATAGGTTAAGGTTTAGGTTTAGGAAATCGGGTTCGGTTTGGGACCGGGTTTTACTTTGGGTTTTCAAGTTTAGGTTTAGGTTTAGGTTAGGGTGTTGAGAATAGGATTAGGTGTAGGTTTAGGTTTAGGGATTTGGGAACACATTTTGGCTTTGGGTTTAGGGTTAGGTTTAGGTTTTAGGTTAGGTTATAGGTTATAGTTGGGAATAGAGAATGAGGTTTAGGTTAGGGAGAAATTGAGAATCGGGATTAGGTTTAGGTTGAGGGATTTGAAACACATTTAGGTTTAGGTTTAGGAAATCTAGGTTATATGTTATAGTTATAGAATAGGTTAAGGTTTAGGTTTAGCTTTTTGGGATCGGGTTTAGCTTTGGGTTTTCAAGTTTAGGTTTAGGTTTAGGTTAGGGTGGTTGAGAATAGCATTAGGTGTAGGTTTAGGTTGTGGGATTTGGGAACACATTTAGGCTTTAGGTTTAGGGTTAGGTTTAGGTTTTAGGTCTAGGTTATAGGTTATAGTTGTAGGAACCGAGAATAGGTTAAGGTTTAGGTTTAGGAACGGGTTCGGGATCGGGTTTGCTTTGGGTTTTCAAGGTTAGGTTTAGGTTTAGGTTAGGGAGTTGAGAATAGGATTAGGTGTAGGTTTAGGTTTTGGGATTTGAGAACACATTTAGGCTTTAGGTTTAGGTTTAGGTTTAGGTTTTAGGTCTAGGTTATAGGTTATAGTGTAGGAACCGAGAATAGGTTAAGGTTTAGGTTTAGGAACGGGTTCGGGATCGGGTTTTGCTTTGGGTTTTCAAGGTTAGGTTTAGGTTTAGGTTAGGGAGTTGAGAATAGATTAGGTGTAGGTTTAGGTTGTGGGATTTGAGAACACATTTAGGCTTTAGGTTTAGGTTTTAGTTTAGGTTTTAGGTTAGGTTATAGGTTATAGGTTTGAATTGGGAATTGAGAATAGGTTAGGGTTTAGGTTTAGGGTGGATTGGGTTTTACTGGGATTTCAGGTTAGGTTTAGGTTTAGGTTAGGGAGTTGAGAATAGGATTAGTGTAGGTTAGGTTTAGGAACTTAGGTTAAGGTTTAGGTTTAGAAATCGGGTTCGGGTTCTGGACCTGGGTTTTACTTTGGTTTTCAAGTTTAGGTTTAGGTTTAGGTTAGGGTGTTGAGAATAGGATTAGGTGTAGGTTTAGGTTTAGGGATTTGGAACACATTTTGGCTTTAGGTTTAGGGTTAGGTTTAGGTTTTAGGTCTAGGTTATAGGTTATAGTTGTGAGGGAAGCGAGAATAGGTTAAGGTTTAGGTTTAGAAAATCGGGTTCGGGATCGGGTTTTGCTTTTGGGTTTTCAAGTTTAGGTTTAGGTTTAGGTTTTGAGATTAGTTAGGTGTAGGTTTAGGTTGAGGGATTGGGAACACCTTTAGAGGTTTAGGGTTAGGTTTAGGTTTTAGGTCTAGGTTATAGGTTATAGGTTGAGGGGGCGAGAGAATAGGTTAATGTTTAGGTTTAGGAACGGATTTGGATCGGGTTTTGCTTTGGGTTTTCAAGGTTAGGTTTAGGTTTAGGTTAGGGAGTTGAGAATAGGATTAGGTGTAGGTTTAGGTTTTGGGATTTGAGAACACATTTAGGCTTTAGGTTTAGGTTTAGGTTTAGGTTTAGGTTTAGGTTATAGGTTATAGTTGTAGGAACCGAGAATAGGTTAAGGTTTAGGTTTAGGAAATCGGGTTCGGGATCGGGTTTTGCTTTGGGTTTTCAAGGTTAGGTTTAGGTTTAGGTTAGGAAGTTGAGAATAGGATTAGGTGTAGGTTTAGGTTGTGGGATTTGAGAACACATTTAGGATTTAGGTTTAGGTTTTAGGTTTAGGTTAGGTTATAGTGGGGAATCGAGAATAGGTTAAGGTTTAGGTTTAGGAACACATTTCGGGATCGGGTTTTGCTTTGGGTTTTCATGGTTAGGTTTAGGTTTAGGTTAGGTTTATAGGATTAGGTGTAGGTTTAGGTTGTAGGAACCGAGATAGGTTAAGGTTTAGGTTTAGGAAATCGGGTTCGGGATCGGGTTTTACTTTGGGTTTTCAAGTTTAGGTTTAGGTTTAGGTTAGGGTGTTGAGAATAGGATTAGGTGTAGGTTTAGGTTTAGGGATTTGGGAACACATTTTGGCTTTGGGTTTAGGGTTAGGTTTAGGTTTTAGGTCTAGGTTATAGGTTATAGTTGTAGGAAGCCGAGAATAGGTTAAGGTTTAGGTTTAGGAAATTTTCGGGTTCGGGAGTCGGGTTTTGCTTTGGTTTTCAAGTTTAGGTTTAGGTTTAGGTTAGGGAGTTGAGAATTAGCATTAGGTGTAGGTTTAGGTTGAGGGATTTGGGAACACCTTTAGGCTTTAGGTTTAGGTTAGGTTTAGGTTTTAGGTCTAGGTTATAGGTTATAGTTTAGAGAACCGAGAATATGTTAATGTTTAGGTTTAGGAACGGGTTCGGGATCGGGTTTTGCTTTGGGTTTTCAAGTTTAGGTTTAGGTTTAGGTTAGGGAGTTGAGAATAGGATTAGGTAGGTTTAGGTTTTGGGATTTGAGAACACATTTAGGCTTTAGGTTTAGGTTTAGGTTTAGGTTTTAGGTCTAGGTTATAGGTTATAGGTTGTAGGGAAATCCGAGAATAGGTTAAGGTTTAGGTTTAGGAACGGGTTCGGGATCGGGTTTTGCTTTTAGGTTTTCAAGGTTAGGTTTAGGTTTAGGTTAGGAGTTGAGAATAGTTAGGTGTAGGTTTAGGTTGTAGGGAAGCCGAGAATAGGTTAAGGTTTAGGTTTAGGAAATCGGGTTCGGGTTCGGAATGGTTTTACTTTGGGTTTTCAAGTTTAGGTTTAGGTTTAGGTTAGGTGTTGAGAATAGGATTAGGTATAGGTTTAGGTTTAGGATTTGGGAACATTTTTGGCTTTAGGTTTAGGGTTAGGTTTAGGTTTTAGGTCTAGGTTATAGGTTATAGGTTAGGGAACCGAAAATAGGTTAAGGTTTAGGTTTAGGAAATCGGGTTTGGGGTCGGGTTTTGCTTTCGGTTTTCAAGTTTAGGTTTAGGTTTAGGTTAGGAGTTGAGATTAGCATTAGGTGTAGGTTTAGGTTGAGGGATTTGGGAACACATTTAGGGCTTTAGGTTTAGGGTTAGGTTTAGGTTTTAGGTCTAGGTTATAGGTTATAGTTGTAGGAACCGAGAATAGGTTAAGGTTTAGGTTTAGGAACGGGTTCGGGAGGGTTTTGCTTTGGGTTTTCAAGGTTAGGTTTAGGTTTAGGTTAGTTGAGAATAAGATTAGGTGTAGGTTTAGGTTGTAGGGAACCGAGAATAGGTTAAGGTTTAGGTTTAGGAAATCGGGTTCGGGATCGGGTTTTACTTTGGGTTTTCAAGTTTAGGTTTAGGTTTAGGTTAGGGAGTTGAGAATAGGATTAGGTGTAGGTTTAGGTTTAGGGATTTGAGAACACATTTTGGCTTTAGGTTTAGGTTAGGTTTAGGTTTTAGGTCTAGGTTATAGGTTATAGTGTAGGGAACGAGAATAAGTTAAGGTTTAGGTTTAGGAATGGGTTTGGGATCGGGTATCGGGTATGCTTGGGTTTTCAAGGTTAGGTTTAGGTTTAGGTTAGGGAGTTGAGAATAGGATTAGGTGTAGGTTTAGGTTGTGGGATTTGAGAACACATTTAGGGGTTAGGTTTAGGTTTTAGGTCTAGGTTATAGGTTATAGTGTAGGGAGCCGAGAATAGGTTAAGGTTTAGGTTTAGGAACGGGTTCGGGATCGGGTTTTGCTTTGGGTTTTCATGTTTAGGTTTAGGTTTAGGTTAGGGTGTTGGGAATAGGATTAGGTGTAGGTTAAGGTTGAGGGATTTGAGAACACATTTAGATCTTAGGTTTAGGTTAAGGTTCAGGTTATATGTAGGTTATAGCTATAGGGAATTGAGAATCAGTTATGGTTTAGGTTTAGGAAATTGGGTTTGGGTTCGAGATCGGGTTTTGCTTTGGGTTTTCAAGTTTAGGTTTAGGTTTAGGTTAGGGAGTTGAGAATAGGATTAGGTGTAGGTTTAGGTTGAGGGATTTGGGAACACATTTAGGCTTTAGGTTTAGGTTTAGGTTAAGGTTTAGGTTATAGGTAGGTTATAGGTTATAGTTGTAGGGAATTGAGGATAGGTTAGGGGTGTGGTACCTGCAAATACAGATATAAACATGGCCTGTCCAAATGGCCAGGCCCTTCCAATGCTGTCCATAGGAAATGGACAGCTTCATCATGGTCATTATAGCGGTTCCCACCTTCCAGAGACCCCCGCTCATCCGGATAGCTCCGACGCACATCCGGGTCTGCTCCATTAATCTCGAGCAAATACATAAATACGGCCTGTCCAAATGGCCAGGCCCTTCCAATGCTGTCCATAGGAAATGGAAAGCTTTATCATGGTCATAACAGCGGTTCCCACCTTCCAGGGACCCCCGCTCATCCGGATAGCTCCGACGCCATCCGTCAAGTGCCGCTTCTATTAATTTCGAGCAAATGCATAAACACGACTGTCCAAATGGCCGGCCCCTCCAATCTTGTCCATATAAAATAACTTAATCATAAATGAACTTTTATAAAATTAATTTTAATTTACTAAAATTTACACAGAATCTGTTGACGAATGAGTGCAGCACATCATCATCGTCACGTCTGCCCAACGGGGGTGGTGGCGGGGATCAGAGATCGGCATAAGACACCGACCTCTGACGTAAACAAGCTGGCATTGTTCCCAACAGGTCTAATACAGTCCTGTGGGAACTCTACCGTCACCCTACCCTCACGCGTAAGTCGCTCTAAACGCAACCCACGCGTGGGTCCACGTCCTCGTCGACTGGTCGACGACGCTGCTGCAAAAGAAATATGTAAGTCTAAACATAAACAGAAGTCATTAAAAAATTATGTGTCTAAACTTACATGCTGTGCCCGGTGTATGCGCGACTGAGGGATCAGACGCCTGCGATGCAATATGTGACGGCGATGCTGGCTCCGTCGCATCACGGGTAGAAGGGGTAGATCCAGTGTGCGAACGACGTGGTCTCCCACCTGGTGCCATCACTAAATATGTGCGAGCTACGAACTTTTAAATTTAAACAATGTCAATACAAGTGGAATATACTAAAACATTATACAATGCATTTGTGCTTCTACTTAGAGAGATGATTAAAATATGGTTAGACCATTACACTATAATGCAAGCAGAATATAATAAAACCGTAAACTTTAATCTATAACCCTTAAAAATTCCATTACACATTGTCATTCTATATTAAATACACATATTTCATTGTAATACGAAACAACTTTGAGGTAAACTATCTAAAGTACTCCCTGCGTAAGTTATCGTATGCTTCAGAAGTATATGTCATCCTGTGTGAAGCAGTGGACATTTTTATAGCCAGCATGACAGTCACAATAGGAGAAAGCTGATCTCTCGGGACTCCATTTAGATGTGCAAGTGACAGAGTCGCATCTTCCATATCTCGTTTCCCACGATTATATATCTCCACCAGCTCCAAAATTTTTTTGAGATCGTATAATCTTTCGTCTGAGTCGTCATTGATATATTCCACTCTACACTCATCGACCAAACCGGGTATCTCTATGGCCCTACCGAAGAAGATAGACTTGAGAAAGTCCATCCGCAACAATGTGATGAAGTATGTTGCGTACTTCTGATACACTCGGTTTGAAGAGGACATTATCAGAAATTGACTCAACTGCAAATATCGATTATAAACAAGTTAATAATAGGAATATATCATGACTTGTAATTTTCATGTATACATGGAATACAAATTATTTGAATTGAAAAATGAAATGTAAATCATGTGTACATTAATAATCGTCGTCTGTATCACTATCGCTTAGGACTATTTCTTCTTCACCATTGCTATCGCTGATCAGTATTTCCTCTTCATTGTCTGCAACGTTGTCATCAATAAAACCGCTATCATCTCTAACAATGTCATCTATTATTGAGGCATCAACATGATCAGGTGGCACATCATCTCTGTCCAATTGCATCACATCAATATCAACACTTGAATCAATCCCTATATCAACATGTGACGGCATGTCTTCTTGATATGCTTGTTCAACCCTAGCCGTGTCATTTTCCCCGTCCTCCCTATCTTCAACTTCTGGTACGGGAACGTCAAATACATTCCTGGGCTTTATTTTCTGCACCACGTGCCAAGAGCCGCCTAACTTGGTGTCAGCGAGGTAAAATACTTGTTCGGCTTGGCTGGCGAAGACAAATGGGTCATCCTTAAACCACTTCCGAGATAAATTTACGCTCGTAAAGTAGTTGTCAATCTGTATTCCCAACTTCTTATTTCCAATGTCCCACCAATCACATCTAAATAAGTACACCCTCTTTCTCATACAATAATTCAGCTCAATAATATCCGTCAAAATGCCATAAAAGTCAATTTCATCATCGTCATTCGTTCCCTTCACAACCACCCCACTATTTTGTGTGGTCTTGCACTTGTCGCGTTTTTCGGTGTGGAATCGAATCCCATTTACAATACAACCTGTATATCTAGATACACGTCTATCAGGGCCACATGCCAACGAGTATAGTGCATCAGACGCATCTGCAGAGTTTCTTGTGCAACGTCTTCATCTATTATCATGTATAGAATGTAATTGTTTAGGGATTTTCTTAGATTCAAATAATGTGCATTACAACGAAAATTCTAAGTGTGGTGAGATACAGTGTGAAATCTTACACGTTTTTCGAACCATTGTGGAAACTGATCCTGATGCATTCGATCATAACTTGTGGGGAATTTGGACTTCATCTCGTCTCTGTGTTCGCTACACATAAATGACACGTCAGCAGCAAGAAACATTAAGATCATCGTATGTAGAGAAAACAATAATCGAGGGAAGACTTACTCCAAGTATGACTCTATTTCTTCACAATTATGCAACACATACCACCTCGCCTTTGCTAAATCCCTAAGGTCCATATCCTGAAACGTCGAGGATCCTAAAGGACGAACGTTATGTGCAAACACAGATATGAGTCCTTGTTCATGCTCCTGCCCTTCATCGGCATTCCGATCTTCTCGATTGAATCTAGTCTCTATGCCACGAAGATACATAGAGCAAAATGTAAGGCACTCATTATCAATGTACGCCTCAGCTATGGATCCCTCCGGACGCGCCTTGTTCCTCACAAATCGTTTGAGTGTGTGAAGGTATCTGTACACAAAACTACTATGTTAAGAGTATGAAAACATGGAGATATGTAGTTTACGAAATGAATAAAAATTTTAATAAGTTCTACCACCTTTCAATCGGATACATCCAACGATATTGTACTGGGCCTGCAAGCTTTGCCTCGTGTGGTAAGTGAATCGCTAGGTGTACCATGACATCGAAAAACGCAGGTGGAAATATTCTTTCAAGTTTGCAAAGAATTACGGCAATGTCCCTCTCCAGTCGTTTAATAACATCTACATTCAACGATTTTGAACACAAATCCTTAAAGAATATCCCCAACTCAATCAGCGCCACACTAATATCCTTGCTTAGGAATCCACGAATCGCAACCGGCAAGTAGGCGTTGCAGAAGGACGTGACAATCATGACTTTTCATTCTGTTACCTTACAGTCCGTAACATTTATGCACCGAGATATGTTTGACGCATACCCATCGAGGAACTTCACCGATCTCAACCATTCACATAAACGCTTTCTCTCTAGTTTTGTCAACGTGTAGCAGCATTTCTTTGGTATAATATACAATTTCCATGTGGTTGCAAGTGCAACTCTTTCCTTAAACCCATTTCTTGTAGATCCAATCGAGCCTTGAAAGCTGTCTTTTGTTTTCTTCTCTATGTTCATCAATGTTCAAGACATTGTCACATATATTTTTCTCAATATGCATGACATCCAAGTTATGTCGCAATTTCAAATCACTCCAATAGGGCAACTCAAAAAAGATGCTCTTCTTCCTCCGATATACTCCAATACTCGTACGTTTCCTCTTTTTCAAGTGCGATGCCTTACCAAATCTAACTTCTCCAATGTTACTCAATTGTTGCATCACATCTTCTCCAGATAGCTCTTTCGGGGGTGGCCTATGATCTTGTTTGCCATCAAAGATCATCGTTTTCCTACGCCAACTATGATCGCTTGGAAGGAAGCGACGATGGCCCATATAACACGTTTTTCTACCATGCTTCAATGACAATGAACAAGTCTCAATACCACATGTAGGACACGCCAACTTGCCCTTCGTGCTCCACCCAGACAAATTTCCATACGCGGGAAAGTCATTTATTGTCCACAAGACCGCTGCATGCAATCGAAATGACTGTCCTGCAAATGTGTCATACGTTTCTACACCTTCACTCCACAACTCGTTTAACTCATCTACTAATGGTCGCAAATACACATCAATGTCATTCCCAGGTGACTTGGGTCCAGGAATAAGCAATGACATCATGAAAAATGACTCCTTCATACACAACCAAGGAGGTAAATTATAGGGCATAAGTACCACGGCCACATATTGTCGAGCTACTCATATTACCAAATGGATTAAAACCATCACTTGCAAGACCTAGTCGAACATTGCGAGAATCCTCTGCAAACCAGTCATGTTGCTTGTCAAAATTTTGCCAGGCTTCAGAGTCCGCAGGGTGCCTCAGTGTACTATCATCATGAACACGTTTCTCCTTATGCCACCTCATATCTTCAGCCGTCTTACGAGACATAAACAATCTTTGCAATCTGGGTTTCAATGGAAAGTACCTTAACACCTTTCGGGGGATTTTCTTACTCGTGGCTTTGTTATTCTTCCACCTAGACTCTCCACATTCTTTACACTGATCATCCTTATCATACTCTTCCCGATACAATAAACAATCATTTATACATGCATGTATGACGGTGTAACCAAGGCCCAAGTCTCGCATCAAGGATTTTGCCTCATAATGAGACTTAGGCAATGTCTCACCGTCCGGTAATGCTTCTTTCAACAACTCAAGCAACATGTCAAACGATTTGTTACTCCAATGATTTATTGTCTTCAAATGAAGTAACTTTATAAGAAAATTCAACTTGGAGAAGTTCTCACACCCCGGATAAAGTGGACGTTGCGCATCCCTCAACAACCTACTCAACTTTTCTGATTCGACATCACCCATTGGAGGAATATCTTGGCCACTGCTTGTCGCTGCAAAATCAGTATCCGCAACTGTTCCCCTGAATACATCACCTATGATATCTTGCATTTCGTCAACGTCTTCATCCTCGTCATCCGGCACAACTGGGTCTTCGTTGACTTCAGTGGCTTCAACTCTATGGGTCATATCTTCACCATGATAGATCCACCAAGTGTAACCCTGGTCAATCCCAACTATGAACAAATCGTCCTCTACTTTGTCTAAAGTCTTATATATGATGTTCTTGCATTTTCGACATGGACACCTAATCTTATTCTCTGAATCTGCCAGATTTCGCGCAAATTCCATGAACTCTTGAACCCCTTGTTTATACTCTAGGCTAAACCTATTCTTAGCTCGCATCCAACTCTTATCCATCTCTAAAATGAAAAAACTAGAGTCAGTTTATGGAAATAACTTTAAGATTAGGCTAGGTTATAGGTTTAGGTTATATGTTTAGGTTTAGGTTATAAGTATAGGTTTTGGGATTTAAGAATAGGTTATAGGTTATGGGATAAGGTTTAGGTTATAGGTTATAGGTTAAGGTTCGGGTTCGGGATCGGGTTTAGGTTATAGGTTTAGGTTTAGGTTATAAACATAGGTTTTGGAATTTGACAGTAGGTTTAGGTTCAAGTTATAGGATTAGGTTTAGGTTTTAGGTTTTTAGTTTAGGTTTAGGTTTAGGTTAAAAGTATAGGTTTTGAGATTTGAGAATAGGTTTAGGTTATAAGTTAGGTTTAGGTTTAGGTTAAGGTTATAAGTATAGGTTTAGGTTATAAGTATAGGTTTAGAATTTGAGAATAGGTTTAGGTTAAGGTTATAAGTTTAGGTTTACGTTTAGTTTATAAGTTTTGGGATTTGAGAATAGGTTTAGGTTAAGGATATAAGTTTAGGTTTAGGTTATAGGTTAAGGTTTAGGTTTAGGTTATAGGTTATAGCTTTAGGAAATTGAGAATAGGTTATAGGTTATAGGATAAGGTTTAGGTTATAGGTTATAGGTTAAGGTTCGGGTTTGGGATTGGGTTTAGGTTATAGGTTTATGTTTAGATTTAGGTTAAGGCTATAAGTATAGGTTTTGGGATTTGAGAGGTTTAGGTTAAGGTTATAAGTTTAGGTTTAGGTTTAGTTTATAAGTTGTTTATTTTCATTTACATTCGCAAATACATTCATCATCCATCCAAGAAAATTGAAACAAGTTCTGTCACTCTATGACTAACAGTTGAAAAGGAAAATCATGCATCTGGGTCTTCTACCACATTTTCTAAGCTCAACATTCGGATAGCTCTGACGCAAATCGGTGTGCTCCAACATTTTCTAAGCTAATACAATTAAATCCTAAATTAGTTACTCATCCAAGGTTGGATAGATTGTAATACTTTCATATTCCCATTTAAACATCCATGCCGAAAATCCGGCAGCATCTCCCCATGCCTCTCCAGATAAGTTGATCTTACGTTACATTCCGATGCCAAATATCTAAAGCAATGTAAAGATATTTGGCATTGGATATGGAACGGAAGAAACATATCCAGAGAGAAACGAGAAGATGGACCACGGATCAAGCATGAACATTTAAATAGATTGTATGAAAGCATACTTTCCATCTAACCTTGAATCATTCCAAAATGGGACAATTTGAGCGATTTCTATGCCACCAAAAACACACTATATCTATGTATGGCCCCATAGAAATCCTCAAACGAGTAACTAATTATCTAACTTACAAATCTATAAATTACATGTCACAACTATAAACTAACTAATCACAATAATAATTTAAGACAAAAAAATGTAATATACAAGCTCATGAAAGTTTGCAAGGACAATAGACCATGGAAAAGTAATTAATGAACCAAATTTACAACGTGTGTTCACTTGCACACATATATAACCAGAATGTCACGTGTAAACAGTGTATATGGATGGACAGCATGGATAAACACATACATTAATGTGGGGCCCACATGTATCCTCTCTAAATTTTGGATGGAATTGCACGGACCAAATGCAATTCTATCCCACCTAATCCCATCTAATAGCGTGAGCCAAACGCCCCCCTTAAAGCCTATTATACAGTTCTAGTGGGACTGAAAATGAGGGCCCTATCCACATACATGGTAATTGATTTGTATTGAGCTGGGCCATCTGCTTCACTTCTATACTTATTTAGTAGATGGGTCTTAGTGTGGAGTACATGTATTTGATAGTCTCTTTATGAGCCCTACACATAACACCATTTCTTTCCTAATAAACTCTTCTTTTTTCTTGTCAAATAAATATTCATTTTTCAACTTATTATTATAAAACACTTTTATGATTGGCTTCTATTAAAGTATATACATAAATTTGACTGCTGACTACATAAAATGACGCTTCTATTTTTTAATTTATAAAAATAAGGAAAAATTCTCATTTTCCCACATTATGAGAAATTTGGATCTCACCCAAAACATTTTCATATCCAAACAGGGCAAAATGAAAATTTCTCATCTCTACAAAGTCATGGATAAAAGTATCATTTCATGTGATAAAAATCACCTATAAAAATCAACCACGTCTATAAAAGCCAGCTAAGACGAAAGTTCACTAAAGGTGTTTTATAACCACATGTGAAAAAAAAAAAAAAAAAAAGCATTTGATAATACTTAAAAATGAGTTTATTAATTAGATATAATACAAAGGAGAGTGCTATATGTAAAATAATAATAATAAAAAATAAAGAAATAAATAAAAATGAAACTCCAACCCAAGTTTTTCCTTATCTATATGATCCAAAGGCCATTCTAAATGAACGTACAACATTTGATCGTGATCATTTCTCGACAAGAAAAGCTAAGAACACAATCATATGAAAACACTCTGATAAAGTCAAAGTGATAATGCATTAGAAATCAGAAATGTTCCAATGAAAAAGAAGAAGGCAACCATGTGCTTTCTCCACATGGACCACATGCAAAACTTTTCTGGCCATTCCTAATGGGATGAAGAGAAAAAACTAAAAATATAACCTCATGCAAAACTTTTCTGGCCACACTGAATGCCAACTTGTTCCTCTCGCACGTTCTGAAATCAGATCGAAAAACGAATGTACGGCGTTGATTTCTCACAAACATTTAGGTGAACCCATCCTTGCGCAGGAAGTTACTACGAAAGGCTTCCCTAGGAAATCCGTGTCCTTATGCCTGTGTATGTATGGTGGACGAAGATGATGGTAAACTATCACATTAATTACATTTTAAAAAAATGTTGCTGCTGCTGCATAGTGTATGAATTCATATGCATGCACTTAGAAACTGCACGCGTGGAATACATCTAATGCAATAAAAACAGACGCGGATTGCGTCCTACCCAGCCGGTCTCCACCTGGGAACGGACAGGAGCTTTGAGTGGCTACCGTGATGTATGGGTCTTATCCACACCGTGCATCCATTTTTCCATATCATTTTAGTGGCTATCGGATTGCGTCCTACCGTGCCTGTCTCCACCTGGGAACGGACAGGATCTTTGAATGGCTACCGTGTGTAAGTCCAAAAATGAGGTAGATCTAAGTCTAAATTGGACCACACCACAGAAGCACCCATGTCAGTACACACACTCTATGTTAGCCACCCCCGCTATGGATTGATACCAAGACCTCAAGTGTTGAAACGAGGTATCTCCCATTGTGTAGTTCACTTGTACTTTAAAAATATACTGAAAAATGAATGGACGGTGTGGATAATATCCATGTATCACGGTGGCCACTCAAAACTCTATGCATATATGCATTTACTTAGCTTTTGTTAATTTTCTTTTGTTGACTAAATGCTTAGCCTGGTCGTGTGATTAGGTAAATCTCATGAACGAGCACATCAGGAACCCATTCTGACCACATCACCACCATTCAAAGCATGACCAAGTTTAGTATATTTCATGCCACTTATCTAATTTGGAGTAGTTAGCATCAAGGAAATCAAGCATTAATAAACAAATGATGATATTTTCTGCACAGGCCAGCCAATTCCTTCTTTTACATAGGACTGAAGAGGAAGAAGTCTTGGATTTCAAATAATAATAAAAATAATACGACCATTTCAATGACAAACATTTCAGTAACCCCAATATAAATACTAGCCTAATCCTCTTACATAACCCACAGCCAAAAACATTTCTCATTATAATATTTAGAGTTTCCTAGCATACATATATACATACACAATTCTAGATAGATTTTCAAGATGTCTACCGGCTTTATTCTCTTAGCATTCATTGCATTTAGTTTCTCCTTTACCTCTGCATCGGATCCCAGCCCTTTACAGGATTTCTCACACAATGATGCAAAAATCACACTGATTGGATATCAAAACCGTCTAGATTAGGCCTTATTTTTATAGCCATCCTTTTTCCAAGCCATGGATGTGACGGGTTACTATTGTCTAATTAAAGGAATTCATTAGAATCATAAGCAATCCAGATGGTCTTCAGATGGATCAAATTGTTGATTTGACCTATATTTCTGTAAATTATCTTGACCGTCCATATTAAGGTCAATTGATCAAATGGTTCATATTTGTTAGATCGGCATGCTGTTATACATGGTAGCTTTTTTTTTCTTTTTTTTTTTTTGGGTTTTGCTTTGACCTTGTGCTGAACTAATGAACAGTCTAGATTAATGGATTGCAGTGTCTAAGTGTCCCAATGCAACTAAGAACACTGGCCCATCTATCTTTATTAATGATGATCATTTCCAAAATCCAATGAACAGTATAGATTAATGGATCAAACAATATTTTATATTTAAATTTTAAAAATTATTTAGTAATCTATAATAAATATTTTATTTATGCAAGAAATTAACCAATAATATTGTAAGAAAAATGTCCAAATCTGAAAACCTCCCAAGAAATTCCCAGGCATTATGATATATTACAGGACCCTTCAAACAAAAATTCTAGAAAAGAAAGAAAAAAATAAATAAAAAGGTTTTTCAACCAAGGATCAAACAGAACAGTATTTCATCTTACCTACAAACATGAAAAGATGATTTGTCATCAGGAAACAGTGCGTGTGTGTGTAGGGTGTGTGTGCATGTGGCGTGAGTGTGTGGGGGTGTGTGTGCGTGTGTAAAAAAAATAAAATCACAACAGATTTCAGAAACAGAGAGAGAGAGAGAGAGAGAGAGAAACTTACCTTTTTCTTCTCCTCCTCCTTCTTCTTCTCCTTCTTACGGTGAAAGGGGTTTTGACAACGAGTTAGGGAAATGTGGCCAATAGCCAGGGAGAGAGAGTGAGGGAGAGCGGGAGATCGAGAGATGGCAAAGGAAAGAGAGAGGTTGAGTGCGAGAGAGAGATGGAGAGAGAGATGGGTTTTCGTCTGGAAGGGTTCTGGAAGAAGGGCGTTTTGGAAAATGGTTTGGGGAGGGTGTTTTGGAAGAGTTTTGGAGGCAGAGTGTGTATGAGTAACGTACTAACTAAACTCTGTGGGTCCCACAGTCATTCTTTAATTTCATCCACTCCGTCCATACATTTCAAAAGATAATTTTATATTTTTATCCAAAAAACGAAGCATATCTAAAGCTCAAATGGACCACACGACCGGAAACAGTGTGAATTCAATAGCTACCATTGAAAATTTCGTGGGGGCCATAGAAGTTTTAGATCAATATGATATTTGTGCTTTCACTTCTTCCATGTCTTTGTGATATTATGAACAGTTTGGATGACAAAGGAACATCACTGGGGGCCATAGAAATGTTTCAACAGTGGAAATCATTATTCCCACAGTTTCCTATGGTATGTATCCACTTCATTTTAGATATACCTCAATTTTGGTATCAACCACTAAAATGATCTGAAAAAATGGATGGACGGAGTGGATAAGACAATTGCATTCACGGTGGGCCCAATTGAGTTTAATCAGTACGGTAAGAGCATACCATGCAATCCCACTGACGATCCCACTGACGGACGCCGATTTCCTGTGAAAGCCTTCGTCAGGGAGTTCATAAACTCGTGTGATTCTGGATGGGCCCCACTGTGATGTTTGTTAGAAATCTAACCCGTCCATCCGTTTTTTGAGCTCATTTTAGGACATGAGGCTTAAAATTATTAGGATCCAAAACTCAAGTGGGCCATATTAGATGAAACAGTGGGGAAAGGAATTCCTACCGTTGAAACCTTCCCAGGATCCACCTTGATATTTATATTCCATCCAAACCGTTTATAAGGTCATTTTCACTGAGATGAAGTGAAAAAACCAAAAAATTAAACTGATACAAAACTT
Source organism: Magnolia changhungtana (assembly GCA_030180095.1). Lineage (NCBI taxonomy): Eukaryota > Viridiplantae > Streptophyta > Magnoliopsida > Magnoliales > Magnoliaceae > Magnolia > Magnolia changhungtana. Next base: position 6,162 of record JASAUF010000070.1, on the reverse strand, counting down.
TTGTGGCCATAGAAATGTTTCAACGGTGGTCACTAAATCCCCACTGTTTCCTCTGGTGTGGCCCACTTGAGTTTTTGATCCTCCTTATTTTTGGTCGCATGTCCTAAAATAAACTCTAAAAACGGATGGACGGATTGGCTTTCTCACAAACATCGTAGTGGGCCCCACACCGAACCTTCTGACGGATTGGCTAAAGGCTTTCGCTTGAAACCAGCGTCCGTTTCTGACGGAAACGGATTGGCTACCCCTGCCACTTCATTTTAGATATGTGGCCCCACCATGATGTATATGTTTCATCCACGCCGTCCATCACTTTTTCCAGATCATTTTATGGTACAAGACCAAAAATGAGTTATATCCAGATCTTCTAATCCAGTTATTTGATACTCCCGTAATGTATGGTGTTTGATACACAGGCACTCAGGAATTACATACGTGGGGCATACATCAACTCCTACTAAACCGACTAAAGTGTGGAATTTGTAATCACTAAGGGTCAGTTTGGGCGGTGGGATTAGAAGGGATTAGGTGGGATAGGATTCATCTGGTCGTGTGCCAATTCCACTCCATGTTTGGGATGGAGGGAAAGCGTGGAATTACATTAATGAAATTGCATTCGGTCAGTGCCAATTTCACTCAATGTTTGGGAAGTTGTGTAGGTCCCACCATGATGTGTGGGTTATATCCACACCATCCACCCATTTATCAAGATTATTTTAGAGCATGGGCCAAAAATTAAGTAAATCTAAAGCTCAAGTGGACCCCACCATTGAAAGCAACAGGGATTGAATACTTACCGTTGAAAACTTCTTTGGGGCTACATAAGTTTTGGATCTACCGCATTTTTAGGCCCATGCCATAAAATGAGGTTACAAAACAAATGAACCGTTTAGATATAACACATGTGTGTTATTCTCAGTAATTTCAAATGATGATGAGTATATCCATTCAATGTACCACCGTATTGTCAACAAAGCATGGCATTAATTTTATCCCACCGCAATAGGGGACAATCCCAGCCATTGGTAATAGTTGTGTTTTTTAAATCCCATCCCACCTAATCCCTTCTAATCCCACTGCCCAAACTGACCCTAAATCACAAACCGAAAATTAGACTGGCTAAATAATCATAACCTCTGATCATTGGACAGTCACTTTTTGAAACAAGGCTTTGGGAATTTTTTTTTTAAAAAAAACTGACTAATAAATACCCACCAATCAGATAGTCAGATAATCAAATAAGCTCAATTTTTTATTCATAATATATATAAATTGGGACCATTAATTTGGACAGTTCAACTTGATTTAATTTTATTCCACGTATGCAATTTCTAAGTGCCTGAGTATCATCCATCACACTGCCAGGTTATCAAAGTTTACATCAACGTATATTGTATAGAGAAATTTACGACTGTACACCCATTTATGGCCCATTCACGAGACCAAGCCCACCTCATTTTACCTTACAAAAATAAGCCCCAGCTGTACGGATGCCTTCCCAAAGGTTGAAAATGCCCCTCCTTTTTCAATTTCAGTCAATTCTCTCATTTACACACAAAAACATGTTCGGACTCATCTCTATCAACCGTATTTCTTATTTTCACATATTTTCTTCCCTAAATTGCCATATTATCTTCATCATGCTATCACATTACATCTTCCTTGTTACATTCTCCTCAAGCCCAAGTGCATTCTTTTCACGAGAGGACGCGAATGCATTGATGAACGTGAAATCTTGAAGACCTTTCTCCAAAGAACGTGTTTCAGATCAATGCACTCTATTCTTTATCTCGAACACGGATTTCACTGAGTGTTAGGGAGTGATTGGAGTTCGTGGTCAACTACATTGAAGTTTAAATTCTAGGTAAATTCTTAAGTGCTTACCTAGAAGACCATGGTCAATATCATGCATTGCTGAGTCAATTTCATATATGTATTCTGTATCCACGCCGTCCATCCATGTTTTCAGATCATTTTAGGGCATTATCCCAAAAATGAAACAGATCCAATTATCAGGTGGACCATACTATAAGAAACAGTGGTGATTGTAAGCTCTACCATTAAAAATTTCTTAGGGCTCACCATAATATTTCCGTAGTGTTTATTTGACCGTGTCCCATTTAATAGAAGAGAGTATATCAGCTGGTGTTGAATGGACGGTGTTGATAAACCCATACATCACGGTGGGCCCCTCGGAGAGCAACACTGTTCCGAGTTCGGTAAATGCGGGGTAGTACCCAATCCGTGTCCATTTTAACAGGTAGCCCATATAATTTCGGTTGGAGGATCCTGACCATACATCTAGTTGTTTCAGTCGTAGATGGTCCATGGTATAAAATCGAACACAAAATTTTGGATGTGTATGTTGTTTATAAGTATATGTTTATGTAAAACATTGAATTTTTATATGTTTGATTTTATTTTTTTGAGGTGTCATTGATTGTGGACAGTTGTTTTTTCTAATGTTGGTATGAGAATTTGGGGATTTAGAGACAATAGATATTGAAATCCTCCGTATTCTCATTCTTAATATTTTTACAGGGTTTAGCCAACTATGGGAATGAAGTAATTAGCAAGTGACAACTTTTATAAAGTATAACACCCTCTCCGCCATCACATTTCAATGTCACTCAACCCTTGTGACATTGATCCACCCGTGATCCAGTGTCCATAAGATGATCGAGATCATGCGGTGGTGGTGGTCGGTGGAGAAGATGGTGGCCCGTTAATGGCGTATGTGAAGATTTTCGAGATCATACGGTGGTTGTGGTCGGTGGAGAAAATGGTACCCGTTAATGGCAAATTCTGACTTAGAGGGTTTTTCTTCGTAATGATCTCCATGGTATGGATTAGTCTAAAGGAGCTTGTAGAATCCTACAATTGAAGCTTGGATGTGGTTATCCAGTGGGGTTCAAGAGCGAAACATTTCTGACAGTAGCCACATGCTACTATGAATGGAGGAGTTCAGACACTGCTTCTTTAGGGTTTGGGGCCTTCTCGGTACCATCCGAGGTTCTTATATCCGTTTTAGATGATCTTGATGCATTTTTGTAGTGGCGGGTGCTTTTGGAGTTGATGGAATGGAAGAAACGGAAGTGTTGTAGTTAGAGAAGGATTAATTGAGAGTCGATTCGTGGCTGATTAGTTCCTGTAGAGGTTGAGCCTTACGATGGGGAGCCAAGTGGGGTCCCCGTGATGTTTGAGAGAAAATCTACTCTGTCCAAATGGTTCACCGAGTTGTGTTGAGACATGAGTCCAAAATGAGGTAGATTTAACACTTAAGTGAGCCGCATAATGGGAACAGTGAGGATGGACACTAACCGTTTAAGGCCTCTAACGGCTACCAATAAAATTATTTGTTAACATGGATGAATGGAGTGGATAAAATAAATCAATAACGGTGGACCCCACAGAGTTTACTCTGGTAAAGGTAACGGGTAACGGGTAACTTAAATGTAGTGGAGAATGGTTTCCTTACAACATTTGTAATCATATATTGGGCCTGGCTAAATGTGATTCACATATCCAACCCACTCATTATGTGTGTCCCACTTGGATGAGGGGTCAGACCAAGTTTCAACAGCATCCAAAACTCATGTTGGCCCCATCAAGTGCTTTTATATTTTTTACGATGTCTTCACATAGTTTTAAATGGTATGGCCCACTTGAGTTTCATTTACCGATGATTTTTGAGATATCTCATAACCTAAAGGGGACACATCAATTCCACGGTGTTGATGTTCGACAGACATCATGATGGGGTCCACAAAACTTACTAACATCAATTCTTAGGTTCTCACGAGGTCAGTAAGTTGGGTCACAATTATAACCAGAATATTTGGCTCATTTTACATGTCTGATGCATTCACTCTATTTTACTGATCAATACTCTCAATTTGACTAATTACTCGACTCAATTAAGCTACATATGAGAAAGATATTGGGCATACAAGATTGATCAACAATTTCAGTGAAATTTGATTTAAACATCTGAAGTTATTTACTCTTTAATTTAAATTAATTAGATTGTCAAAAAACGATTAAAGATTCAATTAGTGGGTGTGCCTAATAATTTAGTAATTTTATTTTTCACAAACAAATTTAACATTTTTTTAAAAGGTATATTTTTTTTACTCTTTTAAATAAATAGCATTTTTATTATAAAATATTTCAAAAATATTTAAAAATAAATTTTGAATTTTTATTTGCAAAATCTCAAAAAATTTCTCATATTTTAATTTTTTCTCAAAAATTTCAAAATGCCAATTTTTCTTTTCAAAAGCATTATTTTGTTCTCAAAATATTACTTAAACATATTTAAAATTTTGTAACTTTTCAATATTCTTTTTCATGTGATATTACAAATTTTTTAAATACTACCTTTTAATTATACACACACACACACACACACACACACACACAAACACACACACATTTAGGTTATAGACAAAAATTTTAAAAATTAAAACAATTTTTAAAAAATATTTACGTAAAACTTTTCCCAACGAAAATTTTCGTCGGTAAAAGTCTTCCCGCCAACGTTTTCACCACCCCGCGAAAATTTCGAAAATTTGCAAAAAGTAAGGTTTTAATATTTGAAATTTTAACGGACCCTTTAGCTACGAATATTTTCGTAGCCAAAGGTGAGTTTTACCTACGAATTTCAATTTCGTAGGGAAATGTAAAGTTTTTTAATTTTTGTTGGTACCCTGCGAAAATTTTGAAAGTTTGCAAAAAGCAAGGTTTACGTTATATTGAAATTTCAAGAGACCCTTTAGCTACGATTATGTTCGTAGCCAAAGGTGAGTTTTTGGCAATCAATGAATAGACCTTTACCTACGAATTTCAATTTCGTAGGTAAATGTAAAGTTTTTGAATTTTTGTCTCGTTTAAGGTGCAAAAGATGCTTTCAATTTTTCGTGCATTAGAAAATTTGAATAGACCCTTTAGCTACGCATTTTTTGGTAGGTGAATGTAGGTTTTACAGTAAATTCAAAATTGAAAAGACCCTTTAGCTACGCATTTTTTCGTATGTAAATATTGGTTTTACCTACGAAAATTAATTTCGTAGGTAAAAAGTGAATTCAAAATTCAAAAGACCCTTTAGCTACGAATATTTTCGTAGCTAAAGATTGGTTTATGAAATTCAATTTCGTAAGTAATAGTAAAGTTTTTGTTTTTTGAAATTCAAATGACCTTTTAGCAACAAATATTGTCATAGGTAAAGATAAATTTTACTTAGATAAAAGTAAGGTTTTCAATTTTTTTAAATTCAAATGACCCTCTAGCTACGAATATTTTCGTAGGTAAAAATGGATTTAGGTAAAGTTTTTCATTTTTATGTTCTAAAAAATTAATTACACCCTTTAGTTACGAAGCTATTTGTAGGTAAAGATGGCTTTTAGCTACGAAATTATATTTGTAGGTAAAAGTAAAGTTTTCCCTTTTTTGTTTTTTAAAAAATCTAAAACACCCTTTAGCTACAAGTATACATGTAAGTAAAGATGTCTTTTAGCTATGAAATTAGATTTCATAGGTAAAAGTAAAGTTTTTCATTTTTTATTTTTTAAAAAATTAAAAACACCCTTCAGCTACAAATATAATCGTAGGTAAAGATGGCTTGTAGCTACGAAATTAGATTTCGTAGGTACAAGTAAAGGTTTCCATTTTTTGTTTTTTTTTTTTAAATTAAAAGTAAACATCGTTTAGCTACGAATATATTAGGTAAAAGTAAGTAAAGATGGATTTTAGCTACGAAATTTGATTTCGTAGGTAAAAGTAAATTCAAAAATGATTTGCTGTTCAAAAGGCCTTTTTGCTACGAATATTTTCGTAGGTAAATAAGGGTTTTACCTACGAAATTTGTTTTGGTAGGGAAAAGTAAACTTTTTAATTTTTTGTTTTTTTTAAAATTCAAAACACCATTTAGCTACGAAGACTTTCGTAGGTAAATATGGGTTTTACCTACGAAATATGATTTCGTAGGTAAAAGTAAAGTTTTCAATCGTGTGAATGTTGAAAAGGCGAAAAGACCCTTTACCTACGAAAATTTTCGTAGGTAAAGATGACTTTTCCCTACGAATTTAGATTTCGTCGGTAAAAGTAGGCTTTTGCCTACGAAAATAAATTTCGTCGGTAAAAGTCATCTTTACCTACGAAAAA